>OZ005740.1:4510742-5920742 GCA_963930735.1 Dioctria linearis | reverse complement strand
CGACTTAATATAACATTCATTGACTGTTGTGGCTGATTCCAATTTCCTTCATTTTATATTAAACAATTATTTAAACTCCGCCGAGGTATTGTCTCACCATCAAAATGTCTAAGTATGACTAACTCGGTGTCTTTTACTCTATAAAATACAGTGATATTGATTTTAGTGTCCAGTCTCCCGATTTAATAGGGATACCTCCAAGATATTGTGTATTCGAATAAACAAAATAGTTGGGACACCTCAACGGCAAATGTTCGTGAAGCTTCTACACAAACATACCAAAGCTTTATAGTATCCAGACGTGGCTATTTAACCGATGATATCATATTTCCTTCATAATAATTGAAAAGTCTATAAGTGAAAAAAAAATGTATAAAAAAAAGTCCCCGTTCTTATTTTAAAGACAACTCGTGTTTCACTTCACTCACAAAAAAAAAAATAATGTTGAAAGAATTAATTGAAATATCGAAAGTAATGTGACACATTTTTAACACCTGTATAAACTTCAACAAGAAAACCATAAACCTCTCTCATACAGGACGTGTTCAATATGTTAAACAAATTTGCAAATGCTAAAATAAAAAATTTTCTACAATAGGAGTATTTCCAAATGAACGGCAGCAGCTGTCGCGCTTTTTGCAACAAAATATTCACACGCAATTTTTAACAATTCATCGGATCGATTTTCATCGCAAACCTTCGATTTTATTCGCATAGCGTAGCCCATAATTCGAATATGGGCCAACGGCCATGATAGAAAAAGTCCTACCAAGAATAGCTTCTTGCACTTGTACGTTTCGTCCAGTTTACGCCGGAACGCTGTAAAAAAAAAATTAGAAACTTATTGATAAAAATAAGTAAAAAACGAGTTTTCAAACAAAACTGAGGGCAAGCCTCATGAAAAAGTAGAAAATAAACTTTTCTTCACACACAGAGGTGGACTCAGATTTTTTGATTGGGACATTTCTCTTGAATATTCTTTCTCTTCATGAATCAAATCACTTATTACCTCTGATTGATCATACTGAAATATATCGGTGATTGTCAGCGAATAAAATCTGAGTCCACCTCTGTGTGTAAAGAAAAGTTTATTTTCTACTTTTTCATGCGGCTTGGCCTCAGTTTTGTTTAAAAACTCGTTTTTTACTTATTTTATTTTCTGCCTTTTTAACGTTAACTAAATTGTTATTACGTGCTGCATGGAAAACAATTTCATGACGCTGAAAAGACACTGATTTACTGAATTTTCACGATTTTCCATGTTTTCCACAGACTTTTCCTATTACTGATTTTTTTTTAAAAATTTACATGAATTTTCCTCCATTTTTCATGCCAGTTTTCATGATTGTTGAAGAGAAAGTATTGATGCCAGTAGGGCGGAAAAAAAATGATTCCGCATAGCTTATAAAACTTTTTTGTCGGAAAATTTTCGGGAAAAGTCGGAAAATTCCGTAAATTTTCGGAAAATTTTCCAGAAAAATTGGAAAATTCTGCATTTTTCCTGAAACAGATTTATCACTAATCATATCGATGAAAATTTGTCCGATGATTTTCCCGCTATTCCGGGTTTTCTACGGAGTTTTCCACAAAAGCAACTTTATGCAACTCATTTCGCTCTTCAACTTTGTCTTAGGTTGCAAAACGCTCAAACGCTTCCTTGGTCTGAAAAACTCCGGAAAAGCGTTTTACATGAATTTTCCTCGATTTTTTCTGCAAGTTTTCACCATTGTCGGAGAGAAAGTAATGATGGTAGTTGATAGGGAACTTGATCCTGCATAATTTAGAAAACTTTTTTACCGGAAAATTTTCCGGAAAAGTCAGAAAATTCCGGAAATTTTTTTCGGAAAAATCGGAAAACTCTGCATTTTTCCTGAAACGAATTTATCACTAATCAAATTTGTACCAAATTTTCAAATGATTTTTTCCGATTTTCCGGGTTTTCGCTGTTATGACGAAAAGTGGGTCTACGAGAGTGTCGAAAATAAGGAGTGGTCCAGAAAAAATTGACCCATTAAGTTATTTTTATACCTGCAAAATAACAATAATCCAGGTCTGGATTTTTTTGTTAAAATATTCCATAAATACTAAACTCTGAGTTTGTATGAATCATTCGTGTATTGGAAGTGAAATAGTTAAAATGTCTCGAAGCAAAAAAGAAGTGGGCATAAAATGATTTGATCCAAATATTTGGAAAATCCCACAATTTCATTGTTAAAAGACCTGAATACAAGTTATTCCATGGTAAAAAGGACAATAGCCAAGTATAGGCGAGACTTGTCAATAGAAAGGATACGTGGGTCAGGTAGAAAACCAGGGCCATCCCGTCCAGACGTCATAAAACAGACGAAGGGTACTTATTCTCGGAAACCGGGAACTTCGGAAAGAGATATGGCGACATTGGCAGGAACATCAAAGTCTACAGTGGACAGATATAAAAAAAAAAATCTGTGGATAAGGAGCTATAAGGTTCAAAAAGTGCCGCTGAGGAAGGAAGAAGAAGAGAAAACAGCAAGAAGAAGAGCGAGAAAACTTTATGAGAACTACCTGACGAAATACGATTGTGTCGTTATGGATGATGAAATCTATTGCAAAGCTGACTTTTCGCAGATACCAGGTGACGAATATTTTACTGCAAAAAGTCGGAGCGGAGTATCCAGAAAATTTTCAACAAAAGGAATGACAAAATTTCCCAAGAAGTACATGATTTGGCAGGCGATCTGTTCTTGCGGTTTACGAAGCAGTGAATTTATCATCAAAGGAACATTAAACTCAGATGTGTACATCAAAGAGTGCCTTCAAAAAAGACTTCTAACTTTTATTCAACAGCTTCAAGGGTCTGTTATTTTCTGGCCAAATTTGGCCACCAGTCATTACGCAAAAGCAACGATAGAATGGTACAGAACCAATGAGGTCAATATCGTGCCAAGGGAAGACAATCCAGCAAACTGCCCCCAACTTCGTCCAGTAGAGAGGTACTGGGCATTAATGAAAAAGGAGCTTAGAACAACACAAATATTTGCCAAAAATTATGTTGATTTCAGAAATAAATTTAAAAAGCATATAGAAATGTTACTAATATAACTGTTCTAAATCTAATGCGCGGCTTGAATAACAAAGTTAAAATATTATTCCAAAACAAATAATGTATTAGAAATAACTTTCGTATTTTAAAGTTTAAGTTGTAAGAAAGAAAATATAGAAATTTTATAAAAAAATTGCCATTAGCGTTTTACTGCAAACAAAAATAAATGGGTCAATTTTTTCTGGACCACTCCTTAGTAAAAAAGAAATATATAAATAAATAGACAGACAAATTCGTGTACGAGTTAAAGGGAATGGCTTCAAAAATAGATAATTTTATCTGAGGAACCACTACTGGGGAAAGAGATTTTGCAAACAACCCGAAAGGTTATACACGCCATGGTTGAAAGCTTGAAATATTCATTAGAATCGTACAAAAATCAAGAACCCTTTTTTTCGCCTGCTATAAAAATATCACTTAAAGTGTCCTTTTTGAATTAATATTTTAAAACATAAGAGCGTGTCTATGTTGAATAATCTTTCTCATCATCACGCATAACAAGTTCCAGACCAAGAAACTTAGCACTTGTGCTCAATAATTATTATTATAAGTAAAAGAAAGAAGAAAAAAACATTCATCGATTCATATGCAAATTTTCACTCACTACAATCAATGATAAGAAGAATTCAAAAAGTCAGAAGGCAAACACCCCAACATCTTGGAAATCGATTGAGTTTGCTTTCTTGTCTGAGCACGTCATTCAAGAAATATTCACAGTTCCGGAGACGTAAGCTTTGAAAGAAAATAAACTTGGAAGCCTGTGTGGGAGCTCTAGGAAATATATACGTTAAGGAAAAAAAAAAGCAACACAAGAGAAAAGAAAGAAAGGTTTTGTCAGCGCTTTGAAAATTCTTCTTCTTAGCTTAGGTTCATAGGTCAAAAGAAAGGATTTATCTCAAAAGAGTTCACATCTTCACATTTTTTTTTCTTTCTGTTTTTTTTTTGTAAAAAATAACAGAAAAAATCGGATTTTTTCCTCTACTTCTTCTTTAGCTTCTCAGATTGTTTTATGTATGTATAGTAAGTATATAGAGGTAGATAAGTAAGCATTACTGCATTACTTATATTACCCCAAAGGCAATCACATAAGCTGCCATAATCTCACTTTCAACTTCACTTAATTCCCAACAATATTCAAAATCTGATAAAACTGGTAAGTTTTTGACTTCATGCTTAACCTTTTGGGGGGAGGGCAGGTGCAATCCATAGGTTTGGCTCTCTTGTCTTTATCCTCTTTTGAACAGTGTGCTCACCTCAGGCGAGTAATAATTTGTTTTATTTACATTTTATAGTTATCAAAATGACTGCAATAAATTTCCCGATAAATTGAAGCAATTTAGCATGCCTTGCCGCGGTGCTCCGTTTTTCATTTTAATGGAGGATGGGTTTTCTTTCTTGTGTTGCATCTCTGATGATTTCGTTTTAATGTGAAAAGGAAATTGAAACTTCAACAAAGCTGATGGCTTTCTTAAGAAGGTTTTTAGTGAATTTTTATAAATATTCTTCATAACTACTTTGCATAGGCGTTAAATGTTTTTTTTTTTAAAGTACTATTTTTGAACAACCTGAGACAACAGTGGAAGGTAAATTAAATATTCACCAGAGGTTTTTGTTTAAAAGACAAAGTTAATTTTAAAGTAAAGCAGATGTTTTTCATGTTCAGAGGAAATTTGGGTAATTTCAGAACGCCCCTTCCCTTCTCCCCGAGGGTCCTATTCTAGTCTGATTTATTGACTTAAGTATATTTTTACATTTTCTGAAGTTTAACTGAGCTCTGTTGTCATATACATATGTACCTATATGGACGAGCAAAATTCTTTATCCCTTGTTTCTGTTTAAGAACCATTTTAGGGTCGAAGAAAGCATTTTTGAATATCTACTATAAAATTGTTGCCCGTGGCCGTATTACAAATGCAGTAGAAGAAGAAGAATTCTATATACAGGGTGTCCCGAGTTAAGCCTAGTACTAAGGCCCGCGCTAAGCTAAATTTTGTATGAAAATTTAGCAAGCTGAAAGATATTGGCGAAAATTTATCCTGAATTTTAACGAGAGCGGTCAATACGCTAAATTTGCCTTTGGGTTTTGATTAGAGATGGCACCACCAGTAAGTCTCCAAAAAATTTATTATCCGCCCGGGCCGTTCTTTAGCACGCTAAAAATATTTATTGTCAGAGTTCTGAGATTTGATAAATTTATTGATCGGATTTTTGTAGCTAACGTAGTTTGGTACGTCTTTGCTGTAAGTACGGGGATGAATTGGATTTCTTCTCGTGGCCGTATTTTCAATATCATTGTTAATTTTTTTTTTCTTATTGTATATACATTATGCATATTATTTTTATATTTTTAATATTTCCAAATAATTTTAACTACCGATTTTTTGAAATATTATGTCCGCGCGTTGTAGGTATTTCTGTAAAAAAATTGCAAAATTCTTCTTCTTCTTGTTTTTAATATATCTTTTCTCTGAGTCTCCGCTGTCATATTTTAGCTGCTAAAGAACGGCCCAATTTTGGAGACCCGCTCAAATTTAGTTTAGCGCGGACCTTAGTACTAGGCTTTAAGCAATAAACCTGATGTTCAGTGATAGATTTTGATGGACTGAGCAAAAAAAAATTATTAGAGAGGGGGTGACGAGATTAGAGATTTTTCTAATTATATTTATGAATTATGCTAAAGTTTTGATTAATACACGTATTCTAATGATGATTTAAAAAATGAGAAAATGGTTTCAGAAATTGCCTACCCTTCATTGCGACAAAAAAAAACGATTCTCGGAGAGATGACATTGTTTTTGCAAAGAATTCTCCAATAGCCATTCTAATATTGTAATCATCGTATTACCCATCCAGGTTGAACTTTCCATCAACAGAATTTTATTTCACATACGCGGTCCATATGATAATGCTAAAAAGAAAATCTACTTCCTTGTAATGATCCTCCAAGTCCAGACCCCTCTGTTGTTGCGTCTTTGTAATGTAACTATATCGATTTTGGAGACATTTACGAGCAAGGAGGTCTATAATAATTCTCCAAACTAAGCCCCCTTTTTATGGTGGTGGGTTACAACTGGAGTGTGGCATATTTACCAGTCATTGACACTATTTTTAAATAACTTTTATCTATTCACAAACGCCTGACTAAACAACTTTGTCTGTGAGGTCGACGTTCGTGACTAAAGAGTTTTAAGGTAGTAAACGTGGATGAATTTGCATGGGGTTTTTTTTATTTAAAATGACTGAATGGGTAAACAAAAATTTACGTTTTTGGGGGTTATGGGGTGGATGGTGGTAACTACACCCCTTGGGCCGTGTGTGATATCAAATTAAAGCACTTGGCGAGTCCTATTAAATGGCATTTTGCTTTTCTTCTGTAAGAAACTTTATAACAGACTTTTCTCAGCCGAATATCGTTAAAACGCTTGATTTTCGAATTTGTGTAGGTTGGTGCGGGGCTGGTTTATCTTTTAAACGCATTAGCGTAATGTTTTACATCATTTTACATCTCATGGGAACATTTCGATTTTCTATGTTTAACCGTTTTATGGGTATCTATTGATGTGAATTAAACTTTTTTGACATGGAAGTAACAACTTACCTTAAAGTGCGATAATCTGTTAAATTACTTACCACAGAGAAAAAATTATTCTACAAAATTTACAAGAGAACGTAGATGCGAATTAATATGCATTGTGAGATAGATTCTGTACCGTTATATAAATTTTTAGCGAAAATGCAATGAGTAATGACTAAAAAGTATAAAATAAAATACAGGGTGTCCCGTACGTACCGCATTTGCTTTATACCACGAATTCCTTACTCAATTTCGAGAAATAAATTGTATGGGAGGAGAGCCGGGAAATACACGGTGTGGGCGGTAGGGGGGTTTTTTGATTTTGGGTGCTTTTTCTCCTAATACCATGCAACTTTCTTGTTATACACCCTATGAAGGTGATTTGCATCTCAGGTGATAGTAAACCCTCTACGGTTTCCAACAAATGCCCAACCACCTCTCACTCCCTTTCCGTCGGCAGTTATAGTATGTCAAAGTCAAAAAATTGGATAATTTTGGAATTTATTTTTCAATTTGAACGCTTTGCTCGCCAAAATGACAAGATTTTAAAGACCCCGGAATTTTACCTTTAATTTGACTATGCACATGTACTTACCTAAATGCTACCGTTATTGAGATGTTCCCGTTTTTATGGTGCATAATTTCATTACTTTTGCTAATAATAATATAAATCGCGCCTAATTTTATGCAATTCCACGCAAAATAGCAAAATTAATGAAATTATGCATCATAAAAACGGGAATATCTCAAAAACGGTAGCATTTAGATAGGTACATGTGCAGGAGCAAATGAAAGGTAACATTCGGAGGTCTCGAAATCTTGCAAGAAAGTGCTATCCTTGTCTTGTCTTTTAGCGGGAAAATCGTTAAAAATTATCCAATTACATGGTATTAGAATAAAAAGCACCCAAAATCACAAAACCCCCCCTACCGCCCACACCGTGTATTTCCCGGCTCTCCTCCCATACAATTTATTTCTCGAAATTGAGTAAGGAATTCGTGGTATAAAGCAAATGCGGTACGTACGGGACACCCTGTATATTAAAAAAAAACTTTTAAAATAAATAACTTTAGTAAATAAATTACAGCAAAAAGTAAGAACTGATTTGCTCTTTCTCAGTGATATACACAAGAAAAGTTTCTTTGCCAAATAAGAATTCTAGATCAGATTAAATCTTAAAAGAAAAAACTGTTTTTACTTTTTAGTGCAATTTATTTACTAAAGTTATCAATTTCAAAATTTTTTTTTTAATAATATTTAATTTTTTTCCTTCTTATCGAATGAAGCGTACCGCGGCCCAAAACTGTTCTGAAACCACTACTTATATGGGGTACTAGGAGGGTAGATTTCCTAGAGAAAATTAAAAATTTAATATAATAATGCCCCAATACACGCTTCTACAACAGCATGGTTTCCGAACCACAGTGTGGATTTTCTCAGATAGCCACGGGTTCACCTAATTTGATCTCGATTTTACTTGAAGAAATTAAGTGAGACTTGTCAACAGGAAAATGCAACTGACAAAATCAATAGCTCACCGCACATTTCTCTCTGTTTATGCTGCTGCGGTTATCGTTTTTTATTTCGTTTGTTAGGTGTTCCTATGAATTTTACACAGTCGTGTCACTGGAAGTGAGGTGAAAACCATAATAAGGGTGAATATAGGCAAAAGAGACAGACGATCTGAAAATGGCCACTCAGGATATGTGACTAAGCTGATTTTTGTAGATCTTATAAATGGAATGTAACGCCTGACATTTGAAGAGAACTTTACAACTTTAAAGTAATAACTGCATTTTTTTTTCGAGCTTTATGGTTTTTCGAAACTTCTGATGACCCAATTTGTGCTCATTAAACTAGCGTTATTGAACTTTCATATTCATGGCTCATTAGGATGATTGATAAATTCTTATCGAATACAACAAGATAATTTATTTAATCTAATTTCCAACCTCTCTCAGTTTTGGTGTACCCCAAGGATCAATCTTAGCTCCATTGCTTTTCAGCCATATACATATATTTATTTCCTTTTTATACTCTAGATGACATCTGTATCATTCCGTTTGTAACGCATAGAAATAATGAGCAAAATGGATTAGAAACCCAAGTATAATAATAAAAGTTATTTTCATTTTTGTATGCCAGTTCGTCCGTATGTCTGTCCTCACGATAACTCGAGAGTGCGAGTACTTATAGAGTTGAATTTTGTACACACGGACTTATAAAAAATAAGTAAAATTCAAAAATGGAACAAACCGGGTAACTGCTTCATGGAGTTGACAGCAAAAAATTTCGTTTTTCGCTGTATGTAAATTTGGGCATTCTCATGGCAGTACCTGATAATAATTTTTATTGTACAAACAAAAACAAAAACAAAAAAATTGGTTATAATCATTTTTCTGTGCGACAAACCGTTCTAGAAATATATGCGAAAAACCACTTCAAAAAGTCAATTTGCATAGATCGGTGACCTTCCGAAATTTTATACAGACATTCATCTAGGGTATCATAAGAATCGGTCCTAGACCAATTCTAGCTTTTTTACTTGTTTGTAATTATCTAGGGTCTCACAAAAATAACCCGACCCTGCAAAGACACGACAATATTTACTTTTACTATTGCGCAAGAGTTTTCAAGATTTTTTGTGCCAAATTCAAGATTTCAAGCTACTTTAATTTTGGTTGATAGCTCTGGTCACGACATTTAACGCAACAATTAGCCGGATATTCGGTTATCCGGCTCCGAATCTTACCGTATATACGGTATCCGCCCAAACAACTATCCGCTTCATCTCTAATCTGAATAAATCCATTGGACTGATAGGGGAATGAATTGAGCATATAAATTCTGATCTAACTGGGGCTGTCGAGATCAAGTATTGCCATTGTATTACCAGAAAATCGGAATGTCCATTGATGCAACAGATTCCACCATTCATCTTAAACAACATAACCAAATCATTTAGCTATTTTGTGTGTAGACAAAAGAATGTTAAAAAAAAAACAACGGTGCGGACGGCACTAAACAACAAGGCAGCTGTTAGTTTCAAACGCATTTAATGTCTAACTCAAACGGTACAGAATATCACTCGAATAGTGACCAAATTTTGATGGCATTGGATGCAACCGTTAGACGATAAGCAATGTAGCAAATATGCAAATAGAATATCTGTGTATAACCAGATGCCGACCACATTCACAAATTGGTGAGGCCTGAAGAAGCCAGTGTCACTTTTAAGATGCATACTCCTCCCCACAAATACATGATTGTTCTTGATGAAATCTTAAGTAATGCCATACTTCACCATCGGTCGGACACTTGCTGTTTTCACACGTAAAACTCTCTTTGCAAGAGGACATTCAATGGGCCATCCCACACGAGTATTCCTGATGCAGTATGCAAACAGGTTTTCTTTTGGAAAGTTGTGAGAAGAAGCAAAGAGATATCTCCTTGCTTCTTCTCATCTCTTTTCTAGAAAACCGGTATGCATACTGCATCAAGGATACTCGTGTGGGATGGCCCAATGACTCGTCTTCAGATAGCGACGATATTTAAACCGTTTCGCTCCGCATACAGTTTTTAATGAAATATATGTAAATAACCAATTTTATCAATATTGACCGGGTGGTTTAGAAGATTTGATACGTTGCGAAAACGCAACCGTGGTACAAAACGGTATAAAAAAAAGCATTTCAATAATTTCTCAAAAATACGTTTTTATACCCTTGATGAAATCTATAGGGTATACTAAGTTTGTCATTCCGTTTGTAACGCACAGAAATAATGATGGTAGAGCAAAATGGATTGGACACCCCCGCATAAAATTAAAAGTTATTTTGATTTTTGCATGTCCGTCCGTCCGTGCGCACGATAACTCAAGAACGCGATAACTTAGAAAGCTGAAATTTTGTGCACGCACATTAAAAAAAAAAAGTAAAATTAAGACAAATCGGGCAACTCCTTCGTGGGGTTGCCATACAAAATTTTGTTTTCCACTATGTATTTGGACACTACCTGAGAACACGTCGACATCGATAGCTGAAATTTGGTACGTTGTATTTTCATAGTATTAGCAAATAAATCTTCAAAAATGGACTAAATCGGACAACCCCTTCTTCGTGTTGCCGTATAAAAATTTTGGTTTTTTACATATACTTTGAAAACGATCAGTCCTAGACATTTTTGTTGAACTAAAAACTTCTTCAGATTAAGAAATCCTATAAAATTTGTTATAATCATTTTTTCTGTCCGACGAGCCGTTCTAGAAATATATATGAGAAACTAATGCAAAAAATCAAAATTGCTCAAATTAGAGACCATACGAAATTTCATACGGGCATTCATCTAGCTAGGGTATCATAAGAATTGGTTTTAGACCAATTCTAGCTTTTTCACTTGTTTTTAATTGAAAAAGAGGGAGTAAAAGTAAAAAGGTTTCAAATTTATGAACATTTTGGCACTATATCGACCATGTTAGAGTCACATAGATATCGATAGGAGGTGCGAAAATTTTCCAAACTAAACTTAAAACAATTCTTGGAAATTAGATTGTGGTAAACCCTCACTTTATAAAATTTATCGTAATGGTCTATGGGGTCATTATTGGGGAGATTCATATTTGAATTTATGTTGTAGTGCATATTCCTGGTCACCGCGTTTTTAATTACTTTAAAATCAAAGGCAGGAGTATTAGACCAGTACAGTTTTCCCTTGGAGAGCGGTATGGTGGCCAGAAATCATCTAAATTCCAAGAAATCTTTTCTAGTATGGGAGGGTAAGGGCAAATTGGTAGCTTTTCTGAGCAGCATATATATTTTTTGGTCTAACTAGTATTAGATTATATACACCCTCGGTGAAAAACAATTCGAAAAGATTAAGTGGTGTGATGAAATAAGGAACGGGTGAGCTTCTGTCTTTTCTGAAACTCGTTATTGACTGAAATAGTCTTAAATTTATTACTCCCAGCTTGCTTCTCGTTGCACGTTTTGTGACGTCTAGCTTTTCAAATGGAAAAGGGGTATTTCGTCATCTGTATCCCAGTCGGAATGCTCTGCATTTATTTCGAGATTCTCAGCTACATCTGATGAAACTTATACTCACCAACAACTCCCTCGCCGTAATTATTTTCCGAGATTTCTTTTTCATTGATTCCACCATATTGATATAGAGGTAAAATAACGATGTTAGCTTTAGAAATATCCTGCTTTTCATCTATTCAGGCTTCGATTTCCGTGACGCTTTCTTGAAAAGAACCGTACCGTCTTGACATATACATAGAGAAAAAAGTTAGCGATTAGTACCACGGTTGCGTTTTCGCAGCATCTAATATTCTCAGTAAAATACCAGAAGTTAGCTTATGACACAAACTTGCATTTGCAGTGTTATTTGTATTAGCGGAATATGCAGAAACTTGAGAATTTTCAAGAATTTTTTTTGCTAGTTAATCATTTTATTTTATAAAAGTAATAATATGGCATCATTACATCATGTTTTGACTTGACTTTAGGAAAATTTGAAAAAAAAATTTAATAATTTCAAACGTTATGGCTGTTTGTGTTGATCCAGTTCCAAAAGAAGTGCCTTGCGGTGACCATCACAAATTCTTGGAAATTCATGTAAAATCAATCGGACAAAAAAAAATTAGTTTTTTTAATACATAATCTAGTGCCTGATCGGTTTTTTTTTTAATTCACAAAATGGCGGCCTCAGGAAAATTTTCTCGAGATTTCTGGGAAAAAACCAATAGTTAATTGTTTATAAAAAATTAAAATTTAAAAAAAAAAAAAAAATCCTTCGATCAGGCACTAATTTTTTATGTTTTTAAAAACCTGTATGAATTTGATCGAAATCTACTGAGCTATTTTCGAGTTACAGTGGTCACCAGTTCAAAAACCATAGGTTTGAGAAAAACGCATTTAAAGTTTTACAGTCGATTTATGTAGAGTAATACGAATTATTCAATTATTTACACTGAGTCATCTATTCCTGGGCCATATAATAGTTCTTCAGCCTTTGTAGGGTATTTATAGATTTAGGTTTTACTACAAATTTGTAATAAGTTCATGACAATAGAATCCGAAAAACCGGTCGTTTGCAGGTGCCGCTAGCTACCTACTCTCGACCGTTCTAGAGCGCCCGAGAGCCCTTTGCTAATTGTCGAATAACTCGAAAAATATTTGTCGGATTCACTTCAAATTTTCAGAGAATATTTTTAAGATATTATACTTTAAGAAAATGCAAAAAAACGGATTTTTGAAAATTCTGACTACCCCTAACTCCTTAAACTCTGCAGCTTAACTTAATGTTTTAATTATTTTTAAGCACTCGTCAAAAACACGCTGAACATATTCATATGTTTTAATTTTGTTTTGCCGTTAACCAATACTTTTGTAAAAAGTTTTTTCGCCAAAAAGTAGCAAATATGTTGCATATTCAAAAACGTGGAAAAGTATGTAACACACTTTATGTCTTTAAGTACACAAGCAGTACACATTTCATGTTGCGAAAACGCAACCGTGATACGAAACGGGTTAATAAGAATTCGAAACAAGTTCTGGGAAAAACTACACTAAAATCTATTTGTACTCAGATGCATATCTATACACAATTTTCAAAAGTTCTCATTATTACGAATTTATTCAGTTAGCAGAGCATTCACAAAAAGAAATCCTTCTTATATAAATTATGTTCGGGCTAATGACCCAATTCCGATTAGGACATACATATACTTTTAAAAACAACAGTAATATTCCATAGTTCTTTTCAATCTTAGAAACCTTAATTCAGAGGAAACAAATCGAAATGAAATGAAACGAACCGAAAAGAGAAAAAAAATATTGATTACTTGTCTCGCAGATTAAAAGCACACACAAAAAAAACGTGTAAAGCAAGAAGAGATTCCGTTGAAGGTCACCAGCAGTTCAATTTTGTTCATTTTGTTTTGTTGCCTGCAATCTATCCAGCTACATATGTATAGCGTTCTTCTGGGTATACACAACACGACTCACAGCAAAACCCCAAACGAATCACAGAGTTCCAGAAAAGAACAAAAAAGAAAAAGAGGAAAAAAAAATAGAAAAAGGAAAACTTTTCACAAGTTGTTAAGGTTGCCACCTATTGAACCCAATGTGATAACCTTTCTAGCCCCACTCATTGTGAAGATGCTCCGAACTGTTCGTAAGTTATTGCAAATTTGTGTTAATGACTTAAGATTGATTTTACATCAAGATCAACAAAGGCTACGAACTGTCAAGTAGCTAGCTGTGTAGCGTCGTGGATATCTTGGTGATCATTCTTCGATGTTGATCTAAGATTTTTCTAATCGCCTGAGTCAATAGTTCATTTCCCCACCATAATCGTCGTCGACGTCGTCGTCGTCGTCGTAGTCGTCTACTCTTCAGAGATAGGGGAGGTGAGAGGTTTTTATAATATGATCGAAGAGGTGCTTTCAAGTTTAAAGCGTTTTATTTGTTTTTGCGATTTTATTTATTCATTTTAATTCTTTTAATTATGCGAGTTATGTTAATGTATAATCGTTACGCAAATTAAATCTTTGATTAGCTATCAGAGTTCATTTTGTATAAGGATTTTAGATTTTATTTAAAGATTAAGCGCCGCCATCGTAATTTACTTTATAGTAATTACTAATAAAGGCAATGATAGGCTGAGCAAATCTTAATGAACGTACTTCAAAAGTATCTAGTTATTTCCTGATGACACTTGAAACGACCTTAAAACATCTAAATGCGCATTTTGCTGTATTTAAATGAAATGATCTCAAATTTAGTACGCATAATGATGAGAAATAAATTGGTGATTCCAGTTAATCTCTTGGATTTAATAGGTAACAACAATATTATGGTGTAGGTGAGTTGAATGATTTTTATAAAATCAAGTAAAAAAGCTGGAATTGGTCTACTCGTCGTCATCACCGATTTCGTCCAAATTCACAGTATAAGTAGGGTTTGACTAGAAATGAAAATGACGAAAGTAGGAGCACCAGATGGCCAAGCGAAACCGAAATAATGCGTAATGTAGGGTAACCCGGAATTTTGTAAAATGCTCAAATTTTCGCGGGAATTGTCGCGGTTAAATTCCAACAGAATTTGAAAGAAAGCGCCAAATTCATTCGGGTAAAATGTCAATTACAGAGAAGATATGTAGATTGCCGATTCTGTGAGTACCATTTCTTCGAGTTTTCAGAGGGCGCCGGTAGATGGCGAAAAGCGGGTATGAAATTCTTTTATAAATTTAATTCTTTTTAAATATGTAAATGATATCCGATTTTCTCAAGATTTTATATGGATAATCTCTTGATAACAACGCATCCATAAAAAATAAAAATAAATTATTAATCAATAAGTCGTATAACAATATTTCGAAATGAATTTTTAGACAGAAATTTTTGCCGTCGAAAGTTAAATTACGCAACTTTATTGGAAGGGGAAGGAAAATGTACTAAAAAAAAATCAGAAAAAGTCACAAAATAATTAGCGAAAGGAATTTTGCAAATCTGTAAATATTTACCCCAACTCCCTCAGAACACCAGAGTTCGGGAAATGAAATGAAATAAATTTTTTCGTATTTTTCGTATATATGATTGGCTGGCATTGAATTTGTCATCCGATTATGATGAAATTTTGTACGAATATTCTACACAAATGGTGGAATATAAAATAAATACCCCACCCCCTAGAAATAATTTGTTATTTTTTTTTTATATTTATACAGGGTGTCTCGTATGTGGTCTGGCACCCGAAGGCTACGGATATGTCATGCTTGGTTTCCGAGATAACGGTACTTTAAAATATTTGGGTATGTTTTTCTAGATCACCCTGTAAGACCGGGAGATGATGACAGAAAAATCCAAGTCATTTGTTACAAGTATGGCGACCCTTATGGGGTCGACTTAGATGATTTAAGAAACGAATATCATAATTTTAGGGCTGACCGGCGCGGCATAATTATAGGCTAATTAATTAAACTTGTCGAAAAAATTACGATATTCAAATGATTTGTTACACGAAAACTCTTACATTTTCTTGTAGCCCATGACATTAAACATGGCGGTAGCGCATTGCCATACTTTTTGGGGCGGCTTATGGCCCGCCATACTAATTAAAACGCATTAATAATTTTTTTTTTTAACATTTGTTACAGGATATTTTTTTTTTAATTACATTATTCAAGTAAACATTCACGAGAATCACATTGCCATACCATTCACGCGACGGTTCCAAATAGCCGCCATACCGCTGCAAAGCCGTAGATTTTTTTAATTATGTAAAATGATTTGCATAATTTTTTGAATGGTATTTGCAATCAATTTTGCAAAGGTTATTTCCAAAAGATAATTGCCTACTTTATGGCACTTATTGAACTTTCACAGGCATTTTCGCTGGAAATGCTTAAGAAAAAGTGCAAAAAACGCAGAAAGGGTTACATTTTGAGTACAGAGTGTGATAGGTCATTTTAAAGCTAAGTTGTTAAGCTTTTTAAATTCAATATGAAAGATTGATATTGATGACGTGTTTTTTGATAAAAGTAGTAGTTAAATAAAAACAAAAACGAATAAAAATTCTGAAATTTTAACTTTGTTGGGCCATAACTTCAAAACGGAAACGGTGAGAAAAAATGTATAGACCATTGGAAAGGTCCAACGATTATCTATCTACCAAAGTTTAAATCATCATAATAGGGTGTAACGTTCAGAAGCTACAGGGTGATATATAAAAACATACTCAAATATCTTAAAGTCCCGTTACCTCGGAAACCTTTACAATAACCCCCCCCCCATACAATTTTTGTTTGTCTAAGCATGACCTATCCTTAGCCTTCGGGTGGCAGACCACATACGGGACACCCTGTACACCCCTAATCTGCAACCCGCCGCCGACCAAATTTCATAATAGTCTCAAAAAATCATAGAAAAATCTTAATGAATTTAAAGTAAAAAAAATTTGAAAATCGGTTGGAATTTGGCCGAGATAAAGCGTGGTGGCTTTTCAGTAGCACACCTACAAGTATGCAGCTAATTGAAAGTAATTTAGCGAACCTCGTAAACTTATTTTGGAAAATGCGTATAAACAAATTGGGATAATGATTTCTGGTTTTTTGTACATGAAAGACATCAGATTATAGATAATTGAAATAGAAAGAAATATTGCGAATATACCCACAAGATGGTAATTATCACAGATTTTCTTAAAAGTGTTTATTTCAACCCCGAGCTCACCTACATTATGCATTATTTCAGTTGGATCAGTTGGATCGGCCATCTGAAGCTTCCACTTGTGTCACTTTCATTTCTAGTCAAACCCAACATATCCTGCGAATTTGGACGAAATGGGTGACGAGTAGGTACCCTCTCCTTTGAGGCCATTTTTTCGACACCTTCTGGCAGTGCAAATGCCTTTCCTAGATATCTTAGCTTTATACGGGATAGAGTTTCACAGTCACAGAGGGCGTGCTCAGCGGTTTCCTCGTTTTCCATACAGAGGTGACAGATCTCATCATCGACCTTACCTATCTTTTTAAGGTGATATCTAAGTGAGCAGTGCCCAGTAAATAGCCACAGTGGCTTTGTGAGATGGCATTTCTGCCTATATATGCCCACGCCAGATCTACCTTCTATTTTGGACCCATCCCTGTACTATTTAAGCGATCTTTTTCCAAAGATCACCTAAAATGGTGTTTTAAATTCCTGACGTTTTGACATAACGTTTGAAATTGGGTTGGCCGTCGGATCCTCTAGGAGATTTTCCGCCTGCAGTCTAATTGCACTGAGGATGGCCATCTTCCTAACATGCAAGTACCCTAGATGAATGGCCGTATGTAAGATCGAATGGTCACTTCTCTGCGCAAGTTTAATAGCTGAAGTGGTTTTTCGCCTATACATATTTCTAGAACGGTTCGTCAGACAGTAAAAATTATTATGATCAATTTTATAAGATTTCATATTCTGAAGAACTTTTCTGTAAAATAAAAACGTCTAGGACTGTTCGTTTTCACAGTGTACGTAAATTAGCTAAATTTTTATATGGCAACACTATGCGGCAATTTAGCAAAGGAAAATTAGCAAAGAAAGGGTTACTTTGATAACGTAAGTATGCGAATTTTGTAATTCCCTTGTAATAGACAGAGTCCAAAACCTTGAAGCTATAAAAACGTGTAACACTTCCTGTATGTTACACAGAATTGGCTAAAGCATGCCGCGTAACAAGAATTTTTTTCTAACTGGCTTAAAACCAAATTTTTTCCTACAGGCCTAAAAGAAAAAGTTTCACTACTTATAATCCAGTCAGTAGGGATTTTTGCCCTATAAAAGGTGGGGTAGTTGTGATTTTTTATTTAGTTCCGAGCCCCGATGAAAAATCCAAGTTTTCACCCTTAGACGGGGTCTGCGCGGTCCGCTATCTTGGATGAAAGGTACAATTTTTTTTTTTTAAATAATTCCTCAACGGTTGATCCTACGACAAAAATGGCTGATACAAATCTGAAGAAGACTAAATTCCCTAAATTTTTTGTATAATTACTACTTGTTTTGTAAGTTGGATGTGTAACGAGTTACAGGGGCAGAAACGTGAACATTATTCCCTTATACGGGATGTTTCGTCCATGGTGATCCATAGGACAGAAGGTGATAGTAGTCACCTAGTCAAACAAAAAATTGTATGGCAAGGGGGAGCAGCATCTCAACCGTTTCGGAGTTACAGGGTGATTAAGAAAATATCCAAGTCTTTCACAAAATACCCTTTATCTTAAAAAATACAAGGTGTACGGTCACTTACAGAGCTCATTGTATGCAGAAATTCATGGCCTTTCTACCGTCTGCTCGACCAGCACCGTACTGCTCTCCCCTTAGGAGCTATGATGGTCCTACAGCAGCCATGGAATCCTTACTAAACCTTCAACCCCTGAATTTGCAGGTGAAAAAGGAAGCGCTCCAGTGCTGTTAGAGTGCAAAAGGTGAAACAGTTAAAGACCAGCGATCTGGTTGGTCATTTAAGTATCATAAAACAGATACGCTTCGAGCAAATAGCGACAATATCTCATATATTCATACCCAAAGTAGATTTTGTAAGACCATTCGATGTGGTCTTGGGAGACCGACAATAATGGCGTTCCACTAAATCGTTCTTCCAACAAGCATGGTGTGGTATACAGACGGTTCCATAACGAATAATGGAGTCAGACTGGGTGTATACGTCTCCAGATGCCATTTATCAAAGGCCCTGGGCTCTACCCCTACCGTATTCCAGGCTGAGAGTCATAGAAGAATGCGCCAACATCTGCATTGCGAGAGTCATAAATGGCTCAACTATCAATATCCTCTCGGACAGTCAAGTTGCTCTCAAGAACTTAAAGGCCTACACTATCAAGTGAACTATTGTCTGGGAATGTCTGCAAAACCCTTAAAATATTATCAAGGAGAAACAAGGTAATCCTCATGTGGGTATCTGGAAATGAGGGCCATAAATGCAATGAAATTGCTGACGGCCTAGTCAAAAGAGCAGCGAAAACTCTCGTTGTCGGATCAGAATTCAAAGAGTTACGTCAGAGCTACCTTAAATAGCTGGGAGAACAATCAAAAATCCTTCTATTGGAAAAGGCTACAGGGACTTCGTCAGACTAAAAAGTTTATCGATACCTCTGGCGAAAAAACTAAAGAACTCCTACTTCTTATGAGAACAGAGCTCAAAATGAGCACATAGCTCTTCTCAGATATCACCTACACAAGATGGGCTTGGCTGAAACTACATCCTTCTGCTTCTGTTTGGATGCTCAGGAAATCACGGAGCACCTGCGCTGCATCTGTGAAGCATTGAACAGGCGTAGATTACTCCACCTCGAACACGCTCTTCCTAAACCAAACTACTGTGCAACCTAATTCCCTGAATAGTCCTGGACTTCATTAACAGTCTAAACCTAGAAAGGGAATAAATTGAAACGGGGACTCACAATAGATCTTTCAGGCCGTAGTGAATGCGAGGTCAACGCCTGTACTATCTAAATCTCTAAATCTTGATCCTAACTAACTAAAAATGCACTGATTTTTTTTATTAATATCTCAATGGCTGCTAAAAAAAAGGTCATAGATAATCAAGAGAAAACCATACATGAAATGGAAGGTTTTGAATATTTTCAAATAAATTTATAATTTCGATTGCTTAATTCATTTTTACAATATTTTTTTTTCTTTTTTTGTTGTTGTCTACCTAACCTATACCGCACAGAAAATTATTCAATAAAAAACTAAAAAAAATGAAAAACTGCGTAAACTGCTGAAATCAAACGATTCAATTCCACAAAGGCATGATGATATTCAAATTGGCTCTTGTAAATATTCAGTTAACTCCTAAATTTTATTATGAATAAGCCCGTGATAAATAATTTACACAAAACGCTTTTTTGAGTGGCTCGTGTTTACATTATGCTGACGGAAATCGTATAACTTCTCCGAGTCTACAAATCGCTCGAGTGTTAATTTAGCAAACAATGATGGCTTTAACAGCATCACAAGAGTGATAAAATATCACCGATTAAGTTTATTAGCTACTTCCAAAGGTTTTTTTTTATTGTGAAGATATGCAAATTTGAGCGAAATTTAATCGTGAGTCAGATCAGTTTTGGCATTGGTCAACAACCTATAATATAACCACATATACATATATTACACACACACATAAATAGATCTGCATATATAAAAGAAGTAGCATGAATGCTTGCAATATTACGGTGCTCTTCAAAGATGAATGGTAAATGAAAAAATTACCGTCGTCGCATCGGTGACAATCCAATTAATGAAACAATTCATCTGCAAACTGTAATTTTCACCTTTCTTTTCCGCTGTTACACATATATATGTATGTATGTATGTATGTATGTAGGGCTGGTAAATGACAAGCCAAGTAACATTTAAAAGTGCGCGCACGAGATATTAATTCAATGGAAAAAGGAAACGTTGCGTGTTTAAACAAAAATGCAATCGTGCAGGTGAACTGTAGCGTTTCATTTTTAATTTGCAGAAATTCGGTTAAACAAAAAACATATAATGAAAGGTCAAATTCCTACTTGTAGGCATTTGGGTAATATGTTGAAGCACACCTGGCTGAGAACAATTTTCCATTCGTTACAGTGAACATAGTAAGTTGGCTGAAGATTTACATCTTATTTGCCCGAACTCATTGTTTGCTAAGTACTTAAATTTTGGGGATGACAAAGATTTTTTAATTTTTTTTATTTTTCAAAATATTCGTCCTTATATTTCAGCATATTTTTTGTATACCTTTGAGCCAGCCATGAAAGCATTGGGCCCACCGTTCCGTTCCAATCTCAACAAGAAACAAGATTTTCCTAGGCTTGAGAGCTCTTAAGGGGTAACGCCACTGTAACGGCTAAAAAAAAAGTTTTTTTCACGAATTTTTTTCTCGCGAAATTAAAGGTGTTTGAAAAAAACCTTCTAAGGGTATTATCGGGCATACATTGAACTTTATTGATAAATTTTTGACAGTGAAAAAAAAACAAAATGGCGGCTCCACAGCCATCTTCCCGGGACATGTTTTGCTGCCACTGGTGCACATTTGAATCTAGACCAAAACAAAAAAAAACCATTAATCTAGTGGCTTATAGCTAGAGAATGCTGTACGGATTTTTAAAAATATTAATTTTTGTAGATTTGGCGCGCGTTTGAAAAAAAAGTTGGATTTTTGACGAAAAAAACGGCAGTTTTTTTGTTAATAAAAAATCAACAAATAAAGTTATTGAAAATCCCGTACGGCATTCTCTAGATAATGTTAATGTTCACATCTGGTCAAAATTTCAAGTCGAAAATAAGAAAATTGTTCGAGTTATGCTGCGTGCCATTTTGAAAAACCGTGTTTCGAGAAAAACGCGTTTAAAATTTTGAGAATAGTTTTTTATTGGAAAAAATAAAAAAATTAAGGTAAAAAATAAAAGTTTTCCGATAAACAAGTTAAAATTGCAAATGTCAAAAAGGTCAGTTGTCTACAATTCGGCTTTTTCTGTCAGCTTTAGAAGAAAGCTGGCGATAAAGCTGGCTGAAAAGCTCCAATTGTGTTTCAGGCTTCAGGTAATTGTTTCGGAGCAAGTTTGACGCGCTTCGTGGAGACCTCCATTTTCAAAGGAAAAAAAAATTTCTCGCACGGGACCTTTTTTTTCTTATTCTAGAGTGTTTAAGCTATTTTTTAAACCAATAAAAAAAAAATCTCAAAAAATTTACAGTGGCGTTACCCCTTAAATATCTATCCGCATATTTTATCCTTTATGGACGGGAATCTCAAGATAGCAAATCCAAGCTGTAGAGTGGATGAAATCTATTCATACTTGAACTCGATAGAACAATTTGTTCTCCCCAGTATATGAGAGTTCTAGAACAAGGTACACAAAAGAACACAGCTAATATGTGTATCGTAATTGATGAAGGGCGTTAATTTTAACCCAGAAAATTTACAGCGCTCTATTCTGATCTGGCCGATCCTAGATTTTCAAATGCTTTACTAAATACGGGTGCGATTCCATTTTAGGATGAAATTCAGGAGGTGATTCTTAATACTAAACATAAAATGCTTTAATCAAGTTAAAGCTGGTCTTGCAATGATTTATTCTAAACTTCGTAGGCTTCGGAGGCCGAAAAGCTCCTACGTATGTAAGGCGTTATTGCTTCTCTATGGTAAGGCCTAAAATATTTTCCTTGTCCAATAAGCAAAAATTCCAGATGTGGAATTTTCCCACGGAATTCCAGCGGAAAAAGTGACGGCATTCTCACGCACACAGCTGTTTTTACACGCTACAGCGAACGCCATTTTCAGCTTTACAGATGTGTTGCGAGGTATACGAAAAATTCTTAATGGCTTTTATGAGCTGTGTTCTTTTGGTTCCGTGTAGTGTTCTGCAAAACACAAGCGATTACGAATTGAATTGATTTGTAGAGTGCATAGCAGTAGAAGAAGTTTTGAAAGTATAGCGAAAATAATCAAGGTGCCATGACTTTAATTCTTACAAAACGCTAAATCTATCAAACTGTGCTCCGAATTTATCAAGCTCTATCTTAGCATTTTGCAAGGATTCAAGTCATGGCAGTTTGATTATTTTCTCTATACTTTCGAAACTTTTTCTACTGCTTTACATCTTACAAATTATTTATGTTCCACTGTTTAATTAAAAAATTTAGAAAAAGCGTTGAAATCCCTAGGAATTCCATATAGAAATGCCACGGAAATGTCTGGGAATTCCATGCGAAAATAACAAGAAAATAACATGGAAATCCGATAGATTTCCTCGTTCAGTTCCATCTACCAATACAATCAAAGATTTGGAATCTCGGCGCAGTTCCCTTCGGCCAAAGAAGCGGAATTCCGTGCGAAAATAGTACAGATTTCCAGGTAAACTCGTCAAAAATGACAAGGAAAACGACCGGAATTCCGTTCGAATTGCTTATTGGGCTCGCCTGACGCCGTACATCCGATAAACCGCTGTAACCACTGTAAACAACTAGTAGTAAAAACAACGCGAAATACTTTGCTGATGATAAAAGGAATTAGCTAGGTAGGCGTTCTTAAATATGTATATGTAAAAAAAAAACAAAAATATTTAGTCAGTCTGTTTTTAAAAAGCTTATTGTCAACTTGAACTTGAAGTAAAAACAAAAGGATTTAAAAAGATAATAAAAATGAAAAAAAGAGAGCAAATACCTCTTGCACAAGATCTAAGGACTTTTAATATATAGTAAGATATTAAAGTTTATTTCAGGCTTTACAGCAAATCAAGCTGCCTGAAGATTATTTTTATTTGGATTATATGTCGCAGTGGCCTACAGGGTCTCAGCTACAGTCGAAACTTTCCGAGACGACAACTTTCAGCAATCCTGCTGTCAAACTTCTAAAGAAGACGACTCTATTCATCCCACCACAGTGGACCACACAACAAATTTAGTTAATAACTTATGTTCTGGCGGTCATAAGGACAGTCCGAACTAACCTTCGTTTTCAGCAGCAATACTATGGTGGAGCTTGCCCGAATAAACATATAGGAGAACTGGTCTTACCATTCCAGAATTGATTGCATCTCGCTTGAATGCTACAAGCCAGCTGGTACTTGAGCTTTGAAGAAGATCAATATCCTCTTGAAGCACGTCAGCAAACTGAGCGTGCATGCTATATTCCGTCTTACCATTAGAACAATTCGGTAATGCAGCCATCACCCTGGCAAGGTAAAACCCACAAAAGGTTACCAAGTAAAATTTAACGAAAGAAGCCAGATATTAGCCAGATGACTCCAGTTCCCGCAACGGGCCCCTGCCTGGTATACTAAGGGTACCAGTGCAAAAGTGGAACTGTCCATTCCGCTTGGTACGTTAACTTCTATTTCTCAGGCAGAAGTCTGTGCTAGAAGTTGAAGTTCAGAAAAGCCTAAACTGGGGCTGCAAATACTCTCTATAAATTTGTTCAGACCACCATAGTGTGCTCCTAACTCTATCCTCTAAAAACTTTGGATCGAAACTAGTCGCTGCCACTCGAAACTTCAGCTGCTGTTTAGGAACAACAAAGTAAAGTTACAATTGGGTTCCTGGACACGAAGAAGTCTGAAGATCTGACTAAAACCGGAGTCGACAGTCCATATACCTAACAGTTGGCCTACCAAAAAGAAGCCACTTTAGGGGCAACTGCAAAAACTGGATCTGTTCTGTCATAGTGCGCCCGGTATGAGGTAACCGAAGGAATTCTTCACCCCTCTCCCCTCCAAATGCGCAAAATTGGTCTGAGCAGATAAATAATTGCTCAGGCTATTTACTAATGCAGTCACTATAGACAAGACCTCTTCCGTTATTTTTTTAAGAAGATAAACCTTCCCTGTGAGTATACCGCGCTTGCAGCATTAAGGTTGCAAATCATTGGAGAAGCATTTATTTCTCCTAATAAGATTTGCAATCTAACACCATGGACAATAATCGAGCTCGCTAAAAGAGTAGATTTTGTTTGACCATTTTACGGTACAACACAACAGATCAATTCTGATCGCGGTGTCCGCATGGTCCTAGTTGCCTAGTCACCCCTTCTTCTAACCTAACCGCACCTAAAGTGGGAAAGCTATCTACTTTTGCGATCAGAATCTAAAAATAGTTGTGGCTTGAAATATATGTATCACAAAGCATTGCTTGTTTGGGAACCATGCTAGATACTAATTCGGCAAAAGCTACATAGATGAAAAGTAAGTGAAAAGTATTTAACATTTGCTGTGTGAATTAGGTGTATACTTCCAATGCACCACCTGCACGCTAATCTTGTTAAATTGCTTAATTTCCACATTTTATTTTGGGATGCCTTGCAATCAAGTCAGGATACATTTCATTTGACCAGGTCCAGAAAATATAACGTAACTTTCAATAAAGCTTAGTTGACATTATGCTCATTGATCAGCGTTGATGCGTCTGCAGCTAGAATCAGCGCACCATAAGCATAGTACCAACACCAATGCTGATAGTATCAGCACTTTGATTTTACCAGCATAAAAAAAACGATTCAAACGATTTTAACTTTTGCGTCAGATGTGATCAGTCAGCATAATGTCAACTAGGCTTTAATGACCATCGCCGGTTTGTGTCGTTTCGATAATACCTCGCACCTTAATTCGAAACTCCATGGCTGTTCATTGTGGATATTCTGTATATAGAGCCATAGCAAGCATAATTACTTGATTTTACTGAACAATAACATTTTGTCAGAGGCTTTAATTTGCGGATAGTCGTTCATATATGTTTGAGAGTTCTTCTTACATAGTTTTCTCTCTGATTTTTCTAGGAAAAAATTCTCCAGTTCAAGCTTGGCGGAGAGCACCTGGAATGGAAGACGAATCTCTCGCAGTGGGAAATTGTTGATAAAATTGAAAATCTTTATCATGCAGAACAAACGGTTAACTAATGACAGATTCTTTTCAAGGAGCTCTACACCGATGCAGTCAGCTTTACATGTTTTTGTTTTTGTAATGCAACAACAAATGCCCATCGAACTCCACTCCACTGGTGTAGAAGTGAACCGAAAAAAGCTCGACATAAATGTACAGCAGTCATCATCAATAAAAGACGTGAATTACTAAGAAGTGGTGTCCTGCTCTTCACAGAGCACATGCTGTTCAAGATCTGGGCTTCAACCGGCGCTTCAATCAGCCTACATATTCGACTACCTACTTTCTGTTCCCAAACCTGAAAAGGGAGCACAAAGGCAAGCGATTCTCGTTTAATTAAGAGGTCAATACCAATGTTTCCTGATAGTGAATTCTTTTTGAACTCGAGGTCGCATACCTACCAGGACTGTCTTCTTCTTCTTCTTATATTCATCAACATATAACGAATGGACGCCACCTGGCCAGCCTTAGAATAACCTGTGTTGCTAACACAATTGCGACGAATAGAGCAGCCGACGGCCGACTGCCGGCAAATTCCTATACACGCCCCATAAAACGTTCAGCTAGAGAAAATTGTGCCTATGACTGCAATAGTCGTTGGTCCTTCTGCTCTGGTCGTCGCAGCTGGTTTAATTCAATAGAGTGGTCGACGGCCAATGGCGACTGACGGTTCCTATGTAATACACGATCCATAAAACTTACCTAGAGAAAATTTTGCCTACTTATTACTGCAATAGTCGGCGGCCGTCGAAACTGTATTTAAGCTTTAAGAAAACTGATAAATCTAACCGAGAAACTTCCAAATGATCAATGCAAAGCATCACTAATCTAGTCTAGTCCAATAGCTGAAGCGAGCGGATTAAAGATAAAACGTCCGACCGCGATGGAAGGCTACTTGGAACTTCCCACCAGAACTGTGCTGACCCCATTCCAATTCAGCTTCGGATCTGTCAAAGTTGGAATTGGGAATTCTACGTGGGACCGGATTCTGTAACTCTGAGAGTTTGGGAGATGAGAATTTTCGTTTTCCCCGATGAAAACTCCCTAACTCTCCATTCGAGATTCTCTAACATACTTGGGGAGTTAAAGAAAACGTGAGAAGTATCGAAATATTGAAAGACGGGCTACTCTGTGTGAAAGGGTCGTAGAGCATTGGGGTCTACAGTACAAAAATATAGGTAAACAATGGGGGGGGGGGGGTCGTACCCCCCCCCCCCTTCCACACATTGGGGGTTGTCCAAAATACGTCATGTTTGGTATCAAATTGAAGATGGAGAAACGGGTAATCGAGTGGTTAGTTTTTTTTTATCATTTTAACTTCATAACTGACTTTTTACCGCCGAAAGACGGATTTTTTGCACTTGGGTCATATACACACCAGTTCCTATATTTTGCATATATATCTTCCGTTCTTTGTTTCACATCCATTAGTACTCTGCTGTTGTGAACATTTTTCTCACGGAAAGTGAATTTCCATGACTTCTTCATAATGATGAGTTGAAAATATGTTCACTTTTGTACCAAAAATGGCCATTTTTTCATCTTAAGAAGGACTGATTCACTTCTTTTGCAGTTATCTCCAAAACCATTTATTGGACTGAAAAACTTATTACATATCTAATTACGGGACAAATTGTAGATACGATTTCATCCTACGTACAGCTTTAAAGTGCATATTTAAAATATTTATAGCATCTCTTCTGTAACTGGAAGAAGACCAAATTGAGAATTTTCGCGTAATTTAAAATTTTTAGCTGGTACCTTGAGACACCAAAATCTTTTTTTCTCTGTTGTGTTTCAGAGTTCTGGGGGAGTTCAGCTATAAGTTTTAATAAATATTAGAAAGGGGAATGCCCAGTTTTCATTCAACTTTAGGCCCGACATCAACAGACATAAAAGATGTCTTAAACGACACATTATGATACTCTGAACATATTTTATTAACAATTTCAATTAAGCGGGGGAAGCTTTAGCGATCTGATGTAGCTTGAACGACTTTCTTGTGTGAGAGAAGTGGAGTTTTCTACTTCTCGTGACTGCACGAAATAGGTGCGTCGTGGAAAATGACTTCCTATGAGAAAAATGTTCACAACAGAACACTAATGGCCATGGACGAAAGAACTGCAAAATTATATATACAGGGTGTCCCGTAAGTCGACGTCAAGCCGGAACCGGGTGATACACCAAATCGTAACAGTTACCAGAAAAATACAAAAAAAAATCTAAGTCGTATTTTTCAAATTATAGACATTTCTTTTGTTTTCGAGAAAATGTATACCTTGTGATGGTTTTGTAGCTCCTGTTGCTACAAATCTTTACTTTTTTTCAATTTTATTTTTCTAATGTAATCCCGAATAGTGCTTATGTAACATGTTGCTTTAAATTTTAAGCCAACTGCTCCAGCTTGGAAGAAAATGTCACATTTTGCCGAACCAACAATATAAAATTAATAATTCGTTGAATTTTTACTGCCTGTACTGAAAAAAAAATGTACTACGCCAGTCTGGCAAGTAACTTTAAAAGTTGACGCATTTAATAAGGATTCTAAAATGGTACAACACTTGCTACATTATTTCTTAGATTACGGAAAAAAAAAGTTTTTCTTCAAGAAACCCAGTTTCGAAAAATTTCTTTTTACCTATTAAAAATGATTCTAGTGTACCCAAAGCTTGTCGTAAGAACGTAACTTTAAGATTCTAGTTTGAGTGAGACGGAGAGTCATTACATGAAGTGTGAGTGAGACAGATAGTGACGCTAGCTCGTCAAATCATTGAGGTTTTACAAATGTGCATCGTCTAATCTGTACAGAGGGCCGACTTCCAAACAAAGTACATGGTGAAGGATGAGTTTCTTACCTTACGAGGACGTAGACCCAAGTACTTCGGTACGTGCAATCCAGGAAAGCACAGGAGTGCCTAAAAGTATAGCTCATCGAATTTTACAAAAACAAGAGCTCCAGAACTACGGACGCAGTTGAATTTGTCAACAATGGAAGATTTGCCCGTCTGATAACCCGATCCTTCTTAAGAAGATGTCGAACTTGGTATTGCAGCTGAAGCAAGGCAGTTTGAACATCTTTTGTAAATAATAAATCTTAGCATCCAAAAAATTAGTGTTTAATTTTAAACTTAGGAAAATTTGTCCTAAATTTAACAAAAAGTTAGGATCTATAACTTGAAAGTGTCACTATATGTTTCACTCACACTTCATGTAATGACTCTCCTTCTTACTCAAACTAGAATCTTAAAGTTACGTTCTTACGGCAAGCTTTGGGTACACTAGAATCATTTTTAATAGGTAAAAAGAAATTTTTCGAAACTGGGTTTCTTGAAGAAAAACTTTTTTTTTCCGTAATCTAAGAAATAATGTAGCAAGTGTTGTACCATTTTAGAATCCTTATTAAATGCGTCAACTTTTAAAGTTACTTGCCAGACTGGCGTAGTACATTTTTTTTTCAGTACAGGCAGTAAAAATTCAACGAATTATTAATTTTATATTGTTGGTTCGGCAAAATATGACATTTTCTTCCAAGCTGGAGCAGTTGGCTTAGAATTCAAAGCAGCAGGTTACGTAAGCACTATTCGGGATTACATAAGAAAAATAAAATTGAAAAAAAGTAAAGATTTGTAGCAACAGGAGTTAAAAAACCATCACAGGGTGTACATTTTCTCGAAAACAAAATCAAAAGAAATGTCTATAATTTGAAAAATACATGACTTAGATTTTTTTAATATTTTTCTGGTAACTGTTACGATTTGGTCCATCACCCGGTTCCGGCTTGACGTCGCGTCGGCTTACGGGACACCCTGTATATGCTGTGTCCCGAAAAGTTTTCTGAAACGAAAAAAAAGTACACCCCGATAGTACTCGACGAAACCTTTTATTTTATATGCATGGAGGCTCCTAACAAGTATGCAGAGGCAAATTTTCTTTTAGAAATTGTAGCTGGTAACGAGCTGAGGTGAACAGTGAAAATAGTTTTCCGATCGGACATAACCCCACCGAATAAAAAAAAAATAGGTTAATACTAAAACAGTAAGTATTGGAATGGCTATTTAAACCTCCGAGTATAGGAGTGTGGGTACTCAAACTTCTTCTCAGGACCTAAGGAATATTAATCTCTACTGGATTTTTTAAAATGTACTACATAAAAACTTTGAACCCTACCCCCCTCAAGCCTTCCACCGCTTAATTTCAATAAACATTGTTAATTAAATATGTTCAGGGCATCATAATTCATCGGTTAAGAGATCTCCAAAAATAATGGAGGTAGAAAAGATGACACCTTTGGAGGGTTTTGTACTGGTGTGGTGGTAAGAAAAGATCACAAAAATTACAGACTCAGTGACAGTTTTTACACCGAGTCGCAGAAAAGAATGCACTATAAGTATTTAGAAGAAAAAATTTAGAGGCATAGAACGACTAAAAAACAATGTGACAACTGTCTTAAGGTTTGAGAAGATTATAAATATAAATAAAATTTTAAACAAAAACAATGTCTTTCACTGCTAGATCGAAAACTTTTTTTATCTCCCTACGTTAATAAACAGCTCTTGAATATGACGATAACTGAAAAGACATAGAATGATCGAAACTTGTCTTGAATTTAGTTTTTTCATTCCAACCTAATAAAAGAATTATATTGTTGAGATCGATCCCAAAAAGTACATTTTAAAATTCTAGTAAGCAGTATATAAAAGGTGCTAATTTAATCAATCGAAAACGAACTCATCAACTAATTTTGACATTGTTCATAGAAATTTTAAGTGATAACCTATCGACTTGACCGGTCAAAATGTCAAAGATCAAAACAAGACAATTATTTCGTGGTAGATTAACATTTTCAATAGCCTTTGCCACCACAACAAAATTTTATAAATTTAAATTGCTGCCTCTGGGTTAGAAAGGCATTGGAATTCCATTCAGAAGTCTACAATAATTCCACTAACCTACAATTATGTGTTTACTTTTAATCATTAATTAATACTACAAGAATTAAGTGGCTATTTTTAATTTGTCGTCTTAATTGAGTAAATAAATTAACCGAATGCTTTTCAACTAAACTCTTACGCATTTGCATTTGCACTGTTGTATCGCTGGTCGTTGGCATTTTTATATATTTCCTATCAGAGGTATAAAAAGTTTTTACCCGGATACGTCTTAGCAATTTCTTTGGATTTTTTTATTTTTTTTATTCCTCAATCGTTCTGAACTAAACGTTGTCGGATGTGTGTAGTACCTATATTCTCTCCATTGAGAAATTATTCATTGACCCGCATTTTAAATGGGAAGAGATCAAACGACCTCTCTCTCACACAAGGGCGAAAATCTATCAAAACCGCATGTTTACATGAAATTTCCTTTTTGACGTTATTTTATATTTTCTTCTCCTTGTTTTTTGGGGCATTTGATAAAAAGCCTGCCAAGAGTTATTAGTCCGGGGGTTATCATTTATGTGGGTTTAACATAAAAAACTGATAACGGCAAAAATTAATGGAGTAAAAAATGTGTGGGCCCGTAAATAACATACTCGCGTCAGGTTTTTTTTTCGAAATTCATTCGGGTTTTCTGCTAATTATTACCCTTTTCATTATTATTCAAATGGGAGCGCGGAACGTAGATATATCTATTTTCGGGTTTTAATTTATTTCTTACGGAAGCTATTTACTTTTTTTTTTCTTGTCAAATTTCCATTGAAGGACATACATGTGCTGTTCAAACAAACGCAATACTATGGTGTGAGTATAGCAAGGAAGTTCAAGCAACTGGCAAACTTAAAGTTTATTGAAATTTTTATAAACGTATATACGTGTGTGTGTATGTGTGTGTGGGCCAGGAGGATTACTTAAATAGGAATTAACAAAAATGTTAAATAACTCAAATTCACCGTTATTATACATAATAGTTGATTACTTGTCGTAAGATTTGAATTGATAGAGGTGGATTTAAATTAACTTCAACTACAAGCTATGTTGGGCAAAATGTAATCTGATTGATGATTACGATTACAATCCGACATCTGTTATCTGGAATCATGATTACAGATTGATACTATTAATCAGAAAAGTAATCATTTTTTGCGATTAATTATCAATTAAATCTAATCGTAATCATGATTACATTTTTAGATTGTAGTTAAAAGAACACAAACATTGTTGTAATTCTATTTCGAAATAATTATTGAAATCGGTAGTGGCACATATCTGTAGTGGGATGGGTTTGTTATCTATTATAATTCCAAGATATTTGACTCCATCTAAAACATCTATACTAGATCCCTGTATAGTTAATGATAAGTGTTCACTGCTATTTATTAGCATTCAAAATTTGATTTAGACACATTGAGCTTTAACTTATTCATGTTGATCCACATTGCGATACTTTCTAGATCCTCGAGCAATTTTTGTCTGCAGGCCCTGAAGTCGTTCCCGGTTATGTACACCAACGTGTCATCCACAACAAGCACTACATTCGAACTTTTTACCACACTAGCAAGGTCATTTATACAGGGTGTCCCAGACGTACCGCATTTCCTTTTACCCTGAATTCCTCACTCAATTTCGAGAAATAAATTGTATGGGAGGAGAGCCGGAAAATGCACGGTGTGGGCGGTAGGGGGTTTTTTGATTTTGGCTGCTTTTTATCCTAATACCATGTAACTTTTTTGTTATACAACCTATGAAGGTGATTTACATCTCAGGTGATAGTGAACCCTCTACCGTTTCCAACAAATGCCAAACCACATCTCTACACCCTTTCTGTCGGCAGTTGTAGGATGTCAAAGTCAGAAAATTGGATAATTTTGCAATTTCTTTTTCAATTCTAGAGATTTTCTTGCCAAAATTCATGATAAATCTACAGTTTTATGACAAGACTTAAAGACCCCGGAATGTTACCTTTAATTTGAATATGCGCATGTACCTACCTAAATGCTACCGTTATTGAGATGTTCCCGTTTTTATGATGCATAAATTCATTAATTTTTCTAATAACATTAGAAATCGTGCCTAATTTTATGCAATTCCACGCAAATTAACAAAATTTATGAAATTATGCATCATAAAAACGGGAATATCTCAAAAACGATAGCATTTAGGTAGGTAAGTACATGTGCATAGTCAAATTAAAGGTAACATTCCGGGGTCTTTAAATCTTTTCATAAAACTGTATAGTTATCATGCATTTTGGCGGGAAAATCGTTAAAATTGAAAAATAAATTGGAAAATTTTCCAATTTTTTTACTTTGACGTCCTATAACTGCCGTCGGAAAGGGGGTAGAGAGGTGGTTGGGCATTTGTTGGAAACCGTAGATGATCTACTATCACCTGATATGCAAGTCACCTTCATAGGGTGTATAACAAGAAAGTTACATGGTATTAGGATAAAAAGATCCCAAAATCAATAAAAACCCCCTACCGTCCACACCGTACATTTTCCGGCTCTCCTCCCATACAATTTATTTCTTGAAATTGAGTGAGGAATTCAGGGTATAAAGGAAATACGGTACGTCTGGGACACCCTGTATATAGCACAAACAGCAGCGTACTCAGGACTGCACCTTGTGGTACCCCAATGTTGCATCCAACGGGTGTCGAAACATTAAACTCAAGTTTTGTCACTTGCGTTCTATTTGGTAGATAACTCTGGAACCATTTATTTTCTGTTGCCTTGATGCCATACTTAAAAAGTTTTTTAGTAAGATGCTGCGGCTAATTGTTTCAAATGCTCTCTTTAGGCCTAAAAAGACTGCAATCACAAACTGTCCAACGTCAATTTTCTTCTTCCACTCCAAAACAACCAAATTTAAAGCTGATTCACAGGAATTGGCCTAAATCCTGATTGATGCTCAATCAGCAAATTGTGTTTGCATATATATTCTTTAAGCTGGATCTGTACTGCTTTTTTCGATGATCTTTTATATTAATGGCAGGCTGTTAATTGGCCGTATTTCTACACACTTAGTTGTATTTTTAACTTTGGGGATTGGCGTTATGTCGGCTTCCTTTAAACCGTCCGGGAAGACCCCTTCCTGCATTGACTGGTTTATAATTTTTACTAACGCCGACCCTGTGAACTGAATACTATCTCTTATCATACTGACAGGATCAGAGATCATAGGATTTCTTTAATTTGCTTATAATTGTTCGCACATCGATGCCTATACAGTTAAACTTGAATATCTGATGTCTATGGATTCGTGAACGGTATTATTAGCAATTAAGAAAGGGAAAATTTCATTTGGTTTCACTATCACAGTGAGAACCGTCTTTATCATATCCAAAACAATACTGTATTGCTTTGTTAGGTAGTATCTAGTTAGTGAATTTGATCTTTCAACTTCACTTTTGCTGTCATGTCAGTAATATTTTACCATTGCAACGCTTCCAGCATGCTTGTAACTGGTGTATGTAATGTATATATGCTGAATTTCAGAATAACTTGCATTGCCTTATTATTCTGCAACAGATGCAATCTCTCTTTGGTTTCATTCGAACTAGAACATAATAACAATGTCGAGCAATATGAAAAGTGTGGCAAAATTAAAACGTTAAAAAACATTATTACATTTTCCATCCGTGCTCAACGACTTTCTTATACGCCCCAGAAATCTAATCTTTTTCGTTATCTTTTTGCACACACATAATCAGAATGATCCTCTCGAATTCAAGTTGATGATCAGATATGTGCAAGTCTCTATCAATAGAAGCACTTACATTCCTTACACGGACTCCTATTAATACATAATCAAACAGTGTCTAGGGAGTTTTCTATAATATATTCTTGCTGTTGCCTTATGCAAAATTCTGTTAAGAGTTTTTCATTAAATTCTAATTGAATATAATTAACGGATTCGGAGCTACCGTCTTTTTCCGAAAATAAGACACTGTCTTACTTTCTTTTTTGGTCCAAAATACGCGCTAGGGCTTTGTTTCGGGGGAGGGCAAAAATAAAAGTATATTTATATATTTTTGTTTAATATTTATTTTACACAGAATACAGAAATTTAAATTTATTCAATTACAGTCATGTCATCTTCTTCTGGAACATCGTCATAAATAAAATTCTGAATTATATTCTGATTTTCTTCCAAATCCATTTCCTGTTGAATCATTGGTCCGAATCTCTCATGTCTTGCGATATAGCTATCGTTAAATGAATACTTCTTGTCTAAGTAACCTGTTCGTAGTGCATTGGAAACATCACTATCAGTTATTTTGTCCCATGAATTTTTTACCCAATTCACAACTTCTTGTGCGCCTGGTTTTACAAAATTACCTCGATGATTTCTCACCATTCTGTTTTCAATATATTCATTGATTTCCATCCGCAAATGATCCTTGAATGGCTTGTTTATTGCAATGTCAAGTGTCTGCAGGTAACCAGTCATTCCTACCGGAATCATTATTTGATCAATCTTCCTCTCAGCAAGAAAGTTTTTCATGTCTTTAGCGCGGTGAGTACTGGCTAAATCCCAAACTAGTAAACCTCTATTCTGACCCCTCAACAGTGGTGGCAGCATAAAATCAACACACTTTCTTATAACTGCTTGGTTGCACCAGGCTTTTTCACTATCAATGACATAAATTCCTGAAACACGTTGAATCTGGTCTTTTTTACCTTTAGTGATTAAAAATGGCGATACTTTCTTGCCATCTAGACGAATCGCCAAAATACATGTAACACGTGCACTATTGTACCGGTAGAAGGAACGTAAATTGACGAAGAAGCCTTGTGGTGAACTGTCTCCTCATCCATAGCAATCATGTTGGAGAGTTGGTATTTCGAAAAATCGATGCCATCAACAAAAAGCTTAAACGCAAGTGCACGCTTAACAACTTCATTGTCTTCCAAATTAAACAATGTTGTTGATCTCCTTAGAGACAGTTCATATCGTTTAAGGAAGTTGTCCAACCAGTGTGACGATGCTTTAAATTTTTCTGTGGATATATCAAATTCAATTGCTGCTTCAAGGGCAAATTTTTGAATATCAGCCCTGCGCACAACAAAAGCCATTGCTCTCTTGCCTGCAATCCATTCCCAGATGCAATCTTTCAACTCAGAAAATAACGGCTGCCGACCTGATCCAACTCTGCGTTTTTTCTCATTTCCTTGGTCCACCAGTTGACACAGGTAATCGTAGTCTTATACTTATACTTAATAAATCAACAGCATTTTTAACGAATTCTTTTTGTCACATTATTTTAACTAGGGCTTATTTTCGGAGGATGTCTTATTTTCGGAAAAAGACGGTAATATCAATCAATTCTACTTGAGCCACCCAAATAATATGATCATATTTCAATGTTTTAGCAAATGGCATTCTTACCCAGTCGTACTTTCGATCCTCGTTTATATTTGTAGCAAGAAATCGTTTAGATTCGTCAATATGATTTAGTACCTACTATTTTTATACCCTAGATGAAATCTAAAGGGGTATACTAAGTTTGCCATTCCGTTTGTAACGCACAGAAATAATGATGGTAGACCAAAATGGATTGGACACCCCCGCATAAAATTAAAAGTTATTTTGATTTTTGCATGTCCGTCCGTGCGCACGATAACTCGAGAATGCGTTCACTTAGAAAGCTGAAATTTTGTACACGGACATTAAAAAAAAAAGTAAAATTAAGTTCGAAAATGAGACAAATCGGGCAACTCCTTCGTAGGGTTGCCACACAAAAATTTCGTTTTCCACGATATATTCGGACACTACCTGAGAACACGTCGACATAGAGAGCTGAAATTTGGTACACTGTGTTTTCATACTAATAGCAAATAAAATTTCAAAAATGGGCTAAATCGGGCAAACCCTTCTTGTTGTTGCCATATAATAATTTTGGTTTTTTACATATACTTTGAAAACGATCAGTCCTAGACATTTCTATTGTACTAAAAACTTCTTCAGAATAAGAAATCCTATAAAATTGGTTATAATCATTTTTTCTGTCCGACGAGCCGTTCTAGAAATATATGCGAGAAACCAATGCAAAAAATCAAAATTGCTCAAATTAGAGACCATACGAAATTTCATACGGGCATTCATCTAGCTAGGGTATCATAAGAATTGGTGTTAGACCAATTCTAGCTTTTTCACTTGTTTTAATTGTATTTGAGATTAATATTACATTGATGCTAAGAAACCAGGGACCGAAAATAACTGGTATTTTGAAAACTTTAAACAAAAAAAGCTGGGATAAATCATGATCGTGGAATTTTTTGGAATATAGCAAAAGATGTCTCGTGAAACCCGTTTCGATTCCTGCAAAGCTTTTGAAAACTTAACTTTTTATTAAAAAAAGCTAAAAAAACCAAGCTGGAAAGGCTTTTTATTTTATCTGGCAAAAATATAAAGCCAGCTTGGCTTTCTATTTTTTCTGGCAATAATAAAAAGCCAGCTGGGCTTTCTATTTTTTCTGGCAAAAATAAAAAGCCAGCTGGACTGTTTATTTTTTCGAGCTGGAAGTAACAGGTTTCGAAGCCGGAAGTATAAAAAGCCAAGCTGCTTTCTTATTTTCAGGGTCCGGACCAGTTATGAATTTTTTTTTTGATACTCGGATAGAAAAAGTAAGAAACCAGCTTGGCTTTTTATACTTCCTCAAAAAAATAACCTGCATCAAAACCTGTTACTTCCAGCTTAAAAAAATAAAAAGCCAAGCTGGCTTTTTACTTGTGCCAGAAAAAATAGAAAGCCCAGCTGGCTTTATATTTTTGCCAGATAAAACAAAAAGCCTTTCCAGCTTGATTTTTTTAGCTTCAAATTATTATCGGTCAAGAATAACAGGTAAAGTTGGCTTTTTTCGTAAAAAGTCATAACTGGTTCGGTCCCTGTAAGAAACACATTTAGACAAGAGCTAACATTTCCATATTTCCTTCGTTAATAGAGTTTGACCATGAGCAAAGCTTTTGTTGGAAAGCAAAAGGTTTTGTATTCAAAACTGAAATGTTGGTATCTTTACCCTACAAAGAAAGATTTCATTCATTTATGTACTTTATCAAAAAAAAAAATCTGCTAAATATGATGTAAGACAAGCAACATCTGATTTTCTATCTGAAAGAAAGAGTCGAAGCTCATCTTTAAGTTCTACAAATGCCCTGTATTTGTGTTTGTTTCATTACGCCATTCTTGATCTTCGCTGTAAAATTCATGTTTACTTCGTTGATAATTTTGGTTTGGTTTGGGCTTGTTCGCATTGACGCTGATAAAAATAAAACTGTGAAATAACCGACGGGGCGCGAAACAGATCTTACTAACAATTTTTTTCTTACTGAAATTTTTCTCCTAATTATTAACTAATAGTAGTCTCAATGTGTTAGAAATGGCTACATAATATTTGTTCATATTCATCTCCTTTAGTTATTATCTCGTTGGTTGAAACAAATGATTGATTCCTAAAAATCTCTTAAAATTCAAAAATGAACTTCTGTCTTGCTAAGTAACTAAGGCATACTGCGAATTCAAATTTAAATAAAATAAGTAAAAAACGAGTTTTCAAACAAAACTGAGGCCAAGCCGCATGAAAAAGTAGAAAATAAACTTTTCTTCACACACAGAGGTGGACTCAGATACCTTTCTTCACACACAGAGGTGGACTCAGATTTTTTGATTGGGACATTTCTCTTGAATATTCTTTCTCTTCATGAATCAAATCACTATTACCTCTGATTGATCACACTGAAATATATCGGTGATTGTCAGCGAATAAAATCTGAGTCCACCTCTGTGTGTGAAGAAAAGTTTATTTTCTACTTTTTCATGCGGCTTGGCTCGTTTTTTACTTATTTTATTTTCTGCCTTTTTCACGTTAACTAAATTGTTATTACGTGCTGCATGGAGATATTTTAAAACAATTTTTAAGTCATGTTTGGTGCCGATCCGAAGACAAAATGTTTTCGAGTATCAAATCGTTGAAGTACTGCAACGGTTTTCTGAAATTCAAATTATGTTTTAAAGAGCGCTTTTTAGCTGTATTCCAACTTGATCCCATACAACATGAATTTTCACGATTTTCCATGTTTTCCACAGATTTTTCCTATTACTATGAATTTTTTTTAAAAATTTACATGTTATTTTCCTCGATTTTTCATGCAAGTTTTCATGATTGTTGAAGAGAAAGTATTGATGCCAGTAGGACGGAATAAAAATGATTCCGCATAGCTTATAAAACTTTTTTGTCGGAAAATTTTCCGGAAAAGTCGGAAAATTCCGGAAATTCCAGAAAAATTGGAAAATTCTGCACTTTTCCGGAAACAGATTTATCACTAATCATATCGATGAAAATTTGTCCGATGATTTCCGGGTTTTCCACAAAAGCAACTTTATGCAACTCATTTCGCTCTACAACTTTGTCTTGGGTTGCAAAACGCTCAAACGCTTCCTTGGTCTGAAAAACTCCGGAAAAGCGTTTTACATGAATTTTCCTCGATTTTTTCTGCAAGTTTTCACCATTGTCGGAGAGAAAGTTGATAAGGAACTTGATCCTGCATAATTTAGAAAACTTTTTCACCGGAAAATTTTCCGGAAAAGTAGGAAAAATCTGCATTTTTCCTGAAACGGATTTATCACTAATCAAATTTGTCCCAAATTTTCAAATGATTTTTCCCGATTTTCCGGGTTTTCCATGGAAATTTCCGGTTCAAATTTTGATAGATTCAATTGTCACGCGACATGAACCTGCTGTCAAATTTCAGCTCGCTGTGATGACGAAAAGTGGGTCTACGAGAGTGTCGAAAATAGTAAAGAAATATATAAATAGACAAATTCGTGTACGAGTTAAAGGGAATGGCCTCAAAAAAGTAACGGCTTTGAAAAGTAAATAAATTTAGAAATATATACTTTTTCATAGACATATTTTTTTTTTATTTGTTAAAAAGAATTAAAATTTTTAAATGGTAAATAAATATAGAAATAGAAATACTTAAATATTACGCGCCCACTTGTAAGAACTTCACGGCCCCTAGGGGCCGCGGCTCCCAGTTTGAGAAATATTGCCCTAGATGACTGCCCGTATGTCATTTCGTATGGTCATCCATCTGTGCAAGTCTAATTTTGCAGTGGTTTTTCGCATATCTATTTCTAGAATTATTCGTCGGACAGAATTTCATATTCTGTAGAACTTTTCAGTACATTAAAACCCTATAGGACTTATCGTTTTCATAAAATTACGTAAAAATCCTAAATTTTTATATGGCAATATCAAGAAGGGGTTGACCGATTTAGTCCAATTTTGAAATTATATTTACTATTTGTTTTTTTTTTAATATTATGTACAAAATTTCTAGATGTTACAAACGGAATGATTTAGATTTCATCTAGGGTATAAAAATGTAATCATGATTACTGTTACATTTTCCTAAGATTACTCGATGTAATCATGGTTATTAATCTGATTACAAATGTAGTTGATTACGCCCAACACTGACTACAAGAGTATTAACTATTCTCCGTTGATCTTTTTGATTATAGACATTTTTAAGATTATTTAAAAACATAAGGTAGAAATACACGATTAGAGATTTTTGGTCTCTAGTCTCCAAGTTACAGAGACTGAAAAATTAAGTCTCCGGGAGACCATAATAAAAAAAGTCTCTAGAGACAAGCCTCCAAAGTGTATACACGAAATTTGAAGTTTGGTCTCTAAAGATCTCCAGAGATTTTTGTTAATTGTCAAGCAAGAGATTGTTAGAAAGAATTATCTCAAAATTTATTTATATTTTAAAAATATATATCCTTGGTGTACAAATTTTACGCGATAAACACAGCAAACTCTATTGACAAAACAAATTACCTGCCCAAAATACATTATATTAATTAATTAATTAATTAATTTTTTATTAATTTCTTTGTAACAATTTGTCAAACTCACTCCACTTTATTCCTTTTCCTTTCCGAGTAGACCTACACTTAAAGGGGAAAACGCACCGAGAAATTTCGAAATTTTCGATTTGTTTTGTTTGGCTTTTCTTCAAGCTTAACCTCTTAAGAATGTCTGGTGAAAGCTGCATGCAAAAATTCGAAAAAATAACGGATTTATGGCCGATCTAGTCAGCGCCGAGCGGCCGAACGAAATTCAGGTAGAAATACGCCGGCGGCCCCTATTTTAACATCGTCTGCGTAACCGGGCGTTATATCGAAAGTTTTCGTTCGAAAATAATATATTCGGCAAAAAATGGATAAAAAAAAAGGTTCTCGAAAATCTCAGAACCATTATAAGTATCGGCCGAAGAAAAAAAATTCCGCTGAAAAATCGATTTGAAGCAGAAAATTCGGACTTGAACATCAACTTTCAAACGCGTTTATCTCGAAAACTAATGAACCGATTGCAATTATCTTTTTTCATGCTTATTTTACACATAATTTACCTAGTCTCTGTCATATTTATTTATTTTTTTAGTGGCTTAGTTTTTTTTTTAATCGGCGAAATAAGGTCGTATTTTTTTCCAAAAATCGCTATGTAAATTCAAATGTCCGCCATTTTGTCAAAAATCGATATTTTCAAAATCGCACATGACAAAGACTAGATTATGCTGTCCAGTTAAAATATTTTTGTTTTTTTTTTTATTTGGATATTACAGTAGAAACAGAAGTGCGTACCGCGGAGGGCCTGTTTTTTGTGGTACTTTACGGACCAGAGGATTACTCGGCGAATATTAGATATTTTTCAATAAAAATTTTTTGATGTATTCTTAAAAATGTGTTTTATCATTTAAAAACGAATTGGTTTGATTACTGCTATATAGATTGCCTTCAAAAAAATCCAGAAAAATGGCTATTTTTCGCGCTTCTCGGTGCGTTTTCCCCCTTAACTAACGAAAACACAGACCTGTAGAGGACAAATGAACAAACTTCCGGGACCGAAACCGGAGACCTGTTTGCTTTAAAATACACGACGGAAGACCGGAGATCAAATTTTTGCGTCTTCGAAGTGTATACACGAGTTTATGGAGTCTCTGGAGAAGACCACACAAATGGTCTTTGAGTATCCACAGACAAAAAAAAATGCTCTCTGTAGGCCAAAGTCTATAGCCGTGTAGCTTCACCTATATAATAAGAAGTTGTCCATAGTTTTATCAATTTAATTAAAGTATTTCCTAGTTTCGTGAAAATGTAGTCTAGCTACATTTCCGATTATAAAACAACATAAATTAAGCGTGGAATTAAAAGTAGCCAAAAAGTTACGATTAAACCTGATTGCCTACTAGAGGAAGTTCAAAACTGAGTACAATCTGACAACTTTTTCATGCCGCCCAAGAAATTTTGATTTTTCAAGGTCTGCAAAATAACCCTTATTTAATCCGCTTGTGACAGCGTGCTATCTCGGTGGAAGAGCACCTTTTCCCAGCGTTAATCTTAGCCATTACTTGAAACATTTAGTCAGTTAGTTAACAGATAGTCAATCAATATAATTCCTTGGGAATCTCCAAAACTGCTACCATCACTTTCCCAGCCGAAAAATGATCCTTCGTGTTTCTCGCCAAATGTTCACCAGCTTTAATCTATTGATGAACTCATGTCTCCACGGCCTTAATCCCCATTTTTACACGCTGTAAGGTGGCCATATATAATTATTTTCTATTCATTTTGTTCAGGATCATTTTTAAACATACAAAAAAAAAGATATTAAATTGAAATAGAACTTCTATCAACTAAACTGAGTTACAAGCAGACATTCAATGGGGCAAATGAAAGCTCAAGTAGTTCTCGAAAATGGAGTCTGGATTTTTGAGTCTAACTAGAAGGAACATACAATCCCTAGGAATTCAAGAGAAATAATATAAACGCTCGGCTCAGTACAATATTCGTCTTCCTACGAGCGATACAATTTTTCCAAGACAAAGAGAGTACAGCGAAAGAGCAGCCAAAGGATAGAAAATAGAATGCAAATTGTATACAACAGGCAATCCTCCCTTTACGGCATTTTGTTTTACGTCAAGCAGCATTTTGAGACAAGTTCGCGTCGATAACACAGAAAATCTAAGGGTACTCTTCCTGTCATTTGGAAAACTAATCAAAAGTCTTATGTTACTGGAAAATTTCCCGAAAAAAGGTTTATGCGAAACTTCATATGTACCTGAAGCCAAGAATTACTGCACTTGAAAAACTTATTTTAGACTCTATTGCCTTTGGATAATACGAGAGTCTTCTGCCCTGGGATAGATCTCAAAACATTCTGGAAAAATTTCCACATTTTAGACGGTATGAACAATATATGTAGCTACGTCATGCGAAGAAGTCAACTTTACAGGAGTTTGGAAAAAGGTTGACCGCATATCGTAAGTGAGCCGTACATCGTGAACACAGTAAATAACTTATTGAGAATAGAACTCGAGAGTGGAGACGTAACGGATATGCTGTCCTCACATTCGCAAGAATTGACTGATGAGGATTTAGTGGAATTTAAAGAACAAAGACTGGATAGAGAATCAATCTAAAAACGAAGGAAAGCAACTGACTTCGAAAAAATTAATTGAAGCTTTTTACCATCTTTTTATATTAAAAAAACAAAAAAACCTATTTGTAATGATTGCGTAACTGTTATTTTGTGATTTTTATTAATAAAACATTTCTTCTGGTAAGGATTGCTCTTTCATACCTAAGAACCGAACTAGATGATTTTGTATAGAAAAATATAAGAAAAAAGTGGTTCGCTTTACGTCAAATTTGTCAGTTTTCAAAGTCTTCTAGAGAGCAACCTAAAATGTTCACTACTATTTGAAGAAGATTAACTTGGTTACATGTACATAAAATGATTCATGCAACAGTTGGTTCAAGATGTTGAACTGACCATAAGAGATCTACGTACGTATGTATATGACAATGAGACAGGTCCATTGCTGTAGGAATTGCAAGTTGCAACAAATTTGAGTTTTATACTTATACAGAATAAATTGCAAAAGTAAATTACTACTAAACCAACTTTCACAAGACTAAAATAGAGCAATGGACTTACGCGCATATACCTGTAACGGACGAGAATTGTCAATATAGCCTGGAAAAGGAGGAAGATAGAGATAGATTTTAGATGGACACAATTTTTCTGTTTAATCGCAATTCTAATTTGACCTACCATTCAATGCTGGCTTCAAACAATCGACTCAATTATTGCTCGCATATTACAACAACTTACTGGCTTTTTAGTAAGTAATTTTAAGTAATTTTGTATAATTAGAAATCTAACAATAGACAACCGGTATGGAAATATTTTCGTACAGGTTCAATTCTTTAGCACAGTATAAAGATTATTGTTTTACCATCCTGAGATGAAACTCAACGTAAAAATTCATACACTTTAAGCCAGAGCTGGTCAATACTTAAGTACTAATTAAAGTACATTTTCATTATACTTAAGACTTATTACTCAAATACTTTTGAAATGCACTACTTAGTACTTGAACATAAGTACTTGCTTCTATTTACTTTATACTTAAGACTTAGTTTTGGACTAAGTACCAAGATTTTTACTTAGTATATTTCTGAGTCTATTAAGTACCTACAACTATCTAACTCTTCGTAGAAAAACAAATACAATCTCTAGCGCAACTCCTTTTTTGTTGAGTTTTAAAGCACGCAAAGAACTGTCAAAGCATGCGCCGCACGCACGCGTCAAGCCAAAACCTTAGACAAACTAATAACATACAAACAAGACTGAGCAAGTAGAACAAAAACCAGTAACGTCTTGCTCGAATATAAAATCGACGATGTCTCGTCTTGATGACATAACCAACGGTAAGCAAGCAATGCCTCGCTACAATATAAAATCAACGAAGCCTCGACCTGATGTAGGAAAGGCCTCAATTTTTCCTTAGAATTTTTATGCATTATTAGAGGCGACAATGGGTGCTTGGTCGGACCTCTAATAGTTTTTAAGAGTGTAGCAGCAATGAGAGGTGAAAGTTTTACTCTACGTATAGCTCCGAAAACTATAAAAAACTATAAATATAGTAACCACTGGTTACTATACATACATATTATAGTTTTCAAAAGGTATTTATTTATTAATATCTATTAACTGAAGTCTATAAACTTCATTATATTACTGCCAACGTACAAAGATTCTAAAAAAGTACTTTTAAAAGTACTTCAAAAAGTACTTAGTACTTTTTATTATAGACTTAGTACACACTTTGTTACAAATACTTTTCATACATGCGGTACTTGTACTTACGCTGAAGTACTCAGGCCTTCGGTACTTGCACTTGTACTTAAGTACTTGCCCAGCTCTGCTTTCAGCCCTGGTCGCACCAGGAGCGGTGCGGCATGGCTCGGCACGGTTTGGTTTGGTGGCTCGCGGCAAAATAGAGTGTTCACACCGGGAGCGGCAGATTTTATCCAAATGTACTCTAGTTCCGATGAAGAAGTTGTTATTAGTAGCTCGGGTTGAAGAAAAACAGAGAAAAGTGGTGAGGTTCGATTACAAGTACTCAAGAACGCAAAAGGCCTCATTTAACAAATTGTGCGGACTTATTTCGAATGAAACAGAAATTTTGCAGTCAGCGGCAAAATTTTGTTTTTGAATTATCTCCAAAATCGCCGCGCGACAACTTTTTTGCGGCGCCGTGCCGCGACGCTCCCGGTATGACTTACAAATTTAATTTTGCAACAGTAATCGCGCAGCGACAACTCAAAAATGCCAATGCGATAATCGTCACATCGTTTTACGTGAAACACAATTTTGTTATCGAGCCAACGATATTGTTTTTATATTTCGATCCGACGATTCTCAAATATCAAGTTAGGTGCATGATTTGGATCCAGTACGTAACAACACATTCATCATAACTAATTGCATTCGATATTATGTAAGGAGTCATCTTAAGTCATAAAACAAACTTATGAAGGATCTTTTATTATCTCTAAGCAACTGTTTACTCTACGACAACAGAAATATTACCATGGCTTATATAAGTACGCCACATATATTCCCATGGACACTAAATGACAAATCTTTGCCATTATCAATCTGCCTGGTGTATCAAGCTTCATGGCAGTAACATGATTCATAATAGACAAAATATACCTATATAAAGCTATAATCCCATTATCAGAAAGTATTTCCCATTCTACGGTGATTGAGCCGATAAGACCATAAGAACATGAGAAAAAATAGCCGAATATATTGCTACTGGAACAAGTTGAACAAACTCTTTAACGCTCTGTTCTGCTCCATTCACTAACAGGAAATTTTCTTCAGGCTGAATGCTTTTGCAAATATCTCCATTCTGTTTGTGGCTAAAAGATGCACGGGTAGCAGGCAAATAACCAACAATTACATTAGACCGTAGCTCTACATTGTCTGTGCCCGAGCACCAAAAGTAATTTGTAAAGCTTCTATTTAGCCCTTACAAGGGAGAATATTGTGCATGTAAAGGGGATTTGGGCCATTCAGCGATATTTCTATCAGAATTTTTTTAAATTCTTACAACTAATTAATTGTACCAACAAATAAAACGTTTCGTATCAGCACGAACCAATACTCATTAGAACGGATAGTTCCTGCCGGCCGTATAAGCCTGAAAGAAACTAGTCGATGAGTATTGGTTCCTGCTGATACGAAAATTCTTATTATTGCTATCTTCGCCAGGTACAGGCTTTGTAACAAATTGGTTATCATTTTTTTTTTTAAATTGATAACATTTTTCGAGAAGTCTTGATGACTTTTCACTTTAATTAATTTTACTTAAAGTAAAATAATATTCTTTAACATAGACGTGGCAAAGTCGAAGCAGATTGACATTGGTTAAAATAAGGATCGTTTTTAGATCCCCTAGATGAAAAAAAAACTATATAATTTCTATATTCCCATCTAAACTAATTATTAAACTATTTATAACAAATCAATGAAAATAGAAATAAACTACAAATTCCTGTAACTGGTTACAGGTTACACAAAATCACAACAGCCCCGAAAACCAAATAAAGAAGACTTTTTTTTTCAGTTCTTCATCATATTTCATGACACGTTAGCATTTTTGCGAACAGAATTCTGAATTGCTGATGTGACTGCAATTGAACACCTTATCCGGTCTGGCTTTGCATGCGCCAATTTAAAAGAATTTTTCATAGAAAATTTGCATATAGATCGAGAAAATCTTTGTGAAATTTTGCCAAATTTATGTTCTTGAATCACAGATCAAGAGATACCTTAAAAAATTGATGTTCAGAAAATTAAATTATTCAATATGAATTTTGATTCAAAACAATATTTACCTTTGCTGTTTGAATTTCTCCTAAATAATTGTAATTTTATCCAAAAATATTGTGCTATTTTCAGCCCCAGCAGAGAGCCAGTAAACCACCACGTAGTGTGCAGTGTTGCTGTTGCCCACTGAAGTCTCCTCCACACAAAAAAACAAAAAAATAAAAAATTGGGAAATGATCCGAAGCTGATGAATTTTATCGGCAATTTTTTTGGTAATCCACAAAAATATCCGAAAATTGCGTTTGTGGTGTGTATGCTGCTGTAATCCAAATTTGCATTTTCATGCCTCGAAACAAACAAAAAGGCTAAATTTTCGCCACTTTATAGCTTAATTGAATGAACACAAGAATTATTGCGAACCTTGCACAACTTATCTTCTTTTTTTTTTCTTTAAGGGGACACACAAAAATTTCACCTCACATATTATTTTATTTTAATTCTATAGAACTCTTCAATTTAATTGCAACTATATAAAATACGTAGATTAATAAAGAAAACCGTAAAAATAAATCACAAAATTTTGACAATTTCTTTCTATCAGATGTTAATTCTTGAATATAAAAAAAAAGATTCTCCACCTTTTCTTTTTTGCACAGAACCCCGCGGATATAATGAACGATTTTCAAACTTCGAATTGGAAAATCCGTAAGAAATTTTATCGAAACGTGTTTTCTGGGTAATTAAAAAGTTTCTAAAATGTTTATAATTATTGATTTTGTTGAATATTTCACTATTAATATGACTTAATTGTGGTAAAAATCTACAAAAACCCAGTGATTACAGACCGAATTCTCCTTCTAACATCGTCCATCTTGGATTTTTGTCACCCGTCACATTGTCATATCTCTTTTACTCTTGTACATTTTTATTATGTTTATTCATTCGTTTACATTTGCAAGAATTTGAATTGTTTTTTATTTCGATATTCTGTTTCGAAAAGTCTTACCTGATATACATGTTACCAGTAATGCCATAAAATAATTTTAAACCGAAAAAATTGTACGGAAGAAAACCATTGATATATATAATATGGACTGAAGTTCATAATATTTTGACAACAAAGAAATGTTAGGATGTTTTTTTTTATAGATTTTAATAAATAATTAAAGCAAATGTGAACGAATTATATTTCGTTTTATGAAAATTATTAATTTTATAAAATATTAAAAAAATATCTAATATGCATATATACCTGGATGACGAAATTAAGAGTTAAAAATTTCCACAGAAGTATAATTTCAATATAGTTTTCAGTGGCAACTGGAAATTATTTAAATATTTCATTAACCACATTCATTCCACATTCTACATCGACATTTACCAAGTTTCCAAACGAGAATTGAGTTGATATTCGATATAAACTTAAGTCACTCGTGTAAATGTAAACCATTGATTATTTATTAATAGATGTGCCCAGAATCATTGACGTATTAGAAAGGAGATGTCGCTACGTGCCTTTCGTTTGTTATTTCCAGCTTTAAAACTTCTAATAAAAGAATTATTAATGACTGGTAAGGAGTTTTGATTTAGTTTTGAAACATTTTTATATTATATGCTGCAAAAATTGTATTTTTACCATTAAATAAAAGTTTCAATCACATTTTTGGCAAGTAGCGACATCTCGTTTCTAAGACGTCAATGATGATCAAATAATGCTAGTAGAGCAAAATGGATTGAACACCCACGCATAATATTAAAAGTTAATTTGATTTTTGTATATCCGTTTGTCTGTCAGTCGTCACGATAACTTGAAAACGCATTCACTTAGAGAACTGAAATTTTGCATACGGACATTTTAAAATAATTGTAAATTTAAGCTTGAAAGTGGGACAAATCGGGCAAGTCCTTCATGTTTTCACTATATGTATACATATATTTTAACACTGCCTGAGAACACGTCGATGTAGAAACTGTAATTTGGTTCGAGGCGTTTTCACAAAAATAGTAGGTAAATCAGGTAAATAAAATTTCAAATATGGATAAAATCGAGCAACACCTTTTGGTGTTGCCATACAAAAATTTGTGTTTTTTTTTACGTATACTGTGAAAGCGATCAGTTCCAGACGTTTTCTATTGTACTGAAAAGTTCTTCAGAATATTAAGTGCTATGACCATACGAAATTCATCTAGAATTGGTCTTAGACCAATTATTGCTGTTTTATTTGTTCTTTTCTAGCTACTTCTTTCATTCAGAAGAATGTTCATGCTGAACGGAATGTTTGACATATTGTGAGAGTTTATGAGCAATAATTGTAAAAAATCAAGATTCTACTGGTTTTCTTATCGAGGTACTTCAAATGTATAATATGAAACGGAAGCTTTTGTTAATAGCAGAACGAGATCTACAACTAACATCGAAATTTTCTGAGAAGAAAGTAGAAGCGCTATCAATGTCATTAGCACATAATGATTTCACAAGATGAATTTAACGAGATATTTAAGAAACACTCCTAATATGATCTAACACAATGCACTGCACGACAATAAAACAAATTACATAAATTCATTTTAACACGTACCGTCATAATCAACATAATGCAACAGATAACATATGACACAATAGATACAATATGTATATACAATACAGTTGATTTAGGCTGCATTAAATTCTACAACATATTTTTTTTAATTACAATTGACCCAGTCGTGTATATGTATCGAAGCAGGTATCGATATTCCTTTTAAGTGAATTTAAGTAATCTTGAAATTTTAGGAAAATTTACGGAAGAAAATGTTTTATTTACGGGTATGTTTCTGTAATTTATATTTTACTTTTATCTATAGGTATTCGTCGTAAAAAAACTAAGAGCTACATTTTCGGTTCAGTTTCCGTATTACAATTTTAGTATTTGGAGCGTTGATTTCTTAAATAAATTTAAATGAATATTTTTTGGGAAAATAAAATTTCACCACAGAATAATGTAATTTTTTTAACACATCTTTTGTGGACCCTAATCTAGATACAATCGTCTTTTATTATTTGTACCAAAGTTTGGAATTGTAACTGATACTTTGGAACAAAATGTCCCAATTACCCATCCCTACTGTAGAGTGCCTCGCAACCTAACTTATTTGACTACCGGTCAAGTATAGCGAAAGAGTTTGGCTATAAATTCTGAAAAATCTGAAAGCTTAGCATCTTCAGGTGTGCCTGCGAATTGACTGCAGCTGATTCAGACTAGTCAATCCGCAATCCGAACAACCAAAACCTACGTTTGCATAACCAGTTGAATAAAAAGAAATAAAACACGAAGATTTACACAAATTCTTTCTGACATTCTTTATTTTCATATTTTTCTCATTTTTTTCTCAATATTTTCTTTTTTAAACACAATACATTGACAAAACTCTTACAAGGATATAAAGCAAATCATAATAATAAAAAAAGAATCTGGTTTATATTTAAAACAATATAAAATTTCATTTAACTAAAAAGCTATTTTATTTTCTCGTACATCATCATCATCCTTTCCAACGTCTCTCGCTAACTAACTACCTAACTACACTCATTCTCTCAACAACAAAATTATAAAACAGGACAAAATAAATCTTTTTTTTCACATTTCGTTAAATTGCATTGATCGGTTTCCAATAAAATCTTAAGATCGACTAAATAAAAAAAAGAAGCTTAAATGCCTAGACAGAAGTGTGAATAGAGAAGAATGAAAGTTAAGTTCTTTTTCAAATTAACAAATTTCATCTCAGACTAGAGGACTAGAGCTTATTTTGTTGTTTTTTGTTTGCAAAACAAACAAAAAACCCAAAACCATCTCTCCAAAGTCTGTAAAAATTTGTTAATTTTGTTATATGGCTGCAAAATATACATAAGACGAACTCTAAAGAGAACTAAAAAAATACTTAAACTAAACAGAAGTAATTAATCACATTTTCAGGTATCACTTAAAAATTGCTTAAATTATAAAAAATGAAAAAAAAAAAATAATCGAAATAAAATTAAAATAATTCTTCACGTAAATTTTCTCCAAAAATATGTTTTTTTTTAAATTTTGCCACAAGGCGCCACAAAGTATGCAATTCTACATTAATATAGCTGGTGCACACATAATTTTCCATCTCTCTTCCAAATTCATTTTAAATTCATCTTAGTGTCTTGGATTAGTTGGAGACAAAAGCTAAGCCACATACACATTAGACTTTCTTCTTTCTCCTCCTAGTAGGAGAATGAAAGTTATGCAGTAGCGGCGGCGATTTTTGCCGTACATGCCGTCGTATTATTTTTATTGCTGATAATTCTACTACAGCTGGTTGATGAAACGATGGCGGCGGTAGCAGCTGAGGCGGCACTTGTTGTTCTTAATTCGCTGGGGAGGAAAACTTTTACAATACTGTTGACTTTTACCCGACAATTTGGGCAGCGTTCACATCTGAAATTAGAAAAAAAAAATAATAATTAGAAAAATGTTTATTTAAAGTTTTCGATTAATTTTATTACGTGGATATTGGATGAATAAAAGAATTGTCTTTTGTGGGACGTTCCATCATGACAAATATCTACAGAGTGATAAATAATAAATGACTGGAATTTCTAGATATTCAAGGGGGAATTGAGCTCAATTTAGTCTAATTGAAAGTGGATAAACTCGATGCTTAGTTTACCTGAAATAATCCAAAACTCTCATAAATATTCATGAAAGGATGCTGTTCTCTCCCATTTCCGAAAATAAAGCAATAACCTGTTCGACATCCGTACGATTCGGATTAGAAAGGAAATCTGTATGCCACTATGACCGAAATTGCGTTGGAAATTGAACTGATTAGAACGAGGTTTGCAGCAGGGTGCTGTATATAGGGATTTAGGCAAAATATTTCTTTGAAGTAGTATCCATAAAAAAACAACGACATTAGAACAAATGACATCCAACTCAACTTCAGTGCCGGATCATCTATTAGTGGAAAGGCCTCCATTTGAACGTTGTTCAACGCATCTAGTGCAGTACGTATACATACTCAAGTCTTGACCTGATTTGGGACTTATAAATGAACGCAAGATCTGAAGGAGAGATATATTTTTTTGTATCTCTGAATGCATTTCAAGGCACTTGTTTACGTTTTTCGTAATCAGTAGAAAAGATGTGGTCAGTACAATGAAGATTGTGCTCGAAAAATCCACGTTACAAGTGAGTTTAAGATGGGTACTCCATCAAAGGAAACAGATTGAATGAGGTTGTTTTGGGAGTCTTTTAAAGATACCAGACAACTTTGGGTTCTAGAAACATTAAAGTTTGACTTGATTCACTTCGCCATAAATGTCTGTAATTAAAAATTGGAAAAATTCTTCCTGAATAAGATAAATCAAATAATTATTTTGAGCAGCAAATGTTTATGAGGAGGGATAAAGCGCAGGCTTTAATAAGAGTGGCATAATACCGTCAGGCTCTACAGATATATCGAGCTTCTCAAGAAACAATAAGAGTATTGAATGTTCTGAGTCCTCCTTTTTCAGGATGTTTTCGATTTGGTATTGACAACAACAACCACATTTACCTACCTATATTCATCCAAAAATTATTAAAACTATTCATCAACATTATATAAAAATCATATACTTACTTAGCAGCACATAAAGCACAAGCGGTAACATGCCCACATGGATTGAACATGGTATTAATTTCACTATCCATACAAATTTTGCAAGTCATCGCCTCCGATATTCGTGTATCAACACATCTCTCAATTGCCTCTTCTCGATCCTGTTTAGCTTTGATGGCCTCTTCAACAGCTTTACAATCGACCAGCTCTACTGATGGTAAATATCTTTCAATTTCATCACTTGAACAGCTTACTTCAATGCCACGCTCATAAAGTATTCTTCTCGCTTGATCGTGCACCTCACGACAAGTTCTTTGGATATCAAAAACATAACGTTTACCTAGTTCAGTGTCTTCTTTGAATAAAGATGCTATAGCTCCCTTGAAATCTCTAGTGAATTGACTTGTAACAACTACACGAACTTTATCACAGACATAGAATGCATGCCTCTCGGTTATAGATCGATATAGACCAGCAGCTATTGAATGTTTGGGCAACTTGATTTCTAGCTCTTTACGTTCATTTTGATCGTCAACATATTCCAGTTTGAATGTTCGACGAAATGATTTTGCAGCTGCAATTGCGCTGAATGGGATGCTGGAAATAAAATATGGTTGTTATTATTATTACTGTAAATTAAATTATAACAATGCGAAGAGCTTACCTGTACTTTTCATCACCAGTATAAACTGAAAGACCATGTGCACCAACAGCGATATCACAACGTACTGTAGTATTATCAATAGTTGTAGTAACACCGCTAAAAATTTCTTCTCCAATACCAGGAAGATCTTGAATTTCTTTGAGAAGCCAATATTTGGCTGACTTTGGTGACATTTTCAACTTAGCCAATTTTCCGTGCTCTTGGGCGATCAATTTTAAGAATTCATCAGGCATATCTGATTCGAAATCACAAGAACGAATTATATAATCCTCGTATATTTGTAGAGGTGACACTTCTGTATCAGATTGACTAGAAAATCCTGCTACTACTGCAGATGATGTCGACGATGATGATGATGATGATGATGATGAAAAAGAAGTAGATGGATCGGTGGGTAAAGGTAGGGTGGGCAAATCAAAGCTTTCCACTGATTTTTGCTTAGATAAACGTCGTTTTTTAAACGCAAGTACATGCTCCTTATCTTTTTTCTCTTTTAATTCTTGTTTAATGCGAACCGGACACTTTGCTTTAAGACAAGCTACATTGAATCGAATCCCATCAGCTTGACACAGTAGAGCACCCAATTTGGCAGCATTTTCCCAATTTTTTGCATTAAGTCGTCCCTCGATAAGATCAACTTTTGCCTGCATGTAAAATATATTGCGAACGCTTTCCTGAAGAATCAGATGAATCGGAACCCAAAATTTTACACGTAGTGCAAGCGTTAACTGATGAATACTACTGCCGCTGCCGCTATCCTGACTCAATCGATTGCGAAGATTTATCCAGTGGCGGGTGCGTAATTCTTTTTCATTTGGGGTCCAAGGTTCTAAACCAAAGTACTCCATCTCGCAAATGATATTCAAAGCTTTGCAGACCTGAAAGAGATAAAGAAAAAAAATCGTGTTAATCAATAAAACTTTCATAAATTTCAATTAAGTTGAAACTCTTCTATTATCATTGAGGCTATTTTCGTGTTTTTATGGGGCCCCCATGTAGTAATACATTTATGGGTGTGCTCTGCGATGATAACAAAAAACTTAAGCAATTGTGAAGGTGTGATAAGAAATGTTTATAATTTTGTTGTTGTTGTTGCTGTTGTTAATTAAGTATTTGTTTATTACGAACGAAATGATATTGTGGCGTAGAGTAAACAACAATTTCCCGTCTTATGTTTACTATATACTGTTACAATCATGCAGCTAGTATAGGGTGAAATGACTGATTATGATGAGAGGGGACAAAGGTATATGAGACTTTACTTGTTTGTTGCTGAATCAAAGTCCAAGCAGCACAGTTTTTTCTTGGTTTAAGTGACTCATAAAAAACGTAGTAAAATGTGAAAGAAAGAAAACTTACAAATATGCGTGAAGAATCACAACAACAATTTTTTTCGCCAATTTTATTATCAGAGTTGAGTTTTTCGCGTAGAATATCTCCTTGAAAGGATGATTACCAATATTATGGTTGCTTTTTTTTTAGGTTATAGAATTATGTAAAAGATATTGAAGTAGCCAATGGAAGTTATCGCGCGCTATCATCGATGATGATTTAAGCTCTTTTAAAGTTATAAACAAGAGGTCTTAATAGGGTCAAGTTACGACAAGGTTATTTTTCTTGCAATTAATTTTATTGGAGGAACTAATTTTGTCTATTTGTTGGAAGGAATTGGCAATTTATACAATTACATACTAATCCGAGGCCGGTAAATTCAGTAACAGAATTAATGGATCCTGTTCTAGATTAGTCATTTAACTATGTATACATATGGATATAGTGCATGCGTGCTAACTTATTTTAATACAAAACAAACCCTTCAGTGTTTGATTTTGTTTTGTTGTTGTTGTTGTTGTTGTTGTTGTTGTTGTTGTTGTTGCTAAAACTGATGTGTATGCAAGCAGTTTTATACCAAAATTATTTAAGTGTCTCCGTCGATCTTTGGCCGCGTATACAATTTTAACGTTAATCATATTAAACTAGGTAAATGATTTCTATACTGCTTGAGAAACTATTAATACAAGACCTCAACAAAGCTTCTCCCCAGAGTTCTGAGATATTTTTGTTTTGAAATTATAAATTAGAAAATGACAATCATATGTAGTTCAAAATTAAGAGGAATTAAAAAGATCTTATTTTTTAAATGATTGGAGTTCCTCAACGCTCAATTCTTGGTCCAGTCTTGTTTTCTATGTAATTAAATGGTCTGTAAGATATGACCGGTAACATTCATAACAACATACTTTTATAGATAATGTTCTGTCGAATTATCTTTCCTTGTTTGTAGACAATACTTACAGCATAATATTCACACTGGAGACATTCAAGTAAAAGGACGTGGTTGCAACATTTCAATCGTCCGATTCTATCGAATCGTAAGAACAATCTAGTACACTTTTCGCTGCAGCAAAAGTGAAACTAATTAATGTGTTCACGAATATCCCTTCAGTAAGTGATTTTATAATGAATCATATTTAAATAATACCGGATCAACTGAGAGAGAGAAAGATAATATGGAAGAAATATATATATTATGTTTTATTGAGTGAGCTCTAGGGGATAATTGCAAAATTTTCACCCAAATTATTTAATTTTATTAATTTTGTTTGTACTTTTCTATTTTATATTCTCTTTTTGCATTCAATATCAAGTTTCAATACGCCTTCAAAATTTCGCTTCAGAATCTTGTGAAGCTGAAAAGATGTTAGGGGAACTTGTCCCCAAATGACATACTAGTGACCATTTTGCCCAATTTCGAATTAAGTGCCATTTTTTGGAGCACGCCACTTAGTAGGTACAGATCTAGCAAATAGTAAAGCTGAGAAAGTTCTAGTCAGTTTGGGCGATTTCTGTAAACTCAAAACAAAAAAAAAGAGTGTGACAACGGAGATGTCATTTTACCCTACTACTTCATATGTTTTCATTTAACTATCAAGAGAAATGCCATTTATTCGTGCAAAGGTAAATCTAAGATTTACGGCTGATGAGCCTAGCGAGGACTTCGATCCAAACGATGATGATGTCGATGTATGATGATGATCTTTATATCAGGTTTAAAACAGGAAAATGATGCATACAGTAGTCTATGCTCTAAATGGGCACAAACATAGTATGTGCAGGATTAAGCCTGAGTTAAAATGTGACGCTGTCGCGAGAAGCGGTCGCGAGCATGAGCACTTTCATACATTTTAACTTTTTACAGGCTTAGCGACAGCATTCGTTTCTCGCGATAGCGACACATTGTAACTCAGGCTTTAGAAAATAGCGCGAAGAAGGTCATTTGTGATATGTGAAAACAATTACTAAAAATGAAATGCACGGTCATTTTACCAACATCTCCTAAAAATGATTCCAAATTCCAAATTCAACAAGTGAAATACTTAAAAATGTTACATCAACACCATCAACCTGATTGACAACATTTTTAAAAATTTGTTTTTTGTTTGTTAACTTGATTCACCTATAATTACGGACAAAATGGCAAGGCTAAATTGAATGCATAAAATTATCAACACGCCAATAATAAGACACAATTTGCTAGGGCAATGAACAAGAAAACGTAAAATATCTGGTTTTTTTTTTCATTTAACTCTACGTGATCGTGGGAAAATGTTTTTTCTCGAATATTTCACAATTTTTAATCCTTCAAGATTTCGATGAAATGTGGTGACGCAAAAACAATATTTGATGAATGCGAATGAATCGGCAACTTTTTTACATGTTTTACATGTAGAAACGGAAGAGCTATAAGAAAATGTCAAAAGACTATTTTTTTTACTTTATATCTCTCTCTCTGTCTTTCTCTCTCCCTCTATCAATTTTTAATGCAATTAAATTTTAAATTAGAAAGAAATTAACTTTTGTAACGATTTCATTTCTCGAGCAAAGAACAATTTTTGTAACCCAATTCCAAAGGGAAATAGTAGCGCACAAAATGCTTGCCAGAGCATTGTTCAAAGTCCAGTGAATATTTTTCCACCGGTCGTCAACACAGAAAATTGTGTTTTTTTTCACCATGTTCGAGCTGAGTCAACACAAAAAAAAAAACACAGTTTAAGACATATTTTGCCCTACCTTTTTATGTATGTTTTGGTAAAAGAAAATTTATTCAGTTTGCTCTGAGGAAGTTTTATTCTATTTCTAATTAGTGAAGTAAATACCTAGGTTAAACCGATATGTGTAGTAGGTAGGTGTATAAAGAGGGAACTGTGGGTTTTTTCCCCCACAATCATCACCAATCAAGTTCTTCTCAGAAATTAACTTTCTTTGAATTTCATAAAGACTTTCCTTGAAAATTAAATAATTGTCAGCAATACAACAAAGTCCGCCGATCAAAGTTCAACTTGTGCCGGGAACAGAGTGTCAGAGAAAAAAAAACCCAATGATAGCATTGTCATCGCTGCTAGCTACATACATACATACATACATATATAGATAGTAGTACTAGTACTGTGCGCCGCAGTACAACAGCGTGACAAGCAGCATGCATTGAGAAAGAAAAAAATAAATAAATAAAAATTGGCGACCAGATGGCTTGTAATGAATCATTTTTGCCGGCGACATAACATTGAGATCATGTCGAAGTAATTGGAATACGAGATCAATCGATCAGGCTACTACCACCAGACATTGTCGTTGATGATATCGATTGCCTACTTGTTGTAGTAGAGTTAATTTGACATGTATACACTACAGTTAGTAAGTAAGTAAGTAGGTATGTACGTACAATCGGAGCAGCGCGGACGAGTCTAGCTTGATTATTACGCATGCGTGAATCATTTAATCTATGGCTCTACATTTTATGAAGAGCATAGAAGAGCATGCCATCCACATCGATCTCGAGTCTCGCCCATTCATCCATCCATCCATCCATCCATACATGCGATTAGCTGCTCTGGAAGCCGAGTAATTTTGCGAGATGCCGTTACTTATAATTGGAAAGGTAAAAAGGTGGGTATTACCTATAATTAGAGCTAATTGCATAATAGCAGCTTTTTGTAGAAAATAGCCGTAGTGCGTAGCAATGTACATAGATGGGGGGGTTGCTCCATTTTAGCACACTTTTATGGATCTTCAAGTGTTCGACAAGTAATGAAGAAGAGGAAAAGGATTTATTTATGTAGGTAGGCAGGTAGGTTACCTACAAAGGGAAAATTGATTTAAATTTTATGCGCGAATTTTATGATCATTATTATGATAATAACTATAAAAAGACGGACAACAAACTTAATCCAATTCACACTCTTTTGATCCTGCTCGAGACCTTATTAAACTTAAGAGGAAGTAGTCAATTTAAGTTAGTTAGTACAAATCGATTAGTCTTTTGTTTTTACAATGTTTAAATTGGAAGTGTGTGTGTGTGCGTGTGTGGAGTGAGGCAATTTTAAGTAGCTTATACAGTTTGGCGCACGATTGATATGTTTTTGCTCTTACTATGCGCGGTTGAATTATGAAGTTTAAGCAGGGCAAAAGCATAACTCTTGTCGCGTTGGTTAATTATTATATATGTATGTACCTATATACCTACCTACTTACCTATCGAGACGACAGAAACGTGAAGAATGTGATTGGAGGGAAAATGATTGTATTTTTTAAAAAAAATTTTTTGAAGTTTACAGAATGGAAGAATTATTATGATTTTTATCCACAATTGAGTGTAGAATGGAAAGCAGGCATTGAAAATGTTAATTATTTTATTTCCATTGTAATTTCATAATCGTTTAGTGTTGCAAAACTTGTTTTTGAATACGTTTAAAATAAATTAAATGTTCAGCTTCTTTTTATGGTTCCGTATACTACAATAAAAGGAAAAAATGAAACTGAATTTTAAATAAGATGGCTCGTGCGTCCGTTTGTCTGTCACAGACTGTTTTTTTTTCTCGAAAATGATGAAAGGATGTAGGAATTTGAAATTTGGCAGAATGCTAGATTTTCATAACGCGTAGGTACATATTTCAACAATCAAAGATTATTAAATATTATTATTTTTTAATTTTTTTAATGGGCCTAGATTGGGTCTCCTAATTTTTTTTCTATCTTATGGGGTATCGTTTGAAAGTGCTACTTTCAAGGGTTAAAAAAAAATAATTTCAAAACTTTTGCTGAATTTGTTATAAAGATATAGTAGCCCAAACATGTGGGAAAAAATACCGCCCGCACCTGATCTTCTAGGTTTCCAATGGTAAAATTTTGATATCAGGGTTAGTAGGCATTGATTGAGTCATAGATATAATAAGAAAACTGCAGGTTTTATCATCAGTCTCACTCATTCTTGCTGGTAAAAAAATATTTTTTGTATTAACTTATAAGACAACTCTTAAAAAGTTTAGTCTTATTCAGTTATCATATGCTAAATTTGATTAGATTTAAATATATACTTAAATTCGGTCGATCGACTGTTTGTTGATAAAGTTCTCGCACAGAAACTTAATTGTGCGAGTCCGATTCGCTCTTAACCGCCTTTTTTTTATTGACCTGTGTTTTCTCTTCTCTGCACCTTTACAGTTGCATGTGAAATTTAATAATATATAATTTTTATTACTAATTGAATGATGTTCCTACAGGGAGATATACAAAAAAATATTGAAAATATAATGGGATTAAAAATAAATCCATGGGGAGGTAAAACATTTGATTTAAATTTCAAAAAAATCGTCAAGTGAAAAACTTCGAATATTCCGACAGAATGTTTAAAACTTCACCTTTTTCCATTACTACCTCACAAAAAACAGTTATTTGTTATTCTTGGACACTTAGAATTTTTACTAGAAAAGTTATTTATTTCCGATTTTTTATTATTCCAATGCAAGCTCCATTTGAACTTTTTCAGTTTGATAAAAACTGTTAAGAAGACCTTTTTTTCTGGTAAAAACTGCCTATTTAAACTTTTTTTTTTCATCAGTTACGTAAAAAAAAAAATCTGTTATTTATTTATTTATTTTTGTGGTAGAAATCCTTTGGTGTTTAGTTAATTAGGTGGTACAAATATGTATGTATAATCATAGATAGCACAAGAACTAGATGTCGCATGCAATACCTGCGTAGAGTATTTTATATGGCTGGTGTGGTACATTGCGGAATGGACCAAAACATGAGAAATGATGGATACGTCAAGTGATTCATATTTTCTCGCATCTGTGCCTTATTGAGAATGTCGATCAAATGTCGGTATATAAAACTGTTGTTAAAGCAACATTTGCTTTCGGCACTTTCTAAACCATGTTGTGGTACATTCCGAAATGCACCATTTTACAATCTGGTCTGTATACTCTGCTTTGATATACCATGCGATATCTAGTTCTTGTGCTATTTATGATATAATACATACAAGGCTTATGACGTACATTTTTTTTTCTATGCATCTCCCTATAGTCAGCGACATATACATATATAGATTTTTGTTAAAATTTTGTAGAGTTAATTAAATAAATGTATTGAATTGAATTAAATTTAGAATTTTTGTTCAGGTTTTCCCGAAAATAACTTTTTATTATAAAATAAGAAAGCTTCAAGTCACCCATTTGATTTGATTCTTAAACACTATGGAAATCTCTAAAGCATACGCCAAACGAAACACTTACCTTGAAAAGAGATTAGACGTGGGTACTGATCTATTAGAATATTGGGAGAGGACGAAATTTTCATATCCTGTAAGAAGTTTTGCTCTTAACATAACAATAATATAACTTTTTACTTGACTCTTTAGCTTGCAAAATGTTCTCTAATTTAAACGACCTTAAGAAAGTTAAAGAGCCAAACTATGAATTATTCGAACATTTTAATCGTTTGTTGATTTTCAATTAGAACCAATAAGAAACATTACAGAGAATCAGGACTACATATTTATGTACATATATCATAAGCACATGGCGCTTAGGAACTCCTTCCAGGGGATTTTCTACGATTACTAAGAATTTTATATATCTAATTTTATCGTAGCAAAAAAATAATGCTAAGATCGAGTATAAATTAAATTTAAATAAATTTATCAGGTGAATACTTTGCTAAGAAATTAAAATTTCCCATCACCGTTTTTTTTTTTTTTATTTTCTCTAATTAGGTACTGCTATTTTGAATATTTCCCTTAATTGCAGTTTTTTTTTTAAAAAACTCACAAAACGTTTTTATGTTATTAGTCACGGAAAGTGATGTAATTAATCAGTATGTGTGTGTGTGTTTGTGTGTGTTGGCGAAGAAGGGAAAAACACCGGAACCTCATTTCATTTTTGACCTATTAAGAATTGTTTTGTTATATCGTCAGGATTTTCAATGCAATTTCCTTTCTTATGTTCTATGCTAGTGCGTGACATGAACGCATCTTTTATAATTTTACGACCCTTTCTAATTAAGGACAAGGATATGAGTCATACTTATATTTATATATGGCGCATCATAAGCTTGTAGAAAGGAGTGGAAAATGGGTGCTTTAGTTAGGGTTATAAAAATCACCATCAACACTTAGATGTAGATATAACGTTAGGGGGGATTTTAAATGAACACGTTGTTCGTGGAATAGGCTTATATTCGTCATTGAAAGAATGTCTAGCATGATCGCATGCTATTTTAAAAAACAAGTGGAAACGGATACCACTAGTCAAATGTAGATATATAGAGTACTTTTTTGAAAATTAAAAAGGAAATTTTTATTTAAAAAAAAAAAGTGTAAAGTGTATTTAGTAAAAAATTAAATTAACAGAAATGCACGGTTATATAATAGAAATTAGCTAAATGAGGTAAGACAATAAAAATGTTGAGAATTTCAATATTCTCGGAAGGTGGCAGCACTAGTGAACTCATGCTTTTTAATTAATATTTTGTGATTTTGTTGTTGTTGTTGTTGTTGTATACATATATTTGAAAATTTTTAAGGTGCAACCGGACGTCATCTTTCTCTAGGAATATATTATTAACTAGACTCGGGTTCAATAAAAATAAAAAATAAATTTGTCATTTGTCTACGCAAAAGTTTATATTCTGGAGAAAACTCGTCTGCTCACAGCGCAATAGGAATGTATATATTTTTTTCCCCGTCCGTAGTAACCTTTTAGGGGAAATAGATGGTAATCAAATTAATTGTGATATGGTTGCTGTCTTGAATAGTTACTGGAAGCTCAAATTAGTGCAACAAATCTTTTTAATTCGGCCAGAGTTTATCTGAATTGTAAAATATTACGTCTTTGATATTATCATGTGTTTATCGTCAATATTTTTTATGAAAAACACAATTTTTCTTACCGTTAAGGAAAAAATGAACAAATAAAAAACTGTGAATGAAAAAACAGTTGTTTTCACGTAATATCACCAAATTCCTAGCTCCAAAGAATTGCTCCTGTAACTTGTTGTTAGACTAATGTTAGATAACTTGACAAAGAAACCAGTGAAAAATGAAAACATTTAACAGGTTACGATAAAGGTATTGAAAGGGCAGAATAAAGAAGATTTCCACTAATATTTCCATATAATACTTGTAGCTATAGAGGAAAGAGGGCTTAAGTGTGTAAGTAAAAGTTAAAATAAGAAAAATTATTATCTTTAATATTTCATGGACATTTTTAGGCTCGTTAAATTAGACGCATACATAAATACTAAATAATAAAAAAAAACAATGCGAAGGCTTGTAATACAACTAAAATTTAATTAAACTTATTTCCGCTTTTATATATTGTTAGGTAAAAAGTTATACTTAGTACATTTCAATTGACGAAATAACCTTTCATTAGTGTCGAGGTTGAAAATTCAAGCCTTGAGTAGTAACAGCTTGTGAAGAAGAAGAAAAACGTATTAAGATCTTTTTATCGGTTACCTTCAAAATGTGGAATCCATTTTTTCACTCAGCAAGAGATCTTTGTGAGCTTAACACAATTTCGCATTCAATTGGATATTAATAAAAATCAAATTTTTATTGAATTTTGTGTTAATAAAGCAGAAATTTTTAAATTTCCATAGAGTGGGAGGATATAACTCCCATAGCATTCGAAAATGAGGAAAAACTTATTTCTCACACAACAATCAATTTAGAGAATGGAAATTTTCAACATCTTACACGAACTGATTTCCTCATTCTTATGCCCAACAGTCAGTTATTAACGCCAGACGCGATGGCCAGAAGGCGCACAATGATAAAAAATAAAAAAAATTATAATAAAAGCCAAGGAGATGCACAAATAAATTTATTCTCGTTATTTTTTGAAAAGCCCATTTCTAAATATAGAACAGAACCCAAACAAAGAATTTAAAAATGGCCTCTATATAACAAGAGAGAAAAGATCCAAGCGTTTTTATTCATGGATGCTGTGTGTTGTGTACCTTCTTCGTGTGTAGATATATAAATATTTTACTTCAAGAAACAACAGGAGAGAAAAAATATTCTTTTTATTGGGTTCAAGTAAAGTTTAAAAAACAAGTTTCTCCTCAGCCCAGCACAGTAAAAGCGGATTGTTTTTTTAAATTTTTGTTTGTTTGTCACTACTGGCATTGTGCAAAAGATTGGCTTTTGCATGGCCGCGGCGCGGCGCGGCGGTTTAAATTGACTTCTTCCGTTGACATCTGGTTTGGCCTATCCGCCCTAAGCGAAACGTTAAAAAATTTCATTACTTGTTGGCGTCCCCCTTTTTTCAATATTGTTGTTGTTGCTGCTGTTGTTAGTGTTATTAAGTAGTATTTAAATTTGAATGGAGAATATGCGAATACAAATTCATATCACTTTACATATATACATATAAAATTTTTCATTGATCCACCCTAACCTAAATAAACTCCAATCCAGCTAAATAAAGAAAACTGGGTCGACGAACGATTTCTTCTTCGCGTTCTATAATAATTAAACGGGACGAAGGGGAAGAAGTATCCAACTGCTCAAGTATATCCAAGTCCATCTATATCAGTTAAAAGCTCTGAAGCGCGTCGTAAAATTGTAAACAAAATAATTTCGCTAAAATTCGTTTAAATATTTTTATTCGCGGCGCGGCGTCGAATTTTATTAATACACGCACAAGCGTACTCACACACATCGTTTAAAGAACAACGGCCTTGCTCAGAGACTGTGCGTGTGTAAAAAAAACATACATACATATACATATATGGATATGGATGTTTTTAAGAGTTTTTTCTGTGTGTTATATACATATAGACATTCAACAATAATTCATATGTCCATACTAATATCAATTGAATATTTCCGAAAATAGAGGGTCATTGACAATTATTGCTATTTGGTCAATATCATGATGTTCATTTTGACAGTTCGGCATTTTTTGCGCAACTTTTGTGGTGAAAATGGAAAAATTTCAAAATAAAAAATAAATTTTGTAAACAAAAAACACCGTTAATTGATTTATAGATGACAATTTTCAATAGAATAATACTGATGGAAGGCGAACTGAGCAATTTTCCGCAAGGTGGATTTGGATGCTAAGTGGTTATTGAAATGTCAGATAGATGAAATTTGACAGAAAATTTGTGTAGAACTGTCATAATTAGCTTGTATGTTTATAAAAAGAAGCAAAAAAATTATTTAACTCATCGGGAACAGGAGTAATTGGAAAAAAATATAGGTAATAATCCTTACCATTTTCATAAAAAGCTTAGATGCAGCAACAAAAATACGAAGTAGAAAACAGAAATTAGAGGTTATGTTTTAGTTTTGACATCACAAATTAGCGTTCCATTCTGAAAGTGCTCGCGAGTACTGTAGATAGCTCAATGGAATACAGCTATTACTTAACTGAATAGATTATGACGAAGGAAGCATACGTCAAAATTGTTGAGGGTGAAAAGCTTCCTTAATACTTAAAGCAACATACTTTAATAGGTGTTTCAATGTAAAATAGTGGTCCGAAAAATGCAGTAAAGCAACAAAACACTGATTCGTTGAAAACTTTTGCAAAGAATTTAAGGAATTTTTTTACTAGCAACAACGAAAACAAAAAATAGAAGAAAATTATAAGTTAATAAAAGCGGCATGAAAATCCGTAAGCCTAGTATGGAATTCGGGTATTTTGTAAAATTTAACGCGATCTGAAAAAAAAACAAATAGCATTTTAACGCTGATAAAAAAGTGACAGCTGTTAAAATCACGATTTAATTGGAATTATTGTTAAAACTGGAATGTGTTAATGAGTTTTTACTCTTTCGAGACCCGTACAAAATATGAGTCTACAGGAAATTCCCAACCTACTGCATATGAGCAGAGAAAATTAAAAAACAAGTACCGAGGTACTGTCAGTTTCTGGCATAAAGCCGAAGACCAAAAATTCCATAAAATTTTTTTTTTGGGAGTATAGGTATTGTGTGTAAGGTGTTTCGATCAGCAGTAACAGGGCGATCTCATCAGGACAGCAATGAACCCTGAAAACTGCCTTATTTTTAAAACTTTTAAGTGATTATTATTTATAATGGATATAATTGATCAAATCCACGATGCAATTGTTGCTACGACTGGTCTAAGTGTAGATCGTCGTCAAAGTAATCCATGGAGAAAACGAAATAAGCTCGTTTTATCAACAGTCAAAAAAATTTCAAAATTTAGCAGTATATGTACTTTAATCAGTAAAATGCGTTGAGACTTACAAGGCGCCATCTATCTTATGAATGTCAGGGTAAGATTTTTACTTGGGATCTTGCTGGCGGTAAAATTTTGCATGGAATGTCACTTTTTACTTAGGCTTAACCAGTAAAGGTATAAACAATTTTAAAAATAAAGGTCATACCACAAAATGTTAACAGGATTCAATATTATATACATATTATAGTTCCGCAGAGATAACTTATGTGAGGATCCCGATCGGAGTTTTTAAAGAGGAGATTATCAGGGGCGCTTATCATAAGGCAAGCCTCCTATAGATCAACATGGAAACCTGTCGTATCGCAAGGCAGTAATGGCCTGCGTATGACAGGAAGAGGACAAGAGAACTGCTAAATGGCAGCAGAACATATACCTATGGGTCTTTACGGGTCATTGGGCCATAGGAGACCATGCTAGAAGACTGGGTATAGCGGCGAACGATTTCTGTACGAGCTGTAAGGACACGGAGGAAATCTAATATGTCCAAGACGTACTTTGTGACTGCCCCGCTCTGATGAAAAAAAGAGGTAGGCTATTAGTTGGCTACTTTTTTTTATACTGGAGGAGCTGCAGAGGAAAGAGTTCAGATGCATCCTGAGTTTCCTAAGGGAAGCAGGGTGGATCTATGGTGATTTCTTTTAGGCTATTCAATGAGGACAAAGGACAATGGATCCACTGGTGATCTAAGTGAAGCAGGCTATACATTTCTAATATGTAGACAAGAGTGATGGCACTCATAGACACACCCAAGGTTATTCATTGTATAATAATTCATCGGTATACTTTCGAAACACTTTTGAGTTCGATGGACGACAGAAAATGTTAAAAATGTCCTGCTATATCTCCATATATTTATTGGTATCCTTTTCTTTAACCACTCATATCACCGTTTCATTGATTTATGGAATTTGAAATATCCTTATTATTCCACAGATTAACACATAGCTCAGAGAAATCGTATAGCGATTTAAATGTGTTATCACCACTGACATGTATGTATGTATATATAAGTTATCACCAACTATAGGTATAGTTTGTTCTGTTTTCAATAATAATTCCGCTGTGCATATTGCAGCAGGCGTTTTTTATGCACGTCCTCCAAATAAACAAAACTCCTAAAATTTTGTCACGTTCAAATGTGAGTAGATATATGTTGAATACAGAATGAGCTTTAAAATTATAAATTCTCACATTCTCTCTCTGCATCTGTAAATATAAGCTTGAATTTGTTTGCTTGTTTTTAAAAGTTTCCAAAAAAATTTTATCGTTGCATTTATATTGTTTTGTAAAAAATAAAAACTTGATTTTATTATATGTACGTGTGACAGATATATATGTATGTATGTAGAAAAGAGCGCATATGATTCGCGTAGAGATTTTTTTTTTTTTCAAGACAATTTGAACTTTTATGCGGACTTTTACTAGAGAGTTAACAAAAAGTGACTGCTTAATTCCTGTCAATATTAATCGATATTTTTGTTATTTTTTTCTTTTTACTTTAATGTAAAACCTTGAAGCTATTTTAAAAGTGACACCCTTATAAAAAGGTTCTTTTTATTTTGTTGTTTATGGTGATGGTGATCAGATATTGCATTTATGCATATAGATATACATAGCCTATCCTAATAGAATATTTTTGCAGTAAGTCATAATTTATTAAGTTATGTGAGGGTATAAATTTACAACCCTGGCGGCGTAACCAATTGATAATTTATATCCTCCTCGTCCTATTACAAAGCTATAAAAATGGGGAAATTTCAATTTTCCTTGAATCCTAGGAGGAAAAAAAAGGAAGAAAAACACACGATCCAATCACCCATTCCTTTTCCCAAAAGTTTTTCATGATGATGAGATGCGACCTAAAAAATGTAACCTAAAAGGTTTTTTTTACGACTGCTCCAAAAATAAACTTTTGACTAGACAAATTTAATCTGGGGAAAATTGAGATTTCACGTAGTATTCTCCCCGAAGAGATGCCTTAATATGAAAAATACACACACACACAGATACACACACACCTAGTATGAAGTACAAAACAAATTTGCCAAGATAATCAGCGAAAAAGGTAAATAGATTTAGTTCTACGATTTTTGTTTTTTATACTTTAATAACAATGTCGGCACGTCGAAGTATGTAGACCGGGTGATAGCATTAGTTCAATGATGTACAAACTACTCGTACAAAGAAAAGTGTGGGTGCTACATAGTATGTATATATATAGAGTAAGTGTACGTGCAGGAAAAACCGTCGAAAACTTCTTGGAGTTGAAATTCTTGTAGAAAATTTAAGTTAAAAGGTGAAGAGAAAAAAATAGTAAAATCGCACGAACAAATCCATGAATTTTCTGTTGGAATGTTAGGATATTTATTATTTCTTGATATATGTATGCAGGTATGTACCTACTAACTATATTTAGTACTCAGATCACGTAACTGTTACCTATAAGACAGCCAGACACTATAAGAAGACGCATAAATATAACTTTCTGAATGAATCAATTAAGTACGAGACGAATTCCAAATATGGTGATTGAGAGAAAAGGAAGAGATGAAGATGATGATGGATGGTACGAGTACGAGTACCTACTGATCTGATCAGAGTGCAATAATCTCACAAATAAATTAACATTTTCACAAAAAAATAACCAATATTTTTCCGGTTTTTAAAGTTAAATTACAAAAAAAATACACGCACAAACACCAACTGATTTTGATAGGCTTGGAAGTGGGCCAAATATATGTATAGTACGGATACGGAACGCTGAGAAAGGTGAAGAATGTTGTTCGATATATTGTGACCACCATTTTGTTTTATATAAATAATTAATTCCAATTCGTAAGTAGGGATCTGATCTGGAAAAACCTCCGTACATACATATTAATTATATTATTGAAATCTAAACATGTTTTCATCTTTGCTTTCGAAGTATGTAATTAGATAAATTAAAACAACGCGAACAATTTGATTCTAACGTTGCTCAAAATGGCATTTTGATTTGCCAGAAATTAGGAATGTCAAGGGACGTAACTAGTTTTGATGTTATTTTTTTTTTTTTTTTTATAATTTTTAAATTAAAGCGGTAAGCAATTTTACCCCACAATTTTGAATCCATTCCTTTTTAAAATTAAAAAAAAAAAAAATTTAAATTTAATTTTAACCTCAAAATAATAAATGTCAAAATTTGCAACGTCACAAAATTCAAAATCTGTCAAGTTTCAGTTTTAAGGGCGAAACACACTGAAAGCCCTAGCTCAGCCGACGTTTGACAGTTCCTGTAGAATACATAACAAAAAGTTGGGCAAGTTCTAATGGTGAAATCGGCTGCGTCCATTGCGCTAAACAAACGCTGAGGTAAGTCTAGTTTCTACTCTATCGTAACTTTTGACATTTGGTAGCAATATTTCCGTATTTACAGCAAGCAACTGATTTGTTTTTAGTGAATGAATTCGGAAGTGTCTTCTCAAGAAAACTTAATTATTTTGGTGCGAGATGTGGAGTTAATTTATAACTTAAAATTGCGGGATTATATAAGTCTAGAAAAAAAAGAAGGTAAAAGTAAGGAAATAAAAGGCTCACACTGTGTTAAACTAAGGTTCACTACGCCGAAGTTATAAAACGTCGGCTGAATCGAAGTCGTGTAAGCTCCCAGTGTGTTTCGGCTTTTAAAGTATTCGGCGAACATAACTAGTCGCAGCTTAATATTGTATAATAAATTTTAAATAAAAGCTTATGTATTTAAGTTTTGACATCTGTCACTTCAGTCACTGTAGCTATACAGCCATTACAACTCCATCATGTGATTCAGTTTTTTTTCTTCTTTTTTTCTAAATATTAACTAGCGCCCACCATCTTATCTTTTCTCATATAATTTCAACTTCCTTTAGTTATTCAAAATTTTAAATTTTAAAATGGCGCTTTATTTTACTACGTATTATAAGAAGTAAAAAAAAAACGTGAGTATTCAAACAATTGCTTCTATGCTACTGAAAACTGTCCCTACAACTTATTCACGTCGTACCAAGCACTGAGTAAATGAAAAAAAAATTTCCAAAATGCCGACAACTTAAATAAGAATTTACAGAACACGAATGAATATCTTCTTTAAAAAAAAAAAACCGGTCTAGATATTTGTTTACGTCAAAATAAGAGCTGCCATTTAATTAGGAGAACGGTGTCGAATCTTTCTAAGCAAACAAAATTTTATATTATAAAAATTTACATAGAGCGTGTGTATGATATATGCATGCTCCTAAATCCCCTACATGATATTCCCGATATGGAAGATAATAAAAATAAATAAAAAAGAACGTCACTGTAACCAGTTTGTGTGCAATTTAATTTATTCGTTTCTTTAAAAATAATATTTTGTAGTGCAAATTTTTTGTGAATTTTTTTTTGTGTGCTTTTCTTGCGATATATTTAAGTAAAACAAAAAAAAAACACTGCAAAACTCCAGTCATCGCCTACAACTAACTCCAATCAATTATAATTTTTGCATTCTATAAATTGCATATTCACTTCACAAATCGATTCTTGAAATAGAATTGATAAAAGTCTTGATTGACTAGAATAGTTAAAATACAAAAAAAAAAAAACAGAACACACTGCAAATCATTCTTAGCAACAGAAAGTTTAACTTTTCCATACACTTTTAAGTACAACACAAGCAATTTGCTTAATTGGCCTCATATGCAAATAGAGAAACCGATCTAAAAACCCTAGCGTGCTCTAGGAGCTAGTAAATAGAACTTTACTGCACTTAAGTAAATTGGCAATGCAATTTAAAGCTATAAAACACAATTCATCATTATTATCCACGTGTCGTGTCACCTTGGTATAGGTAGTTGATCTCATCGATAATTTTATATTATGGTCATAGTTAAATAAAAAATTTAATTTTTCTATTGTTATTGATCATTTTTGTTGTAAATAGATACATATTTATATAAACACGAAATACATGTTATAAATTAATTTATGGACTTATACCTAATAAGATGAGAACGAAATAACAAAATTTGTGAAATAGTTTATGAGCATATTTGTTTTGATTTTATTTTTATTATTTTGTTATTTGTTTTTTCTTATCAATGAAAAAATTAAAATTTTGAATATGTTTACGTTACAGAATATAAATTGATATTATCTTCTATTATTTATCAAAATGATAATTTGTTTCCTATACGTAGAAAAAGTGTAAAAATTTGAGCCTTCAAATTTCCCGATGTAGTTTTATCCAGAACTAAAACAATATTTAATAATATCAAAGAACGCAGATAAAATAAAATTGGCAACGGCTTCTTTTGTCCAGTTGAAAAACTTGCAAGAAACATATTAATAATAAGTAAATGAATAAGAAAAACGAAAGTTTGGGAGGGTAATGAATCTTCTGGAGCAATGCAAAACTTATCATCATCAAGAACGGAACAGAAAAATTGTACTTTGTAGGCAGATTCTGAGAAAAGTAGCTGAGAAAACTAATCTTTTGCGGCCAACAATAGTGCAATAAAATTCTGAAGAAAAATGTTAAACAAAGTTCATAAGAAACAAAAAAATGGACTTGAATGAATTGAATAAATAATTTATGTGCATTTTAAGCATCCATGGTGGCATTTTCCATGTAGATATTATAATTTATAAATTGAAGTCATCTACTTATAATATGTAGGTCACATAGACACATAGACCTAAAATTTTGTATAAATAGATTTCATGGATGAAAAGTAAGCTAAACAAAACAAATAATACCATTAGCGTATTATTTGTTTTGTTTGAATATGCAGGGGACTTGTTCGAGGCACTCCTGAAACTGGATGTTCGCAGTTTGAGCTACTATGTATGGTCCAACTCAAAACTCAACTACTGTAGCAGATTTAGAGCTTCGCGGAGTCTCTGATCGTGTCCATCTGCTGGTTTAAGCTCTTCTGAGAGAATCGATGGCTTAGAATGAGCACTGGGTTGTTTTAACTTACTCGGGTCTTGAATGCTTTGGGAGTATGTTTCAATGGAAGTCTCGTCTGAAGAGTCGTCCATTCTCCTCTGGATGGACTTCATTTCGTCACGGAGATTACAGTTTTCATCGCGGACCTCTTTTACGCCAATTCTCCTATATCCTGGGCCAGATCCCTTAAGGCGACTGTTTGGGTTTCCATGTTTTCTGAGAGTTTTTCTTCTAATTTATCGCTGTCAATTTTTAAAGTAAATTTTATTATCAATGACAGCACATTGGTTATATTTCAGGTGAGATTATCCCGATAAAACACAATCATAACTAATTCTGACCGATATGTCTAAAAAAAATATATATATATATAAAAGCAGAAGGTTGGCATTTTTCATTCTAATTACTACTTAGATGTGGATGTGGTGTATCTCAAGGATCAATTTTAATGCCTTTGTTTTTTTTTTTTTTTTTAGAGATATCCAAAAATAGTTAAGTCACTTTAAATATTGATATGAGTGTCAGTTGGTGTTATTAGCTTTTAAGACAATATGCAAATGTGATTTGAATAATTTGCTTTTGTTTTTTTTTCTCTAACTATTTTCTGAAGATCGGTAAATCTCAGATATGGCATGAGGTAAGATTTAAATTTGGAGCATTTCGTTTGACGCAGATGGCTAGTTTGAAATGTTTTTTTTTTTATCATATCATATAATTTAAATAGAAGTTATTTGTTGCAATCGCAATAATTTTGTTTTTGCATATTATATAGTTCAAAGTAGTTTAATACTCAAAATTTACCCACCCTCCATCCGGAAATATTTTTTACATAAATTCATTTACATAATTCTTTATAGAAAAAATCATTCAAAATCTTAATATTATTTTTAAGCAAGTTTTGACATGTGTAGGTGATCAAAGATATTTATTATTGTGATAGAATTTATATTTTTCTTAACAAAAAAATGTACAAGATTTAAATATGTATATATATAGTAGTTAGTAAAAATAACATTCATTTAAAATCAAAATATCTAAGCAAGCCAGATAATAGACACCCACAGTCGGCCAAAACAAAAGATAGATAAGTCGTTACAAATTTGCATTCCAAATACAAAAAGACAAGCTTATGAAAAAGCGTGTGCTGGCAAATTCGAAAATTTTTAGAGAAAAAAAAAAAACTTGTTGACAGTTTTATTCCTTATTAAAAAAATAAACAAAAACAACATCAATAGAAGAGAGACACACAGTAAGAATTCGTTCATTTGTATAAAAGAAAACTTTTCTTATTTTCAGCTCATCCTATATTGGGTAATTTAATTTTTCCTTCAAATAAGCCAGGGAAATGGAAATTTAAAGTTATTTTACTTGGCGTTCATTCTTTGTAAGAAAAAAAAGGGGAGGGAGTTAAATGAAAAAGTTTTGTTAACACTTAATAAATTGTCATTTCTAATAAAAAACAGGAATTGTTTTAAAAACTCAATTTAATTGTGTGTAATTGAGCGTGGATAATGTGATTCGTTTTTATCCAATGGACAGAATGAGATGAAGCTCCCCCGCCCCGCACTAGTAACTGCTACCAATGTTATGAAAATGTGAACAGTTTAAAGAGAAGAAATGAATATCAACCAAAATTAGTGACGTCATAATAATTTAACCATCATTTTCTTAGTGATTTAGATATTTTCTAAAAATTTAAAGTAAACTATATGTTTGACAGACCGAGTCGACAACCGTATAAGCAATGTGGGGTGTGGTATGTCTGCTCATCTCTCACACTCCTAACAAAATGTTAAAAATAATCTAAATTCAAAAAAACACTAATTTTTAAGAACTAAGGAATGTTTTCACTGCTTACTTGCTACTAAAGTCATGCTATAACAAATAGTGAAAAACGCCCCGAATTTTTTAATCCATTAACTAACACGAACAACTAAGGGACAAGATTGTCAAAAAGTATTTTGAATAAGACTTCTATGAGTTGAATGACAGTGTATCGTTCGTGTACAGACAAAATACAAGTGGCCCGAAGATTTTACTTTGAGGCACCCCACAAAAATTCTCTTATCTCTTGTGTTTTGCGGAAAACTGATTTTTTTTCTCAATCTCCACCAATTATCTGTTTAACATCATAAAATCTGTTTCATTGGGCTGTGTAAAGTACTCCCAAGTACTTCTACCTACTCGCAACTACTCATGCTCTTGTCCGCGAGTAGATGTGCTGAGTAGTTTCGCAAGAATTTTCCGCTAGGTGGATTCGGATGCTAAATGATTATTGAAATGTCAGATAGATAAAATTTGAGAGAAATTCTTTATAAAGAAACAATTAACTCATCGAGAACAGGAGAATTATTCAAATTTATATATAATCGTTATGAAAATAAATACCGTAATAACTTTTAATATAATAAATATCGAACAGAAACGGATTTTTATCCTTAAATTTTCTAGATAGTAGGTACTGCTCGAGGAAAGTGGCTCGAATATATGTAGGTCCAGTTTTTCATAATTTTATTTTCAGTTGCCTTTAATGAAATTAATTTGAGTAATATAGTTAATTATCCTAACTATTTTCATAAGAAACTTGATATAACAGAAACATAACAGAAATGTTTGAAATTGGAGGTTACGTTTTACTCTTGACAACACAAACTTGCGTTCCATTCGGAAAGTGCTCGGGAGTACTTTACACAGCCCAATGGAACACAGCTATAGTTACAGGGAGTATGAAAGAGTATTATTGGCAGCTTGTAAAGACTTTTTATGTGGAATATTTTTGTTACCAGCTAAAATCAAGGAGAAATCGTGGTGGATGTATATATGTACATATATATAAAAGCTTCCTTCCCTGTATAACTCTAGAGTGATATTACTAGTCATAAAAAAAATTTGAATATTTTCCTCTTTTTCTCAATAATAGTACAGGCTAGAAGTATAATTTCTTTCTTCAATTCGTCTGTTTTCAAAACTAGCGCCCATACTCACAGAAAATATAATTACATACCTAGGTAGGTATGTATCAATTTCTTCTACTTTCGCTACTATTTGTGCGACTAGGAGATCATATAAATATAATTTCTATGAATTAAAATAACAAAAACAAAAACGGTTAAAGAAAATAAAACTTTTAAAAAAATTTTTGAAAAATTGATGTGAATTATTTTTATCAAACTTAATTTCATATGCAGATTTCCATTTAGTTTTTTGTGTATATCCAAAATCCAGTTTTATTCGCGCCTCCAGAAGATTTTTTGGGGAAAAAACTATATCTAAAACAGGTAGAGCCCGCATGGCAACTATTGTATGTATATATGTAGGTACAATGATCACGTAGCAAAAATATGAAGATCGTTATGGTTACCTTACATAGTTCACCCTCAATTCATCAGGAAACAAAACACGTTCATTTTTCTATAGATAAACTAACAAAATCTCTCCATATTTGTATCCAAACAAACGGAACGGTACGACTACGTGCGATATCTTTATGCCTTACACACACACACACAAAGGTCTATAAGAGAATAGCGTATATATGTATGCATATATAAAAACTCCATATATGTGAATTTGTGGAATTATTTTGTATCTGTACATCTTATGCTATCCAGTTGTGGAGTGTAGAAATTGATTGTGATGTTTATATTTTTTCCATCATATGGATGCCGCGTGCTCACAACACGTCTCTGTCACGTATCTCTCACACAAAACTATTACCACAATACACCTAAACAAGTGTAGGTCTACACCTATATCCTAGCAAACAAAAATCCGAACAGCTGGGCTGTCTGTTCTCTGTACTTTGGTTGGCGTGCGCGGCTGGCTTTTTATCAAATTCAACTTCGCTCTTCTAGATAAATTTCATATTATATATATATACGATATACAAATACAGAAACAAAATTGGATAAAATTCACGCGGTCGCCGCGCCGCCACACCGGACTTGAAAAAAATTGAAAACATCACGATCAGCAAAACTGTGATCACGGTGCGCCTGCGCGCGAGGCATGAAAGTTTAAAATGTACTTTGGACTTTGGACGAGACCCCAACAAAACATGGACTTTGGACTTTGCAAAGTAAGCTAACAACAGTTTGTTATGTTACATATTTATTACATACAGCTAAGCTCACACTGCTATGTATAAAGTTATCGCCGTACTACCGTCGGACGTGATCGCTTATATACATAGATATATATAGGTTTGTTATATACAACAAATAATGATCAGAGCCAGCAGCTCCCTTACCTTTGCTTTTCGCATGTGCATTCTTGAAATGAATCTTTAATTTTTGCAAAAGAAAATCGTCTTGAAATTGAGACGATGACGATCTTCATGATGATGATGATCATCATCATATAAATGGAGAACACCTTTCAGGTTGAAGAGCCGCGATCTTAGAATCTATAATTATTATTATTTTTTACCTTGATTGCCATACTCTGGGTTAGCTAAGTTCCTGCTTCTATATGGGGACTTTATTTTATTTTTTTTTTCTTCTTCTTTAAGTTCAACATGTATAGAGTCGCGATTTTATTTCATTGAATTGGAATTTTCCTTTAGTTTAGTTTTATAGAGAGATGGAGAGGGAGAGAGAGAGAGAGAGATAGAGAGAAATTAAATTGAGATAAAAATTAAGAGGTAGCAGCACTCGTGTAGCAGTTCACTTAAGTTGCACGTGATTGGGAAGTGATAGGTAAAAGTATTACCGCGAGAGTTCGTTTTGGGCATGAGAAATTTTGTTAAATGGGACGAAACAGAAAGGAGCTGTCCGCCTACTATACGTATTTTTTCTGGCATCTTTTTCAAATTATTACGATAATAAAAGCCAAATTTTTCATATGCGGTAAGGATGTTGTAATTATGTAAAGCTTCACGTAAAATATATTATAAATCTCTCACTGCCATTTTGAAGAAATCTATATTGATGTCACACTCACGTTAATCAAACAAAACGTGGTAAAATTTACGTGACATATTTTTTTCTAGGTGAACTGAAATAAATTCAGTTGTGCTAATGTTAATGATGGAGGGGTTTTGAAAAATAAATAAAATATAAAATTTAATTGAATTCAAATATTCTTAATTTATGCAAATAGGATGTTTGTGGTAGTGGTGGTGGTGTTGATGGTAGGGAAAAAATATCTTTAAATAATATTTTATTGCAAAATACAAGTATACTGTTCTTAATACGGTTCAAAGTCCACTAACTCAACTGATCAAAGTCTACTTCAAATGATCTTGGATGATCAAAGTCCATTTTTTCTGGTGTAGACAAGAAAATTTGTGTATGTCAATATTATATATCTACCTACCTACCTACCTGTTCTGCTAAAACAATTGCTTTCATGGACGGAAATTGTTTACATGTGAAGTTTTATTATTTGGAGAGGTGACAATTTCCAAGTAAAGTTCTTTGTTGTAAATTTTTAACCATTTATTTTCAATTTAAATAAAATATGCATAAAAATAAAATACTTTGAAAGCTTAGCACTATTATTGCGTAAAAGAATGTGGATGATAAATTGTTAAAGGTTCTTCATGTATAGAATTTTCAAGTTGCAGCTATTTTTTTAACCGATCAGAAAACTTCTCAGACACTCTTCAATTTGGTAAGACGGCAGGAAAACTATGGAGACTATTCTAGTGCAAAACCACTACATCTCAAAATCATCAATTTCGATTTGTTTATGCATTTTAATTTATTATAACTAAAGTATTCTTGAATGAGAAATTATACCTACTAGGTATATATTGACAGGCTACTAACTAAAGAAAGGACTTCACCAGTAAGTACTGAAAAATGTGAATTTATAGATTCATTTGAAATGTTTAAGCGTCAATTATATAATTTTTGAGTTGTGGTTGTCTTGCATTGAGGGTACGAGATAAAACCCTGAATATAAAATTTTCAAGGTATACCACAAAACAGAGAATCTAATCCGCCACTAATCTTGTAATTGCAATCAATAAGATCTTTTGTGACGTTGACCATAATTTACAGATCTGTGGAGCCACCTTGAACTTAAAATCAGAGTTATTAGGTAGGTATAGTCAGAAAAATGTTGTTGAAATAGAGAATTTCGAATGATTAATTTTTAAATGTTGTATCAGATTGCAGTCAATTCTGTCCACCAATATATGTATGTATGTATCTTTCTTAAAATACAGAATTGGTCGAAAAAGAACGTTGGAATATTTGGTGATGCACCAACATACAGATTTTCTTCCTAGATCTAAGGATTTTTTATTTTTTTAAGTTTAGAGATAAGTAAGTTTTTTTTAAAAAAACCGATATTTATGGATATTTTTCGATACCCATTGAAACATTATTGTGGATTAGAAGGTTCATGAAGCTATCAATTTAGTGTAAGCTGATCATGCCAGCCATTGCGCTCTTTTGATGCATTAATTGTTGTAAGTAAATCGTCACATTCAAATCACCTGGAACATCTGAACCATTTTTACGTTCAATATCCATACTTAAATATTCAGGATTTGCAAAACTATCGAGAGTTTCAGTAATATTTTCTCGTCGTGCAGCTCAGAAAATGTTTAATTTTTTTGTTTTTTTTTTTTTATTTCAGTCAAAGAATCGTTAAAAGTAATTTTAGAGAATTGTTGAGCTCTTCGAAACTATACAAGTAACATTCAAAATTTAATCAATTTTAATCGAAATAGAGCAATCTTTTTTCAAATATGAATTTTTCAGAGCTGTTAAGTACTTAAGTACATTGGTAGTACTAGTAACAGTAAATTTTTTTAAGTACCAGTACCGGGACTTGTACTTGTACTTAAAATATTTCAATTCCCTGGTACTGGTACTGTACTTGCACTTGTAATTTTACAGGTTTGGAAATTTTTGGTGCCGTCTGTCTAGGCTATTTGATTTTATCTCGAATATGTTGTTTTTTTTACATCTGCACCCTTACAAGTTACAGGAAGATTAAAAAAAATATTTTTTTATACTGTATTTTGAAAACTCGTATATAGGTACCTATATAACCTACACACATATCTACCTAATATTACTGAAAAAATTACCTAAAACAACTCATTCGTCGTTCTTATGATCATTCGCTTACCACATGTTACTAACAGCATGATTCCGGCTTGTGCTATATTTATTTATATTAATCTCAAAGTAATCTATTACCCTGATTCACTTATTTAAAAGGAAATCATGTAGGTATAATACGAAAAAAAAATACAATTTGGCTTATATCCAAAAAACAAAATCCAGATTTTTTTCCTTCACATAAGAAAAAAAAAAACCCATCGAAATCTCAACATTTCTTGTGAAATGATGAAATTCGAAAATTTTCCTTAAATGTTGTCGAGCAGTAATAAGAAATAGAAAAAGCGTGCCAAATACAAAAATAAATTAAAATTTTGTTACTTAGTCAATATTTTTTTTTTATTAAGTATAAAAATAGAAGAAAAAACTCTTAAATTTTAATGGAAACAGATTTTCTTTTTCGATCCATTTAGGTTTTATACCTAGATAATAATTAATGTCTCGCCATCATTACCATTACTTATTTACTGAAATTAGAGCTGTACTATGAATCTATGCTAGCTATAGAGCTGAAGGAGCAACCTCCTACCTATATACATATGTCCCTATTACTTAGTTATTCATTCCATAACAGGGAATTCCAAGTTCAGGACTCTTCTTTTAATAGGATTAAAATGAGATTTGATATTTCTCTTCTGTAATAATAAGACATTTTGTTGACTCGCAAACATTCTAGACAGATAGACAGACAGAGACATGTAGTAGGAGTAGGAGTAGGAGTAGGAGCATGTGCACATATTTATATAGAAAATCCCTATAAAAGTAGAAGAGTGAGGGAGGTGTGGAAGGACGTTGCGGTTTTAATTCTCATTTTACAAGTTTCACAGTTATGCAGAAAGTAAGTAATCTATTTAATCTTCTTAAATTTATATATGCATATATGTTGAGAGTGGCATTTGTACGAATTGTTTAAAGTATAAGATACATACATATAATATGTATCTAGACTTAAATTAGTCTAAGATACATTGCATGTGTGATGTTATGAATTTCATTCGAGATCTGAACAAATTTAAAATTTAAATTTCAATTAATATGTACAAGAATGGGGAAAGAAGCCATCAACATTTTTGATCAATGTTGCAGTTGTACAGAATAGTTGGATACCCCTTTTTTTTTATTTTAAGGAGAAAATGAAAATACATAATATCTAACGAATGTTGCCATTCAATAGATCTCAGAGATCCCTTTCATTTGACATCTGGCGTGCCGTATCTCTGAGTGTTCTCAGCAATTTAGTATTTAGTAAAAAAAACAAAAAACTCTTTAAGCAAAAATTAATGCTGCCGAAAAGTAAGAAAAATATAAATTCGCACGGAAAATCTTTATTTTGATGCACCTTCACATGCTTTTGCTAATGTTTGAAGAGAAAAAAGATGAAAGATAACAAGAGAAAAAGTTACAATTGGTCTAAAACCAATAATAGAGCATAAAAGTTAAATAAAGTGAAAACCCCATTATTGAAATTTTATTTACTATTGCTATGAAAACACCATGTACAAAATTTCAGCATTCTACGTCAACGCGTTCTCGGGCAGTACCCAAATATATCGTGAAAATAAAAAAAATTTGTATGGCAACCCTAATTACCTGATTTATACCATTTCTGAACTTGAAATTTATTATTTATTTAAAAAAGCCCGTGTGCAAAATTTCAGCACTAGAGTTCCTCGAGCTATCGTTCGGACGGACAGACGGACAAACGGATATACAGGGTGGGCCATAAGTCACTGAACATTGTATTTTTGATAAAACTTTTATATTTTTCTTCTCTTTTTATTTTTCGGTATTAGAAACAATGTTTGGGAGAATCATTAGTCATGTATACAAATTGAGGACCGAGTAAAATTTGTTGAGTTTTATTTTGCTAGTAAAAATTCAATAATTCAACCCCAAAGAAAATTTCGAAATTTTTTTAACACCAGAAATGCACCATCACAAAATCAAGTACGCAATCTAATCGTTCGTTTTCAGTCATCGTGTTCTGTTTGTGACTTATCTCGGAGTGGAAGACCGCTTGAAGCACGAAGACAGTTTGGTGCGAAATATCAGTATAGACAAGATTTATTGTTCGTACTTCTTCCAATACGAAGATGGCAATGCATTGATTGTAAATGGTGAGCGTTACAGGGCAATGTTAGAAATTTTTTTTTGTTTTCTGAACTTGGTAACACTCAAGAAATGTGGTTTCAATAAGACGAAGCTACGTCCCATACTGTAAGGGAAACAATGAATTTGTTGCGATTGATTTTTGGTAACCGTATCGTTTCACGATTTGGAGATGTTAATTAGTCATCACGATCACCCGACTTAACACCACCAGATTTCTTTTTGTGGGGATATTTGAAAGATCGTGTATACGCAAATTAACCGCAAGGACTGCAACAACTAAAAGACAACCTAATAAATGAAATTATTGCGATTGATCAACTAGTTTTGGCTTCAGTTATGGACCAGGTACAGCAAAAAGTAGCAGATTGCGATGAGGCTGATGGCAGGCATCTATAAAAGATATTATTTTTAAAATTTTATTTTTTAAAAAACTCTTCATGATTAAAACTATTCTTTGTAATCAAAATTATTCATTTTCAATAAAAAATAAAAAAAAATATATCAAAAATACAATGTTCAGTGACTTATGGCCCACCCTGTACATGAATTAACGGAAAACTTATTATTGTTTAAATTATTTGTACCTACTATATATCTACCACGAAAATCCATTGTGCGGGTAGACCTTGACACTAGAAGTAAAACCAAAACCATGGAATTTATATCATGCATAGAAATAATACCACACGTAAATAAGTGTATAGGTATATAGCATGAAGAGAAAGAAACCCGCAGGTATTCGAACCGTCATATACCTACCTACATAGGTATTTCCTACTATGCTAGGGTTAGTACCTATATGATTTCTTTGATAACTACTCCACACAGCGAGAAATGAGAGCATAATTATTATTGCATCCAAGAGGCCTTTTAAAGGAGGTGTGGAGTGCTATCTTTTAGCTCGCCCTTAATTGTAATTTAAGATGGCGATTTCATTAAAAAGAAGCAGTACTAAAATATTCAATTGCACTACTAGTCTTCTTCAGATATATGAAAGTATAAAGCTCAGCATTGCACATTGTTATTCTAAAACTTATGCCCTTTCTCAGGGAGGGCGGGCAATATTTCTTGCTAGGATTATCGGTCTAATACCTACCTACTTATTTGTAATGCTAAATAATTCCAGCGTAATATTGACAGAATTATACCTGAATTTGTAAAAAAAAAAGAAAAACAGTTTTAACTCATCATCATGGTCTGCTAGAGTCTATGCACATCTAAGTTTAGACGGTGTAGTTTTGGGCGCTGAGCACTAAAATATGTAGGTAAGAGAGTTACGCGGAATAACACCGCATTACCCAGAGCGCACCCCTCTTATCAACACATTTTCGTGCGCGGCGCGCAAAAACTACACCGTCTAAACTATCCCTATCCATTACTACTATAAAATTTTCTAACCTAATTATTAATAAAATACGAAAATCAAATATCAAGAAATTCTGATGAAATTTCAATGATTTCTTTCGTGTTATTAACAAAATGTCAAATCTTACTAAATTATCATAAAAATACTCATATCGATGCCATCAAGCATATTTACGTAGGCTTAATAAACTACAAGCGAAAATCTAGCATGATGTCGTCACATGTTCAAAGTTCAATAAACCAAATCTAATTTGATTAATAAAATTGCAGTAAAACTTAAATTAAGAAGGCAGCCGCAAACACGGAGGCCTACTAAATGGCTATAACTACATCCCATACAAAAAAAAGAAGAAAAAAAAGAGATAGAGAGGGAGAGCGAGATAGAAACATAAAACATATCGGATCGGAACCATGGTCGAAATACAAACTTGATCACGGTACAAAGTCCATGAAATGATGGTATTTTCCCTCTTTAAAATTTGTGGTGCACATAAATCGATGATGAAATCGAATTACCTACTCCTCTCGACGTACTCATATTATAGGCTTTATCGAAAAGAGAGAGAGAGAGAAAAAACCAAACAATTAAATTCAAGCAGAAGCAACAAAACACACCGTCCACAAAATATGCTTGCTGGGGCTGTTCACATAAATCGATCGTGAACATGATCGAACTTTGTACTGTGTGCGAAGATCTCATTTTTAGGTTTTCGCTGCGATGCTGGGTGTATTTTTGGACCACAACTAACTAGGAATGTCCGCTACATAATAATAGCTAGCTACAGCTACTTCACCTTTTTCGACATAGCGCCGCTAAATTGAACTTTACACTATTATTCATGCCCGCGCTAATACACACTACTTAATTAATGTATGCGAGCATGTGCAATTATTATGACACAAAGCAATCGAAATTGTAAGAATCGGTTTTGTTTTGATTTTTTCGATTCGATAAAGAGACAATGAAAATTTTAAAGTAACCAGATACAGGTGTACGCAGCACCTCTGATGGAGCAAATTTTTCTCCATTTTTTGGCAGATAAATTGTAGGTAAAAGTGGATTATGATGATCGAATGAATATGTATGAAAAAAAAAAACAAGAAAACAAAAACATCATCGTTGTGCAAATGTATGTGTGATTGCAGCTTGAAAGATTTTCATGATCTCTTGTGATCACTCGGTAAACACGTGCTAACTACATTTGCTGGCAGTCTGTCTCGAATCAAAATGGTTGAGAGACGGACGACACGTTCTCTTGGGGGGCTTTTTTTTTATTTGTTTGTTTCTAAATTGTAATTTAAAGTATTTTTAGCCTTGCATTTTTTTTTTTTATTTTTTTTACCAGTTATTTTTAATTTCCTCTGCTTTATACATATAGTATTACAAATTTTTTCATACTTTCAACAATTTTTTAATTAAAACCTTTTACTTTTTTTTAGTAGGAGTCGATTTGACCCGATTTACTTATTACTTATTGATTTGATTTGATTTGAATAAGATCAGATTATGTGATTAGAAAAAGTAATAGACTAGAAACTTAATTCTAGAGTACCTGTAATGTTAACTAAAATTGGAGACCATGTATTAGTAAGCATTCTTAAGTAGAATTCATGTATTCAAAATCTTCTAAACGTGCCCGATTCTAAAATTTGTGGGGAGGTAGAAGAAGAACTCGAAATCTAAATGTATTTTGAATGAAAAAAAAATGAAAAACGAGATATATAATCAAAATGATACAGGTTGGAGGTGTTGTACCAAGTTTCAAGAGTAGACTCATAATCAAGAACAAAGAAGATTGCTATGAAGAGAAAACAATAAAGAGCCCAGGATAGATCCTTTCTGTACATCGATAGAAATCAATTAAAAACAGGAATATATGTACTATTACAGTATACGATTAGTAAAGATCCTTTAAGCAAAATACACCATCTTTTAACGTGAATAAATCACAAAATACACACGAGTAATTCATTTTTATTATGAGACACTCTCAAATATAGAACAAGTAGAAAAGCTCGAATTGGTTTAAGACCAATTCTTATCATACCCCCTAGATGTATGTAATTTTGTATGGTCACCTGTCTGTGCAAGTTTGACTTTTGAAGTGGTTTTTGCATATACATATTTCTAGAACGGCTCATTGGACAGTAGAAACGATTATAAAACTAATTTCATAGGATTTCATATTCTGAAGAACTTTTAAGTACAATAAAAACGTCTAGAACTGATCGTTTTCACAGTATATATACGTAAAAAACTGAAATTTTTGTATGGCAACATCACAAACGAGTTGCCCGATTTAGCTCATTTTTGAAGTTATACTAACTATTTTTATGAATACGCAGCGTACAAAATATCAGATCTGTATGTCAACGCGTTCTCAGGCAGTGTTCTACAAATATATCTAGTGAAAAACGAAATTTTTGAATGACAACCCCATGAAGGAGTTACCAGATTTGACCAGATTTTAAGGGGTAACGCCACTGTAACGGCTAAAAAAAAGGTTTTTTCACGAATTTTTTTCTCGCGCAATTAAAGGTCTTTGAAAAAAACCTTTTAAGGGTATTATCGGGCATACATTGAACTTTATTGATAAGTTTTTTGACAGCGAAAAACAAAACAAAATGGCGGCTCCACAGGCATCTTCCCGGGACATGTTTTGCTTGCAGGGCTCCGCGGCACGCAGCACCACTGGTGCACATTTGAATCTAGATCAAAACAAAAAAACCATCAATCTAGTGGCTTATAGCTAGAGAATGCCGTACGGATTTTTTGTAGATTTGGCGCGCGTTTGAAATTTTTTTTTTGATTTTTGACGAAAAAAACGGCAGGTTTTTTGGTCAAAATTTCAAGTCGAAAATATGAAAATTTTTCGAGTTATGCTGCGTGCCATTTTGAAAAACCGTGTTTCGAGAAAAACGCGTTTAAAGTTTTGAGAATAGTTTTGTATTGAAAAAAAAACAAATGAAGGTAAAAAATAATTCTGTCGGCTTTAGAAGAAAGCTGGCGATAAAGCTGGCTGAAAAGCTCCAATTGTGTTTCAGGCTTCAGGTAGTCGTTTCGGAGCAAGTTTGACGCGCTTCGTGGCGACCTCCATTTTCAAAGGGAAAAAAAAAATTTCTGGCACGGGACCTTTTTTTTTTATTCTAGAGGGTTTAAACTATTTTCTAAGCCAATAAAAACAAAATCAATTTTTCAAAAAATTTACAGTGGCGTTACCCCTTAAAGCCAATGTGCAAAGTTTCAGCTCTCTAAGTACATGCGTTCTCGAGTTATCGTGATGACAGACGGACATGCAAAAATAAAAATAATTTTTAATATTATGCGTGTGGGTATCTAATCCATTCTGCTCTATACCATCATTATTTCCATTCGTTACAAACGGAATAATAAATTTACCATACTCTATGATTTCATCATCTAGCTAGGGTATAAAAAGGGTCGATCAGAATCGACCCACATTTTTCACGAAAAATGGAAGTTTTTTTTTTTTTTTATTATTTTTTTATACAGTAGGAAAGTTAAATGAAAAATAATATTCAATTAGCACCGTGCACAATTACTGGACGATGTTTACCTATAGATATACATTTATGTGCATAACTATATGAAATAGATACTGTTCACATGGATTTATACCGAAATCAGATACTCTTTATGTCGTCGTGGACTTGTGGTTAAATATTTACGCTCAATTTAATTAACGAGTTCAACATATAAAATTACGAAAATCTGTTTTCAATTTAATTTTTGTAGAATATTTTATTTGTTTGTGAAGAGTTATATATTTTTTTTTTTTGTATACCTACGTGATATTACGTACATTGGCAGTAGTAGATATACTCGTACATATTCGAAACTCTGAAATTTATTGACCTCAAAAAATAAGTGTACACAGATAAAATATTATCGCCAATTTCTACATTTTATCATGATTAATGTGTTTTTACCTTTTTCTATTGTTCGTTTATCTACGTACGTCATACGGGGAGTTCGAATTGATATAATTGTTATCGTGTATGCTAAAGATATTAGATATATCAATCAACTCTTTCAGACAATATTTTGTAACGATTTTTCTATTGTTGTGTGTTTGTTTGTTTTTAATTTAGAGCTACTACATATAACTGTTTGGTCGGGGAAAATAATAATTACGGATTTCTTCAATAAATTACGTTTTTGTGTGGGTTGGATTGACCTTGATTTGAAGGTTTATTATGGTGAAATTATGCCTTTTTTTATTTAAACAATTAATGCAAACGTGGTAGGTATATAAAAAAAAATTATTTCCTATGTGCATTTTGTGTCTGTAAATGAACAAATTGTTCAAATATCGTTTAACAAATTTTCATTATGGATGGATGATAATAAAAATGCTTCGATATGTCTATTCAACAATTTGATTGTAAGGAAGCTAAGAACAAGGATAATTCAATTTGAATGTTTATATTAGTTTACAAGAGAACCAATTTGGTGACATTCTGTGTATCCACTGCTCTGGCTAATGGCTATTAGAGATGTGTCTCTCCACAACGAACGAGTCCATTCAGAACGGGCCCATACAAGGAATGACCGGAACGGGTCCATAATAATTAGTGGAGTTGTCGTTCACTCGTTCCTTTGTTTAAACGAATTTATGCAAAACAACTTAGTGATCTGAGCACATTACATTACATCTTTTCTGATTGCATATTTTAATATTTTGTAGGAACTTGTTTAATTTTACTCGTATCCCCCTTACAACATATGAGAGAAGCATAGGAACGTGGGTATCTCATATAAAATTTGTGTAGATATATGAGTGAAGCCAAAATTAAATCTCTTGGCTTAAAAGGTACTAACAAAGGGCGCAAAATGAAGACAAAAATTAGACGAAAGCAAAAAATGACAACGTTTAGAAACGTCGATAGATTTGCACTCCTAGAATAAGCCAACTGCTCCTCCTTTTTTGAATTCATGTAGGTACATGTTTTTACACCTACTGGATGCAATGTACTTTTACACTAGCAAATTTAAGCCTAACATCAATATGGGTCCGGTCTTACTTAATTAAGCTTATGTGCATAATGGAACGCAAAATTGTGCATCGCCTCGCCTTAATCATTCCCTCTATCAATTGTGTAAAACTAAGTCGAAAAATCCTGCAGACTGGCTTTGTGTTTTTTTTTTTGTTGGTGAAATTGGTTTTTGAGGCCATTCCCTTTAACTCGTACACGAATTTGTCTATTTATATATTTCTTTACTATTTTCGACACTCTCGTAGACCCACTTTTCGTCTTCGCTTGGCCTCAGTTTTGTTTGAAAACTCGTTTTTTACTTATTTTATTACGTTTAATTTCTTCAAATTCAAATATATTTTTTATTGAAAAAATCGTTAAATTTCTGTTACAGTTATCAGCAACTTCAGTTCGTGAAAGATTTTGTCCAAAGCTTGTCTTACTGATAAAAGGAATCGACAATTTTATGTGTGCTTATATGTTTAATTGGAAGCTATAGGCTCACTCGGAATGACACATATCTCTTAAACCTCTTTTAAGACTACATAAAATAAAATTCAAAATTGGTGACAATATACGTATTAAAAAAAAGGGAAAAAAAACTCAACATGAAAAAATATAAAAACACACGTGGCAGCATACAATGAGGACTAATAGATTTTCCTGTGTTTGTATGAAAAAAATATATAAATAAAATCTAATCTATGGATGCTTGAAAAGCAAATTTTGTTTAGTTCGATTTTCGAATTCGAACTCAAATTTCGAATGTCCATTCAAAATAAAATTACGTTTTTCAAGTTACTGGCGGTATTAATTTTGTCAAGAATTTTTTTCAATTCGAAATGTATACCTAAATTCAAGTGCATCTGTTATACAGGGTGTCTCAGAACGACCCGACTATTTCGAGAGTGAACGGGACACAAATAAAGCTGGGGGGGGGGAGAACGTGGCGTCTCTGACAAGATCTGTCTGTACATTTTTAGTTGCCACCGGCTATTTCGACTACATTATGGATTGCGCAATATTAGAGAAACCCCAAGTAACGCCACTGTTCTCGCTTGGATCCAGGCATTCAACGATACTGGAAACGTAATGGGCGAGATTCGTCATGGTCGTCGAAGTACAGTAAGAACCCCTGGAAACCTCAAGTTGGTTGCGAAGACCATAGAGGCAGAGTGATTACGGTGAATTCGGCGCGCTATATCGAGATGATACGGATTTTTTTTTTGTCCAAAACTTCTAGAATGTGAGCATTACAATCCCCTCTCATGGTTCCAGCAAGATGCAGCCACGGCACATACCACCAAAAACTTGTTGGCAGCACTGCACGAATTGTTCCCCGAAAAGGTGATTTCGCAAAGATGTGACATTGAGTGGACACCACGGAACCCTGATTTAACCCCACTTGATTTTTTCCTGTGGGGTTATCTTAAGAGTACTGCGTTTACGACAATAATCCACTCAGTTTGGCAGATTTAAGAAAAAATATTGAAGAAAAGATAAAGTTGATTACTCAACAACTTCTTCAAAAAGTCTTCAAAAACGGCCGTCATTTAACCAATGTAATATTTAAAAAGTAAAATTTCGTTCACTCTGTACATTTTGGTATCTATAAATAAACATTTAAAATAAGTTCCTTGTTTTTATAATCGTTTGAAATAGTCGGGTGGTTCTGAGACACCCTGTATTTCAGCATTATACTCAAGCTCAATTTATTCTTAATACATTTTTGGCACTAGTACCTATATCTTCATTCGATATATCACAATTAGTTTGTCCAACTAAATATAATAATTTACGTACGCTGACTTTCGATAATTTTCACCCGGCCTTTTACAAAATTAACCAAATTTCAAGTGAAAATATTATTTAAAGTGATTTTCTAAAAATCTTTCTTTATTAACCATAAAATTTGATTCATCTAAAATTATGAATACTATTTCCATCACCTCGACTCATTATTTTTCTTCACTATCTTCAGAATACATACAACAACCGATAAAACAAAAATGAAGATAAAAAGTAAACCTAACAATCAAAGTGACCCTAAAAATCACATTTACTTAAGATTTTTCACACTAAAAAAAAAAAAAAAACACTTCAAGTTTCGACAGCACTTTGTATTTCAACAAGTAATTGATACCCCCCCCCCCCCGGCCAGACAAATTTCAGAAAAATTCCATATAAAGTCAACAAATCTGTTAAAATACGACAAAGGAATACTCTCTTGAATGCACATATCTACTATACATATACATAGCTGATTGCACACAATAATTTACATGTGAGTCAATAAACGTATCAAAAAGACCCGCGGGAACACCTTAAGAAGTTTCAACAAAATCACGTCTTCTTCATTGAAATCTACAAAAAAAAAATTTAATTTTTTTCTTTCTTGGAATATACTTTGACCCTTGAATCATAAAAATGATGATGATCTAAGATCTAACTCAACTAAAACAAAAATTCAAAATATCAAAATCACACATTTATCTTGACATTTACTTGAAATAAATGCTCTCCAAATATACACTCAATTTACATAACTTTTACATCGATAGATATGGGGGCGTTTTTATTTATTGTTATTTTTTTTTATTTTTTTATTACAAATCGTAAGAGTAATTCCGGATGTATAGATCCGTTTGATTGAGATATTCTAAAGCCCTTCACAGACCAGAAACTCTGAAATTAAGTACTATATGTGGGTGTTGGGAGTAAATTTGTTGTCCCACGTAAATGTCTTTTAGGTAATTGGTGGGCACACCAATTCTATAAGCTTTGAACTATTTTTATATGTGTTGTGATGATGATGATGCATTCTTCAATATTTGTCCATCAGAAATCTATCGATTGGGCGAACTCCAGTAGTCAAAACATTATTTTTTTTTTAACATCACACAATACCACATTTACTGGAAAAAAGGCACTTCCAGATGGAAATGAATTAATAGCGAAGAAGAAAAAAACCCTTTTTGATTGCCGCCACAACCACAAGAAATATTGAACGAGAATGAATATCTCCATATATAGGAGGATAGCGAGCTACTCGTACTATACAGAAATGGACGATGGGTTTGATGATTGTTGATTAACATTAATGGACATTCGAGATTGATTGATTGTTTGCTTATGCTTTACATGAAATTAAGGGAAAATCGATGATGGAATAATATCGTTTTGTTGGGTTAGGAGGAGAGAGAAATTTTTATTTTTTTGTAGAGATATGAGAATTTGTTTTGGAGGAAGAGGAGGAGAAGAAGGATATTGTTTGACAGTTGAGTATAGTGAAATATGAGCTATCCTTCCACTCCCTGAAGTATAGACTGACGCATGGAATTGATTGCGCTAGAAACTATATTAACTATATGCAAGAGCAAGACGACTTTAGGCGCTTTCGGCAATCACATTCTCAGTGAGACAAGTGAGACATTCCCAGTTGGCTCACTGAGACTACACTTTCGGTGAACTGTCTTACTTCCATATTGAGCTACAAAATTCGAACGCAACCACTGAGCAACTGAGACAAGTGAAACTGAATTTTCTTGTCTCAGATGACTCAGTTTCGTTATTTTGTGATTTTAATTACTAATTAAAGTTTAGTGAGCTATTTGAATGAACTACCAACACTTTCCTCAATTTATTTCTATCCATTTTCTGTGGTCAAAAATATTTAACCCTTTCGCAGCTGCTGGGACACATATGTCCCAGCAGAATTTTAAAAACGACTGAATTTAAAAGTTTCCATGTAAAATGGGGTATATACATATATATGTATATATATATGTGTCTATTGACTTTTAATGATGTCAGCCGTAAATGCTTGTGTAGTTTACTGTGAACTTAATCGGAAAAACAACCCTTTCTTGAATTCCTTGTGTCATTAGCTGAAGATCTTATTCAAAAAGGAGTAGAAACTGCAGCTATTCGTCGTTCCGACAAAAATGGTCGTATATCTAAGAAACGAAAATTGCCCAGCAATGTTAGTCTTCATCTTTCAAAAGAAGGTGTGAAACGAAGACGATGTACAAAATGTGCAGCAGCAAAAAAGGAAAAGCGGACTAAAACAATTTGTAAGGAATGTGAAATTCCTTTATGCAAAGACTGTTTTGCTGCATATCATATTTAATTTTTTATATAATACTTTGTTACCTTTTTCACTTTTTATTTTTGATAAATGAATTTGTTTTGTTTTTTATTCTGACATTTCGTTTTATTTTTTAGTTAAATTTTATTTCAATATGCTGATGGGACATATTTGGCCCACCATAAAAGACGGATGGGACATATATGTCCCCCACCCCCCTCCAGCCCCCCTTGATATATATTTTTTAAATAACACTTAATTATTATATTTCATATTATATTAAACATAATATAATAATATAACCTAAAATGGAAAGTCGCTGCGAAAGGGTTAAATGTCAAAATTGACAAATCAGCTGATTGGTTTGAACTGAGACAACTGAGACGGTTGCTCAAAGTTTTGTCTCAGTTGTCTCATTAAGACAGTGCTTGCCGAAAGCCCCATTTACCTCCAAAGGCACTTAAAAAGTAGCGCATTATTGAAAAAATTGCATCAAGTTTCGTGTACTTTAGGCCTGAATTACAACTACGACTAATCTGTCGACTGCGACTTGATTTTAAGTTGAAATCGACGTTGAGGTGAAATTTTGTAATTAAATCAAAGCTTCAACTGCTTGTTGAACAAACGAGAATTCCCGAGTTCTATGATTGAACTGAAGTTGGCCGCAACCAACACCAACTTTGCACTTTGAGCAAAGTTTAGTTTCAGTCGCAGTCGAAGTTGCAAATTGTATCTTGTCATATGCATTTACCATTTGGGCAAAGTCGTAGTCGACTGATCAGTCGTAATTGTAAGTCAGGCCTTATAGGAATAGCACTTTTGATAAGAGGAGATCGGATCATGTTCAACTAAAGCCTAGTTACTAAGGTCTGCGCTAAGCTAAATTTTGTATGAAAATTTAGCAAGCTAAAAGATATTGGCGAAAATTTATCCTGAATTTTAGCGAGAGCGGTACTAAGGTCAACGCGCTAAATTTACCTTTGGGTTTTGATTAGAGATGGCACCATCAGTAAGTCTCCAAAAAATTTAGCTTGAATTTATCCGCCCGGGCCGTTCTTTAGCACGCTAAAAATATGTATATATATTGTAGTTAACGTAGTTTGGTACGTCTTTGCTGTAAGTACGGATGAATTGGATTTCTTCTCGTGGCAGTATTTTCAATATCATTGTTAATTTTTTTTTCATTATTATATATACATTATGCATATTATTTTTATATTTTTTATATTTCCAAATAATTTTAACTACCTATTTTTTTAAATATTATGTACGCGCGTTCTAGGTATTTCTGTAAAAAATTTGCAAATTCTTCTTCTTGTTTTTAATATATCTTCTCTCTGAGTCTCCGCTGTCATATTTTAGCTGCTACAGAACGGCCCGATATTGGAGACCGGATAAAATTTAGTGTTTAGCGGGGACCTTAGTACTAGGCTTAAATACAGAAAAATAGATCTGACAAGTACTAACTAAAAAAAAAAAAAAGTTTTTATTTTTCCATTTAGGTATATGTATTTGTAAAATCGTCCTTTATGAATTATGATAGATATCAGATAACATTTTCAACATGGCCACAGTTGGATTTTTACATGTACATATGTACTTGTGCATATACATATGTATTAACGGAAAATATTTGCAAAGCTCTTTATAACGATCCCTATATCAATTCTGAGGTTGCCTAGTTTTATTAATTAATTAATTGATTCCGTAGCAAGTCTTCTTTCAAAACTAACAAAACTTTTCATCATCATCATCATCATCAGCCAAGCTTATGTAATTACTCAAGTTTTTTACTTAATCTCGCTCAAATAATAAAAATCAATAACTTCATTTGGTGTTCCACAGAGATCAATTCTTTGGCCTAAACTTTTCAAGTTATACATAATACATACATACATATATAAAATGACTCGTTATAAATATTTACTAATTCCTAGATTCATTTGTAGACAGATTCAGACGTCCAAATTAATCAGAGCTAAACATATTGATTTGATGATGGAAGATTGTAATTGTCAAATGTAATACGTATTTTAAGTTACAGCGTCTGTCTGGACTGTATTTTATTTACAATTTTTTCTTCTCGAATATATTTTCATTATATTTTATATTGCATATACTGTTGCTCGTCATTATAATATCAAATTATTGTTATTAAAAAATTACACGAACAACAACAACAATAAATATAATTCACTTTCATATGACCCCCGCTGATGATGCGCCAGCCATTATGTCGAACTCGAATTTAAAAACGTGACTTAATTGTGATAAAAATTACCTCATTGTGTAAAGAAAAGATTGATAATGTATATAATCACAAATTTCCTCGTACAAAATACAATAACAATTATAATTGAAAGTAAAACAAAAAAAAACTTAAGCAATAATAATTAAGAAAAAACTGGTTTCAACTAGACTTAAATATGAGAGAGTAACCGAAAAAAATTCAAAGGTTATCAGCGGAAAGGTAGTGGAACAAATTGATTTGTTTTAGATTTTTTTTTTCGGTATTATTATATTTATCGGTATTTTCTTTTTAATTAAATTATTTCGGAATTTTTCTTCTATGTTAAAAGCTAAAAACTTCCAAATTCTTCATAATACCAAATTTCATCATCGATTATCGCGCGATACAACCTTATCGCAGTTCTATCGCGCGCTTATTTGAGATGAAACAATATGGAAGATAATAATTTCATCATTTTTAATGCATTTCATTATACGATAAGAAAAATTATTTCATTCTAGACTTGTTGTCAACTACTAGATTTACTATATTAAGTACACACACATAGTTTCGAATCGGACAACTGAGAATGATGATGTCAAAAGTTTATCGTGTTTAGTGCGGTCAATTGCTTTTACTTTTCTTATCGAAATGCGATTGCGCGATTTGATAATTTATGATTTTTTTTTATTCGAAAATGTCACCCAGTAAAGTGTAAAATAAATCTTTAGTGTAACATAGTAATTTTAATGATTATATGCATATGTATATATGTATCTATATTCATATAAAACTTTGCTTTTGATTGACAATTAGCAACAGTGCTCCAAGTGTGACCCTATTAGAACTTAGAACTAGATCTACCATGTTATAGGTTAGATAAGTCGAAGACAAGGCAAAAAACGTGCCATTTGACTAATTGTTGTTTATAGTTTTGAAGCAAAAATTAATATAATCAAAATAAAATCTTTAAGTTACTACGGCACGTACATACATATGTATATGTATGTATGCAGTATGTATAAGGATTAAAATTAGTTAAAATTATACTGAATTTAAATATGACTTTTAACATTATTTACATACTTATATAAATCTAGTAGACTATCGTCTAAATTGTCTGTTATTAAATATAATTATTATTTCATTAAAAATGTATTTTTAGCTTTTTGATGTTGGTATTGTAAGTTTTCTCCATGAATTATTTATTAGACTGAGATTTGCTGCAAAGCTAGTTGCACATGGAAAATCTATTACTACACCAGTTTGGAAATAGTTTATAATTCTTTTTAATTATTTTGTTTTTGTTTTTAAATACTAATCGAAAGGATGCTCAAAGTTAAAATTAAAAAGAAATATAACCTCATTTTTCTCTCCAAAGTCCCTGACAACAATTTTTGGACGTAGAAAGGCACAAATTTTTGAATTTTTTACGCAAAATATTTTTAATCAAATTCTGAGTTTTGGTTTGTCACATATGAATTGCTATTTTACAGGACAAAACATCCACGCTATTTCGTATAGCAGTGATGAATAGGGGAATAGTAAACACCTACAATTATTGTATGTCCAATGAAAGAAGTCATTAAGGTGTATCGCTACTCTACTGCTACTACTTTGAAGTATAGTACACTTTTACCGTTCTTCTTAATCGTGGACGCGATCTTTTTAAATTCATTCATTAACATAATGAATAAAGTTATATAGTTGATAGATGATTTGTGGTAGATATTGAATAAAGTTATTCTCAATCCGATAAACTACGTGACTAACCTTTTATTCTTGAATTTAAAAATTTTTTCCAGCAAGGTCGTACACATCCCGTTATTAGGGGAAGATGGGCCAGTACCGGTCATCGGGTCCGATACGGACAGTGACAACTCCACTGAAATACTGCAGCGAGCAACTCTAACTCTCAGTATGCTTTGCGCGTTTTTAAGCTGTCAAGTAATAAAATAAAAATAAAATAATAAAGTAATAAAATAAAAAAAAAAGTAGGGATTGCACCAAAACACCTTGTCTCAATCATTTCAAACCGCCAACACAGTCGCCTTTGGTTAGAAGATCCCACGGGTAGGACAACAACGGAACTGTGGGGTACGCCAAACTCAAATCAAACGAATAAGCTGCTAAAACTCAACAAGCCAACCCTGAAAACTCTGGTATCCATTCTCACTGGGCATTCTTCTCTCAGGGGCCACCTTCACAGGCTGAGACTTGTTGATGATCCTATATGCAGGGGTTGCGGAGAGGAGTCCGAAACAGTGACCCACTTTCTATGTCACTGCCCGGCACTCTCAGGAATACGTTGCAGAATTCTTGGTTCACACCTCCTGGAAGAGTTACATGATGCCGGCAAAGAGGGCTGGGAGCCAATACTGAAATTTATAAGAGCGTCCGGTTGGGACCTATGAGCGATCGCTCATGGGTCTGGAGGGTGAACAATGGGCCTTGACTTAGCCTTCGTTCGGGGGACCTGAAAAGGGTCCCAAACCCCTTAAATTAAATCAATCAATCAATCCCATTGCATTCCATCTAATGCCATCTAATGATGGTAGCTATAATTAAATGTCTTCATTCTTCGATATTGAAGTCATAAGTAGTCGCAAAAAAAAAACAGTTCCACTAAACGTTAACGAGGTTGTCATCATGTAGAAGAATTTGTCAAGTTTTTTTATTAGGTTGATGATACCTTTAAAAAAAATTACCATAATATTTGCCTTTTTATGTTTCAGTGATTTTGTTTGTTTTGTTTTGCTGATTTAGATGCAGCAAATTGTATGGAGATCTTTTGATATAGGTCGTCAAAATGAAAGAACCGTGCTTATTAAGATTTGTAATTTTTCCGTTCTGTGATTTATTCACATGCCCTTTTTAGGGCGGATTGTACATACTTAGTACATGAATTTTTACAATAAACAAGAATTCACAGACAATGTAATCCAAAGCTTGTAAATTATTGTTAAGTTGTGAAAAGAAAAAAATTAAACTGTAGCTATGTATCTTGAAAAAAGGTAGGTATACTCAGAATTTAATATTCCCTAGAATATTATGGTCACCATGTATGGCATTTTCCAGTTCAAACATCCCCTGAGCTCTTTTTACCTTGTACATACAGCGTTACGTTCCGGTATGTTCTTTTACTGTCATATCTATTTCTATAATAAGTGCACCCGTAAAATAGTTTGACCTTTAGTCGAAACGTGTCATACACTATAATTATTCACTCATAATATCTATCTACATGCAAACAAGTTCTAAATAAAAATCACTTTAGTAAATTAACGGGGAAAAAACATGCATACATACATACACCTGTGGTAGATGTAAGGTGTAAGTAGGTACAAAATTAAATTCAGGCTAATAATCGCCATAAAAATTTTCCACAACAGAACGACATCAGTTTTATTTCATGTTATCATTTCTGATACAATCAAATCGGAGCACATAATTGACTTTAACCTTTGAACTTTACTATAGATGACAGATATACGATTTTATTTATTCATACGACCATTTTCATTAGTAGTAGCATTAATTAAAAAAATATAAAAATAATAACAAAATATCGTGTGGATTATCATGGACAATAATGGTTGGAAACAAATAGCTTGATAAATGCCACCTGCGGACGATTGTAAAAAAAAATAATAAAAATTGTAAACCATAAATTATTAAAATTAAGGACCGCCTACATATTGTATTCCAATATCTCAACAATCGTGTGTATGTATTTCATATATATGTATGGTGGATGGAGATGCAATTCAATTTCGATAAATTAAATCAATTTTGTTTGCCAACTGGGACACATCCATCGTCCCTAACCTAATTAAATTGATTTTATTCTTTCTGTCTATTCTACTCCCCCTCCCTTTTCAAAATAACTAAGGCGGGGGAGGGGGGCATGAATTCAGGAAAAGATATATTATATAAACTTAAGTACTACAATCTTAAGGGACTTGGTGAATTAATGCGATTAACAGAAGGTCCTGACTTAGGTAAATGTGTACATACATATACTTAGTTAATTGTTGTTCTATAAGAAGTGAAATTTATCAATGCCACTAGAAATGACTCTAGAAATGGGGACTCTAGGAATGGGGAAGGACTGAAAAATTAATTAGATAGCGCAGCTAGTGACGTGCAAGACTGTGTTTATGCTGTAAAATACTCTGAAAGCTATAATTTAAGCTCATAAAAGGAAATTGAAATTTTGTACGATATACACATATGTGAAAAAAATTGTATATCCAAAGTGTGTGGGTGTGTGTTTAAAAAAATTGATTTTTAATAAAATTCGGAAAATTTTAGTTTTTCATTAAATTGAAAGAGACGGCGACATCTATATGTCAGGAATGAAATTAGGCGAGAGCTATGGATGATTGAAACGTTCACCTGAATTCTGTTTCCTTATATTATCTAATGATCACAATTATTTGAATAATTGTTTTATACAAGTAACGCATTATGTCAACCTAAAGGTTGCATAAAATCAAAACTACCTGCAATATCGAAACAAATCATGCAAATCGTGCAAAAAAAAATATGTTAAACCTGGAGTCACAGTGAATTTGTTTCAATTGAATTGAACCTCAACAAAAGTAAAATAAAAAGTAAAAAAAAAAATTAAAAAATAACTTTCTTCAGAGAATAATTTGTCGCAAGTCTTTAAAAAACTGTAGGCTTTTTTATTTGATTCATTACATGAGAATAATATCGTTTTTCTGTTGGTCCTGCCTAGTTTTTATAAAAGACTCTATTAGCGGCATATGACTCAGGGGCGGATTTCCCTATAGGCCGAGTAGACCCGGGCCTAGGGCGGCAAATTTAGGGGGGGGACAAAACTTGGTGATATTTTTTTTAGTAATCGCGCCATCTATGAACCCACACGTCAATGTTTAAAAATTCAAAAATGTGTCCAAAGCACCCCACATTTTGGATCATCGAACTAGATCTTTGCTTACTAGTTTACTCCAAGTTCAAACGCATCATTTAAATTTTGCTCCACTACAGACTACATATATTAGTGGGTACTGGGTTATTTGGTATTTTCGCTGCCATTTTTCGCATTTTACAGGGAGTAGAGGAGCGGCAATCTTTCATAGGCCTAGGGTGGCAAAGTTATCAAATCCGCCCCTGATATGACTTATAAAAAAATTCCATTAAATTATGAAAAAAAGTAAAAAATAGAAGGTATTTACCTATTTAAGTGGAGTTCTTTTCGCAAAGATCGATATTAGAACAAATCTGTTTCTTTTTTTGCTTTTTCCTTTTTATTTTTGAACATAAATGACTTTTCTGATGACTTAGAAGGCATTAAAGTACAGATTTAAGCTGAGCTTTTGCGATAGCTTTAGGTTTAGTGATATATGAGCCAGTGAAAGCCGTAGTGGCGTAAGTCAATAATTTTCAAGACCAAATTCTTACTTTTAACCATCACCCGCTAAGCATCATCTAGCTACTGATGGTAGTGTTTCAATGTCTTTTTCAACAAAAGAAGTCCATACTTTTTATGGGGCGAGGTGAGAAATTCAATTTACTCCAAACTATCCAATTTTGATTTACACCATTCTGACTCTCACCGACTCATATAATAATAGACATGTGCAGCATACATATGTATATACATCACAGACTTCCTTATGTCCCATAAGCAATTAAAAGAAACTAATAGGAAAAATAAAATATGAAATCCTTAAATAATGTCAATCTATTTTGTAACCCTTCATATTTATATATGATATTACGGCTGAAACACACCGTCGACGCAGTAGCGTCAGCGGTGCATACAATTTGTTTTTGCAAAAACCCACTCACACTATGTGCCGCCACGTCAACGCTACCTCGTCGGTATATGTCTTAGCCTTTATAAATACTCTTCTTATCTCCCCACAGTTTCATCACACGATTAGAATTGCTGCAGTTGTCTTGAACTGAACCCACTTGAACCCCAACTTGATAGTAAATGGTAACAACTCTTTTATATATACGTTTGCCAAGCATAAACAAAAATATAAATTTTCCTATAATTACCATTTAATTCAAGAAACCGGAAAATTTCTAGATAGGTATGGTATTTAACTTATCTAGTTACGTATATAGATATATTTAAATTTTTCTATTCAATATAGAAATTAATCTTGATTTTATGAAACACACATATCCAAGAAGTCAAGTTTCATAAGTAACAAATTCACCTCTACATACATATTGCAAAATATTGCGCAATTCTTGACAAAAATTTTCAATAATAAGATTTCACAATGTCACAGGCATTTAAAACAAGTTTTCAATATTATTTTACAATGGATAAAGTCGTGCCTAAAAGTACAAGACTACATTTAAATGCAGTGTAAAATTGCAATGTAAGAGAGAGAAATAGTCGTCGTGCAACATTCGAACAGAATAATTGGATCGATGTAAAAAAAAGCATAAAATCAAAATTTTAGTAAAACAAAATAAAAATTAAGCAAAATTGTAAATAAGTTTAATTTGCATCTCTCCCAAAATTGGCATTAATGAAAATAATTCAAATTAAATTTAACTAAAAGCTGCTCACTTCATTCGAATTTCTTAAGAAGATGCATGCACTCGGACAGTCAGTCACACGTACAGCAATTTCAACTTTTCAAAATCATGCTGGAAATTTTTTTATGTTTTTGTCATTTAAAAATTTACAAATAAAAAATGCCAAATGAAGAATGACGCGGTTTTTTTTTTAATAAACAAAAACATTTTTAATAAATTCTACCAGATGGCGCATACGATAGTCGGTCGATTGAAATTTATCTAGCGAACGACCTCTGATGGGGAATTAGTTAATGAAATTGAAAGGAAGAATTTGCTTTATTTGATATGTTTTACTACATTCACAAGGAGAAATAATTACTTTTTACTGCTTACTTACTTCAAATATTTCACTAGATATGCACATATATAATGTCTTTATAAGGAGGGTGGGATACAATGTTACATTTCTTACTGTAAATATTCTAACAGTAAAAGTATATAGCTTTTTTTTTTATCAGACTTTGTCACTAAGACTTGATATAGCAAAAGCGAACGGTGTTAAGAAATAATTTCTCACCTTTTACGTTCATTTTATTGCCAGAGGTATGTAGGTAGGTAGGTAGGTAAGATGTAACCAACGTATAAAAGAACACAAAACTGTAAACACAGTATAAGTATCGAGAGGTAAATAATAGCGATAACGGTGAGACATATTTTTTTCCCACGCTCTGATATTATTCTGATGACAGGAGAATATTGTTTATAATATCTTTAGCTTATAGAATTATAGCGCAGCATTTGTTACAGTTACATAATTGTAGTTAAAACTTAAATTGCCTCTTTTCCAGTTGTGCTTCAATGGTGGTGGTTTGTTTGATAGTCGCTTTTTCTATGTTGTTTTGATATATTTTAACACGTCCATTCAATTGATTAGTGTTTAACTGTATAAATTTGTATATATAACTCTATAGCATAATGGTATATAGGTACTGCCACTGGATAGAACACTTGCCTTACAAAAGGTTAATGGTTTAATGTTTGTCATCTGTGATTGGACCTTACCTGAAGTATACATAGGTACATATGTATAAAGACACCACAAACATTTTCTCTATATTATATAAATACGCAACACGTTTGGTAGCAGTTATACAGGGCATTTCCTCCATGTTGGTCCATATCGAGGGGGAAGTGATTGTACTCATCTATTCAAACAAAAATTATATAGTAGGGGGATCCCTTCAACCGCAGCGGTTGTATCTGAAAATTACAGGGTGTGCGGTCACTGTCAAGAGCTCATTTCATTGTATGCAGAACTTCATGGCCTACTCAATCAGCACCATATTCTGCCCCTCGCAGTTATTGTGGTCTAAACTAAAAATTTCGGATTTTTTTACCATTTTTTTTTTATATTTTTATCTATTTTGTTTTTGCAAAAAGATGGTTAAAGATGTAAACTGTGGACTCTCCTCTTTAATTACACATATTACAAGCTATAAGCTCATAACCTATTCAGGTCACACCGAAACATGGCGATATTATTATTATTATTTTTTTTTTAATTACGATTTTCAGTCACTAAGGGAACAAATTATCTTGGAGAATAGGTTTAAGAATAGCTTTGAGACTAGGTTAAGAGCTTTAACGGCTACAGATAGCACATAGGGTTTAATAGGTCAAATTAAAGAGGAGAGTCCTGGTTATGTTATCCACCTTTTTGTATAAGAAAAAAAATCCAAAGTTTTTAGTTTAGACCACCGTTACTCATGAGAGGAGTGGAATATGCGCCTGTTTGAGCAGTCGTTGAAATTCCCATGAAGTTCTGCATACAAGCTTTTGGCGGTGACCGCCATCCTGGCACTTTTTCAGATACAGAGTGTTTTGTGAAAACCTCTTATTTTCTTAATCACACCTTGTAACTCCGAAACAAAATAAATAAATAAATACAAAAAAATTGTTATTCCAAATATGAAAAATAACAAAAATATTCCAATTCTTCAGAACTAACCTTGCCATATACCTGTTTCTGGTAATATTTAAAAATAAAGAAGAAAAAAATAAGAACCCATAATAAATGTAAAACTTCAATTTCCCTGACCAGCCTAAACATAGTAACTATAATGCGATTTAAGAAAATTCAATTTCACGGCCATTGTCATTTAGCCCAGATTTTTTTTTTTTTTTTTATTATAAAGAAACTGATAGTACCTACCTATAACTATCTAATCCCTATATATGCAGGTATAGGCACAGAATTTGCAGCAGTAAGAATACTTAGAAAATCATGCAAAAGAGCATGCATAGCCTTGAAGAGGGTTTCAAAAACTGACTAAAGCAAAATAAATAATAATTTTTATAATCATTAGATTTTTTTCTATTCAGAAACCTTGAATTCATGGTAAACGACGTCGCGACGTCATTCTAAAAAAAAACAATTTTTTTTTTGGAACAACTCCAACAAGGGCAATCTATAGAATAAGGGTTAGGCATTCATACACACATACTATAATATAAACTTATATTATTATTAATGGTTGGATGACTCGACCCCGTCATTGTTCTTCAAGTTCTATGGGGTGGATATATAGTATATCTACCTATAAAATGTATGTAGTAGATATGTACATAAGTAGACCATGGTGAAGGGAATCCTCAATTGATTGAATATTTTACTATGGCAAAAAAAAAAGCGGCGATTCAGTGTATGCAGCAGAAAGTTTTATTATGATATCAGATAAGCCTTGTAAAAAATAAGATATGATTGAATAACGGCGCATGCAAGAAGAGAAATCTTAATATGAAATCGTGATTGAGGAACAATAGTGAAAATTTTCAATATTAAAAGAAAATGGATCTAAACTTTTCGCAGTGATGTAAATTGATGAAAATGTGTACGTGTTTTAACAGAATTTTTTACACACCCATACCTACTACTTCTACTGGTGTCATTTAATATTATTTAGGTATGTGACGTACACTAAAGGATCGAGAGGATTGGCGATTCGCCATTATATACGTACCTACCTAAATATTCAGCAATAGGTTCAAATCATTATTCGAATAAATTTTCAATCAAATAACGATTTTTTTAAAAAATCAAATAAAAAATTATTCGGATAAATTTTTATTTGAAGTTATTCGCAAATAATTATTTGTTATTCGATCGTGAATTATTTGTGTTATTTGGTGCAAATTATTTGAGTTTCAAATAATTATTTTGATAATCAAATAATTTGATTATTTGATGAATTATTTGTGATTTCTTATTATTATGATGGTCATTATTTGAATTTCAAACAATTATTTGTCATTCGATTATGGATATATGTTTTCTGGTGTCCATTAGTTCCAATTTCAAATAATTCATTCTTGGCACAAGCATTTCTTTCCGCAAGATGTCTTGTTGCTTAATTTAATTTAAAATTTAAGAGGAATTTAATAATGTTGTTCAATTAAGTATTTGTGAAGCTTAAGAAGTAAATTAATTGGGTTTGATAACTCAAAATAATCTTAGAGTCAATTAAATAAAAGACAAGTGAGCTTGTGCTTAAAATATAATACCCCACTTCCTTCTTCAGCACCTGTAGAAAGGCTCTTTTCGTAAGCCACAATATTAAGCGAATCTAAATGTGGCTCTTTAACTGATGAGCATTTTGAAGAGCGGATTTTATTAAAAGCAAACGCATATTATTAGTGCATATAAAAATTTAGTTAAAATGTATTACAATAAAAAATAAAAAAAACTTATCATCGTCTAAAGAGGTTTCTTTTTCAAAATTCCTAAATAAGAAATCAATGTCTACTCAAGGGTCATAAGGATATAAACGTAAAATAACTGAATGACAAATAATTGTTTGAAATTCAAATAATGACCATCACAATAATAAGAAATCACAAATAATTATTTGAAACTCAAATAATTTGCACCAAATAACAAATAATTTTTTTGCGAATAATTCACCAAATAACGAATAATATTTGTAATCAAATAAATTTTTATTCGATTTTTCATTTTATTCGGTTTTTTATCTTTTATTTTTATTCGAATAAAAAATACCCATCTCTGGTTCAAATTTTCGATACCAGACAAGAAATACCCAGATATCGATGGCGACTACTAAAAAAAGGCTGAATAGACGTTTTACTTACGTAAAGCGAACACGCCCTTTAATTTAACAGGCCTACACAAATGAACTTTAACTCGTGTGTGGGGAACTTTCGTTAAGTTTAAATATCCAATTTTCGTAAGTATAGTTAGTGCGCTAAGAATCGCTCATTCCGTAAGAACGCGATGTGTTCAAACAAATAAATTATTACTAAATGATTAAAAGTGCAATGTAATAATTAAAATGGAATAAAAATTGTAGCGAATTAATAGAAAGCACAAATCTTCAATTATATCAATTTCCATTTGTTAATTTTTTCACTTTTACCACTTTTTAAAATTGAAAACATTAAATATCCAAGATAATAACTCTTACAGAATAAGATATATATTTAGGCTAAAAATATCAATTTTTCTTAAGTAAACTTCCGTCTCGTTCAATTTCGTAAAGTTATTTACTTCTATTGTAGTTCAGCCTAAAGTGATGTATGAGAAGAGCTCGTATCAAACCTCAGTAAAGGCACTTTCACATCAAAACGAAAAATGTAAACCGAAAAACTCAATTTTTTCCACTTTAAAACAAGATTTTTGCTCCAATGATTAATAAAATCATGGGAAATAGGATAAACTAATAATTTTACTAATAAAATAGGATATTTATCTTAGAAGTTTTAAGAAAAACACAACTTTTATCTTTTTTCGGCAGAAAAACGAAATTTCGGTTGCATCTGTCAATTTCTTTTCGGTTTCCACATGTGGAACGTTTCGGGACGAAAATTTTTTTTCGGTCGTATTAAACCTCACTTTTGTGTTTACATTGAAAATCATATTAGTTATTTTATTTTATTATTTATTATATTATTATAATATGGATAGGGAAACTAAAATACGTTTTTTGCATGAGCTCTCATCATACAAGTTTTATAATAATTAAATGTTACTTCTATTTAACCGAAAAAAAGTTTTCGGTTTTTGATGTGAAAGCAAAAGCGAATTTTCGATGTAGAACTTATCGGTTTTCGGTTTCGATGTGAAAGTGCCTTAACTCACTGATCTCGGTTAAATATTATATCATGGGTGCGAACCAAAGCTATTGGTAAAAATTTGTTCAACAAAAATTCAGTTTTTTCTTAGAACTTTAATTGAGCATATTTCTTCAAAATTCGTGTATATTATTAATGAATGAAGACGGGTCCGAACAAGTTGTGTCTGAGCATATAAACATTTTTGTGAATGCATAGCCATACAATTTTTGTAAGGAACTTACTGATCCTTTTCTTCAGCATACATGCAGCCGACAATAGTCTCCAATTGAAATGAAAATGAATATCGAGATAGAAAAACTGTTGTCGATTACATTGATTTTGGATGGACCGATGTCTCCACTTTCCGTTGTAAGGTAAGAGTTTTCGTGTTATCCACATGGCGTGAGAATATTTCGTATGAAATCGACTATGACTCGACTTGATGACGCAATCAAAAGGTAAGCCAGCAATGCCTCGCTGCAATATAAATTGAATGATGCTTTAACCTGATGTAGAAATCCTTCAATTTCTTCTTAGAAATTTACAGAAAATATGTCGGGCAGAATTTTTATTCACTTTGGTGGACGACTGCTAGAGATATATTTTCAGATACAATACGTTCATGAGTGCCATTGTTGGCTTCCAAAAATGCATAAACATTTTCAGTAAATATCTTGAGAAAAAATTTAGGTCTTCCCTACATCAGGTCGAAGCAGCGTTGATTTTATATTGGAGCAAAGCGTGACAGTGACAGTAGGACTACTTTCAAGGCACAGATAATGGGGAAGAAATTTATTTAGCTTTGAATTTTTAAGAAACATACAACATTTAGTCCGCTCATATTTATTTATTAAGCCAATTTTTGTGAATTGACTAACAGGCTAACCAGCAATCCAGAATGAACACATTACTTAGTATATAGTATATGAGTAAAAAACGTCTCTTCAATATAATAAACTAGGTATGAGATCAAAAGTTCAACCTTAAGTACATATGTACTATATATTTGGAAACTGCCTGAGAACGCGTCGACTTGGAGGCGCAAGTTTTATACACGGCGTTTTCATAAAAATTGTAAGTACAAGATCCAAAATGGATCAAATCGGGTAGCCCCTTCTTGGTGTTGCCATACAAAATTTTGTGTTTTCACTATATATTTGGTCACGGGCTGAAAACGCGTTGATGGAGAGAGCTGAAATTTTGTACGCTGCGTTTTCATAAAAATAGTAAATAAACTTTCAAAAAAATGAGCAAAATCGGGCAACCTCTTCTGGTGTTGCCATATAAAATTTTAGGTTTTCACTATATTTAACTTTGATTTTCATCTAGGGTATAATATTATTGATAGGTATATTTTACGGCTATATACCTATATTAAAAAATAAAAAATAAATTGCGGGGTGGCAGAGAAAAAAATATACACATTTTTTACATATAAAGGGCCTTTTTATGAACTACATTTTCGGTAATGCCTTCCAGTGAAAGGATCATCAACCGAACTTCCGCATATAAATGGACTGTCCGTTTGATAAACAGCCCTCCCCATTTTCAACATTGGCCTTGGGCGTCAGTGCACAGCAAGCTTTAAAGGGAATTGGTTTTTTTTTTATTCAAATGGGTAGGTACCTACTCTGAGAGGGTATTAACAGCTTATTTTATTTATTTGTGCAACGTTTACGTGAATAGGCGCGCGTTAATAATTATTTTTCCATACAAACTTTGGACCCCTTACGAGTAGAATTTCGAAAATCGGTAAGATACGTGTTAAATCATTTGCTTAGAAGGCAACCCCCATTTCACTCTTAGAGGTTAAGTTACTAAAAATCTCTTCTTAGCTTGAGCATCTGTAAAAAAACAGAAAGCTAAATTCCAAATTTCTAGTAATTTCGATGATGAATCAATCAGGATTTCAGGACATTTATTTTTATGGAGTATTGAAGAATTTTTAAAAACTTTTATTTTTAACGATTCTCAATTGAATCATAAATACAAGAGGGAAAAAACCGCCTCGTTTGGGTTTTGAAGCCGGGACCTTCCGCTTTCTGGGTGACTACTCTTATTAAGGCACACATCAAAAACAAGAACAGAAAAATGTAAACCGAAAAACTCAATTTATTCCACTTTAAAACAAAATTTTTGTTCTAATTATTAATAAAATCCAGAGAAATAGGATAAACTAAAAATTTTACTGAGAAAATAGTTATATTTATTTCAGATTTTGAAAAAAAAAACACACACAACTTTTCTATTTTATCGGCCAAAAAACTTTTTCGACGTAAAAATTCGTCCGATAAATCATAAAAGTTGTGTTTTCTTAAAAATTCTAAGATTACTATTTTATTAGTAAAATTATTAGTTTAAATCCTATTTCCCATGATTTTATTAATTATTGGAGCAAAAATCTTGTTTTAAAGTGGAATAAATTGAGTTTTTCGGTTTACATTTTTTTCGATTCTTGTGTTTGATGTGAAAGTGCCTTTACGTCTGAGCAATCGAGACAGATGATTTTTTCTCTTGTATTTCTTAACTATCCTATTAAGCCACAGTTACTTTCAGCTGGCATTAACCAGTAACAATGAAAGCAAGCGCACAAATAAATTGTTAATTTTTGCAATTTTATAAAATAAATAAAACTCTTTTTTTTATGTACTAACTAATATTATTAGTGGACTAGTGGGGTTTTACGCGTCTTATACTACATTCATATGTCCATATACCCGTACGTATATGTTATATGAGAGAGGGCCCAAGAGGGAAACATTTTGCTCTTTATATTAGTATGAGTGTATTTTACTTGTTATACTTTCTTTAATATTAGTCAAAATCATAATTGTAGTATATAAAAATACCCGATATAATTTGCAAGTTACAGTTTTTATTATTTCAAACATTTTCACCAAACAAGATAGCAAAATGTATCATAAAAATCTTAGTATTTTTATATAGGTATATAACTATGATTCGTATTGTTTTATTGCGCAGTTAATTATTGCTGCAAAATATTATCTCTCCATGGTATAGGGGTATACCTAATTGATAATGCCACTGCAGACGACAACAAAATTAGAATTTATGATTTTGTTTTTCTCATACAAATTTCATTTTAATATGTTTTGCGTTGGTAGATGGTATTATACCTACCTAGCTACTACCTTGAATCATGACTATTTATTGCGCATTTTATAATGAATTCTAGTTGAGACATGCAAAAGAAGAAAGAACAAAAAACATAAATTCACTCAATACCCCTCCCCTCTCTATTCAATTTTAATCAAAACGCACAACAATATCATTTTTTTTTTACATTATGTCCCTGGCGCAACTCAATTTAAGAAGCAAATAAATGCGTACACGTGTCACACGCAGTTATTCACGAATATTGTCTCTGAAAAGTAAAGTTTCTCCGCCTTGAGTGTTTTGTCCTCTGATACAATCTTACTAGCATTATCTAATTATTTATTATTATTATTATTATAATTATTGTTCAATTATCTTTTGTTACTTTGTTTTTTTTCGAATTTATAGGTAGTATAGGTCTACCCGAGTATGACGACGATGTCAGTGGAAATATTTTTTACTAATTCTTATACTAATAAACAGAGTAAATGCATGCATCCCACATGCAACTGATGCCACAAATATGAGAGAAAAAATTAAAATTTTTCTTCTTATTATTATTATTTATTTTTTTTTATCACAAATGCAATCCCTCCCCCTCAACCAATAGTGCAATGCCCATCTCGTTTGTAGAGCAAACACCCGAAGTCAACTCTAAACATTTTCTTATCGCCATTGTGGCACATGGTTGGATATTTCTGTTGCGCTGTTTATCATTCCTGAAATGAAAATGTGGCGTTTTACGATGACTTTGAAGTATCTTTGCCGCCATATGTTATCCTTCCGGGATTGTTCACCTCAAATATACACAAATATGTACTAGGTATATGTATGTATGTATGGAGGTGTGGTATAGATACCTCCTCAGTTCAGGAAAAGCATTATATTTAGGTACCAAATAATCAAATTTGAAATGGAAAAGGGGATGAAGCGATGAAAACCCAGATGAACAGCCTTACAACAAAATTGCAAACAAGGTAAATGCCGCCATTCTATGCAAGAGAATTAATGCACTGTGGCCTTGCGGGGACTAATAGTTCAACTTTGAAGGGATTAATTTAGTTCTAGATTTTGCTAAATATGTAAATGGATTACTTCAGTTTTTTCGAGGCTTGCTGTTAAATAAAATTTAATTTAATAAAGAGAATACATACACCACCACGATTCAGCCTCTTCATCAAGGATATCAAGATTGGAATTTTCTTTTGTTTATAAATTAATAAAGAACAAAACAAAAAGAACAGTAGGTATGGAACTGCGCGTGCGAACAGAGAACAGTGAAAAGAGTCTGCGAATAAAATTGTAATAAAAATAGAATTCAGAGAAAGTTTTACGAAATTCGGTTGAGACTCAGAGACAAATTATATGCGGATTCAAAAATAAAATTCTATCTATGAATGCTACACGTATGTACATATATTGGAGGGGCGATGGAATATTTTTTTTGTTAATGATTTCATATGTTAGTTATAACTTAACTGGTTTCTCGTAGTAAAAGAAAACAAACATTTAACAAAACCGATATTAATATATAGAATACTCTCGCAAGATTGTCTTTCATAATCATATACTTCCCAATCAAGTTACGAACCTTTCTGACAGCTATCTCTATCCTCTGATCCTTATCTTAGGTATATTCTGTTCCAAATGCTCCAGCTTATGTCACCATTATTAACTTATTTTCTATCCATCATCCATATGCCAATGTGAGGTCCAACTAAATTCCAGCTGTGGCGATCATCTGCACATCTCTGAGCACTACAAAAACAGATCGATCATAGAAAATATGAAATGAGCCCCCAATTGTGATAGGCACCCTCCCTTTCATAGATTGTAAATATAATTAATATTCAACGATTTATGTATCTCTCAGTGTAGCCGTTATTCTTCAAAAGCTCACGTCATTGATTCCATCCAAGTATTACAAGTATTACACCGTAGTGTAATAGGACTAGGAACCCTTAAAAAGCCTCCACTTTTCGGTTATCCTTCTTTATTGCATTGTACTCTCTTTCAGTTATCCTCTCTCTCTCGTTCTCTTTACTTTATATCTGGTATCTCTTTCTTGGACAAGAGCCTGCAAGATTCGCTATCACACCACAATTTAATCCAAAGTATTGGACCAATTTGTTTGGTCAAAGCGTTTATAATTGTTCTAAACCACCTTTCCTTAGTGGACCAAAAACGAGATTGACGGATTTTCTTCTGGGGCTCGGTAAAATTTAATGTAGAAAAATATATTTCTGATTGTACCTCTAAGATTTGGTTCCCATTTCAACTCTATAGGAATCCTATAAATGTTCTCTGACAGTTGCCACATCACAGCTTCACACAAATTCTTGTAACGCCTGATCTATTATATTTAACGAGAGCAGGTTCCAACAAAATCTCGAAAAGATTAGAAAGAGTGTGGTAGTTTAACATTGGGTTTATTGGGTAGAACCACTTATTTTATTATTTCTCGAGACATACCCTGGAATGAGGAACTTATTTATCCGAGTAGGTCTAGGTAGTGCCTGCAATATTTTTCCTTTACACGCACATTCAAACTCTGCCCGAAACAATTAAAATAATTAAACCAAAATGGAAATTACCTGAAGGGGCACAGTCATAATTTAGGCTACTACCATTACCATATTAAGGGTCGTCAAAAAGATGAATGATTACAATAAAAATGACACCTGACGTTGTGTAACTGTAAGGTCTTCTTTTGAATTTGAATCGCATTCACATTATGTTGCCTATATGTACATCTATACAAACATACATGAAATTTATATTAAATGGGGTTTCATGTGACATGTGATGCTGCTGGCCAGTGACTTTTGTTTATTTTAATAATATCATTAAGGTCACGCAATTTTATTTAGATAGAGGTCTATCTTTATCAAAGATTCCCTCGCCATTCTAATTTAAGTAGAATGACTTGTCTGCTAAAATGCCGTGATCTATGGCTATCTCTATTTCAATGGAAAATGTTCATTTTGATGATAAATTATAAGTGAAATGATATTTGTGCCCTTAAGACGGCATTTAATAGCACATGCAAAATATCCCTCAATGAAAGCCTCTCCGCATTAACCTGGCTAGGTGGCCCGCCATGTTGGCATACTATGGACAACATATTATCCGAAACAAATGCCAAAGAAAGTGCCAATAAATACAGCGAAAACTCACCCAGAGCAAGGGGCTAAGCTTGCTGTTTTGGGGATCCATAGAAATTCCTATGAACGAAATCAACGGTTCACAAGCTCATCCTTCAAAGGGCAGGAACAATTTAGGATGAGTCTTTGATCCTAAGCATCAGGAATGAAGAAGTTGCTTTTAGAAGACTAGTCCAGCGACATACTTTTTTTTGTCATTGCCCAACATTCTAGTTAATCCCATAAAGACAAGGTTGTTACATTTTCTTTTAAATTCACATCGTAAGTACCTATCTGACTGTGATTAAACATATTATAAACAGCGACTCGTAATAAGACGAGAATGATCAACCGGGATTTACCAGACGTCTGATAACTCGGTAGGAATCTTATCAGAATTACCTGTAAATGTAAGTGGCAATTTGTCGGTCAAAGAGAAACAGTTGGAGATTATATTAATCACTTAAATCAGGTAGGTATAGGTACTACCTAATATGTATGTATACATATTCTGAGTGCCCATATTAAGAGACATTCGTTGATGAACATTTTTTGGAGCCCCAGTCTAGAAAAACTCAAAAATAAACATCGGCAGTATATGAACTAAGTAGATGGAAATATTGCAGGGTTTAAAACAAAGAAATGAAGGGTACATAGGTAGGTAAGACAGAAAAAACACGATTATGTTCACAATAGGCACCTAGGTATATAGTAAAATAATTTGGTTTATAATCTTTGTTTATAACAGTGACACTGACCTTTTCAAGACACTCCTGTCCTATTGCTTTGGGGTCGCACTTTACAGCCTGCTGTGTTCCGTTTGGCAAATTCACTATACACCACATTTTGCACAAAATTTATATATATTTTTAGATTGCAATAAAGAAAACTGCGAGCCACCTTTTTGACTATTAAATATTCACTTTTGTTGACAACAATACTCTTTTCACTCTTCTCTAAACTAAGCAGGTATAGATAGTAGCGATCCAGATAGAATGACAATCGCAAATAAGGAATTTTGTTTTTGTTAATTTTTTATCTCAAATGGTAACTTTAATAATTACTTGTTGATTTTTTTTTTTTTAATTAAAACGTTCAGTTAACTATGTAACTATAATATTTCCCTTTATACTTTATAAATTAATTTAACAAATAATATTTTGACAGCGGAAGTTCGAAATCACTTTAAATATAAAATTTATGATAGACAAAAAGGACTTAGAATTATTTTTTAATTTTATCACACGCGTGCTTTTTACACTCAAATTAAGTTGGATATATGAAAAGTGAACGATATAAATTTATTCTGCATTTCTTTACATAAAATGCAACTATATTTGCTTTTGTAAAATTCTTTACTGGTGCGAAAATGATTTCTCCCACGTCCATACTATGTGAAATACACTTCCCGATTAAAGTATCAGAGCCAACATCAAGAGGCTTGGATTGGAAATGGAATTGAAATGAAAGTGAGGAATGAATACATACCACTACACTACCAGCTGTCAAAGTATTCATTCGACAATTATTCATTTCTGATAAATTGTAGAGTAATGAATGTGGAATTGAAAAAGTTAAAAGCGCCTAAATGTTGATTAGTGTGATAGTGTGTTTTTCTTAATTCATTCCGAATGAGGGCGCCAGGGTTTCGTAGTATCAAAATACCGATGAATCTAGATGGCGCGATTACGAGTAGTATCAAAGCTATTGGGCCTAGTGTCAGGGTTGCATTTTCATTATCCCGTTCCGTTCCATCCTGCCTTTTTTTTAATACTAAAAAGAAGAAGAAGAAGAAGAAGAAGAAGAAGAAGAAGAAGAAGAAGAAGAAGAGTTAATTAATTCCGAGAAGTTGTGAAGTGCGGTGCAAACTTGCGATTTTAAAAATTAAATATCTCGAAAAGTAGAAGTTTCCACTCAAAATTAATTTTAGCGTTGTGTTTTGTGAGTCAATTAGAACTAGTGACCAAGGTTTGAATAACATCGGAGAGTGGGCGCGGATCTGAAGTTTAGCCCATAGTAGATATGTACATATTATAGCAAAACTGAACACAAACAATTAAGAGTAGTGGAAGCTTAGAGCAGCCATAGTAGCATAGAGTAACGTTGGAGCAACAAAAGAAAGATTATACAATAGCAAACTAATAAAAATGAACACAATAGCAAAAATATAAAATTTGTAGTATGAATTGTAGTATGATATAGCATGTTGCCGGAAAAGAGATAAAAATAAATAGAATGGCAACAAGTAATAAGAGGGTCTTAGCGACTAAACAGTATATATAGTAGAGGCAACCAGTGAGCACTGAGCACTTAAGCCTGAATTTAAAATTAAACTTAACTATGTACATCAAACAACATGAATTAACTACCGTTTAGTGTAGGTAACCAATGAACACCTATGGTTGTACTTAAGATTAAACATAACTATATACATTAAGCAACATCAATCATCTGTTCAGTTTTTACGTTGGTTCTCAGAATGACTTGATTTGATTTGATTTGGTTTAGCTAGATTCGATTATACGGTTGTCATATCGGACAGAGGATTAAACTATATGGAGTGAAAACCGCACTCAAAGCAATTAAGTTGCATCGAGTAGAAATTTCTGAAGAAGCGGTTGGTTCACGGGTGACTTGTGGGAGACGGTTTTATAGATGGTAATATAGAAAGTGGTAAGCTCTACACTGCATTCAGAAAGTCGATAGCCGCTGACCTGAATGAGTTCAGTGAGTCAGTGCACCTGGCTTCATCGGTCATCTGATTCCAGATAGTCGCCCCACGCAGGAAGATATATTGCGACAGCACCCTTGGGAGGACAATTCTCGACCGGTTTAATATGCTCCAGTTGGTCCGGCTCACCAGGTAGCCGGGCAGTAGACCACGTCTAGCTTTGAAAATCAACATCAAGATACCAAGCTCGTAAATTTTGGCTAGCTGACATGTGATAAGCATTTCGAGGAGACAGGCGGGCACACGAGAGCCACGCTTGAAACCGAAGACATATCTGGCGCAAACCATGAAAGCACGGCATAGTTTATTGAGGTTGCCGCAGGAGATAGGGAACAATACCACATCCGCATAGAAGTGTGGTAAGACCAGAGCAGTGAAAAGTCTAGTGTGTGTTGTCCCATCTAGATGTTGTGATGCTGCGTATAGTGTACGCAAGCCGTAATACACTCTCTAGAGCATATTTTGTTAATCTGAGGCTGAGAACCCAAAACAGTTACGGAACTTAGCAAGCAACAAGGAGTGAGGGATCGAGTCAAAGGCCTTGCTGAAATCTAATAGAACGTGAATTACGCCGTTACTCCTGTCACACAGATCACGAATGCACGCCGTCACCTCAAGAATAATTTTCATTCAGCACTTAAGTGTACGCAGATCGGAATCGCTTGAAATTCAAAAGTGTACACTTTCCCTCACGGGAGTTTTTTTTAAATCGTGTACACCGGCAAATTCTTCACATAAACATAAACATCAATTTATTTCAGTACTCGTGCCAAAAGCACGCATAGCGCTGGGCTAGTTACATGGTAGAATAACATTGTAGCAAAATAAACAATAACAGAACAGGTATAGGCACTTAAAATATAGTATAGTAGTTCAAATAACATAAATTTACAAGAATCGGTACTTGGGACAAAGCACCACCTAGTAAAATATAGCAAAATAAAATTAAATAAATACATAGTAGTTTAGCATTGTAGCGAGAGAAGCAATAGAAGTACCTAAAACATAGTAAAGTTTAGTAATATGTAACAAATAAAATAACATATCAAAATTGTAGCAATAAACAAAAACATATAAATATAAAACATAATAGAATGCAGTACAGTACGAGATAGCAAGTAAATAAATGGAATAAAATAAAATCATGCGATATACAACACGGTATGCGCCGCAAGTAAAAATTAATTTTTTTTCTCACAGTTGCGGAATCAGCCCCAGGACACCTAGGCCTTTAAAACGGAAAAAGGGGTTTTCTTTTATTAAGCTTATCTTCTACAGGCAAACATAAAAATACCCCACATAATTCTGAGTACAGTTGAAAACCAAGGTATGTGTTATTTGTGAACTTTTAGAGTATTAAAAATCAATTGATTATGTTTTTTTTTTTTTTTGTACTATTTGCAGGTGAAATTAATATCCAAAAATAAAATGCATCCAGTTGTTACTGTAACGATCGTTACTGTAGCGATGGGCTATATTATTGGGAAGCTTTTGTTTGAATATACTAGCAATCTTCCGCAGCCGACACAACGTAGGAGAAGTGATGCAAGTGAAAATGCCAGTTTTTCAAATTTGTAAGTAAATTTTACCATCTTTTAAGTCATTCCATCAAAAGTAATATTTTCTTTACATACATAAATTGCAATAGTGATGCAAGAGCCGATAGATGTAAAAAATGTTTTCGACTGGTACCTGATAATGACAAGAAGTATTTTAAATGTGGAGACCTCTTCCATTCAGAATGTATCAAGCTTCTTAAGAAGTGTCCTTGCCAAACAAAATAAAAGAAGGTAAATTCTACGTGTTTTTTCAAGTTCTGCAAGGATTGGAATACTAGCATACGGTACATATCTTCGGAAATTACCACAAGGACGTTGCCAGCAGGCTTTTATAAATATATTTCTTCATTGACATAACATGGATCAATTTTATTGTTACAAGTGCGACAATTAATTTAATTTAAAGTTTGATTTTCTCTTTAATATTCATGTTGCATGTTCAAAATCCTAACTTTATGTAAATTGTTATAAATTATAATCTAACTTAGTGGGCTTAACTCACCGCAATGCTAGTTTAAGAATTGCTATTTACCTGATACTTATACTACCTTTAATCAAGTACTGTTGTACTACTATATTTCAGCGTACTTATAATATCAATCGCTGTACCCAAAGTTCATTTACGTGGCGCTTAGCCCGGAGTTTGTAGTAAATTAATTTTGAAGTTGAATATGAATTCAAAAAATTTCAAATGAACATTTAAAATTGTTATTTTTTCAAATTAAATCAATTCTTTCTTGACTTCTTATTTTGTCAACATTTGTTATTCTTAGTAATGTAAACAGTATCGTAGTTTTAGTATTATTACATTCTACTGAAATATCTTGGTAGGATATTGTGCGCAGGTTCATTTGATTCCTTTTCTATTTTCAATCACTTTAATGATTTTATTGTTTGTTTAATTAATATGTCATTCTCAAATCAAACCAAAACTTTTTGATCTGTCCCTACGTAATACAACATTGGACAACTCGACAACTTAATTAGAAGTAGTATAATAGAAATGCATGCATTGTAGTAAAGAAATTATAATATGGTTATGTAAAGCAAGGTAAGACATTAAAGAATAGCTTTAACAGAAGTACTGCTTAGACACATCTTACAGTACCGAAATAAACCAAGTTATTGGAGACAGTTTTAGTAAATATGTAGTATAATATCATAGGAAAACTTAGATTCAGAACTCCGTAATTAGCAATGATTTAAATAGTATGTATTTTCATGGAAGTATATATTTTATTATAGTATTAATCTAAATATATTACATTATTCTGGAAGTTCAATTCTATAATTATACTCTTTAATCTCGTACTGCCCAACGATTGATGCATCTTAAGCAGGGGTACATAAATAACTACGAGAACAAAAAGTATAATTATAGAGCGACAAGATAGTATAATAAACAAAAATCATTATAAATGTTACAAATAGCATAAGTCTAGATGATTTTGCCAACAATTTGTATGTGATAGATCGTAGCCCCCGAAATATACAAGCCATGAACAAAGTCGAAAAAAGAGAGCAGCGGGTTGGTCAGTAGGCTCACAGTAGGTCACAGTCTTCTTGCCTTGTCTTACTGCAGGAGTTTTTCATATAAAAGTTGCTTGTATTTTGTTCAAACGCTACAATTTCCATAAATTTGTTCTACACGCTATTTTTTTTAAACTATTAGAAAGATAACATAATTGGCTGTAATTTACTTAAAGTTCATTTTGCTGTGGGAGCGACAGTTTTGGGCTTTAGGACTTGCTTAAGTTGAAATTTTAGTTTTTCCTCCATGATGAGCATACAAAAGGCAGTGAGAGTGAGCTCTTACTGCATGCTGTACCCGGCACGTTAAGGCCTTTTAATGTGTCGGTGCATTCGGCGACTTCATGGCTTGTATTATATTCCGGGGGTTACGGATAGATACATAATACTATGATAATTAAGTTAGAATAATAACAGAAATACAGATATTAATATTATTACGATTAACATTACTGAGAATGATAAATATTGACAGAATAAGAACGTAAAGAGTATGATTATAGGGTAACACACATAGTAAGTACGGGCGAGATGTAAGATTTATAGTAGCATTATTGTATCTAGACAAAACAAGATAATTATAGCAATTACAACTAGGAAATGATTGCGATGGCCATCAGGCCCAAATGGGAAATACTTATTTTCTATAGCAACATATATTCATTTTAACTCGATTTTAAAGGAAATAAAGTTTAAACATTCCACATTTGTCCAACCCTAAAAGTGCGTACAGAAGAAAGAGAAAGGATTACAAATATTTGTATTGCCATTTATATTCTATTCTATATATTATATTTGAAAAATCCACTGAACTACGGTGAATTCCGTACAAAAACAATTTTATTATTTAAGTTCAGTGGAATTCAGTGCTTAAACCAAAAAGAAACAACAATGGAAAGTGATCCTTTCTTTTTGTAAGCGCACTTTTAATAGTATAAGCGGGTCATTGAGGTACCTATTCTACTAAATTATCAACCCTACTCCTACTATATACCATTCTAACTCAACTGACTAAAACAAATTTTTTATACAAATTATTACTCATTGCTTATCTCACTAGGTTGTAGTTTTTATATAACATTGTAAACAAGTGAACATGTATATTTCATTTTTGTTTCTCTAATTCAACTCAAAAAAGTATCTATACCTACTTAAAGTTACGTTACAGCGTTGGATACAACAATTATTCAGATGATTTATTTTACTAACATATATTCAGTGTCTCGTCCAATTGGAGAATCTTTCACTTAGAATATATAGCAAACAGGAATGGGTGAATCATGTGTAATTTGTGTACATGAGCGTAATTTTGCAAGAGCAGGGCATCATACATAGGAGTAAGTGAGATGCCGGAAGGAACAATTGTCAAATGTGCTTTTGTTTTGTGTACAGATTTACTCAATTTAAAATTCTTTTGTAAAATGTATGTCTATTTCGATGGGACCATTTCAGTGTTGCACTTTTTCTGGCAGCGGAGAACTGGGAGCACAAGTACATCGAACATATTTCTGTCATATTCCTTGTATTTGTGGACATACCTATTATATACACGGAACTGTCAAACGTAATAAATGGCTTTATATTGATATATAGAAAGAAATTTCTTCTTATGTCGATTTCCATTGATATTTTACAAAAAGTGCACCCCAATCAATGACAAACGAATTCAATGGAACAACTTTTAACGCGATGAGAATGTATATAGTAGCTGATATCCGTGTAATTTGTCAGATTGACATTTTCTGAAAAAACAACACCGAGCGAAGTATGGCACATTATGACTAAATTTTTAACAGGATTTTCCATTTTATTTTATTAATTAAATAATTTATTACAACTTTACCTTGCTTTAACATAAATTTCACTTAACATTTGCTTTGACATTTCTTAAGAGACATTTCTCAGAGATAGATGTGTGCGTATTCCGTTGTAACACCGCCGATTTTTCGAGTGTAGCACCACAGTCGTTTTGACGTACACTTTTTGTAGCAGTTCAGGTCAATGGAACAATTTCAGTGTAGCACTGCCTGAAAAGTGTAACACTTCTACTAGAAAACGGTATCAATGGAAATCGGTATTATACTTTATGCAAATAATCTAAATAAAATCTTTTAATTCATTTAACTCATAAATTTCACAACAATCGCGACAGTACACTTTGATAGAGCAGACGACAATTCAACTTGGATATGTATTTGTAACACCGAGAAAATATCCAGTGCAAAATAGGGGAAGTCAGTGTTGCACTTCTGCTATAAAAGTTGTCCTATCGAACATTTTCAGTTTTGCACTGCTAGAAAAAGTGCAATACTGGTGTTGCACTGAAGTCCCATCGAAATCGACATTAATAAAAGTACCTAATCAGTTTTTATAAAAACTATTTATCTTTGAAGTTTATTTAGTGCAAAGTTTTATAGTGCCATTAATGCCTGCTAAAACCTTCAAATCAATTAAAAAAACGGAAATGAAGTGTTCGGTCAGTGCTTGCAAATATAATTCGGATTATAAACTAGGAAAACGCGTTTCAGGCAAGTGACCTATGTAAATTATCTTTTTGTTAATAGAAGCATAGATTTGTATAAATTAAATATGTGAATTATTTCAAAATAAAGTCGAAAAAGAACATTTTTTACCACAGATGCTCCGCACAAAACCTTTGTTTACTTTTTGCAAATTGACAAGTTGTTTAGAATAAGGACGCCGTGTAAATGCATGTAAAAAATGGACTACCAACCAACCATAATTCATTACGGGAAATCTGGCTTATCAGCATTCCTGTTTGCTATATATTCTAAGATCTTTCGCAGGGAGTTAGCGTAAAATGATTCAAACAAAAAGTTCTAGAGGAGGTCTCTTCCTCCACGCTACAGATATATAACGGTTTTTTGGTCTACATAACCAAGAATAATAAAAAAAAAATCCACAATTTTTAATAGTATACATATGCCGTTTACCTATAGACTATCGGTAGAAATATATATAATTTTTTTGGAAAGTGTAATGTGTTAAAAAAAAAGAGTTTGTAGGCAGATAAGAAAGAGAACCCCTGCTCTAGAACAATTTTCTCCTGTGAAAGATTATACCACATATGGACGAGACACTATATAAACTGCACTATTTTTTTTTTTTTGATTATAGTATCCCAATTTCGATGTGCTATTAATTACTTATCTGTTTTTGACTATGTACGTGTGGCCTTTCAGAAAAATTTAGTGACAATAAGTAATGTTATTAGTAAATAAAAGTAGTAAAATATATATGGTCAATAAAATTTACGATAAGAGCCAAGTCTGAAAATCATTGTTTTTGTATAAATTTTAATCGATACCCCCATTTTGTAACCTATCTTAAGATTGTGCTTGTGTTAATAAATATCTTTGATATGATTATTCGTTTGCCAGTTTCACATCTGCGATTTCACATTGAACAGCAATGCATAAATTATGTATAATGCTGTTCAATGTGAAATCGGGTCAATGAAAATAAAACTTGAATTACCTACTCTTTTTAAGTTCGAATAATAAAATATTTTTTGTACTAAAATTCATTTACTTGTTTTAATTCTCATCAATTTCATTAAATACTTTAATTATGTTTTACATTAAAAAAAAAATTGCAGGCTCCCCTCTTCCTGCTATTTAATAAGTTTTCGCAATAATTATTAAGATTGTGATTCAATGAATACGCTGTGTAAATTTTCCCCTTCAACATGGCGCAGATATTTATCCTGTTTATTTTGTATTGATCGAAAAATGTATTTGTGGGTATCTGATTCTGTATAGAGAACTCAACTACACTAATATCACTTAGCTGAGGATAGGGCATTACAATACGGATTATTTGATACGCTACTGTACTTTTATTATTATTATTAGTTTAATTTGAAGTTCGAATATTACTCCTAGATATTTGACTTTAGTACACAATTCAGGGATTACCTTGTTAAGCTTTGGGGGCTTAAACAACGAAATTACTTTTCTTCGTGTAAAGAGGATTCATTTAGATGCAACTTTTTAGCTCCCGATACAAGAATGACTAAGTCATCAGTATAAGTTACCACTTAAAATTCTTATAGATTTTATGGATCGTTTGTAGTCCCTGAAATTTGCCTTATATTAGGCCCAATATCCTGACTTCAACTCTTTAGCATTGTTGAATACTTTCTGTGCAATCTGCCTAAGTTTAGGCAAATTCTTATTCCATCACTGTGGATTAGATTTTCGCAAAACCTACGCAGTAGACAAGTCAAAGTCTGTGTCATGCGCGGTTTGACCGAAGTTTAGTCAACTCTAGTTCACTCCATAATATATGTAGGCTCACTTTCTGTTTGAAAGGCAAGTTCATATTGACTATACCATTTGTGCGAGCTCCTTTGTTCATTTTTGTGGACTTCCCCAAATCTATCGAATTATCTTTTTCATAGCCTCCTTAGGGGGGGGGGGTCCTCAACTGCATTGAACTTGTAGCGACACATGAAGTTGTCTTCCTCTAGCGATTGCTATTATTCATCTGTTAGTTGGAGGAGGATGACTTCTCCTTGTAGTTTCTAGAACCTTCCAATCTTTGCAGAAGATTGTCCGGTTCTTTGTATAACCACTTGCTGCAGGAGCAGATACGAAGGAAACATTATGGTAGTACTTTGGTAATAAGCAAAATTAGCTTTCTTAGCAAAGTTTTCTTTTCTCTCTCTTGGGTTCCGTTTCTGAGAAGCTCTGTGACACCTACATCTTTATCCTCCTTTGGTACATTGAGAAGGGTGCCCAATCTTTACACAATCGCTTTTCTTTATCTGTATCCAACAAATAGCCGGAAAATCAATAATAATCTGCGGTAGAGATCTCCATTACCACGAGAATACGAATTAATTAAAGCTGGAGGTCGACTGGTATACGGGGTTTACATACTACCGGCGAAGCTCCCCCTTAGCCCCGCAGCTCTTAGTGTATTCTATCTTGGGGGACATCTGATTCGGAGCTCGTAAATAGTTATTCAGGGCTGCCATGTTAGCAAAATTTGTATACATGTAATATTATGTAGTACATTCCTTGAAGTTCAGAGAGACTTGTAGTTTTTATCAGTTTTTTTTTACAAAAATATTTTAAGGGGAATTTTTTTTACAAAAATTACAATTTTGTCAAGTGTCTGCATCTACGACAGATTTAAAAAGTAATTGAGGTTTGCACTATAGAAATTTTTTATTTTATTGAAGCTTCGAAGTTATTGCTTGCAGAAAAATCTGGTAAATCATGAACAAACAAGTGTCTCGAACAAGTGTTGAAAAAGTGAAATGAAAAGCTCTATACTAATTGTATTATAGTATGCTAGGTATAAAATGAAAGCCATAAACACAAAAAGCCCTCCTCATATCACGGCCGTATGTAACATATCTTGTATTCTGTAGATCTGTGATTGGGTGGCTGGACTCATCACAAATTAGGTAGTACCTGATTTCATTATGGATGTAGGTCGGCGTACAATTTTTCCACAAACAGGAAACGGTTTCATTAATTCCAGATTATTATCTACTTGATTTACTTACAAACAATTAATAAACTCATCGATGAATATACACCCATACATAACTCTGATCTGAATCTGTTCTGTATCTGAAAGTTTTGATTTTATTATTTCTACAACAAAGACAACAATATTCAAGCAGACGTCATGGGGACATCAAAGGAACGAATTTGAATTTAGTGATTAAAGTGTGGTCAGGCCTTAAGTACCGAAGTATCTGATTGCATGATGAAAAGCCACAAGCTCCGCATTACAAAATTCCTTTAGCCGATGGGGTCGAAGCTCAAGGCGAGGAATTGTAGTTCCGTCCTCAAAGCGGATGAGTTTCGCACAACGAAGCTGTGCAGCATATATTTTCAGCCGTCTCGGTCTCCACATCGGTACCAGTTTTGTACAAACTAAAGTATCACGTGGAACCGAGACGTCAACGCCGGGAAGAACATCCTTCAAATTGGCCTGGCCCAACTCCAGGACAGACCATTGCACCAAAACTTTTGGCGCCGTACCAGCCTTGCTTGACAATGATAGCCCATTGGCGTTTCGACATTTGTCCAAACGCACAATATAGACATGATTCCATGTGGAATTTACCGGAGATAGCCCTGGGCAATGAGCATGCAATGCACACTGCCCGCCGTTCATCTCCGTAACACTGAAGGTGAGTGATTAAGCGATGGTGACATGTGCCCGCCTGGTATAGAATTTGATAAGATATGGCGGTCTAAAAATGGGAAAAGTTTTTTTACACATATTCATATAACTAATCTAATTACTAATACTAATTAATTGAACCAGTTTTTTTCGGATGATTTCTATAGCTAATTTATTGCGAAGTATTCTCGTTGTGGCTATCAAAAGGCTTAAGACCGACCACCAGAGTAAGGGAAGATGTAAATATATACCAGGCGGGATGGAATATGAGTAAAAAAGTAGGATGTTCCCTAAAAATTATATAAACTTCACCAGCGATCCACAACCGGTAAGTACGAGAAATTTTGCAACGAACGAATATATGTATCTAACATTATATAGAAGTTGCGTTCAGCGGTATAAAATACGGGTAAATAAGTGAACTTGTATCATGCGATGAAAGCGTGATAAACACTTGCAACAGTTCAAAACATAAATAATAGCCCCGCTATTGAATCCATGGGCATGACAATGACATGGAATACTTATACCATCTCGGATAAATTAGATGGAAGTTAATATAGTTATAACAATTCTCAAAAAGGGGGACTTGTGAAATTGTAACAACGGGAAAAGTATTTGAATTTAGGTAGCCGTCAGTTGTAATAGGCAGGTACATAATAGGCTGTTTAATGAAAACCGTGTTTAATGAAATCAGAGCACTGCTCTAAAGTGCTCTAATGTGTACTGAACTGTGTTTAATGACTGCTCTAAAGTGAACTAGAGTGACCTAGGGCAAGATTTTCTGCTCTACCTTTTTCAAAGGAGTAACTTAGAGCAGACATTTGACAACTGTAAATTGTGTTGACAGTTTTGATAACAATTCAAATAATTTCACCAAATACGGTAAATAGGTTGAAAACTGGTAATAATGATATCTTTTGTTTTCATTTTATATAAAATTAACTTTAATATTGTATAATTTTAGATAAGAAATTGTATACGAAGGTGATGACGAGGTCGTTGGGATTAACGGATTCGGATGCTCCTGCTGATGAAGATAAGGACGAATTCAATCCGTTAGGAGATATTCAGAAGGCAAGCACGCATAGTTGTAGACCAATAACCAGCAATGCAGGAACAAACACATGTTGAGTACACAGGTAAATGTTTAAAATGCAAAATGTGGAATTTTTAAAATATATGTTCGACATAAAGCAGGCATGAAAAGTACTGCAGAAGGTGGAGATGCTGGAGACGACTTCACTCCGTTAAGAGATATTCAGCAGGCAAACACGCAAAGTTATAGAGGGAACAAAGAGCCTAAGAATTTAAATTAAAGGAAGCAAGTGTTATGGTCGTAGCATATTGCATATAGCACTATGCTACATGACAGCTAGCAGCAGCACTCTACCCGCAAGTTGCGTCCTATATGGATGGCGTGACTTGACTACTCGAACACACTCGAATCGACCAGAAGAGCGTTTCCACTTACTTTTTAGTTTTGACGAAAGTAAGAAGAAGACAATCGACTTCTGTCTTCTCAGACGTGACACGAACAAACGTGAAAAGTTAGAGTTCGAAAAAAGCAAGGATTTTCCATCGGCATTGGCTATCAATTTAACCCCGCACCAACATAAGTAATCCGCCATCTCGTCGTCCAGCTAAAAGGTATTCCGACATTTCGGCTTAATTGCGTTGGATATAGATATGCAAAGTAAATTGCAGTAGCATAAGGCTGAAGGACTTATAATGGCAAGGAAATTACCGAGGGACTTAACTGCCGGTTACTTGGCACTAACATTACCCGGATTCTCATGGTATGTGACTAGATTATCATTGTTTTCTTGTCCCCGGATAGAAATTTAGATTAGCAAACTCTGTGGAAAAAAAGTTACAAGACAGCACAGGGTCTGAAAAGTTACGCATTATAACCCATAATACATCACAAGAAAATCTAAATTTAGCAAAAGTGCCAGTTAAAAGTTCATCGCCGTCACAGTCTGCTGGCTCCTCAAGTCCATCAACACAAATCAAAATCAACAACAACTACGGGCTTCAAATTCTAATTTGACATCATCAACCGTAGCTAGTAGCAATAACCTATGCGGTACTGCACACAAAAAAAAAAAGAAAAATCTGAAATTAGGATCAGAGGCTGCTGTACAACATGAACCCATGCGTCATGGGGCTCAGTCTGTCACAATTTGAAAGCGGATGTTTTGTGGTTGCATGAGAGGCTGAACTTTTTCGAAGATCCACAACGAAACAAATCTTCTAGTGTTATTACTTGCGAACTTGAATCGTTCTTACAGGAACTTGTATACAGGTGAAGTTAATTAGGTAACTAAGAAATATCGGTTCATCAGATTTTGTAAGAAGTACACAAAAGACAAAACGATTTCTTCCATACGAGTTTTTATATAATTTTCGATCCGCTAGACTTTAGGTTTAGTTTAACTTCCTTAAATGATATGGGATTTAGTAGTACGTTTTCTATTGATACATATAGCTATATATATATATTTTTTTATTAAAGTCATCAGTTGTTTTTGGAGCTCCAAAATGAAACGAAATGAATTCAGTTAGAAAAATTTACAAAATGAATATATAAATGGTGAAAATAGTGTCGCTAAGTTCGCCACAGCGGTCAGAAAAGAAGTAATTCCTCTGTGCATTATGTAATTGGCAGCTGACTCTGCTTCAGCTTCTGCAGAAATATTCATAGAGTCAGTATGTGCACTCCATATTATGAGATAATATATCTTTACGACATGTTATCGACTCCGGCTCTATGATACGACTTTATTTATCCTAGATCGAATTTGTGTCGAACGAGATTCAGAAAACGTATTTTCAAATTCCCTGCAATAAGAAATTTTCACTACATACGTACATACTCACCACCTTGAAAATACTTATATATGCGAAACAACAAAAAGGAAAAAGAAAAGGGGGGAGGGGGGATGCAGTGGAATATAATATAATTTGAGTGTTTTATAAATGATCTTTTTATATATAATATTAATTATAAGAGCATTACAAGCCGAGTAAAATCTATTAAAGGCTATATATTCAATATTTAAATGTACATAGTTATTTTTGGAAGAAAAACAAAACAAAATGGCCAGAAAAGGAAAAAGAATGCGAGCCCAATTGGTGAGAAGTGACCCCCCCCCCCCCACCCATCCCAATCTGCCCAAGTAAGGCATTTCGATGGAGACAGAGCTCACAGTGGGATATATATACATAAATTAGTGAACACGATTTTTTTTTGTAAATAAAGGAAAAAAAATTACATCAGTTCTCTTCGTAGCTAGATGAAAAGGCATCTTATAAATTGGCAGGACTAACTACACGAAACCGTCACCGATAGAGAGATACAATGTTGTATCAATTGAAAATAGTCACATAATATACAAAAAATAAAAAAAACACAATAAAAACTATTATTAGTATATACATAGTCTATTATACATAAAAATAATTTAAACAAACTATGGTTAAACATATAAATATAAAATTTCATTTATCATCACAGCCAGGTAAACTACTAACAAGCGCCAGCAAAACAACATATTTTTTAACTGAATAAATAAAAAAAAAATAAAAACTAAAAACGACAACCATTTAGTGCACAGTGCACTTAAACATAAAAATTAATTTCGCATTAATATGTAGAACATAAAACAACAAAATAAATAGACTCGAGGCGGAATAATACAGGCAAGAGATTACACAAAGCTTATGGCTAAAGTAAATCGACATTATTTTCTAGTTATTTGTGATTAGTATACATAACAAGCAGCAACATAGTATGCTTGGAGATCCCAGCATAAACACCTCCTTCTCATTCTCCGAAGTAAACATAGGCTACACAAAATTTTATCATTTTCGCTTCATCTCCACAGCACATTGGATAAATATATGGATGTTTTGTCTCTTTTGCGCAGCGCATACATAACTCCATTAGAGTCATATTTTGTTCGCACATTTCCACCTGGTTACGTTCCTTTTCACTTAAACTGTCGTAGGTTCTTATGAAGAGATCATCATCGTCTTCACCTTCTTCAACAATTGGCCGACAAGCTACTGTTAGTATTTTGCATAAATATAACCCCAAAAGTAAACAGCCCAAGGAAAATCGAAGCGATGTTATCTGAAACGAAAGAAAAAATCATTTTCTTATTTAGAAATATTGAAAAGTATTCAAAAATGTTATAGCTGAGAACAAATGATATCAAACAGGAATGCGGATATTGTATAAAATTCGTGAACATGAATGAAGCCGACAACCCCTCATAATATCTCAAAGGAGTACGTCTTAATGAAGGACGGAAAATGCAGAGCAAATGAAATGATGAAGCACCCAAAAGACAAATAACAAGTGGGACCATCGATGATAAATCAATGGCAGAGCGTAGAAATGGGGCAACAAATTTGCACCCTTATAGACCGGGAGATGATGACAGAAAAAACCAAGTCATTTGTTACAAGTATGGCGACCTTTAAAGGGTCGAATTAGGTGATTTAAGACACGAAAATCACGATTTGTTGCACAAAAACTCTTACATTTTTTGTAGTCCATGAAAGTCCATGACAAGTTTAATTAATTGGCCTGTAATTACGCCCCGCCGCCCGGCCAGACCTAAAATTATGATTTTCGTTTCTTAAATTACCTAATTCGACCGTTTAAGGGTCGCCTTACTTGTAACAAATGACTTGGATTTTTCTGTTATCATCTCGCGGTCTATTATTAGAATAACTTGATTGCTCCTTCAGAAGGAGTTCTGCTAGCTATTTATACCTGCACTGTGCTTCCACATTAGAAAACTTGAGCTCAACACAAACATGGAGAAGCTTCACTTAATTTGACTTATAAGCATTCCTGTTTTTTATTTATTTTCTAAGTTTTATAGTTTTACTAATAAATTTAAAATGGAACTAACGTCATATCAAAAATCAATTTCAATGTGAACAACTGAAATTAAAAGGCTTTTTTGGCGATTTTATTATCATCTAAGAGGGACTAATCATCGATCGCCAAAACGGTTTTCGTGTTGACCGCTCTTCTGGAGATTATTAACCAACATTCCTTAACGAGAGAATCATTGTCTCCATAATTTTGGTGAATTTGAAATTATCAAGGGCCTTCCGATAAAGTCTGATATCCTGCTCTTTTAGATAAATTTCTCGTGTTTAGGTCTCTAGACCCTTTTTTTCTTAAAACGGATTGAAAGTTTTTTCTCCCGCCGTTCAATTCAATTTCTATTAAACGGAGTTACTTTTGACCGTTTTATAATCCATGCCAGTTTACCGCAAGGTTCTGTTATCTCTCCTACTCGTTTCCTCATTTTTATTACTGATCTGCTAGCTCTTACTTTCAATGCTATTCATAGTTTTGAAAACGACAGCATCCTTGATTTCTCGTGTACTCGTTCGACTCTTTAGCTGATTCCCGTGGGAATGTTACAATGTTGACAGCCGAAAACACATGTTCACATGGTTCACTAAACTATGCCCTTTCAACAACAATACTCGCTGACAGAGCAAATCTGTTATTGTTTAATGCATCCAAAACGCAATGTTTTGTCACTCAAACGTACTCCCAACATCTACTCAACCCATTTCCGTTTATGGAGAAGATATCTCGAACTCGCCATCTCTTAACATCTTAGGGTTTGAAATATCCAAGAATTTCAGTTGATCCGATCATATTTTTGGTATTGCCAAAAAACGCGATGAAATGCCTGCAAAGATGCAAGAAATATTTTACTCCATCAGAGTTCGCACAAATCTACAAGTCTCATATCAGGCCCATATTAGAATATAATTACCATATTTGGGCCGGGAGTGGATGTATTGCATTGTCCGCGTTAGACAAAAGTACAAAAGAAGGATTTCCGATATCAATAGCAACTATTGATTCCCTAGAGCACCGGTGTAATGTCGAATAATAATCTCTCTTTTATCGCTACTTCTATGGCTATTGCTATGACGAAATCTCTAGCCTAATTCTTTGTAAAAATCTTCTTATATGCACTACAAGAGCTGTAACCGGAACGCACCGTTACATTCAAGTCAAATTCGACCGTACCGTAAGATTCCACGAATCTTTCATAAGCAGAACAGTACTAATGTGGAACAGTTTGCCATCCTCTGTTTTCCTACTCAGCTATGAGCCGCAAACATTCAAGCGTAATCCACACCACTGTCACCTCCTTGGCTCAACCCAATAATTCTCAACTTCATACCCCTTCTTCCCTTTCTGCTCAGGATGTGCTACGGCATCATAGGGTATCCCATGAGCTTTGGCAACATTAAAAAAATAAATAAATAAATCCACTTGAAAATTGGCATTAGTCAAATTTTTTACAACATTCTACCTGATCACAGGAGAAGTTGGGAAACTTTGTTAGCGTTATCAATTTCAATGGGACCTGAGTTCAAAACTAGTGCTGCACTGAACATTTTTAATTGGGCCACTTTTATAGTAAGTACTAAAACTGCCTTTTTTTGGCAATAGATTTTTGAAGCGATGTATAATTCAAAACACAAAAATAAGGTTTGCTTATCTTGGGCCTGGTACATCGCCCCAATAGTCTGAATCTGACCTTTTATATTTTGATATTCGTATTAAGGTGGCTTTTTTGTAATTCCATAAAATAGGTCTGAACTAATGAGAAGAGGATCAGCACTTGTACTGCAAGGCAATAAATGAATTTCCTATTTCAATATTTACACAATATTTTCACTGATCACTTGATCAATGAATTGACATCATTTCCTTAACAGAGTGTGGTATATGGATGTAGGTCTGGGTTATACATAAAGGCGTCCACTTAAAACGTATTCAAGCTTCGTTGAAACTTATCTATCCAAGCTTCTGAGATCTTCTCTAAAACAATCCAATATAGATGGCTAACAACTGTCATACTCATATTATATGTGGTCTAATAGATTATTCTCTGCTGCAGCTATTTTTTAGATTGAATTAAGCTAGGAATTCAAAGTGAATCTATTGCCCAAGATGATTTTAAAAAATGTCTGACCTAAAGGCACGGCAATTGTTTTGGCTTAATAATATGAGCTTCCTTTGGCACAGTCTTCTGATAATTGGAAGGAATTTTAGATGAATTCAGATAAATAATATCTGTTCATATTTTTCTGTTGTTATGATGACTAAACTGAGATCAACAATCGATATAGTCAGCCGCCACTGCAAGGGGGGTGGACATTTTCTCCTTAGGGCAGCTCTAGATCATTTTAGCGGTTGTAAGACCATATACTTCTGACAGTAATCCTTCAGTATGGTATTCTAGACGAAGTTTCCATTGCATGGTACCTAAGCGCGGATTGTTCTACTGTTTAGGTGTACAATGTACATGTAATCCCAATTTATGACCACATATCTAAAATGTTGATCTAACACTTTCCAATTGTTTACACTCTTTGGGATATATATAGTTTTAGGATATATGGGAAACTCTGATAATCCTAAGGCAATGAAGACATTATACTTCCTTCATTCAATCCTGCTAAACGTAATTTTTTTGCAGGCAACCTCATCTATTCTCTCCTTCTTTTTCTTCCTATTATTATTATTATTATTCAACAGTCGCTATCACATTAAAAATCTTTACAGTTTAAAGTTGTACTTTGTACCGAAAGGTTGCTTTCGAGCAATAAATAATAATCGACCTTAGTCACAGCCCAGCACAGATAGTGAATGTGCAGTGTGCAGTAAGTAAGCAGTTGGAAAAAGCGAAAATTTTATTTAGACGATAAGAAGATGAAGAAAATACAAATTCATATTTATCAACACTAACAATTTTCCTGAATTATTATCTGTTTAGGATTGAAAATACCCGTAATCAACATTTGTGCGCCACCGGGCAACTTGAGGTGTCTGGTAATTATAAACAAAACTGTTGCGATTGCAATTTTGCATGCATCTGTTAAATGTTAATTACAGCTGACACTGATTTTATGGGGCAGAGGATGGGGGGAATGAGTTTTTTTTCTTAATTTATGTAATCAATAATTACTTATGCGATTTGTTATGTTTTATATTTAGTCAACCTGTCTGGCTTGTTCTCAGCAATTGTTTTTTTTTTTATGTAACAGAATGAGGGAAGGGGGAGTATTAAATGAAGAGGTCATGGACTCCTTACGTTACTTAGCCTGCTCTGTATACTCACAGAATTTTGCTTGCCGTCGTGATGATATGTAGATATCTCAAGTCTGAGGGTAACAAATTTTATTCTATTCTGTTTGGGCACACACCATGGGGTGTGGTATAAACGCAGGTAAGACTTGATCTACACCCCCCCCCCCCCATAAGCGTTACTAAAATTTGACTGCCACATTGTTGCACTTGTCAAGTCTTATGAAACAGGCCGCTGAAGTTTAGCCCAATAACACCATAAAATAATAATATTAGGTCAGTGATTTAGAGGGAGCCACGGCCCCAAGCGGCAGAACTGACTAATCCTGTCTGCAACATCAGGCTATAGTCATAGACAAATTAATAACATACAAAGATTGGGTAAGTAGAACAAAAACCAGTAACACCTCGCTTAAATATAAAATCGACGATACCTCTTGATAACGTAACCAAAGGGTAAGCCAGCAATCCCTCGCTTCAATATAAAATATCGTTTTAAAACGAAAAATGTAACTTGTGTAACAACTGTCACCCAAATTTAAATATGAAATCAAGAATTGTCAAAGTGATGATTGGCACCAAATTTTGACTCTAATTTGTGGCATTTTTACTAATTAAAAAAAATTGGTATTATACCACTAAATATATTATATATAATAAATTTTACGGTTAAATATTTGGTAAAAAATGTAATGCAAAACCATCAATCAAGATTACTCGCGATTTAATCCATCGTATTACCCCGGTGTAATAAATTATCCGAGATTTATCGGGGAGGTTAGGTTAGGTAGGAGGGGTGCCGCAAGACAACTAACCTGCATCACTTAGACCTCTAGTGGGTCCCTTGTGCCCCTAGGCCCCATGGGATAACCTTTTCAAGCCGCCCCAGATCAATCATGCTTCCGTTAGGGAACTCAAGATATCTCCAAGACTGCTTCTCTCAGAAAACTCAGGATATATCTAAATTCTTTGTTTTCCAGCTCCCCCAAATTTGAAAAGAAGTAGCTACCCAGTAGTCTACTTCTTTTATTCATCAGAGCGGGGCATTCGCAAAGCACGTGTTGAACGGATTCGATTTCCTCCCAGTCCTTACAGCTCCTGTTCGGGGAAATAATTCCTATTCGGGGATTATTCCGAACAGGAATGACGGATGAGGCAAATTTGAATTAAAGCGACAATGACAACAGACAACACAGAATAGGACGTATACGCGTTTGCGCTGATTTTGAATTTTTTCTCTATTCAAATAATTTTTTAATATTATGTAACAAAAGTAAACATTCCTAATGCTACGTGGCAATTCATTAAATTCCTTAAAAGCGAATTCTGCGAGTTAGCATCTGTAAGGCCTGGAAGTCTAAACTGATTAAAATTTCTCAATGCATGTGGTTGACACTCACCTACGTTGCTCACATATCTACAGTAATTTGGAACAAGATGTTCATTCTTAACTTTCCGCCTGCACTCGTATATCTATCACAATACAAAATTCAACGCATTGCATTATTTTGGAGTCTTTGTAGTTGTGTCAATTGCTCCTGGTTACACAAACAAAGAGCTGTAGCACAAAATTCGAGGAGTACGGTTTAATAATAACGTTGTATATGTATGTTTATCGCAGACACTAGTGATAAATTTCGTCTGATTTTTCGCATAAAACCAATTGTTTTTTTTTCAATATTCTTACATATATAAAATGTGATTACTAAATTTCAGCTTGTAATTCATAACTACAAATAGGTATTTCATTTTATACTCTTGCTCAATATTCGAGCGATCTAAATTATATTGATCCTTCAAACACATACTTAAGTTTTTGACGTATTGTTTGCTGTTAGCCATTCACTCACGCTTTCTAAATCTTCTTGCATAGCATTTCTTCCTTCTTCAATTGTCTGGTTTACTACAAACAACAAAGCATCATCCGTAAACAATGCCACTCGTTCATGTTCTAAAACTCGTGTTGTTAATCGTTTATATATATCACGAATAGCAATGTTCCCAACACAGAGCCCTGAGGAACTCCGAGGTTAACCTGCAAAGATCCGGACTCCTGGCCGTTTCCTTTGATTTTTTTGCCGCCTATTAGTTAGAAAATCCTTGAACCACAGCAACTCTGTATTCCTCACTCCATATTTCTGCAACATCAGGAGTAGTATGTCTGTCTATTGTCTCAAAAGCACGTTGAAATTCCAGAAATACACATATTACCTTTTTTTCTTGCTAATTTTTCTTTCATACGCTAAGGACCATATTAATAGCAGTTTCGCATGAATGATTCCTTCGAAAGCCAGACTGATTTTCTACTATCAATTTATTCCTTTCAAGGTACATCATAAATGGTCTATAGACACTTTTCTCCAAAACTTTCTCTCCAAATAGCATAGTAGATATTAATTGCTCTAAACTCTGCACAGTTTTTGCAGTTTTTTACTTTTTCTATTGATTTAATCATAGATTCTTTACATATATCTAGAAAATCCATATTTCAGCAATTTGTTTATTATATCAAGTATATGGTTCTACACGAGTTGGAATTTACATTCAAAACAAGCGGGATTATTCTGGGATTTCGGATTGAAATAATCTTTACACAGGAAATAGGATTATCCTCGTTGTTAGTTTAACAGTTTGTGTTTGTCACTTTGGCTTTCTGTCCAAGAACATACAAAGTTGTTCATGTACTTTCGAAATTTGACAGCTTCTCGAAAAAAGCCCAAGAATGAATTCACCCAAGAAGTACGTGAACAGACCTACTAATTAGGTAAGTATTAGCATTTTCTGTATGCTTTAGATATAAGATAATTTTTTTTCATCTTGGCTACTACTACTACTACTACTTACCACCAATTTTATATCGAGATAATTCTAAAACATTACTGCAACTATAAAAGTACTGCTTTTATTATTTTCACTCCCACCAGATAAGAAGAATTTATTGTTTTCGTATTGATTAGAAGTTCAAAGTTAGTTTTGAAATAGAAAACTATACAAAATAGTAGATATGTACATATGTATGTATGTACATATACATGGAAATTAGAGTGATGCACATTTTATTTCCCTGATACCAAAAACAAAACTCTAGACAGTTTAATTAAATACACACTAATAATAATATAGAGCCTCGGGAAACTATGAATTTAATAATTGACATAATTACGAATTATTATTAATTAATTATATTTGATAAGATTTAAATTGTAAATTATCATGCGCGTCGCATAAACATCGATTGCTTTGCTTTCTGTACAACAATTTAATCTTGATAAATTAAAAATTATATTTTCACAGAGCAACAGACAGACACTGTGTAGAGTTAATTTTTAAATCACAAACAAAAAATCACACTCAAAGTTCAAGCAAGAATCCGGGTCTAACCTAGATTATTCGTTTTTCTCATCAAAAGACCACCGACAAAAATTTAATCTAGTTTGAGTAGTTAAATTGTCTGAAGATTGGAACATAAAAAAATATACTCAGATGTGACGCCAAATGTTTTTTTGTTTTTTTTTTTCAAAACTCGAAAAGTCGAAAAACATGAAGAACCAATAATACGAGGGCGACACTAAAAATTTTGAAAATGTTTCAATTAAATACAAAACGTTTTGAGTATAGTTATTTTCGAAAACAGAGGTGAAATTTTGACAATTTTGTATCATAGAGAAATTTTTGACATTTTTAAAATAGGGTAGGGAAAAATTTCAAGTGAAAAAGCTTAGAATATAGAGACAACAGGGCAACATGAGCGTGCCTTTTTTCAGAGTATCATAAAGTAAGTCAGAATTATATTGAAGAAAGAGATAAATGTATTTTCAACTGTCAAACAAAGTTTGCCTAATTTGACAAAATTTGAATCTTGTGAAAATAACTGAAAAGTGAAAGATAATTTCTTGAAAACTATTGCTAAATAAAGTAAAGAGTGTTCTATTGATATTAAAGTGATAAATTTCTAAGTGATGTTCATGTGTTTTCAGAATGAAGTGTTCGGTGAAAAATTGCCACAACAAAACCAATCTACGATGTGGGAAATCATTTTTTGGGCAAGTATAGTTATAAAATATTATTTTGTGTACTTTACACACATTTTATATGAAATTAAATTGATATTAATAACAGAAAACGATGAAATATCGAAGATTTGTTTACGTTTGTGACAGCTGACAAACTCTTGAGGTTCTTGGCATAGTGACAGCGAATAAGAACATTTTCGGTGGGAGCAAACGCAATATTTTCAAACATATGATCTTGTTACACCGCCTATAGCTGTGTTCTTTTGTGTACCTTGTTCTAGAACTCCTATATACTGGAGATAACAAATTGTTCTGTATTTGTACTGTTCGCTTCATTTATAAGTCCTGTATGAAAATGTATGGGGCGTTCTTTTGTGTATCTTTTGTTCTGCCCTATTCTGCGGACACAAAAGAACACAGTTTATATTGATTGTACTACACGCCTGTACTGAGATTTCAATTACAGCGGCAACAGATACTACAACCAGAATTTGGATTATCATACTTCTTGTACTTCCTGTATACTCTATATTCGAAGTGAAAAATTTACACACGTTTCTAAAATGATTCCCACTTAAATTTAATCGGAGAGAGAAATGAAACTCAGTACAAATCTATTTTATAGTGTGGCACACAATGAGTTTCAGACGTAGACGACGAAGAACTCTCCAGGATGAATCCCGTAAAGGACGCATCCTATAAATGCAGTTAGTAGATAACTACAGAAAACATTGAAACTGTAACATGGCAAGCTCATTGGGGATTGGTATGAGTGTCATATGTTCAAACGATCCAGAATGAGGATCTTTTGCATGTAAGGAAACTTTGGATGATTCCACACTCATTTATATACAAGAGCCAAAAAAAAAGAAAAAACTCGGGTGAAGTGATGCAGAAAAATGTTGAAAAAACTTAAGAGAAGTCAGTACCAATGCTAATTTCTAGCAAAATAATGATTTATATGTTAAATTAAAGATAACGAAGGGGTCGAAGGTAAATAACGTCGGCAAATATTAAAAAAAATTTATTCGAATATATGGAGATATTGGCTCGGAAATTTGTAAAAAATGATAAAAATTGAAGTTTTTTAAATCAAATTCCTGTTATAGGTATTCTCATTTCTTTAGATTGTGACTATTTTAGAGAGATAAAGCCTAGATCTAGCTAATAACGTCGAGGTTTCTTATTTGTTTTTTTTTTAATTGTTTGACTCTAATATACTTAGTACTTGTTTTTTTTCCGATATTTCAAAGACGAGAAATTATAATATTTCATTGAAAGTTTTTGAAATATAAAGTAAAATATGTGAAAAACAAATTTAGGAGAGATAATTCTCGTTAAAAATGTTCAATTTATTTTTATTTTATTTTTTTTACATTTTTCGTCTTAAATTGTATGGTTTTGTGGCATGTTGGCTTTCTGTCTTTTACGCTAGATGTCTCTAATGTGGATGTGGTCTAGGTCTAAGCTAATTCTATATTAATTTTCTCATTTTCAGTATAGAAAGGAAACAAACCTAGGTGTAATAAATTCTATTGCCTACAGATTTCGCTGGTATTTGAATTGAAACTTTATCTGAGTACTGAATCCTCTTAAAAACAGAGTGTATAGTATGTATATGATATCAATACAGTAACAAAAGTTAAGTTGTTTATTATTCTGGTTATAAACTAGACAGTAGGGCAGTTGATTTTCGAAACTATGGAAGAATATCGAAGCTTCAATCTTCAAACGGATGAAATTCGAAGCTACCATGTGACCGATGCTTAACATTTGTTATGCTTTTTTTACTCACTTCTCGTTGAGCTATTGAGTTAAAATGTGGCACTCTATTACATGACAATACATTTTTGTACTCTTATTATAATATAAAACCGATGGTGGTGGCTACATAATGGCGACGAATTTCGCCATTAATAGTCCGATTCGACTCAGAATCAATATTTTAGTGTTATCCGAGTCACGGACTACGAATTTTTTGGTAAGAATTTAGAAGTTCACAATGGCAGATAAATGTAGCTATTTGTTGTCCCATTCGGTATCTTGGGGATTTGGATTTGGAGATTACGGATTTTTAAACAAAATTTAGAAGGTTTTTGTTAGTAACTTGTTAATTAGGTTCAAATCTTTTAATCCGATCGACTTAAAACTTAACTTAATATGTACACGTGTATTTAGTCCTGATCACAACGCAATAGTTATAAGATTACACCATTTCCAAAAGTGTAGAAAAGACAAAATACTAAATAAAAAAAACTTTTCAAAAACTGATATTTAATAAAATTTGCTGTAGATAAGCTTCGAAGTTTCGACAAAACGTTCATGTTTCGAAGGCTTCGACTTCGAAACTTCAAAGTGTATCAACAGTCCTACTAGAGAGCAGAATGAAGGTAAAGCAATGTCGAAGTGTTGGTAAGAAAATGATGGTCCATTCATTCGTTTCTCTAGGAGTAGTTCTTGTAGCTACAATATCTTACTATATATTGAAACTACTGTTAATGGAGAATGATACGTTACTTCTTGGTTATCTAACTACTGTCTTTGCACAAATTAAATCTAAAAATCTAATCTAAAAGTTGATATTCTGTCGAAGTTCTATGTCTAGTATTGATCCTCCTAGTTGTTCAGTGGGCCCTGATGAGTTCTCTCCATATTGTTCTAAAACAGTGCTGTGGTAATCTTTTTGTTCCGTTGATGTTTATGTTCAATTTATCTTTCCAGGATGAGAATTTTCCTGATTTTTAGAAGAGAATTATTTATTTATTAAGTCTGATAAAAGGGAGAAGATCACAAATTATCGATCAATTACTTATCTGTCGAGTGGTTCCAAACTCTTGGAGATCATTGTCTGCTAGTTTTTGTACTTTCATTGTAGGGCAGTCATTATCCTAGCCAACATGGCTTTATGAAGGAAAGATCAACAAAAACGAGTTTACTCCAATTTTTATCATCTTGTATTAAGTCTTTCGAGTCAGAAGGTGCAACACTCTGCGTGTACATTGACTTTAGTAAGGCTTTTGACAAGGTTTACTAAATTGTTTTTTAGCTATAGTTATCATCTTATCGAAAGGATCACAAAGCAGTGGTGACAAATAGCTGTCTCCACAGCATAACGAAATAATACAGCTAATATTCTGGTGTACCACAGAGATATCACTTCGGTTGGGACTCCCTCTGTTCATTTTGTTCATAAATGTCTTACACATAATTATTAACTCGGTACTATTGATCTAAGCAGATGACGGAAAACTATATTTAAGTCCATAAAGTTTGAATTAGATTGTGTTGAATTGGAAGAGGATCTAAACAGATTTGTCGAATGGTGCGCAAAGAACTTCTCCTGTTTGTAAACATTGAAAAATGTAAAATTTCCTTTTTCTCTATCGCAAATTGGTCCCATGATTTTTTGACCGAACATCAGTACTAAAATACTCGACTTAGTTATATTGTTTGACTCCAAGTTTACTTTTAATTACCATATTGTTAAGAGGGTAAACTCAATTCTAAAAAAAAAAAAAAACATTCACTGGGCTAAAGCATTTGATGATACCTATCAAACGAAAGTTTTATTCACAGCACTCGTGTTCGACCCCCATCTTGGAATATGCCAACCAAACAGGACTTGGTAGCCATCTTACAAGCGTCATTATGATCGCATTGAAGGTGTGTAAATGAGATTATACTCGATAGCGATTGGTAAGATGGTTTTCATCCTCCATCGTATATTGAAAGGTTATATCGACACGACTTTGCTATCTATAGACTCTATGGTACTAAATCTCGGCTAAGATACTTTAGATTAATTGATTTTCTGATTGATGTTAACTCGCATCGCACCGATAGTTATTCACAGTTTCGACCAATTGTACTAGAATGAGTATGTACTAATTTCAATTTTAATTATAGCTTGATCGAATTTCATTTTAGTAAATCGCAATTAAAGAATGTTCTTTCTTGGTGCTCTAGATTGTTGTGTTTTTTATCAGTTTTATTATTCATCATATGCATTATGTACACATGTAGAATAGTAGCTAGCATTTAGCGAAATAAATAAATACTTCTACATTTTTTTTTAATGACAGGAGTACAGGAGACCCCATACCAAGCACGGAGACCATAGCGGCCCATTGTGATATCCTGCTAAAAGCCTATTCACCAAAACCTTCCTGTCCTCTTAATGAAGCGCATGAGGTCTTGGTGAGGAAGGTTTTTCAGCTCAACCACATATAGAAGGACAGACGCATGAGTATCCAGGTTGCCCCGGGCGAAGGCCGGATACGCACACAAAAAGTGTTCGATTGTCTCAGGCTCTCTCCAGGCAGGATGGACACTCAGGGCTGTCAACAACTCCCATCCTTGAGCATGATGTGAGCTGTGGCCGGTGATGATGCCAACTGCAGTTGAACATTGTTTACTTCCGAGCCCCATGAGAAAGTCGGAGATATTCCCATTGGGCCCACCAAGAAACAGTTTTGTACACCTGCAAGTATTCAGGTTCGCCCATCTCTGCTGATGATTTCTATGAACAACTTCTGCATCATAATAACAGGTTATGGCATTTTATTGGAAAATACAGTTGAATTAATGATTCATCCATCATCATCCAAACATTTGATAATGAGATTTCTATAAAAGTAATAATTCGAAGTCTACGTTTTTCTATTCCTAAAAGCATCCATTTTGACGCTTCTAATGAACTGATTTCGAAGGTGTCTTCTTTAAGATGATTACAACTCTTTTCGTTAATAAAAAACCCGTTCTTAAATAGTCTCGGAGGATTGATTTTGCATCTACATGGTTAATGATACATATGCACTGCATGTATTCGAGTACGTGTGTTGTACTGTAATCACTTAATGAACAAAAAACGTTAATGTGACATTCATCAGTGACCCAAAAAATCTAGCAAATGAAAATAAACAAAAAACAATTTCGTGATAAGGTGTTTTATAGGATTTTTTTGGACTTTGTAATTGATACGTGTTTTGGAAAATAAATCGAATCGAAACCAGTTTTCGTTCGGGAAGAATACTTTGGGTGTATCTGAATGACATTTTAATTTCTTCTGCGAAGTAGGTATATGCTGAGAGTTCTTAGTTTAAATAGAGAAAAAAAAAACATAACAAGAAAATATTTGGTTGCTAATTTTATTTTTATTTATTTATTTTGTTTGTATATCTCATAATTAAAAATTGCCTACAAAAATGTAAACAAATTGCTAAAGAAAAATATGGAAATTAGAAAAAAATAAATCTCGCAATTATTGTGCGTGGAGGATGGGGAATTTCATTAATTTTTTTTTTTTTTTTTTTTCAAAATTTCAGATATTTTTGTATCAACATGAGAGGACAAAACAAAATTCTAAAGTTCCTCTAATAATAGTAGCCAAGATTAGAATTTTGACTAAAGAAAAAAACAAAAGGCTGTTGATAGCCAAATCCAAGGATGACAAAAGCTACATATTACATACTTATACTTAGTATGGATGTGTGAGTCTAGTCAGGTTGAAATCAAGTGAATTAAAAACTGAATAATTCGTATAATATGGAATTTCTTCGAAAATCTACTAATTGATTATGTTAACGGTATAAATTAATTCTTTTTTCTTAAGTTTTCAATTAAATACGGAAAAATATCACTAGATTTTTTTTGTTTTGTTTAAATTTAAAGGGAAAAGAAACGTTTCAAGATACACGACTAATATCACCTAAGCAAGCAGAAGAAAAAAGTCGTCTATCTAGGCTAGAGCGATACAAGTATATTAAGGAAGCTGCTTAGCTGGTATCACCTAATATTCTCGTAGCAATTTTCTCGTACGACATTTGCTCGTATCAATTTCCTCGTGAAGCCATTTTCTCGTAACAATTTCCTCGTAAAGCCATTTTCTCGTAAGTCAATTTGCTCGTATCAATTTGCTCTTAAGGCAATTTGCTTGTATACAATTATCTCGTATGCAACCTTGTTAACATTTTACTACGAGTATTTAATTGCAAACAACAAATACTAAAGCAAGGTCTTGTATTATGTTAACAGTAAATTGAATTAAAGTGTAAGAAGTATTTCCTTTATTAAAGAATTCTTATATGTAAATAAAATGATTTGTTTCTGTTTTAAATTAAATACTCATCGAATAATCCAAAACTTGTGTGAACTTATCTTTTGAACTAATTGGTTCGCGCGCGCGAGTTTTCTTGTATTCCAATTTGCTCGTGTAAAACTACGCGCGCGCGAACTATTTAATTCAAAACATAGTTTTACACGAGCAAATTGGAATACGAGAAAATTGATACGAGCAAATTGACTTACGAGGAAATGGCTTTACGAGAAAATTGACACGAGAAAATGGCTTTACGAGAAAATTGATACGAGTAAATTGACTTACGAGCAAATGTTCCACGAGAAAATTGATACGAGAATATTGGGGGGGGGGGAGCCGCTTAGCTATTGGTTGTCTGTCTCTCTCGCTTGCTTCTCTTACTTTCTAAGGGTCACCTTTTTTAATATTTTATTTTAATATGCCCTGGGATATTGCAGCCGCAGCAGGATCTTCGCTTTATGAAGCAGAAATCGACGATCCTATGTAAGTTAAAAAAAACTATTTTTTTCGTTTTATTCCTACTTAAAACTTTAATCGGTTTTTTTAAAAAACACATTATTTTTAAACTCGGCGGGCACGATTTCTGAAAAAACTACTGCACCGATCTTATTGAAATTTTGCACATTTCTTCAAAATAGGATTGAGTAGTGACTGATCGAAGGTTTTTCTTTTTTTTCGATTACAACTAATTTGACAAGACTATTCTTAGTGTAAATTGTATCAAAAATTGTATTTTTTTTTTCATACAACTCTGCCAAAAATTCAAATTCAATTTAAGTCCTTCGTTCAGTCATGAGCTATACTTATCTCCTAACAGAAAAAAAATGGTTTTTTAATTTGAGATAAGGCTATCATGTTTTATCCTGACCACCACGAGGACACTTTTTTTTTTTTTTGTGGGGTCTCCGGAAACCACGAATGAAAATTTTATAAAACATTCATCAAATGTTGCTCTTTTATATGATTAAAATTTTATATATGTAAAATAATTTATTTATTATAAAAAAATAAATAAAATGAGAAAATATGCTATTTTTTTGCATTCGAAACCCATGTAACCCCTTAAGTTTAAATATCAAAGTGCGGTGTAAGAGTCGCTCGTTACGTACGGACTCGGCTTGTTTATCCAATGATTTTAACGAAATCGCGGTAACACTCTTATTATTTTATTTTATTATAGAAAAGAAGTATGTGGTCTCTTCTAAGAGAAAAGTTTGGGAAGGAGCTAAGAAAGCGAGATATTGCTTCTGGAAGCACTGACGATATTTCTTCAGATTATTCTTATATAATGTTCATAAAAGGCAAAAATCTTCAATTAAATCAACTTCTATTTTTTTTTTAATGTAACCAACAGATTTTTTTGTTGGCACTTTGTTAATTTTTTTTTACTTTTACAACATGCTTAAAACTGAAAATATAATCCTTATGGAATGTGATTTCTATTTAGAACAAAAATGTCAATCATTCGTAAGTAAACCTCTCAGTCTCGTTCAAATTCGTAAAGTCCATTATGATTCAGCCTTTACAAAGGAGCACCTTAACAGAAGAAATATTATCCAGAAAAGAAAAGACTCATCAGTGGAAGAGGCTTCCTGGACAAAAATACGCGAAGTTCACATACAAAAACTTTAAAAACGTCATCAACTGTGATTAGCACCAAAAAAGGCTATGCACTGACCTAATGACTGCCCATTGCCAGCTTAAATACATGTATAGAAAATGGCCAAGACCACAGATGATAATTGTCCATTCTGCAACGGATAGAATCTGAGGAGCACATACGCAGGACTTGTTAGTCTATACTCCAATGTGTTAGCAAGGGATTCCTAAAGTGATCATGGACATATGGCTTGGGCATAGGACAAAAGATCTTTTAGCTCACGTAGTGCTTAGAGGTCGGATCTCCGACTCCCACCATAATAATAATAATAGATCAAAAGGATTTCACTATATTTACTGTATGCCTTAGTAGTATAATTAGTTGTTGTATGACCTTTGCTTTTTAAGGAAACCTTGAATTCATTGTGACATCGCGAATTAATTATGTTCACCTGACACACAGATTTTTAATTTTGTCGATTTTTTATTAGTATACCTAAAAAATGGATCGATTCCGTCCTATGAAATGCAGTTTATGCTTCATCATGCTTTATAATATTTTTTAAAAAATACTCCAGTACAATGTGTCCAATGAAAATATGTACAACTCATGTTCTTTACCGGAACACAAAGCGATTTTCTATATCATATCTCTTGGTTAAAAACGAGAACGCACTTTTCTCACATTTCTACTTGGTGGTAGTATATAAATCTACTAGGAACCGTCTCCAAACTTAAATCTTGTTTGATTTTAATTGAGGATATAAAAGGAAACACCTTGGTGGCAAACCTGAAATATTCCTGTCCATTATGGGAGGAAATTTCAAAACTTCTTGAATGTATTTGTATAATTTACATTTTTTTCTCATAATACAAATCAATTTTCTTCCGTTTTTCATACCAATTTTAGATGAATAAATATCGTAATAAATCCTGAATTTTCTAAACTATAAATTACAAACATTTGTAGTATGTTAGAAAGAATTGTTTGGAATCTCCCAACAGAAGAGTGGACAAACAAAAGGACACATGTCCGTGGTCGGGCGCTTGTCGTTTTTGGACGGAATCATGTCCGCTATATTGATCTTTTCAATATCTGTTCTTTCAAAAAGCACCAAAAGTAGCACAAACTATCAAAATCATAGTGGGATAATTTCGAAAGTCCAGTTTTATGCGTTTTCTGTAAGTTTTTACGAATGGGGAATGTGCCCTTTTGTTCGTTCACTCCTCAGCTATGCTACGAACTTGAATTATTGCAAATATGTACATAAATAGATGATGATAGTTTTGGGTTAAATCCTTTCAAGAAAAGAAATATGAAAATTAAGAAAATTCAAAATGGTGATTTAAGTTTTGTCGTCAACTTTCAGAGTTGCTTACGTCGCAATCCAAATAAAATATTAATGGATTTCGATAAAACTTGAACTACCATATATGCAAAGTGGGCATTGTATGTATATATTTATGTATTTGTATACCTCCTATAATTGGTTGAATTTCAAATTCGAAAATAACCAAACTTTTTATATAAAGGATGTTTTTTTTTCTTAGCTAGAATTTTTCAAAGGTTTAACTGTCGAGCGTGCCAATTTTGGATATTTTTTTGATCAGTCTACTCTGACAAGTTATCATGGACAAACTCACGTTTTAAAAACGATATCAAGTTATTCAAATTTACTTTGAAAATCAGTCGTCGATTCGCGCAACTTATAGACGACTTCGTGATTTTTATGTTATACATAATCGTCCATCTGAGCAAGCCATCCATCGAACTATGCATAGATTTCATACCACATACTCTCTGAATGATGCAAGAACACCAACACGTCGAAGAAATGTGCGTACTGAAGAGAATATCGCCGCTGTAAACGAAAATGTGGAAGAAGATCTAAACTTATCGATTCGTCGGCGGGCACAGGAATTGAGGCTTTGTCCGTCCACTACGTGGAAAATTTTGCGCAAAGATCTAGGCCTACACTCGTAGTATAAGATCCAGCTGGTGCAGTAATTAAAGCCACATGACCATCATATGGAACGTTCTTTAGCCGATTAGGCTCTACAGCAGTTGGAAAGTGACCCGTTGTTTTATCGCCAAATTGTGTTAAGCGATGAGGCTCATTTTTGGCTGGACGGTTTTTTTAATAAGCATATGGAGTGAGACCAATCCACAACAGACTCTATAGACTCCATTACATAAAAAAATGCACCGTCATCGTTACCGCACCACGATGATCAATGACTTTTTGTTTGAAAATATAGATGACATTGATACGACTGAGATCTGGTTTCAACAGGATACCGCTACGTGCATACAGCGACCGCAACCATCGACTTAATTTGACGATAAGTTGATTTCGAGAAATGGACCTGTCAATTTGTCTCCAAGGTCGTGCGATTTAACGCCTCTCGATTATTTCTTGTGGGTTTATGTTAATAAACCAGCAACAATTGACGCCTTGGAGGCCAACATTGTTCGTGTTATTCGTGACATGCAGTCAGCAGTACTCGAAAAAGTGATCCAAAATTGGACCTTCGGAATGTGCTTCGTCAAGAACAGCCGCGGTGCACATATGCCCGAAATCATTTTCAAATTGTAATGTCATGAATTGATTTTTCGAATTAAAAAAAATGTTTGATTAAATTTTAATTTTTTGTGTTATTTTTTACAATTTTAAGCTCTATCGGGCTTAAAAAAAACACCCTTTACATATATATCGAAGTATTGCTATCTTTTATGATTGCTTTTTTTCTGTAGTTTCGCAAGTTCAAGACTTAGCCATGTGGCTATTTAAAATTTATCACTAAGATGAGCTCTATTCGATAATTAACTTAAATTTAATATTTAATAATAATATACTTAGATTAGTTTGTCGATCTTTTGAAAATCTAATAATTAAATAAACAAAAATCTGTTTCTTTTACTTTTTTAGTACTACACTTTTTCACTAAAAAGCTTTTACTAGAATTTTTTTTTTTACGTTTTGATAATGTGGTTTTCTTCTTTTCTATTTAGCTAATTAGTCGCTATGATTTACACCGGAAATTTTTTTTATTTTTTACTAGGGGACAATCGATTAGCATAAACCTACTATTCGATCTGAAAATACTTTAAACTTTTGTCTTTTCACTTTCGAATTTTCCATTAATTGGGTCACACAAATCTGCGTTGTAACTACAAGACAATTCGCGAATTTACAGAAAATATTTGAATACATATGTATATACATTTTTTCCGCCGAACACTCACAAAAGATGACACCCTTTATTATTATATTTAAAACAGAGTTTTACAAAAAGCGAATTGGTTGAACATCAACCCTCTCTTCTTCAAATTTGGCACTATCCAAAATACCATCTCTTCCCGAATTTCAAAAGATTTCTGACTTAAAACTGCTTTAGCTCAAACGAAGAGGTGCATTTTGTTATTTTGAAAGCTTTCCGAATAAACCACTATAAGAAAAATTCAGGATAAAACTATTGGAAAAACATTGGATTAAATTACTTAGCATGGCATGCAAAGCTATTTGTAAGGCTACTTATGTTAAATTTGTCTAAGACATCTATAAAGATATGAGTTAACTAAGAACCTCATTTTCTGATAGACATTTAATGTTGAATTCTTTTCAACGAGTTCTACATCGGTGCAGTGCAGCTTTACGTGTTGTTGTTGTTGCATTACATTGCACTGCACCGGTGTAGATCTTGTTGAAGAGAATTCGACATTACTCTCTAATCAGATTGAGCCAATTCAATACTTAATATAACTGACCAGGGAATGCGCACAGGCGTCTAAGAAATAGATAGAAGACAAGAATTTATAGCAAATCTTGTAATCCTAAAATAAACGATCTTTTCACCAAGATAATAGAACAATTATGGAATTTGTCATAATGATTTTGATGAATGCAGTCAAAAGTCATGTTGCCAAATTTCTTTAACTAATTCCCTTGGTTAAAAAGAAATTTTACACTCTGACTGAATAATTGATAAATGATATTCCGTGTAGTCTCGTCTAAGTTTGTTTCAGTTTCAGATGGACTAGAGTGTCAATTGGTAGATTCAGAAAACTAGCTATTAGCTGTTGGCACTGTATGTACATAGACATAAAATTTACAATGGTTTCCAATTTTTACTAAGATCTCAAGCAATAGAGAGAGAAGCCGATCGTGAAGATTAATTAAACATTATAAGAAAGATCGTTGTTTTTTTTTTCTTAATTATTTACACTTTAAGAAATGTCAGAAAGAATTTAAAAAATGCATGAAAAGTTCAATGTATCTTAAACGTTTGACGATTGCTCACCTGCATATTGATAAGAATTTTCAATTTGATGTGAACTCCGCAAGGGCAATGTACAAGAAATTTCACTTTGATTTGTCGTGTTTTGTGTTGTTGTTTATTGTTGTTTTAAATATTTGTTTAATTTGTTTTATCTCAATACACTCGAACTCAGAAAAAGAGAAGAAACCGATTTGAAAGAAAGAACAACAAAGATACAAAAAAGCGTTTTCGAAACGAATCAATTGCTTTCTTAACGAGAACTGATTTTGTTAAGACCGGGAATGCGGCTTTTATATATTATTTCTCGAATATTGAATCGGATTTACTGATTAGGTGCTGTGGGGCTGCAGTAATCAAATCTTAATACCATTCTATCGTCGCACCGTGCCGCCGCAAATGAATAAATATATGTATGTGTGTACTTTTCGGCACAATTCGAGACAGTGATAACCAATGATAACGGCTAGACAAGAGTTAGCCGGAACGGCAACAGCACTTGCGCTATTTGCGACAAATTTGTGTTTCACAACTCAGTTCAGATTAAATTGAAAAGGCGTGAATTTTTTTTTTTTTTTTTGAAAATTTTATATCCTGGGTAGGGGGTTACAAGTTTTTTTTTTTTTTTAATTGTGATCAATAAAAATATGAACTATGATCGACTTTTGTTGCTTAATCTCTACGTTTTAATTTTATTTGAATAAAATTATTTAACCTTTTTGAAGGAGCAGTTTTGAACATTGAGCTTTAAGTACAAAAGGCGCAATTTTTTTTTGTTTTTTTGTTTTTTTGGAATACAAACAAATAATATAAATTAATAATATTATAATAAAAACAAGACAGGACATAAATTAGGTTAAGATTTTTGTTTTTGCATTACAAGGACGACTCTTCTCAGATATTTCCTATTTAATTATACAAAAAAGCTGTTGCAGTAATTAAAATGTCTGGAAAAATGCAAAATGAGAGATTGATAAAGGAAAATATGAATTTCTTATGAAATATTATACTTTTACCGGGGATATATGCATTTTTGCAATCAAGTTTTCTGAACTTTTGATCTGGTTTTTTAATTAAAATGCATGCAGAAAACAATGATATTTTAATGATATCATTGCAGCGAGTAACAGCACACAACAAAGGTTTTTGGGAATAAATGAATCATTTTGAAAAATAAACTCGCTTTCCATTGTTCGAGCAGACAACAATTATTCATTCACCTCATATAAAGAAGTTAAAAAATTATTTAGTTAATTTAGGGAGAAGTCAGTTGTTGAGTGTATGTACTCCGATTTTATTAAGGCTATTATGAGAAGCAGGCTCTGTCATGAGCGATTCTCTTTTCTTAGCTATTTACTATAGCCATGATGATCGATTATGGAAAAATAATTAAGAAAAACAAGTAAAAAAGCTAGAATTGGTCTAAGACCAATTCTTATGATACCCTACTAGATGAATGCTTTTACAAAATTTCGTATTGTAACCCTTCTGTGCAAGTTTGATTTTTGAAGTGGTTTTTCGCATATATTTCTAAAACGGTTTGTCGGACAGAAAAGATTATTATAACCAATTTTATAGGATTTCGTATTGTGAAGAAGTTTTTAGTACAATAAAAATGTCTAGGACTGATCGTTTTCACTGTATACGTAAAAAACCTAAATTTTTATATAGCAACACCAAGAAGGAGTTGCCCGATTTAGTCCATTTTTCAAATTTTATTTGCTAGTACAATAAAAACACCATGTACTAAATTTCAGCTCTCTATAACGATGCGTTCTCAGGCAGTGTCCAAATATATAGTGGAAAACGAAAGTTTTGTATGGCAACCCCACGAAGAAGTTGCCCGATTTGTCTCATTTTCGAACTTGATTTTACTTTTTTTTTAAAGTTATGTACAAAATTCAGCTCTCAAGTACGGACGGACGGACGGACATGCAAAAATCAAAATAACTTTTAATATTATGCGTGGGTGTCCAATCCATTTTGGTCTACCATCATTATTTCGAGGTTACAAACGGAACGACAAACTTACCCTATAGATTTCATCTAGGGTATAAAAAGTGATTGTGGCTATAAAACATCAGTTACATCACAACAGTAGCCAGAGGAAACACATACAATAAGCGTTTTCTATCTTTTTCAGACTAAAACACTAGAAGCTCTTCGGGTTTCCAAGAAAAAGATATAAATATTAATGTAGTCAAGGGAAAAACACAAAAATGGCCCAATAATTAGCCTTAAAATCGATAAAGTGGTCTAAGAATTTTAAACGGATTTGATCAAAAGACTTGACTCTAAGGAAACCCCTACAGAAGGCCCCTCAAAAGTGACACTAAAGCCGACAACGCGATGAAGATATCAGCAGATTACCTTTACGATAAATAAAACAAATTCTTTAAAATTAACAATATTAAGGAAACCATAAGTAGTAAATTGAATGCTGACAAAGGAATGGACCTCCTGGCCTTCGTATTTGGGATACTTCGCCCTTGTAAAAAAAAAAAATTGGTGCGTAGAAGCAAGTCTTATGGTTGATCAAGTCATCAAGTGTTCCCGAGCATTTGAACAATCGTTGAGCTGTCTGAAAATATTTAGTTCAAATTTCACACATAACCAATGAAGCAATTTAATTCAAATTCTTTAACTTCTTATACAGGGTGTCTTTTGATACTCGATCCGATTATTTCATAGTAATTCATCGCATCACCCTACAACTACTAAACGATGCACCCTATAATAATGATTTAAGGCCGGATGGATATTTCTTTCTCTCCTTCGTTTCGAATTTATAGCACAACAAAATCAATTGATTGTTTTTTTTCCCAATAAATTGAAAAATTATTTCTATTAATTTTAGTTGCCAGCCATGAAACAATCATAGGGAGAGCAATATTGGACTAATATCACATTCACCAGGCGAGTCAAGTGTTGAATCCTACAGAAAAGACTAATCAATAAAAGGTGAACGAATTTTAATTCCCACCGTTAAGTATCCTGCAAAGATTCAATGTTTATGGGTAGGTACTTCACCGAAAACGGTACATAAATACTAAAAATACACTCAAGAAATAACTGAAAAGTACAACAACGCTAATAATTGAGCCGTTGAGCATCAGAGTGGCGTAAGTTAAAATTAGATAGTTTAGAGTAAATTGATTTTCTCACCTGGAGCCATAGAAAAATATGGACATCTTTTGTTGAAAATGACAATAAAACACTGCCATCAGTATCTATAACTGTAAATGTTGTCTTAAATACTTCATGATGGTGCTTCAATGGTGATGGTTAAGAAGTAAAACTTTATTCTTGAACATTATTGATTTACGCTACTATGGTTCTCACCGGCTCAATTTTACTTAGCAGATTACAAAATAAAATTCACATATTATTTATAAATAGTATTTACATCTGGGATCATCTTATGGAACACATTCTATAACTAATTTGGAGCCACTCCACCCCTTTCTTTCTACAATCAAGTACTATATAATTTGAACGTTACTGACCTAAATACACAAAAATCATCCGTCTTTTACGGGTTCTAGTTTACTTTGGGGAGAATGACGTCTTTAGAGAATATGTTTTTATCTTAAAAGAACAAAACAGTATTGACCATGGGAAATAGTTCTACTTCTACCTTAGATTAGATTTGTGGAGTGGTGTACAGGCGTTAGCCTCGCATTCACCGCAACCTGAAAGATCTGTTGTGAGTCCTCGTTCAATTTACTCCTTTTCTAGCATTAGACTGTTAATAAAGTCCAGAACTATTCTGGGATTGAGAATCTGCACGATCCACACATAGTTTGGTGGAGGAACAACATGTTCAAAGTTGAGTAATCTCCGCCTGGCCAATGCTTCGCAATAGCAGAGCTGGAGCTCCGAGGTTTCATGAGCATCCTGACAGAAACGGCAGGATGAATTCTGAGCCAAGCCCACCTTATTAAGGTGATACCGGAACGAGCAGTGGCCTGAGAAGAGCTCTGTAATCAGTTTAAGCTCTATTCTCTTAAGGAGTACGAATGTTTTTCCGCCAGAGGTGTCGACAAACTTTTTCGCCTGAAGAAGTCCTTGTAGTCTTTCCCAATAAAAGGATTTTGCTTGTTTTTCCCAGCTATTTAGGACGGTAGCCCTGAGGTACAAAATGCTTCTGGTCCGACAAAGAAAGTTGCCGCTCATCTATTTACTCTAGCCCGTCATTGCGTTTATGTCCCTCATGTCTAGGTATCCACATGAGGATAACATTGTACTTCTAGCTTCTTATGCCAATGAAAGTATGTAAGTAGGTTCCAAAATAATTTTATCATAATCATAAATAGTACTTTGTTTTTCCTGTCCTGAATTACAAGAATACCATTTCCTCTTCAGACTTGTATAAAATTTAAAATTTCCAAATATTTTATATCACGATTTCATTTAGTGCTAGCTGTCTATCTATATGCAGATAACCAAAACGAAGCAAAGTTTTCGTATAGAGCGTGTTAATAATATTTTTTTTTTTTTCATTATTATTGTTACACAGGTCAAGCATGACCAAGAGATTTTTTAGCACAAGCCATTCTAAATGACATGGCATCGTCTATGTAAATTATAAATTAAAGATAAGTATAACTTTAATTATAAGTTCCTCTCATAAGCGTGTGTGGGTGTAGTGTATGTGTGTATGTGTTTGTATGCATGCACATCTGTGCATAATTATAAATCGTTGATAAGTGAAGAGTGAAGAAATAGTTTTTGGTGATATTAAAACATGCTTCGTGTTATCATTTCTAATTATTACCTTTCACCAATATACATATGAATGTATATCTCCGAGTATATGATTAAAAACTTGGACATTACCGCACCATCCATTGGGGTTACGCGATTTTTACCGCCTCCACACATTTCTTATCTTTGCCTGAAAATAAAAAAATAAAAAATTAAAAAAATTTATTTTGTTGGGACATATTTTCGCAGTAAACAAACAGTTAATTGTTATTTGTTTGTTTTAAATGCGAAGCTTTATTTTTATCGCGCATAATTATTTTTATATATGAAAATTATGGATTCCTTTTTTTTTAGTTCTTTGGTGTTAAAAACGGCAGACATCAGTGGAAGAACCACAACTGATTACTTCGCTGCCATTCGTAGTGCGAAAGACTTTGATCAATTAGTCAGAGCGCACATCATAAAAATAATTATGTGAATTCGCTATCAAATAATAAGTTACTGGCCAATTACTGTGATTAAATGCCATCTATTTTTGATAAGGTAAAGGCAGACTGGGCAAAGTCGACTAGTCTTTAATTGATTTGCAAACAATACACATATATGTCCGTACATACATAAGTGGTCTTTGCAGAAAAAACATGATCGAATTGTAAAGGAATTCCTAAAAGTTTGAATTTTTATGGAAAAGAGCGTGAAACTAGATTTTTCTAGTTGTAATTATTTATTCTTTACTGTTATCCAATTTAATATATATACATATATACGATTATATACGTACTTAATCATGAAATGATAAAAATTCTATAAATGAAATTTGGACACGTTCCATTCACTCAGGTAGTAACTCTCTTTATTGATACTTGAAATTAGGACTTCCAATAATTTGATAAGAAATTTAGCAATTTTTTTTTTTTTTTATTAAAATAGGACAGGTGCTCACTTATGACAGATGTGATACTTTGTCGAGGGTCTAGGAATTTTTAAGAGATCCAAGAAATCCTGATATTACATAAGAATGGGAGCAAAGTCGAAACGAATGAAGAAGATCAAGATTAATAGATGCAATCATGATTATAACTGTCTTATCTGGTGTATACGTAACGAATATCTAGTAATAACTAGAATGGCTTTTGTATTTTTAAGCCGGGGTAGTAGAGCGTGAAGAATTGTGAAGCTTACCTGCATTCAATATTCATAATTCTTCTATCATAAGCCAAACTTCATTATTTTTGAAATATTGGGAGTGACTTGTCGATTTATAATATATAGAAAATCGCTGACTGATATTAAATCGTGGATTTTTTTTTCATTATAGAGGCGTTTTACTTGATTTTAATGGGGATGTTTGAATATGTCATCCAGAAATTGAAATCACAATATAGTGGATGGGTCTCGTAATTAACTAGTCAAAATCAATAATAGCCCACATCGTAACGTTTGATTCTTTCACAGTAATTGGCAATTATATAATGTCTGCCGTTCTCCATTTATAGAAACGGTTATGGATGCGTTATGCCATTTATTCTCCACGTTAATTGCGACTATCTCCAATAGAGTAACTACATCTAACGATTGTATCTAATCGACCTGACCATCAAATCTTTCACTTCTGAAATTCCATTCCATTAAAATGAATTATCAAATAAAATTGAAATGGATAGACCTAAAATACTGTCGAATTTTCTTTTAATCTTACGACACAATTCATTCAATTGGAACATGCTCTCTAAAGATATAATTTAAGTATCCTAAAATTCAACGAAATAAAAATTGAACTAATGCTGGTGAGCACAAATACGTCAGAGAATAGGGATCGTGTCTTCAATACCCCGGTATTATGGAAGAAAATGGTTTTTTTTCAGATTAAGTTGGTGACTATACTGATCACTGAAGGCATTTGAATCAGTTTACGATTGTCCGTCATTTAACAAAAGACCTCAAGTTCGAGATGTCAACCTAGGAAAATGTTATACATCAACTGAATATCACAACATCTAGCCATATGAGCTCTATACCTTTCGAAGGGATATGATATGATCATCCTGATGGGAAACATGAACGCCAAGATCAATCTCCAGATGACATCAAAATTTAATATGTTTGTGGTAAACATACTTTTGGCAACATTATTGAAAATTGAAATATTGTGTTCGTTTCATGTAACACTTCAACCTGGTGATCACCTGGACACACCTTCCCGCACAAATCTTGTCACAAGGTGACTAGGAGAATGGAAGAGCAATTCTGAATATCAGAAATAATAAGTGTGCGAACTTTTCAAGTAACAATCAACTGCTGCTGAATATTGTAAACTTTAAGATTATCGATGTTCGCACTACCGTGCAACTAGACAAGAACAGAACAAACAATATAATATAATTAAATTTTTAAACAATTTGTTCCAGTATTACAACAGATTAATAATAGTACTCTTAACCCCCCGCCGATAGGTGACAGCCCCGCGAGCTGTAAAATGGGGTACAAGGTCCCTAGGGACCTTCAAAGAAAGATACTTTGGTGACATGTATTATAAGTATCCAGGTGTGTTCAATATATATCTGCATGATTTTGTAAATTATAAATGCAGCCGATGCAGCAATATCAATCATATTGTAGAACATTGCAAGTGGCCAACGATTTATTGAGCATTTGCAGGAATAAGCGCCAAGCATTTGATCCATTGTATCCACCTCCGATTTATGGGAAATTTAGTCCTAGTAGCTATTGGCTTTTGCTTATTTAGATGATCTACCTCACAAGTGTAATGCATTGTAGACAGCAATAGTACCGATTTATTCCTTTTGAGCACATATGAACACCATTAAACATTGCCATTATAGAAACCAAATATGTAGCGAGCTAAACACAGGACGCGCAGCACTTTTAAAAAATTAAGGTGGAACGAATGGTTTATTTGCGCGCATGATTCGAACAAACGCAGTTTATTTTCTAACGTTGAAAAAATGTTTGCCATATACGGTGCGATCGACACGAATGTATTTTCCAACCAAATTAACCACGTTGTTCTGACCTTGATTTATCTCACGTTCTTGACCTGGCACCTTTCCACCATAAATAATGCCCTATAGTGTGTGGTAAAAAGACTTTGAGTTACATAATCACCATAATTTTATTCCAATTTGACCGGTTTAGATGGAATATATTTTGTAACACCTATGTGGCCTCGATATGAAAATAATTGTTCGTCTACGGTCACCGAACTGTGCGGAGCATAAGCTGCTTCCAAACTTCCTTGTAACATTAGCCAAATATCATCGATGCGGCAGTTTTGCTGGTGAGTCATCTCTGCAGACGTGAATTCGCGCTATCAAACCGAAAGAATTTTTTAATGTACAGAAAACGATCTTGCGATAAGGCAGCTTCGTATATTGGAGCATGACTTGAGTCCCATAGTTCCTATACAAGCTCGGTGTTGCATTTTATCTGCCCAGCATACGAAAAGATCGCCACAAATGCATCAAACGCTTTCAGCATCAATGCTTTCCATTACTTCTGCTTGGTGGAATTTCCTTGATTTCGTGTAGTTGCTATCTGGTTGTCCTTGCGATTCATTCCGCGTATGATAATGTGTGCAATATCTTCGGCGATCAGAGAACGAAAAATTGACAGCGAATCTTGAATAATCTTGTTCGATGGCCCTAGTTTGCTTTGTTTGTATTTAATAATGTAATGAGCGCGTATACCACTACTCGATGGTTTATCCTTGCACCATTTCATACCACTTTTGAATATAAAGTAAGCAACATCAGGCTCAGCCTGTGAAAAGCTGCAATGGCAGCAGAAGTTTTTTTACGGAACATATCTAACTGATCATCGTCGTCTTCATCGAATTTTTCGTCATCGATTTCAACATTTGCTTCGCTTTCGACATAGGAAACATCATTGTTATTTTCTGCCCGATATATAAGATTGGTATAGTCATCGCCATCGTCAAAGGGGTGATCATTATCGTTCATTTCAGCCGCGACTATTATTTATTTATTTACCATTCAAAGTATTCCTAAGAATAAGAAATCTCCTAAGGAAATTTAAAGGAATTATCGTAGCTACGCATATAAAAAAAATGTTTTAATTACGATACAGAGCTCGAGATATACATTAATCCTGAAGAAATGGAAATTTCATAAAAAAGACCATCCATTGAAGGTGATAAAAAATGCATCATCTTCTTATAATAATCTCATCATATTCCCTCACACTTGCCATTTTGGCAAGATTCCTTCTTCACTATATCTAAATTATTTTATATATTTCAATTATTATAATCTGCCAAAAAAAAAAAAAAATCAGTCTTCTCTACTACCCCGTTAAAGACGTCCGCTAAAGATTATATTCTTATCTCTTTGCTAACAATTGTAGCTTCCTGCATTCATATTTCATCATGACTCGTGCATGACCTATCCTATTTTTTCATACTCAGACGCAAAAAAAAAATAGCTTTATCGGTGTGCCTCAAAATCTAATTGCAACGAAATACGACGGCATTTTAATACACAATGAAGTTGCATCGTGGTCTAACAATGTGTCACCAATATAAAAATAATTTAGTAACAAAAATGCGAAGTTTATTGTTTTATTTTTCTTTAGAACAGTGTTATTAGATCTCTCAATTGGATTGTAATGTAGTAAACATATATCGTCGCTGTTACGTAGGAATGAAGTGTATTTGATTACATTGAATAACAAGTGTCGAGCTGTTGTAACTCTTTACAATAGTATTAGCAGCTGTCAATACAAAGAGCTCACATTGATCCGTTGAAAATTGATTAATATGAAGACAATAGAAAGGAGCTTGAAATAGGTTTGATCAAGGTAAAATCAACTGAGTTTGCAACATAAAGTTCAACAAATTCCTGCGACACGAAATTTATTTTCTTCGGTTTACAATGAAGCTAATGATGTTGTCATCAAAAAAGAAACAAGATAAGAGAGAGCCTAATTAATGAGCTCGGTGTGAAAATTAATTCGGGTCAAAGCCCCCATGAATGAAGAATGAACTTAGCGCAGATCAGATTAGATCATAAAAGGCGCTGAGTAGATATAGTATGGATATAATATTTTTGGTTATTTTTACAGTAGTTTCCGCCATACGGTTTCATTTCTGCAGGGTAGGGAGTAACTTGATTTCTTATTACTAAATGCATTGAACGTAAATGCACTTCCATTTTCTAAAACTATGATTTCGGCTTAGTTCGCTTAATCTAGACTTACCTTTTTGAAACTGCGCTTGATCTATCCCTTTGTTATGCAAGGTAAGGACTTCATAAACGGAAGTCTTCAAAAAGGTGTCGAAAATGCTAAAATGAAAATTTCAGCAAATTTACAATTTCCATAGATGTCCTCAAAAAAAAAACTATAATTATTATATTCTTACGCAGTGCTTACCATTTAAAAAGAGAAATTTTTTCTTTCGATGAAACCCAGCTGTGACAGTGTCCGATGAAGTTCGTGAATTTCTCGTGGAGGTACATATTTAACAATTAACATGCATGCTTTAATGTTTGATGACTTCAAATTGAAAAATCGGGACAGACATGAAGGACAGCGATATGAATAGCCTGTAAAAATGAATTTGTGTTTATTCTGCCCAGACACCACCCCACCAATATAAACTCGAAGTTCTCCAAGTCAACGGAAATTACAATGACTGGTAGGAAATCTGTATCAAAACACGTAAAAACAACTTGAAGGACAACAATTTTGGCTGAAGCTCAGAAGAAAACCATTATCTTTCTTGTACCAATTTAATTCAGGAACAATATTACCTAAAATTACCAAAGTTCTTATAGACAAAAATTCAACAGCTATAAGCTGATTTCAGCTTGTTGAAATAGTCTAAATCCTGTTTACTAATAGATGGAACAAATTTCCTGGATGCTACTTCAAAATCCTCCAACACGACCACAACCTTATCTGAACCTAAGTTTTCATCCAGAATTTTCCCTGAAAAATTTCTCCCTTTGTAATTGCCCCGCATCAACAAATATGAAAATAATCAATTCCTTACCTCTAGCATGTTCTTCAATTGTCCTCCTTACTGCTGATAGCCAAGCATTCGAACATATGGAATATAAATCAGCACCAGTCATATCAGACTTAAGCATCTCTGCAATTGTATCAATATTAAGACCTTTTGCTAATTTAAATTGTTTCATTTGGGCCTTAAGTACAGCTGCCTTTTCATCTTTGGTTATACATGGGCCAACATAAAGTAATTTATCAAAACGGCCAGGTCTTAATAGAGCCGGATCAATAAGATCTGGTCGATTAGTAGCGGCCAAAATGAAAATTGGCTTTGTAGGATCAGTTATTCCATCCATTTCGGCAAGAAGTTGACTAACAACACGATCCATTACACCCCCAGAATCTCCTGCTACACCTCTATTAGGTGCTAAAGAATCTAATTCGTCCAAAAATAGGACACAAGGTGAAGCTGCTCTGGCTCTTGAAAATACTTCGCGTACATTTTGTTCACTCTGTCCCACATACATATTTAATAATTCTGGGCCCTGAACGGAAAGAAAACTTAAACTGCATTCGGTTGCAACAGCTTTAGCAACAAGTGTTTTTCCAGTTCCAGGCGGTCCATATAATAAAATTCCTGACCTTCTTAGATTTTTTCCCATTAAATGGACATGCTTCAGAGGCAGACCAATGCTACTTTGAATTTCATCTTTTAATTTTACTAAACCACCAATATCAGACCACAAAACTTTAGGTACCTTTGGAGCTCCTAAGCTATCCGCAAAAGACGTTTGCATTTCATTTAAATTCTTATCGAAATGATCTAATCTTAAACCAGTTTTATGTCGTTCTGATTTCATGTCATGCAGTGCATTATCATATAACAGTTTGAGGTCACCTAAAAGAAATCCCTGTGATTTTTCAGCTACATGCCTTAGAACTTCTCTAGTACTTGTCCAGTTGAAAAATTTGTTCAAATACACTTCTCGAACATTAGAAGAGAACAAAGGAATATTCTCAAGATTTGCCTTGTTGAATATTTCATCGTCGAATAACTCTCGAATGTGCAACCATTTTAGGATGTTGAATCTTTCATCTTTATTTGGCGAATCAAGTTGGATGACTTCCAAGAAAAGTCGCTGTACCATTGATTTCAATTGTTTTTCGTTTGTCAGAGCAACAATTATTATCGGATATGAACGATCTTTCTTGTAGAGTTCTTGAATTTGAACTTGAAATGAAGCAAGTAATCGAAGATCTTCATTACCTTCGTTGTCAATACCAAAAATCTGGAAATGGTGTTAAATTTTAAATATAAATATGTAGACAGAAAAAATATGCTTTAAATGTGAATTCACCTCAAAATTATGAAAACAAATTAGCAATGGCTCGCATATGATACTTTTAGCAAAAACTGCCTTCAACTTCAATTCTGTATGGGATGGCACTTGAGAAACGATTTCGGCACAATCGACTCCATATAAATTTAGTCCAAGTTCTTGAGCAACGCTTATCACAAGTTTTGTCTTACCACTTCCACGTTCACCTTGAACTAGAAATAGTGGGAAAATATGTTTCGATGATAGGCAGCTAGATTTTTTAGGTAGAAAAGCATTTATAGACGACTTCAAGATTTGATAGGTACTCTTTAAACCTTTCGGATAATTCTCTGCTATTGCAACATTATCAAGAACTTGCCGAGGAATAAAATTATGTAAGCTGGCTGTTTGAATCAAATTCGTAAAGTTTTTAGCTACAATTGCTTGCACCTCAAAATCTGTCGTTTTACATTCAAGACTTACGCATCGGAAATATAAACTTTTCAAGTAGGCAAAAATATGATAATATTGAGAGTATATAGCAACTCCTAGCAATTTCTCATTTACATCTATTCGGTAAATAAAACCCCGATGCAATATACGTGGAGTATTAAAGAAATTCCCCAGAATTAAATCAATAACATCTGTTGGCAATTCATATGGATTTGTTAAAAGATAGATATGCGCTTTTGTTGCGAGGCTTGGCACCTGTTGCGTATCTCCAAATTTCTCTACCTTTACCCAAAGCGTTTTCTTGGTTTTAAAGCGATCAGCCAAATTTGCATAGAAATTTTCTTGAGCAAATATACAATTCCGTTGGCATTCAATTACCGGCAACATCTGAACTATAATCGTTTGAAGCTTATTGCTGAAAATATGCTTATCAATTGATGATTCCTTTTGTCCTCCACTTACTTTTAAATTAACAAAATTCACTTCACGGCTTTCAATGTAATTGTAGAAGACTTCTTCAGAAATGAACAGAACATGTTCAGATTTTATGAATTCATTTTTTAAAAGAAATTCGTACAGTTTGTTCGGTATCGGGATAAGTTTATATTTATCCCGAAAATATTTAATATATCTTTCGAGAAGTGATAATGTGAGAACAGCTGGAAAAACATACCAAGGATACTTTGGGTAAAGGATTTTTATAGCTGCAGTATAAGCTTGCACAAGACCTTTAATCTCTGGATCAAGGTCTTGCCGTCGTGAAGTTTTAGATGATTGTTTTCGTTTCTGAAAAGAAAAGGTTTATAGTATTATTATTATATTGAAGAGATATAAAAAAAGAATGCATAAAAACCGTAAATTGTACATATTTTTAATATTATTTTTTCCTGAGATACATCTTGATAACATACTTTTAACAAGGGTTTACACATGCGGTCAATAGATTCATACTTGCAAAAACTACATTTGGCGTACGGAGGCATTCTTCTCAAATTGTTTAACTGAAATATTATGTAAGAAATCGAGGAGCGCATTGAACCTACATATCACTCAAGGGCCAAGGCAATGGAAAAATAGAAAGAGAAAGAAACCATCTAGAACTAAACTGCTTCTTTCCCTTTTCGTTTGCAGTTTATAAGTATTCCTACGATTATGTTAGTACAATACATACTTATTTATATTTAAAACTTTCACTTGCAACAACACCTAACTGGTTTGAATCGTACAATTTGAGAACGGTTTTTTTTATACATTAATATCAGCCTAAATGAATATAAGTAAATAATAAGTAAAGACTCAGGAACCGACTGACTGCATAAGATAATAGGAAACTAGACAAAAAGATTAAATTTTTAAAAAAGGCTAGAGCCATCAGCAAATAAAGGTCATTGCCATTGGGCCAGCACGCAACTTATATATTTCCAAGTCTGGTTACCTTACACAACAATGTATAAATTAAAACTATTTTCAATTGTATTAATTCTAAATTAATTGATAATATAACATAAAACTCATTTAATATTGATATTCAAATTCAAATTTATTTGTTTATAATCCCCTGCTTAAAGCATTGTACAACGTTGGGAATTACGAAATTAGATAGTTTAGCACTTAGATTAATATAACAGCAAAATATAAGATAAAATCAATGTAGCGGGTTATACAGTATTATAGAATTATATAACTAGATATTTTTTTATTGACTATCAGAACCAGCTTAACACAAGCTCGCTGCATGGACACGTTTAATAAATAAACGTCTCAACAATACATGCGATTCATCACTTAGTCGGTGTTAGTATTAGTATGTTAAACTAAACATAGACCAAACACCGAATGAGATGACATGCAATGCGACATGGAAACAGAAATTTAAGTATTATATAAACGTTTCTTTAAAACATGCTTGGAAATATCAACGACAAAATGCTCAGCCTTAATATTAACAACAATGCACATGCGATTGATGGGTTCATACATACTAAAGTTGGATCTTGCGGCGTTAACATGCAACAGAGGTAACCTTCTCAAATTGTGCGCACTATCACGGAAAGAGATTTTGCTAAGTAGAAGGGGAGAATCAATATTCGCGTTTAAGAGTTGATGCACAAAAGTTACATCAGCGACCATGCGACGTTTTTCGAGGGAGTGCATATTTAAAAGCTTCAAGCGATCCTCATAAGGTGGAAGAATCAATGAATTGTTCCAGGGTAGGTGCCTGAGAGCGAAGCGCAGGAAGTTCCGCTGAACAGACTCGATGCGTTCGATGTGTGTACCGTAAAATGGAGACCAGACCTGGCTAGCGTATTCAAGGAGAGGTCTCACAAAGCAAGTGTACAAACGCAGTGTTATGGTGGGATTCGAGAACTCTCGAGACCAACGTTTAATAAAGCCCAGCATAGAACTACTCTTAGATACCATATAGTTAATGTGGGATATAAAATTCAATCTATGGTCACATTTAACACCCAAATCAAAAACAGCACCCTCGCGACGGCGAATCGTGGAATCCGAGAACACATAATCATAAGTGATTGGTTTCTGATTACTGTGGAAAGTCATAACCTCACATTTGTCGATATTGAGGGCCAAATTATTGTTTTTGCACCAAACGTAAAATTTGTGAAGATCACCTTGTACCAGTTCACAATCGGTAACAGATTTAATCTGAGCGAAAAGTTTAATATCGTCAGCATAAATCAATACTTTGCAGTGCCTCACAACAGAGACAATGTCGTCAATAGATAGAATGAAAAACAACGGCCCCAAGTGACTCTCTTGAGGTACGCCGGACGAAGCTTTCAGGACTCTGGAGACGGAATGACGGAATAGTATTTGATATGTTCTGTTATCTAAATAAGACTCCGTCCATTTTATAAATGTTGGGTGAAACCCATACTTTTCCATTTTAAAGAGTATCACGGAGTGAGATAACTTGTCGAACGCTTTACTGAAGTCAGTATAAATACAATCTGTCTGATAGCCTTTTGCAAACCCGCCAACGGTAGGCGAGACAAATTCCAACAAGTTAGTGGTTGTAGACCTGCCCGAGATAAATCCATGCTGGTTTGAAGAAAGCAAATTACATAGTATCGGTATTGAAGTTTTGCAGAATATCCCTATTTGCTGATATGATTTGATACATACATATTAATTGAGCTAGCGTGCCACCCTGTAGTCAACGCTGTCCGTCGAGTGATCTGTCAGCTCATGCTGGCAGTCTAGACTTTACGTCCAAAGCCAATCACTCTTCATACTACCATAACAATTTTTAAGAAAAACATCAAGTTTTATGTTTTATCAGCCGAATTTTTCGCGCGAAAGTTTTTCGGCCGCTAAAACATAAAAGTTGTGTTTTTCTTAAAAATCTTAGATAAATATACTATTTTAGTAGTAAAATTACTAGTTTATCCTATTTCCTATGATTTTATTAATCATTTGGCAAAATCTTGTTTTAAAGTGGAATAAATTGAGTTTTTCGGTTCTTGTTTTTGATGTCTTAGACGGCACTCTCACATCTCCTCGTTGGTTCAGCTGTTCATGCTTGAATCCCTCACTAAGAACACTCACCCACTGACTTATAACAATGGACTGCGCGATTTGCTATTTCATGTGGCACAAAAACTGTTGTGTTTCTGTATATCACCGTTAGAGCACCCTTTAAAACGATTACATAAAAAACATGTAAAACTCAATCAATCAGATGAAATTTTACACCCGTAAATCGAATTTAATTAAAAAAATATATTTTCTTGTGGCCAAGTGATATTTTAATCGTTTATAAGGAATTAAACTCATTCCGACTTTAATTTTCAAAAGTTATTCTTAACTGAATCATGCTTATGGGCAAGAGAGACGAAGCATGGTAAACACTATATTTACCTTATTCCTTCTGCGGTGATTGCATCTGTAGCCAACATAAAAACATCAAATGGCATATGCAAACGTTCCAGATGCAATATTTTGCGTTGGTAGCTCCAACTCTGCCATAGGGCGAAAGAGAGAACTATAAAACTTGTGCCATGCTTTCTTATAGGAAAATTGCAATACGCTCAGTCCATTGTTATAAGTCAGTGCACGCACCCGATTCGGGTCCAATGACATATTTTACCAAGGAAATTGCCTCTGGAACTTACTTCCGGAATCAATCAGGAGAACTGATCCTCACAAGCTGTTCAAGGAACTTACTTTGCTTAATCTTATAAACTCTTAATATAATGAGCATGAGAACTCTCTGCACATTGGATCCCAAGGTGGTGGCGGACTTTTCGCTTTGGCGTTTAATAAAATGTTGTATGAAAAACATTGATTCGATCGACTCGAATTCCCCGGTAGACCTGATTACCTTATCCTTTGTTAGTTTACTAAAAGTCTTTGTATTTTATCGATAATCGCAAATCTATATTACTTACTCGATGTACCTAACGTTGTAACGTAGTGTAAGCTGTGGTCCTTTAATAAATAATTTTCTATTCTATTTCTATTATCTAACCTGTTAAAAATATTTCAGTTAAATCAATGCAATTGCATACAATCCAAATTCAATTGTGAAAGCAGAACTTTTGATAAAGTAATTATTAGCTCGGTTAAAAAATAATTAAATAATTACAAAAAAAAATCAATTTAATTTCAGATTATATCGCGTTTATACTTCCTATAAATAAACTAAAAATAACTTTAAAATATTACCATTTTACCATTGAAATTAGATCAAGGTTAATGCTACATATTCGAAAAACTGTAACCATTTGTTGCCATTGAAGTAATGTCTATAAAACCCTTTTTTATTTATAGAAGATTTAATGTTTACTTAGCCAGGAAGATGATTTTACAGTTTGCAAAAAAAAACCCAGACGACTTGTTGAATGTTGACTGACGCTTTTAATTTGTCTTCTTCTTCTTCTCCGCAAATGGCGAAAAGTACGACTATCCGCCAACATATAACATGAAAAGACGACAGTATGAGATCTCAGATGCTGCCTCCTCACTTAAAAGAAACCTAATGCGCCCATATCCAGGAAAAAAATTAAACGTAAATCGATCAATATTCAATTACAAGTATTTCTGCTTACTATTTAACGAGCAGTGAAGTATACTGTGTTATATCGCCCAATTATGTACAGTAGTACAGCATCGGTGATAGCATGAGCTTCGGACTTTTGATCTGTTTCCAGCTATTTCTAATTGGTGAGATTTTTTGTGCTTTGGATTATTCTTTAAAAAAAGAAGAAGAAAAAGCGGGAATATGCACATTTGTTTTGATTATGATCGGCTTTTGTTGAGATAAATTAATTATAAATAATCTTATAAAAATGAGTGAAAAATCTGTAACTATACAACTAATAAATAAACTGGGCTTACAAAATCACCCACTTATTGTAGAGTACGTAATTTAATTCCTTTCTTATTCACCGCTACAAATATATTCAATTTTTAGAAAAGCCACAGAACTACTTCGTCTTATTGAATTAAAATCTTCCAAAATAGTTGCAACTATAGGTGATTATGGGAGGACTGTAATCTGTGTTGATTTGGCTACTACAGTTCTAGGAATACCTTTTGATACAGTGCGTACAATACTCCACATAAAATAAATTCAGGCGACATTTTTTATAGCACCATATTTTTAGAATGATGGCATCAAAGCATCTGGTCTACGAAAGTCTGTTTATCTAACATACAGAAGAACTCTGGAGAAATTCCTTGATTTATATAAACCAGTGGGAATAAATGATATTTGTATACGATTAGGATTAAAAGAATACCACAAAAAAGCAAATGAAATATTCAAATTATATAAAAACTCGATTGGCGAAAATCTGTATGATATCGACTTGTCTCATCCGCAGTATCCAGCAATGGCAGTGTATCAGGCGTGTAAGCTGGAAAAAGGAAAAGTGCCTAAGGCAAAGATTGTTGTATTTAGTCACTTGAAGCCAATGCAGTGGACTAAATTGGAACAACAATGGGATAAATTAATTCAAGCCAGTGATTTTATAAATAAGAGCCCAAAGCGACAAATCGTTGAGAAAGAAACAAATGGAAAAAAGCTTAAAACGAAAGACGACAAACAAATTAAATTGAAGAAAAGCTCAGAATCAGACGACGAATTTGAGGACTATGAAACTTGGAAAAGAAGAATGCTTGCTTTCGCAGAATTGATGCCCTCTGAGAAATTTAACCAACCAGCCGTCGATAAAGAAAATTGTAGGTAATAATCCTAAAAAAACCTGAGGACATCACACTTTTTGTAATCATTTTAAGGAAGACCAGTAGTTTTAGTTTTTAGTTTAGTTTAAACCATTTTGTTTATTGTAGAAAGAAAAAAAAATGTATGCAAAAATAATTTTTATTTTCCGTTTTTTAATCATAAATTTGAATATTTTGAGCAAGGCACTTTATTTTTAGCCATAATTTTCTCTAATCAGCCCAATCCTCCTCATCACTGGCATCTGTTGTTGAGGAATTAGCTGCGACTGAAGTCTTAACAGGTGGTGGCGGTATTAGTGCTGAAAGTCGTCCCATAACAGTTCCGCCACCGGCAACACTTTCAGATTCTTTAGCACCAGAAATACCCTTGCGCCGCATAGATAGTTTATTATGTAGATCAGCCATTAAATTCCCTGCCGGTTTGTTAAGTTTACTTCCTCCTTGCGGCTCATTATTCTTTGCCACCTCTGCTGCAGCTCTTAATTTGCCACCTTTTGCTCCGCCAGCTTTTCGAATGGCTTCCATTAAATTACTTCGAACATCAGTTATCGGCGGCGGTAACGGTCTAGTTTGTGCCCTTCCTATGTTTTTGCTGTCTTCAATATTAGCTGGTTGTGCTTGCGATGGAGGCGGAGGAGGAGGTGGTGGCGGAGGAGGAGGTGGTGGCGGCGGTGGTGGTGGTGGTGAAGTGAATGCTGCGTTTAAAACCGCCACAGTATCTTCAAGTTGTGGCGGTGGTGGTGGTGGTGGCGGAAACGGCGAGTGCTCAGTTAAATTCACAGTTACAACACCTTTAATTTGAATTACATTTTTTAAATTTTTTCCTGTATTGTCAGCATTTTTATCCTTTTCAAAACTTATAGGCTCTGGCAGATCAGGCAGCTCTTCGATGTAAAAAGATGGAGCTATCTTTTCACTTTCCGATAAGTCAAAAATTACATCATCAGCAATACCAGGTAGGTCAGGCAGATCCACTGGTACATTTATTTCGGGAGCATCATTCAATTTCGGCGTATAAAACAGGCCGTGATTAAGCTTCTTTTCATTATTTTTTCTATGGCTTATAGATAGAGGAGCAGCACCAATTTTCTTTCCAGAAGACTCTCCATTAAATGAGCTTTGTTTTCCTCGATTGCCTTCCTTTCGTACACTACTATTGATATCCATATTTTTTGTTCGTTCGTATATATTTTCTGAACTATTGTATACCAGCAAGGAGTTTATATAACTAAGGTTCGAAGGAATACAACCAAGACCCGGTTTTTGATCAAGGATTTTATGTAACCGTGATTTATCTAGGCTATTACGGATGTGAAAAAAAGTTAATTTTTCCTGAATATTTTTATGTCCGATCGGATCTTGATTGCTTGAAATATAATAGTTGGAATTCAATTCAACACATTCCGCCGCCGTCTTTTTAACATTATCAAAAGTTTGTGGTATGTCTCGAAATACGTGTGCTGCAGGAAATTTTGCCGGTGAAAAAATTCTTATAGCCTTATTAATCCCGGCCAAACTGTTAATTTTTACACCAGCTATATTAATTCGAGATTTCAATTCATTGACTTTTGCATTGTTTTTATTGATTCTATCGTCAATCCTGTCAAAAATATTGGCAATTATGACGTTTAGATGCTCTAGGGAATTAATAGATTGAATTATTGTCTCCTCATGACGAAGATCTGGCGGTACTATTGGAACAGAATACATTTTTCTCGATATTCTTATTTAGCTATGATTTGAATGTGAAGTAGTTTTATCGTAAATTACTGTTTAAAAAATCACTTTTATCACAATTTCAGTGAACACCATCCCCTTTTTAATAGATTTTTATGTTACTGTCAACTGTGTGTCTTTTGGTCAATATTCGTCAGCTGATTTGTTCTATTACATTTTTAAAGTTAAATAGAATTTTGGTGAAGGGTGCATGGTGGTAGGACATACTCTCCATAGGATTTTGAAGTAGATAGAAATTACTGAACTACTTTTTTTAATTTTTTCCTATGTTGAATATAAAATATAAGGCTCAATTAAAGCTTCACAACAAATTATATTATTATTTTAACTTTTTATCACTTCGCTTGCGCTTGTAGAAATTGTAGTATGATGTGTTGACTTTCTTAGCAGGCGAAATATTTTGATTTTGATTTACCTTTCTGAAGATTCCCCTTACACCATTTTTTTTTTAATTGCAATACTTTTTTCTTTTAAAAATATGTAATAAAGTAAAAATCATTTATTTGTTTTATTCAAAATTCAGCGGCAGCACTGGCGAGACTATATAATAAATAGGAAATAATGGAGCATATAAGCACCTACTTAATAACAGTAGGCGGCTTAAACTGACTTAAAATCTATCAGACCTTACACGGTATATAGACTAACTAGTACTCTGTATACCGTGAGTGCTTATATTAAAAAAAAACAAATATTCTCGGAAATTTTCCCACACAATACCACAACAATACTATGTAAATCAAATACGTATTAAAATTCTCTTCTCTGTACAATTTTGTTCCGGAAATCCCTTAAAATGGGAGAATTCCCACAATCTGGCAGCACTGATTACTATTGCGAATTGCGATCGCTTCTAAATCAGATTCATTTGTATGCATTTTGTGTTGTTTTGTATGCCTGATATTGGTATCCACCACCCACCACACAAAATTGCTATGTTTTGTTTCCATGTGAAGTTCAACCCGAGTTAGTTCTCGTGGAAACGCATATCGTGTCGAGTTGCGAACCTATCTTGTTTTCCAAATAATAAAAAAAATGCTCATCCTCATATCTCCAAAGAAAAAAAACAGCTGCATTTTTTCCAATGTTCATCAAATAGAGATACTGGGCTCGCTTGTTCCTCCAGATAACTTTTAATATTTTCGTAAAGTGATTAGTCCGAAAGCACCAAGACTGGCCGTTCTAGTTTTAGAAATCTGAAATATAATTTAGGTAGGTGCCTGTTCTAATCTATATCTATGCGGCCCCGGCCCTTATCTTGAATCTTGCAAAAAGTGCCAATTAGGCAATACAGAGAATTTCCCTCCTTACCCGGAACGGAAAGTGTAGATTAGTCAATATATCGCCACGCCAATACACTTGAGTTGCGCGAATTCGATGAGCTGTAAGTTTCAGTTTCAGTATAATCTTGCTAATGCTAAACAAGATACATTTGTACGCACGTGCATCGTAACAGCTGGAAAAGCTGCACTGTTTATGCGTGGATTTATTTATAACTACGGATTGTGGCAGTTTTTTTTTTCTGGTGAATAGTGTAATACGAGATTATCCTACTCGAGTGAAGTGAGTACGTATTCCACAAACTTAGCGTGCCCTTTTTGAACAAATCTAAAATAAATGTAGATCAATGTAAATATAGTTTTGCTCTATACATCGCCATTAATCAGCTTGGACAAAAATATTGCTTTGTTGGAAAAATCTTATATCCGTAACTGCTAAATCAGAAAATATTATTAGCCGAAAGGCAGAGAGAATTTAGAATGCAAGTGGACAATGTATATAAAAAATCAATAGTTTGGGTATAAACAGACGACTTGAGTAGTAAACACTCGTTACTGATCAACACCATCTACTCGCATAATTTGGGATGAGAGCCAAAATATTAAATCCAAGAATGGCGGTATGAGAGTGTAATGTCCCATTTCATGAATGATCAATCAAATTTATCTATTATCGTTGCATGGCAAGGGTGACATAACAATATCCCCATAAAAGAAAAGAACCAAAATCGAAAACCTGAAAGCTGATATTGAAACTGAATTCCGTGGTTACTATTATATGTAAATGTGTTGACGATAGAATACAATAAGAATTCTTTACTGGTGCAATGTGCTTGTTTCCGTTCCTAAGTGCACCAGGCAAAACATTGAGTCACATAATGCACATTGTAAAGTTAACAACAGTTGTAGTAATTGTGTGAAAATGTATCCAGTCTATGTTATTCTTGTCATCGCCATTTATCCGTTGATCCCCAACCGCCTCCATATATCTTACCATATGTAAATAATAACAAATACTTAAGCTCAAAATAAAAGTATTTTTATTTCAAAATTATCCGCTTTTTTTTTACAGATGAACTTCACTTAAGATGTGTGATCTCTATGAGCAATGGGAATCATTTTGGTAATTATTTTTACATATTCCAGGTCCTTTCCAAATCAATGTCTTCGTTTTAATATAAGAATTTACAAGTTTTCAAAATACTTCCCAGATTGCACTGCCCAAGTGATAACCAGATAAGCCATTCTTTATAGTTTGCTTCTGAACTATCTAGACATAGTTTTATTACAATTCAAATTAAGTTATCACTCCTTGGCAACATTCCGTGATACTATAGAAAGAGCGCCTTGTATGGGTTCTGAGATATAAGATATATAAGATCATTCCAATATTTCTAAATGAAGGTTCTAGGTTATCCTTCTTGTGACATCAGGAGCTTGAAGACCAGGAATCAGCACATAAAACGAGATCGCACCCCTTCACAACTGCTACACCTTCGCTCTACCGTACAGGTCTGTTGTTATTTCACAGCATCTTTTCTTTTGTACTAAAGGACCTAGAAATGGCATCGAAGCATTTGTTTTCATAAGAAAAGAAAATTCTGAATAGTTTGCATAGCATAAGATTTTATAGTTCTCTTGTTAAAAATTCTATAGAACGTTATCTATTTTAATAAGACGAAGACTTTGAAGATACACAAGGACCGTAGCTATAATAATTTTTTGAAATACAATATTCATAATATTTGCAGGATTGCCATTAATCAGTTCAGGAATTGTGCTCGTGGCCGCAGAGCTATGTTGCAGAGTACTTTTGATTCTTAAAGAAATAACAATGTACAAAAAGCACTACCCTCGACAAAACAGACTACAAACGATAATTAAAAATGGACTAACGTTTAACTTTCAAACAAAACTATGCTTTACAGCAATTTTTGTTTTCTTATTAGCTTATGGAATAAAAAAAGATTCAGATATCTTTAAAGCACTCTTGAAACAAAATTCCTCTTTTGTGCCTGTGTATATGTTGTTTAGATATGTAAAAGTATCGAATAGTAGGATAGATCAAGCTGAATTCATAAGATCTGAAAGTGGATTGGATTATGGAGCGGGAATAGCTTCAAATTATTATAATGCATATCTTTTATTGCAACTTCCGGAAAAGGGATATAACATAAAAGGTAATTATGATGTCCTCCAGTAAACTTATTATAATCTTTTTAAAATTGGGCTCTAAATAGCACTTAATAACCGCGGTTTTGATAACAAGACTCGAATAATCCGCATAGCTAGCTGTAGATTTTTGTCTACTAAACTGATGCGAATCACCATGTAAATTCAAACTGAAGATATGGTTTAAGAGATTCAAGTTAAATTCAACCAGTCAGGTTTATAAAGAGTGGGGGTGATTACATTACATTTTTTATAGAGACTTCTTTTTGTACAGAGAAAGTAAATGTGGGTCCCATGGGTTTTCATTAACAACAACATCACATCTCTCAGTTCTTAATGAAATTTTCAATATTCCAGGAATACGGGAACGCATAGAAGACTATGAAGATAAACATGGTGTTATATTTGCTATGAAAAAACTTATTATTATAATTCCTGACTCCTTACACTCTGCCCCTGAGATAGATAGTCCCTATTTGAAAAGGGCAGAAGTAAGTATGAAACTTTACATACTACTATATGAGTAAGTGGCATAACCATATATGTATATTCTTATTTACAGCCTTTGGAAGTGATACTGATGGGTCGAGCTGGAGTCAGGCGTCCATTTAAAAACGATGTCTACAGATTCACTGAACGAATCAATGGAAAAATATACTATATAACGTTAGAATGTGCTCCACCGTTACTTAGTTTCAAAGAATCTATGGAAAGTGTCGTAACAGGCACCCCAGATATGAAAGCTCTGCAAAGAGAGATACTAATGAAATTTTATAAATCTCTTAAGCAACACATTTCAAGATGTGATTACACACGAAATCTGTGCGAAATTGTGTACTATCCAGGTAATATTTCCTCTTCTTCTTCGTTGCATTTATTGAATTCTTTTTTATTTTATTTTGAGATTACGATGGAAACGGACATCCAATTGATATTGGTTTATTTCTCTTCAACTACATGAGGGAAAGATTATCCCAGCCTAGAGATTATTAATTTTTGGATGATTTCATTAATATTTATGGTTGTGTGAGGCAACCATGTTATATTTTGCTCTTTGCATTTCATAAAAGAAGTTCTTAGGAATGCAAGTAAAATGTCATTCGCAACTGATTTTTTCAAAGTTAATTGTATCGTAAAATTTGATGAGAAAGATAAATAAATATAATCCATATGGTAGGATTTGTGAGGCCGCCAAAAGTATGCAAAACAAATTACAACATGTAGCAGATCTGCCCGAAAAAATCTCATGTTAGTTTAGTCCACCAATATGATCAAAAATATCATCCTGAGCAATAACACCTAGTAGGGATAGCAATTGAATAATTTTGAGAAGTCATTCCTATTAGAAAAGTTATTATTTAGACGGTGAAAGTTTGAAGTATTGTCAAACAACAAAGCATGTTGCAAATTTCAGACAATCCCCTAATTTTGTACCTTATGGGGTATAGTTTTTTTTATATCTTTATATTAAGAAAATTTGAAGAAGATACGTGAATAATTGTACGATTTCACATGCACTCTGTTAATATAAATTGTTATAAGCTTCTTGAAATTAATTAAAGGATGTGATCAAGCTGTAATGAGTTTTTCTCTTATATATAATAGAGCTGAAAGTTGGATCCGGATTTTCTAATATACGGATATCCGGTATCAGGATCTACCAACTATCCGATTCCTGAAATCCGGATCTGGATCCGAACTATCCGGAACCAGACAAAGCAAAAGAGGTTCAATAGTTCATTCAAATTGCATTGCTTCATGGGGAAAATATAAACTTTCATTTTCCCAATGAAACACATGGGGAAAATATAAATTTTCATTTTCCCAATGAAACAACGCTATCTGGAGGTATTAATTAATTATTCCGGAAAATCAGCTTTAATATATCTCTTCTCCAATTTGTACTTTCCTACTTTTAAAACGTTTCAGTTGTTTTTGAGTCATGGTAGATGTTTTAGAAGTGTGTGCCTATCCGCTGTAAAGTTTGATAAGGATGGATGGAAGTTTGTCCCCAATGAAGGACCCTACTCTGAGAGCTTTACGAATTAATGGCATGACTCGATCTTATCGATGTTAATTATTTTGGAATGAAAATTATGAATATTTATTTGAGTGAGATAGAAAATGTATGAACAGAGAGCGGGAGAACTGCTAAGAAAGGAATCGTGTTTGTGCAAAGGCAAATACAGAAATCGCAACATTGTTTTTCTTTTTTAATTTGTTGTTTATTAAATCAGTCACCATGTTACATCATACAGTTGCATTTTATCACTTCAATTTTTTTTTTTCATGAAACATCTATGTATGTTTGTATGTGCTACAAATCTCTTGTATAGCTTGTATTTGTATGTAATAGCATTATATAAAATATAATAATATTCTTACTGCTCAGTTTCAACTGATTTTATGTAAAATAATAATAATAATATTAATAGTAATAATAAAAATAAGGAAATGAAAACTAAAATATACAGGGTCAAACATAAAACGAAGGGAACCTAATCAAGATTTCCAAATAAGCTCAATTAATGAACAAAAACTGTTACCTGAATAGTGTAACTCGTAGATTTTTTTCTTCTCATTTCTTATACAATAAATTTTTTAATAAAAAACTAATTAAAAGTAAGTATTTAGAAAATTTCAGCAATATCACTTTATAATTGACAAAAAAACGAGCAAAATTATGTAACATAGCGTCTACACATGCAATGGTCAACTCCATTTCATATATGGACAGTGTCGACACTTCTTGAGACATATAAAAATTTCTTATTGGTAGAATTACATTAAGAACGTCACGCCGACGTGGTCGCCGTTTTATGTAAAAAAAAAATTTAGAAACAGTGCTGCATGTATGAATTAGGATAGTTTAGATGGCATCGTTTTTGCGCGCCGCGCACAAAAATGGATGGGTAAGGGAGGTGTGCGGTGTTACCCCGCGCAACTCTCTTACTTAACCATTGCCTTACATTGCTCACGACGGTATCGTCGACCCATCTCTAATTTTAATGCTGGCGATCCATTGCTGCCAATGTACTAAATCTATTATGAAAAACATAAAATGAAATGATATTTGATTTTCCGAAAATAAATGATTTTATATTCAAGAAAAGGAAAAATGGTTATATGTTTTGTTAAGTTGTATATTTATTGTGAGTTTATTTTGTTTATTTAAACAAAATTTATGACTTTTATAACAAAAAATTCCATGAAATAAGATATTATGTGGAGCTGTCATTTCAACTATATTTGGACCCGTTCTCAACTCAATCTCTCAACCTCGTGTGCTCAAAAACACAAGTCGAAAACTCAACTCAATCTCGACTCGAATCTTTCAACTCTGTATGTATGTATGTAAACATGGTATATCTTTCCATGAGCCAAAGTTGAGTTAGCGTTAAGTTTTGCTGGCTGAGTTACTTTGATGCTGTTTCCATGACAGGCTCTAGTTTACAGATGAAATATTTCATACAAAGTATCCGGATTTGTCACCACACCAGTAGCAAACCCAAAGGATCCATCTTTTCTATCTCGGCTATTTTTGGTGCTGCCCCTGGTTGCAAATCTCTATACCCAATTTTTTTCCGGTTTCGGGTGTTGATAGGTACGAGTAAGAAACTAAAGAGAGGCCATTGCATGTATATATATGCCATTTTTCCGTGTTAGGCCTGAAACACAATTGGAGCTTTTCAGCCAGCTTTCTGCTAAAGCTGACTGAAAAAGCCGAATTGAACACAACTGGCGTTTTTGACATTTGCAACTTTTACTTGTTTATTTTGAGAATATTTATTAAGGAACGACAGTTAATGCTTCTGATTTTCCAAAATTACGATAAATGCGCCAAAATCCCTTGCATAAACTTTTTTTTCCATCCGCCTGCAATGCGAATTTTTTATAGTATGTGTATAAAAATACACATTTTTGAGATTGTGGCACGAAAATTGTTGTTGATGGGCCTCTCCTTTAGTTTCTTACTCGTAGGTTGATAGTCGTTTCATGTTATATTTTATTGTTTTGATTGAGCGGGATTTTTGAGTTATTTATTCTTTCTCACCACACCACAGAATCGCACTGAAACCGAACACATAATTCCACATTTGACAGCTCCGAACTGGTATGGTGTCAGCACAGTTCTGGTGGGTGTGCGATTCCGAGTTCAGAAAAGAATTCACTATTAGGTCATTTGTTGATTTCGCCTTAAGGAACTGTGTAGTGTATAATAACCGAAATTAATAAATTTATTTAAGTAAAAAACAAGTGCGCTCAGTAATCTAGATAATTAAATTGACAGTTCTGAGGTGTACTTGCACCAAACCAACCAATGGACACATTAATAAAATTTAAAATCGAATAGTTTTTCACGAATAAAACATTGACGAAAATCATGAAGTATTATTTCATATATCATTTTTTGGGGCTTCGAATTAAGCTCATTGTTTTGCTCCGTTTTCTTTATTATAGTATCAATATAACGTTCAGCTGCAGTGAGCATGTTCGCTGCTCCCACATTAATTCTCTATTAATTTTGTAGTCTACTGACAATTGTTATTGCTACTTTTATGCCTTATATCACATGTTAATCTGCATTTTAGGCTTTACTTTAAGCTCTCTATTGTATGTCTTCATTATCCTAATCTATAGTGCTATTATTATCTTCTACTGCAGTGAGTCTGTTCATTGCTCCTTTGTTAGTTTGCTAAACAACTTTGTATCTTATCGGTAATTCCAACTACCAACTATCTACTACTCACTCGATATACCAAACTTTTTAACGTAGCGTGATAGCTGTGGTTCTTCAATAAACAATTTTCTATTCTATTCTATTCTAAGTGTGTAAATCATTTCCAAAAAACTGCTGAAAGTATGGTTAACGGAAAGTACTGTGAAAAGAAGAATGTTATAAATTTGGTTATAAACTTGTATTAAATTTATCATAAAAATTATGCAATTGAAATCTGGGAACTTTTTTTAACACTAAACGTACCACCAAGCAGGGTCAAATGACGCCATTCAAAATTTAAAATGCTTGGAGAAGAAACCAGTCATATGTATATGTAAAAAAGTGTAATTAATTGATTATTTTATGTATAAAAATAAAAATATAACTATTATTTTGTTAGAAATCAGAAGTTATGTTGCGAATTATTTCCTTTGATAAATTAAGAATTTCTTTCTAAAAATCAACATTTATTTCATAAGGGGTCAAATGACCGCTTATGGTAAGAATAGGTATGTATAAAGTACCGGTACCACCTCAAATAAACTTGTGGCTGTAGAAACTCCTAAAATTATAATCATAAATCATGTCTCAAGAAGATATTACAAAATATTAAGTTTAATTTTATTATATTATGTATATTGCTGTGTAGTTTCATAAATGTTACCGTTTTACTTTTGTTTAGTTTCTTATTGAAATTTTTAATTTAAAGAAATGTGTATCTTCATACACTATCAATACGAGTTCATTAATTTTACTTAAATTGTATAAATTTATTCATAAAATGTTCGTAGAAAATCTCAATTAACTTATGTAGGTTGACTTTGTTCAAGTTCGACAGTCTAAAAATGCATCACGATCAATGAATGCGTTCTTCTCAGAGAGTAGAACTGACTCAGAAACTTTTCTCAACATTCTAATTTAATATTTTTTAATTATTATATTTATTGTTTTATATTTTTTGCATAACGATATTATTTGGACCGTAAAAACATTTGTTTTTTTTTTTGTTTCATCATACAAAATTTGTTGAGGTTAAGTTCACTCTCGCTTTCTACATTATTATAATAATAATAGCTGAAATAATCAAATATCTAACGAAAAAGCTTATATATTTCTTAAATTAATCAAATTTCTGTCGTATAAAGACTTATTTTTCATTTAAATGAACACGTAAAAACTAGTGAGATAATTATTATATTAGATAAAAATAGGGGGTTTAACCCAAAGGATGCCTGCCTTTTTAAATTTGTGTGCTGAATCTTGGCCTTGGTAGATCACCAAAAATCGTATCACCATGGACACTTTTAGCTAATGCTTTAATGCTTGCAGCTATATCTATATTACTATCCTCTGCAATCTGCAAAATAAATTTTATATTTTTATTAATTTTTACATTAATTATTTATTATGATTATGATGTGGAGTTGGATGTCTTATAAAATTTTTAAATATTTATATAATTCAGAATGAGAGTTCAAGTATGAACAACTTTTTGATGAACATTACAAAAATTATTTAAAATAATTATTTATAATCGAAACTGTATATTTTATAATAAATCAATTTGATTTTAAGAATATTGTTACGTGCAATAGAAAGACGACAATGAGATCTACATACTTCGCGTGAAATGACTAATTAAGTACGGATATAAACAACTTTTGGAAAATCGTATCACAGAAAAGGGCAAGCGAGAGCGACATCTACAAAGTACAGACATAAACAACGTTAGGTTCGGAGAATCGATGTTTCGCGAACAGAATATTCGGGAAGGTTCTAGGACAATTTGTTAGAGTATAAATACGGCGCTTGGAGGCGACAGGAGACGAGTCTTATCTTAGACAGTGCAGTGAATACAAGTGAAAGCGAATAAATAGAAGAAAGTATTAGATTGCGATAAGTTGAAGTTAAGTATTAGCGATAGTTAAAAATAGAGTTGATTTGTGTTTAGGTGTGAATTTAATAAATGTAAACAGTGGAGTATAACAAAAAGGACTTGTACATTATATTTGAAATATTGTGTTTGAATAACGAACTAAGGCCACTCTCGTAGCAATATGTTTCTAGAAACACTTAGGTGGCTTGCGCAGATAATTCCCAGTTAAGTTTTAACAACAAAAATATTTATCAAGTGTAAATATTAGAATAAAATATGAAACATATAACGCGTTGTTGCAAAACCCATGGAATTAGTAGACCACGTATCTGCTTGCACGTCTAAACATACAATCATTAATATATCTAGTATGTACATAGATTATTCATTTAGAAAAAAAAAAATCTCGTAATCTTGAAGGATCCACATCTTTAGTAATTCCACAAAGCAATTAACTCTCAGCCATACAAATTTTCCCATTAAATATTTTCATTGTTTAAGTGCGGGGGCAGAACGTGGTATTTGTGAAAAATGGAGAAATGAATCTATGCTGTAATTGAGCGTACAATATTAAATTGGCTCTGAACAACCGAATCAGATATCACTCGTTATACATTATATGTACATGCAGCATCTGAATGGGTTTTAAAAATTTGTTTTTCAAAAGAATTCTTCCACCTATGGCAAACTCCTCCCCGGTTGATTCAAACCTAGATTTCTACAAGCATGAGCCAATTCTTTACTTAACTTGGAAATTCCATAAAGTATTAACAATAAAAATAAATTTCGAGTGAGATTAAAGCTTGTTGTGTATAAGACTTTGTTTATGTACAAGTTTACCCAAACGGACATGCAACCTATTTGATTTATATACTGGTAAAAATGCTTATTAAATCTTACCATTACAATGTTGTATTCACTTAAATTAATAATTTGGAGCCAAGAGAGGCCTCTAGTTTATACATGGACGCCATATAATATAATAAAAATGGAAAAATCTCTTTAACCCCTCCTACCTCATGAACGACAAATTTTACACTCGTCTTCTTAAAGAATTTGTTTCCTTATTTCAACTACAACTATGAAAGATTAGGCTCGATATCTGAGACACCCTGTATAAAAAAAATATTCAATATAAATTCAAACTTACTGTTTTACTTATTGAATGTATTTTCATGTTCATAATAGGAAAAATTCTTTGAACTTCTACTTTCGACTCTTATGTCGATTTCGATGCACTTTTATAGCAGTGCAGCACTGAAAAGGTTCGATGGGACAACTTTTATAGCAGAAGTGCAACACCAGGTTTGCACTGAACTTCACCTACCTTGCAGTGGATATTTTCTCGGTGTTATAAGTACATATTGAAATTTGATTGTCATATTAGCTATCAAAGTGGACTGTGATAATTATTTTTTAAATTTTCGAGTTAAATGAATTAAAAAAATTTGTTTCGGTTATTTGCATATAGTTTAAGAAGGAATTTGTTTCTTTATATCAATTACTCCGTTCACATGAAGCGAACTGGAGTGGATTAGCGTATTTCGGAGTGAGAAGAGTGAGGAATTACCTACACCGGCGTTAATTCGGTAGTGGAGTGGAATTAATCACATGTGAACACTTGAGTGGATCGAAGTGGATTTACGTTTGGATATTTTTCGGTATACTTTCATTTTTCGCTTCGAACACCTTCGTGGTTTCATACAATATTTTAGAAATAGTAATACTTCTTTTCATGATCCGTCTTTCAATATCTACAAAAATAACTTCAAATGAGAGGTGACTTTAGATTAAGAACTGTCAATAGAAAGATGTCTCTTTTGTCGATTTAATCCAGTCCATCGCATGTGAACATTTGGTACTATGCGAATTAGGACTATTCCAGTCCAATCCAGTCCGCTTCATGTGAACGAGGTAACTAAAGAACATTTATTACATTTGACAATTCCGTACATATAATATGTGTGTACACAAATATAAGGAATATAACAGAAATATGTTCGATGGGCTTCAGTGTTCCACTGCATGAAAATGTAGACCACTGCCAGAAAAGTGCAACTCTGATTTGGTTCCATCGAAATCGACATTAGACTATGTGAAGGTTTTCATATAAATTTCGAAAAGAAGCCGGCTACAATTTGGACTTTATAGCGTTGTAAGGACATATAAAAAATGTTACATAACATAATTACCTACCCCTTAAAAATGTGTTATTATTAAAGTGGAAGCAATTGTTTTTACAGACAAATTGATTTGGAACGCACACATCAAAAAATAAAACAGAAAATACTGTAATGTTTCAGATTACAATGTCCTGCTCTCCAGTAACACTGAGAATATTCTTCAAATATGAAGTTACTTTTAAAGTTGGGCAGTTCTTTAAGTCTAACTATGAAATTGTCCCAAGGACAATAAATACAAAGTACGTCTCTTCTACGATATTTTGTCAATAAGAAGGTGGATTCAATATCTATATGTACAACTTCTGAACATCAGAGAGGCGTGCATAAATGAAAGTAACTTTTAATTCTGAAAATTATTTTATGGTTTGTGTCCGGGCATTACTACCCGATATTAATATTTCATAATTACACATAATAAAACCTGTTAAAAGTTTTTTGAACAATATTTATAAAAGTTGTTTCCATGTCATTCGTTTTGAGCTCATTACGCATCCCTAGTATTTCTATATCCTTGACCTGAGACTATAGAATCAATATAACAATACAGATGACAAAGTAGATAATTATAATTGCTCATGTAGGGAAAGCATCTAATATTTTAGTAGCATCTGAACTATACAACAAACGTACAAATATGTAGTTCTGGTATAATCTTCATCCAAAGAAATGATATTCTAAACGAATCTATTATTATAACGTTCCTGTAACTTGAGCATACCTAAGAATCGCATTACCTTATCACAAAAACTACGCTCGTTACCATCAGACTCTTCTAAACTATACAAAAAAAATTTTCTGAATAAGCATAGCTAGCAGCTACTACTACGTTGTTTTTTGTGCACACACCTTGGAAGATTAATTTATCAAAATCTTTTCTAAAAATAGATAACATCCGGGAAAAGAAATTTTCATGAAGTTTATTACTTTTAAAAATTTATCATTCGCCAATCGGAATGAGCACGTGAATTTACAAATAATCATTAAGACTGTTGCTCCGTTCAGTGATCTTTATGCTGGCGCGCTTTTTAATTTACATAGAAAACACCGACATTGCAAAAACATCTTGTGATAAAAATTGGTTACCGGGGGGAAGGAGGGCCTAGCAGTAAGCAGAATATGTTTTGTACAGACTCAAGCTAAATCGCACAACAACAAAAAATTTCTTCAATATTAAATTTTTTATGAGTGAATCCATAATCACGTAATGTTATTATTTTGAATATCATCCAACTTTACTCTGATCAAATGGACATAAGGTGACCGGACTTTATAAAAAAAAAAAAAAGAGTAGTGGAGCTTACCTCATCATCAAAGTTTTCCATATTATATCTTCCCTGAGTTGCAGCAGCGATGGATATTGGTAAGCTCTTTGCAATATCAAAACTTGGTTTCCTTGTATTCGATCTTGGAATTTGCATACCCGAATCCAATTCTCCCAGAGCATCTGAAATATTAAAAAAAAAAAAAAATCCAAAATCATATACATAACAATTATCGTATCATTTGTAATCTTACCTTCAGCATCTTCAGTCTCTTCCACATCAGACATTGCATTTGAAACGGAAACAGGATAATTTTCCATTCCTTCAAGCTCAAAAAGACAATCACTATCTAAGCTACCACCAACAATATTTGTACTGATAGAAGATCGTCCAGTCATTACACCCCCAAATACACTAGTTTGTTGCCTAAAGGTGGGACTATTACCAACACTCATTGGAGTGCTATCTGGTGTTGCCGGGGGTGTATCTAAACTGGAGACTTGCTGCTGCTGCTGCTGCTGATGATGATCCTGCTGTTTAAACATAAACAAATTTTGAGTATTGTCAATGGCACCGCCGTCTGCTGCAACAGCCGAGTTCGTTGTTAAGTTATTATCAATGGCATCGATCACGTTCAATGGTTCAGGTACATGGTTCACTAGACTAACTAAAATTTGATATTCCTGTTCAGCCTTTTCGCGGAAACTTTTAAGTAGAGCAAATTGCTGTTCTGTATACCGACGGATCCTTTCATCCGTTTCGAAAATCTCCTTTTGCAATCTACTATTCAGGTGGTGCGTTAAATTTTTTATGCGATTCTGTTTTATTTTATTATTGCTATAATTAACATTTGATGGATAATTGCTGCTGTTGTTACTGTTTCTCTTAATTGTACTCGCTTCACTGTTGAACAGTAGTTGCTTTTGGTGATCAATCATTAGAATTCCAAATGTGTTGGAGAATGATTTGCTCAATTTTAATGAGTTTATCTCTTCGTTATTTGTGAGGAGCGTTGAATTAATCAAATAACTTGAATCTGATGTATGGTCGGCATGTGTTATTGTATTACAGTTGATGCAGTAATGCAGAGACCATGATTCAATAGGCACTTTGTAAATTAAATCTGCTTGGTTGATGGTCACAGCTAAATCGTTCAACGGACCAATTGCCTGAAATGATTATAATATGAGAGGGTAAGAAAATTTGAATTTCAGATGATTATAGATGTGAAATTTATTCAAGAGCGCGATTTTGTATTATTTTTTTTTATCTGTTTGTTGTTTTTCAATTTCTATAGTTGATTAGCACAAAATGTTAATCATGTGTGACGCTTATATTTCATTGTGTATACTTTTAAGGTTTAGTTATAGATAAGATAGGAATTAGTTATGAGCGCAAAATACATTTCAATCAAAATTAGTCAAATTATATAAACCAATATCTGTAAAGAAATGTACACAAATTTAATAATTAATTATTTTATTGTCTGATAAAAAAAAACTAATTCAGGAGTACCACAAGGGTCTATACTTTCACCGCTACTAATATTTTTTCACTCAGTAGGAATTCATATGACGTCATGTACATTTTTATTCTCATGGGAGATAGATAGTGTTTCAAGACAACTTCTTAACTGGAATATAAAGACTAGGAAGAATAACGAATTACTGATTGCACTGATTACATCTATTTTCTAATATTAGGACAGCCACAATTCCAACTTCAGAGTACAAATTCTATCTAGTAGAGAATGATGCTGCCATAAAAATCTTGTGTGAATATCTGTAACTAGCCCAACAATGGAAAAAACGACTGAACAACTCGTTTAAAGAGCTATTAAACTTCTTTATAAAGATTGGCTTATTGTAAGGAAATATAGGGTTCATAACGCCCAAGTATCATATCCTCAAATTTATATTATATATTTCACATATGAATGAAAAAAAAGGTTGGTGTACATGAGAATGTCAAATAATCAGCAATGGAAAAAGGGCAGTCGACTTCTATTCGTGAACCATTTTTTTTTGCTTTCTTTCAATCTTAGTTATTGTTGGCTTATGACAGTTTGAAGCAAGAAGAACTTCCTTTGAGTCTAACCAACGTGCAGCCATAATTCCATTACAATTTATTTTACTTTGGGAACGTTCTAAATGTCCATCGAACACGGGAGTATCTTTGCTAGAGTTTCAATATGTCCCAATTGCAGGAAGGCCAATGGTCCTCAACAATGTTATTGATTTGAAAAATCTGTCGAAGGCTACAATCAAATCTGGCTTACGAATAGAGGCTTGAGAACAACTCGTTCTCAAAGAGTACCAATTTGGTTAGGGGATGTGTCTTTATCAGTGTATATATTCAAATCGTATGTGTACCCGGTTTTAGCCTCACAACGCAACCATAATTCAACTCCACGTTTGATTGGCTGCAAAGACAGATCGACTCTTGAATTTCGCCATGCATACGTCGATGGATTGCGCGGCACTTTCACTTCGCGCTGCTTCTTGATACAGACAACAACTTCGGATATGTAGTAATCAGCAGCATCACTATTAAGAATGCAATATGAATACACAAACTTTTTGGAAATAGTTTCCGAAATACATCGAATTCCGTCGCTCCTCGAGTTAGACCAAGAAGAACTGTAGTAGTTTTTTCTGAAGGAATTTGGAATGTAGGTTCAAAGTTCACAAAGTTGATATACCATCTGTTGCCTGATTACCACCCCTCGTTAGATAATGGGGCATCTAGCAATCTAGAATGTTCGTCAGCGATCTTCTGGCATAATAATAATATATTAAAATAGTACAATATAAGAATTGTTTACTACTTTTATAAAAATAAAAAAATCTAAATAGACGAAGCACTCAAAAACTCGGTCAGTTCTTTGTGAAACTGTTGCAAAAGTGCTGCAATATGACTGCTCAGCATTGCGAAATGGGATCATGCAGTGACACGTTTTCTCAGAATACTGGATTTTTCCTGCACATCATAGACGAGGTTCAGTAAGTCTATTGGGACTTCTGATATAGATTTAAGAGATGTATGCCTCTATAAAACGCGGTGGGACATATTTTCCCAGTAGGGGTGAAAGGGTTAAGAATAAAATTTGATGCTGGATAAATTCAATTTTCTTGAGATACTTTAGAGCTCTATCATAGGACCTATATTGGATCAGGTTCTACAATATTGAAGAAAGACTGATGAAAAAATTTGTATAGGATTCACCAAATTCCGATTATTCTACACATCAGGTATCCATTTCAGGTACTCAACACATAACCAAGGTTATGGATGTTCTAGATACACTTCTAAGTTTTCTGCAAGCTCTAGCAGCACTTGCATTACGGACACAGACCTACTATGTATTTAGAAACTAATATTGTTAAGAAAAATCATGGCTATATATAATTCAGTAGTGTCAGCAAATATTTTTGAATAGTACTGTCTGCTACTTGAGTTTATAAGAGAATTGAGGTCGAATGGGTAAAAAAAAAAAAAATTATATTACTCTCAAGTTATCACTTATTTTTTATGTTTTAATTAAATGTCACATTAACGTCATTCCACGTTTGTGTGATATGACCGAAGTATAACCATCGATTTCCAATTTAATCTGTGGAGTGAGGGGAGCGGATTTTCATTCGTCTTGTTGATTAATATGTAATTGATATAGTCAACACTTTTCCACGAGTTTAATTAGCTTCTAGTCTGAACTGTATTACTATTAAGCCAAAGTGTGTTTTTAAAAATAGTTAAAGTGGCTTTTCACGCCTTAATTCTAGACAAGTTTTTTTTTACTGTATTTTTATTTATAATTTTGTTATTAAAAGTATAAAGATATAAACAGAAGATGAGTAGATAGATAGAATTTTTTTGTTCACAAATCACAAGTGGTTGAAGTGTGTAATTTTGTTCATGATAAGCTTAGATAAAGGAATTAATGATAGTAGTCGTTTTTGTTTTGTCTGACACTGTAATACGTATATACATAGTTACAATCGTAATCTTTATTCAATTAATTCACCCTGAAATAGATAATCGAATAAAAAAGACGCAAAGTTAATAAAAGCAAATCAAAAATAACAGAAATTATCACGAGCCTCATTTAAAGAGTCACCATAATTATAAATAATATAAAGAAAATCAAACATTTTGCAAGTCTTTACAGAGAGTAGTGGGGGAGTTAAAGCAAAACTATACATACTTACATACAATATTGAAAATAGAAAAACTATTTTTAAATTTTTATCATTAATTTTTAATCGAGCTACATTGATAACATTTTCTCGTATGTACATAGGTGGTACTGCAATAATAACTCAAGTCAATTAGAAGCGATGAAGGTCTGGTCTAGCAAACAAACAAAACATTAGCTCTCAACATAAAAGTAGTGAAAAATTTTGTAAACACGATTATGGTAACTGCTGATATAGAGGCGACGGGTAGGCCACACCAAATATGAACTAGCCTCCTAGCTAGCGTGTGTGTTTTACTAAAACTATATACATATATACTAATTACATACCTACATAATACAAAACTCGACAATAGCTAAACGGACGGCGGACAGGCCAGTTTAAACATTTATATGAATTTGAATAATTTTTGATAAAGTTTGAAATATGACGCTGCCTTACTAAATTGAAATAGTATTTGCTAACTCTAAATAGATGTAGGCGAGGAGGAGTGATTAGAATTTCTGATGATAATTTTTACTATGTTTGTTAGTGAGAGAGACGAGGAATGCAATTCAATCAAGAGTGTTATGATGGGTATGGTTTACAATATGAAAATGGTTACTTATTTATTTAATAGAGTTGAAGGCAAGATATTTAAGTACATATATTGAAATATCTCAGCGTTTCAATTTAAGAGTACCTACATATATATATTATGAATGCCTTGCAATGAAAATGTTTTTTTTAAAGAGAAGTTACAAAAATTGGCTGTCATAGAAATACAAGAAATAGCCAAAAAAAAAAATTCTTTACCCTAGGCTATATGAAAATAAAAGCTAAATAAAGCGAAAACTCAAAGCTCTGTATGGCAACACCAAGAAGAGGTCGTCCGATTTAGTTCATCATTCATCAATGCTGTGTACAAAATTTGAGCTCTCCACGTCGACTCGTTATCAGGCTGTCTTCAAATATATAGTTAAAAACCAAAGTTTTGTATGGCAACACTAAGAAAGGGTTCTCCGATTTAATCCATTTTTGAACTGATATTTGCAATTCAATGAAAATGCCATGTACAATAGGCGCTTTCGGCAAGCACATTCTCAGTGAGACAAGTGAGATATTCTCAGTTGGCTCACTGAGACTGCACTTTCGGTGAACTGTCTTACTTCCATATTGAGCTACAAAATTCGAACGCAACCACTGAGCAACTGAGACAAGTGAAACTGAATTTTCTTATCTCAGATGACTCAGTTTCGTTATTTTGTGATTTTAATTACTAATTAAAGTTTAGTAAGGTATTTAAATGAACTACCAACACTTTCCTCAATTTATTTCTATCCATTTTCTGTGGTCAAAATTATTTAAATGTCAAAATTGTCAAATCAGCTGATTGGTGTGAACTGAGACAACTGAGACGGTTGCTCAAAGTTTTGTCTCAGTTGTCTCACTAAGACAGTGCTTGCCGAAAGCCCCTAATATTGGAGCTCTCCATGTCGACGCGTTCTTAGGCAGTGTCCAAAAATATAGTGAAAAACGAAATTTTTGTATGGCATCCTTCGTAGGGTTATTATGTGTGTGGGTGCAGGTCCAACCCATTTACCTCTACTAGCATTATTTCTGTGGAATGATAAACTTAATATAATTTATTATTTCATCATCTAGCTATGGTATAAAAATGAGTCAACTTCGGTCCACGTAAAATTATGAAACCTGCTGACTGCAGTCACGTACTACTAAAAATCGAATATTTTTCCGAATTGAATCAATTTTTGAGAGTAGTGTTGTAATCAAAATATTTCAAGAAAAATTCAAAGATTTCATTTTGTAAGAAAGTAGGCTCATTTCACAAAGAGTGACAGATAACAATTTACAGTACGGTTTTTTATAGGACAAATCTTAAAAATTTGTGGATTTGTAAATCAGAAATTAAATTTATATGAAGAATAAGTATATATTTTTCTCTACACAGATTTTCTTGTTGCTTAACAGTTTAGAGATAATAAATTATGACTCAACTGACAATAAATATTGTTTTTTGTTATTATTTTATTTATTATAAATACTTTTGTAAGTAATAAAATTTTAATTAGCAACAAAAGTTAATTTGGCAAAGTATTAAATGTACTAACGATTCGTGCCAGTTTATCGTAGGTAACGAATGAAAGCCCCTTAGCGGAGCAGAAATGCGTACGTTACTATTTGACTAAATAGTTGCCTAGTTGACGCGTACCTACTGTTACGATATAGCCAGCCTGGTACGGAGGAAGGTGTTCTCCACGTATCACGGTGGTATCTTCGACTTCTGGTGGTAATAGGATGGTGTTCTCCTTTTATCATGGTGGAAGAGTGCATTAGTTACGTCAGGGGTGCCGGTAATGGCTTAATGCACATTGTTACAAGTTACGACAGAGTTTTCCGGTAACGATTGTAATGCACGTAGTTACGATAGGGTTTTCCGGTAACACTAGTTTTATGTGTTGGTGTTATACCTATGTGGTAGTTCAAAATCAGTGGACACGCGGCAACAAGGATCATAACCCCGATAACAGACTTGGGAGTATATTAATTTTCCTTCCTTCATTTCAGTTGCAACAAGACGTAAGCAGGCCATTTCTACTTGGGCTTATTTAAGAAGAGAGAATGACGACTCGATGATAAATTAAATTTGGTTTTGACAGGAATGTTTTTTATTTTGTTGGTGGTTAGCGAACTTTGAGATTAAAGAAAGAAGTTTTGACAAAAAGAAATTAAGTTTTTTTTTTTAATTGCGCTTACAGTTTTATCGTAGAATTTATTAGTCTAGGGAGCTAGTCATATCCAATTTTTTGTGCGTGATGTAACAAACAAGAAAAATCAATTCTACGTTAGTCGTAACTTTCAAGTACCTACGTAGATGGATAAAATCTGACAATTTTTTCGTAGTGTTCCCATATGAAATTTCTGATTTTCACTATATATGTATTTGGACAATTCTTTTGTGTTGAGTTAGATAGTTGAAATTTTATACACGGCTTTCTTGTAATAATTTTTGATCTACATAAATTTTGAAAATTTGTAAAATTAGGCAATCCCTTCGGAATGTTAAAAACCTATGAAATCATTTTTACTATCCAACAAATTATTTTAAACAGAAATGTTGAAACTACTCTAACGACCTCACTTGTATATGCTCAAAACATTTAGAGCATTTATTTAGACATCTAGAGGATATCGGCAAAAATTGGTCTTGAATCAATTATAATTTAAAATTCTACATATTTATATAACTTTACATTGACGAAACAAAACACCTACTAGGTATACAAATTATGTAGTTCGAATTTCGTTTATAAATTTTAAATTACTTTGCGCGACTAACTACAGATGGGTCTACTAAAACTCTCAAGCGGTATTTCCAATAAAAACAGCCTTGTAAAAAATACTTCCTTCGACTATATAAATGGACTGACTGATCTCCTGTTTCATGTGACACGTGTTTTTATTTCAGAAAGTATGCTCTTACTGTCAATGCTGCCAACTGTCGTAAACTGGCGTCATATTTAAATTATTTCGGAATTTACTTATATGCATGTTGTCAATGGGATTTACCATATTTACCACAAAAATATTTGGGACTATTTGCATTGTTAAATTTTAATTATGAGCCGAAGGAAGTCCTTTTCACAAGGCTGTTTTGGTAGAAAAGTTTTGATTACCAAGTTGCCAGTTCTGGAAATACTGCTGCACTTCAAGCAATTTCTCGTTTCCAATAGATTACACTTCAGTGGGAAAGTATGCTCTCATGGAAAGAGACAGGAATATGAAAGTGGTGCAATTTGCTTTTATGCATTTTTGGTTCAAAGAGCAGTCCATTTATATACATTTTTTCAAAAATAACCAGAACTCTATTGACGAAACAAATTTCTGCTCTAAATCCATTATATTAATTGTAAATTCTTTATTAATTTCTTTGCAACAATTTGTCAAATTCACTACACTTTATTCCTTTTCCTTTCCGAGTAGACCTACACTTAACTGACCAGAACACCCAAATAGTATCCTGAGACCTGGAGACGACAAATGAACAAACTTTGGAGACCAAACCTGGATACCTGTTTGTTTTAAAATACAGAGACTAAAAAAGTATCTAGAGGCTAGTTCTCTTTAGAGACCTTTTGCGTCTCCAAAGAATATACATTGGTCCCTCTCGATGTCTCCAGTTATGTATAAATACAAGAGCTTTACGTTTTAAATAAGTATCGATGGAGCAACCCAGCAGTCTAAATTTAAAAGGTGAAAAATGATCGTATCTGCGTAGATTAAAGATGAATCTAATGCAACCATTAAAATCTACGCTTACAGTGACTGTCCAGGTTCATGTATACCAGGCTACCATAAGTAAAATGAGGTACTATGAGCGCCCTAACCAGTTTCATTTTCATATCAAGTGACATAACACTAGCAAAAAGCCAAAAACCTTCGAAGACCAGCATGGACTTTGCTTAACATCAGGTTGACATTTTCACAACACTTCATATCTTCGGTTATAACCATTCCAAGATTTAAGACATTGCTTCGCACAGGTACTACAGAACCATTAAGATATATTGGCGGAATATCTGCTTTACACAAGGGACCGCTGTAAAACGAAATACACTGGGACTTGGACGAGTTAAGTAATATGGTAATCCATTGGTTGCAGACTACTCATGAATTCTATGCAGATCACTATTTACTCGTTCAATGCAATCCTCCAGAAGTCCTATGGGTCTACTTAAATATATCTGTATGTCATCAGCATACAGATGTACCTTTACATCCTTTACCACTTCTGCGAGGTCATTAATAAATAACCTAAAAACAGTGGGCCCAAAACTGACCCTTGTGGTACACCATTAGATAGCTCTAACGCATCAGATAATTTACTGCCGATTTTGACCAGAGAGGAAACTTCCTACTGATTGCAGATTCACTGAAATTAAAAACTGTGGAGAGTTTACGCAGAAAAATTACATGGTTAACACAATCAAAAGCTTTAGAAAAATCCAATAGGAGAAGAACACTAAAAAGATTTTTGTCTAATGCAGCTCTTAAATCAGTAGTTATCTTAAGCAAGGCAGTTTCACAACTAGAGTAAGGCCTAAAACCTGATTGCCATTTATTTAAAAGCATGTTGTCGTCTAAAAAGCTCGCAAGCTGGTTATACATTAGCTTTTCCCGGATCTTGCCCAGAAAGCAGATAAGACTTATTGGTCGGTAATCGGAGAGTGCTACAAGCTGTCGCTTTTTAGCTACTAGGAGTACCGTAGTTACTTTCCCGCTGTGAGGGTAATTAGAGTACGTAATGCAGGAATTAATAATATGTAGAATATAGGGATGAATAAGAGGAAGTAGAAGTTTAATAAAACAAGGAGGTAAGTTATCTGGACCACTCGCATCAGATTTAATAGAATAGATAGCTTTAAGCCTTTCTTCTAAACTTACGTTGCGGAAACTAAAGTCACTTATGTGCTGATCACTGATAGGAGCAATGATTGAGCTAGTATCGGAGTCAATATACGGTCGAGTAGTTATAGATTAACATTACCTGAAGATATAAAATATTGATTAAGATCATCTGGGCTGAAGCTACACTCCTTACGATCTTTACCAGTTATACCAAATTGTCGCAAATTCTTCCATAGGAGCTTGGGTTGGAAGGTGGGGTTAAGCTTGGAGCCTAAGTATAAACGCTTAGACTGTCTAATAGCTGAGGTAACTTTGTTACAAGCAATTTTGTATAAACATCTCAACCGGTCGGTATTGAGCCGTTTATATCGACGGTATAAGTATTCACGCTCCGAGATAGCTTGTTAAAGATGTGAATATTTCCACTTGTACGTCCACAGATGGGGAAATATAAATATCATTCCAGGGTAGAACAGGTGATTCTTCAAACAAACCATGCACATCTATATTGTGGTAGTCACGTTACGTAAAAGTATTGCCTTTACGATCTGAGTTCAAGGCAATATCATTTCATAAATAAAGAAAATCGTGATCAAACTGACTTGGCGAACTAAGTTGGCTATGAAACAAGACTTTACTACTATCAGCTGTCATTAAAAATTGGAGGGTACTTTACTGGTACTTCATAATTACTGGTTTTTATAAATCGGTTACTTGAATATCATACAACTCTGTAGCTAGCTGTGCTAGATATAGGAAAAACAAGTAAAAAAACTAGAATTGGTCTAAAAGATCTAGATGAATGCTCGTTTGTTATTTGTATGGTCACCCAAAGTTTGAATTTTGAAGTGGTTTTTGAATATATCTCTATAACGGTTCGTCGAACAGCAAAAATGATTTTAACCAATTTTATAGGATTTCATATTCTAAAGAACTTTTCAGTACTACATTAAAACCGTATAGGACTGATCGTTTTCAAAGCATGTGCCGTGCAAAACATGTGAGACAATTAAAATGCGAAGAAATGGAAGAAACTGTTAATTTTCAGATTTTTTTTTTAATTTATTCTTGTCAAGTACATTGAGGTTAAATAAATAAAATCCAAAGGAATTTTTTGTTATTACCAAAACTATAATTTTTTTTTTCAAAATTCAATATTCCACTCATTTTGCGCGCGTGTAAAACAACAGCAACGCTTGTGTAAACTTCGTTAAAATAACGGTTATTTTATGTTGGTTCAAATTTGTTAACTTTACATGTTAGTCTGCAGTGATAATTAACCAAATTAGTTTAGTTTTTCACCATCCATAAGTAATTATGGTCAGATTTTGCTAATCTTTTAAAATATGTGCCATATTTACAAAATATAATAGTGAGTTTAAATTAAAACTAGTTCAGGAAGTACCTACAGGCTGGAAATACGCAATACACTGTTGCAAACAAATATGGCATTAGCAGATCAATCGTAAGTCAAATACTTTGCGAAATTTCTAGAAACAGGACACACAGATACGATAAATACAGGTGGTTGACCGAGAGCAACAACAAAAAGGGAAGATCGGAAAATACTTTCCATAATTGGGAATTACCCATTCACACCCGCACCGGAAAATATCAGCACCTTGAATCTAACAGTTAACCCCAGCACTGTACGACGGTGTGCTATACAGAGTAATTTACGTGGTTATCATCCTGCAAAAAAGCCTTTATTGACGAAGAGACATGCAAAAAACAGGTAATATTTACCAGCTTATTTCATGATCTATGCTATTATGAGACATCGATTTTTTTAGGTTAAAATTCGCTTTGGATCACATTAATTGGTCGATTGCGAAGTGGAGAACTGTTCTGTTTAGTGATGAGAGCAAATTTAACCTGTTTAATTGCGATGGAATTCGTTTTGTTCGAAGACCCAAAGGAAAACGACTTGACCGACGATATTGCGTACCTACAGTCAAACACGGACGGGGTAGCGTTAAGTTGCGGGGTTGCTTTTCGGCTAGAGGAGTTGGTCCTCGTATAATGGATCGTTTCAAGTATAAAAATATACTAGAGACGATTATTTTACCATACGCTGAGGAAGAAATGCCAGTTCGATTGGTGTTTCAACAGGATAACGATCCGAAATACACTTCGAAGGTTGTAAAAGAATGGTACCAGTTAAATGGGATTCAAGTCATGGTTTGGCCGGCCCAGTCGCCTGATTTGAACCCTATTGAAAATCTCTGGGGTATTTTGAAGAGAAAAATTAGTGAAAGGAAATTTGGTAACAAGGCGTCATTAATGGAAGTCCTTAAAAGTGAATGGGAAAATATTTCCCCTGACATAATTGACAGATTAATTAAATCTATGTCGGACCGTTGTGCTGAAGTCATCAGACATAACGGATATTACACAAAATATTAAAATATTTAAAAAAATACTGAACGTTGCTATTGTTTTGCACATGAGTAAAATGAACTATTGAATTTTGAAAAAAAATTATAGTTTTGGTAATAACAAAAAATTCCTTTGGATTTTATTTATTTAACCTTACTGTACTTGACAAGAATAAAGAAAACCAAGTAAAAAAGCTAGAATTGGTCTAGGACCAATTCTTATGATACCTTAGATGAATGCCTGTATAAAATTTCGTAAGGTCACTGATCTATGCAAGTTGAATTTTTGAAGTGGTTTTTCGCATAAATTTCTAGAACGGTTTGTCGCACAGAAAAAATTATTATAACCAATTTTATAGGATTTCGTATTCTGAAGAAGTTTTTAGTACAATACAAATGGCTTGGACTGATAGTTTGCGAAGTACACGTAAAAAACTCATTTTTATATGGCAACACCAAGAAGGAGTTGCCCGATTTAGTCCATTATTCAAATTTTTTTGCTAGTACAATGAAAACACTATGTACCAAATTTCAGCTATCTACGTCGACGCGTTCTGAGGCAGCGTCCAAATATATAGTGGAAAACGAAATTTTTGTATGGCAACCACACGAAGGAGTTGCCCGATTTGTCTCATTTTCGAACTTATTTTTTTTTAAAGTCCGTCTACAAAATTTCAGCTCTCTAAGTATGCGCGTTCTCGAGTTATCGTGCGCACAGACGGACGGACGGACAGACAGACGAACGGACATGCAAAAATCAAAATAACTTTTAATATTATGGGTGGGTGTACAATCCATTTTGCTCTACGATAATTATTTCGAGGTGTTACAAACGGAATGACAAACTTAGTATAACTTAACAAATAGGAGTACATGCGACGAGGAATACAACACCTAATCACGTGTAATCATCATATCTCCCACATATCAACATTTAAACCGAATCGTCTCCAAGCCACCTGTGGGAATTGCAGCGATTGCAGTTTTAGCATCATGCCTCATGCTTGCATGCCAGCCGTGGGAAACATCTTAGATTCAGCTTCAACTTGGCGCTTTACTTTCAGATTATTTTCTAAGTGCAGTTCTCGTTTATATTTCATTGAATAAAGATCCACTAATAATTTAAAGTTGTTCTATTTATTTTTTTGAGAAACGGATAAGTGAAACTATTAACTGGCGCCCGAGCAGGGACCGGTGTAGCGGTAAAAGTGTAAAATAATTATCCCTATAGCAGGACAACCACGCCTCAAGGAAAATAGGAGACAAGGATTATCACGCCTAAAAACAGGATACACAGGACAACCACGCCTGTAATAATTCAATTAAAGACACCATCCGCAGCATCGGTCATCATCAGAAAGGATGCGAACCCCGCACCTAATTTTCATATTGTGAGTTAAGTTATACATATTAGAAAGTTCCTCATTCTTAACTGGTGATTTGTTTTATATCATTTACACATTGAACGAGTGAAATGTTCCATTAAAATAAAATTTTATTTTCTCTTATTTTTTCCAAATTATCGAATTAAAGTGAAATAAAAGAGTATTATAAGAGAGAAATATTATTTTTTTAAAAAAAAGAAATTTTTAGAAATATTTTCTTTTTCAACACACCTTAAAGTGAAGTAAAAGAGTATTATAGAAAAAATTTGTGTTTTAAAAAGGAAAAAAATTTCTGTTGAAATATTTTCTTTTGTGTCATTTTAAATAAATCAAACAGTACAAATTGAGCTCAGAATTTTTAAATCACTGAGTAGTACTTCAAGGAAAGAAAAAATAAAGATTTAAAGTCAACTTCATCAGAAGGTTGAATTATTTACTGGAAATCCAGAATAATAAAAAAAGGTATGAAAACAGGAATATTATTTCAAAATATATTTAGATAGAATTTAATCATCTTATAGAATTTAAGAGTGATCAGTGAATATATAAAAAATATATATATAAACAAATAAGTGTTTACAGAGTTCTGATATATAAAAAAAAAAAAAAAAAAAAAAAAAAAAAAAAAAAAAAATCACGAGCGTTAATTAAATATTTCTTGAGGAAAAATAAACAAATTTTTTCCAGAATTTTGAAAAATTTTAAAAGTGTTCATAAAAACAAAATCAATTAATTTTCAAAGAAGTTTTCTGCATTCTGCATTTTTTTTTCCTACTAGTGTTCATAAAACATAAAATGGCAAATCCTAATCTTAAATCGCCTAATTTAAATGCGACACCTGTAAATTCCAGTCCACCAACTCCTAAACCCAACGAAACTACAAATCCAGCTCCGCAAGCTGTTATTACTGAGATTCAATTAGCAGAGTTGGTAAATAGCTTAGTGATAAATGTTCTTAGAAGAGAAGGTAGAACTATTCTTCAGTCCCTTCTTAATCCGACAGCGGACATTGATAACGACGTCGACCAGCGAATTGACGCTGGAAACGAGGGTAATTTATCAGAAATGGATAAAATTCCCGATGTCGTGAAAAGCCTTCGAGAATTTTCAGGTCAACCTGGAGAGTTCTCCTCTTGGAAAAAAAGCGTAGAGCGAATTCTCACAATTTATGCACATTTAAAAGGAACCGCGAAATATTACGGTATCCTAAACGTGATTCGAAATAAAATTACGGGTCAAGCAGATGTAGCTCTCGAGTCCTACAATACTCCACTAAATTGGGAGAAGATTTCAAAATGCCTCACTTTACACTATGCAGACAAAAGAGACCTAGGAACGCTGGAGTATCAGATGACGACTCTGGTACAAGGAAACCAGACAATTCCTGAATTCTACCAAACAGTCTATCGGCATCTGTCACTAATATTAAACAAACTTAGTAGCATGGAGATGAGCAATGAGTCCTTGACAAATATGACTCAAGCTTATCGGGACAAAGCTTTGGATACCTTTGTTAGAGGTCTTAAAGGTGATCTACCAAGACTCCTCAGCATGAGAGAACCATCAGATCTACCCCAAGCATTACATTTATGTCTTAAACTCGAAAATGTAAACTTCCGGGTTCAACATGCCCATCATACTACAAATAGACCTCAACATAGACCCATACCGCCTACTCCTCCAAGGAGAAGTAATTACCGAGAAGACAATAATTATCAATTTTACCCCGAACTTGTCCATAATCCTCAGAAGATACAAAAATCTAATTTTCATTGGCAACAGCAGCCACGCTATTATTCCCGGCAAACACCACTGCCGCCGCAACCATCGCCTAGACCCGAGCCTATGGATGTGGATCATTCATTACGTTCTCGAGCAGCGAACTATCAAAATTATCCAAACAGGAATCGCCAATTCATTAACAAGCGACCACCCTCTCAACAAGTTCATCCTTCATATAAACAGCAAAGAATAAATCACATAGAACAGGAGGACCCGAATGAAGTTGCGATTACCAATCAGCAAACAACCGAAGAAAACGAATATGAACAAGACATAAAAACTGAAGATTTGAACTACGATCAAAGCCTAAATAATTACATCAGTTCTGACAGCTCTATCTTTGATCCACCCGAACGACTAGATGATATCTATTTTTTAGATTAAAGCGCTCTTCGCTTCCCTATTTTGAATACACAGCGAAGAGCGGAAAGGTTCTGAAACTCTTAATAGATACAGGATCAAACAAAAACTACATTCAACCTCATTGTGTCCGACATCCCATTCCGAATAAAAAACGATTTTTCGCTACCTCAGTCGGAGGCAATATCGAAATTACGCATCATATAATAGTAAATCTTTTTGGACCAGAAACGGCAAACTTAAACTTTTTTATTCTTCCCAGTCTTATTTCATTCGACGGAATAATTGGCAATGACAGTCTTAAGGAACTTAATGCTGTTATCCACACAAACCAAGATTTCATGATTATCAAACCAAACATTCACGTAAAACTCAAACAGCACATATCTGATTCTATTAATTCAATTGATATTCGAACTTCCCACATGAATCAGGAACAGATCGCTAAGCTTAATCACATAATTAAACAAAATCCCAGTCTGTTCTCTGAGCCTGATGAAAAATTAACGTACACCACTACTGTTAAAGGCGAAATCCGAACAACCTCAACTGACCCAGTCTATTCAAAATCGTACCCTTATCCCATGTCATTAAAAGATGAAGTCGAAACCCAAGTAAAAAATCTACTTGAAGACGGTATCATACGACCATCAAGATCGCCATACAACTCACCAGTTTGGGTCGTCCCAAAAAAACTGGATGCATCTGGCGAGAAAAAATACAGAATGGTCATCGATTACCGCAAACTAAACACAGTCACTATACCGGATAAATATCCAATCCCAGAAATTAACGAAGTGTTGGCAAACCTAGGGAAAAACAACTTCTTCACAATAGTAGACTTAAAAAGTGGTTTCCATCAGATACCACTCAAAGAATCTGATACTGAGAAAACCGCCTTCTCTATCAATAATGGAAAGTATGAGTTCACTCGTCTACCCTTTGGGCTGAAAAATGCCCCTGCTATTTTTCAAAGAGCCTTAGACGATATTCTGCGGGAACACATAGGCAAAATATGCTATGTTTACATCGATGATATTATTATATTCGGGAAAAACGAATCAGAACATTTTGAAAACCTAGCAAAGGTATTTAACACTTTAGAAACAGCAAATATAAAGATTCAATTAGACAAATGCGAATTTCTCCAGGAACAAGTCGAATTCCTTGGGTTCGTAGTGTCGAGACAGGGTATTAAAACCAACCATAAGAAAGTGGAGGCAATAACCAATTTGCCACCGCCTAAAACACTAAAAGATTTGAGATCATTTCTCGGTATGTCAGGCTATTATCGTCGTTTCATAAGAGATTATGCAAAACTAGCAAAACCCCTGACATCCCTTTTAAGAGGGGAAGATGGACATGTGTCCAAAAATCTCTCGAAAAATAAAGTTATTCACCTCGGCGTAGAAGCCATGGAAGCATTCAACAAAATCAAATTATCACTAACATCAGAAGAAATTATTCTACACCACCCAGACTTCGAAAAAGAATTTGAGCTCGCAACTGATGCATCAGACCACGCGTTGGGAGCGGTGCTATCTCAAAACAATCGACCAATAACATTTCTGTCGAGAACGCTAAGTAAAACTGAAGAGAACTATGCCACCAACGAGAAGGAAATGCTGGCAATTATTTGGTCCTTAAACTCTTTAAGAAACTACCTCTATGGAGCAAGAAAGGTAAAAATCTATACGGATCATCAGCCTCTTACGTACGCTCTTAGTAACAAAAACACTAATTGTAAGATGAAACGATGGAAAGCTATCCTCGAAGAGTACAATTACAAACTCGAGCACACACCTGGCAAAGCGAATGTGGTAGCCGATGCGCTATCAAGACCACCCTTAGAAACGCATCTAAACCCACTGACCACAACACAACACAGTGATGAGAGTTCATCACATAATCTCATTCCAACAGTAGAGTGTCCCATAAACGTCTTCCGCAATCAAATCATCCTACAAATAGGTCAAGAAACAAGTTACCAGCTAAAATCCCCATTTCCAAATTATCTCCGTCACATCATCATTCAACCTCAATTTACCACAACAGAAATTATTAATTTATTCAAAAGATATCTTAATGCACGTACTATAAATGGTTTAAAAGCGGACGAGTCTATAATGGGTAAAGTACAAGAGATTTACCCAATACACTTTCGAAATTACAAAATTAGATTTACCCAAACTATTGTACAAGACATAGTAAATGAAACGGAACAAGAAGAAACAATTCTGAGAGTTCATCAAAGAGCTCATCGTAATGCCGAAGAAAATAGAATTCAATTATTGGAAAAACATTACTTCCCACGAATGAGTTCTAAAATAAAATATCTGGTTAAACGCTGCAATACTTGCAAAGAAAACAAGTATGATAGACATCCAAACAATCAACATATAAATCCCACACCTATTCCAAATTACCCCGGTCACATTGTTCACATTGATATCTATTCTACTGAAAGAAACCTTGTTCTTACTGCCCTTGATAAATTTACGAAATTTGCACGTACAAAAATAATCAAATCCAGGTCAATAGAGGATATAAAACGTCCTCTACGAGATATATTATTCTTTTTCTGTGTTCCTGAACACGTCATAATTGATAACGAGAAGGCACTGAACTCTGCCACGATAACTTCCATGATGGAAGATGGATTAAATATAAAAATTTTCAGAACACCATCTTATAAGAGTGAAATCAACGGTCAAGTTGAACGTTTCCACTCAACTCTCTCTGAAATAATGCGATGCTTGAAGAGCGACGGCGTTGAACGCTCATTTGAAGAGCTTTTGGAACGATCGGTCAATGAGTACAATTTTACCGTCCATTCTACAACTGGAAAAAAACCAGTTGAACTTTTTTATGGACGAGACCCTAGAGTCGGCCCAGAAGATTTCGAGCTATCCCGCTCAAACAACATCAGCAAACTCAGACAAAAACAGCAAAAAGACATTAAATATCACAATGAAAAAAGAAAGCCTGTAAAAAACTATGAGATTGGAGAATCAATTTTCGTAAAGCATAATAGGAGAATAGGATCAAAGCTAACCGTTAGGTACATCAAAGAAATTGTGAAAGAAAATCGCAACACAACTGTTCTCACAGAATCAGGAAAAGTCATACACAAAACTCACATAAGAAACTGAAATTTCTCATTTCAGACATGTCATCTACTCTATCAGAGGAGAAGTCCAAATCTTGGACCATTCTAATTCGCAAGTCATAGCCCTAAACGTGGGAACTGCAAGGATCCAGGAAGGTCATTTTAAACTAATCCACATAATCGAGTTAAATATTTACGAAACATTTATATCCGAAATCTCTTCACTTCTAGAGAACCAAATTCCTAAAAATTATACCCTCTTCCCTTATCTTTCCCACGAGATATCGCAAATACAGAATTTATTAAACAATTTAAAGCCACATAAGGCAAAAAGATCATTAGATTTTATTGGCTCAGCGTGGAAATGGATAGCTGGAAATCCTGACCATGACGATTTTGTAATGATAGAGAATAAAATAAATAATGTCTTGTCAAATAATAATAAACAAGTTATTATCAATGAATTGTATAACGAAAGAATAAATAACATTACGAATATTACAAATCAAATAATAAAGTTAATAAAAAATGACCACTCATTAAATGATCATTTAGTACTAAGTATTCAGTATAAATTAAAATTAATAAAGGAAGAATTAACTAATATTGCTTACGCCATCCATTGGGCCAAAGTTGGAATTGTAAACTCAATAATACTATCTAAAGAAGAAATTAAGTTAGCTACAGATATTTTAGATAAGGAGAACTTACCATATGCTACGCCAGAAGAAGCGTTAGACTTTGCTATTGTTAAAGTAATTACAAACTCCGTTTCATTATTTTACGTAATAAATATTCCAATAACAAGTAAAGTAACATTTGAAAAATTATTAGTCAAACCAGTTAAGAGGAATAATGTAATTAATGATATAACTTACAAAAATATCCTGAAAAACAAAAATAGTATTTTTGCCATAACAGAAGATTGTAAAAGTTTAGGTTATTTGTCAATTTGTAAACAGGATAATATTATAGACATTAGTAATACTACGTGTATTCCCCATCTCCTAAAAAGTACAAGCGCAACCTGCAACAAAATCAATAATCAACATGTAACATCAATAGAAGAAATTTCTGAAGGTATTCTGCTGCTCAACCAATTTAGCGGTGCCATAAGAATCGACGATTCAGTACACAATCTTAACGGAACTTTCCTCATCAAATTCCACAATTCGACGATCAGTATTAACGGAAGAACTTTTATCTCCAAAGAAAAGCCAACCCTTCATGTCTTACCTGCCATCTTGCAAATCAGTTCAGAAGAAAGTCAATATCGAGAATTATTATCACTTGAAATGATGAAAGACCTACATATAAACAATACCAACAAAATAGAACTTCTGGAAACCGAGAAGATTCTTCATCAATGGACCAGTTACGGACTGCTTACCTCAATAGCCATCATATTAGCAATTTTGGTAATATTTTTCATAAAAAATAAAAAACAAACGGAAATCCACATCAATACAAGTAAGGAAATCGCTCCAAAGTTCACTAACCTAGAAGAAAGCAAAGATATTCATCCAGCTTTAACCACACCAGCAGTTTTTGATCTTGCCCAACATTATTCTATAAGCCGGCCAAAGTTCTACGAGATTTAACGTATGAGGACATCCGCATCTAAGAGGGGAAGACTTAACAAATAGGAGTACATGCGACGAGGAATACAACACCTAATCACGTGTAATCATCATATCTCCCACATATCAACATTTAAACCGAATCGTCTCCAAGCCACCTGTGGGAATTGCAGCGATTGCAGTTTTAGCATCATGCCTCATGCTTGCATGCCAGCCGTGGGAAACATCTTAGATTCAGCTTCAACTTGGCGCTTTACTTTCAGATTATTTTCTAAGTGCAGTTCTCGTTTATATTTCATTGAATAAAGATCCACTAATAATTTAAAGTTGTTCTATTTATTTTTTTGAGAAACGGATAAGTGAAACTATTAACTTATACCCTATAGATTTCATCTAGGGTATAAAAAAGATCTGAAAATAAACAGTTTCTTCCATTTTTTTTTCCATTTTCATTGTCTCACACCATGCGTTGCTAATGTTTTGCACGGGACTGTATGTAAAAATCCTAAATTTTTATATGGCAACACCAAGAACGATTTGCCCGATTTAGTAAATTGAATTTTTATGAAAACACTATATACAAAATTTCAACGCTCTACGTGGACGCGTTCTCAGGACAGTGTCCAAATATGAATGGAAAAATGAAATTTTTATGTGGCAACCCTACGAAGGAATTACCCGATTTGTCCCATTTTCGAACTTAATTTTACTTTTTTTTTTTTTTTTTTTTAAAAAGCCTCAGCTCTCTAAGTACACCCCGTTCTTGAATTATCGTCAAGACCGACATGCAAAAATCAAAATAACTTTTAATTTTATGCGTAGGTGTTCAATCCATTTTGCTCTACCATCATTATTTCTAGGTGTTACAAACGGAATGACAAAGTTAGTATACTCTTTAGTTTTCATCTAGGGTATAAAAATGTGTCATTTAGGAGGCACAAAGGAAGGATTTTGTGATTATGGTAAAACCCTGCAATTAACTTAAGTTACACTCTATATAAAAATTTAGATGTCTCTCCTATTTGATCGAGATTTAAAGGGTGTCAAGTAGAAAAATTGTAAAACGAAAAGAGAAATGATTTAGTTACGGCACATCCATAAAATATTTTTTATGCAATATTTACAATTAAAATTAAATTTTAATAATTCTACCTACTACAAAATTACTCGCTTTACAAATTAAATAAAACCGGAAATATAATTTCTATACGACAAACATCATCATACCTACATACTTGTAGTATGTCTGGTTGCATTATAGCTGTAGAACCAAAGAATAAAACAAAAAATCCAATGAAAGTTAACTCTTGGATCAGTTTTTGTTGTGGTGGTGTGGTGCGGGTTAATGAAATCTATGCTCATATAAAACACAAACTGTTGAAAAAATGTTAATCGAAGAGTAAATCGGGCCAACAAAAAAAAATAATAATGGAAATTGACGTAATCTTACTTAAATTTCGCACGTGTTTCAACTTATCTTAATTATTCATCAAACAATTTTATTCCGAAGGTCGACAAGAAGTGAAACAATTTTTTTTTTTTTTTTGCTTTCATAGAATCATAGGTTAAAATTCGAACAGCATCAAGACTAGATGAAGATGTAGAAGATCTCTATATAGGGATATGGTACAGTCATGGAGATGGTATGATTTCCGAGTCAGACCACTCTATACAGTCAGTCTAAATTATTATTGGGGGCAATCATTTTCCTCATATTTACTTCACGGCTAGAAGTGTTGTCTACACATAATTTCTTAAAGCAACAAATATTAATAAAATACAATGAAGGCGAATATTAACGGACATATTTACATACAAACGGTAATGGGGATATAGCTATGTATGCATATATATTATAATAATATTCTCCTCCACTGTTTTGTCAAAAAGTCAACAAGACTTTCCCTATAATCGAATTTCGTTGTGTGTAAGACCGTCAATCATTTATGATTTAATGAATACAAAGGTGTTGATCGGAAGCACAAATAATCATCCCATTAGCACTTGTCCGGAGCTGCAGTAGTCATTGTTGAATCAACAAAGTTATAAAAAAAAAAATGGGGAGAGAACGGCACGAAATTGGTAATAATAATTGTGTGAGTGATGATTTTTTTTTTGTCTTCTGTATTTCTCATTTCTTTCTTTTTTGGCCAAAACGACTCATAGTTAATTATTTAAAGTGTGCTTGCCAGGTATATAAACACACTTCTTACAGCTCACAACCTCCTCAGTCCTGACATCATCAATTATTATTATTGTTGTTGTTGTTGTTGTTAGGTAATTGATTGTCATCCTATGAAACCTTTTTTCATGTTTTAATAAATTTCGTTTAATTTGTTGTTCTAATTTTGATAAAAATCAATCATTTTTTTTTTCATTTTATAGAAATTTATTATTTATATTTAATATTAGAAGAGAAACAAAGCAAAAATTTCACTTATGACCTTGGGACATTTTGTAAACAAAAAAATTAGACGATTCATTAGCTTTATAAACATTAACATTTGTACATATGTATGTATGCAAAATATGTATATGAACATGTATTTACCAATATCTCCTGGCTGTCGATAAAAATATCCAACCCATCCAGTTATACACTTAATTTGTGTATTTTTTGAATAAACATTTGTTAAAATATTTGTTTTTTTTTAATAAAGTATATATATATACAGTTTGTGGTGAATTATGCATTAACTAAGTCACTTGGAGGTTAATTTCTGTATGAACTTCTTCAAAATTTTTCATTTGCATGGTGATTTATGGGGATAGTTTTGTGCTTGAATAATTATCATGATGGATTGTAAGCTCCACAAAGTCGATTAATCTCCCCCCCCCCCTCAAACTCCTAAAAATAATATATTTCTGGTTGTTGTTTAAATAGTTATAGGTACTTATCTACATGTATCTATATGTAAGTAGTAATATTCTCTCTACTCTATTTACTTGATAACGAGAATAATTTACCATTCGTAACTCTAATATCAATTGGAGTTGTAAAATACTGAATTACTTAGAATTCATTAATTGCTGTGTACTGCAGATTAAATTACAGTAGTCCAGTGAAAATAATACTGTACTTTTGAATTCCAAGTACAAATTACTTTTAGTAGTACTTGAATAATTTCTTTTACGTGGCTTATACTTAGTACGCGTATGCACTTTGCAGCGATACAACACATTTTGTTTGACGGTAGACTCAAAAATGGCCTCAAGAAGTTGTAAGTACAATGTAGACTCCATCTGCTATATTTGCGGAGTTTAAAGTATAAGGAGGCCACTGATACGGGATTTTAAGATTATAGGCGAAGGTAAATCTGGGACAGCTTTAACGTAGCGGCTTATTGTTTTCGCGGATACAACGGAGCTGATAATTTCAAAGAGCTTATTTCAAATATGCTTAATAGGTTTATACTCATTGGTTGCAGAATGTCCCGTAAAGTGCATATGTTACATGCTCACTTGGGCTAATTCAAGGATAGCATGTGTGCCTATTCGGAAAGACAATGTTTTCATCAAAATATGACGGCAAATTGAATGTCGTTGTCAGGGTCCGAGTATATTTGGGGGCTAATACGAGAAAGTCTATACATACAAACACAGAAGAACTATTATAAATATTCATTTCTAATTTTTTTATTATTTATATATTCTATAATTGAATTGTAAATATATGTAAGTCATTCAAATGACATAATACATACAATAAAGAGATTGAAAAAGGGAAATTTTCATGAAATCCGTAATTACATTTTGATAGCTACAAAAGCAAACATTTCCGGGAGTAAAACTATTTTTTTTCTAATTAATAATGTGGAAGAAACAAATCGAATATGCTGAACTCAAACGTTGACATTTCGTGACTTTGGAAATATAGACTTGCAGCAACTTCTTCTTAGGACTAATTCCATCCCTTGGAGCACCATTTATCATCTTCAATGCTTTTGAAAGCCATATTCGCGATCTACTAAATGAGTTTGCTCCATTAAGAACTCGCGCTGTTCGTTCGGATAATATTCCCTGGATCTCACCTGAGATCAAGCGCTTGATTGACGAGCGCGAGTTTCTATATCGTAGGTTCGTTGTCAGTAAGAATGTCATACACCGCGCTGCTTACAAAAGAATTCGAAATCTGGTCAACTCCAAGATTAAAGTTGCCAAGCGCAAATATTACGCTAAGAAACTCAATGTTCATAATCCACCGAAAAAGCTTTGGAATAAACTAAAAAAATACGGCGTGCATAAGCAGAACTGCTCCAATCACATTGATCTGGATCCCAATCTCCTGAATGCACATTTTGACTCTGTGAGCTCCTTGAACAGCTCTTCTTCCATAGCAACTGATGGTTACACTCTTGATGGATTTAGTTTCAATACTGTTGGTTCAGAGGAGGTGTGCAAGGCACTTTATGGTATAAAATCTGAGGCCACAGGATCAGACGATATACCTCCAAAATTTATAAAGATTCTTTTACCATCAATTTTGTATATCATAACACACATCTTTAACACCTGCCTGACGACGTCCGTATTTCCACGTGCCTGGAAACATGCTGTAATATTACCTAATGTAAAATCCTCCTCTCCCAGTACTCCTCCAGATTTCCGGCCCATTAGTATACTGTGCTATCTCTCTAAGGCACTAGAAAGGCTAATGTCTGATCAATTAGAACAATACTTCATAAGCCATTAGCTTCTCACGCAATGGCAATCCGGATATCGGAAAAACCACAGTTGTGAGACCGCTCTCTTAAGGATTACAACGGACCTCCGGCTGGCACTTGATAGACACGAAATTTGCTACTTGTCTCTGTTTGATTTTTCGAAGGCTTTCGAAAGCCTTAAGCATAAACTACTTTTGGATAAACTCTCTGACAGATTCAAACTCAGTAGGGTTGCCATTAAATTCATCTACAGTTTCCTATCGGAACGCACGCAACAGGTTAAAGTGATGAGTTCTTTATCAACAACTACTACTGTAAATTCTGGTGTTCCTCAGGGCTCTATATTAGGACCACTCCTATTTTGTGCATTTGTCAATGACTTGCCGCAAGTTATCCAGGGCAGGAGCATTCAGATGTATGCAGACGACGTACAATTGCATATATCTAGGCCTGCCTGTCGGTCTCGTTGAGGACTGCGCTTCTAGACTAAATGACGACTTATACCGCGTTCACCATTGGGCTATAAGTAACCATCTTTACTTAAATGCGACCAAATCAAATTACATGATTGTTGCACGAACTGGAGTCGATATATCTGACCTTCCCACTATCGCTATCAACAATAACCCTCTGGTTCGAGTATATAAAACTAAAAATTTGGGAATTATGAATGTCTTGTTGCGATCATACGAACGCTGTCTTACAAAAGTTTATGGTGAGAAAGTGAATAATACAAAAAGCTGCGAAGAGTTTCGACCAATTAATATGCTTCCTGTGGATGAAAAGATTTTGGAATGCCATGTGGCGAATCAACTAGTAGAGTACATAGAAGCTAACCAATTGCTGATAGAGGAGCAGTCAGGATTCAGGGGTGGACATTCATGCGAAACAGCTTCTTTAAATTGGCTAACATCTGAATGGAAAAAGTAAATAGATGATGGCAATGCTGTGGTGGATATATTCCTAGATTTTAAACGCGCTTTTGAAACTGTGGACAGAGGAATTTTGTTAAAAAAGTTACATATGTACGGTGTGCGAGGAGTGGAACTTAAATGGTTTAGATCGTATTTGGAGGAAAGGTCGCAGAGAACAAAAGTTAATAACATATTATCAGACCCATTGGCAGTGGATATTGGCGTACCACAAGGATCAATGTTAGGAGTCATTCTCTTTCTTATCTATACTTTAATGATAATAAAAGTGCAATTTAGTTCAGTAAAGTGGCGTTGTTTCCTGACGATACTTTAATATACATATATAAGTGGAAGGGATATGAAAATTATGTGTGAACAGTTAAATGAGGACCTTGAAAACATGAGTAAATGGTTGAAAGCAAACAAATTAAAATTAAATCTATCTAAGACCAAATGTATGAAGTTGAACTCCGTGGACAATATCTCAGTGTGTATTGATGGCACAAGTATTGTGTGCGTGGAAAGCCTTAAATATCTCGGGGTGATAATAGATAGTAAACTGAAGTTTAAAGAGCATTCGGACTATATTTGTAAAAAAAAAATTAGCTAAAAAAATAGGATTCCTGAAAAGAATACGTCCGGCTCTAAATTTAAAAAATGCTTTAATGTTATATAACGCATTAGTCTTGGCACATTTTTCATATTGCTCGACCCTCCTGTATGCTAGTTCGAACGATATAAAGGATCGCCTTCAACTCTTACAAAATAAAGGATGCGGGTGATTCTGAGATGCAACATATACATATAATCCGATTCGAGTTATGCTGGATGTTAGACAACGTCTTAAGTACGAAGCAATGATGTTTATTTTTAAAATAAAGCATAATATGCTACCTGAATATCTGTGAGAAAATCTTGTAACTGTTGCGAGTCCCAACCATATATGTATGTAACTTGTGTCACAGTCAGAATTTTAGACTCGCCAGATAGAATAGAAGCAGCACCCAAAATTCTTTGATTGTAGTTTTTTAATAACTTACCACCAGAATTAAAATTGGAATCAAGAATTCGAGTTTTTAAGTATAAGTTAATACAATTCATTCGCATAAACGATAATTAAAATAAGTATAGAGAAGTAAGGACTGTCCTAGAAAGTAATGCACGTTTTTGTAGCCTACTGTAGGTCATGATTTTATGGACCCCATTATAAAAAAATTAATAGGAACCGTTAAATGACTCATAACTTTGTAAAATAATTGTAGTAATCCGGTTTTCTGTCATATTGTTCGAAATGTCTTCCGAGCGAGAAGAAGTGCACCGTGAAATTTTATGCATTTGGGTAGAAAATAAACAAGAATAGTATTCATGAATTGCTAAAAAGGCTAAAAGTAACCGATGGGTTGTAAAAAGGACATTAGATCGCTTTCGTGAAAGTCAGACAATATCAGAAAAAACAAAAAGTGGTAGGCCGAAAGGTGCAAGTGACAAGATTTTAGAAAAAAAGATAGTGAAGTTTATTGAGAAAAATATAACAGTGTCAGTGCGTGATATTGCAAAAAAAAATTAACACTTCTAAATCAAATGTCCAGCAAATTAAAAAAAGAAATAACATTGAAACTTACAAAAAACAGAAATGTGCAAAAAGAACAACAAAACACTGCCATTACACGTTCCAGAAAGTTGTATGAAAAATTGTGTCAGTTGAGCGAAAGCTGCATAGTAATGGACGATGAATCGGTACTTTAAATATGATTTTAGTACTCTTGCTAGACCTCAGTTTTATAATGCAAGAGATAAAGACAATGTTTCTGATGCTGAAAAATCAATTTTTATAGAAAAATTCGGCCGCAAAGTTCTGTTTGGCAGGCCATTTTTCAGTGTGATCAGCGCAGTCGGCCCCTTTTCTTTGAGGGCTCTATTAACACTGCCGGATACATAAACCAGTGCATGAATAAAGGATTATTGCCATTTCTCAGATTGCATAAGAAGTCTACACTATTTTGGCCAGACTTAGCAACTTGTCACTATGCTGGAAAAACTTTGAGCTGGTACCGAGAAAATAAAATGAATTTTGTAGAAAAGGCAATAAATCCCCCCCCCCCCCCCAACGTCCTCCAACTTCGACCTATTGAGCGGTACTGGACTTCCGTCAAAAATAACTTGAGGAAACAAGGCAAAAGTGCTACAACCAGTGTTGATTGATGATTAATGATTACGATTACAATCTGTAATCATGATTACAGATTGATAATATTAATCAGAAAAGTAATCATTTTTGGCGATTAATGATTGATCAATCGTAACAGTAATCATGATTGCATGGTTACATTTTTTGATTACAAATTTGCAAGATTTTTAAAATTGTAGTTAAAAGAAAACAAGCATTGTTATATTTCTATTCCGAAATCGGTTGGCACATAAACTAATGTTTGTAAGCACATATCTGTAGTGGGATGGTAATGGAATATCTGATATCTGTGGATTGCGTTTACCAATTATTAGTAATTAAGAAAGGAAGGTAGAGTTAGAATCCTCTGATATCAAAAACAATACTGTATCGTTTTGTTAGTAAATCTAATCTGTCACCCTCACTCTTGCTGTCATGTCAGTAATATTTACCCATTGCAGCGCTTCGAGCATGCTTCTAATTGGTGTATATATGCTGCATTTCAGAATAACTCACTTTGTCTTATTCTACAACAGTTGCATTCTGCCCTTGGATTCATTCGAACTAGCATATAACAATTTGGAGCAATATGAAAAGTGAAAAGCGTTAAAAGGCATTATTGCATTTTTCGTGCCCAACGACTCTCTAATACGCCCCGGAGATCTAATCTTTTTCGCTACCTTTTTGCCACATAATCAAGATCTTTGAATTTAAGTTGATGATCAGATATGTGCGTGTCTCTATCAATCGAACCACTTACAATCTTTATACTATATACATAATTCAACAGTGCCTTGAAGTTTTCTACAATAAAAATTCTTACTTACGATCACAGATTGTTTGTTTTCTTAGAAATCTCTTGATAAGTTTCATTTGTAATCAAAATAAATGTAATCATGATTACGGTTACATTTTCCTAAGATTACTCGATGTAATCATGATTAATGATTGATGGGTAATCATGATTATTAATCTGATTACAAATGTAGTTGATTACGCACAACACTGGCTACAACACTACAAAAATTTTCTTGTTTATGGAAATTAGCTAGTAGAAAAGTGAGTGATTCCACTGTGCAAAAGCTGATGGCTCCAATTAAGAAAAAAGTCCGATTATTCTCCCGGCAAAAACATATTTCTTTTTAATTTTATTTTTTTATACAATAGTACTAATAAATAAACAAAACAAAAACAAAAAAATGTTTTTTTTACACATTCGTATTGATATAGTAAGGTTTTGAAAATCGTGCGTTACTTTCTAGGACGGTCCTTAGTCAAATGAATTATAATTATTATCATTATTAAGTTCACAACTGTACACTAGTAGTAGTAATTTATTAGTTATTCATAACTTTCATATAAACAGTTAAACACTTATACGGGAAATTTATCCCTTATAAACTTAATTATTTCTGCCTTAAAACCTCTTAAATTTCTATTATTCTTGATGCTACTTGGTAATTCATTAAAAATTTGTAGGCCATTATACATTAACATATTCTGCGTTTTGGTATTCCTAAATTTAGGTAGTCGAAAATTTTCATTATTTCTTAACATATATCCTTGTTCAATACCTACATACCTAAGATTTCTAGATAAGTACTTCGGTAGTAAATTATACCTTATTTTAAATATAACTACTAACACATTCCATATCAGCCTTTGTTCTATACTCAACCATTTCAATGCTTCCAAAAGAAAGCGAGTTGGCGTAAGTCTTCCAACCTTCAATATAGATTTCATTCCTTTATTTTGTAACACCTGCCATTTTTTTTTTAAAACTGTTTGATGCTGTAAACAAAATTGAAGCACAATATTCAAAATGTGGTTTTATCATGACATTTAAAACCTTAATTAATGTAGCAATAGACATTTCCTTACTTATCCTTCTAAAATAAGAGATCTTTTTACCTATTTTTTTAGTAACATATTCACAATGTTCTTTAAAGCTCAACTTATTATCAATTATCACACCTAAGTATTTTATATCAGTAACATTTTCAATTACCGCACCATCAATATAAAAATTAGTATTAAAACTTGAATTTATCGCCATACATTTTGTCTTTGAAATGTTCACTTTAAGCTTATTCCCCTTCAACCACTAACTTAAACGATCTATATCAGATTGTAACTTCACACTTCACAAACCCTAATATTCTCTGCTGCAATATATATTAGCGCGTCAGCAACAGTTTAGCATGTTCCAAGATACAACCCATATCATTAATGTAAATCAGGAATAGTAGCGTTCCTAGGACTGATCCTTGTGGTACCCCTAAATTCGTCTCTAGCGATGTTGATTTTGTATCACCCACCTTCGTACGCTGTTTTCTCCCTTTTAAGAATGATTCAAACCATCTTAACTCCTTGCCTTTGATCCCGTACTTAACCAATTTTCTAACCAGTATTTCTCTATCAACTGTCTCGAATGCCCGCTTTAGGTCTAAGAACACTGCTAGTATAACCTCTCCATCATGCACACATTGTTTCCATTCCAATGTTACCCATGCTAAAGCTGTCTCGCAGGAATGTGCCTTACGAAACCCCGATTGCTGTTCCACAAGTAGCTTATTTTTCTCCATGTACTCCTCCAATTGAATTTGTACTACTTTTTCTATTCCCTTCTCATATATCGGAAGCATATTAACTGGCCTGAACTCACCACATTTTTTAGTACCAGCAACTTTTCTAATTGGAACTATAACAGATTATTTCCATTCCTCTGGGAATTCACCATCCTCAAAAGATCGATTTATTATATCCGCTATTATTTTCCCAACACTGAGTGGTGCATCCGTTATCATCTTCGGAAATATTAAATTGTAGTCCTTTTTATGTTTTAAAGAATTAAATACGCCAATAATGTCGGCAAGATTGACTTGCTTAAAAAGAAATGTAGTTTTCAGTTGGTATCATATTATCAATGTATGGCTAAAGTGGTATAGAATTCACAATATCATGTAGACTGTTTACAAAATACTCATTGAATTTATTGTCTATTATTTCTTCATCCCTGGCGTTCCCATCCATAAACTCAAATTCAGTTATTACTTCCCGTTCCTGTTTAAATACGAGTGATTTTATTAATTGCCACATCTACTTCTGGTCATGCGCTTTATCCACATGTATAGAAAAGTTTTTTAAAACTATTAATTAAATACAATACAATACTTTTCTTTTAAGTTTATTTTTAAATTTAAAAATCACAAAACAAAAAAAAAAACAGTAGGTAATCTAAAATCTTGTTTTCTTTCATATTTTTCCATCTATTCGGAGTCAAATAAATCTATACACTCATATTACTGTTACTTGCAGTTTGCAAAAGTCTCATAAATATTTATTTTGCATAACTGTGTATATATTATATGTATACCTATATGTAACAAAATGTAAAATTTTCATTATTTAAATTCAATACAAAGGCGATAAAAAGAAGCAAACAAACATTTCGACATAATTAAGTCATTTGTGATCACACGGTCTCTAAACGAATGAAATTTTGTTTTTCGAATCGACAAAAGTTGTTAACCCCAACCGTGTCGGTGAAACTGATAAACATCGGAAATTGTCAGATGGAATCATATTACTGTTATATGTATACCTAGTACAGCCATGCACTAAACTCGCTTTTTTTATGTGCTCCCAACAAAGGTATGTAGATATTATTCTCCTCATTTAGGCTTATTCAGTTGTTTACACCCAGAGGAGTGAAGCTAAAGTAAAGCTAAATAGTAAGTGTTCACTTATTCGAAAAATCATGCATGGATGCGTAAAAAGCATAATAAGTAAGCAAATCGGTAAAGTAGAGGAACAAAAGTTTATTTCGAATTCGCAGCTGGATAAAAGAGTTGAACTAGAGCATGTGATAAAAATACTGAATCGAAAACAAAAGCGAAATTTCAGGCAATTTTTTTTTTTTTATTTATGTGAAAAAATATAAATATCTAAAATGTGTGCAAATTAGATATTTAGAGATATATTTTGGATGAAAAAAAGAAAACTAAAAACTTTCATGTGGTTAGTATTCCAATGAATATATACATGCAACACCATTACAAAATGCTAGCTGCTGACTTGACATTTATTGGATTGGCAGCCGTCGCTAGATTATATAGAATTCGGCTGCAGAGGCGTTGTTATAAACACACGAGCTGAACAACCATTTAAATAAATTAACTTATTTCATCGCCAATAAAAACACAAAAAGAAACCGAGAATGTCTGGAAGAAGCTTATGCACATATCAAAATCGATATATTTATGTTTCCCTCAGGCTGTTGACTTGTTTTTCTCTGAAAAGTTTTATGTGATTAATGCAAGAAACAAAACATGTCTAACTTGTGTTTTACGATGATAATCTTCTCTTATATCGGCATCCTTATATAAATTCTCTGGACTTTCGTCGTATAATAACATAATTGAGGTGGCGACATCTTTGCATAATATGCCGCCCTTATTACATACGGATATAGATCTTGTTTATTATTAATTCTTATTTAACATCATCAATTTTCCCATTTAGAAGGAAGATTTGGCACAGTTTTACCTATCCAATGCAGAAGATAGAGAAAAATCGTCTACGTATCTGTAAGACGTCAGTGACTGACTTAAATGTTATATTTGGAGCTTCCTTTCTGAAAGCTCATGAAAAACTAATTCATAACAAAATACTTTTTGAACACGCAATCGGGATTTTCGTCTGGGGTAGACTTACATAAAGAAGGATCTAAGGTTAATTTTAGGTATAATTCAAATTATTTATTTAAACGCTACTTTAGGAAAACTTAGAACTACATTCCCAACATTATTACAATTAAAATGCTGTGATTTATGGCAAGTTTAACCCGTTCCGCTCCGCATACAGTTTCCGTTGGGCGAATCTAACCAAACTTCTTGTGTTTTAAATTTTTAGTGAAATATATGTAAATAACCAATTTTATCAATATTGACCGGGTGGTTTAGAATATTTGATAACGCAACCGTGGTGCAAAACGGTATAAAAAAAACATTTCACTAATTTCGCAATAAAACGTTTTAATTAATTGAAGAAGAAGGAGTAAAGAAAAAAAACTTTGTGGAACTTTTGAGCAAATTTAAAGTGTAAGGGTATATCAATTCTATTCCTTGAAGACGTTTCTCACATACTCGACATCGCTTTCTTTTACCATCGTCGATTTTCGATTTTTTCAAATATCATTTTCGAAAAGTCTTTAATTTTTCTCTTGAACTTAAATGTCTAACGACGTTTTCAGTAACTCCTAATGCCTCATTTTTGTCACTATAAGGGAAAAATTAAAATTAATATCCTGTAGATGATCCCAAACACCAAAGCTTGTATCCAAAGTGAAAAGGTTTCACATTTATGAATATTTTGGCACTATGTCGACCATGTTAGGGTCACATACATAGATTCATCTATCGATAGGAGGTACGAAAATTTTCCAAACTAAACTTGAAACAAGTTTTGGAAATTAGACTCTGGTAAAACCTCACTTCATAAAATTTATCATAATGGTCTATGGGGTCATTATTGGGGAGATTCATATTTGAATTTATGTTGTAGTGCATATTCCTGGTCACAGCGTTTTTAATTACTTTAAAATCAAAGGCAGGAGTATTAGACTAGTACAGTTTTCCCTTGGAGAGCGGTATGGTGGCCAGAAATCATCTAAATTCCAAGAAATCTTTTCTAGTATGGGAGGGTAAGGGCAAATTGGTAGCTTTTCTGAGCAGCATATATATTTTTTGGTCTAACTAGTATTAGATTATATACACCCTCGGTGAAAAACATTTCGAAAATATCAAGTGGTGTGATGAAATAAGGAACGGGTGAGCTTCTCTCTTTTCTGAAACTCGTTATTGACTGTAATAGTTGTAAGTTCATTACCCCCAGCTTGCTTCTCGTTGTACGTTAAGTAACGTATAGCTTTACAAATGGGAAAGGGGTATTTCGTCATCTGTATCCCAGTCAGAATGCTCTGCGTTTATTTCGAGATTCTCAGCTACATCTGAGGGAACTTATACTCATCAAAAACTCCCTCACCATAATTTTCTTCCGAGATTTCTTTTGCATTGATTCCATCATATTCCTCTAGAGGTAAAATAACAATGTCAACATTAGAAAAATCTTGCTTTTCATCTATTCAGGCTTCGATTTCCGTGACGGTTTTTTGAAGAGAACGGTACCGTTTTGACATATACATAGAGAAAGAAGTTAGCGTTTAGTACCACGGTTGCATTTTCGCGACATCTAACATTCACAGTAAAATAACAGAATTCAGCTAAATCACTAAAATTTCACTTAAACTCTTCAGTTTAACTAAATATTTTAATTATTTTTAAGCACTCGTCAAAAACACGCTGAACATACTCATATGTTTTAATTTTGTTTTGCCGTTAACCATTTCTTTTGCAAAAAGTTTTTCGCCAAAAAAGTAGCAAATATGTTGCATATTCAAAAACGTGGAAAAGTATATAACACACCTTATGTCTTTAAGTACACAGGTAGTACATATTTAATGTTGCGAAAACGCAACCGTGGGGTGAAACGGGTTAAGAAGATTGTATTTTTTTTTTCGGAATATAGGCTTTAAGACTTGTATCATCCTCTCCAGGTGTAACCTACTCTAATTTGTACACTCAGCACATCTCAAACTTAGAGGATTCATGTAATGGATTACTTTGTTCTGAAAATATGCAAATTAGATCGTTTTAAGTCCCCTATTAATTTACAGATTACCTGCAGATCCGAACTGTAGATATATTTGAATCCCACTACACATTAGCAGCTGAAATCGTATGATTTGATCTACTATCGGTAATCTGCGTATGTATGTTGGAAATTTGTTCGATTTGATTGTGAACCAGATCGGCAGTCCATGAAGTACAGACTGTAGTAGATCTGTAAATATAAATGCTCAGTTTATCGTCAGATAAAGGGACTGCAGATTGAACAACTGCATGCAAAGTATACAATTTCATCGTCAATCATTATTTTCAGTTCAGTTTGATATTTTCGTCACATAATCGTGGTTTCTCATCATTCCCAATATGGATAGATGTACAATATTTACTTCAAAATTCATTGATGTGTACAGGAAACAATCTGCACTATGGAAAAGTAAAAGGTGATACTTATTTCGATAGAAAGTAAAAAAACATAAAAAGATTATAAAGAATGGTCTGCGATCTGGTGTTGACAATCAAATTGTACAAATTTTCAACATACACACGCAGATTACCTAGGCTGCAGATCAAATCGTACGATTTGAATGTGTGTTGCAGACCTGTAAAGTACTTAAGTGCATTGGTACTTAAGTACTAGTACCTGGACTTGTACTTGAAATTTTCTTAAGTACCAGTACCGGGACTTGTACTTGTACTTAAAATATTTCAAGTCCAGGTACTGGTACTTGTACTTGGAATTTTACAGGTCTGTGTGGTGGAATTCAAATATATCTATAGTTCGGATCTGCAGATAATTTGTAAGTGAATGAAGGCCTTTAAGACTTGTTCTGATACTAGTGGGTGGACGAAAACAGATTTGAATTGAAAGATGTCATCTACAGTCTGAAACTGCAAATAACCTGTAAGTGAATGGGGGCCTTTTACATACAATATCATCAGAAAATATCAGTGATGGTCTGAATACCCACAGCCTTTAGTTTATAGAATTTGTAATTAAAAAAATTCTAAAAGAATGGGATGTGTAGGAAAATCTTAGAGAAAGTGATTCATATACAAATTGAAGATTTCTTTGACAAGAACATACTTTTCGCGGAACAACAGTCCGGCTTTCGCAAAGGTCATTCCTGTGAGACAGCATTTTGAATTGGGTGTTAATCCAATGAAGGGAAGAACTGAAAAATAAAGTGCTACCAGTATTTCTCGATTTTCAAAGAGCAGTTGAAACTGTTGATAATAGAATATTAATGGATAAGTTATATAGACATGGTGTAAAAAATAAAGAGTATGAATGGTTCAACTCATAATTATCCAAAGGTACCAAAGAACTCGAGTATGTGAGGCTATCTCAGACAGGCTGGAAGTAAGAATTGGCGTCCCCAAGGGTACATACTGGGAACTTTTCTCTTCTTAGTTTATATAAATAACATAGTGACGGTTATGAAGCACTCTAAAATTGTACTGTTTGGTTTATATAGAGTGTAAGGAATTGAATGCGGAAATTAAACTATTAGAGGAGGATCTATCCGCCTTGCACACGTGGCTAAAAATGAATAAACTTAAACTAAATGTGAAAAAGTCAAAATGTATGGTGAATTTTGTGGTAAGTCAATGAAATTAAATATTTAGGAATAGTCTTGGATAATAAATTAAATTTTAAGAGTCATGTAAATTATATTTGTAAGAAAATCTGTAAAAAAAATAGGATTTTTAAAGAGAATTAGGAATAAGGTAACACTGTTAACTGCAATACAAATTTATAATTCGATTATTAGACCTCATTTTCAATATTGTTCACCTCTATTGTTTTTAAGTAATATAGAAATGATGAGTAGGCTGCAAAAATTGCAAAATAGTGCTATGAGAATTATATTGCTGTGTAACAGATATACTCCCATAAAGCTAATGTTAAGTGGATTGAAATGGATGAATATTGAAGAAAGAATAATTTTTAATGTGTTGTTATTTATTTTTAAGATTAAGAATAAGGTACTACCTGATTATTTATATAGAAACCGGAACTATGTAGGGGACATTCACTCAATAAATTTAAGGAATGCCAATGAATTTAGACTTGACTATTGCAGTACAAGTAGATCTCAAAATTCAATTTTATATAAGGGATTAAAAATGTACAATAAGTTAAAATGTGATAGAGCTGAAAGAAATATATTTATATTTAAGAAATTATGCATTGAATTTATCAAAAAGAAGTTAAATACATATATTACTATCGTAATGTATTATTATGATCACTAATGGGTATTGTAAAGCTAAATGGAGCTAATAAAATATTATTATATTATCACACGAGAGCATAGATCAGATCACCGCCCTTAAAGGGATGAATTTTTCTATCTAATAAGAAAATTGAAGAGATTTAGAGATTTTTAAACAATTAACAACTTTCTTAAGAATCTACAAAAACAATGGAAAAATAGAAAAATCGCATGGCGAAACCCATGATTGGATAAGGAAAATTCAAAGCAGCAGAAGAATCACTAAAAAAGCTGAGACTTCTGCAAAACTTCAAATCTTACATAGAATTACTCAGAATTGCATTTTAAATATCTGAAAAAATAACAGCTTTAACATAAAGATGCACGATTTATTATAGAATAATCAATATGATTCCAATGTCATGAGATGTGATGAGAAGACTTTTAATTTTGTTGAACTTAACGGATATCAGTCCTATAATACAGCGTCACAGTAGCCAAAACACTCTTGACACCGTTGATACTATTATTTGAGGAAATTTTTGGAAAACGGAACTCCTTAAAAGAAACTAATAATTATCTTCTTCCTGTCGTCTGGATACCAATTATAGCAATTTTACGTACATTCCGTTTACTATGGTTTACACATAAAATAAGCTTTTCTTTCTGGAATATATTCAGAACAGTGATAGTTGCTGCCAAAATGTGGTCTCAGACGCTCTAACGTATAGCTTTATTATACCTTGACAGGAATAATATTGATTTTTTATAGTCAAATGTTTTTAATTATTATTGACGTCACCACTATAGAAAGAGATTGTTTAATACGGATCTTAGAGAAAGAGCAGGAATTTATACAAAACAAAATATAAAGATAGAGCCACGCAAGGGATTAGACCATTGAGACATGTTTTGAATTATTCTTTGAATGAAAATAATTATTTTACAGACGTGCACTGCATCAAACAAATTAGATATATATGTATTTAAATGCGAAGACATCCTTTTTTACCTAAACGAAATGACTTGGAAAGTGCAAGGAAAGTGCTCACTTTATAGTTTGGGAGAAAAAGAGAGTATCTTTCACTTGCTTTCAATATGGGTCATCCCATTCTGGCAGAATTTGGTATATATTATACCTGAAATGTCAAATTTTAACTATGCAACTAACATTGGATATCTTAATTGGTAAGATTGTAGTTGGCAGGATTGATTTAATTACATAATTAAATAGAAAATTTCTTGTAGATGGATTTAATTTTAGTTTTAAGTATATACATATTACTATTGAAAACATTCTTAATATGCAGTTCAGTCAAGTCAATCAGTAAACTCTTAACACATAGTGCATTACGTATATAAATAATAAATGAATATACAAGTCTATGCCTTCTAACCTAAGCAGACGATATTAGCTTATTGCTGTAGTTTATTTGAAGAAAAGAATGTCTTTGTTTTCCATTAACGAGAGTATGTTGGTTTGTTCAATATTACAAATTAGAAATAAACATTACTATTATTATAGAAAATAAAAGATGTAAAGTGGAATTTTAAATATAAATTACTTATATTTGATACTTCAATAATGGCATTATGTAGGTACTTAAAATTCTGAGAGTAATGCATCAATTTGTAATGAATATCATTATTTGTTAGTAAATTGCAGTGCAATTGGATTTCTTTGCGCTGTAATAAATTACATTATAATACACTTCCGTTACTACTTTGGAATGTAGTAACGAAGAGCACACCACATACTTTCAATATTCGAATTCAATAAAACATCTGTAGGGATTTCAAATCAATGCTTTTTCATCTCTTTAAAACAAGATCATCACTTAAAAATTCGAATTCAAGACAAATTTTCACAAAAATAGACGTTGCAACACAAATATATAACTTTATAGTGGTGCGAACGCCATCTGGTAGTCCGTTTTCTCGATAACGGTATACACTAATATCATGTTTATTTTTCTAAGGAAGACATGAAACGATCCACATTTTGAAAAGAAACCAATTTTTACTATTACATTAAATTTTTTTTTATCTTCAATTACTTTTTCACCATTTCTTGTTTTATACCCTACTAGATGAAATCTACTAAGTTTGTCATTTTGTCATTTCGTTTGTAACGCATAGAAATAATGCTGAACACCCTCGCATAATATTAAAAGTTATTTTGATTTTTGCGTGTCCGTCTGTCCTCACGATACCTCGAGAACGCATTCATTTAGAAGCTGAAATTTTGCACACGGACTCTTTAAAATTGCAGATTTAAGTTCGAAAATGGGACAAATCAGGTAACTCCTTCGTAGGGTTGCCATATAAAAATTTCGTGCTTTATTAGATATTTACAAATTTCCTGAGGACTGAATGACATTTTGGTTATACTATAATCATTTCTGCTGTCCGACCAACCGTTCTAGAAATAGATGCGAAAAATCACTTTAATAATCAAATTTGCATAGAGGAGTGACCATACGAGACGTACCAAAGCTTGTCATTTACGTATTTTTGTATGTTCCAATTGAAATATATAAAATATAAATATATATATATATAAAATATAAATATATATAAATATATAAAATATATTATAAAATACATTAATGTAGGTATTACAGCTACCTGAAGAAAAACATGATAACAGGCTCTACTTACAGTCGTGGGATTAAGTGCGGCTGTAACTATCTTTCATATAATAGTTATAAAGACTCAAAGCTAAGGAAAAGAAAGCAACCTTCGTAACTTCTATTTCTTGATACGGAACAAGCTTTGAAGATCTTTATTCATTCATCTTATTAAATTTTTCTTGGATGGGTACTTAGAGATACAATTTGTCTGAAATTGTGTAGTTCGCTCTCTTACAAAGAAACAAATCATGAGGTGACTATATATTGTACTTATACATATATGCCATAAAGCGTAAACTACTATCCACACAGGAAAATAGTGTTCCTGTAACTTTAAGCATAGCTCCTTAGCTTCCCAAGGGCTACACTTTATTATACCTTATTTAACAAAATAATAAAATAGTTTTTATTAAAAAGTAACCTTACCATTTTACGCTCAATAACTCTCAACTGAGTAATAGTTGCAAATAGTGTATGTGCGGCAGTAGTCCGCCGAATCTGTAGGCAGATTGATTCGAATTCATCGGACCACGGCACATTCACATATGCAATTATTACTCAGTTGAGAGTTTTTGTTTGAGGAATCGTTACGTTAAGATAATATTTTTTAAATAGTTTTGTTAGAAAAGATATGAAAATTTGATTACTGTTGGGAAGATAAGAAAGTAAGCTTAAGATTATCAGCAGACAATTTTTCTTTATGAATAGTAGTTTAGGCCGCAGGAGCTATTCAAATCAAACTTTTGTCAGTTTTACATAAGAACACTGCAAATATTTTAGAATGTTAGGACTAAGTTAAGCTCTCATGTAGTAGTGAGGGATTCTATTTCATGGCTTAGGAAGTATTTCTCGTGAATTTTGATCAACTAGATCTAGAGCAGAGTGAGCGTATATTTACATTTTTATTTTAATAGCACAATACAAATACAAAATCTTCATTCGGAGTTACACAGTCAGTCTTGTTTTCTTTTATATAGCATATTTGATGTAAGAAAAAGCTCAGCTCTAGCCATATTTCAATTTTTTATATTGTTTTACACAAGAACTGTTCGATTCTGTTATCAGATGCTGAAATTCATTGCATCTTACCATAGATAGCACAAGAACTAGATATCGAATGTTAGACCAGTGAAGGATATACAGATAGTGATTTGAATGATAAACCACAACATGTATTAGAGCGTCTCAAAAGCAAAAAAGCAGATTTGTATACATTTAATCGACCTCTTAAACACGGAAAATGCGAGAAAATATGAATCAATCATTTCAAATGTTGCGGTTCATTCCGGATCCATTTCCAGCCATATAAAATTTGTATACTCTGCTCTGGTATTACATGCGATCTAGTTCTTGTGCCAATCTATCATTTTAATCAATATAAGTATAGCAATTTGAAGTTGTCAGACCTTTTAAGTTTAAAATCTTCAAAATTCTATACAACGGCACATTCCTAATCAAACATTCTGTGGTTACCTAATTACCCAGCCGGTCTATTTGCTATGAGAATCATGTCAACATTTCACAAAAAGGGTCGAGATTAATTAATTATTTAGTTTTTCTAAAGCAATTTATTGTTCAGGGGACAATGTCTATACGTAAATTGAGACCAATAAAAAAAGGTTCCATTTATTTTAAAATTCTATGTACGCAAGTGGTTCGTTCATATTATATTTTGCATATGTATTAGTTATCAAATCTAGCAAGTATGAGTTTCTGTGTTCAAATCTTCAATGAAATAATTAAAGCTTGGATAATATTCTCAAAGGCCCGAATGTGAAAACTAAAGAAAGCAGAATCTTGAGAGCGAATGTTGCCCCATTACCTTATATTGTGATATTGTTAGAAACAGTTATTTGTTTCTAAGTGCCTTCAAGGCAGATATTGGAAATGTTTGCTTTGTTGTGCAGTTTACATCTGGATAATTAGAGTCTAACAAGCAATTTATATAAAATGTATAAAGGTTGACTAACTATACTGTGATTATTTAACCTCACCTTTAGGCTACATTTGGTTTTAATTTTGATAATATGATTTTCCTTAAGCAACGATTTTAAAAATGTCGCCTCTGTTCATTGGATCGTGCTTAATCCCCCTTGCATTCCGGTAAATCATTAACAGAGATGATGGATATGATTGGAAGTAATTACCGGTCAATTAGATTAAATCATTGTTCGTTAATATCAATTTTCAGAAAAATTTCGTCGTCAGATTAGCTTCGAAACGACAGAATTTGTATTATAAGACAACAGTCTAACCATGGGCTTCAGTTCCTTTATTAACGCAATGCACCTGAGATTAATTGGTTCGTAAGTATCTTGCGAAGTATGAATTCTACATAATAATAATGATACTGTATTTATTTAGCTCTACAGCTATATCATAACAATACTTAAAGAACATGAATTCTCAATCTTAATTCAGATGTTTTCTTTAACGAACTCCATCACAATTCTATTCAACCTGCTCAGTTCTACTTCCATCCACTACTTGATTAATATTTTGTTCGCCAAACACTGCTAATGCTTCCTATGAACAGCCGCCTTGATGAAAGACCCATACTCGACATGGCAACGCCTAAACGTTCCGAGGAACGGAGAATCATAGCTAGCCCTGGCTAAAAGGACAGCCCTTTCATTCTCCATAATTCCCATATGACCAGGAACTCACTGAAGGAACATGTTGTGCCTACACAGCTTTATCACGGACAAGCTACAAACTCCCAGTTACTTAGATGTTATCCGAGGGCCGCTCAGAGCCATCAAGGCTGTGTGGCTATCCGAAAGGATAGCAATGCTCTTTGCCTTGATCTCCATATCAAGGGCTATCTTCGCTGCCATTGCGATGGCGAAGACTTCAGCCTGGAAAACAGCGGTGTATCTTCCAAATGAGTACTCCATCCCAATTTCAAGTTCAGGAAAGTAAGCGCCCGCCAGGCTTCCTTCATTAGTGGAACAGAGCTCGGTAAAATTTTTTAGAGCGGACCGGGGGAAGCCCGATAAGGCACTTCACTCAGTCCCAGATTCCCTTACAGGAAAGCTCACAGAGAAGCAACGCCCAAAACGAAGCTCTGGCATCATCGCATCTCATGGCGTACTAGCCAAAGAGTTTTCCAGGTCCAGCCCATACGCCAATGAGCAAGGAGAAGAGCCAGTCCAGTCATCCTCCAAACATCCCCATGTGCGCAATCTGCACACAGCCCTTTCGGGCAGGGGTGGCAGATTAAGTAGGACCTCAAGAGAAGCACATTAGCCGTAGATCGCATGGAGCCCGTATTCCCAGGCATTCCCGACAGCTTCCGAATCGCAGTCTTAATAAGAGTCCTCTGCCACCATACACAGGAGGAATATGTGAGCATGGGTATAACGATCGGAGTGTACATCCAGTACACAGCCCTTGGGCTTATGCCCTTAAGGTACTTGACATGGGGAGAGAGTTCCTACACTTATAAACTACGGGAAGACAGATTTATTAGGAGTGAGCTGATGAGGAAAGGTACTTTAGTTAAAAAAGCCTGATTATCTGAATTCCTTTCTTCTCTATTTTACGTAATAAGAGCTTTTGGTGTTTCTGTTGGGCTTCAATACCGCTACTAAAAGATGATTCAGATCAAAGCCAGCAATTGCAGAGATGTTTTAGAGAAAAGAATATAATAGTTATTATCGTTCCGATCTTATCATCAGCCTTATTTAGATTTAAGAAATTTATAGTTTAAAGTTGCTTGTGCGAAACAAATGCAATTCGTTGATTGATCAACAAAAAGTATCACACGAGATGCTGCACTGAACTAAAAAATCCACTACCCTTACTAGATTTTATTGTATCAAGAAAATTCAGCTAATAATTTCAATTACCTACCTACATTTGAGATTTACCCAAATATTCTGAGCAATGAATGTCTATAATCAAATTGAAATTTAATTCTAAAACTTTAAGCAGATTATTTTCTACATCCAGCAATAATTGCATAAAATAGAAGAAAAAAATTGAAAGAAAGTTCAATAACCGGTTCCCACGATCTTGTTCCTTTAAAAATGAGAAGCTAAAGCAGCCGGTCTCATATCGATTTCTAATCATATTCATAGTTGAATTTTCCCATATCGCGAGTAGTTAAAAAGCAAAAAGTCCATAAACATTATTTTTTCAGTTCAAAATAGACTCTGAAGTGGGAACAAATAAGATAACGCCAAAGCTCTGTACTTCTGCCGCGGCAGAATAAATACTCTTGAAAGAAGAACCATTGTGCCAACAGAGTCGTGTAGAAGCGAAAACACAATTTTCCCCCCGCCGATAGATATCTTGCGAGTTGTTTCGAATCATATAATGCCGGTAGGTTGATGGAAAAAAAAATAAATAAGTAAAAAATGAACATTTCCTTCTTTTATAATAACATTTTCCAAAAATAGAACAAACTTTTGAAGATCTTGAATATTCCATTTATGATTTGATGCGAGACTGAAAATTTTTTGGCACTCTTGTCTGTTATTCACACTATTTACGGGCCTTTTTTTAGTAAAATATCATGTACAAACCTGTCGGAGGAACTCAAAACATTCTGCATAAATTCTGTTTGTCTTCTGTCTCTTCTGCAATTCATCCAAGTCGACTCCGTGCATAAAATAACGACCGCTGCTACTACCATTGTTGTCCGATTTTGTCAAGTTTTTCTCAATTTTATCGGCCTGTTTGCTGCTACTTGCTGTTAAATTAAAGCACTTGCATGCGATCAACATTTTCGAAACTTGATACCGACCGTAGTGACAAAAAAAAAAACAAAACGAAGCAAAAAGATATCTTCTTAAATTCAAGAACAAATTACCGACGACACGATGGATAAAGGCAGTCAGGTTTTCTTTCCTATAAAAATATTTCTTTTGGTCAAAATTTATTATTCCACTCTTCACCCCCCGTTTTTCTTAAATTGTTGAAGAACAAAAGCAAAGGGGCACCCCTAAATCTTTGGTGGTGAAGTGAAAAGCGTAATGTTTGATTATTCCCACTATATAGACGCGTGCAAAATAGCCAACACGAAAGATTTTTTTATTTTTAAGATATATTACTAACTACAAAAGATAGTTTATGCTCACGTTGGAGAATTAGAATTGAAATTCTTTCTCCATCTGACCTGACCAACTCGACCGACGATAAATCACGTACTTTTTTCTTTATTTGACTTTTTCAACTTTTTGTCATACGTTTTTCTTCTTCTTCTTCCTTGCAAGAATTTTGATATAGCAGATAGGCTGCGTTTATACGTTACATTGCATGATCTATAAAAATATGTATAAAACTGGATGGTGATTCTGTTTTCTTGCCGTACCCCACATAGAGGAGGAATTGGCACTTTTTACAGGCGAGAAGTATTCGGGGGGAAGGAAAAATGCCGAAATGCCAAGTTTCGATTGGGAGTACGGGCAGCATACCAATGTTACAGCAAGCCGGCCATTTTGAAATTGCAAAATTTCTAAAATTTCTCATCCGACGGCTGTATAGATGTTTATTTGCGATTTGAGGTGATAATATAATAATTTAATAATCATTACGTGTTGTGAATTCTTAATACAGTTATTGTTTATATCAAAAACTGTGACTTAATTAAACACGCACACTATTAATTTCGGTAATCAATAAGGAACTGCGCGAAGGAACGTTTGACACTTCTAAGCCAAATTCCTTCCTTCCTTAAAAAGTTCTCGTCTGGGTTGGCCCTAATAGCTGTGTTCCATTGAGCTGTGTAAAGTACTCGCGAGCACTTTCCGAATGGAACTCAAGTTTGTGTTGTCAAGAGTAAAACATAACCTCCAATTTCATACATTTCTGTTATATCAAGTTTCTTATGAAGGCTACTGAAAATAAAATTATGAAAAACTGGACCTATATGAGAGTTACTTTCCTCGAGTAGTAACTACTATCTAGAAAGTTTAAGGATAAAAATTCGTTTCTGTTCGATATTTATTATATTAAAATCTCTTACCGTATTTATTTTCATAGCGATAATATATAAATTTTAATAATAATATTTTTCCAATATAATTGAATTGCTCTAAGTAGGTGTAGAATATCCATTTAGCATAGTTTATAATTTTTGCCACAAATTTTTATACTATGGTAAATAAATATTCTACGCCAACTTAGAGCATTACAAGTGCTTTTAATTCAGTCAATATATTTATAGCACGGAAACCTCAAAACACAACAAGTTCTCTCAATTTGGTCCAAGGTATATAGAAGACAAGTTAATCCCATTAAAATGTCGACACATTGTAGCTGATAGTATGTCACGTAACTGTGTGACTAATGTATATACATTTTTATAGGAAAGACAGAGAGAGGAGAGAGTATCGTGTTCTCTGTACCGTATCAACGTACTTTCCAATATAATCACGTTAGTACGTCACCGGTGGGGAACATTGTTCGTAATGAGATAACCTTGAATTCTGCCATACTTGTTAACCTTTGTACAATGGGCTACGCATATTTAGAGTTGAAAAGAGAAGAAGCATCATTACGTCACGCTCTCGCCCAAGGATTTGACAGGTTATTGCTTTTTACCGTTATAAATCATATGTCAGTTCAGGGTAAACGTATGATCTAAAATGAATTCATCCGGTCGGACCTTTGCACACACGACACGGTATATTTCGTTTTCGAGTCTCGATTTTTGCATATCATGTACGTCAGCGTCAGTCGACTTTGACAAATTTATTTCATTGAAGAAAAGTGGATTTTGATAAGGTTGGGAAATCGTCCTCACAATTTTGTTTAATTTGCTAGAAAAAGAAAAGTTTTTTTAAAATTTATTTCTATGAATTATGTTATATTTTTAAGAGATTTTAATTTTAAGAAATAATGGGGATACCAGGAGATTCAATTCTGCCAAGGATAGGAAGTGCGACGACCATGAACAATGAAAACCACCTTCATACTGAGGAACGAGAAGAAGGCGAAATTATTGATGAATTTGAAGATATTATATCCTCGGATGAGGAATTAACTATGAAAAAACGAATTGAAGAACTAGAAGAAAGAAATTTAGAATTGGAAAAAATCGAAAATATATCTGTGGTATATAATTACGGTGAGTCAAAATGTATAGACTTTGACAGAAAGGATTTTCAGATACGACGTCAGTACAGTAGTAGAGAGCTCATTTGTAAGGGGTGTATAATATAATTTGAACTAAGCTAATATTTTACCATCATTACTTTTATTAATAGAATAGAATAGAAAAGCGTTTATTAAAGAACCTCAGCTTACGCTAGTTGGAATTATCGATAGAGTACAAAAATGCGTAGGAAATTATCGAAGGTTCAATGATCAGATTGATTGCGGCAGAAAGTAATATTAGTACTATAGATTCAGGAAGACAAACAATAGAGAGCTTAGTGTCTAGGCTGACGACTTGTTTTCCACCTTGCAATAGTTTACTATTCAAAGTCAAAGTGCATTTATTTTTTGAACCCCTGCTTAAAGCAACGAATAACGCTAAGTTCCACGACAGTACATAGCTTAACAATTAGCTTACATAATTCATAGCAAAACAAACAATATCTCAAGTTAAACAGATTTCAATTAGCTTAAATTAATAGCTTATACAGTAATCTAAAGTACTTGATATAACAGTTCAACTACATTGAATCATTAAATAAGATTAAATATGAGTAATAGTGAGATTAAAACCTACATCCATACCAACGCAAATATTGACTCAATAATTCTTATTGGTGCCCTTGAGGAATTTCTATTCTATTCTAGAATGTAGTAGGAATTAAGAAATATGTGAATTAGCTGCTTTTGAGTTTCTCTGTAGTTGGAAGCAATCCAGTTCAGGTAGAAACACATCTAAGTAAACCTCAGGCCTGGCCTCATCAGGCGCGTATCCAGACCTTCAGCTTGCGGGGGGGGGGGGGGGGGGGTCACAACTAATCGATGGGGAGAAAAAAGTCCAAAGTAAAGTACGCTTTTAATTTTTTTTTATCATATTTAAGTTAGATATGACAAAAGCCAATTTTCGGTTGGAAAACATGTCGATTATATTATCCACGTCAATGTCGATCTCAGAGTGGACAGACATTAAGACGTCAATGATTTGACTTGCTAGCGTCACTATCTTGCTCACTCACATTTCATGCAATGACTTCCCGTCTTACACAAACTAGAATCTCTTAAAGTTACGGTCTTACGGCAAGCTTTGGGTACACTAGAATCATTTTTAGTAGGTGAAAAGAAATTTTTCGAAACTGGGTTTCTTGAAGAAAAATGTTGTTTTCCATAATCTAAGTAATATTGTAGCAAGTGTTATACCATTTTAGAATCCTTATTAAATGCGTCAACTTTTCAAGTTACTTGCCAAACTGGCGTAGTACATTTTTTTTTTCATTATAGTCAGTTAAAGTTGGGTGAAATATTAATTTTCTATTCTTGGTTCGGTAAAATGTGACATTTTCTTCCAAGCTGGAACGGTTGGCTTAGAATTTAAAACAACAGGTTACATAAGCACTATTCGGGATTACATTAGAAAAATAAAATTGAAAAAAAGTAAAGATTTGTAGCAACAGGATCTAAAAAACCATCACAGGGTGTACATTTTCTCGAAAACAAAAGAAATGTCTATAATTTTAAAAATACATGACTTAGATTTTTTTATTATATTTTTCTGGTAACTGTTATGATTTGGTCTATCACCCGATTCCGGCTTGACGTCGACTTACGGGACACCCTGTATATGAGTAATGGGTGCAACAAAAATATAAAAGCATCTTCATAACTGGGCTGCTAAGCATTACGTGCAATTTTCTAAACAAACAAACACTAATATAAATATGCATTCCAAAATTACTTATTATCCTGTGATGACTTTTTGACACTATATAAAAACGCAAGAAAATTAAAAAAAAATTGTACACGTTTCAAAGACGAAGAGCTACGAGCGAATGTTTATTATACCCAATCCACTATTACTACTCACATCACCGCGAAGGTTAGATGGCGTGCTGGGGGAAAGGGGGGGGTCACGACCCCCGCCCTGTGATTCCCCTGTATACTGGGCCTCATTCTTCCTTGTAGCTGGGTGCTTGCCTCAGAGAATTAAAAACAAAATGCACCACCACTTGATGCTATCATATTAATTTTTACATTAAAGAAAAAAAAAATCTCTTGGCAGAAGTAGGTCTGAGTGAGCGTGTTGGAAATGTTAACTCCTCCTTGAGAAAGTCTCTAAGCCTGGATGGTTTCTGCCTCTGACTTTAGCTGTGCAGTGAGTATTCTCCTAGATACTGACCTTGATGATAGGCTTAAACCTAATTACTAATACCTAGATAAAAGCAGAAAAAAAATCACCATTACCTACTTACTCTTGGGCAGGTATCCACTGATATATTTCTAAACATATAATTAGAAATTAAGTATTTCTTCAATGACTCTGAAAGTATCTGAAAATCATTTTTGTCAAATTTCTCTTTAATAATATTACTCCCTGCAATATGGAAAATTTTTAATAATATATGAACAAAATTTGAAGTTATTTCAAAAAAAGATATAGCTAACAACAAAGATCGCTTCGACCTTAAAAATTTGCCTGTATCAGACATAAGTGATAATGACGAATTTTATCTGCCGTCTCCAACAAAATACAAAGCAAAACGTCGCCAAAAAAAATCATCAAAAGTTCCATCAGGACACTCTACTGCTGCTAAGAGAATCTATCAATATGAACAAAACCATAGACGAAGTGATTTTTCTCCTTCAGAAGTTATTTCGAGATCACGAACAAAAAATCGAAAAAGAGAAAGTGAAAAGATTACAAGGAGCCGTAGTAGAAAAAAGGCACAGAAAGCCAAAAAGAAAACAATTTGCGAAAGAAATAATTCGAGTTCAGAGGAAGAGTTTTGTGCCTTAAATCGTGATAAGCTTCGGCTTGCTCTAAAGAGGGATATTAAAATAGGAAACAGAAAAAATCATTTTATGGAGAATAAATTTACTGGCAATAGAGAAATATTAACCAATAAACAGCCGGTAGTTGTACAGCATGTAATTAATTTGGCCGATGATTCCGATAAGGAAGATAATAGGCATAATATGTCGAATGATGAAGACGAAAAAAATGATAAATCTGGTTCTGAAGATTCTGTATCGTTAGAAGAGCAAGAATTACGTTTAATCGCTCTTAAATCAGCAATTTTGAAAAAAGCCCTAAAACGAAAAAAACGTAAAGAAACCGAAGGCATGAAACCATATTCTCCATCAGAATTCGTTGAACTTAGAGGAACATTCTATTCACCGAGACATTCTGTAGAAAGTGGTCCAATGGATATTAGTCCGATACCTTCTCCTGTATGTATAAATGGTGATAATTACAATAGACCTGTAGATATGGATTTGGTTAGTAGCAATTCATCAAGTCCAATATTAGTTGGTCATGGTGGTACATGGATTCCAATAGATAAAATTCCAATAACTAAAAATAATTATAATAATCAGACTCCTATTATAATACATTCACCCATACCAGTCAATTTACATTCAACATCACCAAGTCAGGAAAACACTCCACCAAAACAGAAAATTGAAAATAAAGTTGATGACAATGAAACTATGAAAATTAAAATTAGATCTTTATCGCCTGAACCGAGTGATGAAGAAGAATTAGCATTACGAGCTTTACTCCTTTCGAAAATGCGAACACCAAAAGCTGATAAAAGTCCGAATATTTGTAAAAGTCCTAAAGTTGAAAAAGAAATAATTTCAGCTAATAATTTAGAATTGGTTGCATGTGAAACATCTTCACAGATAATACAACATGATACTGATACAGGACTTGATCCTGAAGCTCTTAGGCAAGTTTTATTACTGAGCATGAAACAGAAACCTGTGAACGAAACTGAATTTGTTCTAAAAGAAGCAGTTAGAAGATTGAAAAATCAATCTGATAGTAATCAATCAATTTGTCAAGAAATGGAATTTGCAAGTCAACAACAGAATCTTTTTCCACAGGATATGGACTATAGATGTCTTAATATTGGCACAGAGGTACAGTCGCATGAAAATACTACCTCAGAAATTCAAAATTTAATAGATAGCCTCGATAATACTTCATTAAATGAGGAATTAAAAGAAAATATACATCAATCACCAATATTAAATACTGGTAACTATAGAAATATATCTGAAAATGTACCTGATTGTACCATAAATAAATTAGAAAGTTTAGAGCCAACTAATATGCAATGTGTAAAAACTGAAAGAGGTGCTCAATTCTATCAAATAGCCGGAAATGTACCAATTGTTGCAACTAACAGAAGAATTGTGGCAAATGACAAAGTACAAAAGTCAGTAAATCTTAATTTAGGCAATAGAGTTGCATTAAAACCTGTACCAATTCTAAGTTCTATAGAAATAGCAAAGCAGAATTCTGCATCTTCTGTAAATACAAATGCACATCATGTCACATTACCAATACCTTCTGTTGATACAAGTAATCAAAATTCTACGAATCACACTGTCATCAAATCTACATCAGAAGAACAGAAACAAGAACAAGAACAAGAACAAGTCATCAATTCCGGTAATACGAATCGAACTGCTTTAAAAACTATTGATACAACACCACATACTATAGTCAAAGCAATTAACATTCCAAAAATGAAAACTAAAGTCATTAGAACAAGAACAAAAGTTGTAAATAAACCTATTAGCCAAAATGCTCAATTGAAACGTAAATCCGTTACAAAATTAGATAATTCTCCTATAAAGAAAAAATTAAAATTTGAACTATCCCTCCTTAAGACAAAAGACCAGTTAATATCAAGGCCACCATCACGACTGATTACAAGACTAGATGTTCCTACAGTAAAAAAAATGATTATACATTTGGGAAACTCAGATTCAGAATCTGATGAATTTCTCAATGACTCGACAACTACTACTACTACTACTGGCACATCTGCTGCTGCTGCTGGTGCTTCTTCTGTTGCTGCTGTCGCTGTTGCTCATGAAAAAGATTACTTTGATAATGCAAGCCCGATGAGCTTACAAATGGACAGTCCTTGTCTTTCACCACATCCAATTGTGTCAGCTATCGGGTCTAATGACATTACAAATGCTGAGATCAAAAACAATACAACCAGTGCTGCCAAAAAAAGTATTGTTAATGATATCTTCCAAGCGCGTTTGGATGAATTTTTGAAAAATGCACGCAGTAAAGTGGAACAAATTAAAAAGGAAATGCCAAAATTTTTGACTATTCCAGAAATAGATGAGACGTCAGACGCAACAAATTCAGTAACACCATTGGTAAGTTATTTATTTATTTGTTTTTGTTTTTTCACATTTTGTCTATTTTCTATTACTGTTAACATTTCAACGCTTATAAATTCATGTTTTCTGTGATTATGGCTTACAACAAGATTTGTAATTTGTTCTCTTAAAAATATTGAATCAATGCAAAGGCAAAGTTTTAATAATAAATGTAACATCATTGTAGGCTTAAACACAATTGCGATGAATAGAGCGGCGGACTGCAGATTCTTACGCAATATACGCTCCATAAAACGTTACCGGAGCAAATTGTGCCTATGCAATAGCCGTGGGCTGCTCTGGTCGTCGAAACTGGTTTAATTTAATAGAGTGGTCGACGGCCGACGGTCAAGATTAAGGAAGTTTAGCAGGGTCATTCATGGATTATTGTGCTCCGCTTTCTTTATAGTTCATCCAACAATCCCACACTTCCTAGGAAGAGCAGTATTTTTTTGGGTGAAGTTTCTTCGAAGTCGGCAGGCTTTAAGAAGTATGAGCCAAAAGACTGGAATCTACAATATGCAATAACCTCGCATTCGCATAAGACGTGCTCCGATGTTTCATCCTCTTCGAGACATAGCCTACATACGTCAGTGGGTAGTATACCTATGAGATGGATGTGTTTGTTAAGTTTGCAGTATTGGATTTGCTTCTATTCTTTCCGTTTTAGTGCGTGGACTTTTGGAGTCTCATTCACTATATCTAAATGTCCGGGCTCTGTACACTATCCGTCCAGCCTCGGTTACTGCAGATTCCTATGTAATACACGATCCTCCATAAAACGATCCTAGAGAAAATTGTGCCTATTACTACAATAGTCGGTGGCCGTTGCAACTATATTTAAGCCTTGTTATTATTGGCTTGATCCCCTCATTTATAGACCCTAACTGATCATGAAGTTAGAGGTTTGGTCCGTCTGATAAAGATCCTATCAATTTACATTTTTATTGCTATGATATTGTTGTTAGCCATCTCTCGCATAAATCCATTCTTTTCTTAATTTTAAGTAAAATTAAAAATAAATTCAGTAAAATTACACTAAATTCCGTTTTTTTCTCTCTTTTTTTTCTCCATTTCATTATCCATAGGCTGTTCGTCATCTCCCCCCTTCCTCTCAATTAGAATATCGCAGATTAGTGAATCGAATGAAAATTTTAGAGAAACAAAAACAAGCTAAAACCACTACGATAAAACCAAATTTAGAAAAAATTAAGGTCACAATTAAGAATGATCAAGTTATGGAACAAAAAGCTTCAACAGAATTATCCACCGCAATCTCTTCAGTTTCTGCTGCTGTCGGTGATTCCTCCTCCTGTAGTGTTCCCGTAGTTAGTCTTGCTACCACAAACAGTTCAAGTAGTACCACAAGTATACAGAGAACAATAGTAAATGATGCAACACAGTTACCAATAAAATCTACTACTACTTCTACTAACGTAAATACTCAAAATGATTCAGTAATAAGAAAATTTGTGAAGCCAACAACTGCGATTCCATTAAAATTAGTACAAACAGACACAACAAATAAAATAAAAATTCAGAGTAATTTAGAAAAAGATGCTGTGAAAAGATTAGAAGAAAATCTAACAAAACCTATTGTGATCTCAACAAACTCGACTCAGTTAGCTACCATCGATAGAGGGCAGCAGAGTAATAATTCAAAACAAAATGTTGAAATTGAAAATAGATCGGAAATTTTGGCTAAATCAATTTCAAATCCGCTAAAATTAACACAAATAGGAGGAGCCATCAGCAACAAAATACAGAACAATCTAGAAAAAGATGTTGAGATGAAAACGATAGATATTCTAAAAAAATCAAATTCAATACAGTTAGACACCACAACCAAATTACAGAATAATCTAGAAAGAATTGTTGAGAAGAGAATAGACGAAGAAGAAGTTTTGCCTACTACTAAACCAATTGTGATTGCACCGACGAAATTAGTACAAACAGACACTAACAAATTGCAGAGCAACTTAGAAAAAGATGCTGAGAAGATGAGAAGTGAAATTAAAATTGAGATTAAACCTAAAGAGGAAAGTGGAGTGGAGAGAATTTCAAATAATAAGGTCGAAGCTGATATAAAACAGGCTGCTGTTTCTGCATTTACATCGAACTCGGATAATCTCAAAAACACCTCTGCGAAATTAGATTCAAACGCCAATGTGGCTAGTGATAGTAGTGAAGATGCTCTAGAAATTTATGAATCTGAATACAAAAGGAACAGGTGGTTGAAAAATTATAATTTTTTTCATATCATAAATTTCGAACTCGTTTTATTCAAAATTTCCTAACTATTTTCAGCTCAAATCTATCGGAGAATATTTCCAAAGCATTAGAATTAGTAAAAACAGCAAAAACTGAGAAACTTAAAAAACTTCTCTTGCAAAATAGACTTGATCATTTAAGAAGAGAAATGGCAAATTTGGAGCCCGAATTAGAGCATCAAAATAAGATTCTATCTAAAATCTATCCACAAATTTTCGAACATCATAGAAATATCACTGAACTTAAGTCGAAATGTGTAAAGCTGGAAAAATCGGCTAAAGCTGCAGCTAGAAAAATGAAGAAGGGACGCAATAATCATGAGTAAGTATTTAAGAATCACATTTAAATTTCTCTTCCCTTTTTGTTGTTTTATTTTGTTTTCACGAGCAGATTTCAATCCATACTGGCTTCTTATACAAATCAGAAATGCAAAGAATTCGCTTTAGAAATAAAAAATTTAAAAGATTTGAAAATTTCTCAATATGTGAATACAGAGGAGATGATGACTGTTGAAGAAGAGAAAGGACTGCATAATGAAGAAGTATCTTCATCAAGTTTTACGCATGTAAGAGATTCATGCTCAAAAGTAGATCTTCAAAATAAACCTGACGAGACTTGCATTAGAATTAATGAAAGCAATGTAGATTGTCAGGATCAGACTGATGACGGAAGTTCTAGTGTTGATAATATGTTTTCAGTTATAAAATCCAGTAACAGAGATAATCAATTAACTGAAGATTTTGCAAAGCAGGATCAGCAGCTGCTGGAAGAGGTTCCGAACTCAAATAGAAATATAAAGGTGATTCAAAAAGTTGCTGCCGCCACCGATTCAGTTTGTAGGATTGTAAGAGATGATTTACTACCAAATGCATTCAATAAAGAAGATGAGCTTAATGTAGAAATTAAAAGCAATTCACCAGTTAAAGAAATTCATGGAATTATTGAAGAAACTAGTCAAACAGCATCAGAAGTAACTACTTCGCCAAGTGTACCTGATATTAGAGTTTCAAATTTAAGTGTGAAAAACAAGATGACGGACAGTTTTTCCACAAACGATGTTAGCGTGATGACTTCTGTAAATGTACTTACTAATTACAATGAAATAAGCACTGAAGAAAAAACACATATGATACATTCAGCAGATTCTACTGCTGCTACCTCCGAGGACACAATAACGGTTGAATCTGAAAATAAATTAACTACATCCAAAGACAATAATAAAACATATACCAAGATTGATCAGCAAAAGAATCTAAAGATCGAAAATTCTACTGCAATCAACTCTGCCACATTAGAACCATTTAAATCCCACAACCAAGTCATTCAAGGATGTCAAAAATTTCAGGTTGTTTTGAAGGACGTCGAATCTGAGACTTGTAGTGAAGCAGTTGCAGCTACTAATTCGACCCACAATTTAGTGGAATCTATTGAAAATTTTATTCCAAAGGAAAAATATTGTATGAACGACGAAGCAAATTTTGATCAATGTTCATTTATAGTTCTTGATGAATGGACAGAAGATTCCATGTCAACTACGACAACAACAACAACAGATGATAATAGTAGTTGTCATGCAATTAAGGGAATCGAACAATATCCTTTGCTAGATGTAAAAACAATCGAAACAACAACTAGTCCTCAGTCTACAGAGATTTCATCTAAAACTACTGAAGATAACAGGGAGGGTATGATTGAAATTTCACAATTATACAGTTAAATTGGTTGTTGATTTTTATTCATTTTTTTTTACTGTTTCTTTTAGAAGTAACCAAAACCGTTGATATATTGTCGTGTCCAGTTCTACAGTTAAAGATGATCGAAGTGCGTGATAAATTTTCTGATTGAAAAATATTTGTAAAATTTATATTCGAGTTTCAGGAAATTTCAAGCAATGATGTCGTCAAAAATGAAGAAACATGTCGAACAACATCTAAAGTTGTGGACTATATTTCACCTTTAGTTCACTTAAGTTCTGAAACAAGGTCAGTATAGATTGTATCATTTTCTTTTTTGTCTTTTTTATATTGAAATCTTTCTACTGCACTAATTCTTAATATTTGACGCACATTATGGTTGGAATATTTTTGTATAAACGTGAACAGGATATGATCAAAAGATTTTTTTCTTCCTCCAAGGGTGAATTTTTAATGCTTTTCATAGGTCTGTGAATGATTTAAAGATTTAGAAAAAAATCAAAAATTCTACTTAAATAGTACATAGTCCCATGAATTTAATAATATTAGAATTGCGAGGAATAATCTGTTTTGAAAAAATCGATAAAATTGATGAGCGCCGGAGGGCCAATGGTATTTATTATACCACCCATTCGAAGTCTTTATTATCGCAAAAAACAAGGAAGTCTCTACTCGCCTTTATTCTAGATCAAAAAGCCTTTCAAGTTCATACCCATATATCTATTGAGTTCCTTTCAATCTGGCTTCCGGAAGTTGCATAGTTGTGAGACTGCTTTTATTGGTGTTACGTCACATATTCGGAAATTCCTCGATATGAGTCACGTATGTATCTAACTGTACTTGATTTTTCAAAAGCGCTCGTCTCGTTAATCATTCGAATATGCTCTCGAGGCTGGGATCACAATTTAACTTTTTATCTTCTTCTATTTCATTTATTAATAGGTTCTTCTCAGGGCGACATCAATACGAATATACTAATACTAAATCTGGTGCTTTGCAATTTGACTGTGGGGTGCCCCAGAGCTCAATGTTTGGTCCACTGCTATTCAGCTTGTACATCAATGATTTGTCCAATATTGATAATTGTAACGTACACCTATATTCTGATTATGTACATCTCTATCTTAGTCGATCTATTGGGCTTTCTGCAGACTGCATTGATCGTATGAATTCAGACTTACAGAAGGTCTCAATATGGACTAATTTGAATTGTTTGAGTTTGAATACTCACGAGTGTATTCGTTTTTATCGAAATGATCTTACTGACCTGGATCTCCCTCCGGTTACACTTCTTGGTGTCCCAATTCCTTCTTGTGAGCGGGTGTAAAACTTAGGTATGTGTATATAAATACCAAGATGAAATGATGTGACCATATAGGATATATAATTGATAAAATATATGATGGCTTACGATGCCTATGGCTTTCTGCTAATCTTCTGTCTACAAACACTCGAATGCTTTTAGTTAGATCACTTCTTCTTCCTTATTTCATTAATGGTAGATTATTGTTCCCTCACTTGGACTCTGTTTGTTCAGGAAGGCTAAATGTTGCGTTCAATGACTGTGTTAGATTTATTTATCGACTTACGACGTTATGATCATATTTCCTTGCACATAAACAATTTACTGAGATGTTCCCTCACTGAGTTCCGTTCCTCCATCCCCGATTACTCATATCTCTTCACAAAATTATTTACTCTGGTAAGCCGACGTACCTTTTTACCAAATTTAATAATTCCTAGATTTCAATATTCTGTTCAAGAAGTCTCTTACTTCATCTGCTATTCGCCCATGGAATCGCTTACCAATGAATATCCAGCGAACTGTTTCGGTGGTCAGATTTAAGGCACTTCTCATGTCTTCTAATGATTAATATACATATATCCATTAATTGCATGTTTAATTGTGAGGAAATCAGAAAATGTTCTCTTCGTGTGATTACATTTTCAATTGTATATAGAGCGTGTGTCGCTGATTCATCTAACTTTTAATTTGTCCTTTTACTTCTGTAGTACCTGCTTAATTTTCAGTTTTAACTTTATTCGAGACCAACACTCAACCGCACGCCAAATTTATTGCTTGCTCTGCTCTATTCGGTGGCGAGGAGCGAACTATTCTACGTACCTTTTTTGGGTTTCTACGTTTCTTATCTTAAGTCTAGAATTGCTAAGACTGCATCTGTATTACGAAGCCTAATTACCTAAATGCTTAAGCGGAGCCGGCATTTATTACCTTCTAACAAATATTTCTGGCTAATGGCATGCGAAACTCTAGTTCTCTTAATTTTGTCGGTTTATTGCCTGTATGTGCCTGCCCTAGGAATCGTAGCTAAATAAGATTTGTTTGACTACAATTCTCACACTTCTTAAGAAATCCAATCCGTTTAAATTGTGTTTTATAGTCTATCCTCCTGTTAAAAAGTTCAATATTCCTTCTTTTCTTGTTGTAGGAGGTTAAGGATTTTTTGTATTCATACGCTAGCTCGTATGGGCTTATTGAATATTTTTTCTTTATCCTTGTCATTTGACCTTTTGGACAACGTCATTCTGCTATGGAACGTTTCTAGTTGTTTTTTTTTCTGCTCTTGTTGGAATAGTTTTCCAGGTTCTGAGTGACCGTATTAATTCCTAATAAGGTCTCAGAAGATAATCGAGCCAGTTTCCTTAGGAACTCTGTATTATAAGAACCTCATTTATATGCTAAATTTGAGTTACACATTAAAACACTTCTGTAGCGACAATAATCTATATTCATCCCTCCTTTCCCTTTCATTTTGCAAATTTTCTTTTTTTTATCTGCCCTCTATTTAGTAAAAAAGTTTATGTAAAAAATAAATGAAAAATAAAAACGAATGCTCAGCCATAAATGTGTGTTCAAATAAAAAATAAAAAAAAAATTTCACAATTTTTGTTAACCACCCTTTCATACAAACGAATTCTCTTCTCGTGTTTCTGTTTCTTAAACTATTTCAGGCATTTTAACCCCAACGGAATTATCTGTCCTTTTCAACTGATGGGTCAATGTGATGATCAGCAGTGTAAATATGAGCATTTACCAATGGACACAGCTCAAATACACTCTGCCACGTAACTGAAATTCCAAAGCTACAACTGTGATGATGATAAGATTTCAATAACAATTCGATTATGTCGTCGAATGTGAAGCGTATGCGCAATCTCTGTATATCTCTACCTACCTACGTTTTCTTTAAGCACATATCATCCCAGGGTAAGTTATCTGATAAAATTAACCAATTATTGCACACCTTCCCAGGAAAAATCAACAAAATGTTCGTGACATGCTCTTCTTTGCTAGTTCGATTCGTTCGGAGAGTAAAGAGATAAATAATAATTAAAAAAAAAAGTCCAAAGTTTTCTTTTAAATACAGTGAAGTGTGCTTATATAACAAAAACAAAAAAAAAAACCGTCCTGCTCCGAACTACAAATTGGGAATCAGGATAGAAGGAAAAATCAGTAAAATAAACTGTGCTAAGTTTTGTGAAGTTAACTTTTAAGTTAAATTTTCAATTTTCATCAACAAATCATGGAAACAAAACAAAAATCTCCGGCTCCTCCTGGGAGAAGCAGCAGTTATAGTTGGAATTATGTTTTTTGCGATTTTTTTTGCCAAATTTTATAGATGTAGTCATTTAGGATCAGGAATCAATTCACACTTAACTTTTATTGTTTATCTTAATTTTTCTTTTCTGTTTTTTTATTTTTCCTTTATTGAATACTTGAATCCTTTTCGTTAAGTAATTTTAATGCACCCCCGTTAAGTTAAGAATTTTTGAAGTCTTTTTTATAACTAAGAAGTGTAAATTATAAGTAAAAAGAAATTAATTAAATTAAACAGTTTTTAATTGATTTATACCCGACCTGTAAATCAAAAACCTTTCCTTCATTTCATTGAATTTCAATGAATTTTCAGTTCTGGAATCTTTCATGTTCTTGTTAACATGAAGGAAACCTTCTTAACACAGCTGAGGTGATCATATTCAAATGTAGTACATCTCGACAGGCCAGATGACCGTGCAGCGCTTTATTACCTCACACCGCTCTCCCTTTAACTAATCAATCAATCCAGGTCACATAGTAAGTTGCGTTTATGAAATCTCTCTCCTTTCTTTCAGTGATAGGCAACTACAAGAATGAGTTTTGTGGATTGTGGTACAAAATGACAACCGAATAGTTGTTACCAGGCAGACCCAGTGGATATTATCCAGAGAACTAAAGGATATGGTGAAATAAATTGGTTGGTTCTTTCCATATTTCCATCCTGCCATGCTGTGCTTTGCATCATAGGGTATCCCCAGAGCTTGGCTTAATAATATAAAAAAAAGCAAAACAAAAGAAACTCTGGAAATCATATCTGCGTGATAGATAGCCAATAAGGCTTGATGGGCTCTACTTGGGTAAAGTTGTCGTAGTGAGTTATGAAAATTTTTAACGTTTCGAATTTTATGTAGAAAAATTAAATGATTGTGTTTACACTTCGACAGTGATCACCTCTTTGAGACTATGCTAAAAGGCAGCTTCAGAGCGATAATCCCATGTAGGGCAGAATGGGAAACACACTCTTATCTTTTAGCCAATAACACATCTCCAAAGCTGAAGAAAGCACCGGGTAGGCGTTTTGTACGAAGACTCTCATACCTCCATACACCTTGAAACCACATCAAAATTAACCAGACGGGAATCAAAGCCATCATTGAAGCGTGATGGTATCTCTTCAACTCGGACACTGAGAAGAAGAAAATTGCTGCTATCTGTTCGGATAGCCAAGCTGCTGTCAAGGTCTTCTCAAACCACTTAACAACCTCCAAACTGGTACTTGAGTGTAAAACCACCCTGAATACTCTTGCTCAGTGTAATAAACTACTCGTTCTATTGGTGGTACGACGTCACAGCGATATTAGCGGAAATGAAAAGCTGGACGAGCTTTCTCGGCTTGGTGAACCACGAAGACAGCCCCTTGTATAATCGGGATTGCAACAAAACACGTTACCTTTTAACATTTCAGCTTGAGCCGACTGCCAACACAGCCATTTTTGGTAAGATGACTGTTCGGGTAGAACGACAAAATAACTGTGGGGAAATCGAACCCAAATTTAACGAAAAAGCTACTTGAACTTAACAAGTCAATCCTGAGAACCCTAGTATGAATTCTTACTGGACGACACTCAGTTTTTAAGAGTCACTTATACAAGATGAGACTTATTGCTGTATGAAGAGGACAGGATTAATATTGCGTTTTTGAGAAGAACTGGCTTACGAGTTTTAGAAATACCTTCAACAGCATTTCTGTCTCCACAAGTGGTTGTCTTATCATTGTAGCATGTCGAGCAATAAAAAAACGGACAACGTTGCACGGCTTGAGACAGTTTTGGAGGTAAATATTTACGCTTCAAAATTGCATGAGTTGACTCTACTTTGCCACGATGAGTGCTAAGTGAGAGCTCTTTAGAAGCTCTCGTGCTCATAATCATTACAGGTCACTCATTAAGATTTAATTGCATGTAGAGAATGCGTGGAGGAGATTGAGATAGATAGTACAACATTCTCCATATAAAAGACAAGTCCATTGGATTCTAGATTCTCAACAAACTCCATGAAGCAAGGAAAACGGAACATGAGCCCATCCTAAAATTTATTGAGCGTCCTACTGGATGAATACCTGAATTGTCAATTTCTTAGAAGTTTTAGATTTAATTTCTAATTTTTTTATTAACCCTGAACTCATTAGCATCATCTGCATATAGAAAAGACAGTCAGGCTGTAGAATTATGACAAAAATTGTAAATTAGAAAAATAGGACCTGAAGGCTCTTTATTTTTTCTTGATTGATATTTCTCATGTTCTACTAAAGTTGATAGAAAAACGCCCAATTTCTGAGCTTTTCGGTATTATTTCCACAAAATAAGTTGGATTTCTTGTGTGCTTCTGACCTTACACACCAAAGAAAAAAATACAAGCTAGTCAGCACGACTGGAAATAGTGTAGCTTGTAGGAATGACAGAAGAAACATGTTTTATTTTCTTTTTCTTTTTTATTCAATAATTTCTTATGTATCGTCCGTGAAAACAAACACTCTTTTCCTTAAGACTATGACAAAAATTGCGAAATATATTATATAATTGCAGATGAAATAAAAGAAATTCCTGTTACAAACCGCTTAACATCGGTTTTCGTCCTGGCCAAGCTTCTTTGGCATATTTCTTTTTCTGAGGCTCTGAAGTGCCCTCCATAATAGATTGATCATCGAATCGAGCAGCTAAAAAAAAATAATGAAAATATTAAAAAACACAGTTACTTCACACACATTTGATATCGTCTGAAAACCCAACAACTAACTAACCTTTAGTACTCGACGTGGGGAAAGGTACATTTGGTACTGGTGCAGTATCATTGGCTGGAGCTACATCTGGAGCTGGATTAGGTAAGAGCAATCCTAATTTTGTTCCCATTGCAATTGGTGTTACATCTAAATCCATGGAAGAATTTAACTTATTCGAAGTATGTTCGACAGCTGGTAAACCATGATACAGGAGCTGTGGTGAAATATTTGATGGATGGAGATGTTTTAAATCTGCTAACATATTGGAAGCTGTTGATGTTGTCGGAATGCCAATACTATTTTCAAGTCGTAATCTTTTCGCTGGCACGACTGTTGTTTGAATTAAATTTCTAAAACGACCAATGTTCGGATCAATGTCCTCGGGATTTATTACGATTTCTTCCTCATTGAATGTTACGCCACGTCGTTTTCGGGCATTCTTGTTTGAATTTTGCTGTTCCAACACAAGTTTTTGTTTGTGTTTTTTTTTTGTAAGAATGCACTGAATTTTATAAGACAATTATTATTACCTTTCTTAAGTTATCATCTGTGATTCCAAGCATTGAAATTCTTCGATTGTGTGCCGTGTTGTATTCTGTTAAATTCTGAATTAAAAATGTATTTTAATACTTAGAAGAAAGAAATTTTTAAACTATGTGGCATCTTACATCTAATTCCGTTTGACTCTCGGGTAATCCAAGTAAGGCTCCATCACTACTTTCACTCATGGGAATATCTTCCATAATATTATTTCGGAGACCAGCCGAAGGTCTTTCACGTAAAATATAGCGACGTGTAGATGCGCCAAAGTGAAAAGTTGTATTAATTTGTAATTGAGTTGGTTTGTTTGGCTCCAATCGTAAATTACCAATATATGTCCCATGAGCTAATGAAGAGAAAAAAGAAAATATTTATTTAGGATCAGATTTATTCATAGATATCAAAAATTTGTATACAGACTTGAACCGAGATCAACAAGATAGGAAATGTTGAGATGTTTGTGGTAAATGAAGGCAGCATGAACTCGAGAGCATGAGGCGTGATCTATACAGAAATCATTCATTTGTGCATTTCGACCGAAAAGGTAACATTTCTTATCATCCACCATTAGTTTTTGGATGAGTTTATCATCTTTAAGAACATCTAAATGAAGTCCTGTTGGAGGTTTTCCAGCCCTGAAAATGTTAATGAGAAATTTATTTAATTTCTATTTGATTGAGACAAGGCAACAAAATCATTTTTTATACAATTTGCACTAAAAGAAATTTTTAATTTAAGGATGGCTTAGCACATTTCTTTTATTTTCCTCTAACCCACTTCTGCCTATTTCTTTGTTTATTGTTTTTATTGAAGTCTTGCTGCAGTTTTTACCCCTTTTGAGCTCTGATTGCTTGAGTGTGTAGGCTTACATTTCCATCATCATTTAGATTTCGAAACTGTCCACGAGAGCCCTTTTGGAAGCTATTTTATATATATAGAATTATTTTGCTTGGGGTACATCAATGGGAATTCTTAAGAAGCTGTTTTAAGATAGTTGCTACCAAGAACGCAAAAACATGTTAGTGCTGAAAGCATACATGTGTAGGATTCCATCCTTTGGAACTAGAAACTGTGGTTCGTATTACTAATTTTACGACTTTTTAGCCCTTACGCTCTTGGAACGACCATTAATTGACCTTCATTTCATTTGGTATGACGGTGCTGTTGTGGAATGACATAATAGGAAGGACAGTAGTGAATCTTTATAAGCAACACTTAAAAGTAATATTAGCACGTTTAAGTATAAGACCAGCCCAGCCATGGACTGGATTATAGAATTCATAGAATATATATATATATATGATTTTCCCTAGTTCCATTATATAAGGCTTGAAAAATTCAATTACGTTGACTTCTTTCGGAAATCTGAAAATTGTTTTCATAGAGTTTGGCGCACAAATTCCAAAGTTTGAGTACTGAGGAGGCGTCCTGCAGGCAGTGCAGCCAGGAAGCATAATATTATCTATCTAATATACACTCTTTGCACAGACAGAACAAACAAGTTTGTCTTTTTAGTATAGAATACTGCTTTCACTGGCCAGAAATTACTGATATTAATTTTTTTACTTTTACTTCATGTTTCATTATTAAAATTTCCAGAAAAGTCATCGTTTTTTGATAGCTTTATGAATTCTCCTACTACTAAAATGATAAGCATTGAATTTATTAATATATATATTGTAAAATTTATGCATTTTACCATTTTTCTTTTGTATTTTCAAAGATAATTGTTTAAGAATCTAAATAGAAAAATAAATTTTCGAAAATCCCTTACCAACTAGGCACATCATAACTGTTCGCCATCGGTGATAATTTTTATTATATTTGCTCGCCGTTTTTCTTAAATATATTTTCTTTTTCTATAATCTCTTAAGAGATATTTTTACAAATTAGTACTCATATTATACGAGCAGAAAATACTTGTTGAAAGCAATAATTTTCTAAACTGAATTGTACACACTAAACAAAATGAAGTTTTTTGACACTTCTAGCTGTCAAAATAGCACGAAATATGCAATTTAACGAACATAACCAATTTGACAGTCCGTTACGGTGTAGTTCTGAAACTGAATTGTAATTAAATTTGATAGTTTTTGCTTGCGAACATAACCTAACATATTTTCATTTGCCTGCCGGATAAATTTTGAGACTTGTACTGTTAGCAGAAGCGGCAATAATAGCGTGAATAAATATTAAATAAACAAATAAAACTATTTCCAGAATGAGAAATTCAACTCCTCCATCGCATATAATAAGTTTAAGTGATCAAATTTATTGTTTTGAATTATCAGGAAATGATTGGTCACAAAATTTAGTATGCATTGCTGTTGCAAAGAAAATCATTTTTGGAATAATTAAGTTTCCGGTAAATTCTATTGTTTATTTGAAATAATTGTTAATGTATAATAAATAAAAAAAAACACTTATCTTTAATATTTAAGGAAGAATCAGAATCGGATTCATTTGAGTGGCATCAGCTTAAAGAAATTTATCATGAAAGTCGCTGCCATGCAATTAGTTTTGCCCCAGAGACTTCTCTAGCTGTTCTCCCGAAAGTTGTCATTTTATGTGCTGCTGGTGCTGACTTTATTTTACGAATATTTCGCAGTGATTTAGAGAATAGTGATACTGTTCAGCAACTCAGAGGTATGTAGGCGCGCATCGTGCATTTCTATTTTTTTATCATATATTGTCCCGGATTTACATTTGTATTCTGTTCATCTAGGACATTCAAGCTATGTAAATGATGTTGCCTGGGAACCGGAAGGTGAATTTTTGGCATCCGTTAGTGATGATCATTCTTGCATAATTTGGAATGCTCGAGATAATTTTGAATCTGTTACAACATTTTGTCTAACATCAGCTGGAATGAGTGTCCGTTGGCATCCAGAAGAAGTAGGAAAAGTTTTGGTTGCAGAAAAGAATGGAATTATACATTTATACAATGCTCGATCCCAGCAAGTGATAATGTCTTTAGAATCTCCAAAAACTCCGTTAATGAGCGCTGATTGGTCTTTGCATAATAGATTTTATGTAGTCGCAATGGCTGGAGGAGATATATTTTCTTGGGATTTGAGACGAATTTGTCGTCCTGCAGATATTAAATCAATTCATGAGGATGGAGGACGAGTCGTTAAGCTATCTCCAAGTAATGATCAAGTGACCGCTAGTATAGGAAGACCGGATATAACTTTAAAAGTGATCACATCCAAGTCACAAGTTCCACTAATAGAAGCACCATTGAAACTTTTTGGGGGTTTATGCTGGCACAGTAGGCTACCATATGTTGCTGCTGCTTATGACCGAAAGTTGTGCTTTTGGAAAGTTCAAATAAAGTAGTCTTTTTATATTATTAGAAAATTTAATTAATGATCCTAACCCTGCGATATACCTACTCCAAGGCAAATTAAATAAGGAATCTGTTATATATTCTGTGATAATATGCTATGTAGGGACCTATTATGGAAGAAATATTGAAATCATGAAAGGGATAAACCTGTTAAAGATTTAATAAGATATTGAACGAGATGTCCATAAGTAAGGGAACCAAGCGCTGCGTGTAGGCAGGGAGGAATTCCAGAGTCTATAATTTCGAGCTTACATTGATGTATTTCTAGTAAAGGCGGCTATTGTTATACTTATTGATATGATGACATATCCAAAAATTTGCTTAGTAAGGAGCAGACTGTCACACCCATTTAAAAAAGATGAATCAAATAACAAAGCTCAAACTTAGACGTATCTTGTTGAAATCTGTCCCCGAGCGAAAGCGAAAGTAAGTAAAAAAAAGTGACAAAATATATGGCCTTTACGGGCAGAAAAGTGGAAGAAAAGAGCTAGAAGAGTATGTAGTTTCTACAGGGGAAGTTATATTCCTTGCTGAAGATAATGGCAACATTAGGGGCTGCGTTTTAAATGGATTTGATATTAGATTATATCTATCTATCTAACCAAGATTAAACTTTGGCGAGGGTGATACGAAAGAAAGCTGTGAGGCCGTGGCTCATACAATTTGTAAAGTTATTTATGAACAGGCTAAAAACGATAGGATCAAGTACCGAGCCTTGTGGAACACCTGTGGTAATTAAGCTTATCTCGTTGGATACGCTTACCGGATTAGAGGAAAATAAAATTTAAATCGGATACGGGACGTGTCCTTTTTTGAAAGTCACATCTGACTGTTGATATAGGTCAATAAGCTTGAAGTCAAAATTGAGACGTTGCTCTCTAGATCAGAGAGTGCAGGAGTCGGATGTAGTATTATCCCCAATGAATACATTTCTGTCGCCTTCTTGATCTGTGGGCTATCAGGAATGGACTGAAGAGCCCGGTTATAAACGCTTCGGCCTATCTCTTATAGACTCTTATAGATGGGAACCGAATCACTTCATGAATCTGATCACCTATCGCCTTCTTGATTTGTCAACTATCAGAGAGGGACTGGCCAGTCCTGTTAGAAATGCGTCGTCTTATCCCCTACAGAGAAGAACGGGACCACTTTCCGGATCTACAAAGTATGCAGAAAATCTGGCAGGATTTTCCTTTATTGCGTCAGTACCTAAATTCTGTTATGGAATAAGGTTATTTTTAAAATAATATGAATTTTTTTCGTGGTGTCCAATGTGAGACTCCGGCTGTAGGTCTATATCCTTGTTCGTCTGTAATATTACGGTTAGAACAGCGAATCGATGTTGAATAAAATTTTAGTTGTTTACTTTTCAGAGGTCCTAACAAGAACAAGACTGACTTGGAAACTAATATCATTTTACCTTTCGCATTTTTATGTCTATGTTCACGCCGCCAAAGTAGAAATTTGGGAACTGTAAATTTGTAAGCGTCCCTAATAATCAGAACATAACAGCGATCAAACATATACATAAAATGTATTTTCTATTAAAATGTCTCGCGTCGCCACCACCCCTATAAATGTAGAGATACTTTCGACTAACTTGCGTATGAGATTAATTAAAACACTTTTGATATCTACATCTTTGTTTCCTTACGGTTAAGCAATTTGAAACTTCCCACTCATTGATAGAGTTTACCGTAATGTAATAAGAAAACACATTTGTTAGGTTTGATATCAATTTAAAAATTCCATCCGTTATATGCATTTTAAGATAATTTTTATAAATTATATAAATCAGCCATTCACACTCTTCCCTTTCTAGACACTGGATTTTTTCAATTACTGTGGAATAATTCACCAAAATATCCTTACAAATCCTTTCCCCTAATTATGTTTCCTGTAGTACTTTATTAGTTCAGTTTATCTGAAATTTGTTACTTTACCTATGTACAACTGTGTGAAAAAGGGACAGCAAGGGCGCCGTGGCTTAGTTGGTTAAAGCGCCTGTCTAGTAAACAGGAGATCGTGGGTTCGAATCCCGCCGGGGCCTCTGCTCAAAAGGGTTCTTGTGAGCAGTTTTTTTTCCAATGGAAAATTAAATTTTTTTCAAGCGATACCCACCATTTTTGAAGTTGCGTTAAAATTGCATACAAATTTAGTAGAACTGCTGAAATGAAGCAATTGATACAGACGCTTACTTGGCGTATGTCTAAAAGGGGGAAGGGGGATAGATAGAAAAAAGTTTTTAATTAATGTGCCCACACAATTTTATTAGAAAAATTCTAATAGCAAATTTCAGGACAAGTACATTTCGTAAAAACAATCAAATTAAAAACATAATTTTAGTAAGCTTTTTGTTTCCGTACCAAATCCAATTGTGCAGCGGCAACATTTTCCATTCCCTCACGAACGACACTCAAATTGTCTTTCCATGAATGCAGCAAATCACGCAACTGAATCCATTGTTGTCGACCAAAAGTTCTGTGCATAGTACTTGAAATGTGCACCTTTTGATTGGCCTGATCGAGTCTGGCACGTACAAGTTTTGTTTTCAAAACTTCAATAATAAAAGGTTCAACTTCATTCTCGGCAATTTGAAGTTCATTCTGTAGCTGCTCAAAAGTCATTTCCGGATTACTTTCTGCCAGCTGCATAAAAGTTAAAAGTCTCATTTTCTTCATGTTCTGTTCATGATTTAAACCCTGCGATGTAACGAATTCCTTGTGATTATTGTAGAATTGAACGTAGGCTGGCAGTTTTTCCGAAACAAATACCGACAAAAGATCATGAATAAGTTCACCTTCAAGAAAACGTACAGGTTTCAGTGATAGTAATGGATCAAGAAGGAATGTATTTGGATCAGCCAGAGCTGTAACAATACATTTCATGGCATCTTCTCGTGCAACTGAAGCATTTTCAGCCGTATACGTTCCCAGCAATTCAATCATCACTTTCGATGATAATTCACTGTTTGTGTCACGGAGAACATCATGAAGAAGTCTATAAAGTTTTTGCATTTGTTCATTTGATGGTGGACATTGAGCGAATTGTGATCGTAGTTGGTCGACACCTTGAAATACTTCTCGAACTTGGTCACATTGTTTTGCTACCTGTGCTAAATGATAGTAGACATGATATCGTAGCGGTGAAGTTGCTTCCAAATTATTAAATAAGCGCCATAAACTGTAAGTGGATAGAGATAAATATACAAACGGAATTTATGCTTAGAACTTGAATCCACTCACGATTGAAGGCAGACTCTAGACAAAGGCATACCCGGTGCTTTAGTGAGTTTTTCACAAAATGCAAGGATAATATTTTCTCCCCGGTCAAGAGGTATCTGCAAGAGATGTTTGTTCATTATAATGCTAACAATTATAATTTTCTTAATTCCTTACCGACACCATAATTGAGACAATACTATTCAAAATTGCATCAATTTCATTTGGGTCTCCATCTTTGAAGCAAACATCACAAACCCCAATAATTTTGTGTAAATCATCTTCAATACCCTTTGTGGATTTCTCTTGAGATATTTCGGCTCCTAAACCTTTGAAATATTTTCGAAGCTCTTGGGCCTGGAATATTAAAAAAAAACACACAAATCGTTATTCATAAGAAATATAACCTCAAATTCAGTTAATGACTGATGATTTTTTTTCTTTACATAGAAAAATATATTTAAATATTTGCTTGTACTCTACCTGATCTTCAAGTGATAAATCAATAAAGACCGCTGGGCCTTGCACAGTTTTCTCCATTTTAATTTATCAAAAATACTTGCAAGTTGCAACGTTTCTGCACAAAACACACGTTAAAAAATTACTTGACAATTCACAAATGGAAGGATGTGGATTAGATGAAGTTTGGCGGAGTTTTGATACTACAATACGCTGGCGACCTCATTCGGAAAATTCCGAACCAATGAAAAAGATAAATTGCACGAATCTATTACAAAATTTGTTTATATTTCATCAACTGACAGTTGAGAAATGTCAATTTAACGTGCTTGTATCAGCCGGTCTTCGCTGGGAAACTTACCTATTGCTTTCCTGATTAAATCCATTCTAAAAGAATATTTAAAAAAGTAGGTATTCTATTCAAAACGACATTATAGATTAAAAGCACTTGAAAATAAAACATTTCCTCATTAGGTTTTCAGAAAAATATGTCTAAACGTAATCAACCAACGTGGCAAGCCCCAAACCCAACCTTGGCGAGTCCTCGATTGAAGCTTTTCAACAGTTTAACTAGACAAAAAGAAGTATTTATTCCTTTAGATGGAAATGATGTGCAATGGTATAGCTGCGGTCCAACTGTATATGATGCATCCCATATGGGTCATGCAAGGTTTGTACGTTCAACATAATTGAAAGTATTTTGTTAATCATATAATATCACTTATTTCTTGCAGGTCTTACATCTCATTTGATATCCTCCGTAGAATATTATCCAATTATTTTGGATATAACGTGCAATATGTCATGAATATTACAGATATCGATGATAAAATTATAAAAAGAGCTAGACAGAATCATCTATATGAGAATTATACTAAAAATAGTAATTCTGTGGAGCAATTAGTTTCTGACCAACGGGAAGTGCTGGATAATTTTCAGAAGATAATTGAGAAGAACACAGATCCAGACAAGAAAATAATGTTTGAGAAAATGTTGGGAAAATTAACTGCTTCGATTGAAGGACTCATGCATGCTGTAGCATCTGGAAATTCAATTGAAATAGAGAAAGAAAAAGCTAATTTTCTCTACGAAGCAAAAGATCCCATTTCGGATTGGCTTGATAAAAACTATGGGAATAGCGTGAATGATAATTCTATCTTTGAAACTTTACCAAGATACTGGGAAAATGAATTTCATAAAGATATGCAAGATTTGAATGTAAGTAAATTTGAATACTTTCGTAATTCTGATATAGTATAGGAAATGAAATTTAGAAAAACATTTTAATTTATCCGCTTAACCTGCGTTGGCGCGCATATTCTCGTTGTAAGTCTATAGATAAAAAGATTTGTTCATGGTAGATTAGGTAATACGATTGAGGACGCCCTTAAGAACCTGAAACTTTTACTAGAAGGATTTCGACATTTTTTTAGCCATCAAAGTGGTGCATGCCGGTCAGTCATTTGGTTCTAGGTATTGCTGAAAGGTTGCCTGGATTGATTCATGCCAGGTGACTACGACCTATAATGTACTTTTGTTTGGTTTTTAGAGTCGAATTTATCTGAGAGAATTATTTGTGAACTTTGCGGTAGCCTTGATTGGATTTGAGCCTGGCTCATCAAGAATTTGTTGTAGCCTTATCTTACCAAGTTATCGATATATAGTTGTATTTTGTGGAATTGGTGCATGCATTTGTTTGATCTAAAGCTCGTTAAAGGTGTCATCCAAGGTTGCACTTTCTCTTTAGGCATTAGATTTCTTACAGAACTTATTTAAAAAGGGAGAAGTTGGTGACTGTTCAACAACTGTGTCTCTTTGTTCTTTCCTATGAGGCTACTAAGTCTTATCACCACTCTAAGTTGGGACTCCAATTCGATACTCAATTTTCTTTCGTCCATGCTGTGCTTTTGCACCAAAAGGTTTTCACTGGAGCTTTGCTGAATTATAAAATAAACAAAATTCTTTGGTGTTGATGTAGACATAAAAATTGTAACTGTTCCACAGGAAATTAACTTCGTTGTGTTAGTTAATCAAATGAAAAACGTGCATTTTTTAAATGTATAATTGATAAAAATGGCTGAACTTTTACCCGTAAAATTGAGCTTCTTCCAGCACAATATCCTATTAATAGAGGCAGCATCCAATCATGAGTTAGATAGCTGTAGAATCTGAATTGTTTCAGAATGTCCTTGAATCCCATTTTACTTTGATGGAGGTGTGTATTTTGCCTGTTCACAGCTTTTCCATTTTATTGGGGAACGATATCTATATAAACAGTTTCAATCGAACAGAATATAAAAAATAACCTTTCTCTTGCACTTTTTTATTTTCTAGATCCTTCCACCGGATGTTTTAACCAGAGTAAGTGAATATGTACCACAGATTATTACCTTCACACAACAAATTATCGATAACGGCCTGGCATACGAAGCCAATGGATCCGTTTATTTCGATGTGAATGGATTTGATAGGCGTGAGAAACACCATTATGCAAAACTAGTACCAGAGGCATATGGCGATACAAAATCTTTACAAGAAGGTGAGGGAGATTTATCTGTTGCTGAGGATCGATTATCTGAAAAACGATCACCAAACGATTTCGCTTTATGGAAGGCTAGCAAAGCTGGAGAGCCATGGTGGGAAAGTCCATGGGGAAAAGGTCGACCTGGATGGCATATTGAGTGTTCAGCAATGGCATCAGATATTTGCGGTCCTATGCTTGATATTCATACAGGTGGAGTTGATTTGAAATTTCCACATCACGACAATGAATTGGCGCAATCCGAAGCTTATTTTGATAGCCCTGAATGGGTTAAGTATTTCTTGCATACAGGTCACTTGACTATTGCTGGATGCAAAATGTCTAAATCACTAAAGAATTTCGTAACAATACAACAAGCACTTAAGAAACATACAGCAACACAGTTACGATTGGCTTTCCTATTGCATTCCTGGAAGGATACTCTTGACTACTCAGAAAACACTATGGAAATGGCTGTACAATTTGAGAAATTCCTAAATGTAAGGAGAATGAAATTTAACGAACATGGAAGCTATTGATTAACTTAAATCGTTTTTCAGGAATTCTTCTTGAATGTTAAAGACCTCACTAGACATATTTTGACGGAGGAGTCAAATAAGCAATTTGATGCTTGGTCCGATGTGGAGGGAGATCTGCAAAAGAAACTAAACTCTATAAAAAAAGAAGTGCATGAAGCACTATGTGGTAAGACTTGTTCCGCCTTGTATATTGTATTTATATAATTTTTTTCAATACTTAATTTCAGATAATGTTGATACTAGAACGGCTTTAGATGCTATTCGTGATTTAGTTTCAGCGTGTAATATTTACATTCGCGACAATAAATCGTCCATAAATTGTCTTTTGTTACGGAAAATTGCTTCATACATAACAGACATGCTTCATATATTTGGAGCTATAAAGGGATCTCGAGGAGGAATTGGTTTTCCTGTTGGTGATGGAAATTCTAGTTCGAGTGACTTAGAAACCACGGTAATGCCTTATTTATCAGCATTAGCTGATTTTCGAAAGTCTGTTCGAGAAACAGCTAAAGATCTTAAAGCTGCTGATATTTTGAAATTATGTGATGAACTCAGAGATGAAGTCTTGCCAAATTTGGGTGTTCGTTTGGAAGATAAGGAAGGATCAACAGCTTTGAAATTAGTTGATAGAGAAACATTACTAAAAGAAAGAGAAGCGAAAAAAGTTTTGGAAGCTGAAAAAGCTGCAGAAAAAGAGCGAAAAAAATTACAGGCTGCAGCTGCACAAGCTGCTAAGGAAGCTCAACGAAAAATTGATCCTAAAAAGATGTTTTTACATGAAACTGATAAGTATTCAGTATTTGATGAAAATGTTAGTTAAAAGAGATCAAGATAAAAGTTTTAGTTGTTCACTAAATGAGTTATTTCTAGGGACTGCCATCACACGATATCCAAGGAAAAGAAATAAGCAAGGGACAACTCAAAAAACTGCAAAAATTGCAACAAGCTCAAGAGCAAAGGTATAAAGAGTATCTAGCTTCACTCAACTGTGCATAGGTCAAGTATAGTTAGTTAATAATTTATTTCATACGATTTTTTTGTACTTTATGCTTTTCTGAATTATTGATAGCCTTGAAAGTTTTCATTTTTCATAATAAAATCCATTTTCAATTATGTGTGATCTCGTTTTGTTTGATATCCAGCTGGATTATAAATAAAATCCAGGAATTTAACCACTACGGCTAAAGAATTAGTCTTTAGAACGAACTGATAGCACGAGGTTAACAAGGAAAGTGTACAGACTACTAATATCTATTATATAAATAAGTCAAGCTCTGCATGCCGTTGTTTGGATTCTGTCAGTTTTTTTTCTGACCTAAAAATTGCATAATTAGCAGCTCTGATTTTTGTAGAGATTCTTGAGTGCATGGTTTATTGATGATAATGTTTTTTACAGTATTGTCAAGACAAGTTTTTGGGGTGGTAAGCATAGTAGGTATAGAGAAAATAAGAAAGTTAGAGGATAGAAGAGGAGCGAAGTCTCTGGTTTCTGAAAGGAAGTCTAAACAACAGATGACAAACTATTCGGGCGAACTATATGGAAGTGTATATGAATTGCGCGTATAAAATACTAACTTACCAACGATCCCTGCAGGATATCTTACAGTTAACATCTAAACAAGTTCCAGGAAAAAATTGGAAAGAGGTTAAAATATATGTTCCTCCAAATCTTCTTAGATATCTTATCGTTATCATTCAATCATTTATGTTTATATGTATGTACGTAGGGAAGCAAGAGCTCTCAAATGCTTCATTTCTCCTCCTGTGAAATAAATTTATGCAAATAATTTCATTGTAAACATCCACTTAAAATGGAGGGAAGAAATCCTTATTTAATTTCAGAACTTTTCGCCGGTATGTAATTGACTTTATTAACCCACCTCTTTTTTTTTTGTTGCTGCTCTCTTACTTACTCGTTCACGTTCGAATTAAAAAGGAAAAATTTAAATCCGCCATCATTTACTAGACCCCACCGACGATCCTGAGTGTCTTAGCTTCATAGCTCCGGCTTTCGAGTAAATCCATTCTACGTCAAAAAATGGTTAAGTCCTCAATTAATCAAAAATAAAGGAAAAACCGTCGTTGTCGTTGTTACAAAAGTGCCAAACGAAGGGTGGCCAAAAGAATCGGAGAAATGAGGGCAAAATGAAAAGTGGCCAAAGTGGCGAGAACATTGATGTGAGCTCGGGAGAAATATATTTCCACTTAATTGAATGCAAACACAATTAGTCATTGTTTAAGCTTACCGCCAAACAACCCCAAAACACTTGGAATCGGCGACATTCCCTTCTCCACTATTAGACTGTATACTGAGATGGATACGCGATTCTGTAGCAAGACAATGAGGAGGAGGAGAAGGAGTAGGTCCATCCTTCAGGACCGGAAAGGAATCATTGTAAGCTTTCGTAAAGTCTTGTAATGTCGCTGTAGATCACCTTGCTCATTCGAATTTCTTGTATATACTTGACGTCCCTTAAGGCGTCCGTACAGGAATTCCTATTCTATCCATCACTTTTCACAAGATATTCTTAGCATTCCCTAAAATCCTGTTGCTAGCACTTTTTCTTGGGCTCATTCCTATATTTGGCAAGAGCCCAACAGAAAACTGGAGCGCAAAACGTGAAAATAATAAAAAAAAAAAAATACAAAAAAAAAATTCATCATCACCAGCGTATCTGTCGCGAGGAGAAGATGAGACAATTAGAAAGGGAGAGGACGATACACAAAGAAAATCTCCTCCGGTTTCTTAAGGAGTCCTTAAGCTCTACGTGAAATATTTTAACTGGCATTTGCCACTTCCATCATCTCAACCACCTAATGTTAGCGCTGCTGTATAGTGCGTTTCCAACTCTCTGGTGGCGCGTTAAATCATTAATACTGGGAGCAGGCCCAAAAATCCGCCTGTTTTGTTCGTTCGTGTCCATCGTGCTTATCGAGGAAAGAGTACTGCCCGCGGACTCGTCCCTTTCTTTACTTTTCGTTGAAAATGTCCTGTAAAACTTTGTAATTACCTACCTACCTACCTTGAGAAATGCGCTATCCAACATTACCACCACCCACATCATACCATCTGCATAAGTTTCATGAAACTTCCCAGAGCTTTTCAAATGCTTTACATTCTCGGCGTTCTTAAGGAGATTCGTGCCAGAACATTTTGTCACAGGCTATAGAAGAATCCTCTGTACTTGTGCTGGTGGTGGTTGTACTATCTTAACCTTTAGATGTATATGTAGATGTAGAAGAACGCCTACCATCCTGAAAAAGGGATTTTTTTAATAAGATTTTCATAATTAATCTGCGACCCTCCCTTCTTCTCTTTCATACACTTGGTCCCATCTGCCAACTCATTCTGCAGCAGAAGATCTAAGAGTGGTGCTGAGCGGCGCTCTGCGTGGAGAATGGGGTCAAATGGAATTCATGTCGCGTTGAAAGTAACTCTACCTTCTAGAATGATTTCTCGCGGACGATGCGCCAAAAGAATTTTTCGCCTCCTCCATCCTATGTAGGCTAGTTGTCTAGATATCCTGATGATGACAGAACCTCTGCAAGGGTGCGGGATATATGAGAGGGTCGGGAATTGTGAAAAATTTGCTGGGAAGGCAAACAAGAAGACATTCTTTAGCTAACGACACTACCCTATCCTTGTTACTGATGTTGTTTTGATTCGCTCTCGGCCTGCGCCCCTTTTCCCCATCATATTGACCCGACTACTGGGCGAATTTTAATGGATGCCCCCCATTTTGGAGGGGTTGAAAATTACTTTGAGTTAGCCATTCACCTCTTGATTAGTGGTGGGTGGAAGAAAGGAAGGAAGGAAGGAATATGGTGGCGTGTTACGCTAAGACGGGTCGTCAGCGGTGGTGGTGGTAGCGGGTGAGCTTATCTCCAGGCGAGCGAGTACCAAAATGCATATTTAATGGAAGGGTATTACACGTGTGAAACTTGATCTCAAAAACGGTGTAATGGAGATTAAAAAGGAATTAAGGGATATGGGGCGTGTAATTTTGAATGGGAGATTGAAAATGATTGTGCTTATGATGAAGGCAGCAGCAAGGCGTATGCGTGCGGTGGTGTTGCTGTTGACGGTAGTGATGTTAAGAGAGCAATGGCTAATTGGAAACTGTTTACTTGTGGTCCTTGGAAGCTGAGATTGGTTTTTGAATGGAATAATTTTAAATGTTTGTTTTCGAAAATAAAACGAAATGGGCGATTCGAAAGTTCATATATCAATTTATGAATGTTTTAAATAGGAACCGTTACATGGTAATGTACAGATATTTTAGGTGTAGGTGGCTAAATTGATAAAGAAACTGGGATTAATGGAAGGCTATGCGCTTTTGGTATTACCAAAATAAAGGCAACAGAATCCAATATATTTTCTCATTTTTATGTAGTAGTGTAGTGTTAAGTTTGAGTAAAAAAATATTAAACGGAGCTTTTGTGCTAAGTTAAGGTTGATGGTTATGCATTTTCCATAAGAACAAATTCTGAAAGAAGTACGAAATCGTACCTACTTCTTTAATACGTTTTTGGCGTGATGTCAAGTTTCGATGAAGGGATGAGATCGCAATGGTTACGCTTCCTATAGAACTGCCTTCAGTAAATGTCAGGTCGGCTTGAAGCAGATCTGCGGTTGTTAGAAGGGCGGTTTAAAGCGGAGAGCCTTGAACTATTGCTTGACGCAGGAAACTGCTATCTTGGAAGGCTTGCTTAAAGCAGGGAAGTGCAGTCTTGAACACCTGCTTGACGCAGGAACTGATGTCTTGAGGTTTGCTTGGATTTCCTTGAATTTTGAAAATTAATTTTGCTAAGTTTACAAAGTGGTTGGTCAAGTGCTCAAAAACGCACGACTCGGCCGGTACAGACGCACCGCCACTCGCTCAAAGAATATGATGGCGAGTCGCCTGGAACATAAAGACGGCAATGGATTAGTTCATTTCAATGTATCCTTCAGCATACTTCTTAAATGGATTCCCCAGATATTCTGATCATTCTCTCTAGCTCCGAAAACGTTGTAATGACCAAATGATAAACGAAGAACTTTATTATATGTATGGTGTCCACATCTGGACAGCTTCAAGTTGAGAAAAAAATTTAAAAAAAAGAAAAAGAATTGGATTGATTTACATGATACGTTACTAAAATAACAATATTAAACGCATTTGGCTTTTAAAAAAATGCTCATTAGAACATCTGGTAGATTTCATTCAACGGATTGTAGCTTATGTGTTGTGTGAGACGGAAAAGGTAAATGCATAAAATACTATTATCACTACAATAAAAAAGTAGATTCTAATTCACAGTTAGAAATATTTTTATTAAAATTACTAAGACATTATTTTACTCTGAACAATTAGAATTAATTCGTATCTGCTTTAAAAACCTGTTCAAGAATATTATTCATTATGTGATCTCCACGGGAGTCATTCACAGAATGATCCTTGTACTAATTGTGGAAGTATGGAATTTCCTGCTACTATTACAATACCCACTATAATAACTAAAGATCCTCACTCCGTGGAAGCTAATTGTCATACTAACTATTCATTTCCAGTTCGTGCAAATTAGCTAGAACATTTTTATATTTTAGATAATGAAATCATAGGGAGTGTACTAAGTTTATCATTCCGTTTGTAATGCTGATGGTAAGGCAGAATAGATTGGACACCCATGAATAATATTAAAAGTTATTTTGATTTTTGTATGTTCGTCAGTCTGTCTGTTCGTCCGCACGATAACTTAAGAACGCGTTCACTTAGAGCCCTTAATATTTTGCACACGGACTTTAAAAAAAAAAGTAAAATCAAATTCGAAAATGGGACAAATCGCGCTACTCCCTCGTAGGGTTGCATAAAATAATTTCGTTTTACACTATATATTTGGGCACTGTCCGAGCATGCGTTGACATGTAGAGCTGAAATTTGGTACATGGAGTTTTCATAGCAATAGTAAATAAAATTTAGAAAATGGACTAAATCCGGCAAACCTTTTTTGGTGTTGCCATACAGAATATTAATTTGTCACTATATATGTATATTTGGAAACAGCCTGAGAACGTGTCGATGTAGAGGGCTGATTTTTGGTGCCCATAAAATTGCAAATACATGTTTATAAATGAACTAAATTGGGGTACTCTTCTTGGTGTTGCCATAGGTTGCCTAGGGTATGTAGGAGTTCTCTATATAAAACTATAGAGCAAAATAAATTAAACTTCACTAGATAACTGGGCTGAACAGTTATGTCGATCGCTCTCAAAATTTGCCTAATCTGCAAGCAAATTGCATTCGAGCTGTGTATATACGAATAAGTATTAAAACGTACCAAGTAACCAAAATAGGCTTAAGATAGGTTTTAAACGGTTATGCAACCAAGGTTGCAAACACCGTTTAGGTTTCAAATTAGTCTAAAAAACTTATTTTTATAGGTTGTAGAAACGTGCTTGCAAATAGATTTGGACGGTTTTAATTCAACGTTGGTAAAAATGAAATGGAATCGGAACGAGTTTGTAACTTATTGATTAGAGGTTTTTGGAACGTTAAATTAAAACTAGAGTGTAAATGCAACCAGATAGGAACAGTTTCGTAACTAGTTGTTGAAAAGTGATTGGCACTTAAAATTGCAACCCTATTTAAGTGCTTCTAGGATTACAAAATAACATTTTGCTACATCTAATGACGATTCCAGCCATGTAGCCCACTGATCTGGAAGCTGAACTAAATATGTATTGTTGCTTATTTAAAGCAGTTTTTATAATCTGTAAATCTAATTCTTTTGAATTAACAACGATATAAACATGAATTGAAATAAACGCTGACTTGAAAGCTAGAGCAATCAAGTCGGTACAAAGGCTTTAGAAAAAAAAAAAAAAATAAAAAAAAATTATGCACTCATTTAATTTCCTTAGGTACACTTTTTTGGATTTAGTAAATATTATTTTAATTGATTTGAATAGTTGGAAATTAGTTAAAAGAAGTACAACAAAACAGTTAAAGAAAAATCTTCAGTAAAACTATATAAAAAAAAAATCAATTCTTTTGAAAATAAAGCCGTGCTAAATGTCCTTTGCTTGTCCTTCTAGTAAGTGTTATTTGTGTTTTTTCGGTTTAGGTTTGTTCACCACCAGAAACACTAACAAAAAAAGAAAAAAATTAGTACTTTTTCCAATTATGTGTAAATAAATAAATGCCTCTTGCGCGTTAATCGAGTTTTCCAAGGCTTTAAAAATTCTTTCATAAAAGTAGCATGTTTATGTTCTGTATAATGTGGATGTGATTATCAACTATACTAGAAATGAGCTGGTTTGTTTCGGTAAAAGATTTAAAATTTCCTTTTGTGCCGTCCCGCCCTAAGAAAAGTTTATCAAAAGATTGTCCTTAAACAAATACGATGTAATTGTTCGCGCAGTCTTCATATCGGATAAGCCACCAAAACGTGAAAGGTTTCTGGCCTGAAATTGAATGACAAAATTATTAAAAATTATCATAGGATAATGAAAAAGTATACGAACTTACTAAAGCATGTTTGTGTACCCATCAATGTAGAAAATCCTACAACTGTACAAAAATCCTTATTAGAAAAACTCCACTTAATTTTCCACTATGCTTTAAGTTTTACTTCACGATTAAAAAAATATAACTGCACTATTAAAGTGTCGCAGAATTAATGACTCAATACCGCTGGAATAGTTGCCATTCGGTGTTACTGTCACCACATTGTAACCGTATTTTCCCGAAGAAGTTACGCATCAGTAACAAAATAACTCTGTGGGCACTTTAGGTATTACCAAAGGGCATTAAAGACACGTAATTTATACTATTATTAATTTAAGGTTAAATTGAAACCAAAAATCAACAGATTCGTTTAAATTGGGTTTCTTTATGACTTTTTATAAGCTATAAGTAAGTTAATTTGAAACCTTTATTTGAAAGCTTGTCTGTTGGAACTGGGTTTCAATGAAACCTTTTGCTAGATTTAACGCTTTTAAGTTATTTTGAAACGTTAATTCAGACATTCAGTTACGAGTTGGTTTTGTTGAAACATTTCTTAAACAAAGGTAAGTTCAAGGTAAAAAAGAAACCCAAATATTACAATTTTTGTTTCAAATAAGTTTTTAAAACCATTTTTTTATAACGAGTGCATTTGAAACGCTTACGCAACTTTTGAGCAACTTCAGTAACTTTATAACTGTTGTTGCTTCGTAACTTTGGTTGCAAATGGCTATCAGTCAAACGATCCAGACGTGTCTTGTTATTTTTTTTCATTTTTTCCCTCGTTGCCATCAGTTATCAGCCGTCCTACAATAATCAGAAGTGGGATACAACCCTGCTTGTTTAGAATTTTGCGTATTTTTTAAAATTTCCTTTTTACGATATATTAACTATCGGTGGTTTAGGTTTTAGTTAAAATTAGCTAAAGTTAATGTGGAATTGATTACGGTGCATTTAAATTCGATCGGTCGAGGCACGGTTAAAAACAAATAATTTACGAAAATTCCAGTGAATAGCTATAGCAAATATTTCGGTGTCGGAGCTGGAAAAATATTTTCCCGAAAATCTGCTTGATATAACGGATGAGACTCATTCTTCTTCTGAGAATGCAGTTCTATCTACTTAATGCATTAAGTTCTAGCGTAAACAGTGCTTTAAGTAATGAGTAAGAATTCTTACGACAGACTCTTGCAAAGAAGCAAGAAATTGCTGAACTTAAAAGGAAAATTGCTGAGTTTACGGACTCTAACACGATACTGCTAGCTCTCAAAATTTGTTCAACTTTAGAGATGTGGAGGAATGTTTTACACGATTTAACGGTGATGACAGTTATTGAGGAATCTGCCGAGATTTTAGGATGGGATCACAGAATTTGTTTCGTATTCGCGAAGCGGTTAATGGCGGGCACTGCAAAACTCTTTTTGCGGACAACTTTGGCTGGAGCTGAATACTGCATTGATCAAGGAATTTAATAAAAAGGTGAGCAGTGCTGGAATTCATAATACTCTGCGAAGTCGTAATAGAAGAAGTGATGAAACATGGCAGCAATATTTATTCTCCATGCAAGAGGTTTTACTTCATTATCGAACGTGGAGGAAACTGATCTAATCTTCTATATACCTAATCAACGCGGTATTCCAGATTCTCTCGTCAGCAAACCGCTACTATGCAGTGCAAAAAATATGGATGAGTGAAAAGATGCTTTAAGGACCTACGATAAAATAAAATCTCAACAAGTGAGCCAGACTGGACGTCAGTTTAAACAGCGTTCGCTGAAATCTTCATCCGCACCTAATATCCTCGAGATAAGTTAAAGTGGTTTAACTTCAACGAGTTGGGACACCTAAGCAGCAAATGTCCAAAGCCGAAACGTAACAAAGGATCTTGTTTTCGATGTGGTAGAATGGGCCATAAGGTGGATGAGTGCAGTGATACCCTGTTGTGACTGTACCTTTAATTCAACCAGGAGTCACTGGATTCTAATAGGTTAAGTACTACCATGTCAATTAGATATAAGTTCCTGAGCTGTGACTCATGTAGAAGAAGATTCATTAAAAATTACAACGCGTGCAAATAAGTCTTTTCAATTCGGTTCCCTCCTAAAACCTTTCCAGGCCACAACAAAGGATTGGCAACGAGGATAAAATTTCAATTTTACGATTAAATAAATATCCACGTACAGTAGTGTGAGGTGAATTACTTTTACCTTCAACTTTAATAAGTAGTTTCATCATCCTCAATTGCTGTGCGAAAATTTCAAAATGGATGCTGAGCAGTTTGCACAGTTACTGCGAGAATTCAGCGACAGCCAGAAACAATTACTCGAAAGTTTTGCTGCTACAAGAGCGGATACAGTCCCAAGTGGATCATTGAATCAAGGACAAACAACAGTAACTTCTTTGATTCCAAATTTCGAGAATTTTCTTTCTTCTAGGGAAAATTTCAAAATGTATCATCAACGCTACGAAAATTATCTGACAATGAAGGGGGTGTTCTCAACCAAGACACTCTGTAGTCAGATGCTACTCAGCTCAATTGGTTCGAGTCATTGCCAACTAATTGTGTCAATAGTTTCACCAAAAACACCATCAGAGCTGTCTTACAAAGAGTTCACGACGGCCATAGAAGGGCATTTATGTCCTAAAAAAAAGTGTACTGGTGGCCCAGCATACATTCCTGTCATTATATCAATAGTAAGGTCAATCAATTGCTGATTACATTACTACTCTGCGTAGAGATATTGGAGACTGCGAATTTGTTTCGCCCTGCGATTGTAAAAGTAGCATTGCCGACATATTTCTTCGAGCACAATTTATACGAGGACTTCATGACAATTCAATGAGGGAACAGGTTTTACAGTGCGACGGTTCAACTTTTGAGGAGCTAGTAAAAAAAGCACTAGCTATCGAAGCTTCAAAATTAAATAGTCGACTCTTTGAATGAAAACAACCTTTCAAAATAGACACTACATACCCAATCAGCTGTTAGGAATATTAAGGATGCTATCAGCCGAGATGAGTTAAACAAATCTCAAGACCAGGAACAACAGCGAACAGCACAATTATAACCAGCAACAAGGTTATGAGTATATATGTCCTATAAGTACTAACGAATTTGAATTCATTACTAGGTTTAACTTTGATGGGGTTGACAAAGGAGGAATGAATTTTTTTTGCTCTTTACTGACGCTGCTGGATTCTGGAAGTTCCATTAGTTTCATACAGGAACGCTATATACCACTACTACTCTTGATTACTGGAATTGACACGGAAAAATACAAGTACTGCCGAATTAATGACAGCCCACTCCAGATCATAGGTAAAATAAGTCCTAGGGTTATTTTTAAAAATAAATGTTTAAAGTTTAGATTTGTTTGTCGTAAAAAATTCTAGTATGAAATATCCAGCTATTTTAGGTCGTGATTAATGAACAATAATGAACAAGTTATATGTAAAGACGATGACCTAATTCGCAATCACAGTTCAGTTGCAAGAAATGTAGAAGTCGATTTTAATCAAGAAATTCTAAACATTAATACCTTTGAAGAGAATGATAAGCCGACAGTAAATATTAACGATAAATTAATAATTAATTAATTAATTAATTAATAAATGTAATGTAAAGTTTTGTGCACATATTGAATACCTTTCCTTGAATGCGTCTTACATTTTTTCGGGTGAATAATATTCGCATTTACATAAATTTAATAATTTTAACAGCCGAACAACCTTTACTTACATACATATTACATCAAATTAATGTATTTTGCTTATTTTGCTATAGAAATGTCTGAAAAACTACCAAAGGAAAAGAAAAAAGTGACTAATTTTCCAGTTGAAGGAAAACGGAAGAGCTATTTGTCAAAAATGTCTGATGAGGAGATAGAAGAAATGATGACTTCAAATCTTGCTGATCAATCTGATGAAGATAGTGACTCCACCGCCAACTTTGATGATGAAAACGATTGTGCTATAAAGGATCCAGTTATCGATAATTCCATTGTTGATTTGAGAAGAACATTGTTTTCTGATTTCCTCAGTAAGGCTATGAATCTGAGCTTGAATCTGAGTAATATACCCATACCACCATTCGAGTATACACCGCCTTCCCCCTCGATTGAGCAACAACATCAAGAGGGAACTTTTCCGGAAGCAAGCTGAAGCAATAGGTTCGTCAATGACTGCGCTTGCACCAAGTGATCATCTACGCTTGAAAAGTAGACGTGTAAAACGACCTAGTTCACCACCAGCACAAATGAATTGAAAACACCATTCCAATGTTTTCAATATTTTTTGACCGATGAGCTGACAGAGAAAATTTGTCATTTCTCAAATCTGAATGCTCGGCAACGAAGTTTCAAGTAAGCAATTTGAAAATTAGGCAGTATTGCGTTACCCAAGTTTAGGAGAGTACTGGGGTGAACATTATTTTGAATCAATTCGAACAACCATGACATCGAGACAATTTTATGATATTCGGAAATACTTCACGTTGATGAAAGACCGTACTCATCCTAAGCACGATCCGTTGTTCAAAATCAGGCCAGTTTATAATTATGTATTTGAATGACAAGTTTGATTCGGTTCCTAAGCTGGCGCGGCTTTGTGTCGACGAGCAGATGTGCTCTACAAAAATGATAAGTGCTTTCAGGCAGTATATGCCCAAAAAGCCCCATAAATGGGGTATGAAATTATTTGTGTTATATGATTCTACTATCGTTTTGAAGTATATTGTAGCAAAAATGATAATGTGGTGCTTCCGAATACTCTCGATTTGGGAGCAATTGGTAATATTGTCGTCCGTCCAACACAGACAGTTCCAGATATAAAAATCACATTTTGTATATTTCGATAATTTTTATACATCACTGTCACTTATGGTTTACTTAAAAGCTCGAGGAATTTATGCATTGGGCACAGTGCGCTCAAATCGAATTAATAGCTGCAAGCTGTCTTCTGACATAGCACTTCAAGGTCAAGGCCAGAAAAGAGGCTATATGGAGGAGCTTATGGGCTCTGCTTATGGTGTAGCCATAACAACTGTTTTATGGAAGGATACAAAAAATGTTCGACTGCTATCTTCATATTGTTGCGAGCGTGGCCTTTGGTTCGTTATATAAAACACAATATTAAATAATTAATATACAAGTTCTTTATTTCACTCTAATCATATAAAATTCACAATTCCTATATTAATCAACTCAACTTTAATTATCCCTAACACTGTACTTTCAATTATCGCAATCCAATTACAACACTTTCGCTTCTTTATTACTTTCGCTTGTTAACACTGCAACGTCTAAGACAAGACTCTTTTTCTGGCGGTGACAACTGTTATATTTATACCCTAGAAACTCTCCAGATTATTCTGGAGTGTTCTATTCCAGAAGCTTCTTGACTGTTCTATTCATTCTATTCCTGAACCTTCCTGTAGATTCCATAATCAATTCTCCGAACCTGAAGTCGTTTACTCTCCATTGCCAGTAGATGTCACCAGTACTCTCTTCCTATTGCACGTAACAATATGTTGGTGTGAAACCTTTTCTAACAGCGAATCCCCAGACCCAGAGTGAAAAAATAGCTCGATATGACCGAAAAAAGCAAGAAATTCCTTGAAGTTGATTGTCCGTGTATCATAAGAGAATACAACCATCATATCGGAGGAGTGGATCTCATGGACGGTCTCTTAGGACGATATGACATCCGAATCAAAACAAAGAGCGCTGCTTCGTTGAAATAATTTTATCATTTTATTGATATGGCAATGGCATTAGTTAATGCTTATCTTCTCCATAGACGTATCCATTGCGGAAGAGAAACTGCCGAGCTACCGAATTTCCGCGTTCAAGTTGCGCAAGGCTTGTGCCATTACCAACAAAAGCCGGAAAAAATAACAGTTGGCAGACCTTCAAAAGCTTCACCACCTAGGAAAGCAGCGCCGTCTGGTGTTAAAAATCATGCGGATTGCGATTGGATGATAGTTACGATGACATTGCCCATATGTCAGACCAATTAGATCGTTCTGCCAAACGAACATGTAAATTGGGCGGTTGCAAATCAGAAACCCAAATGTATTGTCTGAAATGTAATGTAAATTTGTGTCTATCATCCACAAAAAAATGTTTCCAAATTTATCATACTAAGCCACAATGACTTTTCTTTACTTTGTTTTTATTAGATAATAATTACAAAATTTTATATATCTACTTTAATCTTTTCTAATAAAACAGAATAATAATCAAAATCACACCTGTTTTTTTTTCGTTTTACGGGACTACCCGCCTTTTGGTGGGCTACATATTTTCTCACCTGCAGATAAAACTATTCATCCGATTTTATTTTCGACTTAATTTCCGTGCTGTCTGCATCAATATTAACCAAACATAAATTAATCATCGAAAAAAAAAAATTGTCCTGTTAGAGGTTTAAGGAAAACGATTCTTTTAAATTTGGTCCAGAAGAGCTAGAATATTTTGAGATTCTTAAATCTAAACTTTTGAATTCCCCGATATTGTCTATTTATAGTCCCTTGAATGAGACGGAATTACATTGTGACGCAAGTAGTATAGGTTTCAGGTTTCGGAGGCATTTTGCTGCAACGTCAAGCTGATAGTAAATTCCATCCGATCGTCTACTTTTCGAAGGGAATCCAGATATCACAGCTACGAGCTGGAAACATTCTCAATAATACACGCACTTAGAAGATGTCATGTTATATCTTATAGTTATTCCGTTTAAGATGGTGATAGACTGTCAGTCTTTGATGTTGACTTTAAACAAAACATTGCTGAATCCACGAATACTCGTTGAGCCCTAGACAGGGGCGGATTTGATCACTTGGCCGCCTTAGGCCTATGGAAGATTGCCGCCCCCCTACTCCCTGTAAAACACGAAAAATTGAATGATCTATATCCAATGAAGGGACCCCAGGCTAGAATTAGCGGAGTAGGCTGCCTCATAAATCGGAGTAGATTTGAAAAAAATGGAGTAGAATTAAAAATAACACTTTCCAACGAATTATTTTATTTAAAAAAACGAAAAAGTATAAAAATGTAATGAAATACCCACAACTACAAGAAAAAATCAAAAATCATTCAAACATTTTGCCGCCCCCTAAATCTGCCGCCCTAGGCCCGGGCCTACTCGGCCTATAGGGAAATCCGCCCCTGGCCCTAGAGCTACAAAACTATGATTATAGGTCGGCTAATATATAGAATGAATCATGATCGCCCTGAGCCGTCGCACAGAAATATTGTTCATTGGGGAGGGATCCTTTGAGTTCGCTTTAGTCGACGCACAAAGCCGTGACCCTTGCATTATCAAGCTATCTTCGGAGTTAGAGAAAGGCTAAAGCCAAATATATGCACTGATAAATGGCTTGGTATATCGGAAAAATAAGGACGATGTTATATTCTATGTACTCAAGCAGATGGAAGAACCTGTAATCCAAGCACATCACGAGTCCAGGTACCATCTAGGCGCAAATAAATGTTACGAGTACCTCAAGCAGTAGGGCACCCAGGATTTGGCTTGTTGGGAGGGGGCCCATAGGTGTCCCAAGTCCTAACGAGTCGGAAAAATAGGGCTATAAAGTCGCATCCTGCACCCATCTGAGCACTTAAGGACTGCTATTGTAGATTAAAAGGTTTTATTTTATTTTATCGGATTTTGTAATAATATACAGACCACATTTTATACATAATTTGTAAATTATGTTCAGAAAACTGGCATTCTGGAGCGGGACCGGTCCTGTTCGTCCCCCTTCTCGGTGCGCCCCTGACCTCAAGAGATCTTATTGGTTTCCTGATATGAAAGGAAAAATTAAGAAGTAATATAGAAACCTGTCTAAAATGTGCCTATTTCTCTCCTAATTCAGGATAAGTTGAGGGAACTCTGCATAACATACCCAAGGGAAAGGTTCCATTTGAGGTACTTCATGTGGATCAATTTGGATCGTTGCCTAGTGCGAGAAAGAAGTATATCTTCTTGATGGTAGACGCATTTACAAAATTCACTAAATTGTATGCCGTAAGTAGTACACAAACAAAGGAAGTACTTTCTTCCCGCAAGTCTTATTTCGAAACCTATAGCAGGCCTGGGAGAATCATATCAGATCGGGGAACTTGTTTTGTATCAAAGGAATTTTCTGAGTTCCTTTTAAGTGAAAACATAACACATCACAAGATAGCCACACATTCCCCCCAATCTAACGGTCAAGTTGAGCATATGAACCGCTTACTTATACCAATATTGTCTAAAGAATTGGATGCGGATTCTATAGTGGGCTGGTATGAAAGTCTCGTGAAGGTTGAGTTTGCGCTCAATATGAACACAAAACAAAGAGCCTTTTAAGTTCAGGAATCGCACCAAAAATAGAAGATCAACCATGGTTCAAAACTTAATAGTTTTTGTGTGTCCTTACCTTACACATATCGCCACCTAAAGAAATTGTTTCGTACAGGTAAAGTATTCTGCAGAGCTAAAAAAATATGGGTGTTTTTCAAAACGACCAAAATCAAAAACATTTCAGGGAGTATTTCTAGCCTAATAATGTTGGATTTATATCTGAAAAGTAACCGATTAGTGTTATATTCTGTGGGTACAGAATAGTGTGCTAATATGGCTGTTTTAAGAGATTTTTTATGCTCAAAGAAAATAATTTTTCGACCACATTTTCGAAAAAAATTTAAATCCCCTGTAATTTCGAAAATAACATTAATTCGAAAAAAAAAAATGCATATAACATTTTCGATTGAAAATCACCTAATATTTAAGAAGTTACAGTATTGCATACTTTTACTGGAACACCCTGTACACGTAATATTTCGAATTCGATTAGTGAACGGCAGTGCGTCAGAATCCTATTATAGAAACAAGCAAGGGACCTAACGTATGTACGTACATGGGGAGATCCAGAGCCATTTGATGGAGAATTATTTTGACAGAAGCTATACTTCAATCAGGAGAGATAACGGAGTGAACAAAAAGCTGCCGCTTGAATGTTTCCACCCTCTTGACCATTAAGGGATTTAACCAGAATTGACAAACTTAATTTAATTTAAATAAAAAACCGCGCATAGTCTATTTTTTTTTGTACATATTATTAAGCTAAGATCAAGGGATACCCTATGATGCAAAGTGCAGCATGGCAGAAAGGAAATAGGGAAAGGAATATGGGATATGAGGAGAGCGGCGGATGTGTGTGGCCCTTAAACATTTGCAGATTTTATGCCAAAAGAGACGAGACAGAAGATGGTAAATGTTCCATATTCGCAGAGTAAAGATGTGGTCTGTCCAGATTAATTTACTGGACATATTAATGCCAAGAATGCTTAGTGACGGTGAATCAGAAATTAATGTTCCATCAAAAGAAACGGGAGTGGTAAAATTATACCTTGTACGTATAATGTAACCGGGTACGTTAAATAGCCTGGGAGATAAATTCCAAAATCAAGAACAACTCTCTTATTTCATAGTAACGACTTCACAAATCACAATGGATTTGCACACATTAAAAAAAAGAAAAAAAAAGAACGATCAAAGTCAAAAAGTCACGAAAAAAGTGACGAAACCGAACTCAGCAAATTAACACCTTTTGACGAAATTATTTGAATATTAAATTTCAAGAATTGTTAAAAACGTCAAAACTGTGTGTACGACGACAGCATTGTTAAAGATAGACGAAGAGTATAGGGAGTTCCATCCCACCACCCCTCTCAGCTTAAGTTAGGATCCTGTTTAAGGACTTCGCGCGTTTTTTACATGTGCACTTTCCGGCCTGGTGATTTTTTGACATTTCGCCTATTGTGACAAAAATCGAAACGAAATAAGCAAGCAAATCAGTAAGAGAAGTGGCCTGGAGTGGTCCTTGGTTTGGATAAATGAAATTCAGTTGCCGCAATTTTTCTAGAAGCAGGGGATTGAAGTGCTCTGAGGAGATGACCTCTGACATTTCGCCAATTTTAAATTGCTTTTTTTTTGCAGTTATCATTCTGAAAGGAACACGAATTTAACAGATTTTTGGTAAAACATTGATTTTTTTTTTCTAAATTACAATTCGTTGCATGGCTTCTAGGTTAAAATGTTCGACTAGGTAGGTACTACGAGAGAACAATTGCATCTAAAAGTTGCAGCAAGAAATATTTCGCCCTCAAGCTGTTAAGCTGTCAATCAAAGTTTAATGAGCGGAAGGTAGATGACCTCTGACATTGTTGCACAGTATGCAAAAATTCTCCGAGGGGATATTGATTGACTTTAAAATTTCCGGATGTGAAATTTGTTTTCCAATGAGGAAGATTTCTTATATGTAGACCCGTACCGTTACCGTATCAGTTAAAGTCCTTATACTCCTTGGAGACACAAAATAAATTCTCTCGCAATTAATTGAAGAGTTGACAGTGAATATCCAATGGTGACATTGCCTACTACATAGAGCATGATCTCAGCGTCTTGTCCTGCTTAAAAATTAAACTTCGATTAGGGCTTCCATTAAAAGTTGTCTTTCATGCTCTTGACGTGCTTCGTTAATAATTAAAAATAATCACAAAGACTTTCCAGAGATTTTAGCAGCCTTTTATTCAATTTTACTTTTCCGCTGTTTATTAGAGAGAGGCGGGGGAGGGGTGGCGCCGCCATGAGATGGATGGGTGGTGGTGGTGGGCGATAAAGTACGGAAAATGCTACTTGAGAGTTCGTCATTGTGATAATCGGCTTCAATGGAGTTTGGAACGATATCTATCCTCGGATGACAATGATGGAAAAATTTCAAGTGAGTGTATAGGACTGAGGAGGAGGAGTTAGAAAAAAAAAACGACCCGTAAAAGGGAGTCGAGGAAATTTGAGCGCTCAAAAAACAGGTCATATACAATCTTCTTTAGGGATGACAAAAAAAAAAAAAAGAAAAGAAGAAAAGAAAAAAGAACCATTGAAGACCGTGAAATTCAAGTTAAGGGAGTGCTGGAGCTGGGCTCAATTTGATCAACAAGAAAATCAATTATAAAGAATTATTAATTCATGATGAAAATTCACCTCCATCTTTTCTATATAACAGTATAAAAGCTAGGAGGACCAAGGAGGGACCTTAATGTCCGGCTAGAATATGAATGATAAAGTGAAGATTATATTTTCGTTATAGCTAGGACGACTACTGACATGAAATTTATTTCTTGATATCTGTTTTTTTTTACTCACATAAATATATATAAAATCCGCTAAGCAGTTACCATTTTCTACTTTTAGTGACTCACTTAAATTGAACTGGTATGGTTATATCTAGGTTGTCAGATCCTTTTACTTTTTTCCTTAGATAGGTAGATATGTATATGGGAAAGAAAAGCACCTAAAAGTAGAATATAAGTATACCTGAAGGGAAAGAACAGCTCAGACGTTTTGTAATTGCTTTTTATTTATTTACTCGCCCTGTAAATTTCTATGTTGCAATAGGAGAAGGAATTAAATATTAAAGTGGCTGTGAGGAATGTCGTCGTCCATGGTCCATGATTATTTGTTAAATAGCAAAAGTTCATGAGAATTTCATAAAATTTTTTTGAACGATTTATACACATAAAAAAAAAAGAAAAAAAATGATAAAAACACTTTGTTCACCTGGTAACAGATCACACGAGTTGTACAACTATTTAAAAAGCTACTCCTGCACCTTCCTCAATTTTGGAACCATTCTTGAGATAGTTCTGGCGAACACTCGATTCTCCTTCCACCCTCCTCTCTGTTCGAAATTCTAGCAAAGAAACCTTTTGCAAAATTCTGCATTGGGAAAGGGTGGTCGATATTCAGCAGTAGGTAGTTTTCGGATAATTCGTCAGTTTATTGTCTCGATCTTATGTTCCAAAAGTCCCTCTAGAAATTTGACACCTTAAGTTTTAGGACAACTTTTGCAGCTATACTTTTGCAGTGGATAATAATCAAGGGCAAGGGGTGTACGCTTCTCCCATTTTCTTATAAAATATTTTTATTGCAATCGCTGATTAGGCCTTCTTAGAATGCCCCCCCCTCCTCCAATTAAGTTTGGCAATGGTTTTGCTCAAAATAAAATCCGCGGCAATCTGAATAGCATATCAATTACGAGACAGCCTATTGTATTGAAGAAGTACCTATATAAAAAAATTCCTTACCAATTGGTCGCCGTTACGTCACTGTGTTTAAACTGGGAATATAAGATAAAACGAAGTGCTACAATGTTACGACATTTTGTGACCTTTATTATGAATTCTCTACTAGGGTGCAGTTGTTAAAAATCAGACGAATAAGATTTTAATGTTAAGTTTGTCGTACAAAGAGTAAAACGTTCTATTAATTTTTATTATTTCGTTTGTAGTTTGAAGCACTGTATACTATGTATTTTTTATGATCAAGGCTCAAAATTTGCAGCTGAGTCAAAACTTAAAAATGTCGGTACAAATTGACTGACTTACTTTATTTTGGAGCTTAACAAGATACATGGGCAAGACCACAAACGACAACTGTGACGAAGAGGTAGAATCTGTAGAGTACGTACTGCACGAATGCAAAAGACTTGCTCGTCAAGCCAATGTCTGGACAAGGATTTTGTAACCCCATCAGACGTCCCGAAAAATTGACCCTAATAAGGTAATACGAATTTGCAGGGTTGCGTTCGAAGATGTTCAGCCTACGCATAAAGGAATACACAAATGACTTTAAAGAAAGCAAAAAAAAAAGACAAATGTTGTTCAGGTGCATATAAAGATCCAACACTACCTTCCTAGAAATTGTGAGCGTATACTGGATCTTTAACATGGTAGGGGCATATCACAAACGATCTTTTAAGTGACAGTACTTAGAGGTTAGGCTCTCCAACTCCTCCTTTTACTTATAATAATAATAATAAAAATAGTAATAAGAATTTGATATGCCACCCTGATAATCGATGTACTGAATATAGTAGGAAGTTGTGAAAATTTTTCAATAAATTCAATTTCAAGAAATATTTTCAAATTTCGACAAAATGTAAGATAGAGCAGTGGGCCTATAGCAGTATAGCATCGGTGGCCCACTAAGAAGCGTGCTAGTCTATCATCTTAGGGGTCGTGGGTGAATATTACCTAAACGGGTTGGGTACAAAATCCAGAAAGACAAAGTCAAGAGTGACGAAATCCAGAAAGACAAAATCCAGAAGTGTCAAAATCCAGAAGCTACAAAATACAGAGGATATCTTTTCTGGATTTCCTCTTAGTTTGAATTCTTCATGATGGTTGCTACATTGGGATTTGGTGATGGTAGATTTACATCTGATCGAAACATGTGTCATCCAACCCAACTGTGCCCAATTTATATGCATATAATGAAAGATGTGGCTCAAGGACTCTTTTAAATGTGTCCGTGACTATAATGATTGTTAAGTTTTAAAAAATGATTTTTCTGCCACACCTTTCTTCATATGGGTATAAACTGGGCAGAGTTGGGTTGCATCAGATTTTCATCCTGGACGATACAGACTTCCATCAGATGTAAATCTCCCATCATCAAATCCCCAACGTGTCAACCAGCACATACATACATATTGTTATGAGCTACAAAGTGACACAAGCGACATTTGTTGCAAATTACAATAACTTTAGGCTAGTAATATCTTAGTAAACTTTGGGTCTGGAGAACGGAATATTCAGGAAGGTTCTAGGATAATTCGTAGAGTATAAATACGGCGCTTCTCATATCCAGGAGGCGAGTCTTATTTCAGACAGTGAAGTGAACGAAGTAAACTATTTGGATTGCGATAATTAGACGTACAGTACTAGCGATAACTAAAGAGTTGATTTGATAATTATTTGTGAATTTGTGACGGTAAACAGTAAAATTAAATAAAAGAAGAACTTTTGAATTATATCTGAAAGATTGTGTTTTAAATAACGAACCAAGGCCACGCGCATAAAAATATGTTTAACAACTTTGTCTCAGTCATGTGAATTTTAAATAATTTATGCATTTTTAGAATATAACTAGATATAACAATTTTTACAATTTCCGGATTTTGACATTTATGTATTTTGTCCGTTCTGAATTTTGCCCCTTTTGGATTTTATACTTCTTGATTCTGTCATGTTCCCACCTCGACTTTGTTCTGCATTTTTTCTTACTTATGTAGTCTAGTCACTTTTTGCATTTTCTAGAACTTTTCCTATAATATGTCTCCACTCTTCATCCCAGGAGGAAAAACCCAACAGACTCCATTAAATAGCGTGCTTTTCCTAATAAGCGACAGATGGCAACCCCATCATTAGAATATTTATTGCCTGCTAATCACCTCCCATATAGCGAAATATAAGCTGAAATGAGCTTTGTGATTGCAGAGGCTATATTGCATTTACCCTACGCTCCCAAGAGAAGTGAGGAAGGGAAATTAAAAGGCCTATAACAGAGAGTAGAGTTCATTTAGAGCATACCTCAATAAGTGGTCAACGTTTTTTTTCTTCATAACTTTTAGACTTATATTAACTAAACAAATTTTGAAATTATTAAAAAGCCTGCATATGAGGTTCACTCAAGTAAGGGTCGTTTTGCTGCCCTAACCATACAAAAAAATAAAAAATCTGTGCATGGCATATTGCAAAAAAAAAAACCCTATTCTTTCTCTACATATTTTTACCTTACTCACTCACACCTTCTTTGATGAAAATTTCAACTCAATTTTCGTAAAAAAAAAAAAAACTTCATAAAATTATTCTGCCAGTTTGGACAATACTCTCTCTCCTCTCGAGAAAGGTGACCTTATCTGACATATTTCAACAAATAAAAGAGGAGAAAATTACTTCTTGGTGATATGCACAAAATCAGCTTAAGAAAGTTAGTACCATCTTTAACTTTCTCAAGATTTCAACAACTTCTGAATGTCGACAGTCCATTTAAGGTCTTGCAAATGTCAGAACCATGCGTCCACGTTTTTATACGAGATGATGATAAGGAAGAAGTAAGCAAAAATCACCCTTAGGGGTGAGATGTCATGAAGAGGTTGATTTCTGGGGTTGATTCGATTTGAGGATACAATGCCATTCTGGGATCATAAGAATTGTAAAACGCACACAAACACGCACACACGCACACACATACTCGTAATCATACAAATAAAAAAATAAAAAAAAAATTTGAATACGACAGAGGAAAAGTTTGAAGGCTTAGCGGACAGAAGCATTCAATCGCCAACATAAACTGGAAGGAGGTTAGGGGGTAGGGGAAGGCTTGGAAACACCTCAGAAAAACATATTTTGATTTGGTCCAGTGATTTAATCTGTTGTGTCCTTCGGCTGGCTGACACACCCGGAGATCGGCTGCTGGGAAATATAATATGAAAATTTTCAGGTGAGTTTTACTAAGTAAAAAATTTTTTTTTCTTGTCCCTTCGAAAGTTTTTTTTTCTTCTTTTTTTTATTGATGGAAAGACACGGTTAGCTGAACAATCAAAATGTTATGATTTGCATCCCAGGGCGTGAACAAGCAGTTTGCCCTTAAAAATATACCAAAAAATTCCCAGATATCTTAAGAGAGTATATGTATTCCCAGGATGTGAAGATGTTATCACTTTCGCATCAATGGACCGACCAACTCTGGATGATCTTGATGATAGAAAGTATAATTTGGTTCTAGTTGGTCTGTCCGGATACTTTCAATGGAATTTTTACGCTTTTTGCATTTTAATTGTAGACGAAAAGTTTACGAATGACTGGTCTATATGGTGTCCATGGAGTCATCTTAGATGGAAATAGAAAGAAGATGTCATCGAATGTAACGGTTTTTGTTTTTTTTTTCATGTCTCGTAAAGGAATGACGTAGTTTTGAAAAAAAAAACAAGAACAACAACAACAAACAAAAAAAACGAAATTCTCATCAAATATTTATCCGAACCACCACTACCACATTTACACGAACCTCAAGAGCGTCCTTTTCGAGTCAATCTACGCCAAGTATAATGAACGAGTTTAAATATGCAAAGTACAGAGGAGCAGGAGATCCCTTTTGATTTTTTAAAAGCATTTTTTTCTTAGCGGCGTCAGATAACTTAAAATTAGGGGTAAGAATGAGTATAATTTGAAATGTTTTTTTTTGCGAGGGGGTTGAATGAAGGCCAGTTGTAGACATTAAACCACCCCCACCCAGATGACGATAAAAGCAAAGTTAAAAAAAAAAACGCGGGTGGAACTTGCAGATGAGACTCAGAAGCTCTGAAGATGGTGCACCCTTAGAAAATGAGGAAGAAATTTTGTGAGGGGTGGTGTTTTTTATGTTTATGTAGACGACGAATCCTTAACATTTTTTTTTCATTAAAGAGTTGGTGGTGCCTCCAGCACTTGTGCTATCATTTATCTTGTGGAAGATTAATGCAATTAATATTCATGTTTAATCAGGAGGTGAATTCCCGTGGGGGATGCTAAGAAATTGTGTTCTATATGCTTAGATTTAAAAAAAAAAAAGGTGGGCCCCCAAGAGTGTTAACTTTTGAAGTGGTTTAAATTAAATTTTTCGATTATAGTATAACTGTTTGTATGATTCATATAGTTATAAGGAGTTTTAGGAGAGTAATTAGTGTTTATAGTTGTTCTTTTTTTTTGTATTGTCAATTACATCTGTGGGAATAGTATAAGTCACAGAGATGAAAATGATTGATATTATCTACCCTCTGCATATGTTAGGGTCATATATTTGATAAAAACAATTTCAAGGGTGGTGGTTACACACTATAGATAATCACAGATGGTCTCTGTTATATTGAAGAAATTGTCACATATTTGTTGTTATCCAACCACAGATTTAAGGACACCAACGAGTGACTTTTTTTTGGATTTGTACTCAAACCATTATCGAATACAAAAAATGGTTCAAATATTAGATATTAGGCAAAAAACAAATCACTGACTATCACCGTCTGCTGTGCTTCTACTACATAAGATCTGTACATCGATATTTGTGTTTAGAAAATCCTTTCCAATCAGCAACTTTCAGCATCCGAAGATCTCCCCTTACCTATACGGGGCTATCGGCGGTTCTTGGAAATTTAGGTCGGTTTCTTGAGAACTACTTTGGGGATTCTGCAGATGTTCATCCTGCAAATGTGTCCAAACTATCTATAAGTCTGCTAGATTTAATCTAGTTTATATTGTTGGGAGTCTGGAAGAGTTCATTGTTTCATATTTTGCGCAAATAATCGCAGGTCTTATAATTACCCGGTAGATGGTTTTCTTTTACTTTTACGTCAGTAGGTAAAAGATATTGGGCTCTCAATGAAGAATATTCGCTTGGGGATTCTTAAATTCCCATTACGACAGTTCTTTAGTAGTGCTTCCTTTTGGAAAAGAAGCGTAAAAATATCAGGTTTTTTAAATTAAGAGATTTCCAATTTTTACTCGCCGAGGGATAGAGGGGTGGGTAAATAGATACTCAATGGAGCACTTGGAGTGAGGTTTTTTCGAAAAGTATGAGTCTGATTCGAAAATTCCACGGGAGCATAGTATATATAAGAAGCAAATACGTCTTAACTGGGAGGATACCCTGCATATACATAGTACCTACCTGGTGTAGTTTGATTTTATATTCTCCCGGCATTTCTATACTATTTGGCGCAAAGTGAAGATCTGTTTGGTAGCTGATCTTCCATCAATCGCTCAGGTATTATTACGGTCCATTTGAGAAATAAGATATTTTAGAATAATTTTGATATATTGTCTGGAGATATTGTGTTGATTATTTCTTCCAATTTAATCTGTCTAATCCTCATTTTGATTTTTTAAAGAACGCATGTATTTTAATTATGGTGTTCTTAAATGTAGAGCGTGTATAAAATCAGGTCCAAATTTATGCCATAATTTGCCACATGAGTATGAAATTGGAATACCATCTTTCGAGGGAACTTTTATACAGCTATCGTACGGTCTGTAATAAAGATCTACTTTATAACGTTCTTCAACGCTACAGCTATATTTAGATGTTCCAAGTTCCAAAATAAAATCAGAAATCTTTCGTCATCTTGATTGGTCGGTTGAACGTAAGATCCTACTCAGTTGAAGTCCTTGTTTTTACTCTTGGAGTATAAGACCCTCAGTACCTATAAGTTTTAATATTATCTGCCCTGGTACTATGAAGATGACTATACAGAATAGAAGAAGACGTCATGTGGATTTACTATTTGTAACATCAATTTGACGAAGTAAAAGAAGATTTTTCTAGAATGAGTTAGTGACATAATGAAAGGCTGGGTGTGCTGGTATAGAGTGTAGACAAATGTAATACTAACTAATCAGCTAACAGGAGAATCTCGAATATGACTGTGGACATTTTCTACGATGAACTAAAATGAGAACAATATGAAAATATCCATAAAAGCATTTTGAATTTCTCTCCAATTGCATACCATAATTTCCTCTTACTTTTCGACAAAACCGCCAAATCTTGATTAATCGTTTTAGTGCCATTCCTAACCGAATACAACAACTTTTCAGCCATTTTCTATGCTTATCGCTTGTGAAAAATTTCCTGGACCATAGAGACGAAATTCAGCTTAAGGACTATAGCAATCATCCTTAAAGTAAGTAGGTGACACAACAAAATTTCATCAACAAAAAAGGGAAAAAATGTTTTAAACGCAATTTCCTCATTTTTTTTCTTATTCTTAGTTTAAACGTTTGTGTGTGTCGTCTCTTCGTTCGCCCTCGTCCAGAACCTCTTCTCGTCGGGTCTTATTTTCTAGGCTCAGCAAGTGATTTCCATTAGCGCAAACGAAACGGGTCGCGCCACCCTTTTTGTATGTTTGCAAAAAAAAAAAAAAAAAAGTTTTATGCTAAGAAAAACAACGAACGACCTCGCCCAAAATAGGGTGGCACTGGCTATATTACAGAGGTATAGAAAAATAAATGGAACGTGGTGAAATGTAAAAGCGTCAGGTTTATACCATCCGCGTCTTTTTAAAATTAAGCATACTTTCAACTACGGTGGAAATTTCGGACTAGAGAACAACAGCAGCAACAACAAAAACACAACCAACACTACCACGCTGACAAGAAAGTTTTCATAGCCAGCCATAAGTATGCTGTGATATCTTAACGCCCCTTCCCCCACCACCCTCAAAAAAGAATCCTTTTTTAGGTAAGGTCGAGGGTGACTAAGTAGTCTCGTTCCTAGGATTTGATGTCTCAGATGAAGTTGCCTTAATTCCTTAAGGGAATTTTTCGTCTATTCTATTCTGCGAAGAATCATTTTCTTCTTCTTTTTCTTCGTATTTCTTTTCTTTTTCATTTTGGATAACATTTACCAGATCCTGCTGGACCAAATACTGTTCAGCACCAACCACTACAGACCCCTTTCCAGTAAAAAAAAAATATCTCAAATGTAAAAAAAAAATCTTTTGGGGTATCCTCTCGCTTGGAGGCAAATTAATTTAGCCGCCCCCCATTTTTCTGGTGTGCACTTCCGTCTATTGGTGCCGCCATTCATTGTCGTTTCTTTTGGTGCGGACTTATCTTCTGTTTTCAGCCCTTTTCAATTTTCTCTGTGATTCAGGTTACATACTTTTTGCCATGTATATGATGACGACTGCAGAGACACTACCCCGATGAATGGATATTAAAAGCCTAAAGCCAAGAGAAGACGACGACGGTGATTTCCTTTGCTCGATGTCAAAATAGAAAAGTCCAGAATGAAAAAGGCACATGAGGTCAGAAAATTTTGGCATGGATCTGTAGAAATTTGAAACTGTTTCTTGTTATTGTATTTTTCGGGTCTATTACTTATATAAAATTAGCTTCACTTTGAAAAGTCGAGAGATATTGGTGGCTAAAAGTACCTGCCTCTATGTATTACATATAATGCACTGGAGAAACCATAAAATGTTCACTTGGTAGGATTTGTTGAAGATTGTGGTTAAATTGAGTGGGCTTTTTTAAGTCGAGTTCGGTTGCGATTTCAACAAGATGGAGGCTCTCTTCTCATACACAGCAAGACAAAACAATGGCAATTTTGAAGTCTGGTTTTCCTAAGACATTTAATTTCACACATTTTGGCGAGATTCATGGACCTGCTCTGTTCGAAAGGTGCACGCCAAAATCCGTAACTGAACTAAAACGTATAATTAGTTTGCCGATGAAATTAAAGCACAGACACACTACAAACATTGATGATGACAGTAACGGAATTTTCCGACTTTTGGTAAAAAAGTTTTCTAAATTATGCACGATCAAGTCTCCGACAATAAAATCGAGGAAAATTCATGTAAAATGCTTTTCCGGAGTTTTTCAGACCAAGGAAGCGTTTGGGCGTTTTGCAACCTAAGACAAAGTTGTAGAGCGAAATGAGTTCCCGAAAATTTTCCGTCAAAAAAGTTTTATAAGCTATGCGGAATCATTTCTTTTCCGTCCTACTGGCATCACTACTTTCTCTTCAACAATCATGAAAACTTGCATGAAAAATCGAGGAAAATTCATGCAAATTTTTAAAAAAAAATTCATAGTAATAGGAAAAGTCTGTGCAAAACATGGAAAATCGGGAAAATTCAGTAAATCAGTGTCTTTTCAGCTGTCATAAAATTGTTTTAAAATATCTCCACGCAGCACGTAAAAAGAATTTAGTTAACGTGAAAAAGGCAGAAAATAAAATAAGTAAAAAACGAGTTTTCAAACAAAACTGAGGCCAAGCCGCATGAAAAAGTAGAAAATAAACTTTTCTTCACACACAGAGGTGGACTCAGAGTTTATTCGCTTACAATCACCGATATATTTCAGTATGATCAATCAGAGGCAATATAAGTGATTCGATTCATGAAGAAAAAGAATATTCAAGAGAAATGTCCCAATAAAAAAATCTGAGTCCACCTCTGTGTGTGAAGAAAAGTTTATTTTCTACTTTTTCGTGCGGCTTGGCCTCAGTTTTGTTTGAAAACTCGTTTTTTACTTATTTTATCTATTTGTTAATTTCAGTTTGGTTGAACATTAAAATAATTGTGAAAATAGATGAGTACCTAACTCATAATGTAATTGGCGAATTGAGTAAAAGAGCATTCTTTTCTTTAATCCCAATTAACCGAAGCGACACTCGTATTTTTCGCACAGTCCACTCCAAACATCTGACACGATTTCGATTTTTGTTTTAAATCATACGAACTAGTGTTTATTATAAAAATAAAATAATATTTGCACGTTTTTGAAAGAAAAATAAAAGAAAGTGATGCCGTTTAACAGAAGCTTTAATTTCCACTTCCCCTCCCTTGCTTTTCTCACGTATTAAGGAAAATAAATCAGAATTCTCAAGTTCTATACAATTAACTGATATGATAATGATACCGTAATAAACTGTCAAAATACTTCCGCATAATTTCTCCTAAGGAATACATATTCACACACCTTTCTCAAAATTCAGTAGAATCCGAGCAGTCTCAGAAGGGTTGGGTAATCCAGAAAGACAAAATCCAGAGTGACGAAATCCCAAAAAACAAAATCCAGAAGTGACAAAATCCAGAAGAGACAAAATCCAGAAGTGACAAAAACCAGAAGAGACAAAATTCAGAAGAAATCCGGAAAAAATCCAGAAAAGAAAGCACGAGTATCTTCTCAGGATTTTTTCCTGGATTTCCTCTTACTTTGAATTCTTCGAGCTCGGGAATTTTTCGTTTGCGTTAGAAACAAGCAAATTATATACATTTTTTTTTCCCGAACACCCGAACACTACCACTTCAACACACACATTCATTTATTCCGCATTCTGAGAAGGGCAGGCCCACACTTTTTTCTTTTTGAAAGCTTAATAATTTTTCATAAGTAAACAATATTGTCACATTCAAAAGTTATTAACAAAGGAAATGACTCACCCTGTACATACTTAAAAGAAAATTAGTATTTCGAAATGTTACTTTGTCGCATGAAAAGTCATAGATTGTACCTCAAATTATTTTCAATTGTTTTTAAAAACTGATATAAATGTGCCCAGGAGTTATAATTCCCATGTTTGCTAAAAAATAATATTTTGTCTTAGAAGACAGCCCATTCAGAAATACTAAGGGGCAGATTTTCATTAATTAGGGCAAGAATAAAATCTATACTCAAACCCCAAGCTTACAAAAAATTTGAAAAACCCTTTATTTCTTTTACAAGCAAAAAACAACCACTTCTTGATTTGTTAATTATTAATTTACTAAGCTTCACTTCCAAATCAAATAAGAACTTTTGACTTTAAACCGCGCATCTGTTGACCTCACAAAATAAAAAAAAACCCTGCAAATTCAAACAGCTCCAAGTAATCTTCAAATATAAAAAAAAAACAAAAAAAATGCACGCCGGGTAATTAAATTAAAACCTTTATCCTTGGCTGGCATGCGCGCACAATAAGACAAACTTCATACAGAAAAAACGTACCCCACAGGATGAATTTAAAAAAAATACTTTTAACCCTTCATTTTTCACCCTTACAGTACGCAGCGCTTGATTATTACGAAGAAAAAAATCAGCTGTTCCAGATCCAGCATCGTGGCGTATCGATTTTTTTTTTATCACATTTTAAGTAGTCATTTTTTTTTCTTGTTTCATTCTCTGCTGTGGGGGTAATTCAAATTAGAATTGCAGGCAGGCAGCGAGTCATACAAGTCACCCTCAAGTTTTTTTTATTCATATACCCATCGTCTTCGTCCCTGCCTGGTTAAATTCGATAGTGGCGAAAGGGTTGTGATACCCGCATTCGAATGCAGGAAATGCAGATTTGACGGATTTAAACAGGTTTTTGGGTATAGGTACTATTTCGTGAATATTATAAATGGTGTAAAAAATGCATCGGTGACAGAGTTGCTATGATGCAGTTTTAGATCGGGAACATTCTATGCCTAAGGTGGAATTGTGGTTGATTTTTTTTTGGTCCTACAGCTGCAGGGAATTTTCTCGGTCTATGTTTTGAAAAATATATATATATTTTTTTTAAACACATTAGAAAAATTTAGAATTGAAAAAATTATAAATTATGGTAAAGGTCTTACTGCATAAATGGAGTTCCACAGGGTTCTATTATGTTTCTTTTCTTTTTATGATGTCTGTATTATGGAAGTAATTCAGTTCATACTTGTCGACTGTATACTGCTGATTCTTTAAGTATTAGGTCACTTCTTGCAATTATGACATGGATATCTAGGGTATGGCTCAAGCGTATGTACCCTGGGTTGAATTCAAGGCTAAAAAGGACTAATACGGTCTTTGGGGGACTAACTTATAAGCCACATTTACTTGCCCATGTTTGTATCTTTTAAGGCTCTATTTGTCTTATTTCACTAACAAAATTATTATGATAATATCATGAACATATTTTCTATTCCTTCTCTCTCAAAAAGGACTACAAAAGCGTTGACCATTAACTAGAGTTTTCACCTACCATGCAGGTATGATGGGATCCACTTGCTACTTGGATGAATGGATGGATTGAGAGAAAGGCTGGGGTCCCGAGGGGTAGGTAGGTGTGGCGGTAGTTACCACAAACTACACAGACTCTACTCATGGGTTATTAATCGCGACAAGACATTTGTAGGGAGCGGTAAATGGAACGAAAACCATTTTGAGGAGGGAAAATATTATTAATAAGTAGACGTTGATTCTCAACAATGTAAATAAAATAAAAAACGAATTCAGTCTATTATTAACTTGTAACAGGAAAATATCGATAGGTATACATTTAACTTTCTTAAAGACGTAATTTTTTCAAAAGATATTTTCAACGTTCTTAAGAGTTTAGTTTTATAGATTTCATTGTACGTTCATCTTTTATTGTCAAAAGCTAACTCGGCCTTGTTTAATCTTAAGCTCTAAGAGGGTATCTTTTGTTGTTATTATTTACTATGTTATTAATATGCTCCAAGACTTGAGCTTTATACACACTTTATTGTAAATCAGTAGTTACGATTATGTAAGTTACTGCTCAGAAGTGAGCAACAAAATATAATCAGAATTTGCGAAAACAGTGTTTCCATTAACGCCAAGACCATCATACTCCATGGGACATAACAAAACAACATACCCATGAAGGTCTAAACTGAAACAGAAAGGACGTAACGTGCTCCAGAGGTTAGCTTGAGTTGTCCACACCGTTAAAGGGATTCAGGCATATCAACTACCAGTAGCATCGTGAGCTCTCTTCCTTACGAGAGTCTCAGGTATTTTACCCCAAGAGACAGATATTCAGTCAAGAGGTTCACGTATTGCAATACGGATAGCAATAATAAATAATATAAATAATAAATAAATAATACATAATAATAAGTAATAATCAAGCACAGCGCATATCGCAACTTGACCCCCAAAAGTCCTTGGCAAGAGAAAGGCCCATTGTTCACCCTCCATACTTATGAACAATTACTCATAGGTTCCAGCCGGACGCCCTTACAAAACTGAGTATTTAACGCCAACCTTCCTTGCCGGCTTCATGCAGATCATCCAGAAAGTTTGAGCCAAGGAATCTGTAGTGTAAAGCCATGACCACGGTAAATAATTACAAACAAAAAACAAACCGAAAAATAATTAAAATAAACAAAGTTTGTACGACCCCAAGAAGAATTTTGCAAAGCAAGCAAATTCCACTATGCAAGCATAATTCTTGATTGGTAAAATATTCATACCCAAGGTCATCGCTTTACACGAAAGTTCAAATGGCTTGTGATCAGGTAAGCTGACACAACAAAATATGTTCAATTCAATTATTGCAATTCTGCAATAATCCCCACCTTTGTATAAGCACTGTATAGGGAAGTCACCTGTATAAATAACCTGTGACAATTGATTAAAATTCAGAAGTAAATCATTCATCAAGGTGTTTCTTTATTTCTCACCCTAAAGATCGGCATACTCTGCCAGTAAGCATATATAGCGGCATACTCTGCCCAAAGGATTACCAAACAGCGGCATACTCTGCCATAATAAATACATATAGGCATACCCTGCCAATAATAATAAAACAGCGGCACCCTCTGCCATACTATTAAAAAGATCGGCAAGTACCTGCCATCATATATTAATAAAGGTCACAGCGGCTCATAGCCATATAAACCGTAAGTTTGGCAGTTCTCTGCCCGGTATAAATTAATTATATAAAAATCTATAATAAAAGAAATCTCAATCATGAATAGCGTCCAGGCCAATTGTGAAGTAAACATATTACATGGCGACCCTGCATATCGGACCATCTATCCCACAAAACAGACCATCAACTTCTCATAACAGATATACATCAACCAAACTTCCCAGAGTACCATCAGAAATCATTGACCCCACCATACGCAAAAGAACGGCACCCAGACGACTAAGATGTCCAATAAGAATGCAAGTTCCAGAAATTAAATTGCACTCTAGTGATGATACACACACACCGACCACAACAACAATAGAAGACAGTCCCACATGCATTCCAACAAGCAAACAAAAAGAAACAACAGGAGAAAACGTACATGAGAAATACATACCTACAACAACTCTAAATCAAGAAGCTCCAGAATATTTCCCAACAACAATAAATACATCAAATAAATTAGTACAAAAAGAACTCAGTTTGCAAGAAGCATTACAAAACAATCCGACAGCCGGTCCAAAGGCAATCACAATTGCGCAATACAAAGCGAGACAAGAAACGACAAAAAAACCGATAAAAGAGAACTGTACACCTCTTTACACAAAAAAAAAAAGGGGCGGTATAGCTGTAAAACTCAGACAAAAAATAGCAGAGCTTTACAGGGTAATTCCCATTACCACAGACAAGAGCTTAAAGAAAGAGCTAATACGAAAGCTGAACCACCTGAAATGGGAAAGCCGCAATCGAAAGAAGTGATTGTAGCTCAAAACGCAGCAGCAGCAGCAACCAGCCCGGTGATACAAACCATCTCAATACACGATGTGTTACATGTACCGACCGCAGTGACTTTACTAATAATTGCAGCATTAATAGCAATTACGATCTACATGGGGAGAAGATACCTGCGAAAATATATTAAAAATAATATAAAACAGAGTGTAGACAACCTGGCCAACGTTTAGTTATAGCTTGCGGGTAAAAACTTATCATATAGGGAGTTTTTTTTTTTTTAGAAATAGAATTAAATTGAAAATACTTTTCTGCGGGTTTCTAGCTTTATAAGATAATTTTAAATTTATGTCTATAGATAACTTTTAGGGATAGAACTGTAAAAATTTTTTTTTTTCTTTCCATTTTTAATGTATCATTTTTTTTTATAGATAGTGTCATAGATATTTAGATTTCTTGGGTAGCAATATATTTTTATATGTAGATAGCTTTTAGAGATAAAATTGTAATGGGTTTTCTTTAATATAACAAAAAAAAAAAAAAAAAAAAAAAAAAAAAAAAAAAAAAAAATTTTAAAACAGTTATAGATAACTTTTATTTTACGGGTAGCATAGAACAATAAAATTACTTCTAAAATGAATAAATAATATGAATAACATTAACTGTCTTTGGGTTCTTCGAATAATATTTGATACTAATGGGAACATACCAAAATCTTTTTGATGAATTAAAAAGATTATTAGAAACGTTTACGAAAAATCCACAGAGAACATTCTCTAGTAGGAATTTATTGGAAAAGTACGCTGCAGCCAAGAAAATAAAGAAAGAGTTCGATCTATTAGAATTAACACAAAAAGGAAAACAGGCAGACGAGCTTAAAAACAAGTTTAACGCGACATTCATAGAGCTAAAAAAAATACTAGAGGAGAAAACAAACGAAACTCTTAATAATACAGAAGATTCAGAATCAGAGGAATTAAATCTAGACTCAAATACTGAACCAAAGGAAGCCACAATGGGCACCAATAACTTTGATCTTGCTGTGGCAATAAAAATATTGCCAGAATTCGGAGGCAATACAAAAGATCTATGCAATTTTCTAAGTCTCGTAGATATGTACGGAAGAACGCTAAAAACTGAAGCGCAGCCGCAACTCATTGAATTTGTATGGCTAGCACGTCTAAGCGAAAAAGTCAGAAACAAGATGTCCGCAGTTGCCAAACCGACATCTTTAACAAATCTAAAAACAGTTTTGACAGAAGCTTTCAAAACAAGAGACACCTCACAAAACTTGCAACAAAAATTATTAAATTGCAAACAACAGAACATGAAAGTCCAGGACTTCTCAGACAAAATTCTAGAGATAGTCGCGGAACTGAATAAAGTCCAAATAAACGAAATAGGTGAAGAACACAGAGAGGTAATCTGTAAGCTGAACGACAAAATCGGATTAAATACCTTTCAAAATGGACTGAAAGATTTACTAAAACCAACCATCCTAGCAGCACAACCAAAAACGCTAAACGACGCGATAAGTCTCGCAAATCAGATTGAACAACCTCTAACAGATGAAACAACAATTTTTAGTTTCAATAGAAATCTCCGTAACCCGCAAAATGAAAGTAATATCCGAATGAGAGACTACCGAAACTACAGCAATAGAAATATCAATGCAAATAGCTACAGAAACAATAATAACATGTACCAAAACAGAAACAATCACTGGCATAACAGAGGGAATATGAATAACAACTACAGTAGTAGCCAAAGAAATAACCAGAATAGAAATAATGGCTGGCAGAATAGCTACCAAAACTATAGAGGAAGAAATTTTTCCAGAAATTCCCAGAGACGGATAAATTTTCTAAGCGAGACAAGCAATGCGCAAAGTCCAGGACGAGATCAGCAACAAGACGAAGTCTAAAAATATACAACATCAGAAGTTGTACAACAAATTACATAACGCTGACGGACAAACGCACAAAGACTAAATTAAACTTTCTCATCGATTCTGGAGCAGACATTTCAATTTGCAAAATAAATTCACTAAACCAAGAAATAAACAGGAGTGACCAATGCACAATAACTGGGATAACAAATAATGAAACGCACTCCTTGGGCACAGCTAAATTGCAGTTAGCATATGAGGAACACGTCATAGAACACAGGTTTCACATAGTCGATTCACAAACCCCAATCAGCACACATGGAATATTAGGAAGAGATTTCCTGATGAAATATCTATGCAAAATAGATTATGAAACCTTTACAATAACTGCGAACTTGAATGATGACGATGTTACGATACCCATGATAAACAAATTCAGAGATGAAATTACTATACCAGCAAGAACAGAGATTATCCAAGCAATAACACTCGACATAACAGAAGATAGCATAGTCTGCGGTGAAGAATTGTTAGAAGGAGTATTTTTGAGTAATACAATTATACCAAGAAAAGGAGTCCAACATGTAAAACTGTTGAACACCAATAACTACATGGTGAAATTAAAACCATTTGAAGCGAAGATACAGCTGTTGAAAGATTATAAGATAATAAAATCACCAAAGGGAGAGATAAACCAAGGAAAAGATAAAACTGATGAACGATTTAACAAATTGTTGAAAGAACTAAGGTTGGAAGGATTGGACGAAAATGCCAAAAATTCGATCAAAGGAATTTGCAAAAAATATCAAGAAGTATTTCACTTAGAAGACGAGAAGTTAACGACGAATAATTTTTATACACAAAATATAAGCACAATAGACAATAACCCCGTCTACATAAAAAATTATAGACTACCGCACTCACAAATCGACGAGATAAACAAAGAAGTCAATAATCTAATACGAAATGATATAGTTGAATCTTCAGTGAGCCCATACAACTCGCCACTCCTGATAGTACCAAAAAAATCAGGTGAAGAAAAGAAATGGAGGCTAGTTGTAGACTTCAGGCAACTGAACAAGAAAGTGATCAACGACAAATACCCACTGACAAGATTAGAAGACATCCTAGACAGACTAGGACGAGCAAAATACTTCTCAACGCTTGATATGACGAATTCGTTTCACCAAATAAAACTAGAAGAAAACTCAAGGAAATTAACAGCATTTTCAACCAACCAAGGACATTACCAATTTAAAAGATTACCTTTTGGACTGAAAATATCCACGAACAGTTTTCAGCGAATGCTCTCAATTGCATTAAGTGGACTGGATGACGGCGCATTCATATATGTCGATGACATAATAATACATGGATGCAGCCTCAACAATCATAATCAAAACCTAGAGAGAGTGTTACAAAGACTTCAGCAGTATAACCTGAAGCTCAATCCAAACAAGTGCAACTTCCTAAAACCAGAAGTATTATATTTGGGTCATCTAATAACAAAGAATGGAGTCAAAACGGACTCCAGCAAGCATGAAGTAATAAAGACGTACCCTATACCAAAAAATGTAGATGACGTACGACGATTCGTAGCCTTCTGCAACTACTACAGACGGTTCATACAAAACTTTGCAGAAATAGCCCGACCACTCAATGCACTTTTAAAGAAAAATACACTGTTCCTTTGGTCAGAAGAGTGCAAGAAATCCTTCGAAACACTCAAAACGAAGCTAATAACTTCACCAGTCTTGCAATATCCTGATTTCAGCAAACCATTCATCCTAACGACGGATGCTTCGAATTTTGCACTTGGAGCAGTGCTCTCGCAAGGTGAAATAGGACGAGATTTGCCAATAGCCTATGCAAGTAAAACACTAAATAAGCACGAGCTGAATAAATCAATAATTGAAAAAGAATTGCTTGGTATACACTGGGGAATCAATTTTTTTAGACCCTATCTCTATGGGAACAAATTCACAGTTGTAACAGATCATCGCCCGCTCGTCAGCCTCTTCACACATAAAAATCCTTCTTCGAAACTAACAAGAATTCGTTTAGACCTAATGGACTATGACTTTGAAATTATGTATAAACAGGGAAAGATGAATACAAACGCAGATGCCCTGTCAAGAATAAAAATAGACTCTGAAAAATTAAAATCAATGATACCGAAACAAATAAACATTATCACACGTAATATGGCAAAAAAGCAGCAGAACGGAATGGAGAGAAGTGATAGCGTAGAATCAGACCAACTCTATATATGGGAATGCACATCCATCTCCGACATAAGAAATATAAAAAAAAATACAATTTGATACAGCGTACGCAGAAGAGAATGCGATAAATGAAAGTTTGCCAGAAATAAACATAACTAAGAAAGGGGTAACCGTTCAGTACAGCGACAATCCTATATTTAACTCTGGTTACATAATGGAGAAGCTGATACAAAAAATGAACGAGAATAATATTAAAGAATTAGCACTCGCAAAAGACGATGCTATATTTCATCATATTAAAGTAGATGAATTTAAAGAGAAATTCAATAAGCTGCAGCAAAATAATAAACGTGGTAAGGCAACACCATTGAAGATATTACTTTATGAACCCCCAATAAGGATAAAAGATCCAAAGAAAAAACTAGAATTAATAAAAGAATACCATGACAGCATGCATGGTGGACACGCTGGAATTAAACGCTGCATAAACAAATTAAAACAAAGGTATACATGGAAAAACCTTAACAAAATGGTAAAGGAGTACATAAATAAGTGTGATAAATGTGCGAAGAACAAATTCAAAAAAATACACAAAAGAACCTCTGGTAATAACAGACACACCAAACAGTAGTTTTGAAACGATCTCAGTTGACACAGTAGGACCTCTAAGAATGTCAAACGGTTTCAGATACATCCTGACGCTGCAATGCGAATTGACAAAATTCGTTGAGGCATATCCAATGGAGACAAAAGAAGCCTCCTCGGTAGCAAAGACAATAGTTGAAAGATTCATTCTAAAGTATGGATGCTTCAAAACATTGAAAACAGACAGAGGTACAGAATTTGTAAATGAACTACTTAAAAATATTTGCAAATTTCTGAACATAAAACATGTTACGTCCACACCGTTCCATCACGAAACTCTAGGAGCAATTGAAAGAAACCATAGAGTATTAAACGAATACTTGAGAACATTCTCAGAAGAAGACAATTGGGATGAACTAATTCCATACTATGTATTCTGTTATAATACAACACCACACACAGATACAAGTTATACACCATTCGAATTAGTATTTGGAAAAATAGCAACACTACCAGCAGAGATTCTGAAAAGTAGGGAACAAATAAATAGCATACACAATTATGCAGAAGAACTTGCAATAAGGCTAAAAAGAGCTCATGAAAAAAGCAAGGAACTATTAGAAGAAGCTAAAAAAGAGCGAAAGAGAATGAAAGATAAAAACTCTAACCCCTCGAAGTTCAACGTCAACGACTACGTATACTTGAGAATGAATTCCAGGAAGAAATATGAAAGTCCTTACGATGGACCATTTAAAATCATTGAACGAAAAGGAGTAAACTCCACAATCTTAATAAAAGAAAAACCCAAAGACGTACACAATAACAGGTTGATAAAATGTAAATTTAAGTAAGGTATTATATCTAGATAATCAATAAAAATAAGGCATTAAGTTCATAAAAATAATTAATAGCATACAAAAATAATATAAATAGTTTAGAACATGTTTAATTATATAATATTCATAAATTTATGTAACAAAAAAAAAAAAAAAATTTTTTTTATATACAAAAAAAATTTTTTTTTCTTTTATGGGTAAGGATGTAAAGCCATGACCACGGTAAATAATTACAAACAAAAAACAAACCGAAAAATAATTAAAATAAACAAAGTTTGTACGACCCCAAGAAGAATTTTGCAAAGCAAGCAAATTCCACTATGCAAGCATAATTCTTGATTGGTAAAATATTCATACCCAAGGTCATCGCTTTACACGAAAGTTCAAATGGCTTGTGATCAGGTAAGCTGACACAACAAAATATGTTCAATTCAATTATTGCAATTCTGCAATAATCCCCACCTTTGTATAAGCACTGTATAGGGAAGTCACCTGTATAAATAACCTGTGACAATTGATTAAAATTCAGAAGTAAATCATTCATCAAGGTGTTTCTTTATTTCTCACCCTAAAGATCGGCATACTCTGCCAGTAAGCATATATAGCGGCATACTCTGCCCAAAGGATTACCAAACAGCGGCATACTCTGCCATAATAAATACATATAGGCATACCCTGCCAATAATAATAAAACAGCGGCACCCTCTGCCATACTATTAAAAAGATCGGCAAGTACCTGCCATCATATATTAATAAAGGTCACAGCGGCTCATAGCCATATAAACCGTAAGTTTGGCAGTTCTCTGCCCGGTATAAATTAATTATATAAAAATCTATAATAAAAGAAATCTCAATCATGAATAGCGTCCAGGCCAATTGTGAAGTAAACATATTACAGTAGCGATTTCCTGAAAAAGCAGAACAGTGAGAGAAAAAGTGAGTCACAGTTGCGGATTCCACCCCGCAACCCCTGCATCTAGGATCATCAACAAGTCTCATCCTGTAAAGCTGTCCCCTGAGAAATGAGTGCCCGATGAGAATTGACATTAGAGCTCTCAAAGTTGGTTTGTTTAGTCCCAAGATTTTATTCGTTAGGATTGGGTCAGATTTTCGTATGTAACCACTTACCTACCCCTTTCCATGTTAGATTGATATGAAGATGTATCTCAAGTAGTTTTTCTAGAAGAAATGAAGGTAAGGTTGATTATCCTGAAACCCTTAGCGGGCCTATGATCACACTTTTCCTGCCTTGGGAATAAATGCCTGTTAGAAAATTGCTCGATTTAATCACACAGTAAAATGGAAGAATACTGATAGACCGACTGAAGCCATAAATTTGGATTTTCCTTATTTCCATCTATTCGGAAAGTATCTAGTGTATGGTTAAGTAGGTGCCAAAGATAATTACCATGCCATAAACCTAATCGCATAAATACTAGCCATACTCATCATACCTAGTTCGGAGAGGAAATGAACTACTACCAAAGGCGTGAACGTACATTTAGGTTTTAGTTTAACTTATCTACAGAAACTTTGGTAGGAGTCTAAGCATGTGATATCAAGAATTCATTTAATAAAGAACGGATTTGCGTTATGCTACCAACATGTAAATTGATAGCCTTGGTTACAATTGTAAACCCAAAATAAAAACATAGACACTAACCAAAAAAGCACTAACAAAATATTAAAACAAAAAACAATTATGAACAGAGAAAAGCAAAAAAAAAACACACTCGCAGGATTACATTCCAAAAAGTCCACGCAAATCAAGAGTGCGGCTGCTACTATAGAATATGTAAATTTCCGTCTGTAAAAGAAAAAAAATCCACAGTACAAAGCATCTCAACCCTTTTTTTAAAGATTTTTGCTACCCATGATGAAAAAACCCGAGGGCCACACTTCATCCAGAGTAACAACGGCAAAAAAAAATCACCCCCTGAAATGAATCCGCACAGAAAAACGAGATGTGGCGTGTGTGACACTGCATCCCATCGCAACCCTTTCAAAGGATTCTTTATTTCTTGTCGATCCCTTTAATTTGCATTTTAAAAAAATCCTTTTTTGTATTTGACAAGTGAATGCATGTGATAGGGTTGAACCACCCCAGGATTAACAGAGAAAAAATCGCCTCGGTGCACAATTTTTTTTTTTCAATACTTTAATTTGAGAATCATTTTACAGGGTGTCTATTTAACTATGTTTTGACTGTTTTTAAATGTTTTTCGATGATGTTTTTTTTGGTAATTCTTCCAAAAATTTTTCCAGTAGATTGTTCACTTCAGGTGAAACATTTTATTTTTTTAATTTATATTTTTCCAAAATTCAATTTTTTTTTCGATTTATTTTTTAAATCACCCTGTGACAATGCATTGGATTAAAAATTCATGCAGAAAAAAACGAGCCTGGTACATTTTTTATTGTTCCTGTTGTGAAAGGGTTGAAAACTTAAGTAATAGAGAAAAAGAGAGAGAAAATATTCAAAGAACCTCATACGAAAGGAAAAAGTTCGTTTATGCTGTTGGGAACGTAAAAACCATGTATCCACATGAGCTGATGCGCTACCCTTAATGTCCTCAGGGTGAGATAGGATACTTTGGGATGGAAAAAAAATGTAAGAAAAATGATATACTCTCGCGGTTAATGGGAAAAGATGCATGCAGCATGCACATAGTATAGGGATTACTGTAATATATGTACATAGGTAGAGAAAAATTGCGATTTTTTTTATGACTCTAGGATGCCCGTCTGTATCGTTTCTATGAAGATCGGATGGATGAATGGATTCATGTATGCATAATAATATTGATCTCCCATTATGGGGGGAGAGGTCAGTGGTTGGTAATAAACATACCACTGTGGAAGCACGTTTTAGTAGTCTTATAAGGATTTAATAAAAATACTAATGAACTAGGACAGTTGGATCGGGAATAGTTTATATTGCCGTATTGGAAGTTAGTGGCTGAGTATTTATATAGGATGTCAAGTTTATAACTCATTCTGGAAGCTCCAGTAATTTCAGGTTTGTCAGTAATCATCATCCCTCTTTCTACGAATCTGCCATTTACAATTGAGCATCGGTTCAGCAAGATTCGAATCTTTATACTTTGCACCTTTCTTTGTCTATACCAATTGTATCAGTGTTTTGTCGGGATTCTATGTTTAAGTAACTCTGTGATGGAAATGTACCCACAAATCAGCCATCTTGAAATATTAACTGTCTTTACGTCTTTGTTTCTCGCCATTGTAATATTAACGTTGTTTGAGGTCTTCCCCATCCCGGCTAAGCCACCATATTCTAGAAATCGGGAAAAAAATATTTCTTTATCGGTGAAACATTTATAATTCGCCTTTGTACATCTGTATACTCTGCCAACTGGATACACAGTGCTTTTTCTGATTCTTCTTTTAATTTTATTTTTCATGGAAAAGTCCCGATCCTTCATATCAATCGGATCAAGATTTCTCTATTGAATTTTTGCAGAGAATCAAACAAGACACTGATGAGTTAGTGGGTAAGGCATAGGACTACAAATCAGAGTGTCAAAGCTCGAATCTTGATCCACTAAAATTCTCCAAAACAATTCTTACGTTTTATTTCGATAAGAACAAGCTGGGTTTCCTGATAGTAACGGGGTTCAAGTACTTGAAGCTCAAATTTTGGAATTCCATATCCTGCTTTATTATCATTTCTATGCTATCAGCTGGCCTTCTATTTTTACAGATATAGCTAACCACAACATAGTCCATAATGAGTACCTGATGACTACTTTCTCGTACGTATACTTAAAATCTACGTAAAGATAAAAGAGTTTAGTCGCTTGGACGGAAATAGATCTAGAATTTGATCGGTAAACGTCTGCGTATCAGCGTTTGTGTCTGTGTCTATCGATGATATATAACAGGACCTGTATCGGCAATTTAAATAATTGAAAATTTTAGAGATTCCTTCTAGTTGTCAGGGATATATAATCTCTTCATTGACCAGTACGTTCCATATCCGTTCATATTGCATGTTTTAGAAGGCCGGGACTGATTCTACAATTAGTTTTCTGAGAATATTATCGATTCTAGAAGTGTTTTAAGTATTCACGTTGTTTAGATACGAAGGGGTATCCAAAAGAAACCGAACTGATGTGGGGGGGGTGGCGGAGTTTTTGCAGTACCTCGTTCTATCGCTAGGAGTATATAGAGCTACAATTTTCGAGTCAGCTTGCGAAGCGTCATCACTAAAAAAGCCTCCGTTCGGCTTCTGTTGATTTTTTAGTGGCCGTTGTTTTGTGTGCTCGTCGTTTTTACAATGGCTGATTTTCGTGAATAGCGCGCTTTTTGCTCAGAGAAATTGGAACAAAAACTCTTGAAATGTTAAAAACGTCCTACAAGAATGATGCTATTGGGAAAACAGAAATGTTTTAGTGGTTTTCCTGATTCAAAGGAGGTGACATGTTTATTGATGATAAACCTCGCTCTGGACGTCCTTGTTCTACGGCCTGAACCGATGAAAATGTTGAAAAAATTCAGGAAATCATTCTGAAAGTTCGACGCCGGACCATTGAAGAAGTTTTAGAGCCGTCTTGAGTGACTTGAAGTTCAGAAATTTAGGAATAAAAGGCCTGATTTGTGGCCCTGTGTGTGCGCCAATTTTTGACCAGAACTCGATTGACCCCTGTGCTCCATCCGCTCTATTCACCAGACCTGGCCTCCTGTGACTTTGTATATTTCCCTGAATGAGAAGAGACATGAAAAGAAAGCGTTTTGCCGACGTTGCTGAGGTGAAGAAAAAACGACGAATTTAAAAAATGTTATTAAAGGTTTTTTGTTTAAAAATCAAATAAATAAATTTAAAAAATTATTTGAAGTGGACAGATTGATTGCAAGTCTACAGGTAGGCGTTCGATATACATACTTGGACCAATATTATGTTAAGAATACCTTGGATCTAAAATCTTCTGCTGATCCTCTGCTATATTCCTTTTTTTTCTGTAGAAGTAGGGGCGCATGCTTGCCTCATGTGGCTTAGGAAATTTAAGTTTTTAGAGGCCGCGTATAGATCCTGTAAAGTATTTAAGGTTGGAACTCCAAATGCACATGACATAGTAGATCTTTCCTGTATTTCTTCATTTTCATATTCCAAAAGGTACCTACTTTTTACAAAAGAATTGAAACTTTATCCAATCATGCGAATCGCAATCTTGTTGTTCCATCATTAACGTTCCCACATTCCCCGATGTTCTGACTGTTACGGAGATGAATGATGAAATTCATCTGTTTTTCGATAAATATTTCATGACAACTGTTTTATGGGGGCTACTCATGTCCTTCGAACTCAAAACCCATAGAATCATAAGCAACTACGCCGAGAAGTTTTCATTATGAGAATCATGAACAACATTGGCGAAAACATTGTCCTTGAGAAAAATCTGCAAACATTTCTATCCCTTAAATTACCCACAATTCACCAGTAGTAGTGGGTCCCTTTTGTTGTTATGTGGTAGCATCACAGTATCATCGTAGCGCTAGCAGCTTGCCATCACAAATAAATGAGAAGGCGACATTGTCATCGTGTAAAGGGATGAGGTAGTATATCGCGGTATGGCGGGTTTTCCAAGGAAAAAAATCCTTTCGTCGTGAATTCAAATCCTTTACACCGGGGAATGAATGCGACATACATAAATACGCACACACACACACATACGTATATACAATCGCACCGACAAAACTTGACGCGTTCTTGTAATTCTCATTCATTTCAACAACCCCCCTCCCCCTCCTCTTCCGCACACCCTTTATGCGTTCATTTCATCCACCAACCCCAGCTGCTCCAAACTCAAACCATCATTAATACTAGGCTTTATCCTTTATTTTGCCTTGGCTTCCACCGTGTCCCGTTATTTTCTGTTTTAACTGTGTTTATGCAAACGAAGAATGCGAGGGAGAGAATGAAAAAATTAAAAAAATGAAAAGTAGATGAGAAGCAAGACGTCGAGTCGGGGCGGCGGGGCGGGCGGCATAAGCTATGGAAAGAGTTGCTATAGAAACTTTGCGGGAGCAGGCTATCCTCTGCAAAGGGATAAAGTCCTACGATTTTTTTCTTGGAGGAATCTCATACCCCCATCATTTGGGTCTGAGATTTCCTCCATCACTTTCCGCTTTCCTTTTAATGTTGATGAGGATACGAAGAAAATTATTCTCTACGAGTCGAGTCGAGCGAGGGTGTATAGTAGTAGGTTGTTTGTAGGTATGTACGCGCGGCTAGGGATGAATTAACTGGGTGAATGTAGTTGTGCGTTGCCTTAGGCTGCTGCAGCATAATAAGTAAAGGGATGATAACCTTTTCTGTTAGCGGTAGATGAAGAGCCGACCCCAAACCGAAAGCTTTTTTATTCTCATAGTAGAGGCGTGGTAATGGGTTATTGGGCAGTTTTAATTACTCCATGAAAATGAGTGGGATCAAGTGAAAGGGTTAAATTGAAGGGCGTTTTTTAATGGCGTCAACGTGGAAAGGAAATGAATGAATGAAAAGTAATGGTGTGACAAGTGTTATATAATATCATCATGGCAGTTAGTGAAGAGCTCTATAGGACTGTTTTCAGGACTACTTACGGAAGGGGCTTACCATACCTTTGGTGATTAATCTCAATCTAATTTTTCAATTAGAAATTGTTATTTAAGAAATGCTTCAGTAGAGTAATTAGTGATGATAATATCTACATTCCTTCAGACAGTTGGAATGTAGCTTAAGGATTTTGTATGCTGTCACTATTACGATAAATCTTTAGTGGAATAATGCGGAAATACTTAACCAACGTTCCGTTTGGAGACTTCCATCTTAGTGCGGTGATTGGGTCTACTATTGTCTATAGTCACATCATTGTAGTTGATCTCAATGAAAAAACTCATAGGTAAAGTCGAAAAAGGCAAGAATAGTAGTCCTGTTAGGGTTGAAGGGATTTCGGGTAGCAAATACTATAAACTATGCTGTGATACTTTTATTGATACTACTTTCATCCCAGAACAGAAATTATCCGGGGCTCCATATGTTTATAGTCACATTTAGTGGTATAAATAAGTTGAGTCTATTTTTGAGTTTAGAGGCAACTGTGGACGTCATCTGAATCTCCAGGAGAGACTGAAATTTTTGGTCTATTTTAAGTGCTGTGATCTCCCATTATAAAATTGCTGCAAAAATTGCCTGTTCTTTTAAGTAATAATACGTAAATTATAAAAGATGTAAGTAGCTTAACAATATCGAGCTACGACGGATAAATTAAGGACACTGAAAATGCAGTTTGCAGTTCAATATGGGAAACGATGGTTCTTTGCTAACCCAAGAGATAGACCAAAAAAAAAAAGTTTTAACAAAAACAATTTAGAAAATTTAGAAATCAATGATTAAGTGAAACTCATCTCCTGAGGTGTAGAGCCACTTTCAATCTAAATTTTTTTTTTTTTGGATTCTTCAAATGTTTTAGAAATGCTGATGAAAATTTAGACAATAATAGTGTTAATATTTTTGTAGATTAAGATATTGGAATGCAGAAAGTAAAGCATTCCGGGCAGAAGCGTTATGTTCTGGATTGGTATTAACGGGTTCCAGCGGCAAGTCGAGTTATTAACACTAGATTTTTTTTTAGATTTAGATTTAGATTTATTAAAGGCTTAACGTACAATACAAAGAACGTTGGACTAACTAGCTTACTAAAAACTTAAACTAAATACTTTAAATATGATGTAAAATGCATATGTGAAATATAAAATAAGACATAAGTAAAAAAAATAATAAAAAAAATAAAAATAAAGGTTTATATAATACAAAAAAATATAATATTAACAAACAACTAACTAAAATTACAGAAACTATATACTCGATAATTGCCAGGACCACCTCCTTCAGAACGGAAACATTTTAAGTGGTGGCAGTGTAACTCTGTGCCATCAACTTCCAGAACCTATCAGTCGAGCCCACACGCCACATCAGTTGGTAAATTATTCCAGGCCCGAATAGCTCGAACAAAGTAAGAGTTCTCCATTATGGAATGTTGAAACCTAGGTATCAATAAGTTGAAATGTCTGCCAGAGTTTAGAAATTCAAGTTGGTTAAAAAGGTACCGAGGCTTTTTGGAGTGTATAATTTTGTGAACGGATGCAAGAAGCCTACGCCTTAAATATACCATCAAGGAACAACCAAGCAGATGGCTACTATGTGGTGAAACATGATCAAATCTTCTTAGGCCAAACATAAATCTCGTACAGTCATTGAATGCAACAGTTAATTTCATTGAGCATACAGAATTCAAGTGCGGGAATATTAGACAGCTGGCTGTAAGGTAGGGTAGAAGCAGGGACTTAACTAGCATTGAACGAATGCTAAAAGGTAAAATTGCAGAAGACAACCACAACCGTCGAAGACAACCATAAAATTTTCCCAAAATATGACTAATCTGATCACAACATTTCATCCGGGAGTTGAGAAAAACCCCTAGATTTCGCACACGATCAGTAAATTCTAATGCTTGATTATCTAGAAATATAGGCGGTAAATCAGAAACTTCAATCGGTCGTTGATAAAATGGAATGCATTGGCATTTTTGGGGGTTCAGTTGTAAACCATTATTAGTCGCCCAACTCGAGACATTCGTCAGGTCAGAATTTAAATAGTCGATGAAATCCTCCATTAGACCAATGGGACGACCAATATATAACTGTACATCATCAGCATATATGTGAATTTTACAATCCTCAATAACCTCCGGGAGATCATTAATATACATGCTGAAAAGCAAAGGGCCCAAAATAGATCCTTAAGGCACACCACACGCTGAAACCTGCCAGATGAAGTAAACTGCAGTTGAATGAAATTGAAAGTTTCTGGACAACTTAGATAATAATTTAGAGTAGCCTACCGAGTCGATCGTTTTAGAAAAATCAAGTAGAGCTAAGATACATAGCTCAATCTTATCTAACGAGCTGCGTATATCGGTTGTAACTTTTAATAGAGCCGTTTCACAACTATGAGATTTTCGGAAACCAGATTGGCATGACTTTAGCATATTATTGGTCTCAAGATATTGAACGATTTGCCAGGTCAATAGCTTTTCCATCACTTTGGCTAGAAAGCATAACAGGCTGATTGGCCGGAAGTCCCCAGGATCTTTAGCTTTATTGATTTTAGCCACCGGTACAACCGTTGCGATTTTCCAGCTAGAAGGGAACTGAGAAGTAGTGATGGAGGTATTGATAATATTAATTATAGGGTGGAGTATCCAAGGTAAAAGAATTTTTATAAATTTAGGAGGAATGCCATCAGGGCCGGTTGCTCCTGACCTAATAGCTCTGACCGCAGCAATAACTTCCTCAGCTTCAACACATGTAAAACAGAAAGTAGGCAGATCATTAGTAGCACTAGTATCTGACACAGCGCCTTGAAGTGGGGAACCACTGGCGAAGGAGGATTATATATTAGAGAAGTGCATATTCATTACATTGGGATCAATGTTTGAATCGAACTTGTCTTTGCCACAGGCACTAGCCCTACGCAGGTTATCCCATAATTTTCTCAAAGGTAAAGAATATTATTTAACACTAGAGGAGCATAATTTACCTGAACAGAATTTGTGAGCACTTATCATTACTAACAAGAAATTTTTTTATCTAAGGTGTAAATAGAATGTGGATAAGATTGAACTTGTTTTTATTCATTTTATTCCAGGATGGTCCTTCGAGCCGGATTGAAAACTAGTCATTGTACAAATTTTAATACATTTTAATATTCCATATCGCTTTTGTTGAGTTAATATTCTTCTTACAAAGGATATACATATTTCTCAAGCTTAGCTTAAATTCAGCAAATATTCCTACATAAAAAATCTACTATATCCTCCCCCTTCGCACACAGTTCCCTACTGGTGCGCCTATAATAAAATAAACAATTCCATGAAACTTCAATCCATCCCGAAGTTGTTTGTTTGTTCAGAAGATTTTCCAGCTATCATATCTGTATGTATATATATAAATACACACCCATATATATATATGCACATGTATTCCTGTTGGATAACTCTGAAATTCCCTTTCCCCTAGGGCTATTTGAACGAGAGAATTTCGCTTTTTCTTTTCGAGACTGGTGGTATTAATAATCGATTAGTCCACACTTCACTTAATCTTTGTACTTTGGGTGTGTCATACTCCTCTTAACCATTAATTAGGGATCCAGAATTCAACCACCGGATGGAAGGACTCCCATGAAATTGTTGCTGACAGCTTCTTCAATGTGTTTTTTTTTGGTTCTTCTCTGCTATCTAATTTTTGTTTTTCCCTGTTGAATCTCGCATTTTCTTTGACTAGACCAAGTTATTTTCGCGTACCAGAGCAGTAATAATTCATTGTATGCTCCTCCAGACCTGTTTAATACGTTAATTGTTTACCGCAGTTGGCAATTAAATCTGTGAGGATGAAACTATGTATACAAAAATCTCGTTCATGGAGACATGATGACGGATAAAAAAAACTTAATATTTAACTACTCGCTGATAAAGGAAACACTTGGTTGCTTAGTTGACAGCTACTAACTACTATTTAAAAAAAAAAACGAAGGGAAGAGATTTAATTGGAATCCTTTAAACAAGGAGAAGAAAACTTAAATCAACATTTCTTATCCTTCCTCCACAATTTTATTATTTGCTCTTAATTAAAGAATACGACCTCTGAAAATTAACGTTTCGGGAAGAACGATGGAATAAATTTTAACTTTTTTTTTTTTCTTTCCAAAAAACAAACTGTCCTAGTGGTGCACGGTCAGTTGTTTAACGAGACCACGAGACAATGTTCTGCTGATGCTGCTGCTGCTGCTGCCTTACCGGTAATCTTGGTTGACGCTAAAATTATGGAAAACAGTTTCAACCATTGTCGAAGGAAACAGTGGAGCTGGAGGAGCTAAAGAAAAAAAAGTCTTCGCCAGTCGCAATCACAATCAGTGTTAGCAACGAGTCCCCTAATGGTGGGTACACAGTGGTTGAATTTCTTTCTCTCATTCAATTAACAATGGAGGAAAAATAAAGAGTAGGGCAGCAAACAATTCTGCAATTAAATTTCTCAACGTTGTTGTTGGCTGTTCTGTGGGAAGTTAAAGACAAAAGCAAGGAAGGAGTCTCAAGTAGTCCTTGCTCGATGAAACAAATTTTCCCAACTCCTCTTCCCTTTCAAATGTTGAGTTTGATTTTTTTTTTTTTTTCGTTTCGTGGAACATTTAACGTTAACCAGTTAGAAAGTTTGGAAAACAGAAACAATTTCGGTTGGTATGAAGTCCATAGAATAAATTTCCAAGTCAAATCTAATCGCCCACCGTAGTTAGGGAAGAAAAGAGATTTCTTTTTGGAATGGAGAAGCGGAACCAGTGATCTTTAGAACAACAGACAACTCAGACCACTCAGAATCACAAATGAACCATTTTGAATGATTAATTCTGTCAATAACAGCTTCCCCCCTCTGATTCGTTGAAGATTCAAGGATTCAGATAAGGATACATATGGATCAGGTAAATCCCATATAGCTTAGCTGTTTAATGTTTAAGGTTTTTTTTTTTAAATTAAATAATTTAATAAAATGATTAATATAAAGTGGAACATAAATTTCCAAGTGTTTTTTAAAATTCTAAATTTGTATAAAATTTATATTACCATACATCACAAATAATTGAAGGGTTTTTTAAATGTGAATTAAAAAAAAGAGAATTTTGTGCTCGGGGGTCTTAGTCGCTTGTAGGTTTTAGACCCTCAGCGACATGCCTCCACCTTAGTTCACTCTGTGCTCATGGCCCTCACGCGTACCAATTTTCCTGTCAGACTATCGAAGTCTACCGCAGGTACTCTAGGCATTGTTTTATAAATTTATCTATTTCTTTTCTACAGACGGTACAATGGTAGAAAGGTCTTTCAATCCCCTACAACTAGACGGGCTTTATCCACTTCTTTTATACCCCATATAGTCGTTTGCGATTTGTACGGCAGTTATTATGGTAATTCTTCAACTTTTCTACCAAATAAAGGGTTTTCCAATAAGAGGTGTTATTTTAATTAGCCCACTATTTCGGTAGATGTCACTTTTGGAGCTGTCATTTTTTGACATTTGACAAGTAGAAACTACGCCATTAATAAAAATGGAACGATACATGATTCAACAACGCATTGAAATTATTAAAATTTGCTATAAAAATGGTGAAAATGTTGCAGAGACGGTTCGTAAAACTCGAACATTTTTGGGTCGTCGTGAAGCACCTTGTCGGACCGCAATACAGAAATTGGTAGAAAAATTCGAGCTGTCGGGACAAGTTAGTGATGTGAAGAATAAAAACCCGTGCACGTCGCTCAAGAACAGCCGAACGTCATTACACCGTATTTTGCATAAAGATTTGGGTCTTAGGGCTTATAAAGTTCAGTTAACACAAGAACTCAAGCCGGCCGATCATCAACAACGTCGAGTCTTTGCTGATTGGGTCCTTGAAATGCATGAAAATGATCCGGAATTCCATCGAAAACTCATCTTGAGTGATGAGGCCCATTTCCACCTCGATGGCTTCGTCAACAAGCAAAATTGTCGCATCTGGGGCACGGAAAACTCAAGAGTTATTGTTGAAAAGCCTCTCTATCCTCAACGTGTGACTGTTATCTCTCGAAGGGGTGATCACAATTGGCCACCGAGATTTTGTGACTTAACACCTTGGCGACTTCTTCCTTTAGGGCCACGTGAAAGAGAAGGTCTACGCAAACAGCCCAGCGTCGATTCAAGACCTCAAAGATGGAATTCGTGAGGCTATCGAGGACATAGGGCAGCTACTTTGCGATTTGGTTATGGAAAATTTCATGAAAAGGATATGGTCCTGTAGGCGTGGTCGTGGTGGTTATTTGACTGATGTTATTTTCCATTATTAACGGCATACCTTCCTTTTAATAATGAAATAAAGATCCGATCATTTATCTCAAAAAATGGCATTTTACTTTGAATATCAAAATAACACCTCTTATTGGAAAACCTTTTATTACCTTACGACTTTAGATTGCTAGCAATACACAATAAATTTCAAAAAAAAGGCCGCTCACGCACAAACAAATCATACGACTGGGCCATGCATGATCTAGTTGTATGATATGCATGAGCTTGTATAATGTAAGTTTGAGCTTGAGTTGAGACTGAAGTCTGCCATGAATGAAATCTGACGAAATAATCGTGTACAAACTCAGGACTTTGCTATAGGAATGAATTAAAGTTTGAACAAAATTTGTTGTAAGTGGAGGCAAAAAAGAGAAAAACATCTGATTTTGTCTAGTTCAATTCCATAGCAAAGTCATAAGTTTTGCTTGTACGCAATAGTTTCGGCCGATTTCACTCATTCTCTCTCAACTCAAGTTCCCTATAACGCTACACATGCTCATGCATATCAAGCCACTGGGGCATACACAAGTCGCAAGATTTAGACATAGTATTTTTGGATGCTCTAATTAAGCCTTACAAATGCTCCGAATTTTTGACATAATTACAGGAAGGTGGGGCCACAGTACAAGGAGAAGGAATTAATTAAAACCCCTACAATATAAGATTTTTAATTTACGATCTCTTAAATGCTAAGTTCGTAGGTATTTCTATCCAATTTATTCTATAGCCAATGCTTAAAACAAAAACAAAAATCGTGTTTTGTATGCATGTTTTCAATGTGTTACGTTGCCAAAGTTTTGCACGCGGTTATCTCAAAATACAAAAAAAAAAACTATTTTCTCATAAATAGAACAGTTTTTGTGACTATTAAAAGTTCTGTTCTAATTTTTACTTCTGGAGCTCCCCAGGGCAGTCACTTAGAATCGCTTTTATTTTTCTTCAGTATTAATGGAGGTTTTGATAGTTTTAATTGTGTCCAATGGATACTTTTTGCTAATGACTTAATGTTATACCTTCGATTTAGTAAACTCAAAGATTACATATAAATGTAAACATACATAGGGTAGTAATTTATAGTAAAGAAAAAAAAATAACCACAATTGAAAGCACTCCCAAAGTACTCGCCAGAGGCAGATAGATGGAAAAAATTAACTGCGTTACTGTTCTATGGTTGGGAGAAGTGGAAGGTGAACCAAATCATAACGGACCGAATGCAACCATTTGTAAATAGATGTCTATACTTGATAAATTCCCATTTGGAGACCATCAGCCTAATACCGGGATAGGCATGAAAACTAGAATAAGAAGGAATGGTGTTAGACCAGCTAAATACATGCATACTCTTCACTGGAACCACTAAGGAAAACTAAGTACACAGAGAGTGACAGAACTATCTTACTAAAAACTGGATCAACTGGGAGATAGTGGAGCGAACAAAAAGCCAAAAATTCAACGTGTTGTTCAAGTAGAAGAGGAAGATGAAGATGAGATTAAAGATAACCAAGAATTTGATTGGTCATATTCTACAATGTAACAAAATTCTCAAGCTTCTATTCGGAGCTGGTAATCCATAAAACATCATATTTTTTGTAGAACGAAATCAAGTTGAAGATCATTGACTGGTCTCTACTTAAAAATCTAAAAATAAAATTGACAGATATTACTTACAGAATTCTGAGGATGAATAACTATACATCTTAATACCACTGATATTCTAAACATATTTCTTAGCAATAACATTTTTCCTAATTATCCTAATTAAGTAGCAATTAAAAAAGTAGAAAAAGTAAAAAAAGTGCAAAAATAATAAAAAGCGAATAAAGAAATTCGTTCATTTGTGCAGTGATGTATAGATATATTTGTGTCGTCTCCATATTTTCTATTTATTTATAAAAACATCAAAGCGTACAGAGAAAATAAAGGAAGCCTTCTTTTCAATTTTACAAAAAAAAAAAAAAAAATATAAAAAACGGGGGAAAAAAACGGAAAAATGAATATTATCCGAAAAGCCCCCCAATTACTCTCCCATAGCAAAAAAAAAAACCCTCTAATAAGTGCCCGAACCTATTGAATTAATTTTCGTACCTTTAACCTGTGCCAGTAAAATGGAAAAAAATTAAAAGAAGAAAAGTACGGGAAAGAAATTAAAAGTGCTTTGAGAAAATATCAAAAACATTTTCCACAACTGAAAGGGAATCTAAAATCCCACGCCCTTCCCTAGCATTTTCTATGTATTTCAATCGTAGTGGGTATGGTGGTGGGCGGCGGCGGCGGTATTCAACCTCTTCAGGAGTTTTCTTCAATTACCCCAACCCCAGCAATTAAAAATTTTCCTTTTTTCTGCTTTCGCTAAGGATGTAAGAATGCTATAAGATCCGGACAAACTTGTGTTCTCTGATGTCAGTAGCAACGCCAAAAAGGGGGAGAGGTGGCGATGTTTTCGGCAGTAGAAAAAAAAAATAATTTTTCTCTTTTTTTTTTGTTTTTTTTAAGCCATTACAATCTTTTGAGAAGAGAAGGACTCAGGATTCTTTGAAATGAACGCCCAAATACACATATAAACAGAATACTTAGGAGAAAAGTAAAGTAAAAGAAAAAAAACTTCGTTCGCTAGCTCGCAATGCTGTGAATAATTAAAAAAGGCTAAAAAACATGAACAGACCAAAGAGGCTTTTCGGCCATTTTAATTTTTTTTGCTAAAATATTAAAAAAAAAAATAAATAAAACTGGAGCAAAGCTAAAGAAAACATTTTAAGCTTTGATTTGAAATCCGGCTCCGAGTGAAATGGGTCGTTTTTCATGCCTGATGTAACCAAGTTACCCACCCCAAGTATAGGTATACCTTTGAGTGAGTTATAAAATTGTCGTTCGACCGTTTTTATGACTAGGGAATGCAACTGTGTATGTACCGCGAAGAGGACAGTCCTATATAAAATAAAATACCTAGGCATCATACTAGATAAAAATCTAAACTGAAAACCACACCTTGAGGACAGAGCGAACAAAGCTCTTACAGATTTCGCAATGTGCCGCAGAACTATTGGGAAAAAGTGGGGACTCAAACCGCATATGATTTTAGGGATATGCGACATCTGATTCATGCTAATCTACAGGTTTGTGGTGTGGTGGAAAGCAATGGATTTCTCCAATTATCGTAACATTTTGGAAAATATTCAAAGACTGTACCGTGATGGTGCCTCCTTACTCCAGCACTCGAGCTCTTGAGGTTATACTCAACATACACTCTATGCAAATACACTTCAAGAAGGTGGCGCTGCAGGGTAGAGGCTGAATCTCAATCAGAGCTGGATTCACACTGGAATACACGAATCCATCTGCCATCTGCCTACAGCACCTGACATCTTCAGAGGTAGCGACCACCTCCTCGAGACTATGGTGAAAAACCAACTTTAAATTGAAAGTTCCAACTAGGGTAGAATGGGAATAAGATTCTGTGTTTCAGCCATTGACAAACCCTATTATCTACACAGATGGCTACAAATTAGAAGAAAACATCGGAGCAGGCGTTTTCATACAGAAATTGTCATTGAAAGCTATGTCACGGTTTTCCAGGTGGAAGTCAAGGCCATTTTTGAAGCGAGAAGGTATCTCCTCAACCCCGAAACTGAGAGGAGATTGCCATCTGTTTCGACAGCCGGCAAGGCCTTGTCAAAAACCCCCTTCTTTTGAATATTGATATTTTACCATACAAAGTAGGCCATTTCGAGAACACATCATTTGGCCTTCAGCTCAGACAGCAATTTTGCCTTTATCTCCTCTATGGTTGCAAGACCTTGTTCTTTCCATCTTTGGGAACAGTAACTAGTTATAGGAGCCAAATTTGTGTTGAATAGGGTGGTTGCTGCATCAAGGACGGTGTGATTTTGCCCAAAAATTCACAAATTAGTATAGTTTGGTATAAGCTGGGACGTTATTTTGTAGTTCAAAGTCCAGAAGTTGCAAAATAAATATAACTGAGAAACCGGGAAAAAGCCATGATACATCAGGGAGCGAGGAGGAATTGAAATGCTAGAGCCGCCAGAAGTTGAGGGAGAGTTGATAACGCCCTATAAAATATCTAAAGTGAAAAGGGAGCTGGAATAGTTTCGTCTCTTATCTATAGGGTCTCCAAGGAAAATAAATTAATCTTCTGCGAATATGAACTTAAAACAATAAGATCGCTCCAAGGAAGGTTACGAAAAGCACAACTAAGAAATCTTCGTTGAACGACCTCAATTCGATTGATATGCACCGCATAAAAAGGCACCCAAACAGGACAAGCATACTCCAAAATAGGTCGTCTAAACTGGTTTACGATGGAGTCAATATGATCCTCAATCGATTGAGAAACAGGAATTAAAACGACTCCGAAATATTTACTTTTGTCAAGACTAAGGCTGCATTCACACCGGACATTTAATCATGCTTTACTGATTTATCAGAGCTGCTGATTAAATCATTTTGTTTTACCGGGGTGTGAATGTAAAGAGAGATATGCGTAGAAATTTATGTGACGTTCTGATTGAATCAAGACTGAAGGATGATTAAAACGTTCGTTGTGAATGCAGCCTAAGTCATAGTTACGTTTTTCCATCTGTTATAACACGTTTGAATAATTCGCTGGGTTAACTGTTAGCGACTTACATTAAACTTTTCTCAGTGATGTTTGTAAAAATTTGCTTCATATGAATCGTATGACACATCGACTTACTCAGCAAGCTTCCCTAAAGTAACACAGCGATTATTAATTTTCCTTAATTTTTTCCAAATTTTCATCTATGACATGGTAGTCTTGCCAAAAGTTTTTGTCCAACATTTCAGCACCGCAGGTCATTGCACTTGTATTTTTAATTTTAAACGCAAAATTTTAATACAAATTCTTTATTCTGTCATTTTCAAAATACAAAAACTTGGCTGTCAAGTAAATCCACATCCAATATAGCTGAAAGTTGACAATCACAAATAGTGGTACCAACGTGAGAAAAAAAGATGGGTAAAATTTAAAATGAATAATGCGCGAAATTCGAAAATTTTCGTTACTGAATTCGAATGTGTACATACTCAATGTTGTCTTCGAACTGGGGATTCATACCTATTGGGAAGAAAAACCAGTGCTTCTGAGAGAAGCACAAATCAAGCGCTTCCATAGGCATTATTTCACTGATCCAGAAAAATAAGCAAAGGCGAAAGTAAGTAACTCAAGAGCTTCTATAGCCATCACTTGGTAACTCTATAGAAGGTTATTTGATGAGCTCCAGCTGAAGTGCAACAAGTGTTGATTTCATCTAATTTTCCATCAATGTAAACTGTGGATTTTTCCAATATTGTGCAAAGTAATGTGAGTTTCAGAGTGAAGTAAAGTTTTTGTTTGGTTAATAAAATTGAAATATATAAATAAAATTTAATGCCACAAATAATCACAAGCAAGCGCAAGCACCTTACTACTGTTCTCACGAATCAGTCTTGAAGTCCTCTTATGAGATTAAGGAAGAGCACTGAGATGATTATTCAAAAAGCTCATTTTAAAAGGACACCTTCAAAAAACTTCTTCGTCCATTTAGAATGCCTCCTAGATCGCGTCAAGAACAACAGTAAAGCTTTTGCGGACATGCAACGAACTGGGGGATAGAGAAAAGAAGTGCTTCGAGCTTCCAGGGAAGTGCTTCAGGAGATTTGTTATAGCCCTTTTAGCCAGTGGGTAACGAGTATGTATCAAAAATGGAAATAATAGTTGTGTTTGGCGTATATGGCCCTGGATGTGGCATTTCAACGAGCTTAGCAGGTATATGTTTTACTGTATTTGAGGCTCCCAGTTGGAAAAAGCAGCATATAGCATGCATGCTGGGGACCTTCCTAGGAAGTTTTGGATGAATGAATCCTCGTTTCCCAGTTAATTTCGTTTTTCTATTGCGATGTCATTGGAGAGAAGGCATGCATAAAACTTCTTACGAAGTGATTATACTAGCATGATGCGAAAGTAGTTCTGCTGGCATAATATGAAACTGATTCTGATGACATGATCTGGAAGTAATTCTGAAGATCGGATTAAAAACTTTTACTCAATTTTGAAAACAATTTTTTTTTCAAGCCCGCTAGGTCGACGGACAGAAAGCCATGCCCATAACGCATATTAAAACATGAGTCACCATACTACTTATGATGCTGCACAAATTTCGGAGCTTCTTGATGCATTGCATATGCCTTCCTGGGAAGGTTTGGAATTTTTATTAAAAATTCGATTACTTCTGCATACCTTCCACAGGAAGGCCTTCTAGGTTTTCCAACTGATCGTTGAAGAATCTGTAAAATGCACATTTACTAGTGGCTCTACCGTTTATATCCTTTAGACAGATAAGCCCAATTTAAGACACTGAGGTTCTATAGCGTAGACTCAAGGCTTGTTTGTGAGCCTGTCCAATCTCACAAATATGTGGGTTCCATGAGGATATGAAGACTACATGGTAGCATAATCGTAAAAGCTCTTCATTGGCCATTGTTTTGTGCAATAACTTGAAACTTACTTTAGGGCCTTTCAAAATTATACTCCTTCAAGTACTTCTTGGTTTTTCTTGGTAGTGGGTCCCAGTCGAGAGCCTGGTTTTAAATATTGTTATTATTATTATTTAGTGAGAACATATAGCAAATTCAATTCGATTTTTTTTTCATTTTACTACATGGTCTATCCTTCATGGCCGGCATTTACAATTTTTTGTTGGAAACCCAGTCTTTTTTGGAAATTTTTGGGATTCGATTCAAAAATCTATTTATAAAAGCTTATAGACTGCGCATTATCTGCTGGGTAATCATAGAGTAGCATTAATTTTAAATTGGAGTTTAAACTTCCAAGGTTTTGCTCTAAAGGAGATTATTTTCAGCTCTACTAGAGTTTACGATTCTTCCCTAGAGTAATATTATCCTTTTCGAATCAGTCCAATTTCATTTTCTATAGCCATTTGTTTGAATTTTTGTAGAGCCATCTAGTGAAACTTGAAAGTAACTATTTCAGTAGAAGGGTCACATAAAATATGAAATAAAAGACTACGACATTTTACACAGTCGATATATGTCAAATATTATGTAAAGAAAGCACTAACATTTGCTATCGGACTCTTAATTGGGATTTCATAATTTTTTTTGTTGGGGCTAAGTACTGTACAGGGCCGCTTATGAATGGCTTCATTAAATTCTGCAAATAATTGTGTACATCATTCCGCCCGGCAGCTGTCCTTGGAACAATTTTTATAACTTGAACAAAAAAGAAAGGTCCGTAAAACCTTTCAAAGGACTAAAACTTCCATTAAAATCGCCCTTAATATATAAGTGTACTCCGAGGGCCCGCCAAACCTTAGCATTAATTATTCATCTCAAGTTCTATAGGAGACGATGCGATGGTCTAAAAAGAGGAAGAAGTAGAAGAAAAAAAAATTCCTCCTCAGCGACTTGGAGAAATTTAATTTAAAATGGAATTCTTGGAGCACAAAACTCTTACACGCAATTACAGGCCTAAAACAATTTTTTACTTCACGAAGCCTAAACTCGTTAAAGAAGGACATAAATACTGCGAAGCAAAATAAAATAAAAGGAACGGGAATGGGGTGTGGGATGAAGTAACCTCAAACCTTCTTCTTCGAGTTAGTATAAGAAAAAAAAAAAAAAAAAAAAAAAACAAAATTCTCAACCAGTCCTTCCATCTCGCCTTTCATTTTTCTTTTTTTTTCTGATTTTAATTCCACCCCAAACCTAACTGCCTTCCTCCCTTCCCACACCTTCAACATTATTTTCCTTTTGCCGCGAATGGTGAAATTGTGAAAGGGGGTGTACTTAACGAGAAACGAAAAAATCCTTTTCCGCGCTTCAGTCCGCGGTTTGTTTTTCCGAGGGATGAAAGCCACCAATACCACCATATAATGTGCCATCCAGGCTAGAAATGGGGAGATAAAGGATAACAGGGAAGAGGTCCACGCTCTAGCTGATACACGGGCGCTAGAATAAGAAGAAGAAGAAGATTTCTTTTCTAATGATGAAGCCGCCATTCAATCTTATCACACAAAGAATTGCTGTAGTCCACGGAAACAGAAAGCCTCGTCGTCTGACTTCCACGGCATCCAACTATACTTCCCCCACCACCCAATTTCTTTGTTATACCCGCATTTACCGGTACATATGCAAATGAGGCAAAGACAAAAACGAAAGAAAGTAACGAAAGGAGTCAGTGGTGTAATATGGTGGCAAGTAAAAGGGGTGCGATACTGTTTTTTTGGGTTTAAAAGAGCCATCCATTCCCGTGGGGTACTGCGTGTACTTCTATGCCTGTATATATATGTATAGGTATATATATATATATACATAGTATAGCTACCTTCCGCGGATCTTATCAGGCACTTCTGAATGAATCGCGAGATAAGAGGATGCGCGATTTTTAGAGGCAATGAGAAGCGGTTTTTTTTTCTTTACGTCTAGGCATCAGGCGTTTAGCAGTCAGAAGCTTTGCAATGTCTCCCAAGAGCATCGGGACATAAATATGGGCTAAAATAGCTTCAAAGGGTAACTTGTGCCGTGGTGATGCGAGACCGAGGTACTAACAGACAAGCCATAGGGTTCCTCTGCTCGTTCATTATGTAACGTATCACGAAGTATTCATCCCCTAGTTAGAAGCTGCTTTAAATTATGCATATTTGGTTTTAATACAGGCCCATAAATAATTCGCCCCCGGTTCAAAGCCAAGGCCAGAATTTGCATACAAATGCTGTTCCTGTCTCCAGGAAGAAAGAAGCAAAAGCGGGGGGAATGAACTGAGACGAATTTTTGATAAAATTAGGCCAATCTTTACTATATATATGTATATACACACACACACCCATACATGCATACATATGTTTGGAGGATTAGAGATCACTATATATCTGCATGGATTTCTTCTGGGTTTTAATAAAATCCTGAATAAATAGTATGACGTACCTGTCTAGAAGGAAGTTTAAGGGTAGCGATAATAATCGAAATTGATTGGCTTTTCAATAAAATATTGGAAAATATCTTATTGAAAGACATGAGGTAAAAAATATACGATGCACATACATACATAAGTATAAGTGGGTTATGATAATAACTTAACTTAGATTGGGACTTTATTTATGCTGCAAAGTGCTAAGCAAGCACGTGTGATCGGAGCTCTTAATTATCGTTGCTATTCCGATGTCCAGCTCAGTAATTACCTTTGAAGGACCTGTATGCATGAACGCCGAATTCATGTCTATATAAAAAATGAGAAATAAATTCCAATAATATCAGCAATCGTGTGAATATTAACATCTTCGACTAACTCCTATAGATTGTTTATAAATAATTGTGGTCGTAATATGGATCCCTGCGGTACATCGCAAAGGTAACTGGTTGAATTTGTAATTATCTATCGTCTATCTGATAGAAAGGCTTTATTAATTAAACTAACCGCTGGATGGGAAATTTTGTTTGTTGTTGGCCAATGTCCTTTTTTTTAAAATTGGGCCAAAGTCTCTTTGATGGAAGCGTGAGGGGGGGGGGTATATAATGCTACATTTTGAGTAAACCTTGGCCCATTTAGTAGTCCTACTCTTTTTGTTGTTGTTTGTGAATATAGTTTACTAATTCGTGGGAAATTTCAAGTGTTAATCATCTACGCAGACGTAGACTATTCCATTGTGAACCATCCTTTTCTTCGCCGATGGAAAAGAAAATTGGAACCCAGAAGGGTTGGTCGTTTGAAAAGTCCGTGCAAAAATAAAAACTACTTAATTTTTTGGAGTAAACCTTTTTTATTTTTCAACATAGTCTCCTTTTAGGCTTATACACTTCGTCCAACGCTGCTCTAGTTTGTTGATCCCTTCCGAATAATAGGATGTGTCCAAGTCTGAAAATTAGCCATTCGTTTCTGCAATCACCTCCTCGTTTGAATAAAATCTTTTTCCCGCCAGCCATTTATTCATATTGGGGAACAAATAGTGGTACGAAGGAGCCAAGAGTGGAGAATAGGGGGGATATGAAACGAGTTGGAACCCTATTTCCATTAATTTTGCGACCACAACTGCTGAGGTGTGAGCTGGTGCGTTGTCGTGATGGAAAAGGACTTTTTTGTGGGTCAATCGTGGGCGTTTTTCTTGCAGCTCGGTTTTCAAACGGTCTAATAACGATGAATAATATGCATCTGTAATAGTTTTACCCTTTTCCAGATAGTCGATGAAGATTATTCCTTGCGAATCCCAAAAAACAGTCGCTATAATCTTTCCGGCCGAAGGAACGGTCTTCGCCTTTTTTGGCGCAGATTCCCCCGTGGTAACCCATTGTTTAGATTGTTCTTTGGTCCCAGGAGTATAGTGATGTATCCATGTTTCATCCACAGTGACGAAACGACGCTTAAAGTCCTGCGGATTCTTCTGGAACAGCTGCAAACCGTCCTTGCAACACTTCACACGATTTCGTTTTTGGCCAAGCGTGAACAATCGCGGCACCCATCTTGCGGATAGCTTTGTCATGCCCAAATGTTGATGCAAAATATTATGTACCCGTTCATTCGAGATGCCCACAGCACTAGTAATCTCAAGCACCTTTACTCTTCTGTCATCCATCACCATATCATGGATTTTATCAATGATTTCTGGAGTAGTAACCTCAGAACGTTCAGCGTCACTTGTGTCCATATGGCCACTCCGAAAATTTTGAAACCACTTATAAACTGTTCTAATCGAAGGTGCAGAGTCACCATTATGTTTATCAAGCTTCTCTTTAGTCTCCTAAGGCGTTTTGCCTTTCATAATGTAGTGTTTAATCAACACACGAAATTCTTTTTCGTCCATTTTTTGAAAATCACTCGACTTCCTCGATTCAAACGAATGCCAAACACAAAGAAATAGACCGATCTGGCTGAAACTAGGTGTGTGTTCTTCCAAGAGATGCTACTAACTAAACATAACCTCGATATGCGCCAGTAGTGCCATCTCTCTGACTTTGCACGGACTTTTCAAACGACCGTACTATTTAGTTTCATCAATTTAGGCTAGAATTAAATTGAAATGCGAGGATATTAGCTAATCTAAGCACCATTTCACATTTACCAATCTAATCTAATATACTGCGTTTTACCTCCCCTCCCTGTTCCACTAACTAATTAGCCACTGATACTTGATATAACTAATTTGGAAACAAAAGCCAAACATACTTTTAGTTCTACTCTCCATCTCTTCCTTAATCCTTTTACCCCCTTACCAATAGTTTCGATATTTTTTCTCTCTCTGCAATTTAAGCCTTTCACATTTATCCCCTCCAAATGAAATATACATAATCAAAAATTTTATGAGAGCTTGAATTAAATCTGAACTGCTTAAGTGTTGCATTATAGATTTAACGAAACAGAAAATAAGTTATGCTTCCTTCATCCTTGGCAATCCATATTAATCAGGGATGAAATTACATCTACGACGACGGTAAATGGATCATATCGCCGACAAAAATGTCGTTAATAAAATTGCCAGATTTATAATATAAAAGGTGGGTGGTCGAATGGAGGAGTGGAGCAGAAAGGCAACAATGGTGGGGGCATAAGAAAAAGTCAAATAAAACTCGAACATCACGTTTGTTAATTAGCTTTGAGGAGCAATAAAAATGCGAATGAATTAGAGGATTCCTCCACCCATCCAGGGTTTCATCAAAAAGAGCAAAACTTCACTAAGGGCTGAGACTTAGTACAGTAGGTAGAGGTAGGTATATAGTGAAGTGATGGTTCTGTTGACTGTTGAGTATCGTCCTCTGTATCCTCGGCGCTGAAGACATATTAAACAAGATACCGGAAGGGCAGAATAAAGTAAAACATTAAAACGCAAATAAAAGGCAAAAAGAAAAAGTTTCAGTGTCCTCTTCATTTTTCTTCACGCTTTTAAGATGTTTTTTCGCCCACATCAGATAGCCATGCGATCCATTCATTCATTCATCCATCTATCTAGCTAGGCTCATCCATTTCAAGGCCCATCCTGAGTAGGTAGGTTGGTAGGTAGGTAGCTAGCTAGCTGGCTAGGTAGGTAGGTAGGTAAGTAGGTAGGTAGATATCTATCAACAGGCACACTGAATTGAAGTTGAGATACTTAAATACTTGGGGAGATAATGGTAGATTCAACTTTCTACGAACTCCTATGCTCTGGGGGATGATGGGTGAGCAGAAGGAGAGCTGCAAATGGAACAAATTACTCAAAGTTTAATTGAAGTAATCAAATTTAGGCCAACCCCTCCCTGACGGTTCTACATACTCCCCTCCCCCCACTCAAATAAGAATGCCTTGGATATCTTGTTTACCATCTTTTTTTCCATGATCCTTACGTTTCCCCATATTCCGTGACACAAGTTCACAGATTCTTCTGACTATAATGGAGATTGTGTTCCTTTTATCCTTGAGAATCACATTAAAAATCTTTTGCGCGCGGACCTCCCCTTTTATCTTTTGTTCCAACAAATCACTCACACCCTTCTAGACAAACAGTGAGTGGCTGAGTGATGTCCCATCTAATTTTTGTGGAACCTTTTTGTTTCTTATTTTTTTTTTGCTCTCTTAAAAAATAGATCACATAGAATCCGTCCGCGCTAGCCATTTGCCAAGCTGCTCTCTAATGGACTGTTGTAAAGTTTTCACCTCTCCTTTCACCATTACTTTTTTCATGTAGTTATAGTCCTCCTTTCTTTCGAGCCGAACACTGTGATATACTCTTTAGATGGGGAATGAATATCTACCCCAGCAGTATCCCCTCTTGGAAAAAAAATTAAAAAAAAAGTTATCCTTGCCATTATCTCAGCGAAAAAAAAAGGGAAAAATTATCATGTTCTAAAGCCTATTAAAAATTTTTCTCTGTTACCAGGACACTGCTAACAGCCTCGCTGGTGTTCTTATCAGGTTAGTGCCAACATGGGGCTAATAATAATGGAGTCAAGTTGCTTGTTGTTGTTGCTGTTGTTGTTATTATTTTTTAAAATAATTTTCTTCATCTTGTTGTAAGATAACGGCAGAATATAATAGCGGATGAGGTGGGCTGGGGGTCATTTATGATTTTTTTTTAACTCTTGTACTCGCGTAAAAATTCTTAATCTCTTAAAAATTGGCTCAGCTTGTTTCGAATTTTAAGTATACCCTGGAGGCTGACATTGGCGTTCCGTTTTATCTCTATCGGCTCTAGAAGTTAGGAATTCCTCCCAAGGGACATCACTTCCGCCTTTAATTACTTTCAAGGCTTTCAGAATATCAGAATGTTTCCAAAAATTAAATTTTTGCATTTAGCGCACACATTCAAGGCTTATGTTGTATAGGAAAACTTATAGAAAGAAGTTGTGATTAAGTTCAGGGACATTCTTGCTATGTACTAATACACAGTGCTATTTGTATTTCTGTGTGGAAGATACTTGGTGACTTGTCTAGGATATTTGAAAATTACCGCCATTCTCTCGAATCTAGTGTCATCATATAGCCTCCTTTCCTATACCTATGCTAGATGATTTAGACCCTAATCGCCACTATGACGAACTACGTGTTTGTAGGCAATCTAATTTGAAGATGATTTGGGCGCTTAAAGTTCTCTTCTTCGGCATATTTTGTTTTCATTTTATAGCCATTTTCATCTTTTAGAATTCTCCAAGAATCTTGAAATGAAAACCAAGTTGTTTTCCCCGCACAAGCTTAAACGTACTGAGTGTTGGTTTCTTTTCATCTTACACTAGTACCGCCATTTAGTTTCTAAATCTATGGTTAGGCAGATTCACATTACTCCTCTCATTCCTAAATATCTGATCCGGTGAGTTTTTGAATTTGATTTTTGTTGTTTTTTGTTTTTCTAAAAGTCACACCAGGTACATTCAGAGTGCGGAGCATTGGCGTAACTAGGACTTTTTCCGGGGGTGGGCCAGGTCCCCCAACTGTCGTACATAGGTTTTAACAAATATTTTGTTTGCGAAATATACCAGCTAATGAGTATTCCCACCTATTGACCGAAATTTGTTATGTATTGCTATAACCACTTACAAGATAGCATGTTACTTTACAAGAAGCACACATTGCGTCAATACTTTTTTAATATGCAGTGTGCACATTAAAGTGGAGAGTTTACAGTTTACAGTTTTGATAAAAAACAGTTATGTTAATGACCTTTATGCAAAAATTAGAGAGGCTAAATTAAAAAAAGGTAAGAAAATCCGAACTTTTTAGTGTAGACAACCATAATTCTTGATATGAAGGGGTATGGGGTTGGTTGAGCAGTCGTTGGAAAGGCCAAGCAGTTCTGCATATAACCAGCTCTTAACCGTGACCATACGCCCTGTAGTTTTTAAGATACAGGGTGTTTTGTGAAAAACTACTTTATTTTTCTTAATCACCCTGTAACTCCTAAACGGTTGAGATGCCTGCCCCCCCTATCATACAATTTTTGGTTCGTCTAGGTGAATACTATCACCTCCCGCTCTATTGACCTCCTAGTGGGAAACACCCTGTATAAACCAATGTATCATCCGCAAACAGTACAATTTTAGAGTGCTTCATAACCGTCACTATGTCATTTATATAAAGTAAGAAGAGAAAAGTTTCCAGTATGGACCTTTGGGATACCCCAATTCTTACTTCCAGCCTGTCTGAGATAGCCTCACATACTCGAGTTCTTTGATATATTCTATTATCAACAGTTTCAAATGCTCTTTGAAAATCGAGAAATACAGCTAGGACTTTATTTTTATTTTCCAGTTCTTCCTTCCATTGGATTAACACCCAATTCAATGCTGTCTCACAGGAATGACCTTTGCGAAAGTCGGACTGTTGTTCCGCGAAAAGTATGTTCTTGTCAAAGAAATTTTCAATTTGTATATGAACCACTTTTTCTAAGATTTTTTCATGTATTGCCAACAAATTTATTGATCGGAATTCTTCAGGCTTTTGGGTATTACTATCGACCCATGCATTGGGAAATACCCCTTCTTCCAACGATTGGTTAATTGGAACTTAAGTTTCTCGTTCCCAATCATTAAGTGGGAAACGCAATTGCATCGTTTCGATCCGATGTCAAATATGCTTATATGAGACGTACGTGCAATTGGACACATTACACCGAAATGGATCGAAACGGATCGAATCGAAACGGATCGAATCGAAACGGAGAAGTTGAGCAAAATTCAACTTTTACGGATGACATAACCTAGAAAAATTACCTGTACAATGTTTGTGTATAACTCAAGAGGGATGAAGAAGTTTTTATTAAATAAATTAAAAAATATGAAGAGCTCTATGACAAAGGTAACAAATTTTACATGGATGTAAAAAGAAAAGACAAAATCTGGAAACATTTCAATGAGAAATTTAAAACTGATGGTAAGTTTGAACGGAACAGTTGTGCTCATGCACGTAACGGATCGAATCGAATTGAATCGGAACGGCGGAATTGTGTTTGGCACTTTACAGTTCAGTGGGAAAATATGCTCTCACGGAAAGGGATAGAAATATGAAAGTGGTGCCATTTTTTTTTTTTTTTATATAATTAAGCCAAGCTCAGGGGATACCCTATGATGCAAAGCACAGCATGGCAGAAGGAGATAGGGAAAGGATTAGGGGATATGAGGAAAGTGGCGGAGGTGCCGATGTATGTCGCCCTTAAACTTCCGCAGATTGTATGCCGGAGGAAAAACAGAAGATGGTAAGCTGTTCCACATTCGCACTGTTCGGGATAAAAAAGAATCTCGGAATTTACTGTACGGCCGAAAGTAATTTGAAGGTTAAAGGATGTGCACGGTTTGCAGCGCGAGTATTGCGTGCAGGAATCATTCTTCAAGGGATTAGACTAGATATTTCATCAGAACATTGACCATGCATATAGCGATAAAGGAGCGAAAGGCATCCAACATTGCGGCGGTGCTCGAGTGAGTCGATATGACAAGTTATTGCCAAATCGCCAATGAGCTTGAAGGCTCTCTTTTCGACAATATCCAATGAAGCTAAGGCTGTGCGACCAGCCCTGGCCCATATATGGGAGTTGTATTCCATACTAGGTCTAATGTAGGACTTGTAGAGGAGCGCTAGATTTGACGGGCTGAAATATTTCTTACACCTTTTCAGAAATCCAAGACATTTCGATGCTTCTTTGGCAACAGAGAAGATGTGATCTGTCCAGTTTAACTTACTGGAAATATTAATGCCAAGAACGCTTAGTGACGGTGAATCAGAAATTAATGCTCCATCAAAAGAAACGGGTGTGGTTAAGTTATGATCTTGTTTTAATGAGATAAGACAGCTTTGGGACTTTGATGCATTGAATTCGACGGGATTCGCTTAGCCCCAAGCGAGGATATTGGCAAGATCGTTATCCAATGATCTAGTCATGCAATCTCGTTTAACACATGCGGCATTCCCCCTGGATTCCGCAAGAGTGTCAAAGGAGTAAGCGAAACCAAGGGTATTGTCATCTGTGAAACTATGGATGGGATTGAAAGTAAGGGAAAGCAGATCATTAATGAAAATTAAAAAGAGAGTTGGAGAGATAACAGAGCCTTGAGGTACACCGGCATTTATGGGATGCGGTTCAGACGTAACGCCATCTAATACAACACGTATTTGGCGACTAGATAGGCAACTTTCAATCCATAATAGAAGAGGAGGGGAGAGACAAAGTGCTTTGAGTTTGGCTAAAAGGGCTGGATGCCAGACTCTATCAAAGGCTTTTGAAATATCTAGGGCAACGATTTTAGACTCACCAAAATTGTGAAGACTACAGTTCCAACGTTCCGTAAGAAAGGTCAGCAAGTCTCCAGATGAGCGTCCAGCTCGGTAGCCATATTGGCGATCGTTGATGAGATGGTTAGTTTCTAGATACTTCATTAATTTTGAGTTAATGATAGATTCAAAAACCTTTGAAAGAATCAAAGTGATCGCAATTGGTCGATAATTTGAGGGATCGCTACCCTCTCCTTTCTTGGGAATAGGCTGAACGTGAGCTAGCTTCCAAGCAGTTGGAAGTTTTCCTGTCGAATAAGATAAGTAGAAGAGTTTGCACAGAGGTTTAGCCAAGGATGAGGCGCAGCTTTTAATTAACAGGGGCTTTCTTGCATTTGTGGTTCAACGAGCAGTCCATTTATATACATGTCAGTGCTCGATAGTTATCGAGTACCTATTCATTGCATTTTCCGTTCGTGACACCGAGATATTTTTTGTTTGTTACGATATTAAAACGCCGTTTCGTTGTTTTTAAATAAATTTAAATCCTTTTGCTAATTTTCGTTTACCTTAAGCACAAACGTTCATCATATCCATTCCATCTTGACAGAACTAAGTTTCTCAAGTGATAAAAAGCTGTAGGTAATGATTATGATAGAAAAGTTTTTGTGAAAAACTGAAGATTAACATGTAATCCGGGAGTGACTTGAACCAACATGCTTCAATTTGAGCTGATTTCTACTATGGTATAAAATTCATTCTAAACGGCATGGTATTACACTTAGACAGTACTTTCTCATTCGAGCGATACGTCCATACTGCTGCCAAAGAAAAAAGCAGAAGCAATCTTCTATACAAGATCAGAATACAATTTAGCATAAAAGAGCAACACTTTGCTGTTCGAATTTTCGAGTGTATTCGAATCGGGTTCTGTTGTCTTTTTTCATATATACAAACAAGGGGGATGATTCTGATCTTTTGTCGTAGCTTAGACGTATATTTTAGTCACACATTTTGACATTTCACATCAAATTTGTCGTGCTTTTATATTCACCATATTCATTTTGATTTATCCTTTTCATCCACCACAAAGTAAACTAAAATGAATTTGTAATGATTTAATGTCAGAATTTATGCCTAAAAGTACGACAAATTAGTCAACTGCTTCCGAGATTGTGACCAAAATGTTTGACTATGGTAAATTGATATTCTACATCAACTTAGAGCAACTCAAGTGCTAAATTCGAAAAAGATTTTTGAATTTGTAATGTGAAGTGTCATTTCCAGTTCATTACAGTGGCGGATCCAGGATTCTGGTGAGGGGGCGCAACTTTGGTTTAAAAATGGTATGTACTGAAAACTGAACAAAAGTTTGAAGACACTCGCCACCACTCGCAAATATCAAATGCACAAAATTTATTATTTAAAAGATACGAGTCGAACAGATTAGAAGTGGCTACCACTCGCAACAAAGAAAGTTGCTGAATGTTCTCCGCCACTCTCGAAAGTCAAAGGAGATGTTAGATTTTTCATTTTGTTTTGGTTTGTAAATGGTGGAAGTGTAAAACTTCCCAAACATCCATTTTAGTTAGTAAAACTAGGGAAAGCTATTTTATTCAAATTCACGAATCATCATAAATTATATCTTTGTAAAATGCGGGAATTAAAAATTTACATTTATTTAAAATAGCAGTCACAGAATAGATGCAATACATACCTTGTACGTATATAACTTCGTCGGCAAGTTAAGAAAGTGTTACTTCTTTTTTCTTTTTTATGTTATTAAGGCAAGCTCGGGGGATATCCTATGAATTATGATGCATGCAACAGCATATCAAGAAACTGATAAAGAAAGGAATTAGGGAACATGAGGAGAGTGGCGAAGTTGTCAATGTCTATCCCCCTTAAACTTTCGCAGATTGCGTGCCGGAGGAAAGACAAGATGGTAGACTGTTCCACGTTCGCACAGCTCTGGATAAAAAATCATCACTTTACTATATATATATATACATCATTTTACTATACGGCTGAAAGTTTTTTGAAGGGTAAAAGTATGTGCGCGGCTTGCAGTGCGAGTATAACATGCAGGAATCAGGGATCAGAACAGAACATCAGAACATTGACCATTGCGGCGATGCTCGAGCGAGTCCATATGAGAAGTTTTTGCCAAATCCCCAATGAGCTGAAAGCTCTCTTTTGGACAATATCCAATGAAGCTACGGCTGCGTACGACCTGCCTCGGCCTACAAGCGAGGACATTATCAAGGTGGTTATTCAAAGATCCAATCATACAATCTGGTTTAACAGATGTGGCATTTCCTTTGTAGCCCGTAAGAATGTCAAAGGAGTAAGCGAAATTAAGGGTACTGTCATCGGCAAAACAATGGATGGGATTGAAAGTAAGGGAAAGCAGATAATTAAGGAAAATTGAGAAGAGAGATGGAGAGATAACAGAGCCCTGAGGCACTCCGTTATTTATTGGCTGAGATTTCGATGTAACGCCATCTATTATAATCCGTATTAAGCGACCAGATAAAACACTGCATTCATAATAGAAGAGGACGAGAGAGGCCAAGTGCTTTAAGTTTGGATAAAAGGGCTGAACTCCAGACACTATGATAGGCCTTTGAAATATCGAGGGCACCGATTTTGAACTCACCAAAATTGAGAAGACAAAGGCTTCAACGTTCCATAAGAAAAGTCAGAAAAAGAGAAAAGCCATGTTGGCGATCGTTGTGGGTTGATTAATTTCTAGATACTTCATTAATTTGGAGTTAATGATAGATTGAAATTTTTTTTTAAGAATCGAAGTGATTGGAATTGGTCGATAATTTGAGGGATCACTACCCTTTCTTTTCTTGGGAATAGGCTGAACGTGAGGTAGTTTCCAAGCAATTGTTAATTTTCTTGTCGAATAAGATAAGTCGAATAGTTTTCGCAGAGCTTTAGACAAGAATGAGGCACAGATTTTATTTAACGGGGCCTTGAAACTATCAGGACCTGCAGCTATGGAGACGTTGATCTCCTTAAGCACCTTGAACATATCTCTCGCATGGATGTGTATTGGCTCTTGTACACATCCACAAGGGAGATGTGAAGTGGGTGGAGAAGGAGAATTTGAAGTGAATCTAACAGTCTAAATATAAGTTTTATTCAGGGAGACAACAATTACTTCATTGTAAAGTAGTGAAGGAATAGAGGAACTGCTGAAGTTGCTCCTGATAGTTTTCAACTGGGACGAGAAACTTTTGCTACCTTTGCGTCTTGCCAATATTCTAACGTTCTGCTCAAAAACAAATTTTTCTCTTTTGATAGTCTTTTAGTTCTGGACATGGATGCAATTGATAGGTGCGACAAGCAGACTATTTCGCTTTTATTGCTTGGTGGTACTTATCGTTAAACCAAAAGCGATTTTGCTGTTGTTAAGATCTGCTGTGTAAATATCGAATGTATTCACGCATGCCCAAGACTTAGAATTGCACTAAATTCAAATGTGCATTCATCAACATCCGTTAAAGTAAAACAGGCCGACCAATCAAATTCTCTAGGATACTCATTGAGACTTTCCCAATCTGCAGATTTATTTTGTTTTTATTTAACGTTTGGGCTAAGTATTCTATAAAACGATGACATTTTACGAAATAACTAAAAAAACATTATTTAAAAATTAATCTCTTGCTTTAAATGTATTAACACTCACTACAACAATGCACAATGACTTCTTCGTCGTTATGCGTAGTTTCGCTGAATTTCTGAATTTCTATAAGGAGCTTTCTTTACATGGAAGGCTTATCAAAGACCGTTTGGCAGCTGTTTCCAATTAAAACAAACCTTCCATCGCGTTAACATGAATAGGCTCTGTCTTGCTTCAAACACCCCGAGAAAAGCGACGCTCATGTACAAGTATCCGCGCTTCCTATTTTCTGTATAGGCTTCAATAACCATGACCGAAGGCCAAGGTGCTAGCTAGGGCCTGCATTACTAAATGTATCATATTGAAGGCTTCCAGAAATTGTTACTTTTTTTACAAAAGGTGCAGTAGAATCGATGTGAATCTTTTTGTTAGGAAAAATTCAGAAGATCTACTGCAGTTTTTTTTTCAATGGGCTTCAGGGGGTTCCTCCGCGCCATGTAGCTGGATCTGTCCCTGGTTCATTCTACGTAATGCAAGGCTTGCTGAACTGAATAAAAACATAAAAGAAGCACTAGAGAAGTTTCATGTCATTTTATCGTTTATTCTGACATTAAAGCACGATAAAAATCAGAATCAATCACACCCAAGGCTCTGGCTCTGTACGAAGAGAAGGTATTTCTTTGAAACGAAGCTAGATTTCAGGTGAAAACCATGCATGACATGCCTTAAGCGCTCCAGTTTTCAATTTATTTTAATCTTAAAATTGGCGTATTTTTTTATTTTGAACAATTAAAAAAAAATTACATAAAAAAGTCACTTTTTTATAAAACAAATTTAAATTTCGAATGTGTCATCTATTTTTGTCGCTGAATGTATTATTTCTTTTCTTTAATAAATCTTCTTCTTGCTATTAAAAAAGTTCTATCAGTACCATCAGTACGGATACAGCTAACTAATGCAAAGATTACTAGGTAACTACCGTTTGCTACATGGCAATGGCAGTAGCAGTCCTTTTGCAAACAGCGAGCTGAGTTAAAAAGAGACAAATAAAAAATTTGCTAAAATGTGGCCATTTTCGTTTAATGAAATTTGATGTGGTGAGGTGACGCCACTGTTGATGTTGAGTTGAGTTGAATTGTCAAGAAACACCGAGCAAGTGTTGTATGGAGATGTGTCAATTAATTGTTTTCTTTTTCATAATTTAGTGCGTGAATTATTGTTTTTAATTTAATTTTCATTCATTTATGGTTTTGTGACTTTAATTATGGTGATAAATGTGATTGTGGTCGTGCTCACATGTAGAAATGAACAGATTGCAACGGAAATGGGTTAAATTGGCTTCATAAAAAGGTAAAAAAAAACTACTAAACGAATTTAATTAACAAGTTAAAATTGAATGTCATTTGTTTCAGGTACGTGAAAACTATGTAAGTACCTACAGATAATTATCTACCAATCCATATAAAGTATACAAAATATATGTGATCAAATTATATTGAAAAGGTTAATTTCTTTCTTGACTAAAATGGTACACGCAGCCTTACGCCAATTTTTTTTTTCATTCTATTTTTTTGTAAATTTTTCTAATTTTCTTTAACATGCCACCACCTGCCGTATACCTACCTCCTTTACAGATTCTTATATCCTTATATACCTACCTACCTTCTTGTTAGATAATAGGGCGCAAGCCGTTTCGTCATTTAAAACTCTTTTGAGGCGAATCCTTGCATAACAAAAAGCGTAGCAAAAGGACCTCTCCCGCAAATGATAGCAAAAAAAAAAGAAGAGAAAATTGGACTCCGTCTTTAGATTATATATACGAAAACCAATCACCTCAGGTAATGGTTCGTCATCTCAATTTTCATTTCCTATTGATCTAGATGTGCGCACACATCTTAAAAATCCGAAAAACGCAAATTTTTCGAAGGCGGTGAACAAAAGATTAAATTCAAGGTGGTTTTGCTTGCTTGCCAGGCATCTACTTAAATAATATGAAAGAAAAGTTGATGTTCCACATATGCTCGTTGATGCTGATGATGTTGAGATGAGATGAGATGATAACCCGCGAAAAGCAAATATTTTGGACAAGAAAACAATTTGGGTTTGCCTAAGTTTAGTGGTGTCTAGAAAATGTTTGGAAGAATTTCAAGTTGAGGTGGATTTAATTGCGAACAATTTGCTGAGTTTTATTCAAAATTCTAAAATGAAGAGTAAGATTTTCTAGGTCGTAGATGATAATCCAGAGTTTTTGCTAACATTTTTTTAAGGATTAAAAGAAAATTAAATTTCCGTAAATCTTATCTATACGTGGTTCGTCTGTTATTCTACCGAAGGAATCTGTTTTATGAAAATGTCAATTTTAATTGTATTGTTAGTGGAAGTCAATTAGAAAATTGTTATACATCACTGTCAAGTACTAACTGTTATAATTTGAGTAGAAGTTTATTTTTTGGTAGACTCAAAAGCATTTCAGAGTTTAGATTGATGGCTTCGTCTAATTTAAACAGCCAATAGCAATGCTACTCTAAATCTATTTTTACCTGACTTTTGACTTCGACGTATTCAAGTTTTTTTTTTTATATTTGTTATACTTATACCAAAAATCTTGTTTTCCATAACATTTAAGATATTGACTAAAAACGAGCGGTAATATTTTCAAAACTGTGATATTCAAATCATGAAAAACCTCATTAATAGGCATCTGTTATTCCCGATTGTTCACAAATAAATGTCGTCAATTTTGTAGTAGGTGGTCGAGCTCATTAAACTCTTTAAGAAGTTCGATTTTAATTCAAAGTTGGATCCAAGATTTTAAACTAAACTCAGCAGTGATGGGAAAAGCAAAACTCGCGAAAGGTACGGTCGAATCTGATGAGTTGGAACGAATTATTAAAGAAAATTTTTTACAATATTCTTATTTTATATATTTTAATTTTTTTCAAAGTTTCAGGAAGATGTCTTCAAAGTCCTCATGTTCTCAGTAAATTTAGCACTGTAGTAAAGTTATCTTTTGTTCAGATAAATTTTAGATAACTTTTCTTTTGTTTCAATGGTGTTCCGTAAGGTTCAATCTTGGGACCTTTGTTACTCAGCTCTTTGAATGATTCTATACTTCTGAGATCTTTGAAATTGCATGTAGGACTTTTATGCTGAGATCTCATATCTAATCGGGCTAGAACGACGATCTACATGCTATGACAAAATAAAAATTAATGAAATTGCAAAAATTGACAATTTATTTGTGTGTTTTCATCGTTACAGGTTAATGCCAAATGAAAGCAAATTTGGTTTGATAGGCTAGTTATAATACAAGAAGAAAATCATCTGTCTCGTTTGCTCAGAGTTAAAAGTCCCGGTTTCAAACCCCGGTCGAGGCGGTTGTTTTTTCTCTTTTGTATTTATTAATTTAATTTAGAACCATAAAATAAAAACTTCTCTAAAATTCTTTAATTCCGTCGTAACTATTTAGTTCACCTTGAAACACAACATTGTTCTGGGAAGACGCTCTCACATTAATCCATTTTCAATCCATTTTGACCATGCGTAACCTCTATCTAGGGGTGTTCTCACACCTTTCATTTCTATCTACCTATATTTATGTAAAAAAAAAAAAAAACAAACTTAAATCAAAGCTGCGTTCTTAAAGGACCGCAAAACTGATTTTTCCATTGAAATTATCTTGCTCCTCTCAAATTTTCCTTAAAATGCTGATTTTTTCTCTCATATATAAATCAAATCACCCTCATTAGACGCCCCATATAAATGTTTTTTTTTTGTTTCTTAACAAGACTCTTTTAACCCTAAGCGATACACCACAAATGCCCAAAACACGCGACACTGATTAAACCATCGTTTTCCAAAAATCCGACATAAAAAAACGAAATCAACCCTTCGCTGAAAATAACTGGCGATAGGCCGTAAATTTACCTCAAATCAACCACCAACAGAACAAGTTTTCTCAACAAAATAAAGCATGCTAGCGGTACTAGTAGAAATATAGTATAGAAAAAAAAACAGAGCAAACATAAGAAAAAACCGGTAGCACTTAATAAATCCCGTTAACCCCTTAAAGACACGCAACTTTATCTTCTTAAACTATAACGGAAACCCCTTTTTTATCAAAATTTTTTTCTTTTCCATCATCTTCTTCGAGAGCACGTGTAAATCGACTCCCAACCCTTGAGATTTGAGTGAGATCAGATCAATCGGGAAGGGTGGTGTGTGACGTCGTTTCTGTTTTTTTCTTGTTTTTTTTTTCTGTTTTCACAGCAGCACTAAATGTGCGTAACGAGGTAAGACAAAAAAGTGTTACGAGTGCCGCGCGCATGATTCGCTCGCGTCTCACTTATTCTACGTATAAATTTATGATGGATGGAGAAAAAAAAACGAAGATTTTTAGGTTAAAACGGTAATCGCGACAAAATTTCAGCTGTCATTAGGATTTTTCTTATTTTGGAATAAAAAGGGATAAAAACTGAAGGATATATAGGTCATGAGAGAGTAGTGCTAGGACTATGCAGGAAGGTTATATGGGGACTAGAAGATATTACTTAATTTTATGCTTCTGTTATTTGTATAGGTAAGGATCTCACAATATTTTTTCCTTTGAAATATGGTAGAACAAGGAAAATCGGGTTGACATGCTCAAAGATTTGTCTAATGAATGTACAGTAAAGGAGCTTCATTCTGAATGGATCATTAAGCTCCTTTGATCATCTCTTTACAAAACCCAGAGTATCATTAGCCTTGGTTGGATCAATATGATCCTTGAAGGCAAAACTAATATTAAGGAAGACACAAAAATCTTTGGTTTTATCAAGTCTAGTTAATAAGCATCCATCGAGAATATAAATAAAGTCTAAAGAGCTTCCTTTTACGAGAGCAGGACATAACAGCACATTTACTGACATTAAGAGGAGGGCAGTTAATAGAACACCATTCGTGAAAGGTGTCTAAATCCAAGTTTGAGATTCCACACTCGTTTTCATTGGAACCAATGTGAAAAATGTTGACAAAAAAGAAGTGGTCCAAGATGACTGCTTTGAGGAACGCCAGAAGTATTAACTATTTGGTCAGAAAAAGAGCTGCACGGAATATAACTCGCTGCGTGGAATCAGATAAATAAGAACGAAACAAATTGGCAAAGAAACAGTAGGAAAACCAAAAACAGTCAACTTATGAATTGAAGTTTTGTGATTGATTCTGTCAAAAGCTTTACTGAAATCCGTAAAAATTCAATCGACTTGCTTTCCGCTTTCAATACCAGAAATGCAGAAATTTGTAAACTCTAACAAACTAATCCATAGTAGATTTACATAAAGCCTTGCTGAAAAGAATGCAGGAGAGGCTTGGAGTGGGAGTACAAAATATCGCAAACCATGGTTTAGCAAATCATGGCTCAAATCCGCAACAGGTGTGTAGTTGTAGTCTGCAGTCTTCTTGTGTAAAGGAATAATCAAAGAAAGCCTAAAATGTTTCAGAAAAAAACATTACAAATTAAAGATAAATTAAATAAATAACATAAAACAGAAACGATGAACGTATCACAATATTTTATGAGCGCGGAAGGAACGCCATCAACATAGTTTGAAAAACCTTCAGCCATACTTGAAATATACTTACAGACAGAAGCTTTGTCGAATAATAGGTCTTTAGGTACTTCTCTTCAACCTTCAGCGGAAGCTTCGACAAATGGATAATATCATAGATGGCACAAGAACTAGATGTCGCGTGCAGTATCAAAAAAGTATACAAAATTTATATGGCTGGGTGGTCCATTCCGGAATGGACCACAACATTTGAACTGATGTGTACGCCGAGTGATTCATATTTTTTCGTATCTGAAATGTTGAGGAGATCGATCAAACGAATACAAAACTGCTGTTAAAAAAACATTTGCTCTCGGCATACTCTGAACCGTGTTGTAGCCCATTCCAGAATGCACTACCCATTTCACAATTTGTATACATGCCATGCGACGTCTAGTTCTTGTGCCATCTATGGTAATATCGTTTTAACTAATATAACAGTAGTTATCAGAATATGTTACCTGTAGTAGGAGTTGACCATATTAAATCTCAGAAAAGCTAAATTAATTTAATTTAATTGTTTTTGTGATTTCGTTGTTGCCTTCCATATAAAAGTTGCTGTTTTTACTGCACGAACTGTATTTGCACATACGATGGCAGAACCAGTACCGTGCCGCTGGCATTGGCGTAATGTGTGCAATCAACTGATTTGTTCCCAGCAAACATTTGAGCGAATTTCGTTTTCAGCGAAATATTCGCGAATTCCGAAATTCGAGATTTCCTCGAGAATTCTTCGTTTAGTGACGTGTACCTGTCGGAAATATTCCCGAATTCCGAAATTCGAGATTTCTTCGAGAATTCTTCGTTTAGCGATGTGTAGCTGTCGTCCACATGGTTATTTTTTTCTTCTTTTCACCGTTGCTGAATTCCCCACAGAATAGTATTAAATTTATCAGATTTGAAAAGAATTTGAATATATGAGCCGTGCTTCCATTTACTCCTATCCCTTATTTGACCAACAGAATTCCATTTAATTGTAAGTTTACTGAAATGTTTTAAGAACCCTACGAATATCCGTCGATTTTAACGTGAGACTACGAATCAGTTATTACAAATCATTATCGAATTGTTATTACGAATCGGTATCGAATCGTTATCGAGTCATTATTACGAATCGTTATCGAGTAATTACGAATCGTTATCTAATCGTTATTACGATTCGATATACAATGTTCCTTTTTGTCGTGGCCAGATCGAAATCGAATCTAGAACGACATCGAGATCGAAGTCAATCTCCGTTAAAACGAATATCTTTCGATTCGATTTCGAATCGCAATGTTTGCTGGGTTTCTACATATCTTTTACAAGCGACGGTATGGTAACGGCATCGCCGTCGTGTATACAAACAATCTTAGTGTTTTAGCCGCCCTCACTAGGTATATCTCTTGTTCATTATTGAGCACATTTACGCTATTCAGTTGGTATTCTGAAGATTCCGAAGATTCCTCTCTACATTGTCTATTATAACCTCAAAAGAAGTTTTCCATATCTTAATATATAAAAATCACGTGTCACTGTGTTCGCACACGCTAATCTTCGAAACCGTCCAACTGATTTCAATGAAATTTTGCAAATGTGTTTGGGTGGTTCCAGCTTGAAAGATAGAATAATTTTGGACACGATAGATGGCGATGGTTGTCGAGATCTAAAAGAACTGTCTGAGAACGCGTCGACGTGGAAAGCTGAAATTTTGTACACGACGTTTTCACAAAAATTGCAAATACAAGTTCAAAAATGGACCAAATCGGTCGACCCCTTTTTGTAGTTCCCATACAAAACTTTTGGTTTTCATTATATATTTGGACACTGCCCAACGTGTCGACGTAGGCACAGGCCTTTTTTAAAAAAAATGTAAATTAAGTTCAAAAGTGGGACCAATCGGGCAACTCCTTCGTAGCGTTGCTATATAAAAAATTTGGTGCATGGTGTTTTCATAGCAATGGTAAATAAAATTTCAAAAATGGACTAAATCGTGTTACCCAGTTCTTGGTGTTGCCATACAAAACTTTTGTTTTTCACTATATACTTGGTAGCTGTCTGAGAAGGCTTAGAGGTGGAGAATTTTGTACACGCCGTTTACATAAAAATTGCAAATATAGTTCGAAAATCAGACCAATCGGGCAACTCATTCGTAGGGTTGCCATGCACAAACTTCATGTTTTACTATATGTTTGGGCACTGCATAATAACGCGTGACGCCGAGAGCTACACTTTCCCTCAAATATGAATGTTACGTAGAGTACGGAAGCGCGCGATCGAGTCAGATAATAGCTTAGATATTATGCATCTCTAACCACCGCCTCCCCCCACCCATCTGGTGGGGCAACGCCAACGTGGTCCCCCTAGTTAAATATAAATCTGAAAGCTTTCGTCACTATTTTTGGCAGCCTTGCCGTCGAACTTGTATTTACTGACAAGGCGCTTATAGCAGAGATTTCGTGTGAATAATATTACCATTCAGAGATAAATGGATTGTCAGCCGGTTGAAGTTGATATTTTTTTTCTCGCGTGGAGGATAATATACGTCTTTCATCCTATTTCACGGATTAGTAGGAGGACGCCTGGCAATATGCTCAGACTCTAAAAAATTTGGATGACATAAGCTGTGCTCTTATGGTAACCTTGTTCTGGAACTCCCATATACTGGTGAGAACAAATTGTTCCGTCGATTGAAGCGAACTATTTGTACTGTTCGTTTCATTTAAATTTTCTATAGAAATGTATGAGGCGTTCTTTTGTGTATCTTTTGTTTTGCTCCGCGGACACAAAAGAACACAACTATTGTCTACTATTGCTCTACCTTAGTACTCCCGTGCTCTAACTGGTCGTGGAATCTTGTTTTGGTTTCTAATTCACAATTTACAGTCATACTACGCATAAATTTACTGCCATATGAAATTTGCTTTTATTTAAAATTTTCGTTCGAATAAGTCCAAAGGCGTCCGATATATAGCAATTTTTTTAAGGAGTGACGCCACTGTAAATTTTTTGAAAATTCTATTTTGTTTGTATTTGCTTAAAAAATAGTTTAAACCCTCTAGAATAAGAAAAAAAAGGTCCCGTGTCAGAAATTTTTTTTTCCTTTGAAAATGGAGGTCGCCACCAAACGCATCAAACTTGCTCCGAACCGTACCTGAAGCCTGAAACACAATTGGAGCTCTTTAGCCAGCTTTATCGCCAGCTTTCTTCTAAAGCTGACAGAAAAAGCCGAATTGTAGACAACTGACCTTTTTGACATTTGCAATTTTAACTTGTTTATCGGAAAACTTTTATTTTTTACCTTAATTTTTTTTTATTCTCAAAACTTTAAACGCGTTTTTCTCGAAACACGGTTTTTCAAAATGGCACGCAGCATAACTCGAACAATTTTCATATTTTCGACTTGAAATTTTGACCAGATGTGAACATTAAGATTATTTAGAGAATGCCGTACGGGATTTTCAATAACTTTATTTTTTGCGTTTTTACTAACAAAAAACCTGACGTTTTTTTCGTCAAAAATCAAACTTGTTTTTCAAACGCGCGCCAAATCTACAAAAATTAATATTTTTAAAAATCCGTACGGCATTCTGTAGCCATAAGCCAACAGATTAATGGTTTTTTTGTTTTGGTCTACATTCAAATGTGCGCCAGTGGTGCTTCGTGCCGCGGAGCCCTGCAATCAAAACATGTCCCGGGAAGATGGCTGTGGAGCCGCCATTTTGTTTTTTTCGCTGTCAAAAAATTTATCGATAAAGTTCAATGTATGCCCGATAATACCCTTAAAAGTTTTTTTCAAACACCTTTAATTTCGTGAGAAAAAAATTCGTGAAAAAACCTTTTTTTTTTTAGCCGTTACAGTGGCGTTACCTCTTAAATCAGATAGAACCTTTATCTAAATTTAAGTCACATAAATTAATTTTCCAAAGTTGTATCTGTCACTTAGCATAAATGAACTGCATTAGATTAGGTATTAATGATAAGACACACTGTAAATAAAATAAATAAATATCATTATTTGCGTCTTAGGCCTTTAATATGGACCTGCTCGAGTATGTTAAGAAATCCCACTCCAATCCAGTTAAAATGTAATCATCTGACCTTTTCCTTCAGAGCGTACTAGCGGCTACATCCCTCTGGGTAAAGAGGTAGAGTGGCTGTAAGTTAAGAATGGCTTCAAGCGCTCGCTGAAGCACAACGTGAAGGCTCCAGCGTTAGGCTTCAGTAGGGCGCAAGCAGGGCATGCTTTGCTCCTTATCAAACGTCTTCTTGCTGGCTGTCTGCATCGTTTTGGGCCATTAGGCGTTTGCCTTGAAAGATCATTTTGGAATTTAGAGCCCACTTTTCCCAAAAAGCCTTTAGCATGATTCGAATGCCTATACATAGCTTTGTTGGTTATCATTTTAAGGTGGTGATTCTAGGTAAGCTTGCTATTCAGAATTACTCTTACAGATTTTTTTTTTTTTAATATTTTACTAGAAGCTGAACTAATCTAGGAGCTAGGCACTGGAGGTTCCTTTTCCAGGTGAAAGGTACTATCTACATCTTATCTATGTTTATTGATATCCCCATATACTTGCACCATCGAGGAATTATGATAAATCCAGTTTACATAAGTTCAGATAAAAGCTGATTCAAATTTCCTTTAAAGTCGGTTCTGGAAGTTCAACCACAAACATGAGCCATAGTAGTGGTATTAAAACTTCGCCTTGTTGGCAGCCTGTAGTGGCTCTAATCCAACTGACGATACTGGTTTCTATACTTCTATCTTTGATTACTCTTTTGGTCGAGTTAAATAGTATTGTCGAAAGTGTCTTGTATGCCCATGAAGGAACTAGCAGGACGTTTTTGTTCTGTGAGGCTTTCTAAATTGTCTCTACTAGACAGCTGACAGCATCTCCTGTGGATTTTGCGGATTGGCACATTGGTTTGGCATGAATATGACAATACCAGTAGTTTTTACTACAGCTGGCAGAGCTGAAGTATTTTCGAATACCACATCTTCCAAGTACAACATCTTCGTTATTTTCATCATCCGCTGATTAAAACAGGATGTGGTGCTATAATTCCACAAAGTCTATTCCAGTTAGCAAGTTCATCAGCAAAACATAAGCTTCAAAATCCCTGACAACAGCTACTGCGACTGAATGGAAAGAAGTGCAAAATACTCAACTGGCAGAAGCCAAAATTTGGATACATATGCATAACGTGATCGAGGTTTTGTGCCCCATGAGCAAAATATAGCAGTTACAGAGTTTATTGCACCAAGCTAAGTTAGTAGGACCACATAAATATCTCAATTTGTTAAAAAATGTCAGTTAGAATTAGTGAGCGCCAAAGTCGCGTCAGCGATTTAATAGCGATGAGGTTTTTTTTTAAAAACTACTCCGAATTTTTCTAATTTCTTAATCTTCAAGCATGTCGTACTGAAACAAACAAATAAAGAACCTGATTATTCTTTTAAACGCCATCAGATTTTACATAGATTTCCAATGTTCTGTGAACTAGAATCGAATCATGAGTTATTTGTTATCTCATTGTTGTGAGGTTAAAATGATTTTTTCTTCTTCTTCAATCATCTTTGGACCAACAATGTTGAAATAGCGAGTGTCCTTTTGCAGATGAGGGTCTTATATGTCTACTATCCAAAGAATATAAATAAATAACAGAATTATTGGAAAGGATCACAATGCATCAGAAATTCTGTCTGTGCGTAATGGGACAATTGAAGAAATAATTCTTGCGCACACAAAAGCGGGGGTACAACATGCGCATATATGAGATACACAGTGAATGCCATCTTCAAGAAAACGAATGTCATTTCATGCCAACACACTCAGTTTTTATGTAGGGAATAACGCACGCACCTGGACACATCTCAACTCAAGGTGACACAATATAACTCTGTTTGATTGATTCATGTATTCATTTGGATCTTGAAAATCTATACTATGTAAGTTTGAGAGGGATGTAAAATTTTGAAATAACCATCACCTCTTTACCACTTTATCATCCTGATAATTTTTTGAAAAATATTTAAATTAAGGACTTACATAAAAAAACCATTACATCACAGGAAGTGCAGTGGATTTTATAAAATCTTTCGTTTAGTTGGAATTACTTAAGTATCTCATTGATGTTGTTTGTGTTTGTCTGTTTTTTTCATTTCATTAGAAAACATCCTTCAAGGATGATTTGTAAGAATTACTGATCCTTCTAAAGCGCAATCTTGCGTAAGACCAAATCCCGATATTTATGGTCAATAGCAAATAGAATGAATACGGATAAAAGCTGAAAGGAGAAGGATAAGACCTGAAGTAGCGCGCGATTGATATCCCTTTTCACCATATGTTCCGGTGTCATTAATAATATCCTTTTGCATTGTTACACTTCATCGAACGGTTTAAGAGTTTTTTTTTTCTTGCTGTTTTTTTTCATCATCATCATCATGAAAGAAATCCACAATGAAAGGATCCTTCTCTAGGGATTTCTTCAGATTCGTTATTTATTTATTTTTGTTTTTTTTTTTGCAAATTTTTGTTCGATATTATGTTGTCTTCTTCTTACCATACTTAACCTAAGCATAAAAGTGTATGTCGCTTTATAAAAAAACAATATTACTTTTTCTTGCATACTGTTCAGGGAGAAAAATAGTAGTCAGAAATCAGTTCGAAGAATGTGATAAGCGATAGAGATGCGAAAAATCACGCGAATACTTAATATGGGTACCAGCTAATATCACCCCCACATACATAAATAGTTGCAAAAAAAGAAAGAAAAAAAAAAAGAAAAAAAACAGAACATATTTTCGCACTTGTCACCTCCAAGTGTCATTTTAACGTTAAAAGTCCATTAAGATTCGGATGTTGCTGGGTATATGGATGGATAGCAAGAGCCTCTCTGTGCACCATCAGGTCGAAGGACATCTCATCATCGCGTATCGCATCTTGTCTTTATGACAAACGGAATGAAAAAGGCGTACAAGAATTTTGTTGTTGCCTTTTTCACCAAAAAAAGGTATGGTGAGATAAAAGTCGCGTGTTCGCAGTACCATTTAATGACTTGTCATGGCTTTGTCTTAGGATAAAAGCTTATACTCTCAGGCATTATTCCATCTTATCGCAATGTGGATGGGGTGCTGCAGCATATACCTTTAAGGAGAATGTCACAGCACTCTTGTTTGTTACGACGACTTACACTGGGTTGAAAGCTTTTCCCTGTTTTAAGATGCCACCTTCATTTTTTTGCGCTTAAAATGGCTCTTAAGCAGGTCATTCATTTTAAATAGAAACGAAATTATTATTATGATTATGATGGGAGTAAGTTGGGTGCTGCCCGCGTTGAGAGAAATTTTAATCTAATTTTAGTTTGGTACTAATCTCTTTCATATGTAGGTAGGTATATCTCTCTCTCTCTCTTGCATACTACATAGTTATATGCTGGGTGAAACTTTTTGTTCTTTTTTTTTGGATTTTAAAATATATACATAATTGCACTCAATGTCCAAATTTGAGACGGCACGGATCACAATCATAGAGTTTGTTGGTTTGAATCTTGACTGTGTGTTTTCTCTCACCATACCTAGTTTCCGTTAATTTTTTGCGGAAAATTCCTCCTTAAGTGGAAAATCACTTCCTAAATTGACTGGATACAAGATAGAAAATAAAATTAAATTTAAAAGGTTAGAAAAATTTCATTACGACCAAGGATGCGAACCTTATATCTGTGACAATAACCAGTTTAACATCCTCTCATCATGGTAAAAAAATGTTATTTTTATAAAACATACATGGTAGGCTGCTCATTAGGATGTCGTTATGTATTATTTCCAGATTAGTTGATATAATAAAATTCAACATTGGCCTCGATGCTGCCTCACAGAATTTTCATTGCAATAAACGATGACCAGCTTATCCTCTTTCTTCACTAGTTTATGATCCACTTAAGCTTCCTTAGAGGTATTTTCTGTGAATCTTGAAGAATGTAAGCCGAGGAAACTATGATCTTTTAGATAACCCACAGAGTTGGCACTTCAGTAGGTTCGACCACTTGATCTTTAGATCTCCACAACCACCCATCGCTTCAGAAACACTCCTTTCTTTTCAGACCTTTTCCAGTTTCTCTCTAAGGCCTTACTTCGACTATATCAAATATGTTGGTAATCCTAAACTAGTTGGCATTTTAACCTCCTGACCAGAGACATGCAAAATCACCCATATTCGTGGGGAAGAGAGCACAATTTGGAAATTTTAGACTATGATTTTGTATAGTTGTCACGTCACTGTCTACTAAAGTATTATCGGCCCTTCAGATTACCTTGACTGTAATTCCCACGACATTTACTCAATGTGAGAAATTTTTATTTGGCAAAAGTTGTCAATGCAGACAAACGTTATTAAAACAATCATTCCGTAAGACTTTAGGTTAGGTTAGGTTAGGTAAGAGGGGTGCCGCTGGACAACCAGCCAGCCTCACTTAGACCTCCAATGGGTCCATTGTGCCCTTAGACCTCATAGGATAACCCTTCAAGCCGCGGATATATCCTGCTTTCCTTGGGAAACTCAGGATATATCCAAGACCTTTAACCTAGATCCATCCTGCCTCACTAAGAAAACTCAGGATATCTCTGAACTTTAAACTTTGAAGCACCCCCAGACTTGAAAAGAAGTAGCTTCCAAGTAGCCTATCTCTTTTATTCATCAGAGCGGGGCATTCGCAAAGCACATGTTTGACGGATTCAATTTCCTCCGAGTCCCTACAACTCTTGCAGAAATCGTTCGCCGCTATTCCCAGTCTTCTAGCATGGTCCCCTATGGCCCGTAAGACTTTAACTGTCTCAGTATTTTCTATGACCTTTATATGCACTTTTTCCTGTTTTAATCTATAATTAGTTTCGAGATAAAAAATAATTAAATAGATTTCCTCTTTTAAAACAAAACCAATTTGCCCTTCTATATTTCTGCAAGGAACCCATCCCCTTTATAAAATAATTGTATCTAATACGTCGCCTTACTAAGCCACCTTCAGTCCTTATTTATATAAATAAACAACAAAATAACCAACCACCACTGCTGCACTATGAAACCACATCCAACCACTGCTTTTTTCTAGCCCGCTGTCAGATATCATTCCTGATAAAAAACGTCGCCAATAAATAAAACACCGAGAAAACAACAAGTTCGGACTCTTAATGAGAAATTAACGACTTAATTAATTTTATTATCTGAAGACGATAGAGTACCCAAGTTTGGACAACACACAGCTCTTACATCTCCCGTTTGCTGCCCATCGAACATAAGTAAGCAACCCGTAAACAACTTGCAACACGTGCCATTATTTGTACGCCACAAGAGCAGGACTCCAAAACTACTTATATGTACGAGTAGGTGTATGTTTGAATGTTTGTATGTATGTAAGGATGAAGAGCAAACACCCTGGATAAAAATCTGAAGGAGTATAGCGATAAATTCTATACCATTTGGATGGCATTTCATGAAACTTCGGCAAACTAAAAAGATGAGATTATAGCGGCAACAACATCAAAAGCAATGGCAACCAACCAAAAGTCTATGCTAAGTTGAGGACCAACAAGAAGATGTTGAAAATAGGGAAAAACTACGAAAGTATATATAAAGGAGGATATCAAGAAGGATAACCGACACGAACATGTGTGCGTGTTTTTGTTTTGAGATTTATTCAATCAAAAGCAAAACACCAACCGACAACGCACCGGGTGAAACATCCATCTAATATTTGGCAATTGGAATCCCATGGAAGAAGAAGCAACAGTCTAGAGGCCTTGGCACACTTTTCAGTATATTCGGCTACCAACCAGTTCTAGAGAAACATTTTATAGGGCGATTATCCAAATTTATCCTTTGGATTGAATTCTCTTTATTTTTTCTCGAAAAGGATGAGGCTGATGCTGGTGCTGCTGTTGACAACGGAAGTGGACTGATTTCCAGAATCTAAGCAACCAATAAATACTTCCATGTCAAGACTATGACTTTATGTCCTCTTCCTCTTTAAACACCTGCAGCACTTTAGACTTTTTCATTAATAAAGAAGAAAAAAAAGGAAGGAAGACTTTCTGCAAACATATTTACAGTGCCCAAGGATAATTCACGTTGGATTTGTTGATTCTTGTGAATAGAGGGCGAGAGCGCGATTTCTTTTTTTTTTATATTTTCTCCAGCCCAAGGACTGGCCTCCATCAAAGACATACAGCGAGCGCATTGGACGTTATTAGTAAAATTGCTTTGTAAAAGTGGAAAATGGCAAAATTTTAATTTATTTTTTTGCCTTCTATTTTTTTTTCTTCTTTTACCAAGTGAAAGTCGTATCCTAATAATTTATTAAAAAACGAAATAAGATCCTTTTTGCTTTTGACTTCCTTTGATGAGGATGACATAACTTTCTTTCGTGTATACACCATTGAAAAAGAAGATGTGAAGGAGCCTCAAAAAGCTCCTCACAAACTTTAATTGAGAAAGTTTTAATTGCTGGACGAGAGTTTCTCTGACTTTATGAATTCCGGGTGCCCTTATGGATTTGAATCTCTTTCTCATCATTTTATAAATAGATGGGTAACGAACGACGTCTCTATGAAACGGTTACCTACCATTTTATTTATTAGTTTCCGCAAAGGAATTATAATTTCACCTTTGATGATGACAAGCAATCATAGATAATTTTATATAATTTGAAAAGTGCCTATAGACTGTAGATTGTGGAATAGCTGTACTTCGAATTTCTTTTATCGGAACCGAGAATACACTTCCGTTGAGTTTGTGAGTTTAGATTTTTTTGGACTTTTCAAGGTATGTTTTTGTAAAATTTGTGTGGACTAAAAAGAATTTATAAGTACTAGAAGAGAAAGGTTGCGAGGCCCTGAGTGCGGAGTTGAAACCGAAATGTAGCCGGTCATATTTGTTTTTATACTCTCACTCGAAAAGCAGAAAAGTCACATCTTTCTCCTCTATAATTTTGGTAAGAACTAGATTCGATACTGTTATAAATACCAAAAACTGAATATGTAGATTTATTGCAGTTGGATTTTTGACCTTAACTAAAAGGATATTGTAGAATTTACGTAGGCACACTATGCTTAACCTAAAGCTAGTGTTTAATTAACGATACCCATGACTACGAAGGTGTTCATCACGGTTTTATTTCCATTCAGATGAATATTTTAGAGAGAAAGGAACCACCAACAGTGCTAGTTTATTGATTCTGATTTTTGAAGATAGTCTCGTATCCTTCTAAAAGGTGTTAAAGGGAAATATTTTTATGTATTTATTCAGCAGCTCTCCAGATATTTATAAAAAATAGGAGTGGAGCTTATTGCATTTTTTTTTTTTTGAAAACAGGGAGAACAGGAGATATCCATCCCAAGCACGGAGGCCATAGTGTACTATCCTGAATCCCATTCACCAAAACCTTCCTGTCCTCTTAATGAAGCGCATCAAGTCTTGGTGAGAAAGGTTTTTCAGCTCATCCACAGATAGAAGGGGAGACTCTAGAGTATCCAGTCTGCTCCGGACGAAGGTCGGACACTCACATAAAAAGTGTTCGGTTGTCTCAGGCTCTCCCTCCATGTAGGACAGACACTCAGGGCTGCCAACAACTCCCATCCTTGTTAGATGAGCGTGAAGTGAGCTGTCGCCGATGATGATGCCAACCACGGTTCTACATTGTTTCCCGCCGAGCCCCATGAGAAAATCGGAGATATTCCCATTGGGCCCATCAAGAAACAGTTTTGTACACCTACAAGCACTCAGGTTCTCCCATCTCTGCTGATGTTTCCTATGAACATCCGCTTTGATGAGAGACCCGATACTCCAGGTGACAACGCCGAGGGCCATTCAAGGCCATCAAGGCTGCCTGACTATTTGAAAGGATAGCGATATCTTTCCCCTTGATTTGCATATCTAGCGAACTTATTGCATATAAGTGAAAGTTTTTCGTCAACATTTTCGTCCTACTGTACTTAAGAATGAGGACTATATTTACCAAATCCATTTATTGACATTAGAAGTCATCCTCATCACTTATGTGGACAGACAATTTAGCCCGCCGTAACAGCAACACACCTGGTCCTTCGAGCCGGATAAACATTTTACAACATCAGGTAAACTTTTAACTTAATAATTATTTCAGGAGCTCTCAATGGCAATCAATCGAAATACGAAACGCTACTGCTTATGACTAATGGACTTTTGGAGATTTTAAGTGGATCCAGAATGTTGAAGAAAAACTTCCTCCAAAAGTGATTTAGCAAAAAAATAAATAATAATGACGGAGTATAAGGGGTTACCTATCATCTTTTTCTACCCAAATAGTTCATTACAAGTTCCAATTGCAATCAATTTTTCTTTTATCACTCTATGAGTGCTCTATTAATCCCACCCCAGAATCAAACACCTATTTTTCAGGTATTTTAGCTCCATTGTGACCATAATCGAAAGGTTGATAAAAGGCAACAATTTTCTATTATTTAGCATTACGGACTGGCAAAGAATTTGCATTTCTCAAAAATTTTGCACAGGTTACTCAATTTTTCTACTTGTGAGAGTAGGGTAGGGTGGGGTTAGAAGTGTCACTTTTGACACTTTAGGGTATTACGCAACTACAAATAAAAAATCGCAGGGTTCCTTTTTTTAAGAATGTATGAAGATATCTTCAGCCTTCTCTTAAACGAAACCATTTGCATGTATTTATCTTCTAATAGGATATAAACTGCCTAGTTTTAGTATTAGAGGTAGAAAATCATTTATATTTCGTTTTAATTTTCATCACTTTCACAATTAAGGCATACAAAAGTTGTTAAGTTTTTGCAAATGCATATTTCGTGTGACCAATTCTTGCATAAAATGCATTGCACCCACTTTGCTTTCCGAAAAAGGGTCATACTCACAACGTACTAAACAAAAATGCTCTTCATCTTTAGAACTTGACATTCTAGGAGGTTTCTTTTCAGGCAGTAATTGCCTCTTCACTGGCTTCTTTCTATTTTGAGTACGACGTTTTTCCTTGATGGTTTGCTCCAACTCAAGATCACTCTGGGCTATCTGTTAATATATGCAGCAGCTCGACGATTCTTTCTTTTTCCTGTTGCTACCTTTCGTGGGCACGCTTGTGGCAATGGTTTTACTGCCTCGGGGAGAAAACTTATGGCTGTTTCGAAGATCTTGATGTGCTGGGGCCTGTTGCATCAGTATGATATGAAGTGCTGGGTACAGGCTCAACTCTGTTATGAGCAGATGAAATATGGACCACAGCAGTTATTTGTTGAAGCGGCTCCTGTGGTATGGCCACTGTCACGTAAGATGGCGCAAAATCACTTTCATCAAAAACATGCCTATTAATTGGAAATATGCCTGTTGTTTCGAAGCCTTTACATACATTTATAGGTGATAACGCTGGTGGCAGAGCAGTTCATAAATTGTCATGGTAATTCCAGCATGAGGGAATGACAACATAACGACTCCATTCTGTTTGCCCAAGTCCAACCTCTTTATATTAAGGTGCGACACATGGTTATCCAACAAAAGGAGGAACAGGCTCTTCCTTAGTCGGTTTTGTATGTTTATGAAATGTTGTAATGAAAAAGTAAAATTCTGCATCTGTCATCTAACAGATCCATTGCCAATACCAATACAATCCGGTGGTCCATCCCGTATAAAATGTTGCTGAAATTTTTTTCTTGGAAAAAATAAACATTAGCGGAATAGAAGTTCCCGCTGCAGAAACCGCTACAGACAATGTAACATTCGCTCCCCTTTCTGCAGGAGATCATAGCACCCACGGTTCTTTTTCCCCTTTTCCTGCTACTATTTTTGTCGGTTTTGAGACTGTTGACACACCAATTTCATCAACGTTCCCATATTCTGGATGCAGTGAAGCCATTACGAGTCAAAACTGAAAGGAGTATATCAAAAAAAATTATCCACGTTGTAAAGGGTTTTCCAATAAAAGGTGTTATTTTAATTAGACCGCTATTTTAATAGATGTCACTTTTGGAGCTGTCATTTTTTGACATTTGACAAGTAGAAACTACGCCATTAATAAAAATGGAACGATACACGATTCAACAACGCATTGAAATTATTAAAATTCAATATAAAAATGGTGAAAATGTGGCAGAGACGGTTCGTAAAACTCGAACATTTTTGGGTCGTCGTGAAGCACCTTGTCGGACCGCAATACAGAAATTGGTAGAAAAATTCGAGCTGTCGGGTCAAGTTAGTGATGTGAAGAATAAAACCCGTGCACGTCACTCAAGAACAGCCGAACGTCATTACACCCTATTTTGCATAAAGATTTGGGTCTTAAGGCTTATAAAGTTCAGTTAACACAAGAATTCAAGCCGGCCGATCATCAACAACGTCGAGTCTTTGCTGATTGGGTCCTTGAAATGCATGAAAGTGATCCGGAATTCCATCGAAAACTCATTTTGAGTGATGAGGCCCATTTCCACCTCGATGGCTTCGTCAACAAGCAAAATTGTCGCATCTGGGGCTCGGAAAACCCAAGAGTTATTGTTGAAAAGCCTCTCTATCCTCAACGTGTGACTGTTTGGTGCGGTTTATGGTCCCGCGGGGTCATTGTACCTTACTTTTTCGAAAATGAGGCTGGAGCAACAGTTACGGTGAATGGATTGCGCTATCGACAGATGATTAATGATTTTTTATGGCCGGAATTGGATGGTATTGATCTGGACAACGTTTACTTTCAACAAGACGGCGCTACGTGCCATACAAGCAACGAAACCATTGATCTTTTACGGGAAAAGTTTCCGGACCGTGTTATCTCTCGAAGAGGTGATCACAATTGGCCACCGAGATCTTGTGACTTAACACCTTGCGACTTCTTCCTTTGGGGCAGCGTGAAAGAGAAGTTCTACGCCTACAGCCCAGCGTCGATTCAAGACGTCAAAGATGGAATTCGTGAGGCTATCGAGGACATAGGGCAGCCACTTTGCGATTTGGTTATGGAAAATTTCATGAAAAGGATATGGTCCTGTAGGCGTGGTCGTGGTGGTCATTTGGCAGATGTTATTTTCCATTATTAACGGCATACCTTCCTCTTTATAATGAAATAAAGATCCGATCATTTATCTCAAAAAATGGCATTTTTCTTTGAATATCAAAATAACACCTCTTATTGGAAAACCCTGCATTTATTAAAAGCCGTTGCTCGACTTAGGCTGGTGGCTTCGGGCTTTCTAATACTTAGTCCATTATTTCTCTTAAAGAAGGCGTTAAACCAATCTTTACCCGCCATTTTTTTTTTCATTCTAACTTTGAGGATGCTTCAAGTCATATGTCATCACGCAATCGTAAGCAAGGCGACGGACATCTTTTGGGGTCAAGCCAAATAATATATGAAAGCATCTTTTCAAATAATCCACAAGAGCTGCTTCTTGTTCACTATTAAAAACCATGCGTGAGAAGTAACCGAATTTAACATTTTCAGGATTTTCTTTTACACGATCGATAAATCTCTTTAAGCCGACTCTGCATAATCCCAAATCTGCAGCAACAGATCGTATAGATTTTTTCTTCTTTAAAACCAGCTCAGCTCCACGCTTCATCAAATCCAACGGTGCTGTCCCACGTTGAGTCCTTCGGTTATATGTATGCATACTAAAAAAAAAACTTTATTAGTATAAATGAAATCTAAAATTTTCCATTACACGTGGGGGCAAAAAGTGCCATTTAGTACATTTTACCCTACCAAAACGCTCGAGAAAAAAAAAGGATTACACATGAAAAAGCGCGACGATTTAGAATAATTAACTTATTGAAGATTATAGTTCACTTTCACAAGTTAATGTGTATATATAAACTTACGTGATCTTGGTATAAATCCACCTATATTCGCTAAACCAAATCCTTTTGAATTTAAAATATTCACTTTTCTTTTATTAAAACTTTTATAGCTCCTCCTGTTCGCATTGAACGACAGATAGCTACTAAAAACGCATTTCACAATGGTCCAAGATTCATCAACCGAATGGGATGATGCAATAGTTCAACGGAAATGCCGTTCTAGGAAAAATGACAAGTGGCACTTTTTACCAGCGGCGCTTTTAACCCCACCCAACCTTACACAAATATTCGAAGAAAGTTACAAGCAATCCCATTCGAAATTTTAACCTCGAAGCTTTTGCTTGACAGATTTAAAAGCTAATCACTGAGAAATTTCGACCCTTAATTTACTACCTTAACTACAACATGATATGCAAGATGTTTAGCAACTATAAATGCGATTTGGATGTCGACACAGTGTACTGGGTCTTAAAACACTGATATGATACCCGAATTTGGTTCCAGCACTCCTTTTTTGGAGGTATGGCAACCTTAGTAATTTCGACCCTCATCAAATAAAAAGTCTGAGAGAAATACCAATTTTTTTGGTTAGCAAGAGAAGGACATTGACTTTATTTGGGAGCTCATTCAGAGATAATATTTAGAGAATTGTGGCTGTGGAAAAGTACATTTTATTCTTATCTATTGTCAGTTAATAATCTACATGGTGTGCTGTCTCTACAGCAAATATAGGAGACGATTGAAAATTTCGTGTCGGTCTTCAACAAATTCATTAAGGATACTTAGGAATTTCCTTCCTACTTGCCTACAAGCTGAAAATCGTACTTCTATCAATAGGACAGGAAGACTCTTCTGAATGAACTGAATGTCTAAAGTAGAAAAAGTCAATTTTACCTTCGTACTTGAGGGTCCCCGAAACTCTTTCGCCTACACTTCATTGAATACATTAAAAGAAAAAAAAAAAAGATTACCTGCATCCAAATATGCTAAAACTATACTCATAATTTATATATCACCCTGCGAGTCATTCCGGAATACCTAAAATTTTATTCTCAAAAGTACAGGGGATGCAAGGTGGCAAGAACGTGCTGCTATTAAAAAGTAAAAACGAAAAAGAATAAAGGAGAAAAAAGTTTCGTTTTGGGGGTGAAAATTTTTAAGTAGAAAAACTCGTGGGGTGGTAATTTTTTCTTTTTCATTCAACTCTCTCTGTCGTCATCGCGTTCTTCTTATTTAGCTTTCGAAAATCCAACGAAAGGGGTTGAGTGTGATCGATATTTTAATTTTATTTTTTATTTATTTCTTTTTTTTTTCATCACAACCATCGCCACCACCATCTCCCATCACCACCGTTACCGACACCAAACTTTACTCGATTGTACCGTTTTCTGCCATCTTATTTTGGGCAAAGTACACTTTTATATCCCCCGGAAAGATAATAGAGAATGAGAGACCCCTTCTTGTGGATTTCTTGCCTATGCTATGCAAAATAAAAGAGATTTTTCGTGCGCACTTAATATCGAGGGCGCCGCGATGATGAAACAAGAAAGAAATGAGGATATCGACAGACTGAAAGGCTTCGTGCTCAAGAATTGGTTATCAAGCGAAAGACTTGATTAAGATGAAAACGTTATTCTGTTGCCAGATCGTCTACTTCAAATCTCATTCCCGGAAGAAGAATGAAGTGCCTGCCTTACAAAAAGATCTGAAGGAGTTTCTCTCGTCGTACGCGCTGGTATATCCTCAAATCTATATAAAAAAAATCTTTTGGACACTTGTTTTACAACCCCTTTATGGCTATCTATATTCTATAGTAACTGACTGAATCTCAACCACCCTATAAGCCGTCTCTTCTTCCTATATATGAGTGCCTATACACGCACTCCTTTATGAGCCTATCAATAAAATGCGCAATCGAATAATCCTTTTAAGTTGTTCACCATTGATGTCCTCTCCAGTATTGTTACGATTTCACTAAGATTCCCAGAGTCCTTAGGCAACCGTAATCCTTCACCTCATTGCCAATTTCTTTTTTATTTTGCTTGATTTAACCGTAAATAGGTATAACCGATCACTCACATGTCGGCCCTATATATAAGCTATAAGCGGGTGAAGTATTTTTTTCTAAAAAATCCTCAAGAATCACATAAAAAAAAGAAAATAAGAACGGAGTAAAGTATAAGGATCAAATCCATAGGGAGCGCATGAATAGTTATCGATGGTGTATCCTTAGAAAAATAAACTTCTCAACAATAATTTTGGTTTGACACGCAACTCATATCGGATGTGCCTCCTTCAAATCCTTCGCCTTTCAGAGGATAGTTATAGTCCCTTTGTGAACTTCAATATATTTTCTAGGATTGCTGTATTTTCTTCTTGCTTCATTCTCCTATTTATATTTCTTTCCCTCATACTCATTCTCATCATTTTACCTTGTGTTGTTCATCTCTAAAGGATGCGGAACTAAATCTTAAAATTTATTTACGTCAAATTTTGACAGATTTTAGGAATTTCATTCCTTTGACTCCATTAAAGCGATTATCGATGAGAGCAATTTAGCTGAAGCTATATCAGATCAAAGGGACACGGAATGGACTGAGTAACATTTGATTGGATGAGGAGGGCACATGGAAGATTGTTTTCACTTTTCATGATGTGTTTTTGTAGGCTTTCAAAAACACGAGAATTTCTAGGAAATGATTTAATTTTTTTTTCTAAATGAGTGGGCTTATGACATGATTCCTCCAAGAAGCCTGTAGGATTTTTTTTTGTTTTATATGCAAAGAGAGAATTATTTTTTTTAATTTGTGGTGTAAGGCTGAGGAGTTTGTTCGCATGTAGATGAATTGTGTATTCAATGGATAAGTTAAAAACATACACTTGATAACTGATTTAATTTTTCTAGAACCTTAATTCTCATTTTTAAAAATTGTCTAAGTTAACGATTTCAAAGAGTAATTAATTTTGATTTCCCTTAAACAGTGGTGTTCCACAAGGATCTATTTTAAGACCACTGCTTTTCAAATTATTTACCATTTAGAAAGGTTGTGTTCTTATTTACTTGCGATTCCGATTAATAGAATTTAAAAACCTAACCGTGCACATACTGTGAATCTAAAACTCTATTTAGATTTATAAACCTTGGGCTTGGTGGTCTACACGTGCTGTTGAAAAATGTCGGCCCGAAGACAATTTAAAATTTCGTCAAGCATATTTGAATGTGTGTACTTCCAGTAGATTGTATGCCGTATTTGCTAAGAACATGAAAGTGTTACCTAAAGCTTCTTTGATATCCACAAACATGTAAAGTACAATGTCTCCGCATCAGATGGCTTTTACAATTCTACTTATGAGATTTAGTAAAGCTGTTACGATGGATTTACGATGGATTTCGATATTGATAAGGACTAAGTGGATCTTTGGAGAGAGTGATTCATCTCTTACATATTTTCTGTATAGTTTTGAGATTAAAAGTGATGAGGCTGATGAGATCATAGGATTTCAGTTGGGTCCAGAGAATATTTGCCACCTTTTTGGTATGAGCGGAAAAGTAAATCTTTTACGCATTAGAGTGAAGGATGCAGTTGCATGCCACCATGAATTTTAGTATCAAGTCATTTTAGCGAGTTATAGCTTGTTACTGGTTTTCGGAATTTTTGTTGAGTTGTGGATCCTTCGACATCGTTTTAGTTCCCTTTTCGTTCACTATATTATTACCTGGTTGATGGTTTCATCTTTTAGGTTGCTCCACGGTGGTATAACTTCTATTGATGGTTTAGCTTGTTTCGAAGGAGATAATATGAGTGAATTAGCACGTGAGAGATTAAAGTCCTGTTCACACCGGGAGCGTACTCTAGTTTCGATGAAGAAGTTCTTTTATTAGTAGCTCTGGTTGAATAAAAACCAGAGAAAAGTGATGGTGAATAGTTACGCTGTGGGAGTTCTGGCGCACTTTTTCCATACAAAAAGTGTAAAACCTTTTTCCCAAACTTTTTGAGAGTTCTGGATCACTAAGGGTTCAGGGGAAGGGGAGGGGGTGGTGGTTGCGATGATGGTGGTGGTTTTGGCTCTGACCTCTGACATCACCCCTGTGGATCTGTTGAGTTGATTAAAGCTGTTCACCTGTTATCAGACCTGCTTAAAAAGCTGTTTTGCTGTTATCAGACCTGTTTGAAAAGCTGTTTACCTGCTATCAATCCTGTTTGAGAAGCTGTTTATCTGCTATTAGACCTGTTTGAAAAGATGTTATCAGAGCTGTTTGAAAAGTTGTGTTACTATTATGGGACCTCACTTCCGGTTGATCTCAAAGGTTAAGGTGACGTCAGAGGTCAGAGCCAAAACCACCACCGCCACCGCAACCACCACCACCACCACCACCGCAACCACCACCCCGCTCTCCTTCCCCTGGACCCTTAGTGATCCAGAACTCTCAAAAAAGTTTGGGAAAAAAGTTGCCACTTTTTGTATGGAAAAAGTGCGCCAGTACTCCCATAGCGTAAGTACTATGGCGCTTGATTTCGAATACTTTAGAGTGCCAATCGCCTCATTTAACGAATTGTCCGGACTTATTTCGAATGCCGCCTGCGGCAGACAGCCGCAAAATTGTGTTTTTGTGTAACCTCCAAAATTGCCGCGCGGTAAATATTTTGTCGCACCCCGTCACGCCGCTCCCGCTGTAATATCGACTATTGAGAAATTTACATCAGTGCCTTTATTTTATCTTCAATATCTTTTTTGCTTTTGAATCTGTAGTAAGATTTTGAGAGGGTGGGGGGGGGGGGGGGGCATTATATTCCCTCTCCTCAAAATTTGGGAAGTTTTTGGCATTAGGCTAAGAGGCGACTTTATCCAGTACCTACTTTAGCTACGGCTTAATTTAGCTAACTGTAGCATTAGTTACTATGTAGTTTGTAAGTCAGTCGTCAGTCAAGCTTTCTGGAGCAGCTGAGAAAGCTAGGTTTAGTGACACCCACCCAGAATTTTATCAGCTTCTTCCAGAGTATTCTCCTTTAGAATTTTCATTTGATTAAAATTTATGGATGTTCCCTATATAATCGATGGGATACAGGACGAATCAATTCTATTTGAGGATTCGAAGTGATTCTGACAAATGCAAACGCTTCTACCACCCCAACAAATTCTAACTGCATCCGTAAGCCTGAGTTTTTAGGTACTCCTACCTTTTCGGTCGCTGACAATTTCTCATATCCGAATTTATTCATAAATTATGTGACATAAGTGTGGGTGTTTATATGAGAGCAATAATTTGGCGTCTGCTATTATAAGTTAAAATATCGTAGCTCGGCTGGGCTGCTGTCTATGGAGGTCTTCGGCAACTTTATTCATTATCCCGTTTATAGTATTGTCTATAAAGATGTCCAAAAACTCTCGTACAATTTAAGAAGACAAGAAAATATCGTGCGCCCTTTAATTGCCAGTCGACTAAACAAAAAAAAAGTTTTCTTTTTCTTCCTTCCTCCTTGGTATTTCAATTTGCCAAGGGGACATTATAAGCAAAGTCATAGGTATCCACTTCCTTCGAGCCTAATTAAATTTTATTTTACATAAGTATTTTGCATTTTAACGATATTCAACTTCCTCCTTTATATCTTTGCAACGAAAATCAACTCAACCAATTCCACTCTTGTTCGCCATTCTACGCCCTATGTTTGCCTGCACAAGTTCACTATCTCGTCGTCGTCGTCGTCGCTTTTGCCGTCGCCGCCGCGCCGGTTTTTTTCCTTTAATCCATTAAAACAACAAGGCGTAATTTAATATTCCCATTAAGCCGCCATAATGAACGGGAGGAGCCGTTGTTTGTACATGCCACCCCTTCATTATGCTCCTTCTATAGTGGATATTTCCCTGGATTATGAATGCAATTAGTTTTTTGCTCCTTATACCCCTGTGTGTGTAGCGGCAACGGATAGTAGTAAAATTTTATTTTTCATTTCGGCACAGCAAAATGGGCAGAGTGCAGTGTGAGTTTTTTTTTTGTTTTTTAACAAATTCGAAACAATTCGAAATTATTGCGATGAAGGCCACTTGAAATGTTCGATGAAAAGGGATGAAAAGGGAAAAAATGCAGGTGAATTTCGTATATTCGACAATCGATGGTTTATGGATAGTAGAACGAGTGATTTGGTTTTTTTGTTATTTGTTTTAAATCTTACTTACCTGCCACGTTACATATGCCCCCCAAGGTATTTGACAGAAGAGCTTACCTCCCAAAGGTCCTACAAACCTGGACAGAAATCACGCACACATCAATCAGTTGCAACTTCCGCTCGAACGTGGCCTCAACAGCAACAGAACAAACAATCCCTTTTATATGATTTACCATCACACTCCGAACAAAGTCTACCCGTGCCTTCCCATCCCATCGCCCATACATCAATTACATCCTTGGATAAATGTCACATTTGGCCAATCTGTCTCACTGCGAACATTTTCGTTTGCACATAAATATCCATATCTGTTGTGTGAGAGCCGCCAAAACACCCGGCTAAAAGTTGAAGTAAAGTCAGTTGGGTGACGGTAGTAGGATGGGCCATTTTACCCAGCCACTTGAGCAACCACATCATACATGTGAACACATTCACATGTTCATCTTCATTGATGCGACAATGATATAACCACCCAGGAGGACTACAGGAATAGCTAGAGCAGCAGCACAGAGCGCCAGCCAGTTACTACCGACGACTGACGAGGCACAAATAAGAGAGAAAATAAAAAAAAAAAATCGGAGACAACTCGTCATTGGAACCGCCAAGAATGGGACACATGAGCTGAGCATTCCACCCCCAAAACCCTATAAGGTTCCTCATGTCGAGACACTAGTTGCGATGTAAACAAATGTCGAAGCCCATTCATACGGTTGTTCTCTGTCTGAACGGTATAAGTAGAAGGACCCCCGTCAATGGGGTGAAATTTGATAAAAAAAAAAAAATATAAGTAAAAAAAAAAAAATGTTGGTGGCGGTGCACTTATACCCTCTTGAACCCATTCGATCATGGAAACGCGTGATTTCTTTTTAAGTGTGACCTAAAGACGTTTTTGTGGAGGTTTGAGGGTGAATGGATGAGGGCGGGCGAGTTAATGTAAAAATTACAGAAAAATCAGGTGATTTTCAGGGTGAAAAGTTCAAAAATATTTTCCACACTCTTGGCAAGACTTGTAAGGGATTGCATTTCATAAATCTCGGTTGAAGTGCGCTCCGCTCCAGCTCATATGATTGATTCAATCATAAAAATTTGATTACGGAGGAATACTGCAGCCATGGGTCAGATCAAAAGAATTGTGACTTCTTTGATTCTCTTTCCTTTCTAGTCCCTTGGGGTTGTGTTGCTTTGGAAATACAATTTTGCAAGTACTCATTTCAGCTAAATAATGAAATGTCGCCAATATTTAGAAGGTTGACCTTAGAGATGTGGACAGCATCATGATGGACGACAATAATCATATACATATGTAGGTATCTGCTATCATATACCAAACTCTGAAAATTTAAAAAAATAGAGGGGTACGTAGTACTGAGCCCTTAGGTATGCCGGACAAGGGTATTAAAGAGTTTTACTGATCCGAAGATCCCTGGATAACAACGATTTATCCATCTCAACTTGGGATGGCCCCTTTATGGGAGCATCGTAGTGGCTGTGGTGAAGGGTGCCGTGACTCTAGATCGTCAGAGATTGGATAGGTCTCGCTTCTATCAGTAAGTTGATGTCATGTCATGCTCTTTTGGCATACTGGTACTCATTGTTACGACATGAGGCCGTTGATTGTCGATAACAGTCCGAGCATGAAAAATGCCGTGAGATTAAGCCATACTTGGCAGGTGCTCACCTCACGTAAAACCACAAGGAAATTTCTGATCCGAAGACTATGGTTATCAACAAAATTCTCTCAAGTTATAAAGAATAATGGAAGGCTTGAATGATGAGTCTGCCTTAATATAGTTTATCGACACGGTAACTATGTACTCGAATTGGAACTAAATATATTTTCGATCGAGGATTCTCCACTTTTTGTTCCGGTCCTTGACGTTATCCTTTACACAGACGGCTTCATGTAATTTTATGACACAAATGAGGTGGTCGTTTTCTCTGAAGATATTTCTCTGGTCTCACGAAAAGCATAACATTGTCCATGAAAAACGGTGCCTAGTGCGTCAATTATCCTCCCAAACTCACGCTACTCTTAGCGGACACCTAAACAGGATGGAAGTTATTGCTAACCCAGAGAATAGAGGACTCGACGAAGAGACTGAAACAGTGAGCTTCTCTCTGTATCATTGTCCACAGAACTCTTCTACATTTTCAATGAATTGCGTTGGGTAGCCAAAAGCGATTGGTAACCCATGATTAAATTCAAAAGAGCCTCCGCAGCTGGTCTGTTTTATTAGCTGACACCCTTTGATGCAAAGCACAGCATAACAGGAAGGAGATAGGGAAAGGACTAGGGGTTACGAGGAGAGTTTAGCGGAGGTGCTGATGTGTATCGCCCTTAAACTTCGGCAGATTGAATGCCGGAGGAAGATGGTAGACTGTTTCACATTTGCACAGTTTGGGATAAAAGAGCATCTTTGAAATTTACTGTACGGTCGAAAGTAACGTGCGCGGTTTGCAGCGCGAGTATTGCATACAGTAATTATTCTACAAGGAATCAGACTAAATATTTTATCAGAACATTGACCATGCATGCAGCGGTAAAGGAGCGAAAGGCAACATTGCGGCGATGCTCGAGTGAATCGATATGACAAGTTATTGCCAAATTGCTAATGAGTTGGACGGCTCTCTTCTGAACAATATCTAATGAGGCTAAGGCTGTGCGGTCACTCCCGACCCATATATGGGAATTGAATTGTATAATGTAGGACTTGTAGAGGAGCGCTAGATTGAACGGACTGAAATATTTCTTACACATTTCCAGAAATCTAAGACATTTCGACACTACCTGAACTATTTTTAGGAGCATTTCCCTGCGGCTCAAATTTTCAATTTAGGCTTACTGAGGCTCCAGTATACCCTAGTACTGTCAAAAGCTCTTCAATCTACGTTCGTAAGGTTGCCTTCAAATCTCAACGCTACCTTGTCAATGTGGATTGAATTCCAAAAGTTGGTGAGGACTCGTGTATGGATCCGAAGAAAACAACCTAATTTCATTCTTCCTTATATGGTTTGGAGAGGCTTGTCGACAATCATATAGAAGGGGATTGAGAGTGTTGCACCTATTCAATCGGACATTGATAATATATCATCAATCAAGGAGCTACCAGGATGTCGAACAATTGTGCGGATGGATCAAATACATTTTAAGACATATAGTATACTCGTATGTATGTAGTTGCATCAGCAAACCTTAAGATTTCTTATTCGTGTCGTATATAGTCGCGAATTAAGTAGAAGGGAAAAATCACCATACAAGAGCCCATTGTTCACTCATGCTCCCCCTATAAGCAGCCCCAAAGGGTTCAACCCCATCATTTGCATTGGAATGAAAATTAAAGAAAGGAGCGAACATGGAAACGAACTTCTCATGTTAAATTAACGAAAATTCCTTCTTTTTCCGTCGGGTTTCTATCCGGCAAGGGTTTCCTTATGTCGGCCTTCATTCTTGACTGTTGTGTAGCGAGCACAGTGTCTGTGAATGTGGCTGTCTATTTAAATTTTTGTTAAAAGCGTTGTTAACCGGCTTTCCTGTGAATATCATCCCCCAATCGGTGGTGAAGGGGGTGGCTGTTTGACGCACTTTGAACCAAAACCGAGTTAGCTTTTGGCACAGTACACCTACACCCTTGACTTACACTAATAACTTAGTTTACTGGCTTCATTCGATACTTATACAAAAAAAAAAAATAAGAAGAAGAAGAAGCAGAAAAACAACAACGAGTCCTTTAGGGATGCTAAAAATGGAGCCGGCGAAATGAGGAGCACGGAGGAGCTCTGATGACGAGCAAAAGGGGTGGCACAGCACGTGGTGGCGGTTGAATTTTCTTCTGACTGCTCTGTGTTGTTACTCAAGACGCTTTGGGCTGGCTCGACAGGAGCGCGGCGCGAGGAGAAAATCTGGGGGAGTACTTTGACTCATTAAAAAAAATTTCACCCCCTTTCGTTAGCGAATTTCCTTCTCAAGGGGTTGTTTCCTCGTCTGCCCTTTCATTTCGGTTGTTCTTCGCTGCTTTTCCTTTTTCTTCGACGGATCATTGCAGGGTTGTGTGTGATTTTTTTTATTTCTCTTAAGAAAATTTAAATTTTTCAGCCAAGTCCTTGGCGGGTCAGGTGGTGTGAGGTAATGAGGTGAAATGGGTGGTGATGGCAAGCCAGGCAAGAAGGAATGAATACTTTTTTCCTCCTGTTCAAGTAGAAAATGAGTGGTAGAAGAATACACAAGGCGGCAAGGGACCACCACGACGAGTGGCAAAAGAGCTGAGCGCATAAAAGGGGTTGTTTACTTTCAGATGCTCTATAAGGACTTTCTGTGTTTCTCAAAGAAATTAGACGAGGTAGGAAGGAGATGGCAAGGCAAGGACACAACGCGGGCACTGTGCTTTGCTATACTTATGGTCAGGGGAGAGCGAAGGGCGCCGCAACAGGATTGGTATCGAGTACAACAACGAGCAACGTATTTAAATTAGGGCGATGATTATGGCGGTAGCTCGCGAACGAAAGGGGTGGCAGGGGTTTAGTTATACTCAAAGAAAAAAAAATATAAATAAAATAAAAATTTCCTAGCGCTCTGCTGATGAGTAGGGTCGGAGTTGACATTATATTTTTACCGTATAGAAATGGGATTTATGTGTATATGTGACGTGTATTTTGCGTTGCCTCTTATATTATTTGAATGTGTTTGTGTAGATTAGGGAATGGTTGCTTGTTCTTGATGATGATGATGAGGATTCCATAGGATGGGGATGAAGGGGTAATATTAATGGGGAATGATGGTGGTTGTATATGCTGCCAAGTAAAAAAATTTCTTTTTTTTTTATTGATTTTTTAAAACTTTAGTCTTGAAAGAAATTTCCTTTAAGGAAGAACATAGGCAGTTTGGAGAATGAATGGGCAACGAGAAGAGAAGATGAAGAAGAAGCCTCCAGCGTTGGTCCTGTTAATTTTTCCTCAGTGAAGCTACTTTTTTTTTTATATATATAAGTAGGTGTGTATATATATATTTTGACGATATCTTTTCTTCTTCTTCTACTTAGGGAGTGGACTGGACATTAAACGGCACAAAGCATTAAGTGCTTTTGTTCGCGACCTCCCATTATAGTGAAAAAGTGCCGTTAGGCATTTTTACTTGATGAGAGATTTTAGAATACTTCTTTTAAAATGTTGAATCTTTTTTGTTGTTGTTGTGATTTTCTCTTTATAACTTCAATGCAGATAAGTAGGTATTACAAATTAGAAGAATTAGAACTTCAAAATAAAAAGATATGCGGGAGTTGAAGATTCCAGTTTTTCATTTTGGTCAGGATATGAGAGTCAAAGGGCAAATGCAAACCTATACCTATACAATTTTATGAAGATTTGTTTGAATTTTGAACTTTTTCTGATAAACTTTACATGAAATACTTAGAATTACTTTATACAATTGGGCTAAATATTAAGTTCTCTGCTCCTCTTAGATGAGTTAAGCTGAAGGCTAGGAGCTCTTTGTATCCACTCATAACACCTTAATAGCTACTGCTGGCTATGTTAATGTCATGACTCCTCCTAAACATAATCATGCATATCTGTATTTAATTTCAAATGTGCTAATATTCCATGAGGCACTTGATGATGCCATTAAATCAGATGTAGTTGGCCCTGATAGCCTTTCGCCAAAGTTTATAAATATTATTTACTCCTACATTGGACCATATATCTTGCTTATACTTAATACTGTAACTTCTTCCTTTTCTGATTTTCGACCCATAAGTCTTCTGTGCTTCCTGTTTAAGGTGCTCCAAAAACTTATGTACAGCCAGATGCTGGCACATATCGGAATAATATGCTTTCCCGTTGGAAATCTGAATTTCGTTCAAATCATAGTTGCGAAACTGTTCTACTAAAGGTCACTACGGACCTTAGGTGCAACCTAGACTGAGGTGAAGTGGGTGTTCTTGTAATGCTTGATTTTACCAAAGCTTTCGGTAGTGTTAATCATCTTAAGTCAATTAATAAATTATTATGAAATTTTGGTTTTGCCCCCTCTACTTTAATTTAATCTCTAGCTTCATCTCTGGACGATTTCAGTAGGTTCGCATTAATGAAATGTTCTCTGAAATGATTTCTTTTTCATCCAGTATACCTCAGGGTTCAGTTCTGGGTCCTCTATTATTTACCTTATTTATTATTGATTTGCCAGATGCCATATGTTACATTAACATTCACCTATATGCCGACGATATTCAATTGTACTTTAGTAGACCAGTTGGTTTCGTTGAAGACTGTATTGCACGTGTAAATGAGGACTTGAAAGGAGTTTATGGCTGGTTAGTATAAATAACGAACTTGTCCTTAATCCAGATAAGACCTATTGCTGTATGGTACGACTCCACGACTCCTTAGAAGAATATTTTCCTCCCATATTTCTTGACGGTCATGTTTTGCATTATATTGATCAGGCTACGAATTTGGTGATAAAGATCAACTCAAGATTGAGCTGTGGTGATCACATATCCTTCCTGATTAGCAAAATTTATGGTGGACTGCGGAGGTTATGGCTTTCGACTCAGCACTAAGCTAAAGCTCGTTCAAGCCCTGATCATACCCCATTTTTTCAATAGCAGTTTGATTTATCCACTACTTGATTTATTTTGCCGTCCGAAAATTAATGTTGCCTTTAATGATCGTCTTAGATATGTTTTCGATCTTCGTAGGTTCGATCACATCTCCCCGTTCAGTACAGATCTTCTCGGCTGTTCCTTAGATTAACATCTCAATCTCAGGCGCAAGGCACTTGCCTTTTTTAAAGGGGCGTCCCGGATTATTTGGCTACCTACATTTCTTTCCTTCAATCAACACAGCACCGTAACATATTGATCCTGCGATATAACAGGTGAGTATTGGAATGCTTTTACTTTGTATATGGTGCACGTTGTTGGAATAACTTACCAAGTACAATAAAGAGTGGGGTACAATAGGAGAGTTCAGATCGATGCTTTTCTCCCATATTTCTTAGTGGTGATTGAATTGCTTCTGCTGATTGGCGGCCTAGTAGATATTATTAGTACTCTCAGAAGAATTGTTAACTGATTTGTACTCATTTTAAACCAGGACAGTCGAATTTGATATTTTGAAAATCATGTAAAATACTTTAAATTTTTTTTTTTTAAATTACAATATTGCTCTATCCAAATGGTCGCTTTATTCGTCGCAATTGTTGTTCAGTCTATAAAAGGGGAATTACCGAAAAATGAAAAATTTACGAAAAAATCAAAATTGTCTTAATTGAAAACTACAAAAATGTAATGACTAATATATGTAAGTGCCTACTTTTCTTTCTAAAAGTTATGGGAATCAGTGATCCCAAGCACGGAGGCCAGGATGGCCCAATATGCTAAAAAAAAGAAGTAAATGAAATTTGGCAACAAAAATTCGAAATTAGGCAACGCAGCAAACTGTAAATTGCCGATGATCTCACCGAAACAAGATTTATCATTTGTCTTTAATAATATAATTAGTAACGAACCTGTACATAGCTAGATATTAAGAAATGTATGAGTGAAGTTTTATATAGAAAATTTTCCTTCATGTAATTCACAATAGCTTTTTGAATTGATGCTATAAGTAGGGCAGTATAGATTCACTAGACACCTTGTTCCGCCTACCAGAATTTCCTGCACAACATTTCTAGCAAGTTGAACTGGCTTGTCCGGGAGACCTAGTAAATCCTCCTCCACCTCCAAACCCTGCCTGTGAGCCAGTACGTTAAGAATGTAGAGCTATTGGTAGTACGTGAACAAACGGAGGACTAGTGATAGTAAGTGAACAACGGAAACCATTAGTTAGTACGTGTAGAACGGAAATCTCTCCTGTCACACATTCAAATTAGATTTAGGAAACATAGACAAGAGTTTTACTAATATAGATCATTTTACATTTGTAATAGGCACGCAAGAGAATAAAGAATTAATTTGAACTCAACCCAACTGTTGTCATTTGGACCCCTCACTCCACTGATGCTAGCCAGAGTCAAATTTCGACGTTTTGCTAACGACCGAACTATTGGCGCCCGAGCAATCCCGACCAACCGACGTCACAAATTGAACAAAAGATCTTGCATAGTCTGGGGTATAGGCATTTTTTTTACCATCCATTTCGGCATAAATCAACTCTTTCGAAGATACAGTCAAATTTTAGTACGGGGATACATTCCAGGTGTACGATAGCTGAATACGTCTATTACGTACCTGTTTTCAATAAGGGTTTCAACGAGCTCTTCTCGCTCAACAATCCAGAGTAATGGCAAAGATAACCTAATATTAAGAAGATAGAACACAGCCGAACAAAATTAAAAAATTTTCGTATTGTTTAGACCGCAGGAGGTAATCTCATATAATTTCGTCTTTTGCAAGCAAGGATAGGGGGAAAGAACTTGGCTATGCATTATTATAGTACGACTGAGATAACGAGTTAATCACAAAAATCGAGAGAACATAGGATTACCCGAATGATAAAATCTTAAATACCTTCAAAATCCTTTCAAACTATTCATAATAATGTACATCAGGTCACTCTATATTTTAAGAACAAGATAAATTTCGCTTTCGTCAAGGCGCTGTAAGGAGATCTAAAGTTCCTCTCAGCGAATCCAGCAAGAATTTCTCCCACTTAATCTCTTCACAGAAAAACGAATGTAAACAGAAGCACGTGCTGCTCAATTAGCATAGAAATTACACTAACAAACATTGGACATGCTATAAAAAACATTGGCCGATTCTCTCTTTTTCTGCAAAAACCGGTTTTCACAAAAGCGCGGGAACATTTTTTGAGAGTAAAACGTGAAAACTCCGCCCCTTCTCATTTATTTACAAAAATGAAACATTTGCCATTCTGTTTCGTGGCATGCGATTTGCGCTTACACATTTTTTATCTTTATTCATAAAAGTTTTAAAGAGAGTTTGATATTTTTTTTCGATTTTTTTTCTTTCTTCCGTCCTTCTCTTGCCTTGTGCATTTTAAATGTAAAACACTCGGAAATCTCACCTGCTTCCTAACTTGTCATTAGGTTTACTTTGACAGAAGCACGTGCTACTTAAATTGCATAGAAATTACATTAACAAACATCAGTTTTATGCTATTAAAAAACATTGGATATTTCTCATAAGATTTCACAGGAAACCGGTTATCAGAAAAGCGCGGGAGCATTTTTTATTCATAAAAGTTTTAAAGAGATTTTGATTTTTTTTCATTTTTTTTCTTTCTTTGTTTCTTCCTTTTCTTACCGTGTGCATTTTAAATGTAAAACAATCGGAAAACTCTTCTGTGCCCGAACTTATTATTAATTTAACTTTGGTTATGGCTCAAATTGTTTAATAAACTTTTAACCCGTTTTGAAAAAACACAAAATAACTATGCCAGATTCCAACACTTTCAAAAAATCAAAACTGTTATTTTCCTCCCTCTAATCTCCTTAACATACACACATACTTACAGCGGTACTCACTTTCCTCATAAAGAAATTGAGAAGGAAAATGTTTTGCGAATTTCTCTTCTAGTAAATAACAAAAGATCTCTGCAATAGAAAGGACTGAATGCTCCTTTTTGGTGGTCACTTAGTGTAATTGTAGCAGAAAAGTGTCGTAATTTAGCTCACACATCCGACGACAACTTTCTTACCTGCGTGCCTGAATATCCACGTAGGTACCCTTAAAATAGATTTTTTCTTCTTCTTTCTTCCTAAATTCTACACAAGGAAATTTCAAAGGTCCTTCTGTCCCAGTTTAAATCACCCTCACTTCAGTTCCATATCTGTTTGTCACACAGTTTTAAAAATCCATTGTCGGCTAAATGTTACATACCTACATGAATATGCAAAATCGGGGGTGAGAACGACAGAACAATTTTTTTCGATATGCAGATATTTGCCAGAACGTCCTTGGTCCTTCCAACTAAAATAAAAAATATGCATAAATCTTTCATGAAGAATTTTTGTTTTTGCATTGCTGGAAAAAATTAGAACAATTGCGCTATTTTGACCCTATGCGCTGTACTATGTCCAGTGTCCTGTCCTGCCTGACAGCGGGATGATTTTAAAGGATGTCGTAAATTTTCAATTGGCATACATATTGCAAGAAAAACAAGGATATTTTGGTTCGGTCATAAACGCAGGACATAATTAGCAGGATTTTGGTGTATTATCATAATTGTGGCTATTTTGTTGTAGATTTTCGATAGTTTTTCGTAATTTTCTTCTTGGTGCGAATGGGTTACGTACGGCTTCTGAGCTGCAGGGTCGAGTTGCACGATTTTAAAGAATATAGAAATGCAACTTTTATTCGATTTTTTACTTTATTTTGGTGCTGGGTAAAATTAGAGTGGGGAGAGTTAGTCAGCTAGGATTTTGAAAAATCAAATTCTGTAAGTGAATCGACGAGAAAAAAATTACAATGGCCTGCATAATTGTTCTTCTTTCGAATTGTTTCCAGAATTATATTTTGGCGTTTATTTTGGAATTGTATTCTTTGCGATTGTTTTTTGAGACTTGATTTTTGAGCTTTTTTTGGGAATTTGTTTTTTGGATTCTGCTTTTTGAGATTTTTTTATTTGTTTTGGTATTTTGTTCTTGGAGATTTTTGTTATTTTTTTTCTGAATTTGTTTTAGGATTGTTTTTTTTTGGATTTAGGATTTTTTTTCTGGAATTTGGTTATTTTTTTTTATTTTTTTTTGGGACGTTTTGGATTTGGCTTTTATGATTTTCTCGCCCTATATTTGTTACCAAATCTATCGGAATGAATTACATAGTTTTTCAAAATTTCTGAACGAAACCGATCGCGAAAATAATTGGGTTTAAAAATCATTAATTCCAACAAATTTCGATTTTTGTTTTTCTTATTCTTTAAAAATTGTGTGATACCAAACCAAGTGATTCAAATAGAAAATTTCATGCTGCGCAGAATGTAGCTATTGCTAGAGCACCGAGTTCCTGCATTCTATCATATGCAGTAAATAAAACCTTTGAATTTTTGTAATATCTAATAAATTTTAAAGTAAAACAAAAATGAATTTTTCCATAAATATTTCTTTATTTCTCATTCTATAGATGCACTTATTAAATTATTATACAGACGACGTGCTATATCATTTCACAATATTTTTGTGTGTTTATGTTTTTTTTTGCAGAGCTTTTCCCGTTAAATTTTTTTTTTTTAAATATAAAACAACAACAATTAAAATGTTTATATTAATTTCACAAATTACCTATCAAGAAAATAATTTTTGTCTTTTTTTTTCTTCTTATTATTATTTATTTATTTATTTAGTTATTTTTAATTATTTAATTTATATATAATGCAATAATATTTAGACTGTTGAATCCATTCATACATATATATGTAGGTAAATATATATAGTTAGGATAAATCATAATCATAATAATAATAATGATAACACAGGGGAGTGGAAGTATAAATTCAGTAATAACTTTGAAATATTTTATTAATATTGCACTATACAGAGAAAAGGAAAACACCCTTCTTTTTTCAAAAGTTAAAAACAATTTTTTTGAATTTTTGTTTACATTTTACTGAATTGCGAAATAATTCTTTCGATAAATATATGTACATTTATATATAGTATTAGTATTATTAAATATACATTTGTTTGTTACTCTTTAATATTTACAGTAGGAAAAAAATGTTTTTTTTGTGTAGTTTTAATTTTATAATGAAATTAAAATTTTGTCGTTATTTTGTTATAATAAACATAACGAAACATATTTCTTTGTTTAGTAGTAATATAACATCTTTTTTTTTTAGATTGTTTTAATACTTTTCCTTTTTTTTTGTTTTTTTTATTATATTCTTTCTCACTATTTGATGAGGAACTTGTATACCATATTTGAATGTATAACGTAAGTTACGAATAAAATAAAGTTTAAAAACAGAAACTAAAATGTTTTTTTTTGTTCATTTAGTATTATATTTTCGCTGTTTTTTTTTATATAATTATCTAAGACTTATATGAAGTTATTTTTTTGTTTTTTTAGTATTTTATTTTGATTTTTTTATGTCTAGAATTTGTTTTTTTTATTTTAAAATATTAATTATGTTTTATTTTTATAGGTTTTATTATTTAATTGTTTTTTTGTCCAAGGAATAACGCTTTTTGTTTATACATATAATAATTAATTTAGTGTTTTGTGTGGTGGGTGGAAAAGTGTTTGCAATTGGTGAAATTTATAAATATAAATGCACAGCTCTGGTAGTAGGTAGGAAATTAGGTATTAGCTGGGTCGTTGTTAATTTCATTGGTGCAGTAAATAAGTATCATGTTGAATTACACGAGAGAGAGGACTTTTAACCCATAACTCATGAGGACTCTAGCTAGAAGACGAGGAATCATCTGTGAGTGATGATCACAATTAATAAGGTTTTTTTCTTGGTGAGATCTTGAGATTCCATTTTCTTTCTTTTTGTGAATTTAATGATGGGATTTAGCATCATGTCTGGCTTAGAGCATTAAATTGAAGGGTTCTACAGTTGATGGCGAATATACAGATTGATTTTTAATTGCTAGTCATCAATGAAATATGAGATAGGGTGAAGTGATAGGAACAAAAACTGTATGGCAGCATGACAATCTGAACCGTCTTGGAGTTACATGTTGATCAAGAGAAAGCATTAGTTTTTCACAAAGCATCCCGTAGTTTTCTAGTCAACCTATGAACCTATGAAGCTGATTTTTAGCTCAAATGATAGTAAACGGTTTAAGTTTTCGAATGTCGAACAATCAATCCAACCCTCTCATGTCGCTAGTTATAGGATGCCAAAATTAAAAAAAAAGCGTAAAAAATTCCTATTTTTTTTTATTAAATTTGACGATTATCCCGCCAAAATGCTTAATAATTGTTACATTTTCTTATAAGATTTGGTGAAACCTTAGAATTTTATCTTTCATTTGATCGTACACATCTACCATCTCCCTACCTACTACCGTTTTTTTTAGATAAATCTGTTTTCATAATGCATAATAGTATAAAAAGAAAAATGGTTATATTTTTGTTGTTTGTTAGCACTGCCACATCCCACCCATTCAATAACAAATTGAGGTAATAAAAAAGCAAAAAAAAAACGATACGAGGTAAAAAAAAATTATTGAAATAAAATTAAAATTTCTGGTTGGTTTTGGGCACCATTTTACAAACATTTACAAACATAAGCTTGTCGCCCTTGGTGTGCTTTTTTAGAATTTTGTGGCATTTTATTGCAAAAAGCAAGAGTTTTCTTGCTTTTCATTTGCTTTTTTATTTTCAAAAGCTTTCGAATCTTGGGCAAAGTGAATTTCTGAGCTGTTTATCATGTTTTAGTAAATATTAATTACTCGACATTACTTTTCATCAATAATTCGAAACTTTTTAAAACTAGTAAAACAAGTGCAAAAATTAATTACGATTTAATAGGGAATTTGGAATCATGAACAGAAACAGATTTGAAATTTTGAAAACTAATTAGAAAAAATTTACTCTGCATGGCTTACAAATATTTAAAGATTTTTTTTTTGTAAATAATTTTTTTTGATAGAATTTCGAAATACGAAATTAGATGTCGATAGAAGAAGATGTTAACATAAAATTTTATTTATATCAAAACAAAAAGTACAAAATTATTGAGTAGGTACTTAATTTATTTTTCTTTATGTTAAAAAGAATTAAGTAAGCTCTTGTAAAACAACTTTATGTGTAGGATATTTTGAAAATATCCATGAAATTCAAGCTATAATATAATTTTGAGAAAGATTAACGATTTCATATGAAACTTGGACTATGTATGTAGGTCCATCTCAAGAAAATAAGCTCGTTTTACGGCCAAAAGAATTTCAGAAAAATTTGAAACTTTAAATATGTTTATCGTGAAATAAAAAACGAAAAGATTCCTCTATTGCTCATGATTTACTTTCTAAATAAGATATAACGATAATACTTAAAATTTTTAATTTAGGACATTTTCGATAATTAACAATATATTTTACGCTATATTTTTCAATTGAAAGCACCAAGGCTTATGAGAATCAATACTTTTTAAAGAACTTTTTTCTTCGGAATTCAGAAATTTTCTATTGTGCTTTCCTGTCTGTAGAAAATGTAAAATTTTAATGCCATCACTTTCGAACACAATCGTAGTCAAATTGAATTTTTATCATCCCACTATTTTCTAAGCGTATAGTAGTGCCGTTGTGGAAAATCAAGAATTGAGAGTGTATTTGTACAACTTTTGGCAGTTTTGGAACTCACACAAACATTCGCTAATGGGAACATAATCAGTCTCCCAACTCAAATCATAGACGCAGTAACGCATCCAGGACCATAGGTGTCCCAAGTCCTAACGAGTCGGAAAAATAGGGCTCTAAAGTCGCGTCCTGCACCCATCTGAGCACTGAGGTCTGCTATTATAGATTAAAAGGTTTTATTTTATTTTATCGGACTTTGTAATAATATACAGACCACATTTTATACGTAATTTGTTAATTATGTTCAGAAAACTGACATTCTGGACGGGGACCGGTCCCGTTCGTCCCCCCTCTCGGTGCGCCCCTGCATAGATGGCATATGAGAGGGCAGATTAATAGTAGCCTGATGGCCGAACTGGCAAAATAATGATATAAAAAATTTATGTGTGAAAGTAAACTGAAGTAAAAAAAAAGGATTTTAAGCTTTTTAATTCTAGTGACAATTATAACAGTTCACACTTTTCTCAGTTATCAAATATTCAAAATGCGACTGACAGATAAACTCTGAACTCAGAGGAAGACCTAGATAGTGACAAAGTACAAAGCATGACTTTAAAAATCGCTGGTAAAATTTTCTAAGGATGGTTGAATTATTGGAATTGCCGTCTATGATGAAAACTAATATTGAAAATATTATTTCCCTATTTTTGGGGACATTTTTCACGATTCAGTAACACTTACATATGCAAATAAAAGGAAAGTGACCAAAACTAAACATAAATCCCTAAATGTCAGCTGGGGTACCTACGTATGTAAAATTTTTTCACAATAACACTTTAATTCGATATTCGAATCCCCGGACATAGATTTTTCGTACTAAATTTTCGAAAATTTCTATTCGAAAATGAATTTTATGTTTTTCGAGTTATGAGTCTTTTAGAAGAAAGATAATTTTGCTAGAAAAAAAACGAACATTTTGTCCATTTCGAGATATATTTCCAGCAAACGAGAATAGAGGGCGAAATTGTTCTCTAAACTATTTTTCGCTTTTCTTTTATAAATCCTGATATTTTTACAGATGTCGAATTTTCGAAAATTATCCAAATTTGAAAATACAGTTCCGAAAAAATATCACACTTCAAACTTTCTTGATTGATGAGGAGGAGGAGCAAGTCAAATTGAGTAATTAGTTTTTGTACTTCACAATTTCACACAATGTCTGAAATGAAAACTGTCTCAACATGAAGGGACTTTGTTCTTATTTCCATTAGAATCATCTAAAGAAATTTGTATTCTTCACACCTTAACAAACTTTTTATAAGTATAATGTAAAGAATAAACAAATAAAAAAAAAACAAAAAACAAAAACAAAGTAAAATTTAATTTTTATAATTTTATTGTTTTAGAAAAAAAATTATTATTTTTTTTCCTCATTCATAATCAAATAATAAAAACAAAAACAAAACAATTAACCTTAAAATTAATTTTGATTATACGCCATCACGTCATATATTGTGTATTTATTTATTTATATAAAATAAAAATAAAAATAAAAAATAAAAAATATTCCCAACTCCAGAAGAAGTTTCATTCATCTTCTCCCACGACCAGAAAAATGGGTGAAGATTCGTCAGTTTTATATTTATAATAATTAAAAATAATTATATAAATTTTATAGAGAAAAAATAAAATAAAATTTTTATATACAAAAATGGGGAAAGAAAAAAATTAAAAATATTTTATAAGTTAAATTATTGTCTTCCATTAAAAACCAAAAAAAAAACTTTCCTTTCACTTGACTTTTAGTTTGCACAAATTTAATTTAAAATAATAAGAATAAAAATAAAAAAAAAATAAAAAATGATGGCACTGCGGTTATTCCTTGTCTTTTTTATGTCTTAGGTTTTTGTCAGTTTTTCTTTGTTTTTAGTTTTATCGCTTTTAGTGAACTTTTTACATCAATTTTAGCCTACCTAACTTACGAGCTAATTATAGAAATTATCTCATATCGTACAGTGATTATTTGTTTTTTTTTTAGCTTTTTTTTTACAACTAGTTTTTGTTTTTTTTTTCTTTCAATAAATTACGATTAACAAAAAAAAGGAAAGTCATTTCAGGTTATTTTATTCCCTATATACCCGTAAGTGATTTGTATTTTGGTTTTGTTTTAACTTTTAGTTTTCAAGTTTGTTTGTTTCCTTCGTTGTTGTTGTTTTTTTTTTTTTAAAAAAAACTTTTAACTTAATTTTTTTTTTGTACATTTAAAATCTTTTCTTGTTCCGATTTTGTTTTTTTTTTAATTAGTTTTTGGTATAAGTTCTTTTTTTTCCCTAATACTAAGTCTTGTACTAGATTGAGTTCCTGTTTTAAAATTTGGTTTTTGTTTTTAGTTTGTTTTTGTGTTTTTTTTTTTACAATTATTTTGGCATATCGTATAAATATTTTCCCTCTTCTTGTTGTTAAAAAAAAAAAGAAAAATATAAGAACAAAACTATCTACAAAATAATTAACATTAAATTTTGATTTTAGGTTTTACTTGATTTTGACTAAAACAAAACAAAATAATAAAAAAAAGTAAAAACTAAAACAAAAAATGTTTTTTTTCTGTTTATGTTTTTTATTTTATTTTTGTTTTTTTTTTGTTTTTTTTTTTGTTTTAATCATCCGCACCTATATGAGATTTGACTGGTGTTCTATGACCATTAATTGAGGTTAGCCTCTGTCGTTGATGATGGTGTTTAAGGTACAAAGTAGCAGCATCATCTAAATCTTCCAAATCATCATCATGATGCGATGATTGGTGTGATCCAGGTGATCGCGGTGAATGCATACTTAAATCTTCTGGTTCAGTTTGTTCTGGAAGATTGGTGGGTACATGAAGGATTTGTTTTGGCAGTCTAACAACACGTCGTACATCAGAAGATTTTCGTTTCTTCTTATCGTTGTCTAGAATTGTTCCAGCAGCGGCGGCAGCACTATTCAGAATTCCATCCTCTGATAAATCCAATGGCATATCATAATGATTTATTATAGTATTACTATGACTGATGGATTTATTCATCAAATCATTCGATTCATCCGATGTAAATGAACTAATCGCTGATTTTTGATCTGATAATCCAATATCAGACATTGCTGGACTCATTGCAGGTGTCGGAGGACTTTGAATTCCGCATTTATGATGCATCAGATGGTGACGTCGACGAAATTTCAAATGACATCGATCACATTCAAAAGGTTTTTCACCATTATGAATCAATATATGTGATTTAAGTTGATTCGAATCACTAAATCTAGCTTCACACATTTCACATGAATACGGACGTTCACCGGTGTGTACACGTAAATGCCGTCGAAGATTAGCAACTTGAACAAAATGTCGATCACAGTGAACACAATGATAGGGTTTCTCACCGGTATGCAATCGCATATGGGTTTTAAGGTGATGATCTCTAGTGAAACGTTTATGACATTCGGGACATTCAAAGGGCTTCTCTCCTGTATGGGTACGTTCATGATTTTGCAGGACATGCTTATATCCAAATGAACGATTGCATGTTTTACATGTGAAACATTTATCACGTGATGGATCCTTTGAGGAGACATGAACAGGAACAGGTACATCTTGATTTGAATTTGGTGATGATCCACTTGATGGTGGTGATATTGGTCCAGTTGTAAAGACATCATTACCGCTTCCAGGTATATCGATTGGAGGTGATATCAATTCCTTTTTCAGACTAATCTTTCTTGATTTTTTGGGTGGCATATCTGTTGTTGTTGTTGTCGGTGAAAGTAAATGATTGTTGTTGTTGTTGATTGGGTTGTTGTTGTTGTTGTTGTTATGATTGTTGCTATTGTTATTATTATTATGATGAAGATGATGATTATGCTGCTGTTGCTGATGATGATGATGATGATTCAATTTCTTTGAACTAATTAATGGTGATATTGGTGAATCTGGTGGAGAATGATGACCACCTGTCGGTGGCATAGGTGGTGGTGGTGGTTGATGATGCCAAGGTCCAAATAGACCCGGATGTGTTGGAAAAAGTGATGACATTGAAGCTAATGTTGATACCGGTAAACGTGCTGCCATTAATGCTGCTGCACGATTAGCTGCTAACAATTGAGGCGATAGCATTCCCAAAGCTGATGCTGCTGCAGCTGGATGTAATCCAGAATACATTGAGCTTGTATTGTTGTTGTTATTCATTGGCGGTGATACTGTAAGGCTACGCTCCTCTTCTCTTTTCATTCCAGCTAATGCGGCGGCGAGTCCTATATAAAGCAGAGAGAGAGAGAGTAAATTAAATATTAGAGTTATGCCGTGATATGTTTGTGTGATTATAATTTTTGGTTGATGATTATGACGATGTGATGGGGTAGGGTAGGTACATATGGTTTGCATGCTGAGATAATTAATAGTAGAAAAAAAGGGGTGATTGCAGGTATCATATTTTAGCAGAGGTTATAAAAAGGGTAGATTTGAAATAGGTATGCTGCTGATATAATGGTTTACTCTCGTATATTTGATTTTATTGGAGATATTGATCGTCATATTACTTGATTTCGTTTTTCTGTCACTAATTTATAGTCAGGTAGAGCTGCTGTATTACACATCATGTACAGTGATGTAAATTTCGCAGTTCAATATAGTTCAAGGGGTGAAAGTAACTGTTTGTGGTAGAAATCCCGGAACTAAAGGGGTGAAAGTAGCTGTTTGTGGTAGAAATCCTGGAACTAAAAATTTTGAATTAAAAACAGATAAACGGAACTCTGTAAACTGCGGGCCTCAAGTTCCCACAATGCTGGAGCAAAATTCAACAATATTCCTGAGATTTTTGATTCTTTTAAATCTGAGGTAAGACCAGGGTACTGATTATGATCTTTTTTAGTTCTTTAATGTCGAAATATACGATAAAATTAAATGAAATTTTTCTACTGCTTCTTTTTTGTTTTTATTCATCTCAGCAAGCCTTGCATTACCTGCGTAGAATGAACTGAAATCACACTTCACAAATATTATTTCGAATTTAAGTATTTAAAATGCTCCAGAGCTGTACATTAATCGATTATTTCAAGAATGAAATACCCCCTACGATTATAATTACTTTGGAATTAAAAAAAACTCGATTACGATTATAATTAACTACCTAGTAATCGTACTTAATTTTTCAATTACAATTACTGCTAATCGTAATCGTAATCAATGATTCCAGCAAAAAACTTAAATTTTACTTGGTTATGTTTCCGATTATATAATTTCTTGCAATTCTTTACAATAATTTAAAACGTATATGATTACTTCACGATTATTGATTATTAATCATCACTTGGTTATTAGTATTTGTAGTCCTCTCTGCGAAATATAAATGAAGCGACTTTCCGCTATATTTCCATAGTAGCTTTTATATTAATAAATGCAGAATAGATACACTAACAGGGCGTGCGGTATGTGGTGCTACACCCGAACGTTATGGATAGGATGGAAAAAAATCTTACAAATGAAAAATCTTTAAAAAAGAAATTTCTATTCAAAAAACAGGCGTTTCGTATCATAAGTAACCGTATACTCATCAGTACGGCTTGGTTCTGGCTATGGATAGGTCATATATGGTTGGAAGCAAAGGGGAGGGGGAGCCTAACGATTTTCGAGATAATTATGCTTAAATATATTTGGCTATGTTCTTATAGATCACCCTGTAACTTCTGAACGTTACACCCTATGATGATGTTTTAAAATTTGTATATGCTTAAGAAAAAGGAAAAAAAATGCAAAGAGGGTTACATTTTGGGTACAGAGGACATTTTGAAGCGAAGCTTTTGGGCTTCTTAAATACAATATGAAAAATTGGTGGTGGCGTGTTTTTTGATAAAAATAGTAGTTAAATAAAAAAAAACCGAGTTGAAATTCCGAAATTCTAACTTTGTTGAGCCATTACTTCAAAACGGACAGGAGTAGGAGAAAACTTGATAGATCATTGGAAAGCTTCCACGATTATCTATCGAACTTATATTTTAAATCATAATCTATCTACTTCACGAAACTTATGGGCAAAGGGCAATTGAAATAATTGAAATTATTGAAGGAAAAAAAATTCTTATAACATTCTTATCATATCTCTCGTATTCCTGTCTGCTTCCATTGACCTACCTCAAGGATCTATTCTTGGTCCTTTTTCATTTTTCTTATTTATTAGCTATCTTCAAATTATTGGACGTGACTGTACATTTCATCTTTATACTGCCGATATTAAGTTAGGTTTTATTAGATTGATGGAATGTAATCATTCATACGAACGATGTTTAACCTTATCAAATTGAACGTTTCTTTTTTCTTCTTCGATAACACCGCTATATTTTTAAAGACATCATAATTTCAGTTTTAATCCAGTTAAAAACAATTTTCTGTTCAATCCGAGACTTTAAATCTTTCTGCCATCTGAGGCCAAGCAGGAGGAATGTTTTATGCAATAATTTCTTAAAGCGGACTAATCTTGTTTCTTATAAAAAGTAACGCCAATAACTGTTATATTTCAAAGTAATTTCCAAGTGATATCACAACTCTATCAAGTCCTATGTTTAGCACCATTGGAATGTCATCCACATAAAACTCAATGAAAATTTATTGAAATTATCTGCAACTGGAGAGTACCTCTACAAGAATATTTTCTTATCATACAATGTGGCCTTGAACTTCTTATTTATGACATACTATAAACGCACCCCTTTCTTATCACCATCAGAACGTCAAAATATGTGTGAGTGTGTGTGTGTGTTGTAACGCATGCATCACATGTGCTCAAACTGTCCGATTGGCACGTGTGAATTTCACATGTGAGCGACGAACACCGCAGATTTTGTCATAGAAAATTCATCGCAATCAGGGGAATTTGTTCATCGGTACCACCACATATATGCAATTCTCATCAGCTGCGGATATGGGGTCTTTATTTTATATATGCATACATACACACGTAAATACATATAATCCTCTAACCCACATGCATGCGCGATTGTAGGCGCTCCGCTTTATCCCTTTGATCGGGGGTGCCCTCTTTTCTATACATATATGTATACACGAGTGTGAACGAACGTATGGTTCCCTGCGTGTATTTCACACAATTTCCTACCCTTTCCTTATAGGGTGATCAACCGCTTACCCTTTTTTGTTAGCCTTTCTCTCATACACACATTAATTTGACTGACATATAGATGGATATAGTGTAGGTGGTTTTTTTTTAGCTATATATATTACATCATGGAGTATATGTGTGCCTATACGCAATGTCATGTAACCGGTAGCGCCATCGAGACGTCGTAATTGCTTCTTTCATGCTGATATGTCTTCGGCAACGTTTTTTTTTTTCACTCAACGTTTAACTCCTTTTCACTTCCGTGTTTGCCAGCCCAATTCGCCACCCCCTCCCGAACCACCCATTATCAAACGAAATGATACCACCTTAGGGGGAATGGGGGATTCATTAATGTTCACGAACAGCACAAGAATATTGTTGGAGAGTATGTGAGGGGTTGATTTGATACATGGGATGAGATATATATATAATGCTAGAAGGGAGAGGAGAGGTTAGAAAGATTTTCGTATTTGCCTGCATATTGTGGATTCGATTTGTTTTGCCGCAGAGCGAAATATTTAGGCGGTGTGGCGCGGCGTGTTAAAAATTATCATTTATGCAAGCGGCGAATAATATGGAGACGTTTCGCGATTGTTTATTGTGTGTCTTCAGCAGTGTCAGTCAAATGATTGCCTCGTTTTAGTTTAGTAAGTGTGTGGGAGTTATTTTGATGAGTTAAGTTTCTTTTTTGTTGTTTTAGTGGTATTATGCTTATTATTTAATGCACTTTTTGATGCGTTCCCACTGCATAATGTTCAGCAATATTTCAGCATGTTGACATCTGCGTATTGCTTCCGCCCATGGAGAGAGTTTCCTTAGAGACTAATTTGACCACATCAATCGGATATAAGTCGCCAAATCCTCCAGATTTGGTTGTGGGCGCTAGATCTCAATTGATTCGAAGATCTCACCAGTTGTAGCAGATTTATACAAAGTTGGTTTTCCAATTGGACGGGCTCCTTTCGTTACAAGGCATCCAATTAAAACTGGAAAATATTTCTGAGAACTATACCAATTCTTTTATTTCCTTTTTACCACTCCCACAGCCTAATTTCCAAAAGTATTTTTAAAATTTTCCTATTGACCTCGCCTCTATTCTAGTTACCTAAGTAATAGAACTCACATAATAAAACAAAATCATCAAAATTTTAATATCAATTAAAACAAAAAAAAGCAAAACAAAACACTGCAAACAATCTGAAAACGATACTTTGAGCCCCAACTAATTAATCTAAAAACAAAAATCCAAAATTCATTATCCCTGCTAATTGCGAAAACCCCTTTCCACTTGAACCCAATTTACTTGTCGTCCTCTTCTGTCTTGTCTCTTAGTAAAACCTCTTCACTTTCAATAATTCAGCACTTTTCTTGCCTAAATGAAATGAGAAATTATGAAATCACAGAATATCATAGGGTGGCGAACTCGGGCACTTTGAGGGGGTTTTTCTGTTCTGTCTACTCTACAGCTCCAGAGGCTCTTCCATCTCCTAAGTCCTTTGCTTTAAGAAAGAACAAAGCCAAGACAAAAAAAAAACTTACCTAACTGGCCGGAGTCAGATAAAATGGCAACACAAAATGCGAGGGTGATGATAAAGAAATTTTAATTAATTTCGTCAACTCGCTCATTGAAGGTCCACACTTTCTTGTTTTCTTTTTAAAGGATGATAACAACAACAACAGCAGCAGCATAAAAAGCTGAAGAAATTGTAACAAGACAAAAGAGAACACGGACGAAAAGTGAGAAAGCTTGAGATTAATTATGCAAATTAATTAGAATTGATCTAAGAAAGGGGGAAAAGAGGGAAATTAGTACGATGCGAAATTATTTTTGGTGGATTATGGAGGTGCATAAAATTATGTAAATTATGGAAGAAAAAAAATTATCCAGAGCAAATCTATGGAATCCGTGAAACTTTTTTAAAATTTTCGATTATTGCCGGCCAGATGAAAGGTTTGAGATTTTTTTCTTACTTCATTACTTCTATTAGGGGTATGCTTATCTAACTGGAACTCTCACAGCTATAAACTCCTGCAAACTCTTCAAACACTGGGGCGTGAAGAAATAATATCATTCTCACATGGGTAATGCAACGATGACATGGCGGGCATAGAGGTGTATCTACAAATGCCAGCTCAGACCTGTCCTAAATTTATGGGAGAAAAAAAAATTCCATAGTACGACGAAATATAAGGATAGAAAAATTTGCAACAATAAATTTCGCGAAAAAAAGACAAAGAACTCCTTCTTCTCATGAAATCGGTACATAAAATAATTACAGGGCTCTTCTCAAAACTAGTGACCTTTACTGTACCGCCTAATCAAAATTGACTTGCCTGAAACTCCATTCTGCCTAATTTTGCCAGAATTCTCGGAGAAATTGCTGTGAAACTAAGCAATTGTCGAAATGGTGTAAGCTGTCTCCATCTTCAGTACTGATTTCCTCCCTTAAACTAGAGAAACTGTAGAGAAACTCAATCTAAAAAAAAGTCCTAGACTTCAACAATAGTTTTAACCTAGAATGAAAATTTATAAAAACAAAAGATTCTCAATAGCTCAATAGCCCGCAATTACTTGACTTGATGATCTTAATAACAGATAGAGACTGGTATTTATTTTCACAATCAACTATTTGTTAGCGCCACAATTAACTTCTTGATCACACAAAGGAGCATACGGAGTAGGTAATCAATTACCTACATTTTAAAATTAATTAAACAGACAATTATAATTGTTTGTAGGAATACTTAATTATTTCTAAGTAATTGTATTTGAATTTTGTACAATTCTAATTATTTGTAAGTATTTGAAATTGCCAGTTACACTTGAGAGTAATCAAGTAAGTAAAAAAATTAATTAAACTAAAAATAGTAATGATTATTATTTATGTAGAGGTATTGAAATGTATTTAATTACAATTTGGAATACCAAATAAAATAAGAGTATTGATACAAATATAAAAAACAAATTAATTGTTGTTTTTCAAATCAGATTAAAATAAATTAAAGGAAATTATAGATGAAAAGAATGAAAGTTTGCGAAGAAATTTATCACTATTAACGCCATCTACTGCTCACTAACTGCTACAAAATATTTCTGCTCAATAACTATTACAAAATCTTTCTTCATTTCGCTTGAAATTGAGTTTGATCAGCGACACATATAATGAAATTGAATTAAAATTGCGAATAAAAATTGAGAGAACCATTGAATTTCTAAATTTCATCCATTGGGTGTCACTTGAAGTGATGTGGAATGTGAAATTGGAAGTACTACAAGTAATTATAATATTAATAATTTCGATATTCAAAAAAAAAAAAATTGTTCTGAAATTTATCAGCATGAAGGGGGGCATTTCGAATCTGGCTGCATGTCCGCAATGCTGGCAAAATCTTTACACGGGTTCTACTTCGGAGTTTAATTACTTGGAGTCGTGAATACTCTAAAACGGGAACAACTTTCTTCCAAATTTCTTTCCAAAGAAAAAAAAATACAATTCACTTCTTTGATTTTGAAGAACTGCTGAAGTTGTACACCAGTTTTTCGTGCTTACATACGATAATTTTGAAGTGTGGTTGAATATATGTGCAAATATTGTGGATGTTTTTCTTTTACACCAGCCAAAGATATGCTAACTTCAGAAACAAAAGCAAAATTTATTTCTGAGGCAAATAAAGGTAATGAAAACACAACCTTGACCCGGAAGTGTAGTGTTGCAATTCAGGATATGTAAAAAAAAAAAAAAAAAAAAAATATTCGAGGAGTACGAGTATCGGTACACTTCAAGAGACACTCTGAATATCCAAAGATGAAAAAGATCAGTTATTCAGGAAAATAAACTTTATAATGCTGTGACGAATCAAGATTTTACTGGAAGCTTTTATCAGACAAAATTTTTGTGGCCAATTCAGAGCTGGGCAAGTACCAAAGAAAAAGTACTTAAGTACAAGTACAAGAACCGAAGGCCTGAGTACTTCAGCGTAAGTACAAGTACCCCATGTATGAAAAGTACTTGTAACGAAGTACTTATCCAATAAAAAGTACTCAGTACTTTTTGAAGTACTTTATAAAGTCCTTGGCAGTAATATAATGAAGTTAATCGAATTCAGTTAATAGATATTAATAAACAAACTTTTGAAAACTATAATATGTATAATAACCAGTGACTACTATTTATAGTTTTCGGCGCTGCAAGTAGAGTAAAACTTTCACCTCACATTGCTACACTCATCAAAACTAGTAGAGGTCCGCCCAAGCACCCATTATCGCCTCCAATAATGCATAAAAATTCTAAGGAAAAAATTTCCAGTAAATTTCTAAGAAAATATTGAGGCCTTCCCTACATCAGGTCGAGGCATCGTTGATTTTATATTGGAGCGAGGCATTGCTTGCTTACCCTTGGTTATGTCCACTGACGTATATAATATGGACTGCTTACTTTTCTATTTCATGTGGGCACAATTGCCTGTGTCAAAAAGAGTTCTTACGTCGGTGCCAACATTGAAAAAATCATTGGCGGGAAACTGAAAAAGTGATTTTAATAAAACATTTAGAATTTCGTCTGCGTATCTAATGAATATATTGTCTTTGGTAAAACAGTTCTTATCAGTAATAACCCTAAGTGATTAATTTAAAATCATGTATTTCGACGAATCCACTAATTTACTTGTTGTTTTCAGTTCTTTCTCAGTTGGTACTTGGTGCTTAGACCGAAAGAGTCAGCAATATAGAAGTGAGTCCACTTTCTGCAGTGTATGTCTATGAACGTAGTCAGTCCATATTAGATACACATGTCACTGGTTATATCATCGATTTTATATTCGAGCTAGACATTACTGGTTTTTGTTCTACTTGCCCAGTCTTGTTTGTATGTTATTAGTTTGTCTAAGGTACTGCCTTGACGCGTGAGTGCGGCACATGCTTTGACAGTTCTTTATGTGCTTTAAAACTCACCAAAAAAGGAGTTGCGCTAGAGATTGTGTTTTCTTTTCTACCAAGAGTTAGATATTTGTATTTACTTAATAGACTCAGAAATACTTAAGTAAAAATCTTGACTTAAGTACAAAATTAAGTCTTAAGTACAAGTAAATAGAAACAAGTACTTATCTTCAAGTACTAAGTAGGGGCATTTCAAAAGTATTGAGTAATAAGTCTTAAGTAACGCAAATGTCCTTACTTTAAGTAGTACTTAAGTCTTTCTTTACTTAAGTATTGTCCAGCTCTGGGTCAATTACTAAAAACCAAATCCAGGTAGGAAGAAAAGAAAGAGTAACTAAACAATCATGGTTTGCACGAATGCTATAGGATTTCGCAAATTAAAAAACAACTTTGGTTATTGGGAAATATCAAAAACCGAGGAGCTTCATGTACTTTTGCATATTCCCGTCGATTATAGAAATTCGAAATCAGCGTGGATGACGTCTGGAATATTCAAGACATTTTTTCATGATTTCATTTGTGCCTGAGATAAAAGAAAGTTTTTTGATCTTGTACATTAGCCATCCGGACATTTTCCACTTTTTTAGGTCAGAAAGTATTATAAATAGTCAAGGTTTTGACAAGAGCTCCCTAATGCTTATTTTGGATAATGCCCCATTGCCATACACCTCAAGAAGTTCTTATTGATCTGACGATGGTAAAATTGTTGCTATGTGTATGCAACCAATGTGACTCCATTGATCCACAACCCATGGATCAAAAAAGGCTGACAAAATTGCAATACCGAGCGTTAGTCTTTTTTTTTTGTCAGCTGCAGGATGAGATCAGATTGTATTCCTATGCTAAAGAAATATTGGCTAAGAGAGGCTCTGTTTTTAGCTTATCATGAGCTTGGGCGAAGATAACCCTGTCTGTAATAAGGAAATGTGTTGGCACAAGATGTTCCGCAAGATGAGGAATGATCATAAGATTTTTTTAGTCATTCTTGGACAATAAAATATCCATCGCAATGACCAATTTATATTTGTTGCATAAAATCTTGCCTGAAGTATTATATTTAAACCATTTCATATTTCCTCAGTTTCCATGCTAATTAGCTAAATTTTACAGCAAAATTTTCTTCCACAAGACCTGAAAGAATGGAATAAAGATATAATGCTGGATGAAACTATTTCAGATCCAATTCTGGATGAAGATACAAAAGATATCAGTACCCCCATCAATAAGTCACGACCTATTATAACTAATACTAAAGCTTACCCTGCAAAAAATTACGGAAAACCGCAATAAATATATTGTTATTCGAAAATGGTGAACTCCTTGGTAGGGTTTCCATTGCTGACAATAATTAGCTCACGCGTTATCGGGATTCAGTGTATTTCATAGAGAGATAGTTAGGTTATCCCAGCTAGAATTAATGTAAGAGACCGTTTCAAGGACAGATCTACTCTGGTTGCAGTTTCCGCTGGGTCTTATTTGCTCACTACTCTTAACCTTAGCCTTAATGGACCGTTTCTCGTTAGAACACCGAGCAGAATGTATGTAGTCTTTGTTTGGGAGACCAACCAACTATCTTCCAATCCAGCTCATCGGCATGGTCATTTCCGCTTTTATGTTGGTATGTTTTGAAACGTAAAGAAGAACCCAATTCCATGAACTTCATAGAACGGCAAGCTCTTGGCAACATAGTCTAACTACAGTTTAGAATTTTGACTAGCAATAAATATCACCAAATTTTTTCTTGTTGTTGAACCGAGCCTTAGCAGCACAAAAGTTTTAGTGATCGCAACTACCTCATCCTGGAACACCTTTGAGTAGCTATATCTATGCGGCAGCTGATAGGACTTTTATACAAGGTGTCCCATACGTACCGAATTTCCTTTATACCCCTGATTCCTCTCTCAATTTCGTGGAATAAATTGTATGGAAGGAGAGCTGAAGAATGAACGGTGTTGGCGGTAGCGGGGTTTTGTGATTTTGGGTGCTTTTTATCCTAATACCATGTAACTTTCTTGTTATACACCCTATGAAGGTGTTTTGCATCTCAGGTGATAGTAAACCCTCTACGGTTTCCAACAAATGCCCAACCACCTCTCTACCCCCTTTTCTGTCGGCAGTTATAGGACGTCAAAATCAAAAAATTGGATAATTTTGCAATTTATTTTTCAATTCTAGCGATTTTCCCGCCAAAATTCATGATAACTCTACAGTTTTATGACAAGACTTAAAGACCCCGGAATGTTACCTTTAATTTGACTATGCGCATGTACCTACCTAAATGCTACCGTTTTTGAAATATTCCTGTTTTTATGATGCATAATTTCATGAATTTATCTAATTTGCGTGGAATTGCATAAAATTAGGCGCGATTTCTATTGTTATTAGCAAAATTAATGAAATTATGCATCATAAAAACGGGAATATCTAAAAAATGGTAGCATATAGGTAAGTACATGTGCATAGTCAAATTAAAGATAACATTCCGGCGTTTCTAAATATTGTATATAAACTGTATAGTTATCATGCATTTTGGCGGGAAAATCGTTAAAATTTGAAAAAATAAGGATTTTTTTTCTCCAATTTTCTGACTTTGACGTCCTACAACTGACGATGGAAAACGACAGAAAGGCTGGTTGTACATTCGTTGCAAATCTCAGAGGGTTTTTTATCACTTGAGATGAATCTAGCCTTGATAGGGTGTATATCAAGTAATTTACAGGGTGTAAAGTGGAAACAGTACTATAAATCGTAGACCCCCACTACCACCCACACCGTGCATTTTCCGATTCTCCTCCTATACAATTTATTTCTCGAAATTGAGTGAGGAATCCAGGATATAAAGGAAATGCGGTAAGTATGGGACACCCTGTATATATTTTATACCTTTACGAATAAAGTGAAGTAAGTGGTATTGTTGCCTGATTACATGCTGAGATGAGACAAAAGCATCATTAAAAAACAGACTTTCGACTGGAATCAGCAAGGAGTCCGTTGACTAAGCAGTATAAGATCTGTTTTACATGAAGGAGAGAGATAACAATTTTAATGGACTGACTTGTGACTGATTCTAGACTCATCTGAAGGCTACTGCACAAATTAGGATTAGATGGAGCACTACTATTGTACTCAACTGAAAATCGAATATTTAAGCATTTGTCTAGGGAGTAAGACATTTGCAGTTAAGGAGATGACTTAACCGTGACAAAGTAAAATTATTTTGTATATCAAAAAAAAAAAAAAAGCTTGTTTCCTGTATGTGGTTTGACTGAACACTTTGCCATACACCTTCTTCCAAAATCATAGAAAAACAAATTTTTTTTTTTTATCTTTCATTCAAATATTTTGTCGCCTAATACAATTTCTATGATGATAAGAGAAGCCCAAATTGTTCGCCTATTCAAATTTTGCACCGCAAATTATCAAATTTTTAATGTGGTACGACAATGAACACGAACAGTGTATCAAGCCGCGCGCCGCACGCCGTTTTACTGTTCGAAATTGAATTGTTTTACTAACGCAATCCGCAAGCATCCCGTATATATATATATATGTGTGTATGTATGTATGGGGTTAGTTGAGTAATTTTTTGGTGATAACACCGCATGTAATCAAATTTTTTGATAACCTTCTTTTCTAATTTGATTTAATTTTGGGGGATTAAAGTGATTTTAATAAGGCGGCAATAATTCTTGAATGATTTGCATGGTCAGTTTTTGAGTGACTATGACTAATGATCGTGAGATGAATTATTTAAAAAAAAAAATCAAATCAAATCTTTTGAGGACGTCTTTTTTCAATTAATCATAAATTTATGTAATAATGTGGAATGAATGTAGTCTTTTAGGCCACTAATAGTTTGGCACTACCTAAAATGGAACGTGACTACTTGAGTACTTATTTAATGTGTAGCCAAGTTTGGTAGCATTGCTAATACATTTAAATCTCTGTTCTTAGCGGTCCTTTATCTATTAGAATAGACTTGTTGTTTGCAAGATGAGCGACATATATGTATAGCACATACATATATGGGAAGGTCTTAGAAAGGCTTTGAATTGATTGATCTTGGGAATAGCATTTTAGAATAGGACTTTGGAAAAGAGTCCTCGGAAGACCATCATAAAGTATACCTACACTCAAATTTCTTCTACTACTATTTATTATATGCCAGTTAAGTAGACAATCACTAAGCATTGTTTGCAACTCATAAGACCGAAAAGGATAGGACCTGCGAGGGACCCTTGTGGGACTCGGGACTAAAAGATAATATTTTTTTTTTAATTGAGATCAGCGATAAAGTTGCAAAGTGAGATATTGGATGTGATAGACAAATTTAAATTGGTGTGGGGGGGGGGGGGGAATCAATTTTCAGGAGAGATTTATTATAAGCTCAGATGAGATATAGTATACCTAATCTTATAGAAAATTAAGGCTTCTAATCTGATTTTTATTGTAAAAACAGTTGGTCTAACAAACCTCAAACTGGTGGCAATATGCTGAGGGAGGACCAATAGAATTAGAAATGATTGAATAATTGTTTTGATAGTTCACCGCCATCTCTTACCGCGCTATTATTTGAATTCATGAAATTTTTCATAATTTTCGGCACAACTGGATTTAAGAAAATTAAGAGAACGCAGGGATCGTAACCAAATTCTACATGATAAAATCGCGTTGGATGGTAAAATCGCAGAAATATTATAGATCTTTTCTGGGTTTTGCATGAAATTTCTAATATTAAAATCATGTCGATAATATGTATATACCGGAAAACATAATTCGGGGATTTAACTGTACAAATCCTGAAAATATTTGATTTCTTTTGAAACAATCTGTAATGAATTTTTTGTGGGGTTTTAGTATTTCCAATATCTTGGCCAGGAGTTTTTATTACAGGATTTCGATATAATCCCGTAAATTCCAAAAATGGATAATACATATATACAAATTATGAAATTTTAATTCCTGCAATTGTACATAGACGTGCGTGTCTAAATGTTCTAATGTCTCACAAAAAAAATCATCCCGTTGGGCAAGATTCCAGAACATATGGGAATCCCGGAAGAATGTGTTGCGCTTTTTATCTAAAAAAAAATTGGATGAATTAAATTAACTCATACATATTCCAGAATTGGGACTATGTTTTTAAGGTTTTTATGGGACAGAAATTCGTGTCCTTCTTTTTTAAGAAGAAGAAACAACTATTTTATATTCGGGATTTGGGGATTTTTCACTCTGAGGTTCAATTAAGGTAAGAGGGATTGAAATAAGATGATGATTTGGAAGTTCAAAAATATACTGAACGAAGAATATTTTCGGGTTCTGTTCGATTACAAATTATTGGTTTTGAAAATTTCGGAATATAAAATATCCAATTTGAGAAATAACATTTTTCTATGAAGGTTTTGGTTATGAAATTTCAGATTTTGAAATTTGGAGAAATGAACTTCAGTTAAAAAATAAAAATGAATCCCGAAACATTAAATATATTTATTTCTTCAACGAATTTTCTCCAGGGACTCCCATTTTTCCGATCTTTGCTAGGTGGAAGATAAACATAGCTGTATCTGAGTTTTCCAGGATATTTTGTCCCGACCATTGGCTTTCTTACAAAATTGTTGTTGTTGTTGATAAAAAATCCAGAATATGCAGATGAAAGAAATAAGATAGCTTTGGACTATTTTTTTTACAGATAAAATTTTACCCATGATCATTCGTATCATCCTCCCATTAAAACTTAATCTCCGGGATTTTTTCGAGAATTTTTATTGCGGAATAAATTGTTTAGGAAAATTACCCGGAGGAACAAAAGTTCTTCTAAACTATTTTTTAGGTAAAAACAAAGTAGAATTATGTCAACTTTCACGGGGAAGCATCAAAATTGTGATATTGATCTAGATATTGTGGAAATGACTTTTGGACATGGACTGAATAAAATTTTACGATATCACATGATAACTCCTTTTATATAAAAATTGTTCGTCACTAACTTAGACTTATACTCAGTTTTACACTTTATACAAAAGATTTAGTATTCTTTGCAAAAAAAAAGATAGATAGACAAAAAATGCTTAAAAATTATGAAAAATTAATTTAGGATATTGAACGTGTGAGGATAAAACCGAAAAGCTAAAACTCATAATTTAAGACGTTTTCTTTATGGACACCAACCAGAGACTTCTGAGAATATTACCAAAAAACTGTTTTTGAAAAAAAAAATATTCTTAATCTGAAGATATCGCAATTGTCGGTGTCGATAAAACTGTTCCAATCAGGATAAAAAACACATTTTGAAAATTCAAAGAAGAAGAAATCATTGGTGATAAGAGGACTTAGATGGAAAACTGATATTTTAATGAATTTCTTTCCATTTTTATATTCAATTGTGAAATCTATTATACTAAGCAACAATTTTTAAACGCCCATTTAATTAGGATGAGATTTCCCGTTAAATCAATAAATAAATAAATAGATAAAAGTTGAACATAATATATTCGTCTTTAATAAGCAGAAGATTTAAAAAAAACCATTTGTGAATCACCACAGGGATCAATCTTGGGTACCTTGCTTTTTCTCATTTATATAAGCTATTATGAAGAATTATAATAATTTTTGTGTTTTTAAATGATACTACGGTCTAACACGATCTATGTACACAATTTAAGCAATAAAAATTATAAGAAAGAGTTTTCAATTTAATATTTACAAAGGTTTTTTTTTTAATTTAATTTAATAGTGAATTTTAAGTGAAGCACAATCAAGTTTTAAAATAAATCATAGCTGTGTTGCAGCACTACTAGGTGTCTTGGAGAGAGTAGATATGAAAATAGGAAACTAAAATGTAAATTAAATTTTTGGAGCTTGTCTCTTAGTTTAGTTTTTTTCTCTGAAATGATGTCAAATTGATTAGAAAAAAAAACAAACCGCTGTCATTCAAGTTCCGAATTCTTTATGTACCTCAAAGTTCTATTCTTGGGCCACCATTGTTTTGTACGTATACAAAAATATTTTTATATACTGTGCTTTGTGTATGTAAATTAATATAAAATTGATGACAGACTGGAAAAATTTAACTAAAAAAAAAACGTTTAATGTCTAAACCTAGCTGAAAGCTCCAGTTATATCGACAAAGTATACGAAGGGTAGGATAATAATATAATTGAGAAAAAAAATATTGATATGATTACAAGAGCAGGGTCTTCAATAAATTGAGAATAGTGTGGAGATATGCGATTCTAGTGATTTTTTTCATTACTTTTATAAAAGAATAATCTGATAATTATAGCATACAACTGCTAGATAACCATGTACACTATGATTTTAAATTATGTGACCAGTTAAGTAATGGTGGTTGGACAAAAAAAAATAATTTTGAGGTCAAAAATTAATCTATGCTAAAAAAATAATAATTAGGTAACGTCTAAGAATTCTAAGGGACAACATTTAGAGAGTATCCAGATATTCAAGTATTCAGGATATCAAATTTGTGAATAGTAAAATATACTGGAAAATTTAGCCTATAAATTTAGCAGTTTTTTTTATTCTGGGGCAGAGCAATAGAATGCTATTTTTCTTGTAAATGAGTGCTAATTATTAAAAGTATCACATAGTGCTTGGATTTTGATGGAAATAAAGAAGGGGTATAAAATAATAATAAAAAATAAAATAAAAATAAAAAAAGAAAAATGCACTGAAAGAATACTCAAAAATTCAATTTTTTTTCTGTTGAAGCTCATAAAAAATTTGAAAAAAACTACCTTTGGAATTTAACAGAATTGTGCAAAACTTATCATGAAAATTTTACAAAACTAAACCGGATTTACCTAAATCATACCTAGTTAATGACATTGAAAAAATTCAGTTTTGAAAACTATCATTAATTTGGTTTCAGTCTTAATATAAGGTCTGCAAAAATAAGGCTAAAGTACAAAAAATGTTACCTGACCCAATTGGACAGGTTTCAACTGATTATATGTACCTATGTAGGTATATGAGGAAGTAGAGGTGTAAATTATGAATATATTACAAGAAAGAAAAAATATAATTAGGTACAAGTCAATTAGTGAAAACAAATCTAGATCTATAGATATTTACCTCTTGTTTGCGCGTCCTGGAGCAGAGAAAGAACCATAGCCACAGATGAAGATTGGTGAAATTTGCGTAGAGCACTTTCACACAAATCACATTCACAATAATTTTGAATTTTTGGAATTTTTATAGGAAGAAAAATTTTAATATTTTTTTTTAATTAATTTTCAACTAATGTTAATGTTTATTCGGAACTATATAATTCAGTTTTTATTCACACAATAGATTTCACTTTGTTGTAAGTCCTCCTATTTATGTTGTGAACTTCTTCTACATTTGTACTTTTCTCGGAGTTTTTGTTATAATAGTTAAAATCCATTGAAACACGAAATTTATTTTTGCACTTTGTTTTATTTTTTAGTTTAATGAAAAACACACTCTGAAGGCATTGCACCTTTTTTTTTTATCGACGAAATTGATTTATTAATTGAATTTTAAACATGTTTTTTTTTTATTTTTATTTATTTAATTTATTTATTCTGTTTAATATTTATTTTAATTTGATGAGGTAGAAATTGAGGTAGATATATGTATTAGTTGCGCGATTTAATTATTTTATTTTTTTTTTCGTAGAATTTTTAAGACACGTTTGTTTTTCTAAAATTTCAAAAATTATTAATTTTGTTGTTGTTTTTTTTGTGTTGATTTTTCTCATATTTATTTCCAAATTGTTTATTTTTTCTTTATATGTTTTTTTTCTCTAAACAATATCACGAAAGTTCAAAAAATTGTTGAATAATAATATTTTGTTAAAAAATGTGTGTATGATTTTGAGTGTGTAAAAAATATAAACAGAAATCCTTTCCCAAAAAAAGCGTGCCCGTCCACTGCAAGAGCCAAATCACGACTGAAGTTATTCCACTTAATGGTCTCAAAAATATAATCCACCGTCGTAAAAATCAACCACCACAAATTGTCCTATATACCTCTGGTGGTGCTGGCTGGCTCTGTTGTAGGCTGTTTGTAGCTGTGCTGTAGCCTCCATCAAACCAACCAAAACTAAATCCCCGAAAGAAAAAAAAATCAACACAAAAATGAAAGCACTTTTCTTGCTGGCGAGTTTTGTGTAGTAGAAGAACAGAAGTATATAAGACAAACGTCAAGATTTGTTCTAGTATTTGTTTAACTCGCTCTCTTTTAAGCTGATTTTGTGTAGCCCCATACCTATACTAAAACCAGTTCGCTCTTTGGTGTTCATTTGAAAGATTTGTGATAGTGTGCGAATAATAACCCTGCCGCAACTCAGTGTCATATTTGTGTGCGACCGGACCAACCTTACCGGGTTGAGAAACTTGAATGTGTGCAAGGGTTTTGATAAGGGTAGGTTTTTTGAGGGGTTTACTTGCTGTCGACTATATAATATATGCGAAGATACCTTTTTGTAAGGGTTGTGTGTGGGTACCTTGTTTCGTATATATGGCATTAGATTTTATAACACAACCACTAAAGAGTGTGCTACAGCAAGATCCTGTCACGCAATGTTTATCTTTCTACCGTAATCGAAATGAGATTTAACTACCGTCATGTTTTGTTTGTGTGTGTATGTATTTGGTTAGTCGCTCTATACTGAGATGAGAATCCTCCTATTCTCTTTCATTGGAGGTCCAAAAACCACCCCTTGTGATGTTCAGAAGCATTAATGAAAGAAACAAAAGGGTTGAACTGAAAGAGTTCATGGGACTACTCACAATAATTGTGTGTGTGTGTCCTCCCGAAATGATTAGTTTTGTCAACAGAAATTAGTTTTATGACTATAATTTCTGTAGGTACAATGATGACCTTGCCTATAGTAGCCGTTCCTATAGTAACAGGGATTTTCTTTGATTATTTGAGAAGAGGTGGCTGTTATTGCGGTGATTTTAAAGATATTCAAAGCTGTGACTCAAGTTAAGAGGTATTTTCGGGAGTTTGGGTGATTTTTATTTCGTAGCTCACTACCTACCTACTTGTTTTAATACACACATTTTGAGCATAATTCTGAAATTGGTGAACATTCATACTAAATACCTTTTCCAAGATAACATACGAGTATGTAGGTATGTAGATTAAAAAGATTAGATATTTGTGCTCGGATTAACTATTTACAAAAAAGAAAAAAAAATGGTAGGTAGCAGCTTGACTCTAGAATTTATATGATTCATCTTTACACAAACAGGGAGATTTAATTGTTTTTGTAGTTTGAAGCTGCGTTTATGTTTTGAAAATTAATAAATTTTGTTAGAATTAGTCACTATTCAATAAAAAATTATGGAGTACCACAAGAGTCTATTCTAGGATAGTTTTTATTTCTAATATTGAAATTTATGACAAAAATAAAAATGTGAATGTTTTTTTTAAATACATTTTTCTAATTAGTGATGTGGTTTGCAGATTTTAGCTATATCGATGCGAGATCGTAATATTTTCTGTTGCTGATGTGTGTAAATTTTTTTTGGAAAAAATTAATACCTACATATGCAAATTTTACTGATCTAATCTCAGTAAAAATTTTACGGAATTTCGTTTTTAACGAAATAGTATCGAATGCCGAAATTCGAGATTTCTTCGAGAATTCTTTGTTTAGCGATATGTTGCTATCATCGGTATGCTCATTCCTTTGTTTTTTATTTTAACTTTTGTTCAATTCTGAGGAATAATTAAAGCACAAATTTCTTGTAATTTTATTGTTGATTTGTTTATAAAATATCATTTGTGATCAAAAAGGGCAGTAAAAGAGTGCACTAAAATCCACATAAAAGTATTAAATTTATCGGATTTTAAAAGAATTTTCTGCAACATCTAAACAGAATTTCCATTTACTCCTATTAAAAAAAAATTACCCCTTTTGACCCACAGGATTTCATTTCCTTATGAGTTTATTGAAATGTGTTAAATCCCCTACAAAGGGATACGTCAAGTTTAATTTTAGACTACGAATTAGTCTTGAAACGTTATTACGAATTGTTATCGAATCAGTTCTGTGAATCGTTATTGAATCGTTATTACGATTCTATATAGAATGTTCCTTTTAGTCGTAACCAGATCGAGATCTAAGTCAAACTTTGCTAAAACGAATCGCTATCGAATCGCGATGTTTGCTGAGATGGTATGAGTCTCCTTCCTTGGAGTACTTGTGTTTAGCGTGCAGAAAGTTGAATTCAAGCTTTCAATGTTTTTATGAAAATTGAATCGATCAATTTTTGAATTATTTAATTATCGATCTTAAATTAAAAATGATTTTGATATAAAAAAAAAGAGTTTCGGACATACTCAGGGGGAGGAGGGGGGTGGGTCGGTATGAGGAGGATAATGCCCCAATTTCTTTTTCGTTTTTAAATCTTATACTAAGTTTGTTTAACGCATAGAAAAAATTGTGGTAGATCCAAATGGATTGGACGCCCACGCATAATACTTAATGTTATTTTGATTTTTGCATGGTCTGTCTGTTCTCGCGATAACTCGAGAAATGCGTTTAATTAGAGAATTGCACATTAATAAAATTGTAGGTTTAAGTTCGAAAGTCGTTCAAACTAGGTAACTACTTACTTCATGAGGTTGCCAAAAGAAAATTTCATTTTCTACTAAGTATACATTTGGATATAGTGCCCACTGCTTGAGAACTCGTCAACGTAGACAGCTGGAATGTTTTTATAAAAATTGTAAATAGCAGTTAAATAAAATAAGTAAAAAACGAGTTTTCAAACAAAACTGAGGCCAAGCCACATGAAAAAGTAGAAAATAAACTTTTCTTTACACACAGAGGTGGACTCAGATTTTTTGATTGGGACATTTCTCTTGAATATTCTTTCTCTTTACCTCTGATTGATCATACTGAAATATATCGGTGATTGTCAGCGAATAAAATCTGAGTCCACCTCTGTGTGTGAAGAAAAGTTTATTTTCTACTTATTCATGCGGCTTGGCCTCAGTTTTGTTTGAATACTCGTTTTTTTACTTATTTTATTTTCTGCCTTTTTCACGTTAACTAAATTGTTATTACGTGCTGCATGGAGATATTTTAAAACAATTTTATGACGGCTGAAAAGACACTGATTTACTGAGTTTTCCCGATTTTCCATGTTTTCGACAGACTTTTCCTATTACCATAAATTTTTTTTAAAAATTTACATGAATTTTCCTCGATTTTTCATGCAAGTTTTCATGATTGTAATAGAAAAAGAGAACGTATTGATGTCAGTAGGATGGAAAAAAAAATGATTCCGCATAGCTTATAAAACTTTTTTGTCGGAAAATTTCCAGAAAAATTGGAAAATTCTACATTTTTCCTGAAAAATATTTATCACTAATCATATCGATTTTCCGCTTTTCCGTGTTTTTTATGGAGTTTTTCACAAAAGCAACTTTATGCAACTCATTTCGCTCTACAACTTTGTCTTAGGTTGCCAAACGCTCAAACGCTTCCTTGGTCGGAAAAACTCCGGAAAATGTAAAAACATGAATTTTCCTCAATTTTTTCTGCAAGTTTTCACCATTGTCGGAGAGAAAGTAATGATGCCAGTTGATAGGGAACTTGATCCTGCATAATTTAGAAAACTTTTTTACCGGAAAATTTCCGAAATTTTTTTCGGAAAAATCGGAAAACTCTGCATTTTTCCTGAAATGGATTTATCACTAATCAAATTTGTACCAAATTTTCAAATGATTTTTCCCGATTTTTCCGGGTTTTCCATGGAAATTTCCGGTTCAAGTAAATCGGGCTACCCCTTCTTGGTGTTGCCACATAAAAATTGAGATTGTTTTTACGTATACGTCGGTAGTCCTAGATGTTTCATTATACTGAAAATCATAATAATTTTTATTGTCCCACGAACCGTTCTTGATATGTATGCGAAAAACTGCTTCAAAAATCAAACTTGCCCAGATGGGTGACCATACGAAATTACATACGGGCATTCATCTAGACTCTAGAATATCATAACAATTGGTCTTATAATTAGAACAATTCTAAATTTTTCCTTGCTCCTTTATTTATTTAATTTAATGAATAATTCAAAACCGATCGGGATAAAATTTTGACAGCTGAATGACGTAGATTTTTGAAAATTTTCTAATTCGAAATTAAAGCTGGAATTTTTGTGAAATTGAGCTACCGTTATTCGCTGATCACCACTGTAGAAATAAAACAAGTTCGTTCTATAAGCAGAGTGTTTCATATTTAAAAGGGCAATACTAAAACAAGTGATAGTCATAGTCATATCCATTCAGATACCAGTGATTCCCAAAGGGGGCGCTAGAACGATCCAAGGGGCGTTGAATAAAAATAAGTAAAATCAAATCACGTGTTGAAATTTAAATTCAAAGAAGGCTATCAACAGATCTTGCTGCAAAAGCGGATTCCTACAGCTTATCCTGGATTATGGGCGGGCTTTAACACAAGGGTTTTTAATTGCATTTCCTTCAACGTATTTAGTGGAACGTGGGTTCTGTGCGGTCACAAATTTATTAACAAAAAAAATTAAAAAAAAAAACCCCCCGACTCCAAATATAGTTAATCGCAGCGATTTAAGAATGCTGCTGACAAAAATATGTAGAGCCGAGGATTGATGCATTGATAGCAGCGCACCAGGTTCATCCTTCCCATTAGGATTATTTATAATGCTTTTCGTAATTTTTATTTTCATATTATCCTTCGTTGCATTAATTTTCTGTGATTTTAATAAATAATTTTATTATTTCAATCTTCAAAGTGTGCTATTTACAACATCTTTCCTTACTATATTTAAAAACGTAGGTGGAGCATATATACATCTATATCTTTCTGTTTGTTCGCTTAAAGGATGTAGATTTTCAAGGGGCGCTGAGTAATTCTTTTCTCAAAAGGAGGCGGTTGTACAAATAAGTTTGAGAACCACTGAGATAAACAAAAACTTATATAATGTAATAGGTGGCAGGTAAACTCTTATATTTTTGGGGATTCCTAATGCTACATTTTTGTTGATATTGTTTTTTGTTTCTTTGTGCAACAAATAATCCTTCACTCTTTCCATAGATCTTACAATCTCAACAGGAGTCCTTCGCATTCCATAGTTATAGCTCTAAATTTAGACCTCGATTTTCCAGACGATGTTTCGCTGTACATATATACTAAAAAAGTACATAACGCAACTTTTCATTTACATATACATTCAGTTTTTGATGTTAGCATAGCGGCCAATCTGCTCAACATCCTTTGACCACCTCACATTTTAGTCTTATCTAAAATTTCTTATCACTTAAGAGTTATTGCAATTATCCTGAATGAATTTTGGCAAAAATTGCGTAAAACAGGAATTTAGGCTTCTCAATTTCACTTCAAAAAGAAAGGTTATAGCTATCAAAATTTCCAATTCAAATTCTAAAATCGAAGAGGGGCTGCAGTAGTGCCTGTTTGTTAGGTCCATGAAAAAAGTGCGCAAGGTCTTCGATACTGTAAGGTTCTGTTTAATTATACCGATCAGAAAATATTTATCACTTACTATTTCCGAAAACGTGTTAGAGTTTGTCTCAGAGAGGAAGTAAATAATTGCACTTTTTTGTTGGTTTTCTCCTCCATAAATTTGGCTTTCTATTTATTTCTTAACGATTTAAATAAAATAAAAATTTGAAATTAAAATTAATTAAAACTATCTACACAAATAGAGTTTTGAATTTCCAATAAAGTAGGTATCGAAATTTCATAACTAATTTAAAAAAATTTTTCAGGATTTTCGAAAATCGTAATTTTGTTTTTTTCTAGTTCTCAGAACAATTTTGGGTTTTGAATACGAGTTTAATTGTGAAATTTAGTTTTTCAGTTCTGATCTTCTTGACAAGTACTAACTGACCCTGGAACCTTTTGTTGATTATTTTTATCAAATAATCGATAACGGATATAAAATGTGGAAAAATCGAAAACGAATATATTTCCTCGTTTTAAATGATGTTGATGAAATTTTTGTAAGAATTTTTATTAACAAAATTAAGGGTTTTCCAATATGATGGCTATATTTTTTAGGGTTGACTGTGAAAATACTTACAACTAGATTCAAAAACACAGCTTGATGATTTCAAGGTAAAAAGTCCATATTTAATATTGAAGTTCAATAAAAAAAAACAATTTCATTACTTAAAATCACGTTTTTTTGGGTTCCATAGAACACAAAAGGAAAAACGGAACCATTATAAGAAGGTTTATGTGTCCTTCTGTCTGTCTGTCACAATGTCAGAATGTTAGGTATTCATAACGCACACATATTTCAACATTCAAATATTATTAAATAATATTTTTTTCAATTTTTAATATGGGTGGGTTGTAACCCCTAAAAATCTTTTGTATCTTGGGGTATCGTTTGAAAGGGCTACTTTCAAGGGTTAAAAAAAATAATTTCAAAATTTTGGTGAATTGGTTATAAAGATATAACCCGGAATTAATACCCCCCCCCCCCCCCCCCCACATATGATCTTTTAGGTTTCTAAAGCTAAAATTTTGATATTATCAGGCTTAGTATATATTGAAGTGAAAGATAATAGCAAAACTTATAAGACCACCTCTTATAAAATTACTCTTGCATCCGTCTCTTTGAATATTATTCAGTTATCATAGGCAAATTTGTATATACTTAAATTCGGTCGATCGACTGTTCGTTGATAAAGTTCTGGTACGGTACCCTAATTGCGCGAGTCCGATAATCTGAAGAGCCTTTCAGTACAATAAAAACGTCTAGGACTGATCGTTTTCACAGTATACGTCTAAAACTAGAAATTTTTTTATGACAACATCAAGGGTTGCCCGATTGACGCTCTCTGTGTTGACGCGTTTTTAGGCAGTATCCAAATATACAGTGAAAAATGAAATTTTTGTATTACACGAAGGAGTTACTCGATTTGTCCCAATTTTTTTTTAAAGTCCGTGTGCAAAATTGCAGCTCTCTAAGTACATGAATTCTCATATCATGAGGACAGACAGATAGACAGAAAGACGAACATGCAAAAATTAAAAAAAACTTCTAATATTATGCGCGGGTGCCCAATTTATTCTGCTCTACTATCATTTTTTCGAGGTGTTACAAAGCAGAATGACAATCTTTGTATACCCTATAGATTTCATCTAGGTTATAAAAAAACGGTATTGTACGAAGAAGGATTTTGAATAGACTGCGTTTAAAAGCATTTTTGAAAGTGTAATGGAATCCCTTGTAATTTTGTAATAAAAGGGGATTTTGTAAAACGGGTTTCTTTACGCGAGATTTTGGTAGATATACTGACGGAAAACATACGTAAAGTTAGCACCGCACCTTCGCCTGATTCAGTTCGGATTTATCTAATAATTTGTCGTTAATTTGTCGTGAAAACTATAAATTTCTCATGTCCTTTTTTTTAAAGGAAACTGAACTTGGTGCTAAGCTGACGTCAAGTTAGCATCGTAACTCTTTGTAACTCGGTCAAACTTTATCGGATTGGAAAATTTCACATCTTGGAATTTGTCGTTAATTTGTCGTGAAAACCATAAATTTGTCGTGTCTTTTTTTTCTAAAGGACACTGGATGTGGTGCGATGTTGACATCAAGCTTACACTGTAACTCACTGGAACTCGGCCAAACCTTATCGGATTGGAAAATTTCACTTCATGGAATTTGTCGTTAATTTGTCATTAATTTTTCATGAAATCCATAAATTTTCCGTGTAATTTCAGCTAAAAGAAACTGGATGTGGTGCCAAGTTGACGTCAAGTTAGCACCGCAACTTACTGGAACTCAACCAAAACTTATCAGATTGGAAAATTACACGTCTTGGAATTTGTCGTTAATTTGTCGTGAAAATCATAAATTTGTCGACAAATTCCAAGATGTATAATTTTCCAATCCGATAAGTTTTGGTCGAGTTCCAGTAAGTTGCGGTGCTAGCTTGACGGCTACTTAGTACCACATCCAGTTTCCTTAAAAAAAAGGACAGATAGTAGTAGGTACCGAACTATATCAGGCAAAGTTGCAGTGCTAACTTTACGTAAGTGGACGGAAATTGTCAAGCCAAAATTATAAACTAAAACGCTTATTTAACGATGAAAAACCATTCTTGGCCACTATATGTAAAACGGTTATTCAATGTGTTCCACAATGGGTGTAGTTCGCTCTAAGATGAGGACACAAGAAGTTTTTTCAGCTGTACGAAACATGCTGCTTGAGGATAATCGCGGTGCATCTAAGTTATCTCTGAGCATATGCATGATCTGAATATAAATGATTCTCCATCAGTAACGCACCCAAGATTTGGCTTGGGGGGGGGGGGGGGGTGTCCCAAGTCCTAACGAGTCGGAAAAAAGGGCTCTAAAGTCGCGTCCTGCACCCATCAAGGACTGCTATTGTAGATTAAAAGGTTTTATTTTATTTTATCGAACTTTGTAATAATATACAGACCACATTTTATAACTTGTAAATTATGTTCAGAAAACTGACATTCTGGAGGGGGACCGGTCCCGTTTGTCCCCCCTCTCGGTGCGCCCCTGTTCTCCATGAACATAATTAGGTATGATCATTAGGAAGATTAATGCTCGGTGAATACAGCATACATACAATTGCGAGTTGAATGAAGAATAAAATTAGCTCAAGAAATTCAATCAAGATCGGGCAAAAGCCAGAAAGCAAGCAACAATCACAGCAGAGTAGATTTTCTCATGCGACAAATTTGTTCAAAGAGGAATACCCGCTTTAAGCCTGACATTAACAGACATGTGAGATGTCTTAAACGATGCATTATGATACTCTGAACATATTTATTTCAATCAAAGGGGGGGGGGGGTAAAAGTTTGATCTAGTACATTCTGGTAAACCTAGTACAGAATCGGATTCCTTAGGTCCTGAGATGAAGTTTGAGTACCCACACTTCTATGTTCGGAGGCTTAAATAGCGATCCTCAATACTCACTTTTTTCGTGTTTCCCCCCTTTTAATTCGAACTGAGGTACTAGATTTTTCACACCTTAGATCTGCTTTAAATCGGTAGGGTTATGTCCGATCGGAAAACGGATTTTTCCTCAACTCATTATCAGCTACAATTCGTTGTTAAAGAAAATTTGTCTCGGCATACTTTTTAGTGTGGGGGGGGGGGGTAGGTAACTCCGACGTGCGAGTGTTGGATCAAATACGGAATGTTGCATATCAATAAAATAAAGGTCTCACCCAGTACTATCGGGTGCTCGATTGTAAACTGTTTTCTCATAGGAAGTTATTTATCACGACGACGCACCAATTCCCCGCAATTAGGTACGAGAAGTATTTAGTAAAGTCCAGTTTTTCACCCAAGAAAGTCGCTCAAGCTACTACATACGATCGCCAAGCTTTCTTCCGCTTAATTGAAATAAACATTGCTAATAAAATATGTTCAGAGAATGCTAATGCATCGTTTAAGACATCTCTCGTATTTGTTGATGACGGGCCTAAAGTTGTATAAAAAGTGAACATTCTGGGGTTCTTGCATCTTCATCTACGATTGACTATGGAACGATGGTTCAGTGTTGAATCTGATTTAAGCGTATAGAAAAAAGCGTGCAGAACATAAAGTCGAATATAAAGTTGAAAATAAATTAAAATAAAATAATTCTGAAGTTTTCTTTGTCGCGAACCCTTTTCATACTTTTACTGATTGAATTTGGCGCAACTGTCTGTCTTTTTTCCTCTCTAACCTTCAAACCCTCAGTATGATGTTTTTTGAATAGAATAATATGGGTTTACCTAACTATTCATTTCATTTAAAATATAAAAAAATATTTTGGTTTACAAAAAAAAAAAAAAAAAATTCCAATAAATATTTTGAACTTTCGTCAAATTAAAAATCAAGTAATATTTTTGAAAAAGGGTTAATACTTCCGAAAAGTTAAAAGTAAGTAAAAACAAAAAATCCAATTCAGTTAATAATTTAAAATGATTTTACCTGATTTTAACCTTTATGTTTTGTTTTTCCAACACACAGTTAAACCGCAAATCACTGTTTATGTAGGTTAGTTAAAAAATTTTCGTCTTTATTTCAAATATATTTTTTTGGCGGGAAATATTTGAATTTTAATCCAAAAAAAAAAAATTTCACGTTCACTTAACAATAAGAATTTTTTCGACACTTATTTTTTTCTGTCTGTTAACTATAACTGACGTTCCTGAGATGTTCTAAAAATTATTTAATTGTTCCCGAGTTATCTTTAAACACAAAATTTAATTTAATTTTTTTTTTTTAATTTTAATCTAATCGCTTTAATTTTTACTTATGAACAAAAAAACGAAAAAAAAAAAACCGAATCAAATTTTGTCAAGCCTCTCTAACGATGACAACAGCAGCAGTTTTGAACTATTTTATTTCTCACGTAGGTACCTAATTCGCGTATAGAACAATCAGTTTGCCGCTCAGCACAAATCTGATATGGTCATTAGCAAAACGAGTGCTGTTATAGGGGAGTTATTCCGGCAAATTAAAATATTTTTATACATGAGTGTGTATTAGTTAAATCTCCATCATAGCCGCATAGAGAATCTACATATAAAATCCGTTGTAAGATTGTTTTTTTTTTTTTTCAAAACAACTCATAAAATGTAGAGAAGTCCAAGAAGTCCCATAAAAAAAAGATTCTCTACGGAAAAAGTGAATTTGCTCTGCTCTGTGGTGTGTTAGTATGTAAAGCGCGCCTATCAAACCATACCATGCCACTACAAACTACACAGTCTCGAAACATGCTGGTGCTGCTGCTGATTTTCAATTCGGTTCGGGTATTGTAAAAGTAGAAGAACAGTTGCTGCTGAACGTGGAGCGCAAGAGTGAAGATTGTTTATAAATCAAAACTCTACGTCTCTACTCAACCACGATTCCCACCAGAGAGCTCAGAGGAGACTTATTGTGGTGGGCAAATACAGCAGCAGCAGGCCGGGTCCGAGAGCAAAACTGTAATCACACTTTGCAAAAACCGCGTATATAATCGAATTTTGAGCGTTGTTTTTGCGAGGCTTGGATGTATTGCAGCAAGAATCTCAAACGGTTGATAGAACCAAATTTCTCATCCCACCTGGACCAGACCCAACAACGTACTCCTCCACTCCTTTGATATGGTTCTCAAAAAGCTACTCAATTTTCGCTGCTGAATGGGTGATGGACAACAGTGACTCGCACGTCGGAAGTAATCAAATTTGTGGTACAGAGCGCATGCTCTGATGTCTTTACAACCATTCTCAGTCTAAAATGGTATGACAACACCGGCTTTGTTAGCGCGATGATTTTGAACGCTGACCTAGCACAATACTGGAAAACTGTTTTGATCGGCTACACAGGCACATTTTCGTTGTGTTATTGTTGAAGAAGGCACGCTTTCACTGTGTTGTCGTCAACTTTTGTATGGAAATTTGTGTTCTCCGATTCTGGCATGCGTGCGCATTATTTCTTGTAATTTTATTCTTATAAAAAGCGTAACATCCGTTGGTATGGTGATGCTAGCTCGCGCGCTTATACATCATCATAAGTATAGAGGTGGTATATACGCGCGTCTATATACTAGCAAGTTCCTTAATATATGTGTGTGCAGGAAGACTAGTAGGTATATATAAACTATATCCTTCCTCTCTAAAAATCTGAGTGAATCCTGAATTTTGAAGCATCTCAAGATTCAAGAGTTTCTTCCTTCATTCCATCTCCGTCCAGCTATCCATCCATCCATCCATCTAACCTCCTTCAGGAGGAATCCTTGTGTACACACTTTCATTGACTCGATTCTCTCATAAAATTCGGATGCATAGAAAAAGGAAGAAATTTGATTTTTTGCTGTAGTTGTTGTTGTTGTTTCTATAGAGGAAAAGGATGTACACATCCGCTCCTGCCTATACTTATATAGTGGGGCACGCACCTACACACCACTTTCCTATACAAAATGTCCAGAATTTCGTTTTTTATCCATCACAAGGATGATTTTGGCTGCTTTATGTACTTCATATACTTTTACATACATATCTACCTACAACATTCCTTCCTAGGGGTTGCTGTTGTTGTTTTACGTTTTTCTTCCCTGTTCTTTTTTCATCTTTTTTTTTTGTTTTTTACAAAGAAAAGTGAGAGTGGATTTTCCTACTTTTCCAGGCAGGACTCTGTGTATTTTTCAGCAGAAATTCGTATGTGACTCGTCGTGCGTTGGTAGTTTACCGTAGCAAATTCATACCTTGTTTGTCCTTGTTGCTCTGTGAATGGACGAACGTTTTAGATGTGTTTTTTTTTTGTTTTTTTTTTTGGAGTAAGTGGAGAGTTTTTTGTTTTGTTTTTGTTTTAAGAGATAAAAATGAATCAAAAATGGGAAAACAAGGACCACTTGATGTAAATTTCTTTTTATTCTATGTAGGTTAGGTAGGAGTGGATACGATTTTGGTTGTATTAATTGCTATTAAAAGTGGGCAGGTTTTTTTTTTAGTTGAGATCGTTTGATATCGTGTTAGATCGTTTTTTTTGAACTTTTGGATCAAAGATGTTTTTTTTTTATTTTATTTAAATTGATTCTTGATGGGAACTTTTATTCTTATGCAAAAGTTCAAAGCTCGATTTGCGGAAGAAAGTATAATAAGTGGGCTTGGTAGCTCAGTTGGTAAGCGCGCTGACTATTATCTCAGGGGTCAGTGGGTTCGATTTCCACTTTGTGTTGGTTTTGTGCTTCTTCTACTTAATATTTCCTTCCACTTCTATACACTTCCTACCAATCGCTAAAAATGACATGTAGTTAGTTCTCTCTCTCTCTCTTTGTTTAAATATCTCTAAAGTATGTGCCCAACGAATTTTCGTAGCTTAGAATCCACTTAAAAGAAGTAACGTACGTAAAGTTAGCACCGCAACTTCGTCTGATATAGCTCGGTGTTATCTCATAATTTGTCGTTAATTTATCGTGAAAACCATAAATTTGTCGTGTCCGTTTTTCTAAAGGAAACTGGATGTGGTGCAAGTTGACGTCAAGTTAGCACCGCAACTCACTGGAACTCGGCCAAAACTTGTCGGATTAGAAAATTATACTTTTTGGAAATTGTCGATAATTTATCGTGAAAACCATAAATTTGTCGTGTCCGTTTTTCTAAAGGAAACTGGATGTGGTGCTAACTTGACGTCAAGTTGCACCACATCCAGTTTCCTTTAGAAAAAAGGACACGACAAATTTATAGATTTCATGACAAATTAACGACAAATTCGAAAATGTATAATTTTCCAATCCGATAAGTTTTGGCCGAGTTCCAGTGAGTTGCGGTGCTAACTTGACGTCAACTTAGCACCACATCCAATTTCCTTTAGACACGACAAATTTATGGTTTTCACGATAAATTAACGACAAATTAACGACAAATTATGAGATACATAGCTCCGAACTATATCAGACGAAGTTGCGGTGCTAACTTTACGTACGTAAAAAAGTACAAATTAGGTAAACCGTAGTAGACCTAATAAATAACTTTGTACTTCTTTTTAAAGTAATTTTTTATATGTAGAACACTCACAGAATGAAACCTGTTATCTTTGTTATTTGCATGAAGAGATCCTACAGATCTGTGAATTTTTTTATAACAAAATTAAAAAATAAAATAAATCTGAAATTAATCAATTGGTGCAAGTTGGCGGTCAGATAAGGTAGCCATTTTTCAGTATATATTCAGTTTTCAGATCCAAGAAGAGTTTTTACCATTTTGTTTTTGTTTAAATTTTAAATTCATCTTGAATCAAATTCTATTCATTGACCTAAACTGGTTCAGTTCCAATTGCATGCAAAATAATAACAACAAAAAGAACACGTGAATCTGATTTTCGGCCCATCGTTACTTATCGCGCCCTCGCATGATGGACCAAAATAGAGGAAAGAACAATGCAAATAAAGTTACAAAAACTACAGATACTTGCATGCGTCGAAATAACAGGGGTGCTCTGAGGACTTGCCCTATATCAGCCTTAAAACTGATATTGGTCTTACCACTTCTACATCTTTTCATTAAAAAGGACGCTGCTCTTAGTACCTACTAAGGTACTAAATGCCAGTTCCAGAAAACCTGACGGCTTAGTCGGTCGACAAAAAAAAATTCTTGTAGAATTTCAAAACGAATAAATAGCCTCCAAATTCACAGATATAATGCCGAAGACTCTTAGATTTTGGTGCCACTTTGAAGTGCTTATAGAAAACCATTAAAGCTGGAAAATCATTGAACTGAATTTTCCCACTCGTCTGGTACCACAGACGGATCTAAAACCAAAGATATGGTGGGTGAAGGAATTTATGGTCCGAGAATGGGATCCTATCCAACTACTTTTCAAGCAGAAATTCAGGAATCAATATATACAAAGAGGCTAACGGCACGCAAAAGAAAAAAATATATATAAACTCGAATGCCTTCACTTAAAAGCTGGTTTGAATTCTGTGGGATTGTCCTAGATTTACTATCAAAAGATAATAAAGTAACCTTTAAATGGGTATCAGGACACGAGAGGGATGAGGGTAATGAGACCGGTGACTACTTAACCAGGTAAAGAGCAGAATCTTAATTTATCGGACCCGAACCCTTTCGTAGCTTTACAGAAAGGCACCTAACATGAGAAATAATATTTTCCAAAATAGAAAAGGCGGCTCACCAAATATAATGGTAGACCTTCCTGCAAAAAGATACGCGAAGAAGGTCATTAAATTCCCATACAAAAACTTTAAAAAAGTAATCAACTGCGTGCTGAGCAACCAGATCAGACTATTCGCTTTGGCACAATGACTGGCCATTTCCTACTTGGGTACATGCCTATGCAAATGGGCAAGACCATTTACGAATATGATACCTACCGGTTCTGGCAACGAAGTTATAGAATCTGCAGAGCACTTTCTTTGCAAATGTGCAGGACTTGCTCGACAAAGTTGCCAGGTTGCCAAGTTGCCAGTTCTGCAAATATCGCTGAACCTTAAGAAATTTCTTGTTACCAATCGTTAGAGTTCAGTGGGAAATAATGATCCCACGGAAAGAGATATAAATATAAAAGTGGTGCCATAAGCTTTCATGCATTTTTGACGCAACGGGCAGTCCATTTATATACCATTGATTGCAGTGTTTTTGGATCTGCCCCCCCCCTATTTATAACAACAATAATAATCACATATAGATGGCTCTTTTCTGGTCAGACATGGAGTGGATCGAACCCATTATAGGTAATGCTTTCCAACAGGATATTTAAAATACAGCACTGGAGGTATACACCACCAGAGGTTGTCCCCAAGAAAAAGTATTATATCCATTGCTGTAGTCCATGGTAGTTGATGACCTTTAAATCTCTTTAAATGTACATTACATGTAGGAATTAAACGAGGAAAAAAGAAGTTAAAGCAAAAGAGTACGTATTAAGAAATGAAGAAATGAGAGAGAGCTAAGAAAACTTGCAATGAGTAAAATTAAAATAATGCTAAGAGAAAAGTTAATAGAAAAAAAAGAAAATAAACGAAAAAAAAAGAATAACAAATATAGAAAAATAAAACTAAAGATAACTAAATAATGCACTCCAATAAAAACTATGTTGGTAAATATTTACTTAGCAAGGTCATCCAAAACGAGCCGATCCGATTTTTATAGTATATCAATTGATTTGAATTGTCTACTGAAAGTCCCCTGGTCCTAGTAAGTTGTATATCATGTGGTAACAGATTTCATTTGCGAACACATTGGACAAAGTAAGAACGCTGCCTGTATTGGGATCTACAACGCGGTATTAGGAGATTCCTATGTCTATTCGACTGCAAGAAACTCAGCTTTTCAAATAGGTATCCTGGCTGCTGGCTGAATTTGAATCGATGTAAAAACTTTAGCCTATATTGAGTTAAGTAGGCTTCTAATGGACAATCAAGCAAAGAAGCAATGTATGGGGAGATATGACTATCTCGAGATAGTTTATATATAAAGCGAAGTACATCATTATAAGACACTAGGAGCCTTCTCCGGCAGACGGAGTCAAGCGACGAAAATATTTTACAGCCATAAGTAAAATAGGGAAGAATTAGGGATTTGACAAGTTTTTTCCGAACATGGAGTGCTAGCAATTCTGAATTTAGCCATAATCTTCTTAAGCAGCCATATATTTTCCCTAAGGTGGCACTAATGTGGTCACAACAAAAAAATTTTGAATTGAGTTCAAAGCCCAGACTTTTTGCAGAATCAACGTAGTTTCGTTTTGTTGAGAAATATGGCTGGTAAAGCGTGAGAATCGATTTTATTCCTATAAACTGCCAGGCATGTAGATTTGTCAGGATTTAAGTCTAATTTATTACGCAAAGACCAGTTATAAATGCGTTGTAAATCATCGTTTAACCTGCATACACAGTCTTCCATTAAGCCTATGGGTCTGGTTAAGTGGATCTGTACATCATCAGCATACATATGAATAGATGCATCCACGATGGCATCAGGAAGGTCATTTATGTAAAGACTTAATAATAATGGACCTAATATAGATCCTTGAGGAACACCGCGGTATAAGAATGCTGTATCTGAGAGCTGGTCATGTACTCTTACAATTTGGCTGCACCTATTTAGAAGGCTGTAAATTAGTTTAGCTGATGATGCTGAAAAAGAAAATTGGCGATACAGCTTTTGCAGCAAATTACTATGGTCAATAGAGTCAAACGCTTTGCTGAAATCAAGTACTGCTAATATTGATAGATGGTCATTATCTAAAGCCTCGTGAATGTCTGATGTTACTTTAAGCATCGCAGTTTCACAGCTATGATTACAGTGGAATCCTGATTGGTTAAGAGACCCTTGCGGTCTACATATTCCGTGAATTGCGAATAGAGCACCTTTTCAAAGACCTTGGCTAAGAAACAGAGAAGACTAATTGGACGGTAATTACTCGCCAGAGAACTATTAGATTTTTTTGGAATGGAAACCACTAGAGCTTTTTTTGCAATGAGTAGGAAACTGAGATGAGATGTCATGAGGCAGTAATTGAAGATATGATCTAGTATCCTAGCTATATCTGGACCAATCAATTTAATAAAACGGGGAGGTAGCTCATCTGGTCCCATTGCATTAGATTTAATAGATAGTCAGTAAAACTTCTCTTTCATCAATGTTTCGAAAAGCAAAGCCATCAGAATAAAATTCTTCAGCAGAAATATCAGTGAGTGAAGCTTGTGAAAAAGTATTAGGCGCTGACGAATTTCCTGCGAAGTAATTATTCAATACATTTGGATCTACACATACTTTTGTGGTTTCACGCCCATGTATCCCAAAACTTCGAATGTTTGCCCATAGTTTCTTTGGTGGTAATTTCGCGTCAAGTTTACTATTAAAATAAGCTTGCTTTGAATATTTTATTATTACACTGGTTCTATTACGAACTTGCTTGTATATCCTACGAATCTCATTAGATCGCGTAGCTTTATAGCGTCTATAAAGGAAATCACGTTCCACCAGTAGAATATGAATTTGAGGAGTCAACCATGGGCAGCCTTTATTTTTTATATTACAAACTCTTTGTGGGACATGTCTTTTGTATAGATTTAAAAGTATGACTTCAAAAGTAGCTACCTCATTATCTACGGATACTAGTTAGGTTATGTGGATGACCTTGTAATCATTATCAAAGGTAAATATGAGCACAAGAAGTCCTAAGTTTTTGTCAATACTGGTATGCTGTTGTACATAGTAGCAAAACATCAACTATTCACCAAATGAAGGAAAATAAGTAATATAACCAGTCCTACCATCTTTTGTGTGGAGATTTCAATATCCAAGGAAGCTAAATATCTTAGGATAACTCTCGATGAAAGCTCAATAGTCTAGAAAAGTACACTAACGTTGTGAAACTGTAGAAAGCTAGCTGGGACATATATGGATTAAAGCCAAATGTAAAGATTTTGCTTTACAAATCAGTAGTCAGACCCATAATTACCTACACTGCAACAGAGTACAGGTACAAGTGTACATAAAAGACAACTATCAGGAAGCTAAATAAGCTCCAAAGGATGATCTGTCTAACTGGAACACTGGCGCCATCTATCGGCACTCAGCAACATTGTTGGAAAAGAGGCTGGGTGAAAGGTGTACCTGTCATTCAAGGTAAAGATATCGAAGTGGGAAGAAATATAAGTACAAATCTAGGAAACGAAGCTCTAATCAGGTACACCCCGACAGTTCTAAAACCGAGAAAGGTGTAGGAAAGTTACATTGAAATTTATTTTCACTGTGTTTTTTTTTATTTATTTTATATTAATAATTACAATTCACTGTGCCGCGCACTGCAAATAGTTTAATTTTCTTCGAAATTCCCTAAAAAATAAAACTAACTTTAAAATTTCCGTTGCCTAAAAAATTTTCCCATCTAACCAGGTATGGTGGTTATATACCTCTTTTTATAGTGTCTGGTTTCATAAATTATCGCTTACCTTTCCAGAGAAAATCATGAAAATACACAAATTTCCATATGACTCTGTATGTAATTAGTGCATAATAGTGAAAAAAATTTACATAAAGCGTTAGAAAAATAAATCTATAAAAAAAATATTCGAGGTGAACTACATACATATGGAGGATGAATATATAACGGTACCCCGGTGTCCTTTGCAAATCTATTTACTTTTTGCTAAACCTCATACAAACAAAACGATATTTTGCAAGGTCCTGGAAAGTATCGTAGAAGATTAACTACTAGATTGCTCTGTCCTAGATTGTTTTATGAGTTTACAGCAACCTTCCTAAAATTCCATTTATGGCCAGTTAGAGACCTCTTAGAGAAGTGATCTTTTTATGTATTCTGCTCACTGTTTTTTAACAGTTTTTTATTGATCTAGGCATAAGTCGTGTTTCGCTTTTTTACCGATTGTTTATTTTTTATGGCGTTAATTAGTTCTTTTTAGTGTGTTCTTTTTTTTCGTTTACGTAACTATAAAAGTTAATTGTGGAGGTTTAACTTTTAGATGAAAATTTACAGTGTATATAGTATCAATTCATAAGCGTGCCTCCTTTGTATTTTTTAATTTAAGGAATTTTGAGTACTTCTGTTTTTTTTGTTTTTGTTAGAATTAGAGGCGAGTTTTTAGAGAGAGATATTAAAAAATTTTAATAAACAAATTTTCTTAAAAGAAATATAGAAAAGAAAAAAACCACACCAAAGTTCTCCTTAAAAGAAAGAAACCTCTAAGTAAAATTCTAACACCAGGCTTAGTCTTAAAAAAAAAAACAAAATCAAGTAAACTTCTAGACAAGGGTGAATTTTTATGACACTTTTGCTGGGAAACATAATTAAATTTCGACGATCCGTTCTTGATCCAATTAGGACTGTCTTGTTTAGGAGTCATATAACGTGAAATAATTGTACGCGAAGGACCTGTTCAGCGTGAACACACAGTACTTTAATTTCTATTGATAGCAGAATACACACACACATATTGTGTGTACTTTATGAGTTTTAAAGGAGCTCTGCCATACTACAAATGAATCCAGTCGCTGCGGTTTTAGCGTATATAGAAAAGTATCAGATTACAAGGTGAAAATCACCAAAACTGTCAACGAACTGTCACTCACAGGATATTTCTAGCCGTTACAGTTTTTTTTTTGTTTTTTTCACTTGCGCTTAATTGGCTTCTTGATTGCAATCCACAATGGGAAAATATCTGTTTCATTTAAGTTTTAGACAACAAAAAAAAACATATCTCGATGACAGGCATAAGAATATTGTTAAAAAAAAAATAACAACGGTAAAGGAAAAGAAAAGTTGCATTAATTTAGAAATGAGATTGAGTTTTTACTCTTTCGAGACCCATATAGTGTATGGACAATATTTCAAGCTATTGACATTAGTAAAGAAATATAAGACAAGCGCACTACCGAGGTATACTGTCCGTTTGTTGGCTTTAAGCCAAAAATAATAATTTTATGAAGAAATTTTGATAGTATAACTGAGTGTTTCGATCAGCAGCACAGGGCGATCTCATCAGGACAACAATGAAACCCTGAACTATCTGCTGTCTACACTGCAGTGGTTTATTGTGGGCAGACAACTTTTTACTCTAGAATTAGAATTAAGTCGATAGCTTTGATTTAGTGTTTTGGTTATCAATAGGAGGAAATATGACAAATCGATCTTCTTAAGCTTCAAGAAAATCGTCCTAAATGTAGATGGCCCAATTATATTGGCTATGTCCCAGCGTCAGATTGTCTCTGACCCAAATTTTAAATTTACACTTTGTTCATTAAGTGGAATGAAATCGCATCTATGTAAGTTTTAACATTAAAGTTGATATGGAATCATTTTGACCATACAACTTATGTTTTGTTTAGAATACATACATTCATTTATTATGTTTTCTTTTAGTAGTTGCAGTCCTTGCGGTTTCTTTGCGTATACACGATCTTTCAAATATCCCCACAAAAAGAAATCTGGTGGTGTTAATTCGGGTGATCGTGATGACTAATTAACATCTCCAAATCGTGAAACGATACCGTTACCAAAAACCAATCGCAACAAATTCATTGTTTCCTTGCAGTATGTGACGTAGCTCCGTCTTGTTGAAACCACATTTCTTGAGTGTTATCAAGTTCAGGAAACCAGGAAACAAAAATTTTCGAACATAGCCCTGTAACGTTCACCATTTACAGTCAATGCATTGCCATCTTCGTCTTGGAAAAAGTACGAACCATCAATCTTGTCTGCTGTCCTCGTGCTTCAAGCGGTCTTCCATTTCGAGATTAGTCACAAACAGAACCCGATGACTGAAAACGACCGACTAGATTGCGTACTGGATTTCGTGATGGTGCATTTCTGGTGTTAAAAAAATTTCGAAATTTTCTTTGGGTTTGAATTATTGAATTTTGACTAGCAAAATAAAACTCAACAGTTTTTACTCGTTCCTCAATTGTATACATGGCCAATGAATCTCCCTAACGTTGTTTCTAATACCTAAAAATAAAAAGAGAAGAAAAATAAAAAATAAAAAAGTTATATCAAAAATACAATGTTCTGTGACTTATGGCCCACCCTGTATATATATGTTATGCCAATCACAGTTCATCCGGGCCACATAGTCTTCGATGAGACCTAGAGGACGTCTGAAATAGTTCTGAACGTCGTCAGCATTAATATGGATGTTGACATCTTGTATTATTTCAGGCATATCATAACTGAAGAGTATAGGACCAAGAATAGAACCTTGTGGTACTCCACAAGACAAAGGAAGAAAATTTGACTAATTATTGTCCCCAAGAGGAACCTTTTGCGATCTACTGTTTAAAAATTCCTTGATTAAAAATGAACAGCTCGACATGAAAAATGGAATATATAAAATTATTTTTCTAGGAAGTTTACTTGCCAAACACTGTCGAAAGCTTTGAAGGAATCGAAAAGCGCCAGAACACAAATATCTCTTTTATCAAGTGCAGTACGAATGTATGTTGTGACTTTAAGGAGAGCACTGGGTCGAAACCCAGATAGACAGCTACTTATGCGGTTTTTTTTACAGTGTGCACTATGGAACCTGCCAATATAGTAGTTCCTCCAGAGCCTTCGAAAGAAAACAAAGCAAGCTGATGGATCTATAATTAGCAGGAGTTGTAACCGAAGCCCTCTTAGAGATAGGAGGTACGTGCGCTGTTTTCCATATTTTTGGGAACATCGATCTCGTAATGCAGGTATTGAAGATATATGTATAAAAGTGGGCCCATAATGAGCGGAGCAATTAACTTCACAAAACGAAGTGACATATTGTTAGGGCCGACAGCATTAGATTTAATACCGAAAATCGCAATTCAAAGCTTAACAGCTCTATCCACTCGTGGGAAACTAAACTCAATAGAGCTATAAAGAGAATTCAAACCTGCCAATAGAGAGATTGATGATAAACTATGAAATTTTTTTAAGTTCCTGTGGGCTCAGGTTGCACTTATAGCCATCCTACCTTCAAATACGTCAGTATCACACAAGCTATGCCATAACATTTTCGGTTGAACCCTTACATCAAACTTGTGCTTATAATACTTACGTTTAGCTTCGCGAAATTTTACATTAATTCTATTCCTTAATGGCGTGTAAATCTTGCTACTTTCAGGAGTCCCTCAATAACAAAAAAGGGTTCTCAGGTTATCCGAGTAAAAAAATCATCTACGAAATAGAGAAGCAAGAATAAGTAGAAAAATATTTCATAAAAAATATCAGTTACAAAACACAATTATGTTTCATGAAAAAATTCCCAGGTTACTTGTAGCCCAGGTTTGTGAACGCAATTTGATAAAAATGTTGTCATTAAATGATTTTTAATAAAAGTGCGTCATTTATTGAATGCGGAATAATAAGAGAAATCCAATGGAAAAATATGTTTTCGAGATATGTAGATATGTATAAAAAAAAACCGGTAACATAATAGTAATTAAAATTGTTTAACTGATAACTATTGAGTCAATATTTTACTGGAGGCAGTTAGTTGCAATATGATACCTATGTAGACTTACAAAACGTTTTTGTAGAGGTATTGTTTTTGCGTTAACGTATGAGACGAAATTATTTTAACTAAACTAAAACTAGAAAAATATGAGTTTTCGAGGTCTTCAACAATTTTAGCAATAATTTTTTTAAGAACGGATTTGCTAATCGAACTAGGTTTTTTATAAACTACTTTTTTCTTTTCCTTCCTAGTTTTAGGGGGGAGGGAGTGTGAACCACCCTGTATAACGAAAGTCGTTACTAGTTGGATATAAGGCATGAAAATAGTACTAGTCGTCGCTCCGAATTTCATACCTATTCTATCAGGACAGTGGCCTGGTGTCTCGGATCATGAGCTGGTCTTCTCTACCTTTGATCTGAGTTGCCCGGCCCCCTGTAGACAGAGAAGTTTCCGCAACTTCACAGCTATACAGCATGATGCTCTCAGGAGTGATGTCTCCGCCATGGACTGGTCTATTATCCATAACACCCCGGACCCTGAACTGGTTGCCTCCTTCGTTACCAGCACCCTGAATAATCTCTTCCGCTAACATGTCCCATTAAAAACAATTAAATCTGCAGATGAAAGAATTTTCAACCACCCTGACATAATTCTCCAATGTCAGCTTAGACACATCGCTTACACACGTTGGAAAAGAGACAAAACTTCACTCAACCATTCCGAATACAGCAGAATGCGCAGGAAGGCTGGCTACCTGATCCGGTCCAAAGCTAAGGAGCTTGCTAGGCGCAGCTTTGAAAATGGGGTTGACTGAGGCAAGATAAAGGAAGTTGGGCTTGGTTCTAAAGCTCGTTGCTCAATGGATGTCGACCCGGACGAGATCAACCGCTTTCTTTCTAGTCCGCCAGAGGTGCAGACCTTAGTTCCTATTCGCACTTCACATCTACACTCTTCCGCTTCAACACCCCACAACGACACCCGAACAGACACGGCGGGGCCAGACGCTAACAGCGATGCAGCAGCACCACTGGACGATGCGTTCTCACTGATGAACTGTACCGAGAGCGATGTGCTGGTGGTAGTCATGCGCATTAAATCAAATGCTGTTGGCTCAGACTGCACCCCTATTAGATTTCTCAAAATTATTTTACCAATTATTCTCCCGCATTTGACCACACTATTTAATAAGCTCATCACCTGTTCCCACTTTCCCGATTGCTGGAAAACAACCCCGAGTACATTGGCTGACTGGAGGCCAATTACCATATTGCCAAGGCCTTCGAGCTTATTATCGTTGAACAAATTAGTCAGCACCTTGAAGTTCAGAGCCTGTTGAGCGAGTCACAATCCGGCTTTCGATGCAAACACTCCACCACAACAGCACTGTCCAAGGTGGTTTCTGACATCCGTTAACTGTGTGATGATGGTTCTAAAGTGGCCCATGTTCTTTTAGACCTGAGCAGGGAATTTGAATCTGTACCACACACTTCACTAATCAGTAAGCTAACAAGGTTATTCAATTTGTCCACTCCAGCGAGCTCACTTATAGCCAGCTACCTATCAAATCGACAGCAAATTGTCGAATCAAATGGAAAAATATCCTCCCCTGGTGAAGTGGGCTCTGGTATCCCACAAGGGTCTGTTATGGCCCCTATACTCTTTTCCATGTACATGAATGATATATCGACAGTTCTCACAGACTCTACACTACTATCGGATCTACGCTTTCACCTATATGCTGATGACCTACAAATATATCGTGCGTCATCGGTTATAAATATCAACGTACTCATAGCTAATCTCAATGATATCATAAAGGACATCTCACTATGGTGCTGGCAAAATAAGCTTAGCATCAACCTAGCAAAAACACAAGAAATAATCTATTCATCCTGTTCCAGGACTCTTGCTCCTTCCAGCACGATCCCTCCGCTGATTGTTCAAGGTCAGGTTGTTCCTCTCTCCATCAATCCTGTCAAAAACTTTGGATCCCGTAGCATCTATGGCCAGGGGACCACTATGTGGAATAGGCTGCCTACACTAGTACGAGGTGCGACAGCGCTAAAAAGTTTTAAAACTCTGGCACTGGAATATTTCTCCACATGTTCAACCATATGGACTCTTGCTAGAGTCATCCACATCTACGACTCACAATGTCAAGAGATCCGAATTCCGAATAAAAGATAGAGGTGTAGCCAGGTTCCAAAAATTATTCTCACAAGGATACTCGGCCTTAGTTATCTAAAATAATTGGGTTTACACACTGCCTATTTTCTAACAGTGTTAGTTTTAAGCTATAAGGCTAAGGGATAGTCAATTTATGTTGTTTTTGTTATTTTATTTATTTTATTCTGTTTTAAGTTTCCGACTGTTATACCGAATCAGTAGATTCATTGCAATACTGTTAGACAGTCCTAACTTTATCTTTAATATTTGTTGGGTACACGGTCCTCTACCTCATAATTTTAATGTATATTTATAAGGATCAGTAGTATTAAGCTTTAAGGTGTTAGCCTTAGTTATTAATACTTACTTCTAGAGACCTTGAATATCGGAGTATCTTTGCTCTACCATATTTTTCCTAATACTTAGCTTATAATATTATCTAATAAGAAATTGGTCACTTAAACTTAAATTTGAGATTCTAAAAATTCAAACTTGAGTTTGAGTCACCATACCGCAAATATTATATAGACATGAGCAATCTAACATTACGTCCTTGTACTTATTCTAAATACAACAATTTAATTAATCGCTGTTACACTACTTAGAACCTAAACTACTCTGTAAATATGTCTTATTACCTAGTCGCTATACCCAACGCTAGTCTGCGTGGCGCATATGCCGGGGTTTATAATAAATAAACTTTGAATTTGAATTTGAATGTTTCCACATCGTAAGTAGGTAAATGGAAAATATTCCATTGTACATAGTTTATATGAAGATTAAGAAAACTTGCATGCAGGCAGGTCTAACTAAAGATCTGATGCAGATTTGAATTGATATAACCGAAAAAAGTTTTTGAAAGGAAATTTTGAAAAAAAAAATCCCGAAAGCAAAATACTAATTGTCAAAATTAAAAAAAAACTCATAAATCAAAATCTCAGATGTCAAAAAAATTACAGAAAACTCAAAAAAACAAATCTCAAATGTCAAAATTAAAAAAAAACTCATAAATCAAAATCTCATATGTCAAAAAGATTACAGAAAACTCAAAAAAACAAATCTCAAATGTCAAAATTACAAAAAACCCAAAAAATCAAAATCTCAAATGTCAAAATTACAAAAATGCTAAAAATCCCTAAAAAATTACGAAATATTATCTCGAAAATAAATCGGAAAATGTAAATACAAATTTTTAAAATCCGAATACAATCAAAATCTCGTCTACTAAAAATCCCCACTAAATTCGACTTCAAGGAAATCAGAACGAATGAAGGATTTTGAGATCCTAATGATAATGATAACCAGTTGAATAAAATTTTGCATTTGAAGACTTCAAAAAGTTTACAATGATTGTGGAATTTTGAGACACGGGATGCAGGAGATGATTTTATTTGACGATTACGAGAGGCTTTTATCTAAATTCTGAATAAGTCCTGAATATTGTAGCCAAAATATGAGCAAAAAAGTGTTAACGAATTTTTAACCATTATGAGTAGTTTTGAAGATATAGAGGAACTGGTGACATAGTTTTTGATGGTTAGAAAGGAAAGGAAGTTAGATTTCTATATACAGTTGTTTTAGTTTATTATAAAATCCCTTTCAGTTTTTTTCAACTTTGACGTGTCGTGTCGTCCAATACCCCCAAGCTCCAGGCAAATATTGAGGTCGCTACTGTATGATATCAAAAACATCCACAAAATATTACCGCAATTATAAAAATGAGTCATTTCTTTCCATCTATATTTCTACCCCGCGGTAGACACTGTGGGATCAATATTAAAAATTTTCATTCTTACTTTCACCTGTACAGGTATATTTTAACCAAGAAGCAAACGTGAAATATTAGTCCAAAGGGATTAGCCAAATTATTCTTATTCATGTGCCATTAAAGTTGTAAGTATTTTTCAAAACATTCGGTCGTCGTCATAAAACGAAATTTAATTGTCTCGCACCCAAAGTAGGTTGATTTTCTAACTAAACAGATCCTGCCGAATTTATTAGAGGTCTTCGTCTCGTTCGATATCTGAGGATTTTTGCATAAACCCTTTTCAGGGAATGTTTACCTATAAAATCATAAGGCCATTTTCCATAAATATATGCTTCTTTATTGCTGGGTGGAAATTAGACATTCTATTTTAGTCCTTGTCCATTTAGACGGCATCCTGTGTATATTATATGCGCATATTGTCGAAGGATTTTGAATATTTTGTTTTATTATCCAGTCATAATTCATAATACACAAGGATTTAGCTTGGCTAGCTAGCCTCATTCTTATCTATAACAAAATGTGTTTGCAAAATTTCTAAATATTGGGTGCAACTGAATTTTATAGTGATGGGTGGAGTGTTTACGTGCGGTACTTCTTTAATCCTTTTGTTTTCATTGTTTTTACTGGGTTGTCTGTTGATCCTTTTTGCATATTATAGATAATTGACCCTACCTTGAAAATTAAGTTTCTTGGAAAAATTTCGCCAGGCCAATGAAGGTATATGATTTTTGTTCGACCGATGGTCAACTTAACTAGTTTTTACCGTCAAAAAATCATAGAAACTGTACTGCGAAGGTATGCGGAATGTATACGAGAAAGTATATGATTTTTGCCTAACATAGGTAGGTTCATAGAAAATTGATTTGTTTCACTCAGGGTCGTGTTTTATGCATTAAAATGGTGTTCCAAAAAATTGTAGCAGACATTTTATTGTGTTATAAAGAAAAAAAAATTTATAAAGCAAAGTTTATTACGTAAGGCAACATTTTTATGAAGCAAACGAACTTGTTTGCTTTTGTCTTTGCTCATTTATGATTGGAAAATTTTCAATTTTCTTGTTAAACTAATATTCACCCGGAGGGTTTTGTTTTTTTTTTAATTTTAGTTTTATGATTTCCAAGCAAAAAGTTGTTAAAATATGGTTGAGTCTGATTTTCTGACTTTTTAATTTCATGTTGGTTTTCTAGAAATTTATTTTTTTTCTGGATTTTTGGAAGGAGATTTTTTGTATGAATATGCTGTGCTCTATTTACCCATGTAATGGTAAGGAAAAATATAATGGAAATAAAATAAATAAATTACTTCAAGAATCAAACATTTATGTAATAACATACCGCTTATTACCAAAACCCTTTTATTATAATATATTGTCGAAGCCCGCAACATTTTCCTAGTAATTTTGAATTCTTTTACTCTGTTAATAGCAACCCCGCCTGTTAACAATATCCCCTTTATAACCTTTAATAACGCAACTTAAATTTTCTATTTTCAATGTAAATTTCCCCGCATATTGTAACAGTCAGGTTCAATTTTTCTGTTCAGCGCATTCGTAAAAAAATGTATGGATTTGCAAAAGTGTTAAAATATCTGAATGCTTCAGAATATGTTGGATAATGTAATGATAAATTTCCATGTAAAATTTCAGTGCAATTCATTAGTGTTTAGAGATCGTTCAAATCGAAAATAATTTTTTTTAGCTAGTTTGCGGACTTTCAGGAAAACTCTTTCAAAATTTTCTGTTATATCTTTTTAATTTAACAATATTTTTCCTTAATTATTTTTTACAATTTATGGAAACTTAGTTATATAAATTTATTGCAGTGAAAGACGTTTTGGAAAATTAAATTTTTATATTTTTTATAAATTTTTTAAAATCAAAATTCGGCCCGGCCGGCGCCCCAATTGTTTGACTTCGCGAAACTTTGTTCGAAGTCGATGCCGAAGTGAAATTTGTAATTAAATTAATGCATCGACTTTGCTGATTTCCTTCCACACTTTTTCCTTAACGTGGATATTTCTGAAAAGTTCAGTTCCCGTCGAAGTCCCAGGTGAAGTTGAAGTTGCAATTTAATCTTGCCACATGCATTTACCATTGGGGCTAAGTCGAAATAGACTGAGACGCCGTGTAATTGTGGCCTAAAGGGAGTCAATTATTGTATGAACTATTCTCAAATTGCCAATTTCAAAAGTTATAGAATTGCGTATAGAAGATGAGGAGTTTAACGAGTAGCTATAATGTGATGACAACTTGGAATGTTTTGGAAAATTAACAAACAGACAAAGAGATAGTATGTAGATGATCCTTGAGGCAGACCGTCCAGGCAGTGATGAAGATATTGGACGTTCTTCAAAGTGATGCTTCTATCAATAAGCTATCAAGCCGGAATGATGCGTTTCTTGCGCTGGACGTTGTGCACAAATACTTACTTGCAAATATTCTTGAATTAAAAAAACCTAAATTTACTCAAAGAATAATTTATAGAAATGTCCATAAAGTCCAAGGCACAAAAAAGAGATTTCTGATTATTTTAAGGGGATATTCTAGTCTAGATGCCCGAATTTTAGGTGATTTTTGAAGTGCCGTAAAAAAAAGGCAATCAATATTTTTCTATCCATTTTTTTATGAGTTATTTATTAACATTGCAAGAATACAGAAAAAAATTAAAAAATTAAAAATGTTAAAAATTCAAAAAATTACCAGCTGATGAAGTGGGGGGCCTCAAAAAATTGGCGCGTGATCATGCCCACGATTCCAACCCGCCTAGCAATCCGAAAAAAAAATAAAATAAAAAAGATTATTAGTCTAAAGTAATGTCGCTATGTCCGGAACTAGGAAAAAGTTGAAAATTTTTTTTTTCACAAAATGACCGCTGCCTGAAAAAAAGCAATTTTTGTACCACTTTTTTTTTTACTTTTTCGAATTTTTTAAAAGTAGTAAAAATTGAAATTTGGGAATGCGGATACTTTCGGACATAGACAAGTCTATAAGAAGACTCTCAAACAAATTTCAAGTCAATCAGTCCAGTAGAACTTGAGAAATCGTGGGCATCGTCTTGAAAAAGGCAGTTTCGAGAAGAACGCGTTTAAGGGGTAACGCCACTGTAAATTTTTTGAAAAATCGTTTTTCTTTTTTCGTTTAAAAAATAGTTTAAACCCTCTAGAATAAGAAAAAAAATGGTCCCGTGCGAGATTTTTTTTTTCCTTTGAAAATGGAGGTCGCCACCAAGCGCATCAAACTTGCTCCGAAACATGTCTCGGGAAGATGGCTGTGAGCCGCCATTTTGTTTTTTTCCCTGTCAAAAATTTATCAATAAAGTTCAATGTATGCCCGATAATACCCTTAAAAGGTTTTTTTCAAATACCTTTAATTTCGCGAGAAAAAAATTCGTGAAAAAACCTTTTTTTTTAGCCGTTACAGTGGCGTTACCCCTTAAAGTCCATACGTCCACGTGGTTTAGAAGTTAGAATTCAACTGTTAGCAGCTGGATGCAAGTGAACAATTCCATGTATTTATTTGTGATTTTTTTACCAAACTACTAATTCGAAGACATTTTCTTGGTCATAGTGACTTAAATAATTCAGACAAATTGCTGATTTTTTTCCTAATTAGCTGAGTGTTAGGTCCAACCAATGCAAAGAGATTTGATTCCATAGCTCATAAAATTCAAAATAATAAAATGTCCCAACATCTTTGAGGCCGATTTAAAAAAACAAAGTCAAGTAAGTTTTTCCCCCCAAACTTATTTTAAAAACTTAATTTCATATGTCATCATTTAGGTATGAAGTATCCAGAGAAAAGAAAAATCTTCTGCATATTGCAGTTGATAATCAGCTGAGGTGAATGAATGAAACCCGTTTTACGATCCGACATAACCCTACCGAGTTAGAGTCAATCTAAGGTGTGAAAAATCTAGCACCCCAGTTCGAATAGATTTAAGACTTAGTACGTTTTGAATAGAATTTTAGCTATGATGCCAAAGAGATATCTAAATAAAATTTACATGGTAAATAACCAATAGGACTACGTTTGAATGAAAAAGTTATGTGAGTTTTTTTAAATTGCTCTCAAAGATTTTGATACATTGTATTATTTTGAGCTTTATGGAATTTAAAAATCTCTTTTGGCGCAATGGTATGAGTTTCGGAATCAATTTTTTTTTGCGTTTGGGTGGACCTAACGAGCACTCAACTATATTAAAACAAATCAGTAATGTGCATCAATTATTCAAGTCACTAGACCAAAAATGTCTTCGTTAGTAGTTTGTTAAAAAATCATAGCTCGTAAACTACAAAAAAATCGCAGAACATACATGGGATGATTCGGGTACCCCGAAGGGTGCTCTACCTCTTGACATCCGCTTGAAACTATTCCTTGGATACATTGTTCTTGAATAAAAGTATTTCTTGGCAAATTTATGTTATTTTTTCAAATTTAGGTATAAGCAGCTACTCTTAAATCGCAAACTTTTTATAATAGCATATATTTTGCTTGTAGTCGGCTATCGCTTACTAGCAAAAATTCCATTATTCTGTGCTGTTATTCGGGGATTTTTATTGGTTATAAGCAACACCCGCTTAAAATCACGAAAAATTGAGCCCCTGTTCATTTGCTTTTATGCGCGGATTACTGCATTTTCCAAAAGCGAGTTTCTCTTTTCCTGTTAAATTTGTGATTTTCCGTTGAAAGTTTTAAAAACATCCACGAAAAAAAAAACAAATTCTGAAAATGCAAAATTTTCTGCAGGATTTTTGTGATTTTGGTTTTTTAGATTTTATTTTTCAATATTGTATAATAAAACCATGCAAATGTTTGCAGCTGATACATATTGATTGCAATTAAAGCCTTTTATTCCAAGACGATCTGCAATGATATTACAACTCAATTTCAATTTCAATTTATTTTCAATTTATTTTTTAATACACCTGGAAGAACCAGTGAGCTATAAATATGTATTCTTTATGCGCCTACTGTAACTAATTAGACAAAAAAATAAATAATCTCTAATACCATTCACATACTATACTTATTATTCTTTCATTAAATTATTTAATGAGATGATTATAGTAACCCTGACTAATTAAATATAACAATTTGGATTGATGTGTTTATAGTCAGAATGGATTTGAAATTGCTTTTATTTTTAGTGAACTTTAAAGGTGAAATGGGGTCGTTTCCCCAGTAGTCGATTACTTAACGAAAAGTTTTAGTTTATATTGATATAAATTGGTTCCCATTAAAGTTATTTTAAATTAACTAACGAAACTTGAAAGCCTATGGATTGGTGTTTGTGATATAAAACATTTTCTTCTATAAAAATAAATCGGACTAGTATAATTTTGGAAAAAAACGTAACAAATCCACTTTTGCCGATAGTCGACCAGGCTCATCCTATGTACGTCCAAGAGTTCTCCAGTGTTCGACCATTAAACTTTTGGCTGAATTAGTTTATATTACTGAACAAACGTAAAGGATATAAATAACTAGAAATTGAGATTAGGTATCTAAATAAAAAATATTTTTTGAAATAACAATTATATATTATTAAATGTAAAATATTGCAAAAATTTAGTAGGTGCTAGAAATAATAAAATAAAGGTAATCTAATTCATAACACAAAAAAGTACATTTTTTTAAAAGTAAAAAATAAAATATTAAAAATTCACATAACAGGTATATCAAGTATTATCAATACATAAAATATATGGCTTCGTAAATAGCTTATTAGTATTATAAATTAAATGAGATCATAGGTTTTTTCAGCAGCCTCTTGTATAGTAGGTACATTAAGATCTTAAGAAAAATAAAAATTATGAATCAATCACAGCAAATAAAATCTTGATTTTCAGCTTCATTGAATGGCATTCCTGAGAAAGGAGTACACTTCAAATCAGGGTTGTAAATGAGCGGACTCATTTGTCATATCAACTCATCGCTCAACTCAGGATTTGAGTCCGCTCAATCATTGAGTCCGCTCAATCATTGAGTCCGCTCAATCATTGAGTTCGCTCAAGAGTTGAGCGGTGGTTCATCGCTCGAAATTTGAGCGGACTCACTGGTTGAGCGGACTCAATCGTGAGCGGACTCACTCTTGAGCGGGCTCACTCTTGAGCGGACTCATTGCTTGAATAGACTTGAGCGGACTCAAGTCTTGAGCGGACTCATCATTTGAGTTGAGCGGACTCAAATCATATTTTAAATAACATAAAGAGAATCTGATTTAATTAAAATTGAATCTGAAATTTCAATAAAATAAGAAAAGCTTATAAAAAAGTCATTCATTATATTATAATTTTATTAATCTAGCTTTTGGTAATTTTCTTAGCCAACATTTCTTCTTCCTCCTTCCTTCCTTATTTAAAATATGATTTGAGTCCGCTCAACTCAAATGATGAGTCCGCTCAGGCAGTGAGTCCGCTCAAGACTTGAGTCCGCTCAAGTCCATTCAAGCAATGAGTCCGCTCAAGACTGAGTCCGCTCACGATTGAGTCCGCTCAACCAGTGAGTCCGCTCAAATTTCGAGCGATGAACCACCGCTCAACTGTTGAGCGGACTCAGTGATTGAGCGGACTCACTGCTTGAGTTGAGCGATGAGTTGAGTCAAAATGTGAGTCCTTTACATCCCTGCTTCAAATGATACCACTTTTCACAACCTATATTATTATATTCGTCCTTTTCTGCATCAGTATCTAAAACATCCTCGCACTCATGGCACTGAATCTTGGAAGTTAGCTTTCCTGAATTTCTCTTACATGTTTTAGGTGCGCTTTTTTTCCTTCGCGTAGTTGCCCGCTTCAAAAGCCTTTGTTTTTTCCTCTTTTCTTCTATTTCATCAGATTTTTCTCGCTTCAAACGGTTTTTATTTATAAGGAATTCTTTCTAAACGCGCGATGAAATTGACATAGGTGGCCTTTCTTCATTAGAAAGGAAGGGTCTTACCCTTTTTTATAATTATTTTACTTGGGTAGACTAAATACCTATCAAAGCTTGAGGTCGAGCCTGGACAGTTATTATAATCCATAAACGATGAAGGATTAGAGCAGTCAGATGGGTCAATATTTTCTACGACGAAAAAACTGAATATCTAAATAATGTTAACGTACCTTTATTATAATTTTCGCTGTTGATTTCGTTTTGAATAGCTTGGTTTGTTTCCATTTGATCATCAGGAATATTCATTATATTCTCATTTCGATTGCTTGTTACTTCAGACCCATCCACAGGTACCGTATTTTCTTGAATTCTCACAAGTTCATCATTAGTGCCAACTTCATATGTCCCTTCGATATGATTTGGTCCTTGTGGATTTGTAGTAGGTACCTATATTTTGAGCTTGCTCTCCTTCATTGCAGTTTATAGCATTATCTATTTCACTTATATTATAACATCAATAACAGAGGCCTCAATGTTGCTCTTCAAAATGTTGTCTTTAAGACAAAATACTACTTTTTTTGCAACATTATAGTCTTGGTTAGTTATGCTTGGAGTACAGTTAGTTGAATCATAGATTTTTTGTGGTTCACCCAAATTTTCCAAGTTGTCTTGCACGCACTTTGAATAATCTACTGCGTCCGGATTAGATGGATATATACCTACCACATTTCTTGAAAGCGTTCTTAACAATTTCCTTCCGATCAGATTTATCTAAAACAATTTTCAAGATTTCACAAAAATTTGTCTTGGTTACTGCCCGTCCAATATTTTGCGGCGTACTCTGCCATTCCCTGACGGTCTTCTTGTAATCAGACTTGATTGCTTTAAAGGCTCCTACATCTGCTGGCTGGAGAATGTGTGTTGCATTAGGAGGGAGAGCGCGTAAAATTATTGCATTGTTGGTGCAAAATTCGCTCAACTCCATCGAGAGATGAGATTTGTGACCATCTACTAAAAATAAAACTGGACGCCTCATATTATTCCTATTCAGCTACTTGTGAAAACCATTACCAACATACTCATAAAATGTTTCCGTCCTCATCCATCCTGTTTCAGATCTGTCAATTATCCAATTGTCCGGCATACTGTTCACTACTTTTGCAGGTGGTCGAACGTACGGAAATACTACTGCGGCAAAGCTTAAAAGGGCAGTTAGGGTCTCTTTGTCATTTCTCGGTGTAACTTAGAATACATTGCTTATTTTATTTTCTGCCTTTTTCACGTTAACTAAATTCTTATTACATGCTGCATGGAGATATTTTAAAACAATTTTATGACGGCTGAAAAGACAGTGATTTACTGAATTTTCCCGATTTTCCATGTTTTGCACAGACTTTTCCTATTACTATGAATTTTTTTTAAAAATTTACATCAATTTTCCTCGATTTTTCATGCAAGTTTTCATGATTGTTGAAGAGAAAGTATTGATCCCAGTAGGACGGAAAAAAATGATTCCGCATAGCTTATAAAACTTTTTTGTTGGAAAATTTTCCGGAAAAGTCGGAAAATTCCGTAAATTTTCGGAAAATTTTCCAGAAAAATTGGAAAATTCTGCATTTTTCCTGAAACAGATTTGTCACTAATCATATCGATGAAAAGTTGTCCGATGATTTTCCCGCTTTTCCGGGTTTTCCACGGAGTTTTTCACAAAAGCAACTTTATGCAACTCATTTCGCTCTACAACTTTGTCTTAGGTTGCAAAACGCTCAAACCCTTCCTTGGTATGAAAAACTCCGGAAAAGCGTTTTACATGAATTTTCCTCGATTTTTTTCTGCAAGTTTTCACCATTGTCGGAGAGAAAGTCATGATGCCACAGTTGATAGGGAACTTGTTCCTGCATAATTTAGAAAACTTTTTTACTGGAAAATTTTCCGGAAAAGTCGGAAAATTCCGGAAATTTTTTTCGGAGAAATCGGCAAACTCTGCATTTTTCCTGAAACGGATTTATCACTAATCAAATTTGTACCTAATTTTCAAATGATTTTTCCCGATTTTCCGGGTTTTCCATGGAAATTTCCGGTTTTGATAGATTCAATTGCCACGCGATATGAACGTGTGTGCCAAATTTCATCTCGCTGTGATGACGAAAAGTGGGTCTACGAGAGTGTCGAAAATAGTAAAAAAGAAATATACAGACAGGCAAATTCGTGTACGAGTTAAAGGGACGGGCTGGCCTCAATAATACACAAAAATGTGCGTATAAGTATTATTCACGAGAGCGCCTCTAAAGGCGTAGGTTATTTTCCTAGGGTTAAAAAAAAGTGTAAAAATACGAAAGAATTATTTCGCGAGGAATTTTCAGTTCATTACATACAAATTATACGCCTATACTTGATGCGTACCTACCTATTTGTTTCGATTAAATTGAGGCTAAATTTACACCCCTTCAATCTGTCATTTTACACTTATATGTTTTTGCGCAAAGCCAAGATTATGGCCAGCTTAATATCGATCGTGCCTTTTCTTAAAGTTATATTGGAATCAACGTGTAATATTTATCGCACACGTTTGCCTATGATTAGCAAATTTATATTCTTACTGTTTAGTCAGAAAACGAATATCTTAGCTTAGTGGAAAATTCTAACTCAAAGTAAATTTTTTTTATTATACCCTCAAACTTCACTATTTTTCCATATTTGAAACCTTACTGTACAATATGTTTAAGATCTCAAATAATATGATCCATCCCTTCAAAATATATAACACCAAAAGTGAATAATACACCAAAAAAACAAAGTCCTCAAATCGAAATCACTCAAAATCTCTTATCCTACGTAATAAACACATCCACGCCTTTCAATAAAAACATTTTCAATAATTTTCGATCAATCACAGCGCAATCTCTAAGGCAAAAAAAAAAAAAAATGCAATCCTCTCAAGAAATACACAACCTGGTGGCGTGTGCCCATCCAATTTATAGGCACTCATTCGTGCATCAACAAAAAACTCAGACTCGGATCCAACCCTTCTTTACTGTGCGTAATAAACAGCTCAAAAATTTGTGGGCAAATAAATTCTTGACAAGTAGCCCTTTTTTTTCAACCCTTAATGCGGCAAAATCTGTACCAAAATCACCGTGATCTGTGTGCCTGTGTTGACAGTCTGAAGTGTGCACGTTTATTGCGAATATTTGCCCTGATTTTCAATTTTTTACCCTAAAAAACGAATATCTACACACGATTCAATCGAGGACAATAGAACCGAAATTTATTCTAGAACTGTGATAGCTGCGCGCGCAGCATGCTTTTGGCGTTCGTCACTGCATGAAAATCTCTCATTCAAAAGTATCCTGGATATGCGTGGTATGTAATAATGTGTGAGGTATGTGTGTATACAACTAAGTATAAAAAAAAAACGCATATTCCCTTCGACATGCGTTTTTACTACCACTATGATGAGGAAGGTTCTTCTTTGTTCCAGCGCTGTTCTGTATTTGGCAAATTTTGGAAAAAAAAAATTTGGTAAAATTCGGATAAAAATTAAACGACATCAAACTGCCATCAAAAATTGAAAATTTGTAACCCAGCAGTTGCCTGATATCTCATCCCCTAAGGCGGCTCTAATACAGGTCTGATGTTATACAGTGGTGGTTGTACTGAGCTCGAACAACAGTTTTTTGGTTTTTTTTTTGTTTCTTATAAAAAAAAAAAACCAAATGAATAACGACAGTAGGGCCAGGGGAAGATATAAGGGTTTTTTGTTGTTGTTGTTGTTTAATGCTAACTAACTACAGGCACATGACATAACTTAATTTTTTTTATTTATTTTTTGCCATATGATTTTCTTAGATAGACGTCATGAAACCCATATGCTCTCTGTGTGTACCTTCTAAGTCTCGCCCTTTTTCTTAAAGAAATAATTGAGAGGGGCATGATGTAAGGATCTTTGCTTTTTAGTTATGCACCCGTAAAAAAATAAGTGCAGGCACGCGCTAAGTAAATGCAGCGCTGTAACCTTGAGACTTTCATTTTTTTTTGTTTTTTTAAATGCATTACGCATGCGTCCATTGCGTCGTCTCGACGTTGTCGGTTAACAAATGAGGAAGTGAAAAATTTTGTGTTGTTTGCATGTGGGGGATTTTTACATTATTTACGAGAAGGGCAGGTGAGTTATGTTATGATTGTAAATTTTAGAGAAAGTTAATTGTAATAATGTTTTTTTTTTTTAATTAGTTGGTTGGTTAATGAAGAGGCAATACTCCGACATAAACACCTGCATATGTACCTACCTATATCACGAAAAAAAAAAAATTTAAATAATTGAAAAGACTTTCCATTTCTTGTTAGACTTTCCAAGGACTAAATTTATAAACAAATAAATACCCTATTGTTCAGGCCTAGTGAGGATACTTTTTGTGTTGATGAATTTGTTGTTTACTAGCGATGGAAATTGGTACCAGCGCTTTAAATTGACAAGAAGAAACACTCCATTTTCTTCTTGTCAATTTAATACCAGCGAAATTGTGTATTTATTTATCTATGCTTAAATGCCTTGGCGTTGACCTAATAATTTATAATTAATTAAATTTAATGTTATCCTCATTCATAATTTTATTGGTGTCACTTGTGGTGTTCCACAAGGTTCTGTACTCGGTTAATTGCTGTTTTCAATTTATATAAATTTATTTTTGTTTTTTTCTTGTTTTTTTTTTTTAAGGCAGGGGGACTAGAGATCCCTAGTATGGAGGCCAAGGTTGTGCTATCTTGCTAGAAACCTAAACCAAAACCTTCCAGTCCTCTTAATACGCTCATCAGGTTTTGGTGCAAAGATTTTTCAGTTAATCTACAGATATGAAAGTAGACTCTAGAGTATCCAGCCTGGTCCGGGCGAATGCCGGACAGGCACACAGAAAGTGTTCGGTTATCTCAGGCTCTCCTTCCAGGCAGGCCAGACATTCAGGGCTGTGAACAACTCCCATCCATGAGCGTGAAGCGATCTGTGGCCGGTGATGCGAACCACATTTCTACATTTTTTCCTTGCGAGCTCCATGAAAATATCACAGATATTTTTATTGCGCCCATCAAGAAACAGTTTTATGCACCTGCATGTACTCAGGTTCTCCCAGGAAACATTCACTTTAGGGCTAATTGTGGAAAGATGCCTTAGAAAAAATTGACCTTAATCCTGTTATAGTCGTGGATAGTTTCTCAAGCATCTAAATCTAAATGTTGCCTATTAGGCAAACACTTTTGTAACTCAAACATTATTTTTCATATCCAGTGGTAGATTGTAGCCATTTGGAGGTTAATAGTTTTTCTTTTTTTCGTTTTCTGGCCAAAATGTAAACTTCAGAATGTTATATTTGAATTACTTCTACAGTTGTACCCCTATACTAACAGTTTTCGTGATAAATTAAACATGCTCATTTGATGCCAACATAAAATAATAGTTCTTATATGGTGTACAGTAAAAAAAATCCACGCTTTTAATGGAAAAAGTACCCGAAAATATCAAACCCTCTATCAGCTAAATGATGCATCTTCCATTCCAGGTATAATTAAAAAAACAAAACAAACATAGTGTGCGGTACCCGGTCAGAGAATATCTCCATACTGATGAGACCTTTACTGATCGCTAGGTTCTTTTTAATTACCTACCTAAAATTTAACACCACATTTAGATTCAAGGACTGTTCATATCATAACGAAACGGTTTTTCTCGGTTTTTGTCTCAAAACTAGATATTTTTTTCACTTAGCTAATTTTGGAAATGCATTCACTGATTTCCAAGTTTTGTAAACAATATTTTGACGAAAAATTTTTGGTGTATTATTGAATTTTTGACTGATCTTCTGAAATTTAATTTAATTTCTGTTTTAGTACCTACTCCTGTAAGAGAGGGTTAGAGCACACTTAAAATTAAATTAAAATTTAATTTGGGTTACTTTATGGTATAATAACGCATATATAACTTTAATTTAAATTTAAGTGGGAACCAACTCTCTCTAATAGGTGTAGTAAAACAGAAATTAAATTAAATTTCAATTAAATGGCTTCATTAGACAAACTGATATCGACTGGCATTGAATACTGACATGACATTGAGTACTAACGGTCAAATTGTGTGTGTCTGCATGAGTTATTTTTTGTTTATTTTGTTAGCAATCTTGTATTCGGATTTCTCCATAGAGACAGAAAATCTAGTTGGCCAACGTTCTCATGATTTTTGTCGTGACAAGAGAGAAGACAAAAATTTGACATTGAGAGGAGAATTGCGTGCAAATAATTTTCTTGTGTGTACTTTATACATGCTGAATAGTAAACACGTAAACTTAAAGTGCAAATAAAGTTGTTTTCGATGTCATGGCATAAGCATAGAAATAGATTAACTAAAAATTCTTCATATACCTCACTGACATGTATATAAATGGACTGCTCGTTGAACCAAAAATACATGAAAGCAAATGGCACCACTTTCATATTCCTGTCTCTGTCCATAAGAGCATATTTCCCACTGAACTGTAACGATTGGCAACGAGAAATTGCTTGAAGTTCAGCCGTATTTCTAGAGCTGGCAGCTTGGTAATCAAAACTTTTCTACCAAAACAGCCTTGTCAAAAGCACTTCTTTTGGCTCATAGTTAAAATTTAGCAATACAAATAGTCCCAAATACTGTTGTGGTAAATTCGATAAATCCCACTGACCTGCACATAAGTAAATTCTTTATGACAGTTGGTAGCATTGACAGTGAGAGCATACTTTCTGCAATCAACACTGGTGCCACATGAAAAAGGAGATCAGGAGTCAGTCCATTTATATACATATCAGTCATAAGTATACCAACATTTAAAAGTTCTTTTAAAACTGCAATTGCTGCAAAAAGAAAAACAATGTCCTCTTTGCCGACATCCTGCAAATGAATTGGCATGCCAATAATATTCAATCCGACTTGACAGCTGTCAAAATTGACGGACAAAATCGGTCCAAAGACAATAAAATTAGCTCGTGCCAACGTAGGATAACCAGTTTGCGGTGATTGATTTATTTGCTTTAAATAAAATTTAATTTTTTTTTTATTTAGTATTTTATGATAACGACGGAGGTAACGATGATAGTATGTGTGGTAACCAACACTCTTGAACGTAAGTACACTTCGTGGTACAGGTCAGATCAATTCACGGACTTCAATATTAGAAGTCTGTGGATCAAGTGTGTTTTTCGGCCATTTTCCCCTTTCAGTTGTCGTAGTTTCCCTCGATGTTCTATTTACCGTCTTCTTTTGGGCCTTGGGGCCCAATTTTAGCCCCCAGTTCGGTTACTTGATGTCATCTTTTGTCTTCTTGTTGACAGTTGTCCATTGGTAACTTTGTAACTTTCCGTTTCACTGTTGTCTTTTCCTTTATAGATGATGTGCCATATCAGCCGGATTGCTGGATAGGATAGGAAGTGGATTTTTGGGAGGGTGTAGGAATCGATGGTTCCTAAGGAATTAGTTTCCTTCAGAGACACTCTCTGCGTGAAGGTGGTTGAAATATGATTACCCGCGGTAGTAGTCCTTTATGAACGTAGAAACTTATTCTGCCATCATGTAGATGGTAGATGTTTCTAGCCTCGGACTTTGTTAAGAGTAGGGGTGAGAGGTAATTAAAGTTTGACGGTTGTTTGTATAACAGAAGTCTGTCTGAGTTGAGTGGCCGTCCTTGAAGTGTATTACTGGACTAAGTAAGCTGTATGCGAAATTGGCTTTGCAAATGGTCGCTGTAGCATGGTCATTGAATCTTAGAAGTTCATGGAATTTCATACCCAGTTATTTCGCACTTTGTATGGGTTTTATTTTCACCCTGTTGTAGATAGCCTCAATGGTCTTGAATTTTGCAGCTTCGCGGCTTCGCCTAGTACAAGGCTTCCGAATGCAGATCAATTCAAATTTTTGGACATTTATTTTGATCCCCACTTTCTGTGGTAGGACTGTAACTTTTTAAGGTGCAGGTTGACTTTATTTGTAGCCATATTTGGGCAGCGAGATTGAGCATACGTGACGGGGTCATCAGCGTATAAGAGTGTTGTCTCATTTTCGTTTGTAGGTTGGTCTTAAGTATAGAGTTTGAAGAGAATTGGGCCTAAAATTGAGCCTTGGGGGACACCAGCTTCTATTGCCTTGAGTAGTGATTTGGTTTTCTTTCGAGTTCCACATAGAATTTCCTAGAAGTTAGAAAACTGTGGATTAACATATTGAGGTGAGGGTGGAAATCGAACTGGTTTAACTTTTTAAAACAAGCCCTGCTGTCCATACTGAGTCCAATGCTTTTTCGATGTCAAGGAAGTAGCCTGCGATGCATTCGTTTCTATTTTGAAAAATAAGGAGTCTTCGATGTTCGTTATTGATTTGAGTGAGCCTACTTTGGTGAGCCTATTTTCTTGAATAGGGTTTGCTTCAATTGAAATGCATTTGGAAGAGCGCTTCCCTTGATTATGATAGTGAGGTGATCCCACTTGTATCCCAAGAACTAGATGCTGAAGATTTGCTGTACCACAGTTCGACTAGTATCACGCTGTTCAGAGTGGAGTGTTCCGGTATACGTCATACTACTTTAGTACAATCTCCTCACCAAATTCAGAAGCTGGTGCTATTAAATTCTTGACCGTGATACAATGGAATCGTTGCTCTTCGCTTGAACAGAGCTCTTAATTAATTACCGGTAAATCAGATCCTGGTTATGACTAATCCGTAAAAAGATCCTGGCTATCTACTAGAATGTAGAGCTTATTTGTTATAGAAAAAGAAATTTGATTCATTGATGATCATTTGTTTTTGTGAGGTCTTAACTTCTCAACTCATAAAACAAAAGTCCTTCACTAAAATTTTCTTAAAGGCCTACCTATGACCTTCTCGCAATTAGCAAGGTGTACCAACCTAGGGAGAACTTCTAATTTTATACGATTATGTTTCATAAAATATCGAGAAACAGCTGTTTTTTATTTGCAAGTTTTTACTGAGCCCCAAAATGTCGGCAGATATTGTTAGAAGCTCTTATCCGATTAACGTATATTTTGAAAAGAATCAAAGTCCAGTTCTTAAATACTTAACATCCAGTTTGGTCAGTTTTAATCCGAAATCGTCTTTATATCATGCCTCGTGGATAATTTTATAATAACTCTCATCTTAAGGTTGTTTTTTTTCTTCTTTTTTTCACTCAAGGATTACGATCCCAAAATCTTTGTTATTTCGCACAACACAATTTTTTGAAGAACAACTTGAGAAAAAATTACGAGAAAAAAAAAGTGGAAGTAAAAGTCGAGATCGACGAGACGACATTCATCCAATAAATAATAGCATTATCCAAGACTTCCTTGATATTTTTACCTGCCATCTGTTGTAGTACTATTAAAGGTTTCAGAGCTAAGGAGGACAAAACTTGTAACCATTTTGAAAATTTATGGAAATTTTTGTTTTTTTTTTAGTAACTATATCCGAAATAGAATATACTTTGGTCTATGTCGGATACAATCGCATTACTGTTTGAATTTGCGTGAGTGGATTGTCATTGATTCGATCGAGAGTCTATTTTTCTTTCGATTATTTTATGTAACTATTTAGTTAACTCTGATATAATTTTCTCCTTCCCTTTGTCACGTTTTATGTCTTTGACCTGCCTCAAGTGAAATGCTGTTAACACTTTCTCATATAATCTTTGTTCGGGTAATTATTTAATTTTTGATATTGCCGTCTTCAAGGCAAACATAGACAATCTGAAAATATTGAGATCTTATAGCTAGGGGTTTTGTTTAAAAATTGATAATTGCCATCCAAAGACAACACCATCAGTCGCCAGTTGATTGATGTAAGTGTATAATTACGCTTTATGCTTGACATATTTTATATGTATGTATTAGGGAATGTCAACAACAAAATACATATTTCAGTGCGCACAATAGCAAATAGAAAACATCAATGAAGTTGAATGGGCTGAAATCTCCTCACTAAGATGAATTTATTATCTGGCTTATAGTTTTTAGAGTTTTCATCTTTTTTCTTGAAACTATTCTAGCTGTACAGTCGTGAGATCGAGTCCCGAATCGATTACGTCATCTCACATACCCATTTAATTGGCATAAATTGATGGCTCCTTGATGGCTCGTTGATGGATCTTTTATGGCTGCCAACTTGAAGCAATGAAAATAATTTTTAAATTTATTGACGTTTTCATAATTTTCCGGAAGTAGGATCGTGAAAATACATTTTACACCTGAGGGATTTGAAGGATTAAAATAAACACGTTTTGACAAACTAACACTATTTAAATGTGGAAACTGATGCTTCTATTTTATACAGAAAAATCAATAAGACTTTTCGTAGAAAAATGTTATCAATTTGAAAAATTGATAGCAAAAAAGATTGTTGCTAAACCTGCAACTGCAACTGATGAAAGGGTAAATGGCATTTCGTATCGACAACAACTTAATACTCTTCAGTACGGCTGGTGATTGCCGTATACTTCTGGAAAAAAGCGCTAAGTTGACATCACCACATATGTATATGCACTCAGTTAAAATTTCAGGTGTATACGGCAAGCAAGAGCCAGACGTACTGAAGAGTATTAGGTTCTTGCTGATACGAAACGCCTTTTGCGCTTCTATTTTAGGAAAGTGTATATTTTATATGCTCTCCCTACTTTTGGAAACTTTCTTATGCAATTAACCCTTTGCACTCCGTTGTCGCCAATGCGGCGACAACGTAAGGTAAACATACAGCTCCGTTGTTGCCGCTACGGTGACATAGTAAGAGAAGCTACTAATCCGTTGTCGCGGCGGCGGCGACATCTAAAAGAAACATTGTTTTTTTTATTTAAATATATAATATTTTTTTACCATTTTTTGTGGTTGTGTTCGTCTCGATGTCGCACATCTTTTAATGGTGTTGGTGTTTAGGAGACGGGCTCGCATCTGGCGGGACAGGCGGGCAAAATTTCAACTTCTTTTGCTTATAACTCCTTATCGAAAACGCGCACAGAGCTCATTAAGGACTTAAATGAAAGCTACCGTCGGGGGGCTACAAGTGGTCGGTGAGAGGTGGTTAGGGTGGGGTCGCTGGTACGCGAGGGGGCGGCATAGAAGGAGCCTAAATCAAAAATTTTCGTCCTATACAGGTACAAAAAAGCTTGCATGGGCAATTTTTGAAGACACCCATCTGATTTATTTGATTTCAAAGCGGTTTTTAGATAATCGCCTAGAAGGACAAGTAGGGTACTACGTTTTTTGATTTTTTTTAGGGGGAGAGGAAACGGTGGGGGTATTTAGTTTTACGCTAATAACTCAGCCATGTCAGCTCGGACCATAGCGGAGTGGGTACTCAAAGTCGATATAAAAACATATTAGAATTTGTACTATATTTTTCGAAAACGTACTAGAATAACTATTTACCCCTCTGCAGGGAGCACATTATACTTTCTAAACTTTTTCTAAACCCGTCATAATTCTTTGTTTTCACTTCTCCTTCGATCTCCATACCCACTTTTTTTAGTACGTTACGTTTTTTTCTAAATTAGGTACTAGATTTTTGCACGGTAGATCAGCTATAACTTGGTAGGGTTAAGTCTGATTGGTAAATCGATTCCACTGTTCATCTCAACTTCGTGCCAGCTACAATTCGTTGAAGATTTTTTTACAGGGGGGTACTTTAATGGTGAGGGGTAGGTACCCCCGGAGGGTGTTCTTTCAATTTGGCATATCGCATATCCCCTTCCCCCAGTTCTTGCAATTCGCATATATTTGATCAGTTCTTTCTTTTAACGGCATTAGTGCCGGCTGTGAACAAATTTTTCATGGTAAGTTTTTTCCCCGACGACCATTTTTTTCTCTTTTTCGATTATCTCAAAAACTATTCATCGCACACAAAAACTAAGTACATACACACGTTGAGCCGAGTAAAGGCTGAAACACAGTGCGGGCGTACACGACTTCGACTCAGCCGACGTTTGATAACTTCGGCGTAGTGAACTTTAGCTTAACACAGTGCGAGCGTTTGATAACTTCGGCGTAGTGAACTTTAGCTTAACACAGTGCGAGCGTTTGATAACCACTTCGTAGTGAACTTTCGTTTTAACACAGTGTAGTGCTTGTTACTTTTATTTTCTGACTTTTATGTGTTGTCAATTTAAATTATGGATACTGATAAATTAATTGAAATAATTAATTTGATTTATAAATTAACTCCGCATCTCGCACCAAACTAATCAATTTTTCTTGCGACATTTTTATCTATTTTATTTATTTATTAAATCATTTAAATATCCCCAGTTTCTGAAATTGCACTACACTCAAATCAGCTGCTGGCTGTAAGCAACGAAAATCATTTTACCAAATGCCAAAAGCTGCGCTGGAGTAGAAATTATTCCTACCCCAGCGTTTGCTCAGCGCAGTGGCCGCAGCCGACTTCACCATTGGAACATGCCCAATTTCTTCTCATGTATTCTACAGGAATTCTCAAACGCCGGCTGCGCTCGCGCTCGCACTGTGTTTCAAAGTTGCGCTAGAGTAGAAGCTAGAGCAACCTCAGCGCAGTAGGCGCAGCCGACTTCACCATTGGAACATGCCCAATTTCTTCTCATGTATTCTACAGGAACTGTCAAACGCCGGCTGCGCTCACGCTCGCACTGTGTTTCAGCCTTAAAGTTTCCAGGAAAAACTTGAAATCAGGTCGAGGCATCGTTGATTTTATATTGTGTCGAGGCATTGTTGCCTGCCTCGAATATGCATAAAATTTATAAAGAGAAAGTTTCCAGCAAATTTTTCACTCAAAAAATAATCAAATGAATTTTGGAAGCTTAGTATATTTAGCTGAATTATGGGGTGGAAATGGATTTATACACTTATACACATTTAAATAGAATAGAATAGAGTTTTTTAATCTAAGTCATTTTCAAATATGTATTTTTTTAATGCAGTTTGAGTACCCACATGCCTATGCTGCGAGGCGAAATGGCTTAGTTAAAGCGGCCAGAGTAAAATGGCGGTTATTTCCTCCACCCCCGATCGAAAAACGCAGTATATAATCGACGCAGGATGTAAAATTAGGAGAACCGTTTTCAGTCAAATTAAATCGGTTTCTTTTTGTGGAAGCTTCAGGGTTTTCCATTTTTGCATAGGTATGGTGGTAAAAATCGTGATCCCGACACCACCGCAGACTCCACCCCCTTCCCATCGAGGACTTGAAATTCATTCCAATGATAGCTCCCGCTGGGAACTTTCATTTAAGATCTCAAACGCGTTACGCCACTTCCTTCATGAACTATAAGCATTGGAAGTTGAAACTTTGCCGCCTCGCCCTTTCGAGAGCTTACGCCTCCCGATAAATTGGATAGGGGAAAGAAGAGCGCAAACCAGAAGTATGTAAATACCAAGTTTGATAAAAAAGTGCTTTTTCGAAATTACCCCCTCCATTTTCGAAATCCGAAATCGAAAGTACCATATGGAACAATAAATTAAGTTGTGAATCCAATTACATAAGAATCATAGTTTGTTGGTTGAAAAGCGTAGGAGGAGATAGTTTTCTATGAAAAGACGAAGTGGGTTGGTGTGAAAAAATAGCTTTATTTTAATCTCGTGTCTGCGAAGAACCGCTACGTCGACGAAATTTGCCACCCAAACAAAAAACGTTCACAACAGACCGCTAATGCATTCGCAAGAAAGAATATATATAGGTATATATATATATATATGCAAAATGAAGGAAGGGGTGTATATGACCCAAGTTCCAAAAAATCCTTTTCTAACAGTAACAACGTCCATATGAAGTTTACAGAATCAAAACAAGAACCTCCACTCGATTACACTCTCTTCCCTCTTTAATTTGATACACCACACGCCCCATTTCGGACAACCCCTCGGGGGTACATGCCCACCCCCCCCCCCCCCTCCCAACCACAAGACAAATTTTTCTTCATCTATCTTCTTCTACCGAATATCACCAATTCAACTAAAAAACAGAATTCCTCTATGGCCATCCCACGTAAAGTTATTTTTTTTTATGAATTTTTAAATCACTGTATACCGTAAAATCCTGAAGTACTATTATTAACAATATTTATTTTCGTTCAGTGCTGCTATATTTTTTTTTAAAAGGTATTAAGAATTATGCTTCATTCGCCATTTATATTAGAAAAATCGGTTGCTTCGTTTTCGAGATATGATTTTTTGAAAATGACGTTTCATTGTAAAATCACGTAGTTTCTAACCTTTCTAGCGGGGAGGTGGGGCATGGTAAGGGGAAACAAAATAAATACGTATCAGCTCTCTTGGTATCCTATACAAACTGTATAAGTTTCATCCAAATCTGGCGTTAGAAGCTCACATTCAGCACATACAAATGCGCGACGACATACGGACGATTATATTCCGGAGTAGCTGGTAGCCCATAGTAAAAATGGTTCGGAGTGCAAAGGGTTAAATCATCACATTTTAATCAAGGATTCTAATTTTGGTTCATCGGCCATTACATTTATAAGTAAATTTCTCTATTATCGTTCTCAAAATGTATTTGTAATAATATAGTTTTTCTTCTTATCTAAATGTGTTCCGCAAGGATCAGTCCTGGGCACTTTATTATTTTTTGAAATCATCTGCGCACTCAGTGATTAAAGGTGACGTTCCCTTCTTCTTCACTAGCGAATTTGAGATTCATGAGAGAACTGTGAAGATCAGGGCTGCTATAAAAAAGGCAATCGGATGTTGGCTAACTTTTAATAATTGTTCGGTTTATAATAAACTTTGTACGATTCGTGAAAATTGTTTTTTTTTGCACATCAACCCGACTGCCAAATAGGAAGGAAAGACTACAGATCGATAATATCGAGCTATGTATGTGGAATTAAAAAAAAAGGAACAAAAACAAAAACATATATAACAATTTTTCGGAAGACTTATGTTACAGTTCAATGGAATTTGCTTCTTTGGTAGGTGGAATGCATAGTTTACTAGCGGACGATCCCAATGGAAGTGATGTAAACACAGAAAAAAGGAGTCTTCAGAAAAAAGACAAAATGAAAAGGTCAAGACGCTTCATTCCAAGCCATCTTATTGTAAAACGATTTATTTGCCTCAATGTTTGATGGGTAGAAAGCACTAAGTTGACCACGTCCCTAGAACTATGTAAGTGCATATTATGAAATATCAGGATTCAGATCTAGCAGAAGTCCCCATGACTGTGCATGAATATTTGAGAGCAGCAATACCAACAGCTTCTTTAACACGTTGACGTAAATGACGTCTATAGCCGTCAAACGCTAGTGATTACAGATGCAAATGACTACATAGCCGTCCTATATTCTTAGCATTCTAAATAAATGATTAAACTGTAAATCAGTGTTAAATTCATTTGTATCATATTTCTTCAATCTTATTCTAAGAATGAATCATGAAATATTTCTTAATAATTAATATAGTCGTCTTTTTCAGTTATTCTCAGAATTAGAATGAGATTGCGAAAAGCGGTTATAAGATAATCAAATAAACATTTGGCAGCAACTTACATGAATTTTGTTGATGAGGATCCCTCGCCGAGGCACCTCTGAGAGGTTCCACTATGCCACTGGATTCTAGCTAGCCGGTCTTAAAACATAGGCGTAATCGCTGCAGGCGTCCAATGTGTGACTTGTCCCACGACCCATGAAAGCATTTCCTATAAATAATGCCAGTCGAATGCGCAGGATTGCCCAGGCCGATTTGATCTACTCGAAGTATGACGAATCGGAGGCAAATCCCTGAAGTTCCGTCAGTCTTTGATCAGAGCTCGACATCATTCTCCGTGCCGGAACGCAAAGGTGTACCGACAAGCTGGTAACCTAAAAATTCCAGCCGACCAGTACCCGTCTGCCTTCTTTCACCGATATGAGCCCAGGGAACACCGCGGTCAGTCACCTAACCAACTGATCGCAAAGCTTCCCCAGCCCTAACATCTCACTCTGATCTCCGACCGACGCTTGTTCAACGTTGTGTCTCCAAGGCGTCGTGGAGGTAGCGACGTGCCAGATTTTCTTCCTTAAATTTGCAAAGGCTTTATGCAAGTGGAATTCTTACGACAACCTATCTGCCGTAGGGTACCATGTAGGAGGAGTTCTGACGCATTGTCAGACGAGGGATTGGGGTAAAACGTGTCTATTGTTGAAAAGGTATGCCGACCGCTAGGCTGGGAGGGTCCTAAGCGGCACATTGGGATCCTGTAGTTTACTTCTAAAGTTGGCTGGATGCCTTACTAGTGCTACCAGGATTGAAATTTGCACGTCCCAGAAATATGGATATCACGGCCTGATGTCCTTAGCGTGATAGGCTCCTAACGTTCTTCTCTGCAGATCTTCAAGCTTATATAAGGAGTTTCCTTTCTTTGACTTAACCCGACACTTCACAAATTTACGTCCTAATTTAGCCCTGGTCTGCTGCTGCTTTTGGACAAAATTTCGTCTGAAGATTATAAGCTTTTGAGCCCTGTTCAAACGCATAGTTCATATGTTCCTGCACTCTCGCACGGATCAATCTTAGTTTGTCTTCAGCATCTACTCTTAGAGGTTCATTAGGAGTTCCAAGGTTTCTAAGGATGTGATAGGAACTCGCATGATCAATCATCTGCTGACCGAAAAGTATCGGATATGGTGAGAAGCCGGTTGCTTGGTGGATTGAGCTCCTGAGGGAGCTATCTATGTGGCTTAGCTTCTCATCCTACTTAGTGCGTTTCTTCTGGACGTATGCCTTAAACCCTCCCAATAGAGACCTATTAAGTCGCTCTGAGTCGTTTGATTGTGGCGAGTAGACTGCCGTTCGCAAGTGTTTGACCCCATACCTATCCAGTAATTTGGCGAACTGAGCCGAGCAAAACTGGACTCCATTGTCAGAGACTATCATCTCCGGAACTCCGAACACATGAAATATTTCTATCGCGATGAATTGACATACATTAAGAATAGATGCCTTTCTCATCGGTTTGATAATCGAGAATTTAGAAAAGTGGTCAAGAATTAGTAGTAGACATTTCCTTTCGCTGACCTGGGATATGGACTTTGAAAGTCGACGTACAGCTTTTGCCATGGTCTTTCTGTCACAGACTGAACTCCCATAGGTGGTCTAAAAGTGGGCTTCTTCTTCCTGAATCGGCTCGCCTGTTCTCGGAACAGTCCGAATATAGACGAAGCCATCCCTGACACAGAAGTTGATTTAACTTTCTGCCTCAACTCCTCGTATTCCCACGAGTTGAAATATGGGGAGCTAAGTTCAACTTCCGGACCAGGATCTTCAGATGGTGAGAAGCTGTCACCGTGGATTCGTGACAGAGCATCCGGGACGACGCTCAAGCTTCCTCTTCTGCATTCGATGGTGAAGTCGAAACCTTGAAGCTTCTAACTCCACCGAACAAGTCTATCGCTGAGGTCCTTTTGAGATATCAGCCATTTCAAGCTCTAATCTTAAACGCCATAAGGTCTATGAAAGGCCGGAACTTCTGTACACTTAAGACCGCTGCTAGGCATTCCTGCTCTGTGACTGTGTAATTTCGCTGTTCTGAATTCAACTTTTTCGAGACGTAGGCTATCGGCTTCTCGTTGCCATCATCATCTAGTTGTAACAGCATTTCCCCAATAACTTGATGTCTCGCATCACAGTGGATAACGAACGGTTTGGTGATATCTGGGCTCACTAACAACGGAGCAGAGGTAAGTTCCTGTTTTAACAATTTCAAAGACATCTAGGCTTCAGGTGTCCATTGGAACTGACTGGGATTATTCAGAGTGTCGGTAACGGAGGCAGTTAGATCAACATAGTTCGGAATGAATGGTCGATACAATCCCGCCATACCTAGTAGGCGTCGGGCCTGCCCAACAGTTTTAGGTGACGAATAGTTTTATGTTTATAAAAATATATTTATTTTATTTTTACTAAATTATTCTCAACAAATATCGTTATGGTCTTTACAGCTACCAAGACGTCTATAGACGGCTTTTGTGTATCAGTAAAATCGAAGCTATTAAAAACAAACGACGGCTATAGACGTCCATAATTTTTTAGGAATATTTGGTGGAAAATATATTAATTTTATTCTGTGAGTATAATATCTTGATCGAACTCCCCAGGAACCAACTAAATAACAAAAAAAAAAAAACAAAGTCGTTTTTGTCGTCCATCAGAGAAATAAAAAATTTTTATTAGCAAAATAAAATGACATTTGAGAAACATAATAAATCCAAACTGTGGTTAGAGTAACGCCACTGAAATAAGGATGGGGTGCTGGACCATCGGGTACCTACTCCAAAATAAATCCGCTTCCAGATTGCATTATCGAAGAATTTCCCGACCTACATACATATAAAACGTCTCTCCAAATTGTCCGATAAACAGCAATTATGGCACAATATCATCGGTGGTTACTTGTTACCACATCCGTCACTTGTCTATATACTTTTTTTTTTTTTTAAACTACAAAAAGAGCCCACAAAAAGATAAAAGTCCAACTGTAACCGCTTGGATTTAACCGGTCAAGTTTTCCAGTACACACACAATCATTTGACTTTGCCAAATTATTAAAAATGTCCCTTATCACAGTCGAAGTTTTTATTTAATGAATTCAAGTTAAGCGCAAAATCAAAATAAAAAAACAAAAAAAAAAAAAATTAACCATCTTTAATCATTTACGTCAAAGCATCTTCGACAGTGTTGCTATGGATTGGTCAGTTTCCAAATTAGACGCATCTAACCCCGTCATCATCTAGAAAATGAGATAAAAGTGGTGGTGAGATGCTCGGCATCTGAATTACTCCAGATTAGAAGCAGACTAGACTCGAATTTTCATTAAACTTAAAAATTTGTGTAAATAATTTTGACCACTGCACAATTTTGGTGCAGTTTAATTTAAAAGCAAGGCTAAAAAAAAACGAAAATTGAAATAGACCCACCCGATATCGCACATTGTCTCTGCTGTTAATTTGCGCGATTAAATTTCGGCGGTTCGTTGAGCGCGGTTATCGCGACGAAATTTTTTTTTTGTTTTAAAATTTTCAACTCACCCAAATTCTATTTGGATTTGTGAACTAAATATGTACGCAATCCTCTCACAGGGCTGCTTATCAGAGGGAGGGAAGAAAGTAAGCACACCGAAAGCATTCTTGTTGTAAATGGCGCTTATACAATGTTTCAGAGTTTTTTTTTTTGTTTTCTGTATGTGTTTTGTTTTTGTGGTCAACATAATGTAGGAATTCGTGGCAATGTCCAGTTTTCAAGGTCAGCATTAAGTTTTTGTGTGTAAATATTTAGTTGACGATGATAAGGTTAATCGATGGATGCCTAAGAAGAGTGCTATAACCTTTAAATCTGTTCTTATCGGAACAAAGTTTTTGTAGTATAGGTTTGTAAGAGAAAAAAAAAAAAAAAGAAAAAAAAAAAAAAAGAAGAAAAAAAAGGAAGTAGTAAAGTCATTTTATGAACATCGGATGTCGATAAAAACATAATTGATTTTTTTTTAGTGGAATTACCTTGATATGAGTAGATGAGATAAATAGTGGTATATTTATTTCCAAGTTACGTATAACAGTTATGTATTTCGCCCGCTAGAGGCTCACAAATAAGTCTCCAGGGTTTCCTGATTTTCGCAAAGATATATTCATTTATCTGTCAGAACTTTTCTTAAGAACATTTCTTCAATTCTAAAAGCCAAGTCCCTGACTAAAGGTATGGGAATTTTAGAAGCTCAAATCGATTCTATGGAAGAGAAATCTCTTTCAAGATTTATCGAAATAGTAAACATTCCACAGGATAATTCTGAATCAGTATTGGATTTCGTGACGCGTGTTCATGCTTTTCTAAAAGTACCCGTTGAAGATTCTATGATTGTGCGTGAAGACTTGCCGATTCAGGGGTAAGTTAAGTCGTATGGATAATCCTAGGAAAATTATAGTTAAGTACAGTTCTGAATTCGTTTAGAATATTAGCTGCATTTAAAATTAATAAAGGTATTACGTTGGATAACATTGGATTTTCTGGTGTGGGAACGTAAATTACTGAAGCTAGATTCTTTAGAAAGAATGAAGTTATTTTCCTTGGCAAAATGAATATGATTAACTACATCATTAATAAATAATACAAATAGTAAAGGGCCCAAATGGCTACCCTGAGGAACACCTGAGTTAATATTGATTATTCTAGATTTTAGATGACTAATTTTGACATATTGTTTTCGATCACTTAAATATGAGGAAATCCAGTCAAGAATAGATGAATGAAAACCAAACAACTCAAATTTGAAAATCAACACCTATCAAATGCCTTCGTAAAATCAGTGTATACTGCATCAACCTGATTACCATCTTGAATTTCACGTAAAGTGTAATTCGAGAATATGACTAAATTAGATGTACATGATCAGCCAGAAACGAAACCGTGTTGTTGTGGCACTATAATTTCTTTAATTAAAAAGAATAATTTTGAATTAACCAAGGAATCCAACACTTTCGGAATAATGGATACTCCCCGATAATTGGATACCAGGTTTTTAGATCTAGACTTATTTATTGGAATTATGAAAGAAACTTTCCATTCATCTAAAAATTGACTCAGAGATAAATTAAAAATTTTGATTAGACCGCGAGACAAAGAATTAGCGCAATTAATAAGTAATAAAATAAGTAAAAAACGAGTTTTCAAACAAAACTGAGGCCAAGCCGCATGAAAAAGTAGAAAATAAACTTTTCTTCACGCACAGAGGTGGACTCAGATTTTTTGATTGGGACATTTCTCTTGAATATTCTTTCTCTTCATGAATCAAATCACTTTTTTTACCTCTGATTGATCATACTGAAATATATCGGTGATTGTCAGCGAATAAAATCTGAGTCCACCTCTGCGTGTGAAGAAAAGTTTATTTTCTACTTTTTCATGCGGCTTGGCATCAGTTTTGTTTGAAAACTCGTTTTTTTACTTATTTTATTTTCTGCCTTTTTCACGTTAACTAAATTGTTATTACGTGCTGCATGGAGATATTTTAAAACAATTTTTAAGTCATGTTTGATGCCGATCCGAAAACAAAAATTTTTCGAGTATTAAATCGTTGAAGTACTCCAACGGTTTTCTGAAATTCAAATTATGTTTTAAACAGCGCTTTTTAGCTGTATTCCAACTTGATCCCATATAACATGAATTTTCCCGATTTTCCATGTTTTCCACAGACTTTTCCTATTACTATGAAATTTTTTTTAAAAATTTACATGAATTTTCCTCGATTTTTCATGCAAGTTTTCATGATTGTTGAAGAGAAAGTATTGATGTCAGTAGGACGGAAAAAAAATGATTCCGCATAGCTTATAAAACTTTTTTGGCGGAAAATTTTCGGAAAAGTCGGAAAATTCAGGAAATTTTCGGAAAATTTTCCAGAAAAATTGGAAAATTCTGCATTTTGTCTGAAACAGATTTATCACTAATCATTTCGATGAAAATTTGTCGAATGATTTTCCCGCTTTTCTGGGTTTTCCACAAAAGCAATTTTATGCAACTCATTTCACTCTACAACTTTGTCTTAGGTTGCAGAACGCCTCAAACGCTTCATTGGTCTGAAAAATTCCGGAAAAGCGTTTTACATGAATTTTCCTCGATTTTTTCTGCAAGTTTTCACCATTGTCGGAGAGAAAGCAATGATGCCAGTTGATAGCGAACTTGATCCTGCATAATTTAGAAAACTTTTCCGGAAAAGTCGGAAAATTCCGGAATTTTTTTTTCGGAAAAATCGGAAAACTGAGTTTTTCCTGAAACGGATTTATCACTAATCAAATTTGTAACAAATTTTCAAATGATTTTGATAGATTCAATTGTCACGCGACATGAAACTGTGTGCCAAATTTCTGCTGTGATGACGAAAAGTGGGTCTACGAGAGTGTCGAAAATAGTAAAAAAGAAATATATAAATAAATAGACAGACAAATTCGTGTACGAGTTAAAGGGAATGGCCTCAACAATGCTAGACGGATTTTCAAGTTGTGAAGCCAAGTCATAAAATGATACAACAATTATAATAAATTTATGGTGTAAATTATTTGGACATAAAGGATAATCGGTTTCAATATCCCTAAATACAAATGTCAAATTTGCAAATATATGAGAAATACGTGCAATTGGACACATTACACCGAAATGGATCGAATCGAAACGAATAAGTTGAGCAAATTTCAACTTTTACGGATCACATAATCTAGAAAAATCATCTGTACGGTGTAAGTGTAGATGATATGACACAGTCTTTTTTTGTTAGACGTTTGCAAGTTAATGTGGACAGCGAAATTATATAGCCAATAAAGCTTTTAAAATGCTTGAATTTATCATTAGATGTACTAAATCATTCAAAAATGTATTCACATTTAAAACGTTATATTATTCGTTAGTACGAAGTCTACTTGAGCATGCCTTAGTGATTTCAAACCCTTTCTACTCAGCATTCGAGTACATCGATAAAATTGAAAGAGTTTAGAAACGATTTACACGTTTTCTACTTTTGAAAATAGATGGAGTTAATAGAAGCCTAAATTATATAGAAAGACTGCAGTGGTATTCAATTGAAACCCGTTGGAAACCCGTCGTGGTTATCTTGACGAAATATTTTTATAAAACGTTGTAAACTTAATTAATAGTCCAATAATTCTTAGCAAAATTAATTTAATTTTCCATCGCGTATCTAACACTAACTTTTGGGCCTCCATTAGAAACAAAAAATCTAATAATGAAATCACCCATTATAAGAGTCCAAACAAAAACAAACACAATGAGCTGTGTTATGACATTGATCTCGTTTCTATAAAAGATAGTCGCTTCTCTCTTCGACACACAGTCTTGTACCAATTACAAAGTAATTTTCATTAGCTCCTCCAATTATTCTTAACAATATTTTGAATTAATGAATGACTAAATTCTAACAATCTTGGCTTCATTTCATGTAGCGTGCCGACTACTTATGACCGATGTCTTCGCTGGCAGCAAAGTCGAAAACTTTTTGATGGTCCTTCTTTTTCTTTTTGTTTCTAGGTAAGTATAGAAGTTAAATGCCGGTCCTCGCCAATCTCCAGTTTTCTGCACTTAATGTAGATTATAATAGAAAACTTGAAGCTTTTTTTTATTATTCTGATTCTGACATAAACAAAGAATATAATGTCAGTAAAGAAGTGCCACAACGAGTTCACACAAGATTTGAGGCATCCATCGCTCATTAGTCAATTGACAATTACCTATTGAACCCAAACTCAGCACCAGGCATAGAACAGCGCATGCGAAACAATCGTAAGACCACGGTTTAGTAAGTAGGCATCGGCGCGCTACCATCCAAGTGCTGGGGCGCATATTTATAACGTTTCTCATTGAAGTAGGGACACCGATTGAGGCGCTTCTTTACTGATTTATATTTTTTGATCACCAATACCTCACTTTGCGTCGTGGTTACGTTCCTAAAAAACGCGACGCAAATTGAAACAACGCAAAGTGAATTATGATTTTCTATAGCAAACCATGTAAAGATCGCAGGGTTACGAAAATACTACTTTTTAAAAGGAAAATTGAACAAAGTAAACATTTAAAAATCAAAAATAATATAAAATTTTATTACATACATACAAAAAAAAAAAAAAACAATTCAATTAAAACAAAATAAAAATTAATCACTGTCTGATGAGTCCATAGTGGCTGTTGTCGTAAGTCGGCTTTCTTTCACAAAAAATTGGTCCAATGTTTGCTGAACAGCTTTTTTTTTTTCAACGTAAAATAAATTTCCTTGTAGCAATTGTTATTCGTAGCTACCGCCTGGGACACTTTAAAACTCCTTCGCTGTCAGGATCGATTTTAAAAAAAATCTCCATAGCTTCGTCAATCAAACACATCGCTTTGGAAATTTGTTTGGAGGTTAAATTTTGTTCTTCAGAGATTTCTATTGAACGGTCACTGTCATCTTCTTCATTAGCAAATTGCAATTCCAGTTGCAATAGTTCTTCATTAGACAATTCTTGGTTGTGCGAGGTTAGCAATTCATTTATGTCAGTCTCCTTCATACCTTCAATATTAGACTCTCTAGCTAAATTAGAAATTTCATGACGAACAGCTGGTGAACCATCAACTTCTGCAGCGCATATTCTATGAACACATTCAGGCCATATTTACAATCGGAAATAATTTCTATGGCCTTCATAATGTTGAACTTTTTTCAAAACTCTAGCATGGTAGGCTTATCTTGTCCATCAGTCTCACTTAAAAGAAGTTTAAATGTTCGTCGGAGGAAATAACTTTCGATATTACTCCCAGATCCATAAATGAGAAATGGTTTAAATTTGAAATCACCATTTGCATTAACGCCAAGAAGAAGAGTCAGTCTATCCTTGCTAGCTTTAAATCCTGGCGCAGATTTTTCTGTTTTAGATATGAAAGTTCTGTTAGGTAGACGTTTCCAAAATAACCCGGTCTCGTCAACATTAAAGACTTGTTTCGGATCATAGCCACCTTTGGGAATTAACGCTTTTAACTCTGTCGGGTAGCGTTCTGCAGCAGTGATATTAGCGCTAGCTGCTTCGCCTTTAAGAGAAATCCTGTGCAGATTTGTTCGAACCTTAATCTCTCAAACACCAGCCCTACTAGCTTCATATGCTTCATTCTTGTCTGTATTATTACCACTAGCATTATCGTTGGATACTGCTTTACTTTTTATGTCATCCAATAAGCTTTTTGCTTTCGTCTGAAATACCATTTTACTTAATGGTATTCTCTGCGCAACTTGATTTTCAATCCAAATAGAAAGCAAGGACTCCATTTTGATCACCAAAGCACTCCTTGTACGGGTCATCGTTTTAGCATCTAATGATGTTGCAGATTTTGCAGCCTCTCTTATTTTATCCCCATCTCGATCTCTAATAGTTCTGACAGTTGTTGCCGCCAGACCAAAAGCCTTTGCTATCTCCCCAGCCTTCTCTCCCTTATCAAATCGTCGCAGAATATCTAATTTTGTCTCCAAGCTTATAGTTTTTTTTTGGTAATTCTACCAGCAGCGCCCCCTTCCACTCATTTGACAAAAAAAATTACAAGTGTATGTAAAAAAAAATAATATAACTCTGCCAATATATAAATTGGAAAAATATTTACCTTTTTTGTAACCAGTAACAACCCGTAAAAATTTATAAAAATTTATTATTCTCTTTTAAAAAAAAGCACAACACACTAATTGAAACTGAACTCTAAAATTAGCAAAACAAAGTGAAAATAAAACTGTATTAAAATTGCGTTGATTTTCAGTTAGAAAGGGAATCCCCGAATGTTTTAGAAAAAAAAAGAAAATTTCAAAAAATTTCCAAAAAAACAAATTAAAGACTCGAACCCATAACAACACAACTTCGAAAATCGTGATAATAGAACGAACTGTTATACTATAGTGAATAGCACAGATAAATTTGAGATTGATGAATTATTAGGTCTTATATATTCGAAGACGATTACTTGAGTTTCCAATAAACGCACTTAAGGTCAGATTTCTTTCTAATTCTCTTCAGACCCGTCTGATACTTAAATCTTGTAAAAGTAAAAGCTTATAAAATTTATAAAGGACTGGTTCAATCAAATGGCACCGCTTCTCTATAAGTAGCCTGCTACTATTAATCGATTATGTAATATTATTATTATTTCCATTTGGCCTGCCTAAAAAAAAGTGAACAAAGCAAATCAAACGCGGAAACCTATCACGATTTTAGGAAATCGATATTCACATAAATACAAGATTGCTATATGCGCGTATGGTTTGAGATAAATGATCGCCTATACTCCAATTCCATATAGGAAAAGGAATCACGCATGACCAAAATATCAAAAGGCGATTTTTCTTTCTAATCATCATCATCATCATCATCATCATCAACGAAACTATACTGACCAAAGAAACGCACTGCGCCTGCTTTAAAGACTTATCAGCCGTGAAACACAGTAGCCGATCTCCTATAGAAGTGGTGCATATGTTACGATCAGGCAAATTGCACAATAGCCTCCAAGGGATCAAGCTGTGTATTGAAAAGAAATTATTTTGCATCAGATTTTTTTTTATTTTATTGTTTTTTTTTTGTTTTGCTCCGACTGGACCATTCTGATGATATCCTGGGAAATATGAAATTTTCTGGCAGAACTAAAAAGTAGATACAAAAGGGATACCTAAAGTCCACCAGACTTCTGCATATGCACAGGTGTGAGTTTATGTGTATATATGCATCAGACCTAGTCCGACTGAAGTATGATTTTTCACTTTCATCCCTTTTCCATATGACCTAAGCAAGGCTTTTTGATTTGTTTTGTGCGGTTGAAAATTGCGAAAGGTGATCCCTTTGTGTGTTGTCCAAGAGCCGACGTGGGATAATTTTTCATTTCCAGTGTATAAGCAAACACTTGCAGAGATTTTTTGGGTCTCGTCTGGTATTATTAGATATGAGAATTTCCCATGATACTAGGTATACCTTGAAATTGTATAAATTCACATCATTTATCCCGAAGGATTGGTTAAACATGAGAGTCGTCTTTCGGAAAGGATTGTAATATTACAGCGACTGCAGACCCTAACCAAACGAAACAGGTGATAAGAAGACACTTGTATGAATATGTACTGTGTGGTTTTCGGCTCAGCAAGAATCGTGTGATTTTTTTTTTTTATAAATTGAAGAAAATATTTACAGGGTGATGTCAAACAATAAGACATCAAGGGACAACATTTTGCCGCTTTCACTTTCATTTCGAGAAGAATTCGAACAACTCAACATCCTTTTACAATGGACAAGGACTATATATTTTATGCTATATGTATGTAATAGCTACATATAGTATGGTTCCCTGGTGCATAGAAAACAGGAAACGTCTGTTATGCGGTTGATGATAAGGTCCTGTAAGAATACCATAAGGATTGCATAATTTTTTTCTCACTTTACAGAAATTTGATATCTTATATGTAAGTAAACATCCGCCATAGTTCTGATGGAACAGGTGAAGTAGACCATTTTACGACTTGAACAACCCGGAAAGTTTTCACTGGCCATTTATGTATATAGTACATATAAGAAATTCTTTGAAATCGGAGAATTTATGCAACTCTGAAGGACAACAGAAAACACACTTGTTTTCGTCATCCTTCAAAGAAATCTTTAAACTTCTGAATGAGAGCAAATAACTTATCGAAGACTAACTACTAATCATATTTTGTCATTCGTCGTCGTTTTACTACCGCACCTGATTTTTTTGTACACTTTAATTTTCTTGTCATCTCTGAAAGGCTCCTGGTCAGGACTCATTTCCGTTTTATCATCCGTTCACTTTCGATTGATTTCGATATGTCATCGTGTGCCTTTGATTTCTTTCTCTCTCATCTGGTCAGCTAAGGGTTGGGTGATGTATACGTTTGGTTGTGTAATATGCAAGAGAAGGCAACTACTACTAGTATAGGGTACAAAGGCGAAAAAGTACGACCCCCAGATTGAAAAATAAATGAAAATGTTTGCAATTGACATGACCATTTCGTAAGGTTTCCTGGACTTTCTTTTCAGATAACAAAAAGGTTAAATGTTAGAATCAAATGTCATGGGGTGAGTTATATGAATTTTGTGTATATGTATATGTGGGTTTACGAGTTGAGGAGTTATGTGGTATAGGTGCAATTCTGAAGCACTTTATTTTTAGTATTTTTGTTTTATCATAGTTTAAAGGATTGGTGATTTGCTCTGGTCTTTTTATTTAAGTTTTTTTTTTTATATTACAAGCTCAGTGGATGCCCTATGTTACAAGGCACAGGATATGAGGATGGTGATAAGGAAAGAAATTAGGCAACAAGAGGGTGACGGAGGTGCTGATGTATGTAGACTGAACATGTTGAATAAGACAAGTAGAACAGTTTATGCAGAGGCTTAGCCAAGGATAAGGTGCAGCTTTAATAAACAGGGACGAGAAACCATCAGGACCTATGGCTTTGGAGACGTTGATATCCTTAAGGACCTTGAATACATCTCTCGTACGGATATGTATTGACTCTTGTACACATCCACACCGGAGATGCAAAGTTGGTGGCAGACGGGAATTTGAAGGGAATTTACCAACCAAGATAGTAACTTTATCCCGTGAGTCAACAACCACTACACCATTGCTTAATAGTGAAGGTATAGAGGAGCTGCTGAAGTTGTTCCTGATGGTTTTGACCAGAGACCAGTATCTCTGGTAACGTTTAATGTGAATTGGAATCATCTGGTGAACAAACTACGTAGTAGTTATATAATTCGCAAACTTCTGATCAAGTCTAGAAAGAAAAAACAAAGAAAAGAGAGAAAGTATAGCGAAGTAAGAAGAGGGGAAAATACGCCTCAAAGGGGAATGCCCAGTTTAGGCTCGATACCTCCAGATATAAGAGATATCTTAAACGATGCGTTTTGATACTCTGAACATTTTTTATTAACAATGTTTATTTCGATCTAGCGGGGCAAATCTTGGGACGATAGGGTAAAACTTTCACCTAGTACATTTTGGAAAATCTAGTACAGAATCGGATTCCTTGGGTTCCGAGAAGAAGTTTGAGTACCCACACTCCTCTACTAGGAGGCTGGCTTAACTAGCTATTTATAGCCATCCTCATACTGACTTTTTTAGGATTTCCTTCTTTTTTAATCGAACTGAGGTACTGGATTTTTCGCACCTTAGTTCGGCTTTAACTCGGTAGGGTTATGTCCGATCAAAAAACGGGTTTTACTGTTCGCCTCAGCTCTTTAGGAGCTACAATTCTTAGAAGAAATCTTTTCTCTGGATTCTTTTAGGGTAGGGGTAGGAACTCTTGGCGGGTGGGGGGGGGGTGGTTTCAATACCGCATGTTGCATATCAAATTAAAGGTATCGCCGAATACTATCGGGTGGTGTATATTTTTCCCGATTCAGAAAACTTTCTGGGGACGTTTTTGCCGTCGGAAAACCCATTTTTATGCACTTGGGTCAATCACGCGCAATCACGAGAAGTAGATAGAAAACCAGGAAAGTCGCTCAAGCTACATCCGATCGCCAAAACTTTCCCCGACAGATAGAAATCAAATTATTAATAAAATATGTTCAGAGTATCATCGTTAAAGACATCTCTCATGTCTGGAGGTGTCGGGTCTAAAGTGTTATGAAAAGTTGGCATTCCACTATAAATATGACTCTATTACCATTTTGGAAAATTCAGGCAGCATGGATACAGTATTTTTTGCGCTATCGGTTACATTCCAAAATTAACATTATCAAACCGACGACAAGTTTATAACTCTTTGAACCAATCAATATAAATCGCAGTTGTCATTAACCCGTCACGAATATAAGCGAACATAAGCTGTTATCGAATAGCATTAAATCCACCAAAAAATTTTTCAGATAATCCCATAAACCCTCGTATATTTATGCAAAACAATAAATAATAATCCTTTATGAAATCGCGAAATTTTTCTTAATGACCTTTCTTATCGGCATCAGTGTGCCACCTATATAATCGCCATCAACCCGCGCACACATACATATAAATTATAATGGCCTTCCGGTCTTATCACCGGATTAGATAATCCAAAAAAAAAAAAATCATATGAATTTGGAATATTCTTCCGACAAAAAAACAAAAGTCCCATTACTCGCCGCGACTCTGAAATATTTTAATTTTTTTATAGCCAAGAAAAGAAAAATTCAAGTTCAAGGATTTCGCTGTATTATCTCGGTGTCGTTTAATGCACTTTTCGAGTTGTTTTTCAATCTAAAACTCTTAAAAATCACAAAAAATGCCCTGCACTGATAGCTCAAATAGAAAAAGTCGATTAGAGGTCCTAGAATTTAATCGGGCGGAACAGGATAAGTTTTTTGTTGGTACTTTTGTTGTTGTTGTTGTTGTTGTTGTTGTTAGTACTAGTGGCTTCTTCTGTGAGACGAAAATTGCAAAACGCCAAGCAGCAAAGTCGCAAAAGGTTCAATAGCAACAACATCAACAACAACAGCAAAATGAAAAAGGAAAAAATCTTTGGTCATATGAAATCACAAATTCACAGTTATGCTTAACAGGATCTCATCCTTTCCATCATGAAGTTATTGTAATTTTGCTGTTGAAAACTTTTCTTTCCTTTATCACGAAGAAATTTTATCCAATTCCACCCTCACAGGGCTCCGCCGCCGCCACCATTGTCAACCACTGAAGGAGAAGTGAAACTTCGAGGACCACTTGATTTATGAATAATACTGGGAGCAACAGCAACAATAAAGGACTCTGGACAAGTAAGTACGTAAGAAGGAAGCATTCAATATCTGCTTGTGTGTTGGGGTCTGGTCTGTTTTCTCGTCCTTTCTGAGCGATTTCCCTTACACGACAATTCATTCCTTCTAGAGTCCATTGAGGAGAGCTAGCCAAAGAAGAAGAAGAAGAAGAAAAAAACGGAAAAAAGGAAGAATTTTTGTATACTATACAACAAATTTTGGCTTATCCTTTCTTTGTGAAACAACTCTCGAGGACTTGTGTGATTGTCATAGATCGAGTTTACGATTTTTATTGAAAGGAGTTTTTCCAATTTTTTTTTTTTTTTGCTTTTCTATTCGGAACTTTATATTAGTGAATTCGACAAGGACTTGTAACGAATTCTCAATGCTTACTCTCTCTCTGTTGATCGATACGACGAAGTGGTGGCGAACACTTGCGACACTTAGCTCAAAACCATTAATCATCCGATTTCGAAAGTATCGAGCGAAAATCATGTCATCACGATTTTTATGGCACCTTTGTCAAGGAACGATAGAAGATTAATTCTGGGTTGGGATTCTTTAGGATGAATTTGTGATTTTTGTGGAAATCATTTTTTTTTTTTACTTTTCCTCTAAAGGAGATTTTGTAAGGTTCTACAGCAATTTTTACAAGTGAGAAATATTTTTTTTTCTTTTTTTCATATTTCAAAATTTGAATGGAAAACAAAATATTTTTACTGATGGTGGTGGTGGTGGTAGTGTAAAATTATGCGAATTAGAGTATCCAAGCAGAAATGATTAAATTCATAAGTTGTCGAATTGTACACGAAATGAGCACTTAATTCGACAGAAATTCATATGAAAGAGGTAAGGTACCTTTCACGGTCTTTGACTTCAGACCAAGAAATTAAATTGGGCGCATTCAATCAAAATCGTGTATTTTTTAGAGAAATTACGTGATTCAACAAATTTCTGTAGTTCGATTGATGATGATTGCAGGTGCAGAATTTTGGTATGATTTTGACTGTTTTTACTTATGTAGAAAATGATTAGGAAATTGTGTAACAAATAAGTAACAAATTGTAACAAATAAGTAACAAATTGTGACAAATAAGTAACAAATTGTAACAAATAAGTAACAAATTGTAACAAATTGGTAACATTTCTTCGGTATTTGTAAAATGTAGTTGGATTTACCACACTGCGACTTACTTATAATACATAACCTTTTTTAGGCTCTGTACACAAAGAGCACAAAGAAAAGAATAGAAATCTACCAAATAAAAAAGAAATAACAAAATTAAGAAAATGTAACGTGAATTTTAATGTATGATCAATGACAATCCAATAATTAGGGTTATATTTAATTAGTTAAACAAAGGTCAGGCCAGAACCTGTGCGTAGAATTATATTGGAAGAGAATTCCATTTTGGGGCAACTTGGGCAAAGTAAAAGCTTTCGCCGTACCCAGATTCATATCTCGGGACAAGGGAATGAAAATATTTGTTCGAGTTAGAGAACTGTAGACTTCCAGAGAGATATTGAAAATAAATTGACTTGTGAAGAAACATGAGCCTACCACGATCCAAATAAGGCTCAATAGAGATTCTAAGTAGGGATGTAAAAAGAGTGCTCCGAGGTGAGACTACAGTAAGTCTCCTTTGACAAATCGAGTTTGATTTACTAAAAATAAGAAGGGTCCCATAGTTAAAATGGGGCACAATAATGGCCAATTTATTGCAAAAAAATCACAGATAGACAACTGCAGGAAATAAATATTTGAGGCTACCTATGGGTCTGCTAAGGTGCATCTGAACATAATCGGCATACAAGTGCACATGAAGAGCTATACACATCAGAAGGAATATCATTTATATAGAGTGAAAAGAGAATAGAGCCTAAGACCGAACTTTGAGGTACACCAGCAAAAAGGGACAACCGATTTGAAAGGAAAGCGATATATACCCAACGACCGATGTGGAGAAGCCCAATTTAGTGCCAAGCTTGAAAATCAATTTGGAGGGAAGGACCAGTACTGCTAGATGATTATTGTCGAAAGCCGCATGGATATCAGATGTGACCTTTAAGATTGCAGATTCACAACTGTGATGCTGTCGAAACTTGCTTGCCAAACTGATAATATATTCCCTGCGCCCACATACTCCATGATTTGTCTGTACATAATTTTTCCGAGTATATATTAGAATAGGAATTAAGTACACTAATAGTGCGGAAATCACAAAGAAAGGAGGGACGAGATTTCTTTGGAATAGGAACAGCTATTGCCTGCTTCCATTGAGAGGGAAATTGCGAGTTGGTAAGACATAAATAATAAAAGTATGTGTTAAAGGACTTGACAATGAGGTCGCTAGTTTAACTTTACGATGGTAAATGCATCAGGTTCAATAGAATTAGACTTAATGGAATACAAAGTCGAAAGAATCTCCGGGCCATCCACACAACGAAAGGAGAAACCCTCATGAGAGAAGTATTCACCATCAGGGGTAGTTGCGACCACAGAAGCAAAATAGTTGTTTAGATGGTGTAATTGAAATTTTTAGTAGTGGTGGGTCCTGCCTATGAATACCGAGCCTACGAACACATTGTTGGTATCAAAATAGGCACGTTTAGATGATCGAATCAGAGAAGTAACTTTATTGCCCACTATTTTATATATGCTGAGAACTACACTGTCTTGAGTTCCATCTAAATCGCTTAATACTTGCAATCCAGGGACATTGGTTGTCATGAATACTTTAAAGTTGCAGAGGTACATACTGAACGAAGAATGGTCCAAATGAACTGAATGAGTTCTTTTCCACAGGTTCTGCGGTTGCATCTCAGGCAATGCGTGTTAATGATTCTATTGAAAACTATCCAGTGGAGGGCTTCGCCTTCCGTTGCATTGATGAGTACGAAGTTCTTCTGGCTATGAATGCAATCAAATCTGATGCAACAGGACCAAATGGATTGCCTCCACGGTTTATTAAGTTATTGCACCTAATATTAGCAAAATCCTTACTCATATATTTAACCACTGCCTCATGACGTCTCAATTTCCCTGTCAGTGGAAAAGAGCGCTTGTGCTGCCAATCCCAAAAAAGTCCTCAGCATCTGTTCTAATTGACTTTAGGCCTATTAGTCTCCTATGTTTCTTGGCAAAGGTCTTGCAGAATATAATTCTTATGCAGGCTGCGAACTACATCGATCGCAATGGATATCTGATTTCTTGGTAATCTGGATTCCGACCGAATCATAACTGCGAAACTGCTATGCTTAAGGTTACCTCAGATATTCACGAAGCACTCGACAGAGACCAACCTACGATCCTTGCTCTGCTGGATTTCAGTAAGGCATTCGATTCCATCAATCATTACAAGCTGCTGGGAAAACTTTCAAAAGAATTTCGATTTTCTTCATCTGCAGTAAAACTTCTCAGGCGTTCTTGAGTGGACGCAGTCAGTGTGTTAGGGTGAATAAGGTCTGCTCGGGTGAAACTTCTCTCTTATCTGGAGTTCCTCTGGGATCCATACTTGGCCCCTTGCTGTTCAGCCTATACGTGAATGACATTACTGACGTAATATCAGATGCTTCCATTCATCTATATGCTGACGATGTGCAAATGTATCTGAGCAGGCCGATTGGCTTGATGGAGGACTGTGTATGCCGCTTCAATGATGACCTGCAGCGTGTATATGATTGGTCACTACAAAATAACCTGGAGTTGAATCTCAGTAAGTCAAAATGCTTAGCGATTTATAGGAATGCAATTTGATCCTAACAACACCGTACTACCATATGTTGATTCAGCTAGGGCTCTTGGCTTTGAGATTAGCTCTAACTTCACCTGCTGTAAACATATTGGTGTTACGATAGGAAAAATATATGGGTGTCTGCGGCAGTTATGGCTGAGCTCTAGTTTTCTCTCACTTCATATGCGGATGAAGCTGGTCAGGGCTTTAGTGGTCCCTCACTTCACATTAGTGTGGTTTTCTCTGACCTTGACTCGGTCTGTCGAAGGCGACTCTTGGTAGCATACAATGATGTAGTACTCCGGTTTGTCTTTAAACTACCTCGCTTCAGGCATATATCATCTTATTCAACATACTTGTTTGGTTGTTCTTTGGATGCATACCTAATCCAATGCAGGTTAAAATTTCTGCACAGACGTACCTATTCGAAAAGCTTAACTTCTTGCAATCGGCTAGACACATTTCCCTTTCACTGTATTCTTTTTGTTTTCAAATATTCCATAGCTTAGTTTACATAAGTATAGTATATTCTCCTCATTAATTTTTTTTATTTTTTTCTTTTCTCTTCGTTTTTTTGTTCTTTTTTTCTTTGAGATGATATCTAAGTGGGTCAATGCACAGTAAATAGGCTGGTTATGAGCCTTAATTCCTTTCTGCTTAGCATGCGGATACTTTTGCCCTCTGTACGAATACTTAATGAACTTCTTCGGTTGTCTTAGCCGAGGGGTATTTTCGCAGTGTACCATTTTTATCTGTCCTCTCCTCAAAGCCTGACTTATGCTGAAAGGTGGCTTTTTCGGTGTCCAAAAATAGGATCAAGTCAGCGTATCCTTATTTGCATTTTCAAGACAGTAACACAATTCCAAATCAGCTTAGACTGAATTTAAATATTTGAGTTCTGCTTGGCTATCTGATATTATGTATATTTTTACTCCACACATATTTTTGTGAATTATTTCGCGAGCGTTGAGTCCTATGGCGTGTATATTTCTGAAAGTGCAAAAGGCGTTTCGTATCACCAAGAAACTCAGTACTCTTCAGTACGGCTGGTTCTTGCTTGCCGGGTATGCCTGGAAAAAGCTAAGTTGACCTCACTAATATGCACTCAGTTTTTGTTGATACGAAATGCTTTTTGCACTTTCATCAGTTGCAGTCTTTTTGGTTATCAATTTTTTAAATTGATAACAATTTTCTACGAAAAGTCTTCTGGAGTTTTTTGTATGAGCGTGTATTTCTGCCTGAAAAATGGTTGGTGAGACCCCCAGTGTCTTTGAGCTATTCGGCCCGTATATGCCCATGCCTGTTCAACCTTCCATTTTGGATCTATCCGTGTACCAACCATTTAATACATCTTTTTCAAAGGGTAGGTTCCAAATGTACCACTTTTAATTGTTTAGATCACCTTGTGTGGTGTTTCAAAGTTATGGCGTTTCGGTATAACGTCTAAAATTGGGCTGACCATTGGGTTCCCTAGGAATTCCTGCAGGAATTTAAGGTGGCCAACCAGATTGGTTGTACTCAGTAGATTTGTCCTTTGCAGTCTATTTGCACCGAAGATGGCCTTCTTCCTAACATGCAAATATAAATGGAGGTAGGCCCAGCATAACCTCTAAGGCTGCAGTTCGCAGGTACACACGGCACCGATTATTCCTAGTGACATTAAAGCTGCTGTAGTTTTTTTTAAACTACCTTGAGCTGTCTTTTGTTTAGTTTTTGGCCACCAAACGAGTGAAGCATATGTGGCCATGGGTCTTACAATATAGATGTGTATGTCCATAGAGTTATTTTGGTTTAAGAGCCCAAGTTCTGCCAAAAACCCTGCGGCATATCCATTTTGCTACTGTGGCCTTCTCCAATTCTGTTTTTAAAAGGGAATTCCAGGTTAGTCTGTTATCCTGGGTAATGCCTAGATACTTGCGACCTCCTTCGAGAATTCCACTGCTGTTCTCTCTCAAGAGATTGTGTTTGTAAATAAAGCTTCTTTTTTCTCGTGAATGGAACGATTAGTGTCTTACCAATATTGACACAAACTCTCATTGTTTCTGCCAAACAAATTGTTTGGCACCAGTCCAGTCTCGAACTATGTTTATGGGGCGTTTTGTATTAGATCAAAGATTACCCGATCCTCATATAACCTCAGCCTATCTCTATTGTATTTTTCTTTGTTTGTTTCTTTGTTCAATTCAATTCAATTCAATCTTATTCAATTAAATTCAATTCTTGACAATATAAGAAGTATGCACCTTCTTTGGAAAAATCTGAACGAATTATAACTGCAACTACACCACGCGTCTCTTATCAAAAGTTTATCTAGAAATTAATGAAATTTTCAGAACTTTTTTAGTTAAAACAAACTGAAAACGTTACACAATCAGTAAAAAACAGCCTCCCTTTACCATAGAAATGCATATATGGATGCGAGTTAGGTTAAAGGTGAAATGCGCAGATGAAACGCTGAAATTGTCTCCCGCCTTTTTCTGGAGGGTCGTTTTCGGCTGTTGTTGAAATAAAAATAGCACGCGGCGGCATAGAATTTCCATCGAATTTTTTTTTAACCTTTAGAGATAAAAAGTTAAAAAAAAAACAAAAAAACAGATACCTTCTAAAAATTATAAATAGAAACAAGAGGTTTAGCATATCCAGGAGTTGTGTAGCTACGTACATAATGTTTGTATGTTTATATATATGTAGCTAAAGGGGATGCTTAGTCAGAGATTGCGCAAATATGAGTAATTATTTATAGTCGTATGTATGTAGACATGTGTAAGAATAAAAATTACAGTTAAATCTTCATTGAGTTACAGGTTGAAATTAGTTAAATGAAATTTAAATTATTTTTATTTATTTATTTTTAAATTCAATTTCCAAGTGGTTAGAGGTAAACTGCTGACTTATTTGGGACAAAATCGAAGAAGGGTCTACATGTGAGTAAAAGGGCAGGGATTCGTGAGTTTTTTTTTTAAAGTCCATCAGTCTATCAACCAGACTTACCATTTGATTGTGTGGTTATAGATATTGTTGCGAGCGTGGCTTTTGGTTCGTTATTTAAAACAGAATATTAAATATTTAATACACAAGTTCTTTATTTCACTCTAATCATATAAAATTCATAAGCCTTCAATTAATCAACTCAACTTTAATTATCGCAATCCAATTACAACACTTTCGCTTCTTTATTACTTTCGCTTGTTAACACTGCAACGTCTAAGACAAAATTCTTTTTCTGGCGGTGACAACTGTTATATTTATACACTTAAAGAATCTGCTTAACTATTCTATTCATTGTATTCCTGAACCTTTCTGTAGAATTCCATAATCGATTCTCCGAACCTGAAGTCGTTTAGTCTCCATTGCCAGTAGATGTCACCAGTTGTCTTTTTCTATTGCACGTAACACTGCCCCCTTCTTAAATTTGTTCGTCCCGAACAACAGGTGGTCCACGGTCTTGATGCTCGTAGTATTGACACAAGCGACCAGATGGACGATTTTCTGTTTGCCTCCTGTACCACGTTGAATCCTGTATACTACGTCATTTATTCTAGTTACTATTGAATACGATCCATCCCAGTGTTGTTGTGATTTTGGAGAACGTCCCTTATGTCGGTTCGGGTTGTATATAGCCAAACAAGATCACCTTCATTGAATCTTGCTGAATTCGCACGTAAGTCATAGCGGGTCCTCATCCGATTGGTACTTACTGATAATTTTGCCCTCGAGGCCCCCTGTACATCAGCTCTCCGTTTCAATGGGGCTCTGATATTACACTTATACATTTCCTTTCTGGCTACTACGTGGCGGCCCTTTGTAAGAAGCACACACACTGCATCTGCGACACCACTTCTCTACATTCTCCCGCATATGTAGCCAATAAAACTTTTCTCGTATTTTAGAAATATATTTATTCACTCCCAAATGTTCTCCAGATGTTCTACGATGGATTTTACCTAGAACATCGTTTGACCTTTGAAACCGGCACGACTATTTGAATTCGAAACGATTTTACGTTTTAATATACCGCATTCGACATAAAGAGAATTCAATTGAGCCCAGTAGCTTTTCAGCTTTTCACTCATCCTCGAAATATCCTTCTATCTATTCTGGTTTTTCTATGTCTGCTTTCCAAGCAAGAATTTTCCAACCTGTTGATGTTCCACAGACTGTATAGTAGCTGTTTTCCCATTTTCTTTCTCCCAGCCGTAATGCTTACGTTCAGGTTCGCATGGACATTGTACCGAGGCTTCTGCATTTCCATGAATACGTCCTTTCCTGTGTTGGTTCTCAAAACCATAAGGTTGGATTCTAGTCTCGCTAAGAATAGCTTGCCCTCTAGTTCGCCAACTTGGACATTTTTCTCTCCCTTTCTTTTCTGATGATTCCCTTCGACGGCATTTCTGCAGTCGCTTAAAAAATGTCCTAATTTATTACAATCCCAACTGCTGCCTAAATTATGTCAGTCATACAAAGGCAACGTCAAGAAATATTATCTGAATGTAAGGGGGCGCTAAAATTTTTTTTAATTTTAATAGCAATAATTTGGATTATAAAAATTGTCCACCCTTCAAAATGTTATGATTTCATTACTTCCATGATGAAACGAATACAAACACAGCACGCTAATACATTTCGCCGAGTGGCCTTAGGCTTTCACCCGATATGCCGTTTCCTTATTAGTTATTTATTCAATGGTTCGACTTGAGACAACTACTCATTCTACTCCCACACTTTTTAATATGTAGGATGTATTAATTTAATTTAATTTAATTTATTCACTTGAAAATATCTTTGTACATTAAGATAGGGTCTTTTAGGAGTATACAAGCTTAAAATACTAATAGTTCACTGTATATTACAAACAAAAGGTACAATTCATGATTTAAATTAAGGAAACTAAGATTACATTATAATATTGAAATAAAATAATAAACATTTAAATATTATAAATTATAACAAAAAAATAAAAAGGAATAAAAAGATGGATTAAGTAGCAAAAAGAGAGAAAAGAAATAATAAAAGAGCAAAAAAAAAGACTATAAGAGAAGATATCTGGCTATGCATTCCTTTCAACAACATCATGTTTCAGGGACTTAAATGATTAAATAATTTAGTAGCAAATTGTTTGACAGACCTTATGCGACGGAGACCACTAGGCAAGGAATTCCAGAACTGAATAGCATGAATGTGGAAGAAGTCCTGACTAAAAGCAAGTGTGTGAGCAGGCGTAACCAAAGCAGTCGTTCGTAAGGATATGCAGAAACGCAACCTTTCAAACAAATATTCAGGCTTTTGTGTATAAATCAGTTTGTGCAGAAAAATTAAGATATTATAATTAAAATATGTAGGCAAGGATCAGCTAACCAATGTATGTGCATAGGCCGATATGTGATCATATGTATCTTCTTAATCTAAAAATATATCTTATCATGGAGTTGAAGGCTAAATTTAGTTTGTTAAGCGTAGTAGACTCAAGACGACAATATACTGTAGATTCATACCAGATAAATGGAATTAAAAGAGCCTTTACAAACTTGAATCGAGCATCAGTGGAAGTGTATAAACTTGATTGCCAAAGATTACGCAATTCTCTATGTATCCTTGAAATAACTATATCAATGTGAGAGTCCCAGGTGAGAGTTTTATTGAAAATTATCCCTAGATTACATACGGTTTTCACATAACGAATTGTAGCTGAGTTTATAGTTACTGGAGGAAAATAAAATGTCAAAAGGTCGAACCTATCTATAACGATACTCTGCGATTTAGCTGAATTTAATCTAAGACCATTAGATGCTGCCCATAGACTGATTTGTTGTAGATCATAATTAATACGTTCAACTGCATCTTCCATTAAACCATGGCGTTCCGAAAGATACACCTGGAACATCATATATATAAAGATGAATCTGGCAATTTGAAACTGGTGAGAAGATATCGTTAATAAATATCGCAAACAGAAGGAGACCCAATGTGGAGCCCTGAGGAACGCCACTGTGAACGCCAAGAAAATCTAAAATTAAAATACCAGCTCAGTTTTTGGAGTAAAAGTCTATAATTGAGTGTAACAAATGCCTCACTAAAATCAAGTAAAGTAAGTATAGTCAATTTATCTTGATCAATGCAGCTACGAATGCCCTCGGATATTTTCAGTAAAGCTGTTGTACAACTATGATGCTTTCTAAAACCAGATTGCAAGGGCGAAAGGAGGCGATGAGCTGACAAAAATGAACTAATCTGCTCGGCTATGACTTTCTCCAGCACTTTTGATAAGCAGCATAGTATACTAATAGGTCTGTCTATATTCCGGCGATCCTGACACAGATTTTTTATGGATGGGTATAATTTTTGCTCTTTTCCAGTTGATTGGAAAGGAGGAACTCATTAGACTAGAATTACAAATATAAGTGATCACTGACAGTAAAATTTTGGCAGAAAATTTTTAATCAATTTAATGGGTAAATTATCAACACCAGTGGAAATAGTCAGAATCGATCGAACATGCTTCTCAATCTCATAAGAATATACTCGAGAAAATGAAAAAGAGGGGAAAGTTAAATGCCCTTTCGTCTTGAGTAATCTCGGTTATAGGTGAAATATGGTATATTATTGGAATATGAATTTGACAAAAAGAGTCGATTTTTAGATTATTGGGATCAGCCTCACAGAAGCTAGTCCTTGATTTTCCCACTCCAATCTGCCTTAAGTTAGACCATAATTTTTTTTGCAGGCTGCGAACAATCAAATTTGAATCTAAAATATCTCCGCTTAGCAGAGCGAATAGAAGAAGTAGTTAAATTGCGATGTTTGGTATACTGGACCCAATACATGTTGATCTGGAATCGTTTCCATCTTTTATAGGCAATATCACGTTGTTTTATAAAATTCATTAGATAACTATCAAACCACGGACAGCTTTCATTTCTATTTTTTTTTCATTTTCAACGGCACATACTTATCAAAGAGATAAGTGAGATAGTTTTCAACATACTCAACCTGCAGATTAACATCACTTATGGAATAAACAATCTCCCAAGGTATAGTGAGGCATTCGTCAAAAACTGCATCGTAATTAATATTATTTTAATCAGGATAGTTAAAATAACAATCATAATTAGCTGGTGGACTAAAAAGATATGTCAAAAAAAGCATGTCATGATCGGATAGGGCAGGCGAAGATAGTATTACATAGTAGTGCTCTTTTGAATTATACAGTAGTATTTTTTTAATTTTTAATTTTACTTATTTTTTTATTTATTTTTTTCATTTTTTGCCTTATTACTTTTAAAAAATTTGCTTTTTTCTCTTATTTTATTTTTATTATTTTTTATTATTGCTATTTTTTAATCATTTATCAATTCTTTAATTTATACTTATTTTAATTAATTAATTAGAGCTTACCTTTTAGTGTTTTCTTCTTAATTTTATATTACTTAATTTATTATTTTCTTATTTAACTGATTGAATCTGCATGATATCGTCTGAACTTATTAAATAAATAAATAAATAAAATAAACACCAGGAAGTCGTTAATTAATAGACCATGATACAGGTAATCTTTTACAATCACGAATGATCTCCTATAGATGTCACAAGCCAACGCGAGTCTTTTTTCATAGCGTGGAGACTGTAATCTACAGTTGCCACTCTTACCTTGCGACAAATAAACCCAAAATGTCCGAACGGTTACTTTTAGGGCTCACTGCTAACTCATAGATTCTTTCCACATGGTTGCCAACTTTCAAGATCATTTTAACGCCAAATTTTTGTAGTGTACCTACATCTCGGATTGGAGTCAATTCCTCACGATTTACTAATCAATATAAAAGTAAAGTGTTTGAGATGTCTAACATACACGAAAAGTGATGATTATAAAATAAAAATTCAAGAACAGGAAGGATTCCTATCGAAAAACAAAAAAACAAAAACAAAATGTTGTAGTACCAGGAACTAAAAAAAAACCTCATTTTATACAGCATCTGCAAAGATACCAATCAGTTGGCAATCCAAAGCGATCATCTCATCCTTCAATTGCCACAAAGTGAATTATTGGGCTATCCTATTTCCTCTTTATAGGACACCACTAACTCTAATCAGTCAATCAACTTCTTACAATCAATTGAAGATCCCAAAAAAAAAGGTGCCCGGGATATAAACCTATCTCTGGACCATTTTTGCATCCTTTCCCAAAAAATTTCACATCTCATCACTCCGATACTTGAATTTCTCTGGCTGCAATCCCATCATCGTTGTAATGCTATCTAGCCAAAGATTGCTACTGATAACAACATACAGATTTTTCCCATAACCCCCACACACGGTGAACATTTTGAACAGGTTAAAGAAGGCTACAATTTCTTTTTTAGAGGAAAAAAAAAAACTATCCCAAGCATAAACTGTCACCATTTTTATCTCAATTTACGATTTCGTCTTCAGATCCCAGGAATCAAATATTGCCAGGAGCAGCAGTAGCAGCAACCCACCCGGATGGAATTCATATGAGAGAGGTCGAGCATACATCAATTTTGTTGTTGTTGCTGTTGTTGTTATTGTTTACCTCCTCAATGAGCAATGAATCACATGAAAAGTGCAGGATTACAAGCCACTGGAAAAATGTGAAAAAAAAAGATTTTTGCAAAGAATGAATGCATTCACTCTCATATCATCATTAAACTCAGCATCATCTGGTCAAGGAAGATTTATGTATCTTTTTTGGTGAAATTAAAAGACTGATCCCAAATGATGCAAGGATAATGATGAGCAAGTGACAGGACAAAAACGATATTGCTCGCACAATAGGTGGAAAACATGATCGATTTTACTTTCGTTTCTTGTTCAAATTTCTTCTAGTTCTGGTTATATGTAGAACTTCTTCTTTCACAAAAGGATTTCAAAGGGAATTTTTCATTTCGGTGCAAAACTATCCCTCCAACTACATTATGAAAAAAAAAATAAATAAAAAATAAATCCACAGACACACCCGGTTTCATTCTCCAAACTTTCGATTTCGATGAGACTCGGTGAAATTTTATTTTGAATCGATTAACCGCCAAAAAATCGACATTCGATTCCAAAACATTTTATTCGAAAAAGGTTCTCATCTCTGTATAAAAATCACTTCCGGGAGAGAAGAGAATTCACCGCAGGATACCTTTGGTTATCCTTCCAGGATTGTGATTAAATATATGCGGTTAAGGACCAAACGTCATCCGAATTCTGATTTCTGGTCTAGAAATTCTGTGAAATCTCCTCGACAGGTAACTCCCATTTGTATTGTGAGTCGAGTACTGCAGTGAGTGTATAGCCGGAACTGAAACCGGAGCGATTTAATGATAACTTCTCGAATTGCAAGCATAAAGACGGGAATTCGCGCATCGTCCTTTTTTTTTTTTTTTTTTTTACACAACTTTTGTGGTTTTCAGGGAAATCTGAATTCAATGCAACTCTCAGCTTCGCTTCACGGAGGGAGGGTAGTAAATCTATGAGTTGAAAATGAAAATCATTTGCATGTTGTCGCCTTGTGTTGGTAGAATTGTACAAATTCTCGTATATACATAGTGCGCGCTTAGAGACGAGTTTTTCATAATGCCTATATAGGAATCCAGGTCGTGTCCCCTCAGTATATAGTTAATTCCAAAAACGAACTTGGGATCTGATTAAATCGAAGTATCTCGGGTATGAGGGGGAATTCTGTTTAAAGTGGCCTTCCTCTCCATTAAATTCGAGATGCAACTGGTAATTATGGACAACTTCAAGTGGATTTTCATTTCTTGTGGAAAGCCCGCATTTCCTGTAGCTCGTCCTGCTTTCTTCTTTTTTGATTAATTTTCTATCGATTTTTTTTTTTTTGTACTTGGTGGTTATATGTAGTTTTCTTGATAAATTTTTACAATTTAAAATAAATGATGGAATGTGAGAATGTTGATGGAAATAATTGCTGCTGAGAGAGTGAAGGTGAAGTGACTACACATGCGGTGTATCATCTACTCTGGATAATAGTTTCATTCAAAATGATCTGAGGTATTTGGGATATTTGAAGGTCACAGTTCATATTCTTCACTTACTCCGCTCAAGACCTTCACATTTTCAGGACTGGGATAATGTCGTGGAAGGTTGTATATATGTGGAGTATACAGATGAGTTGAAAACAACAACAAGCCTGCGAGACTTATCAGAGCCAAGACTGCCAAGATAGGATTATTGAAACGTAAAGAAACTATGAACAAGTTTCAGAAATTAATATTCTGCAGAACAAAATGTGAAGACGACAAAGTGCATTGGAGACTTCCAAGGTAATCATCATACCTACATACAATCACGTGAGAGCTTCTCCTTTTTGAGGGTGACTTAGGCTGATGTATTTGAATCCTTTAAGTGCATTAAATCGTGTTCTACCGGCCTCGACATGACCTAAATTTGTACGATTACTGTTGCCCTTTATTCTCTCTCCTATTGCTCATATCATGACCTCAATTTTTCCTCGTGCCTTTAAATACTCTAAGGTAATACCCCATTCCGAAAAATCCATCATCAGAGTTTCAGGCCTATCTCTATCTTCCTTGCTTATCTAAAATTATAGAAAAGATTATATCTGCACAAAATCTCAACCTTCGTTGTGACCAATGGATTGTTACATGATCACCAATCTGGTTTTAGAGCTAATCAATATGACTGCCTTATTAAAAGTAACTAATGATATTAGAATCACATTAGATGAGGATAAGTTTACTGTTCCTGTATTCCTCGACTTTTCTAAGGCTTTCGATTCCGTTGATCATGGAATTCTTTGCAAAAAAACTTGTCAGAGAATTTAATTTTAGTTATCATATGCTGCTAGTTTGATCTTCAGCTACCTGAGTGGTCGGTTTTCAGGCAGTCTTTTCCTATGGCAGGCTTTCTTCTTTTTTAGCAATAAATTCTGGAGTACCACAAGGCTCCATATTAGGACCACTTCTTTTTGTAATGTTTGTTAATGATATATTTGGTCGTGTGAATCATTGTCAATTATACCTTTATGTAGATAATGCTCAGATGTACCTGTCCAGACCGGTTGGATTGGGGTTGAGGATGCAGTATGTTGCCTGAATCTGGATTTGGAGGCTGTAAATCAGTGGTTGGTGGATAATAAACTCCTACTAAATCCTGATAAAACAAAGTGCATAGTGATTTTAAGAACACTGCTCTGTAACACTCAATGGTACTGATATATGCTTTGTGAATTCCGCTCGAAACTTAGAAGTTATATTCAATAGAACGCTATCGTGGAATGATCATGTTAACAGTACATTACGAAAGTTATATGGTGGTCTGGCGTGCACTATGGGAATCTAGTGCATCTATACCACTACCCACACGTTTAATGCTTGCCCGATCAATGCTTATTCCGGTAATTACATACGGATGTGAAGTGTTTAGCGAACTCGATTCGCAATCGTCATATAAAAGCTTAATATTGCTTTCAATTCAATTGTAAGATATGTTTACAGCCTCCGCAGATATGACCACATCTCACAGTTTGTTTCATCCATCTTTGGTTGCAGCGTTGTGCTATATTTAAAATTTCGTTGTATTTTGTTCTTGGCTAAAATTATTAAATACCGTGTACCTGAATATTTGCATGACTGCTTGCAATTTTGCAGATCCAATAGAACAATTGCACTTATTATACCGCGATCCACTTCACTAACTACCCAGCGCCAATTCTTCGTCTTCACCATTAGACTTTCGAATAGTCTTCCAATTGCTCTAAGAAATTCTTTGGGAAATCGCGCACTGAACAGTTTTAAACACTTGCTTTTCCTTTATTTTAACTCATGAAATGCTTATGTACTTATACAGCTAATACTACTATTACTTTTTTTTTCTTTACTTTCCTTATCTTATTAGTTTTCACTTATATCTTATTTTACTTTGTTTTTTACTTTTTTGGTTTATTTCATATTTGCTCTGAATTGATATTATTTCTTAGCTGCTTGGTTTTAGTTTCTTAAATTTTGGTTAAATTTATAATTAGAAGCTTGTACAATCCTAGCATCTTATTTGTACAATTGCCAATAATAAATAAATGAATGAATACATGATCTTCATGCAATTGCCAAGAATAGTAATTTTCCAACGCTAAATATTATGGACCTATTTTACCCGGCGCCTTTAAGATGAAGTAAGCAAGATGGTCGTTACTAAGTTATAAAGATCCCCAGGCTTTCGACAAAGGCGGAAATTTGAGATTCGGTCCTATTCCTAATGGAACTCGTGATGCTGCTTCTTCTCTCTCTGATATTGACATCGCGTCTATTGACTCGAGTTATTACTACTCTCTCTTATATTTTCACCACTGCAACTGTTCCCTCCATCGTTACTAGGTATGACTGCTTGGAGGTAGCATGCACTAATAATACGGTAGCTTCCTCTTCATCGACTGGGATGATCGACTTAAGGTTTCTTTACGTGATTTTCTCCTGTAAGACATGCAAAAGAGTGCAGCACCATAAGATCTTTACACGCATTGCAGTTCGTAGCTTTCGCCATTCACAGAAGCATAATCGTCAGCATGACGTTCGCTATTCCTATCAGATTCACTATGATACCTGTCCCAAGAATTCATCGAATTCAAAAAGGATATCTTCAGTCATATTTCATCTCTAATTGGTCTGCTCGAACACGGTAATGGGTTCAAGCGAACATCTTGATTACGACGTTTTTATGGCCTTTATTCTTGCTGTTGTATTCTCGGCTGTTATTTCTGTTGACTTCCTCTCGCCTTTACTGCTCAAAAATTTGTTTTCAAGGCTTGGTCTTGACCTAACTTAGTCAGAAGGAAATGAAATGCGAAATATGTCAACGTAACTAGACTTCGTTCTATTTAAATCAGCGCTACTCTGGCAAAACTGGATTCGATATTTTTTGTCTAATTCAAACTTCTTCCATTGCTGAACTCCTGAATTTTAGACCTTCCATCGGGATAGTAATCTCTCTGAAACGACCGCTCCGGTTGGTGGTAAACTTTTATATTCCATTTGAACTGATATCCTTTGACATGTGATTCATGTTGCTGGTTATGAAGATTTGAAACTTTTCGAGGCCAGCCCGTTCCTTTAACTCGTACACGAGTTTGTCTGTCTGTATATTTCTTTTTTACTATTTTCGACACTCTCGTAGACCCACTTTTCGTCTCATCACAGCGAGCTGAAATTTGGCACACAAGTTCATGTCGGTTGACAATTGAATCTCTATCAAAATTTGAACCGGAAAATTCCATGGAAAACCCGCAATCGGGTAAAAATCATTTGAAAATTTGGTACAAATTTGATTAGTGATAAATCCGTTTCAGGAAAAATGCAGAGTTTTCCGACTTTTCCGGAAAATTTCCCGGTAAAAAAGTTTTCTAAATTATGCAGGATCAAGTTCCCTATCAACTGGCATCATTACTTTCTCTCCGACAATGGTGAAAACTTGCAGAAAAAATCGAGGAAAATTCATGTAAAACGCTTTTCCGGAGTTTTCCGACCAAGGACGCGTTTGAGCGTTTTGCAACCTAAGACAAAGTTGTAGAGCGAAATGAGTTGCATAAAGTTGCTTTTGTGGAAAACTCCGTGGAAAACCCGAAAAAGCGGGAAAATCATCGGACAAATTTTCATCGATATGATTAGTGATAAACCTGTTTCAGGAAAAGTGCAATTTTTCTGGATTTTTCGGAATTTTCCGACTTTTCCCGAAAATTTTCCGACAAAAAAGTTTTATAAGCTATGCGGAATCCTGTTTTTTCCGTCCTACTGGCATCAATACTTTCTCTTCAACAATCATGAAAACTTGCATGAAAAATCGAGGAAAATTCATGTCAATTTTTAAAAAAATTTCATAGTAATAGGAAAAGTCTGCAAAACATGGAAAATCGGGAAAATTCAGTAAATCAGTGTCTTTTCAGCCATCATAAAATTGTTTTAAAATATCTCCATGCAGCACGTAATAAGAATTTAATTAACGTGAAAAAGGCCGAAAATAAAATAAGTAAAAAACGAGTTTTCAAACAAAACTGAGGCCAAGCCGCATGAAAAAGTAGAAAATAAACTTTTCTTCACACACAGAGGTGGACTCAGATTTTATTCGCTGACAATCCCCGATATATTTCAGTATGATCAATCAGAGGCAATAAGTGATTTGATTCATGTAGAGAAAGAATATTCAAGAGAAATGTCCCAATCAAAAAATCTGAGTCCACCTCTGTGTGTAAAGAAAAGTTTATTTTCTACATTTTCATGCGGCTTGGCCTCAGTTTTGTTTGAAAACTCGTTTTTTAATTATTTTATTATGTATTATTTTAAGACTTTTGTACAAGCTCCTAATCGTCCTTGTCGACATTTTCCATCGTATTTTTTCGTCGATCTTTTTGAAGACCTGCTGCGTTCAGAGTCAGACGTATCAGGACTGTTTTTAGGTGAAATGTGATGTCGAAAGTCTCCTGGTTTTTTTTTAACTATGACACCACACCTTTATTTGGATGACCCTAAGAGTTCAGATATATTTCGGTATTTGGTGTTTTCGTCAGATTGTACTGGCACGTCTAACAAGAGATCAATATCATATTTGATTCCACAACATATATATACATTACCTACACTCTTCGTTCCTTGATATGTTTTCCTGGTATTATAATACCTAGTATGTCTAGATTCATAAGTACATTTATTCAATTCAAATCTGATTTGATTACATGCAACACATGACGAAGAGAAACGGTCGACGTATAGAAAAATCCTTCAACATCGATTTGCACAATATCTCTCAAGTTACAAAAACCATGTGAAAAACTAACAAGGAAGTTGTCAAGTCTTGTCCTCTTTTACTGCTGACTGACTATACCCACCACCTTTATTCAACAATCAAGTGAAGGGTCCTTATAGTTAGCAAAGGGAATCCATCAAAAATGAAAGTGAAACTTTTAATGGGACCTCGTCATCCCTATATATACCAAGGTAAACTATAAAAAGGAAAACGAATAAAATTCATTCAAAAATCGAAACCACAAAACACCGGACCTCTCATATCCAGTTACACTTTCGCCTTCAACTTCAATTGAAAAGGAAAACTTCTTCTTCCAAGGCGGCTGGATTTCATCTCTTTAGTGCACGACGAAAGTAAATAGAAAAATTCTTCTGTAAGTAAGCGCCCATCTCATATTTAGTTGCTTTCGATGAAGAGATGAAAAACAAAACAAAAAAGGTCGCGATTGATTGAGAAATTCATGTTTTTGCAGTATATTACCGCGCGCATTCGTCAACGCGATTTAGTTAATTTTTTATTTTTTTTTTTTCTTTCATGGTATAGTGATGGAGGTGGTGCTGGCCATTCTTGATTTCATAATCTTGAGTAGGCGATTATTTACTTTCTATACACAAAGAGAAGTTTGCGTAGATATATACTTTGGATGGCAACTGAAAGGACGACAATAACAAGAATAAACACTGGGTAAATAAGAAGAAAAAAAAATGCTGAAAAAAATATTCTTTACAACATGTCCTGATTGCTATGGCTACCAAATAAAGTCTGTTTACTGTTTATCTTCTCTTCAGACCTCAATACATATATTCTAGATAAATTCTGTGTCACTGAGATATTACACTCTACATATATATGACAGTGAAAGTCCTTGAAAGCTTTTTTGGATTTCACCTTCAACAGTTTTCCTATGGCCTGTGCTGTCGACTAAATCTACTTTCCTATAATAACAGAATGTGCAGAGTGCAATTCAATCTAAGGACATTACTATAGCTAAGCATGAAATATTTTTTCCACTGTGCATTGTCCTTTGATACTAAGTCCCCTCTCTCTTAACGTTCATAACAAAAGGACATCGCAAGTCATTACACTGGCATAGAATACAAAAATTAGGCCAAAATCCATTTTCACTGCAGTTTCGTGCCCGAAAAGCATAATTCAGGGATTAAGTCCAAGGACATGTTTCGATGTCCTCGCTCACAAGGAAATTCACTTTTCGGTGTCGGTCTATTGTGTATGCGTGAACGACATCTAGCCACGATCCCAAATTAAGTCATTTCCCTCTACTTTCGAGTGCTGTTTTAAATTCTCTATGCATAGAGGTACCTACCTATATAGAGGACTATACTCGCATTCCTTTATTCAGGATATACACAATCATCGAATCTTGCACAACGTAAGTAGGACAATGCTAGAAGACTGACGCGACGATGCGACGGACAAAGTATCTGACACCTTGTCATTCGAAAAAGGATAATCGGACGAAACAAATCTACGCACATGTTCCTTGGAAATAAGTTGAATTTATTATTATAATTGATATTGGGTTCCCCCCTCTTATAGTATAGAAAAGAGTTCTAGATTCGAAAAGGTGACATTACCACAGGATTAATTTGCCGAAAGGACTTTTTTAAAGAATGGACATTTCCATTAGAATGCACCATCCATGTTCTGCTTCTTTGGGATTTCTATACTCTATTTCTGTATAGGGATTAAGGAATCCGCGGTAATGATCTTGAACGATCGACGTAATCTTAGGTCGATCGTTTGGCGCTCGTATAACTCTTTTGATCATTTGTCCATAGAAGTTTTGAACAATTCTGAGATCTTACCGGAGAATTATCGAGATCAAAAGAATGGAAAAGGAAATAAATTTGTTGTTGATAAATGTACAGAATATAGAGGAATATCGTTGGGTTTTGGTGCCTCCTCCATAAGGCAGTAAGGGATAGGTGTACAAAATTTTTAAGATTTTATTCTCGAGAACCAAGTCCGAACTCCTATAGCAGAGAGGATGAGGAATCATCAATTCAAGTAACTTAACTCGTTAGTCCGAGGATGCGGTGTCTGATGGACAAGAATTCGCAAATTAATACCAGGATTGATGGGTTCTAATAACCTAGATAGAAATTTGTAGATGTGAAAAATTTGGCAACCCTTTCATAGTGTTGCCATACAAAACTTTGAATTTTCATCACTGTATATTTGGATCCTGTTCGAAAACACGTTTAGTTAGGGAGTTGAAATTTGGCATACTTACTAGGTATAAAAAACTGTAAGCTCAATTTTTAATATGGTCAAAATGGGACAACTACTTCGTAGGGCTGCCATAACAAAAATTTGAATTCATTTTATTTTTTTTTTTTTCAAAACTGTTTAGAACACGTGTTGAACTAACGATCTGAAATTTTGTACACCGTAAAGTTTAAAAAGAGCTTTGAATATGGAGAGAATCAAGCAACTCCTTCGTAGTGTCGCCACGCAGACAAATTTTGGTTTTTAATGCTTATTTGAAATACTGTTTAGATCCCCTTGACTTATGATAGTGTTGCCATACAAAAGTTTTGATTCACATTGTAGATATTTTGACATATCTTCGAAAACGATGTTTACCTAGAAAGCTGAAATTTTGTATATAAAACGCTTCCGTAATAAAGTTTGAAAATGATCGAAATCAGGTAGTGCCTTCGTAGGACTGCCATACAAAAAATTATAGATTTGTACACTTTTTATGTATGTATATTCGGAAAACGGTCAGTCTTTGACATTTTTAAAAGCAATTGATATGTCTGAAGAATACTTTGCGAAAAAAAATGTATGTGAGCGACCAAAATGAAAGCCTTATTTTTCAAAAATCGAAAACACAAACAAAAGACTTTAGATAACCGACAAGGGTGTTCTTGATCGGAGAACAAATATTTACGTTTGGAGATTTAATCCAAACGAAATTTAAAAAATACAACTCTATAGTACAACTGCCACCAATAACAAACTCCACGGAAAATATCAAGAGAATGGTGGACTCCTTGTATATGACCTCAAAGATCATACACAAAATGCAGTACAATTCTGAAAAAAACAAATTTGAAAAATACAATGGAATTTTGAATTTTCGAAATTCAACTATTTTTACAGAGTATGAAAATCATGCCTAACTAAAAAAGAAAACTCGTGCAGATAGGTTCAAATTGCCAACAGAGTTCAGGATGAATTTTCCTTCCACCACACCACTGTCAGGATCGCTAAGACCAGCCCGTCCCTTTAACTCGTACACGAATTTGTCTGTCTGTATATTTCTTTTTTACTATTTTCGACACTCTCGTAGACCCACTTTTCGTCTCATCACAGCGAGCTGAAATTTGGCACACAAGTTCATGTCGCGTGACAATTGAATCTATCAAAATTTGAACCGGAAATTTCCATGGAAAACCCGGAAAATCGGGAAATTCATTTGAAAATTTTGTACAAATTTGATTAGTGATAAATCTGTTTCAGGAAAAATTCAGAGTTTTCCGATTTTTCCGAAAAAAATTTCCGGAATTTACCGACTTTTCCGGAAAATTTTCCGGTAAAAAAGTTTTCTAAATTATGCAGGATCAAGTTCCCTATCAAGTGGCATCATTACTTTCTCTCCGACAATGGTGAAAACTTGCAGAAGAAATCGAGGAAAATTCATGTAAAACGCTTTTCCGGAGTTTATCCGACCAAGGAAGCGTTTTAGCGTTTTGCAACCTAAGACAAAGTTGTAGAGCGAAATGAGTTGCATAAAGTTGCTTTTGTGGAAAACTCCGTGGAAAACCCGAAAAAGCGGGAAAATCATCGGACAAATTTTCATCGATATGATTAGTGATAAATCTGTTTTAGGAAAAATACAGAATTTTCCAATTTAGTTAACGTGAAAAAGGCAGAAAATAAAATAAGTAAAAAATGAGTTTTCAAACAAAACTGAGGCCAAGCCGCATGAAAAAGTAGAAAATCAACTTTTCTTCACACACAGAGGTGGACTCAGATTTTATTCGCTGGCAATCACCGATATATTTCAGTATGATCAATCAGAGGTAATAAGTGATTTGATTCATGAAGAGAAAGAATATTCAAGAGAAATGTCCCAATCAAAAAATCTGAGTCCACCTCTGTGTGTGAAGAAAAGTTTATTTTCTACATTTTCATCCGGGGCTTGGCCTCAGTTTTGTTTGAAAACTCGTTTTTTACTTATTTTATTATGTTTAAAATACAAAAATTAAGTAAAGAGTTTGAGTTGAGAGTTTTATTTTAGTAAGGTTCTAAAAAAAAAAAAAAAAAAATCAAAGAGTGAGTTTGAGTTTAATCGTATAAAGCAACTAATTATTTTGACTTAAAGCGGGTCTCAACAAGTGACCCCAAAAATTTAGGCATATTCCAGTCAGGGGCGAAGGTTATGAAAAACCTGAGGATGTTAATAATAGTTTTTAAAGACTTTCATCTACTCACAAACCTCTGACTAAATTCTTTACAACTTTATGTGTAAAGGCACTTTCACATCAAAAACAAGAACAGAAAAATGTAAACTGAAAAACTCAATTTATTCCACTTTAAAACAAGATTTTTGTTCCAGCGATTAATAAAATCCAGAGAAATAGGATAAACTAAGAATTTTACTGAGAAAATAGTTATATTTATTTCAGATTTTTAAGAAAAACACAACTTTTCTGTTTTATCGGCCGAAAAACTTTTTCGGCGTAAAAATTCGTCCGATAAATCATAAAAGTTGTGTTTTCTTAAAAATTTTATTAGTAAAATTATTAGTTTAAATCCTATTTCCCATGATTTTATTAATTATTGGAGCAAAAATTTTGTTTTAAAGTGGAATAAATTGAGTTTTTCGGTTTACCTTTTTTCGATTCTTGTGTTTCATGTGAAAGTGCCTTAAGGGTGACATTCGTAAACGGGGATGGATTTACATGAGTTTTTTTGATTAAAAATGAGTGAATGGGGAGGTTTCTGATGGGGTAATTTTTTTTAACATTTTTGGCGGTTTCGAGGTGGGGGTGATAGCTACCTCCCTTGGGGTTGTCCAATATGAGCCGTGTATGATATAAAATTAAAGCTTTTTGTGGGTGCTCTTAAATGGCATATTTTCTTTTCTTCTGTAAGAAACTTTTTCAGCAGAATATCGTCAAAATGCGTGATTTCGAATTTGTGCTTACAGAGGGAGGTTTTACATATTTCATGGGAATATTTCAATTTTCTATGTTAAACCGTTATATTGGTTTTGATGTGAAATAAATTTTTCCAATTTATTTTATTTGCATGGAAGTATACCTACCTACTTACATTAAAATGCGATAATCTTCTAAACTACTTATTGCACAGAAAGATACACAACATTCGCAAGAGAACGTAGATGCTAATTAATATGAATATGTCAAATAGATTATATACCGTTATAAGTATGGGTTTTTAGCGAGAATATAATGACTAAAAAAAAAGTAGACAATAAAATATATTAAAAAAAAACTTAAAATTAAAACATATTTTTTTCTTTCTCAGTGATAAAACAAACACAAGAAAAGTTTCATTGCAAAAAAAAAAAAACAAAAAGATATGCTAGAACTCAGATTAAATCTTAAAATTACATGTATCTATATTAACAATATTTTAAAATTATATTATCTGTTCTGAGTTTAGCTGTTTGAAATGAAACTTTTCTTGTGTAGGGGCTACCCGATCTTCCCTATATCACTGAGAAAGAAAAAAAAATATTTTTTTTTACTTTTTAGTGCAATTTATTTACCTACAAAAGTTATTTATTTTAAAAGTTCTTTTAATAAAGGGTTTTCCAATAAGAGGTGTTATTTTAATTAGCCCGCTACTTCGGTAGATGTCACTTTTGGAGCTATCATTTTTTGACATTTGACAAGTAGAAACTACGCCATTAATAAAGATGGAACGATACACGATTCAAAAACGCATTGAAATTATTAAAATTCACTATAAAAATGGTGAAAATGTGGCAGAGACGGTTCGTAAAACTCAAACATTTTTGGGTCGTCGTGAAGCACCTTGTCGGACCGCAATACAGAAATTGGTAGAAAAATTCGAGCTGTCGGGACAAGTTAGTGATGTGAAGAATAAAACCCGTGCACGTCGCTCAAGAACAGCCGAGAATATTGCTGCTGTAGCCGAAAGTGTTGAAGAAAACCCAGGTTTGTCCATTCCTCGTCGTTCTTTGGAATTAGGCATTCCACAAACGTCATTACACCGTATTTTGCATAAAGATTTGGGTCTTCAGGCTTATAAAGTTCAGTTAACACAAGAACTCAAGCCGGCCGATCATCAACAACGTCGAGTCTTTGCTGATTGGGTCCTTGAAATGCATGAAAATGGTCCGGAATTCCATCGAAAACTCATCTTGAGTGATGAGGCCCATTTCCACCTCGATGGCTTCGTCAACAAGCAAAATTGTCGCATCTGGAGCTCGGAAAACCCAAGAGTTATTGTTGAAAAGCCTCTCTATCCTCAACGTGTGACTGTTATCTCTCGAAGAGGTGATCACAATTGGGCACCGAGATCTTGTGACTTAACACCTTGCGACTTCTTCCTTTGGGGCCAGGTGAAAGAGAAGGTCTACGCCAACAGCCCAGCGTCGATTCAAGACCTCAAAGATGGAATTCGTGAGGCTATCGTGGACATAGGGCAGCCACTTTGCGTTTTGGTTATGGAAAATTTCATGAAAAGGATATGGTCCTGTAGGCGTGGTCGTGGTGGTCATTTGGCTGATGTTATTTTCCATTATTAACGGCATACCTTCCTCTTTATAATGAAGTAAAGATTCGATCATTTATCTCAAAAAATGGCATTTTTCTTTGAATATCAAAATAACACCTCCTATTGGAAAACCCTATATATTTCATTTTATGTATATTATGAGGCTTTAGTAAGGTTTAAAAGTAAAACAAACAAACTAACAGAAAAACTGCTGAACAATTTTTTCGTGCCTACATATTCCTCACGGTCAGCTGGAAAAAAATTAATGCTCATAACGGGCCAACTCTATACCTACTTACTGGGCATTTCACACTCAGATATCATCTCAAGGAGATTGTTAAGAAGGTCGATAGCGAAGCATGTCCACATTTCTATATGGAAGACGACAAAACTTCTGAACACGTCCTCTGCGACAGTGAAGGTCTTTTGGTAGCATAAGTCTAAAACATCTACAAACTTGAGAAAAATATAAAAAAAAAAATATAAAATAACGAACGAGAGTGAAATTTTGTGTGAAAACGATGGATGGAATTGCAATACAGCCTCACCTCTTCTTCTCCTTCTTATCCTCTCATCCTTCCCGCAGAGTTTGTAGTAGAACTATACTAATTTCCGGATAACCGGATACCTGGATCTGCAAACTATGCGATTCATGAAATCCGGATCCAGACTATGTATTCATTTCATACAGATCGCATTGCTTCATTGGGAAAATATAAACTTCATGATATTTCAATTTTTCTAATGAAACAATGCAATCTGGAGGAAATTTTGAACATTTGTTGCTTAGTCTGGATTCGGATAATTCGGATCCGGATACTAGGACCCAGATTATCCGGATACCCGTATTTGAAGAATCGAATTCTAATAATTCCGGATAATTCTGATAGCAAATTATTCAGATACTTTCAGCTCTAGTTTGTAGCAATTCCAAAGCTGCCACATGCAGTTAAATGTTTGTTCATTTGCTACTAGGTATTCCACGCGTAACTGCTTCTTTATTCTGGTAGCGAAAAAACGCTGCTATGTGCTTTTGTAGTGTACCTGCTATAGTACAAGTGAATGGTAGACTTGACCATAATGGAGCTGACTGAGTGCCGACAGTATTTATACCGACAAAAGCTTAAGTAGGTACCTTTATTCTAAATTCCAAGAAATCTATAACTGAAAAATTCTATATCAATTAATAGGTACGCATCCTATAACTTTTTTTCTTTGATGACAACTGACCTTTTGCACCCATGCGTTCGCCGCCCCTGATAGAATGTTAGGCGGACGAACATAACGCTTTATTATTGCAAAAATCCATTATAAATATTGGGAAAGTTTTGTCGAATCAGTTCAAAAATTGCATCAAATTATTTGACTATTCAAAGATTGATTGGAAAAAATGCCAGAAATGATTTGATTGCGGACGTGAAAATACACCATAACATCACATTAACAGATCTATTGGAAACATTGTCGAAGTCACTGAAAGTACGTTGAAACGCGTGGAACATCGATTCGCTATTGTTCGAGAAGCACTATAAACAGTGAATTTTTGCAAAATATCTCCATCTGCGCACTACTTATAATGACGGATTTTTGGGTATTTTTTCAAGAAAACACCGATCGTTTTTGTTTTGAATATAGATTTTTTATTTCATTTGTTCGACATTTCGGGTCCAAGTGCGGCCCTTCTTCAGGAGCTCTACATATGTAAAATTGCACAAAGATCAGTTTTCTTGAGAAATTTTTAACACACGTTTTTGTCTGCTCGTATAAATGATTTTCTTAAAAGTAATAATAGTAAATAATAATTACACAGAATAGAAGAACTGATTACATTAAAATAAAAATAAAATAAAATTACATGCTACGATGACAATATGAAAGTGAGCGGTTGTCGAGAAGAAAACGTTTATATAGGTGACTAATACTATGGTTTTAATTTGCTCAGTGTGTATTTATATTCTTTATTTATTAGTTCTGCCTTCTGTGTCCTGTCTTAGGTTTATATCTATCGAAAGAAAATACATGCCTGTTTCTATTGAGTGGGATGCTAGTGCTGGTCGCGGTGCTTCCTTTTTATACCCTAGATGTAATCTATAGGGTATACTAAGTTTGTCATTCCGTTTGTAACGGACAGAAATAATGATGGTAGAGCAAAATGGATTGAACACCCCCACATAAAATTAAAAGTTATTTTAATTTTTGCATGTCCGTCTGTCCGTCCGTCCGTGCGCACGATAACTCGAGAGCGCGTTCACTTAGAAAGCTGAAATTTTGTATACGGACATTAAAAAAAAAGTAAAATTAAGTTTGAAAATGAGACAAATCGGGCAACTCCTTCATGGGGTTGCCATATAAAAATGTCGTTTTCTACAATATATTTGGACACTACCTGAGAACACGTCGATATAGAAAGCGGAAATTTGGTATATTGTGTTTTCATACTAATAGCAAATGAAATTTCAAAAATGAACTAAATTGGGCAACCCCTTCTTGGTGTTGCCATATAAAAATTTTGGTTTTTACATATATTTTGAAAACGATCAGTCCTAGACATTTTTATTGTACTAAAAACTTCTTCAGAATACGAAATCCTATAAAATTGGTTATAATCATTTTTTCTGTCCGACGAGCCGTTCTAGAAATATATGCGAGAAACCAATGCAAAAAATCAAAATTGCTCAAATGGGTGACCATACGAAATTTCATACGGGCATTCATCTAGCTAGGGTATCATAAGAATTGGTCTTAGACCAATTCTAGCATTTTTACTTGTTGATATACGCTTTATGTTGTGATAGTCTAGTTTTAAGATTTTTTGATGTTTGTCCGATGTACGCAGCGTTGCAGTTCTCGCATTCGACCTTACTTGTATACAACGCTGTTTTTTTCTTGTGTGGGTATCGGATCATTGGTTTTCGTGTAATTTTGTTCAGTTTAGTTATTGGTTTAAAGGCTATTTTGTATGTGGTTATTTCCGGTTTTAATTATTTTCGCGATTTTTAGGGATAATGGGTATATAAACGGGATTGATGTATAAATAGGATTGGTATTATCTAATATTATTGCATTGTTCGGTGTGGGTATCGAATTGTTGAAATTGTTGAACTGGTTGTTTCTTATAGCTCTTTTTATTATTGTGTCGATTATATGTGATGGATAGTTGTTTTTTATTAGGATGTCTGTAACGATTCCGGTGTTTTTTCGTAGAAATTTTTCGTGGCTTACTTTAAAGATTTTGCTGGCAAGGGATTGCCCTGTGTTTATATTAGTGATATGCGGGTGGTTTGAATAATAACTTAAAATCCTATTAGAGCTACAAGGTTTGCAATACCAGTCTGTTATAATGTGCGGATTCCTTGTTCTATGTAATCGCATGTCAAGAAAGGGGATGCTATTGTTAATTTATTTTTCTATTGTGAATTTAAATCTATAGTGTATGTTATTGAAGCTATTAACAAAGATAATTTCCGAGTCCTTGGGTATAGCGCAAATAATGTCGTCCACATATTTTCTTAAAAAAGTTGGTTCTATTTCCGTTTGTTTTAAGGCTTCATCAATTATAAAATCTAATGCCATTTCTGCTAAGATATTTGAAAGTGGATTACCCATCGCTAGACCGGTCTTCTGTTTATAGAATTTGTTATTATGTGAGAAGTACTTACATTCCATAACGCAGAAAATGACTATTTCTTTGAACAGATCTTGGTCTATTGGTGTCAGAGTTTCTATAGTAGACCATTTAGTTTCAATAATCAGCTGTAAAATCAGCTGTAAACAATACTTATAATGTTCAACCAATGCAAAAACTTGCGTTGTGCATTTATAAATTTGTTGTTGTAAAAAAAAACCATCAAAATTCACACTCTATAGTTTATTTAGACTCTCGTTTTTTAAAAAAGAAAATATTTATACCTGTACTGAGCCTTGGCAAATATTATTCCTTAAGTAATTTTGGTTGATATCTCTATAGGAAGTAATTAGAGGCATAAAAATGGAAAAAACACTATTATTTTCCCTCCCCGACTGATGCTTATACATCGCTATATAAAAATTTAAGAAAAAAACAATTCTACTCCCCACCTTTTCCATAAAAGGTCATAGGAGCAAAGCATTTCTATATTTGAATAGTTCAAAATTCATATTTTCCGAAGTGTAGGCAGACTCTAATTTTCGAAAATTCACTGAGACTATAGGTACTCAAAGTCAGTTCGACATTTAAAATTTTCTTAATTTCTAGTTTCTCAAATAAAAACTTCTCTTTGTAAATTAAATTTCATCATAATATGCAAACAACGGTTGCCGATATTTACATACACATATTATTATTTATGATTAAACCCTTCCTTATATATCAATGTCAGATAAGATAATTAATGTTGGTACTTCCCCGTTCGAAAAATGTTCTTCGTAACAAATAATCAATTAATTGACCAAGAACTGAAGATTATCCAGTCCAAAAATTCTAAACATATGAGTTTCATTTAAATTTTGAATTTCGAAAATATTTTAAATTCGAAAATATTCGAAAATTCATCATTACTTTTCGAATATTATCTAGGTGTGAAATGTAAATGAAATTCATATTGAATAGACACAAAATCTAAATGATAGAAAAATATCAAACATTTCGAACTGAATTTGAATTAAAAAAGTTTTCGAAAACGTGTTTTAACACAGTCTGTAATTCCTTTGATTGTTATTATTAAATTTCTCTTCTTCCCGCTCACGTAAATATTATTTCCTTATGTATGTAAATGAGAGGAAACTCTCTCGATTTCCTACCTTGAAGGTCTTTGGGTAGTTTAATCGCCTAATCTTTTCTAATAGCGCGAGTCTAACGGATTCTTTATTTTAAAAAAGAAAAAAATTCAAAAAAACCAAGCGAGCTAATATCTGGTAGATCTACCTACTTCCACTAATTTTAGTAATTAATATTATAAAAGTATAGTGAACAAATGACTGTATGTAATTTATTAAAGTCGGGTTATCTTAGAAGTTCCACAAGGCAATAGTCTTGGTCCGACATTATTTAAAATTTATTTCAACAATATTAGTAGAGTGGACATTTCTGATTGATATCTTTCTACGTATGTTAGATTATACTTGAATTCATTTGTTAGAATTATATGTCAGGATGACTATCTAGAATATCATCAACTTGGGCGTTTTCAAAAACTGAATATAACCTAAACCATGTAGCTTTACTGCAAATATTCCATTATTGCCAAAATTCTGTTCAATTCAACTTAAAAGTGCCCGGATGTAAAAATCGCTCCACAGGATTTAAATGACGTTATGATCTTTATGACGATAATTCAATAATTTGATGATTTTCTGAGCGGATATTTCGAGCAGGTAAAAATCAAAACGTATAGTAAACATAGAAAACTGAAAATGCAATCAATCAAACCACCTGATCAATGTTACGGAGTAGTTTTTCAATATTTCCCATTGAAAAATTACATAAAAAAAAAGGGTTACCTTTATAACCTTTAATCCCTTTTCCTGTATTTCTATTGACTATGATTGCGCCTTTATACCCTTCCTTCATCAAAACAGGCTCACACTAAACCTGTCAATTTGTCCAACAACGACGGCGACATACCTACCTACCTACCTATCTACCTGTTTCATATAATGAAAGAATTCGTATACCTCTTCCAAAATAAAAGGGGTCTCATGATCGCATATTTCGGGACCCATCCATTATTGTAATCCTTTGGCAATATTTCATAAAAATGAATAATGCGAGGAAAAGATTTATCTTGCCAACTCTGTTGACTTATTTGTCCGGAAAATTTCAATCTCTTAAACAACATTGAACCGGTCGGATCGGTCGTTGATGAGTTTTTAGAGTTGAAGCAAAACTCAAATTGACTTTGTGAGAAAGTGATGCAATTGAAAAGAATTTTTTGTTTAAACTCCCACCCTCTTGCTGCTATCTGCTATCTATCTTTGCGCACCTGTGATAATTAAAATAACCTTGAATGGGACAAAACCCTCCTTTCACAGTCTTTTCGGATGATGCAAACTAATTTTGGTTTTTTGGGTTTTTTTTGTTTGTTTGTTTGTCGTTTATCGACTGATGGAGTTTTAATGATCGATTGAAAGCCCACATATGCATAAATATGTATATCGCCCTAGGGAGGGCAACTAAATAGTTTCTTATCGTGTCTGCGCAATGGGAATTAGTCCGAAAGAAAGTGAACTTCTATACGACGTTGATGTGTGATGGATGCTTACGCACATAATATGTGCAGTAAATACATATTTAGGTAGTCAATGTCAAAGTCAACTCAATTAGAAGCTTTTTGGTAATTTTGTACATCAAAACCCAATATGCAGCAGCAGAGGTAGGCTTATCAGCCGCAGGGCTTTAAATCATGTCCAAATTGGTTTTCTTTGTTCTTCTGGTTCAGTGGCCGTTGTGTCACCTATCCGTGTACTGTCATCATATATTGAATGCGACTAGCTTTAAAATTTAAAGGTCAAAGTGATTACAAATTTGAAGGGAAATTTATTGTTATTATTATTATTAAGGCATCACACGTATGCGCAGTTTAAAAATTTCGATATTTCATACATAAAACTTGCACTAATATAGTTTTAGTCTTTTCACTAACTTTTACTAATATCAGAAAGAAGTTTTAGTTATCAAATTTACTTGAATTCAAAAATAACTAATTTTGAAATTTCAAAAGTGATACGCAGATGCACTTTTCTTCATTACCCTTTCTCCGGCTATTTTATGTTTAAGGTTTCATGAATTCTCTACTGCAATTAGTATTTTTGCGGAGGTAAATTTGTTTAATCCAACTATTTGACTAGGTCTCTTTATAACAGTTAACAGTATAATTACACTTATTATAAAAGATATTTTATCACGAAGCTTGCATGTGTCCATTTGTTTGCTTTTCTTATTTATTTCACGAGCTTAAAATAATCCTTTCACCTTGGTTATTGAGATAATAAAATGACTTATAACTGTTATATTTGTTATATAACTTGTACAAGTCTTAGCTACACGTCAGTTCATTACCAGTTATACCAGAATGAAGATGAAGAGTTAGATTACAGATTCAATTTCGAAAATGGGTGAAAATCAGTTAACCACTTTTGTAGAATTGCCAAGATACAAACATTTTTATTTTCCACATCAATTTTGGAAATTGTTTCGAATGTGCGCTCAATTAGGAAGCAGACGTTTTTTATGTTTTCATTTTTCAAAATTTATTAATTTGAGTTCGAAAATGCATAAAATCCAATAACAAACTTTTGGCTAGGGTTGCCGTAAAAATATTACGAATTTTTACGTATATGAGTAGTATTTTATAGAGTTACTATAAAAGAATTTTAAGTTCTATTGAAACCGATCCGCTCAATTTCTTCATGAGTTAAAAAACTTTCCCTTGATTCGCAAACACTGATTTTTTTAGAATACATTAAATTTTACTCCATGCGAATAAAAAAAATATATATTTTCGAAAATAATTTTTTCAAACGTTATCTGATTCGAATGGAGGCTTTCATGATAAAAAAATAAGTAAAAAACGAGTTTTCAAACAAAACTGAGGCCAAGCCGCATGAAAAAGTAGAAAATAAACTTTTCTTCACACACAGAGGTGGACTCAGATTTTTTGATTTGGACATTTCTCTTGACGATTCTTTCTCTTCATGAATCAAATCACTTTTTTTACCTGTGATTGATCATACTGAAATATATCGGTGATTGTCAGCGAATCAAATCTGAGTCCACCTCTGTGTGTGAAGAAAAGTTTATTTTCTACTTTTTCATGCGGCTTGGCCTCAGTTTTGTTTGAAAACTCGTTTTTTACTTATTTTATTTTCTGCCTTTTTCACGTTAACTAAATTGTTATTACTTGCTGCATGGAGATATTTTAAAACAATTTTATGACGGCTGAAAAGACACTGATTTACTGAATTTTTCCACAGACTTTTACTACGAAATTTTTTTAAAAATTTACATGAATTTTCCTCGAATTTTAATGCAAGTTTTCATGATTGTAGAAGAGAAAGTATTGATGCCAGTAGGACAAAAAAAACATGATTCCGCATAGCTTATAAAACTTTTTCGTCGGAAAATTTTCCGGATAGTCGGAATATTCGAAATTTTCGGAAAATTTTCCAGAAAAATTGGCAAATTCTGCATTTTTCTTGAAACGGATTTATCACTAATCAAATTTGTACCAAATTTTCAAATGATTTTTCCCGATTTTCCAGGTTTTCCATGGAAATTTCCGGTTCAAATTTTGATAGATTCAATTGTCACGCGACATGAACCTGTGTGCCAAATTTGAGCTCGCTATGATGACGAAAAGTGGGTCTACGAGAGTGTGGAAAATAGTAAAAAAGAAATATATAAATAAATAGACGGACAAATTCGTGTACGAGTTAAAAGGGAATGCTGGCCTCAAAAACAGCGACATCGATCTTAAACATTTACGAAGAAAATTTCGTAACTATAACAAGCAGAAAAAGTAAAACTTAAAATTTTGTCATAAATTTTGAGAGAAAAATAAAATTTCATTGCTCGCATTTTACCTCTCCTGGCCCCCTAAATTCTGCACAACTTTCACAGAAGTAATCAAGCATCTGTGCTAGGTTTATAATACAAAATATCTCCAGTATAATGAAAATTCATTCCCATCAGCGTCACCAATTATCACCAGTTCAATTATGACACCTGTAAGTAAAAATAATTCAAAAATTTGATTACCCAATTTGAGTTAAATAAAAAAATATTAAGAAAAAAAAAATCCCACTTTTTGCAGGCCCAAAATTTATCAAAAACACTCGTTTCCCACTTTAATCTTAAAGCACCAAGCTTTAATAGAGATGGCGACCATGTCCAGTCGAGGAGTAGTATACTAACTAGTAGGTAGGTAGGTAGGTAGGTAGGTAGTATAAGAAGAAATCCAATCAATCAACTCACACAAGAAGATTCTCAGTTACAGAACCGTTTACTGCTGTATTATACCACCCTCACACTCTATCATCCATTCACACAAGCAGTTCTCACTCCTTTTGCGCACCCCTTTTTCAGATAACTGTTTTCCTAACGGATTTCTTGGTATTGCCTATGCTGAAATTTTCTCATTAAACTGTGGCTAAGCAGTACACCATAATACAACAACAACAACAACAACAACAAAGAGACGTGCAAAACTTCACTCTCGAAGATTGATGACGCGCCATCTTGTTTTGGAGGACGACACATAACTCAGTCAAAACCCCTTTCGTTTGTATAACGTCGTCGTGCCGAGCACATTTATATTTACATGCATACAAACAGAACTACACACCTGAAAACTATACTCACGCACACGCACGGCCTCTTATGCAGAATCAAGCAAAGCATATATATATATAAATAACGGCAGCATAACCCTTTCACTTTTATCTGGCAAACCAAACTCCGCCCAAAAACTCAATGCCGCGCTTACACAACATCAATACCAAAGCAGCACTTGATTTTATTTTGAAAGGAAATAAAAAAAACAACGACAACAAAACTCGAAACGAATCACTTGCGCTAGTGTGGGGGGGGTGGTCGGTTTGTCATTCTTAAAATATCATCGAACTTTCACTCAACCCCTTTTACCCCTTTCGCAATAACTTTCACTCTCTAAGGGTAGATTTTCGTAAGGGTTTCTTATGTGTTCCACACACAGTTGTACACATGCTTAAAGGCATCCTGTAAAAAAGGGGTAAGAAGAAGAGTTTTATATGCCCGGCCGCCGGCCACCGCCGGGTTGAGATTTATGTTTATGTACAGCGCCACCTTGAAGAGTCTCTTTTGGTTTGTCTCGTCGGTCGGGATCGGAACGGGTTCGATTTGATTCTTGGGGAAGTTTGTCTTGCAAGTAGTAGTGTAGATACGTGTACAACATCGCAGAGGAGAGCCATCGCGGAGAGCAAGATAATCTCAGAGAAAGTGTGTTTTGATTCTTTTGAATCGTGTCACATACATCCCCATGTACGTGTTCCGTCTGTGCGGCCAGCAGAGTAGGTTTAATAAATATATGAAAAAAAAACTCATGTGGGGATTAAGCATTGTGTGTGGGTGTTTTTGTATAGTGAGATATGTGCGGATGTATAATGCGTGCCCAACTGGTGGGTGGATGCCCTGTAAGAAGTTTTCCAATGTGGCATGAATGGGTTATGGCTGCCGCTGGGCATACTGTAGAAGGCATGTAAGAGCAGATGGCGTACTTTATCATGCATGCTGGATTTAGGATGGATTGTGGTGTGGTCAAGTAAAATGTCTGAGTTCTGAGTACAGGTAGGACCAGGTAAGATCTTTCTTGACACTTTAGCTAAAGAGATAGACGCTACTGTTTGAACTCGCAATTTGTCTCAATTCCATCCATAGTTGAACTATTTTTAGACTTTATCGAACGGGTTAAGATGGAGCGCTCTTGTTTTGTTTGCACATTGCTTTTGCGCGATAATTTACGGACACGTTCGGTGCGGGGTGAATCATCAAGAGATGGTGTCGCGGCATTTTGGATAGGTAATCGAAAGGTAGAAATAATGCGGGCCTTGGAAATTTTTGTTAGAAGTTAATGACTTTTTTTTATAGTTAATCAGTTAATCAGTTAACTCAGATTGTACTGACGTAATGCATTTTTAAGGGAAGAATTATTGGTACTAGGTATATATACCTAGTACACTGTAAAAAAACGTAGGACAATTCCCTTAATGTAAGACATGTTTTTTCCTAAAAATAAATGTCACCTTCTCTGATAGAAAGGGAAATCAACATAATTTCTAGAAAACAATGGAACTGTGTCGACATGACGCGACGCAAACGAAGTTGTGTCTTTTTCTGTCGCTGCTCCCTGCGAGATATCTGTTTGTCATTTAGTAGGTTTTCGGAAATGAAATATCGAAAGTATACTTGCAGCACATCCATATTGACATTGTCGGTTCCCTCCTACCTTCCAATGGTTTCAGATACTCTCACCATTATTGATAGATTCTCGTGTTGGCCCGAGGCAGTTCCACTTGTTGACATCTATAGCCGACGCGCTCTGTAGTTCGTGGATATAACCCGTTTCCGGATACCTAGGACTATCGTCACTGAGCAAGGGACTCAATTTGAGTCAGCCCTTTTGCTGTGCTCGCTAAATCGTTAGGTTTTGCTCGGAACCGAACTACCGCATACAACCCTCAGGCAAACGGTCTCCTGGAACGATGGTACAGGACGCTCAAAACTACTATTATGACTTATACGTGGTCAAAAATTTTATCATTCGTATTGTTAGACCTCAGAACAGTATTCAGAGAGGAATTTTTTGCAACTTCGCCAGAGTTAGTTTATGGAGAAGGTTTTACGCCTGCCTGGAGACTTTCTTCAAAATTTCCAGTATAGCGCCCAATCTGATTTTGTGGTCTCATTACGCAAATTGTTCGCTGATCTTAGGCCAATTTCAGCTTCCAACCACTCGAAGCAATCTCCGTTTAAATTCAAGGAGTTATATAAATGCATACATGTTTTCGTTAGGACAAATATGTTGAAGGCATCCTTACAGGCTCCATACGAGGGTCTCTATAAAATAATTAGGAGAACGGACCAGTTTTTCACAGTGAAGATCAAGAATAGAGAGGTGAACGTCTCGATCAATCGTCTGAACCCTTTGTTTTGCGGAGGTCAAGGTCTCAAGCGAATCCTGGAATAATACGTCAATCGCCGAAAACTTACCCACAACTAACAGTTCCGAAGAGGTGTCACAGAGGTCGAATGAATGTACATTTGCTGAGGCAGAGACAGAACCCAACGGGGAGCTCCGTCAACCAGACATCTAGCATGCCAGCGATAGCACCAGCACATGAACAGTCGCTGACTACGAGGATCCACTTTCCTCCAGTTCAAGCCCACGGAGAGTAAGATTCCTAGCAGATGGTAATACCTTAATACCGCAGCGAGTCACTCGCACTGGAAGAACCACCAGACCATCAAGACATCTTTCGTATCGCTAAACTTTCCGTTTTGCTGGCGGGGCAGTACTGTGGCCGTGGCGACATGACACGACGCAAACGAAGTTGTGCCTTTTTCTGCCACTGCTCCCTGCGAGATATCTGTTTGTCATTTAGTAGGTTTTCGGAAATGAAATATCGAAAGTACTTGCAGGATATCCAAAGATATGTTGAGTAGTAAAAAATAAAAACATGTACAAAACGGGGAGTTTAGATTTTCTCTGATTAGAAGATAGACGTATTCGAGTTTGTGTTTTAAAAAAAGAATATAGAAAAATACTTTTATAGATCTTATTAATATTCACCCTATAAATCAATTATAAACTTGTGTTGATCTCTAATGTTTAAAAAAATTTACTCATGGTGTTAAAGCTGCCTTTTCCCCAGGGTTCTATTTGGCCTGTTTTGTATATGTGGCTAATTAGATTGTTTCGTTTCATGCGAGCTGGAGTATATCACCATATGTCCACATAAAGGCGCCCTGATACGCCCCAGGTTTGCCGAGTATATCGGCCGACTCCTTCCTCAGACGCCGAGGAGTCCTCATCAGAGAAGAAGCCCCATTGGTCCATTATCCTCAACCGATAGCCTTTACCGTAAGTTGTAAGATTCGTCTTGTAGAACGAGCCTCAAATCATCAACATGTGGATCCTATTAGTGTGAACCGTAACCGTGTGACGGCCAATTATTGGGCAAGTAGCCCAAGGAACGTTTAATTAATTTAGTTATTTGGCATCATACAGTACGTAAAATACTCGAAACGTTAAGCTTTCTCGGATCTAAGGAAGAGAACAATGAATAAATTAACTATTATTCTACATTTTTTATGGAGCACTTACAAATATATTTTCGTTAATATAATTCACAAATTGTTTTTGAAAACAAGTCATACCTATATTTACCTAGGTATTGTTTTTCATTATTTTGTTTGAGCGTGGCCAACGTCCCAGCGCCAGCACTAACTTTCATACTAACTATAGGAGGGTGGGTGCTCTTAAAGTCGGCCGACAATACTGTCTGTAAAATAATTTTGAAAGCAAATATGTACATTTCGGCAAGCACATTATCAGTGAGACAAGTGAGATATTCTCAGTTGGCTCACTGAGACTGCACTTTCGGTGAACTGTCTTAGTTCCATATTGAGCTACAAAATTCGAACGCAACCACTGAGCAACTGAGACAAGTAAAACTGAATATTCTTGTCTCAATTTATTACTATCCAATGCTGTGGTCAAAATTGGCAAATCAGCTGATTGGTTTGAACTGAGACAACTGAGACTGTTGCTCAAGGTTTTGTCTCAGTTGTCTCACTGATACAGTGCTTGCCGAAAGCCCCTAATGTATCCTTCCTTTTTTAAGCATAATTCTAATTTTACTAGACTAGCCGTCCTTCTAAGAGAGTTTTCTCGCAAACATATCTCAAATTGTTAGATTAAGCATAGATGAGATAGGTTTTACCCAATAATATCTAAAATATAAATATGGAAAAAAAAACCAAATTAAAAAAGAAAAAATCAAGGAATTTTTGTTAAAACACGGGGGAATATAAGCAATACTCAGATCAATAAGACTGACAAATCCTCAGACAGCCAGATGGCCTTATAGCCGTAGGTCTAAAAACATTTAGAACTATGTTAATACAATTAATGATTATTAAATAAATAAATATCGGGGGGCCGGCATTAAGGAACATATTTTTCGAAATTTTTCTTAACGTCGGCCACAAATGGCCGACATTAGGCTGATTCCAAGCCTGAAGTCGGCATATATCCGTTAAAAGATATCGTAAAGATTTATAATACTTTAAAGTCGATCACAGATATAATCCTAACAAAAGAAAAAGTTATAATTGGTCTAAGACCAAAAAAATTATACCCTAGATGAAAATAAAAGTTAAATATAGTGAAAACCGAAAGTTTTATATGGCAACACCAGAAGGGTAAAAGTGTACTTTTTGAAACTTATATTGTTTATTAAAAATCTGGGTAGTATCTTTATGCTAAACATATGTTAAACGCTTTAAATCCTCAGTACGAAATGTTTTCATAGCAACGCAGGCTTGGGACAATCATCTTACGGCTACCTAAAAGTTCTAGCTATGCATTTTTGGTCGACTATTAGTGCTTTTGCCCCTATGTTTTAATGAAAAAAACATACGGAATGGTAGTATGTATATGACACATAAGAATAGAGCTATTCACCTCATACTTATGTTTTTTAAAAGTGTAGTGCTATCACCTATTCCCTACATTTTAGGGAAAAAACAAAAACAAAATAAATTTGAAAATTCCCTACATTGAAGGAAAAATCTTATCTATAATTTCCAAGCCGGAGCTTTCACTAATCTTATCGGAAAATTCCTAAGCTTTGTGGCACAAATTGTTGCCACCACTCACTTTATGAAATTTATTTTATTGTTTACCTGAATTTTTCTTCTAACGATACTTTATAATTTTTGGGCGGAACATGTAGTAGAGGTACCTACTTTTTTTTTATCAAGATTTGCATTGACCTACCTGTAGTCAAGGTGCAATCAAAGTTCTGGTTTCAAACACCATTACCAGGTGTGCTAGGGAATAAGGTTGTTAATGAATTGGCCAGAAAGGATTCAGTTACGAAGGAATCTTCAGCAGAAGAAACATGGGAAGATGCCTTCTAAATCATCAAAGGGTTAAAGATTTTTCCAGGTCACCTGATGATCTCGGATTATTTTTTTGTGATTATGTTTAATTTGCGGCTGTCTATAAAGAAGGTCGTCCGAATTTTGATACAAATTTTCTAGGGGGGAGGGAGGGGCATATCCTTTCCAAAATTTACGCAACTCTTCATCGCTTATGGTTATCAGCTAGTTTTCTGTCGCCCCAATTGCGTTACCATCTAATAAAGACCTTAGTCCTTCAACACTTTACGTATGGGGTATGGTTGCCTTGTTTTTATGAAGGAAGTTGGATTCAAGCTGCAATAGAAAATTAAATGTCGCATTCAATGATTGCATCCGGTTTATTTTTGGATTACGAAGGTTTGACCATCTTTGTCATCTTAGGTTTGCTCTACTGCCTGTTACTACAGCCAAACCTCAATATCTCGCTAGAGGGCATAAGTTTTTAATACCTCAATTCCAAACATCAGTCTTAGAGGGGTTTTACATTACTCAGGCAATTCGTTATTGGAACGAGTTGCCCATAGTAACATTTTATTGAGGCCAGCCCGTCCCTTTAACTCGCACACGAATTGGTCTGTCTATTTATTTAGATATTTCTTTTTTACTATTTTCGACACTCTCGTAGACCCACTTTTAGTCATCACAGCGTGCTGAATTTTGGCACACAAGTTCATGTCGTGTGACAATTGAATCTATCAATATTTGAACCGCAAATTTCCAGGGAAAACCCTGAAAATCGGGAAAAATCATTTGAAAATTTGGTACAAATTTGATTAGTGATAAATCCGTTTCAGGAAAAATGCAGAGTTTTCCGATTTTTCCGAAAAAAATTTCCGGAATTTTCAGACTTTTCCGGAAAATTTTCCGGTAAAAAAGTTTTCTAAATTATGCAGGATCAAGTTCCCTATCAACTGGCATCATTACTTTCTCTCCGACAATGTTGAAAACTTGCAGAAAAAACCGAGGAAAATTCATGTAAAACGCTTTTCCGGAGTTTTTCCGACCAAGGAAGCGTTTGAGCGTTTTGCAACCTAAGACAAAGTTGTAGAGCGAAATGAGTTGCATAAAGTTGCTTTGGTGGAAAATTCCATGGAAAATCCGGAAAAGCGGAAAAATTATCGGAAAAATTTTCATCGATATGATTATAAATCTGTTTCAGGAAAAGTGCAGAGTTTTCCAATTTTTCTGGAATTTCCGGAATTTTCCAACTTTTCCGGAAAATTTTCCGACAAAAAAGTTTTATAAGTTATGCGGAATCATTTGTTTTCCGTCCTACTGGCATCAATACTTTCTCTTCTACAATCATGAAAACTTGCATTAAAAATCGAGGAAAATTCATGTAAATTTTTAAAAAAAAATTCATAGTAATAGGAAAAGTCTGTCGAAAACATGGAAAAACGGGAAAATTCAGTAAATCAGTGTCTTTTCAGCCGTCATAAAATTGTTTTAAAATATCTCCATGCAGCAAGTAATAACAATTTAGTTAACGTAAAAAAGGCAGAAAAAAAATAAGTAAAAAACGAGTTTTCAAACAAAACTGAGGCCAAGCCGCATGAAAAAGTAGAAAATAAACTTTTCTTCACACACAGAGGTGGACTCAGGTTTTATTTGCTGACAATCACCGATATATTTCAGTATAATCAATCAGAGGTAAAAAAAGTGATTTGATTCATGAAGAGAAAGAATATTCAAGAGAAATGTCCCAATCATAAAATCTGAGTCCACCTCTGTGTGTGAAGAAAAGTTTATTTTCTACTATTTCATGCGGCTTGGCCTCAGTTTCGTTTGAAAACTCGTTTTTTACTTATTTTATTTATTTTGGTTTTGATTTTGAATTGCCCGTCTGTTTAATATAGTGTCATTCACCAGAAAATAATTATTATATCAACCGTTTCGGAGTTACAGGGTGTATTATGAAAATGTGCAGGTTTTTAACAGAACACCCTGTGTATATTAAAAAGTTCATGGTGTAAGATCTCGTCTCCTCACAGGACTTAAGGAGGTCTAAACTAAAAATTTCGGATTTTCTTACGCTTTTTGACTTTGACTTCTTTTTTTTTACAAAAACTGTAAACTGTGTGATCTCTTCTCTTTAATTTGACCTATTACAGCCGTCAAAGAGTTATTAGCTCTTAACCTATTCTCAAAGATAATTTGTTCCCTTAGTGACTGAAAACACGCCATTTAAAAAAAAATATCTTCTAATTTCGGTATGGTCTGAATAGGTTAAGAGCTAATCACTCTTCAACGGCTATAGGAGTACTGGGCTGCTTGAGCAGTCGTTGGAAAGATCATGAAGTTCTGCATACGGTGAGCATGTACTTTATAATATACAGAGTGGTTTGCAAAAAACTAGCATATTTTCTTAATCACCCTGTAGCTCCGAAACGCTTGATATGCCTCCCCCCACCCACCCTAGCGGGAACACCCTGTGGAAAGGAATATGGACATGATACGGTAATTTAATGATTCTTTCGTAATCATAAATTTTAGTTGTATCGACCCCGTCTAGGTTTGGCTACTGTGACCCATAACTGTATAAATTCGCATTTCTTTCAATAAATTCCTTTCTCCTATAGACTTCCTTTCATCCTTCACTTTTTTCTAGTTATGCTTCAATTGTTTCTTATAGATACCGCATCCTGCATATACACAAGGTGTAGGTACTTTGTTATAACAGCTCCTTTCAATTTCTTAAAACCTGCTTAGAAAATCCCTCTAAATCGAATTGGGATTTTCATCACAGCTCCGTAGATTACTCTTCAAATTTTCCCCTCTATATAGTACCTACCAAACTACCTGTGGTAATTTGTCTGGAGTTTTTCCTGCCTAATGACGTTATCATGTAACGTGTCATAATCTGCAAATTCATTGCGAGAGCGATTACCCCCAGCATGGAGGAGATATATATATACATTTTTTTTTAAACTAACCGGAGAGCCACACAGAGATCCCTAAAAATGACCATCACCAGTCACGGGATCGATTAATTACATTACGAAAAGAGGGACCTTCCCTCAGTATACTATATAGTATAACCGCAGGACATAGTAGACAAATAACCAACGGAAGTGAGTGGATTTGCTTCGAAAAGGGGGGAGACTGCTGAATACTGATGTGTGCACATCCGTAATATTCCTTCGTAACTCGCATTTAGATGGACATGGAAGCTGAATCTACGAAAGGAATGGACCAAATGAACAGTTCTGAAGGAAGTTGGCAAGTAAAGTTCGCAAACCAATTCATCTTCTTAGAACAAATAACGAATAGCGCCAGGACTACTCCAACGGGGTATAAGATACACATACATATCTATGGTGAGATGAGATAATTGTAAGAATTTGGATTGTTGGGTCAGAGTCAGATGGTGATGAAGGATTATATTCGTCGTCTAAGTTCCGCATATACATACTACCTAGATAGTATCCAACATTTTTAGCCTGAACTTGAACGTTATTTATCCTTTTCGCCTTGAATATATATAAAAAAAGGCAAATGGCATATTATGCTACAGGCACCCACGGGACTAGCCTATAGCCCAGCCTAGCCAGCCTATTATACAGGAGCATCATCTCACACAAGAAACATTTCGTCATTCCTCCATTCATATGGCAGAGTTCGATTCCTCAATCTTTGGACTAAAGGGACCACGAACAACCAAGCGAGTTCCTTCTCTAGATTAAACGCTTATTTAGGTGTGTGGGGGACCCGGAGGGGTGAATGATATTGTTTGACAATAAAGCAATCTCATGATGGATTGCTTGATTTTTGGGTTCGTTTTACTTTTTTGCGGATGTCTTGGGAGTTCACTGCAAGAGGTATAGTGTCCGACTATTTTTCTCATTTGCTTCTGACAGTGATGCCCCGAAGAGTTATACTTAAGAAGTGATGTGCCCGGTGCGTCCGGATCCTTCCTTCTGGTCGGTGCGGTTGTATATATTTTACTTGACCGGTCACCCGGTTATATATACAAATACAGATACGCACAAACAAACAAACAAACATCTATGTAAGTTTATGCGGATGATGGCTTTTGTGTTGTAACAGCATCGTTTTAATGGATTTGTAATGAGTTTGCAACTGTTGCCATCACCTTGACGATGATGAACAATGATAGACTACCCCTTAGTGAGGTGGTGATAAGATAATGTGTGTTCTGCATTTTTGCAAAGTTGTTATTTCTTTTCCGGGGGAAAATGGACGACACACTATGGGGTAAAAAGGAAGCCGCATAACAATGAAAGAGTAAATATTATCAAAATGGATTTGTTTTGTATTCTATAGGACTATTACCGGAAAAATTTACTATAAATTATTAAGACTATTGCAGTAAAGCTAAAGGAGTTATACTTCAAGATTTGAAAAGGAATCATTTTTGGGTGTTGTGGCAACAAAGGGAAACTACATAAAACTAAAACCATGGAGTAGCTTCTCTTACTGTATGGAATAAGAGAGGCTACGTTAGGACATGAACATAATTTTCATTTCTTATAATATAATTCCTTGAAACCCAGAGGTAATTCAAAAATTTTACTAGTCCCACAAAACCTGGGAGCATTTAGATCTATTAGAGCACATTTGATTATATCAAAAGCATACTTCCATGTTAGTCTAAACCGAATGCTTTATGCAAGTGAAACTCATTTTAATGCCTAGTAACCAAGTAGTCTTGACCTGAAACTAGTACTTTGGTAAGCTATAAGAATACTGGCTGTAGTCTCAGTTCTCTCTTAACTTGACGGACGAATCATAACCATCACCTGGTTTACGGCCATCACTTTGTGCCAATATGATTAAGCTCGAACGGAGTTACCAGTTTCGTTTACGGGTCTGCATGAACATCCACTGGGAGTGCACATCATGGCCTTATGGTCATGGACTACGAAGTTATATCAATTGGGTAGCCGACATTGCTAACTTGGTACCATGGGGTTGAGGAGCACTGGATACAGGGGCGCACCGAGAGGGGGGACGAACGGGATCGGCCCCCCTCCAGAATGTCAGTTTTCTGAACATAATTTACAAATTATGTATAAAATGTGGTCTGTATATTTTTCCAAAGTCCGATAAAATAAAAAAAAAAACCTTTTAAAACCTTTTAATATACAATAGCAGTCCTTAAGTGCTCAGATGGGTGCAGGACGCGGCTTTAGAGCCCTATTTTTCCGACTGACTCGTTAGGACTTTGGACACCTATGGCCCCCCCCCCTCAAAGCCAAATCCTGGGTGCGTTACTGACTGGATAGTGCTACTATAGTGTTACTATTCACCTCCTTAATTGCTCAGATGGGTGCAGGACGCGGCTTTAGAGCCCTATTTTTCCGACTGACTCGTTAGGACTTTGGACACCTATGCAGAACCCCCCCCCCCCCCCCCCCCGCCCCAAAAGCTAAATCCTGGGTGCGTTACTGACTGGATAGTGCTACTATAGTGGTGCTATTCACCTCAACATGGAGTAGGCATCGTCGCGTTTGTGGTAGCCCATATGCAAGCAGAGAGAGAGTGTCTGAGTCTGCGTGACTTAGGCGGAAATTATTCTTTGAACAGAAGAGTCCTTTGTATAATTGCATACTGCAACCGAGGATCTGTAGGATGCTCGCTTATAATGTATGCTTGGATATTTGGATTTCGGGGTGCAGTTGCGCTAAATCAACCGGGTGCCGTGACCCACAGATCGACAGAGATTTTAGATGGGTCTCGGTTTGACCAGTAAGTTCAATGTCAAGCATACACTGACATAAACTGGTACTAATTGGGACAGGTCTCATAAGGGTGCTGATTGTTGCATTAATACTAATCCGTGCATTAAGACTGCTGTGGAATTAAAGCTTCGAGCTAGGTGTCCTCGTTAAACACCGATAGAATCCGTTTTTGTTTGCTTGAAATAATTACAATCTCCAGTTTTGTAATGAGTACAAACCTCAAAAACAATCATCCAAACTATGTCATATTCCATTACGGCAATTCAAGAAGCGTATACACTGAAATATAGGATAATTTACAATTTCCTAATTTTACTAAATCCAATTCTTATACTACCCGCACCACAGCTCTCTGATTACTATATGAAAGAATTTTTCTAATGGACCCATTCAAACGGTAACAACAATTTCCATTTACTTTACTCCTCTCTCAGTCCATCAAATAAAAATTGAAGAAAAAAACCAAATGCCTCACATTATCCTTCCATCAAGATTTTGACTAGAAGAAATCTACCATAAACTATAGGAAAAAAGGGATTTCAATGGATGTGAAATTTGCAAGTCTGTTGATGCTGTCTCCTTAAATATGTGGCCGCCGGCCGCTAGGTTAGTCCACATACAAAGATCATCGCTATTATAGTGGACATCATCGTTATTCTTGTGCGACAGTTTAAAATATATCTACCAACAAAATGCGACCTCCTTTATCCTCGGATCCTTTCAATTTTTTCTTCTTTTCTTATGAACATTTTCTTTTAATTTATTCTGAAGAAAAAGGACACAGGAAAATAATTTCAGTAAAACATATGCAAGGATTAAGTCATGTGACATATCCTGTATACAGAGATGTGACATCTTCTTAAGCAGTAGACGACCCAACAATACAGGAAAAGTTGAGCTGCTTGATGTGTCGTCAAGAAAAGAAAAAGGATTTCATCCGGAATTCTACTTTTTTTTTTTATATATTTTTTATTTTTGGGTAAAAGAGGAAAGCAAAAAAATAAAAAATCAATTTGCGTCTGTTATGGGGGGTAACAATAACTTTTTTCAATTTAAATTGAAAAAGAAAGTGCCGCCTGTCATACTGACATACATACATACACTAACACGTACAGAAATACGTGTGCAGTCATTATATACATTGCACAAAGATATCATTATCCTTGATAAATTTTTACTGGGAGGAAGGAAAATTCTGGACAGGAAAGTGAACCCTTCATTGAACACATGTCCCAATCTTGTGCACACATGCACATTTTCCTTGAATGAATCGATGACCCAACAGCAGCCTGTCTTATTGCTTTAAGGTTTTTGTCTTTATAAAATTTATTCCCCCTCCACCCGCAATACAACCTACCACCTATTTTGATGTACCTACGCCTATATTTTTTTCACCCTATCTTCCTGTGTCGTCCGTTGTCCATCCATAACAACTCCAAGATATTTCTCCGATATCCCCCTATCTCTATATCCACATATCTGAGACATACGGTACCAGCAGCGAAAAAGATAGAAGCAAGAGAGGAAACGAGTGTAGAAAACATTTAACCCTAAAAAAAAAAGTAAGGTCCACCCCAACCCCATTATTTGACCCTTCAACTCCAGCCAGAGAGTTCAGTTTCTTCTGAGTGCGTAGTATACGAGTATATCCTTTTTTGGATTGTGTTGTTATGTTGGCCGACATGTGCGCAAATTTGGAATACGGGAAGGATGCACGCCTTGTGATTTGAGGTGTGGGAGGAAGGTCGTGGGACTGGTATAGAATATATACATACAAATGTATACCAATATATATATGGGCGGTTAGGACTATGTTGAAATCACCCTTAACTGGGCATCCTTTTTATTTCAAGATGGAGAGGGGGGATAACCGTTGAGGATTTTATGGATTCTTCAAAAGCCCATCAGTTTGTCCAAAAGTTATGCGTTGCCAGTTCGCTCGCCCGCATATATTTCACTGGCGATTTTTGGTCGTTTGTGAAAAAGTTTTATGTTTGTTTGCATGTATGTATGCATGGGGATGTATATGTATGAAATTTGTGCGTTATCAATAGGTCGTCTGTCCGGTGAGTGATATCCTATAAATCAAATATTTATTGAAAAGGAAAATTTCCTCCTTCTTCATAGATGCCATGTCCAGCAATCGTTTTTTTTTCAATGTTCTCAAGATTTCGTTTTATGTGCTGCGGTGTATGGCGGCTTATAGACGTGAGAGGAAATGATTTTTAGTTGAATTGATCTGAAAATGGCTGCTTTATGTATAAGGATAAGGGTAAAAAATGGTAGAGAGACAAATTGCTACCGAAATATTCATAGAATTTAAGAGTCGGCAAAGTTTTTGTGTTCCATAAAATTTTCAAAATATAAAAATTCGTTGATAATGCCTAAATAAATGGAACGTCAATATTTTGGCTGTCAAACTATGGTTTCCAATATGGCTGAAAATTGACATGTATTTCATAGACAGTGGTACCAAAGTGAGAAAATAAAATTTCAGCTCAATCGAAAATGAAAAATGTGAAATAATCAAAAAAATTCTTGCTATTTTAATTTTTTGTCACACCATGTATAATCACGGTAGGGCGATGAGGGTGAGGTAACACAGATACACACATCACTTGGGCATAAGTGACTCATCTAAAAAAATCTTACTAAAATACGGAGAGCCGCGTTTTTAGGTATTACAGGTGCTCTTCGAACGACACCAACGCAGCAATGTTGATTATGCTTCGGTTCCAGTACCTTGATATCCATGGGAAAGCGATTATTGCTGCAAAGATCACTGACACTAAGATAGTCAGGATGCAAGGTAACCGAAGACTTTGGACGCACAGCAGAATACTAAAGATCTGTCTTAAGGACTGTATACGGGGGCAGTGGCGTAACTAAGGATGTTTGGGCCCTCCCGCAAATAAGTGCTACTAGGCCCCCGGCTCATTTTTCTCATTTTTTTTCTACATTGATAAGTTTACGATTACGACCAATGAGCAAAACTTACCTTCTTCACAACTTTCCGAAACGCCGATCTTTTGATGACAAGAATTTGTCCATGACACTGTCAATATTAATATTCCGACTTTCTTCATTTTCGATGCTCAGTATCGCCAGAGAATTCAGCCGCATCTGTGACTTGGTACTACGAAGGTACGTCTTTATAAGTTTTATCTTACTGAATGAACGTTCGGGTGTTGCTCTACTGACTGGTAAACTGAGATAGAGTTGTAGAGCTGTACACAGATCCGTGACACTGGTTGTTATAGCAGAGCTATCTACAATTAAGAGTGCAGCTAGTTCTCTAATGGTTGAAATTTCTCGAATTCTTTCAAGCATCACGGATCGAAAACTTAAAACTTTTTGAGGAAAAGTAGGCGATAAATCTTCTGAATAATACTCGCAGAGGCGATTTGCTTTTTCGATAATTTCATTATCTGTTAAGCCACTGAGAACTTGAGGTTGAAACAGCGAAAATCTTTTCATCAAGCTATTCATACTTTCATAGCGCACTGTCAATTGTTGAATTATGATATCCAGACAACGGTTAAAAACAAATATTCGGAATTTTTCTCCCGGATTCTGTAGCCAACTCATCAAAAAACTTCCTCACATGGCGCTGTGTTTTTTTTAAAGTCGGATTTACTTTCCAAGATGTGGCGTTTTCTTTAGCATCTTTTAAAATTGTCTGGAAATCCTGCCTGAGCTCCATCATGTTTTTCTGAGCTCCATCATGTTTATCTCTGGCTGGATCTTGTAAATATTTAGAAACAATATTGATTGCGCGGAGTATTTTGCTTTGGAACATAAGGGTAATTATAAATTCAAATGAATTCATTTGTTTTTTTATTGCAATGGCCTCCGTCTTTTCTATAGATTTATTTGAAACTAGAACGATATTTTCAAGACAAATCATCACTTGTACAAATCCGTTTTCCAAAGCAAACAAACTGTCAAAATGTGAAGACCACCTGGTCGCACAAAGTTTTTTTTTAACATTCGTTTGGTTGTAGAATTATCCAAAGCACTATTCAATTTCTGCCACCGTGGTAAACTTTCACTAAAAAACGCATAAATGGTCTGCACAGTCGCGTAAAAACTTCTGACTTCTGCAATGTCACTAAAGGAGTCATTCAGTACCAAATTCAAATTGTGTGCCGCGCAATGTACATAAACGGCGGTTGGCATCTATCTTTGATACGAGCTTGTAGACCATTGTACTTACCACTCATATTAGCCACACCATCATAACCCTGGCCACGACGCTTTTTTAGATCCACCTGATTACTTTCGAGTATCTTCATAATTTCGCTTTCAAAAGCTGTTCCACTTTGATCTCCTAGTTCGTAGAACCCAATATTTTTTATTTTCCCGCGTCTGTGCTAACATATCGAATCACTGTACTTAACTGATCGACTTTGCTTATGTCCTGAGTTGTATCCACCAAAATAGAAAAAAATGGAAATTCCTTAATGTTTTGGATAATAGACCTTCTGACCGAATTCGAAAGAAGCGATATGAATTCATTTTGTATTTTAGGACTCAAGTATTTCGTTTTGCTTTTGTCATTGTCAAAATGAGCTTTAAGTAGAGGATAGTAAACTGCAACTAGCTCAATAATACTTATAAAATTCCCTCGGTTATGGGAAAAAGGTTTTTCATCATGACCACGAAAGGTATATTACATCTCGCTAGTGTTATCATCACATTTAGAATCCGTGAAAGTATAGCTTTAATTTTTTTGTTTTCTTCATTAAAAAAGCCTTTCAGAATTGATTTATTTTTCTTCCAATTCTCGTAAGTTACACATGATGTGAGATGAATGATTTTCGTAAATAAATGAAAAAGGTTGGAGTTTTCAGATTTTACTCTCATAAAATGTTGCTGCGCTTTTGTGTTCACTCGATTTTTGTTTTCAACAATAGGTTGTCTCAATTGCACTACGATAATATATAGCCAAGTTCTTTTCGCCCATTTACGCAAAAAACGAAAGTAAGAATTAAGAAAGAAATAACAATTTTGCATAAACCTCAGTATTGGGAGATCGTTGCGACCAAAATTCCCTCGAGAAACCAGAAACCGAGTTTTAATTGACTAAATATAACTAACTGCTGATTAATTCAGCGTTGTTATTTTATGTGGTTTCAAGTTTGATCACTTCATATGAAAATATAAAAATAATAAATTTATAGGCTTTCGTGGGCCCCCTAGAAACTCTGCCCCCCCCCCACGTGGCGTGGTCTGCGGGGGTGTTAGTTACGCCAGTGACGGGGGGCCCTAGATTACACGGCTTGAATTTGAGAGAGGTTTAGCGACTAGCATCCCTAGGAAAGCGGAGTGGAAAGATAATCGCGTGGCAAATGGCTCTGTCTGTGCTTTTACATATAATTCGAAAATAGATGTGGAAGTAAGAGTCGGGGTATACTCAGCATCCCGGCAAAGAGTCATACCACCGACTAAACTACTAGTAGTGTCATCTAAGCGGAAATTATAAATAAGCTATAAATAATTCAGTAAGTCTGCTAGAAATGCACTGACAAGTACCTTAGTGATCGAGATATCAGGACTTGCATCGACAGCCAAGCTGCAACCAAAGCTCTAGATACGAACACCATTAGATCACGCCTAGTCCACCGTTATCGTAGTGAGATTAGGAGACTTGGTACCAATCACAGAGGTATTCTCTGCTGCCTGCCGGGTTACAGCGATCTATCAGGGAAATGCGGCAGCGGGTGCTTTGGTTAGAAAGGGTTCGGCTATGAATATACATATGCTCAGCGGAAGAATTCATAAGAAGGTCCCTAGAAACAAAGAAGAGGATTCTAGATCTACAGTCCTGAAAGCTGATAAATCACAGATGGGGAGAATTAATCACATGTGCCATTTGAAGACAATTACGCCCCAAAGTATGTCATATAGACACAGTCTCTTTCGAAAACACGCAGAACGCATGCAAGCTCCATACAATGACTTCTTCAGAAGTTGTATGACGAAGAGGAGGTTGAGAGCGTTCAACATCTGCTATGTGAATGTGCTTGCCTTGCCAAACGTAAAAGGAGCACGCTTGGTAGTCACTTTTCTTGGGGGATCTAGTAAGATTTATTAACAATTGTGGCTGGTTTTAGAGTTCCATTTAAATTAGATAATTATTTCCAGATAAGGTCCCTAATGAAATGGTATCACAATGGACCGATGATGATCTAAGTGTGGTTGATCGTAGATGCCACTCTAACCTAACCTAGGTCACGGATTCGACATTGATGACTTAACCAGGGTGAATGGTGGTAGTTCTGTATCCTGAAAAATCACGACAATGTAGAGCTTTCACTGAAACCAGGAATCCTACCCCCACCCTTATGATTTTTTAGGTTAGGTAAGAGGGTTGCCGCTAGAAATGCCTAGCGTGCTTCACTTGGACCTTCAGTCAGTCCAATGTGCTCCTTGACCTCATGGGATAACATTTAAAACTTCCCTAGATCCATCCTGCTTACTTTAAGAATCACAGGATTCATCTGAATTCTTTGCTTTGCAGCTCCCCCAGACTTGAAAAGAAGTAGCTGCCTAATAGCATAGATGGCACAAAAACTAGATGTCGCTTGGCATACTAGAGCAGATAATACAGACTGTGAAATGGGTAGTGCATTCTGGAATGGACCATAACATGCTTTAGAAGAGTGTGCCGAAAGCAAATGTTTTTATAATAGAATACCAGTTTTCTATACATTTGATCGACTTCCTCAATACTTCAGACAGGAAACACTATGAACCACTTGACGTATACATCATTTCAAATGCTGTGGTCCATTCCGGAATAGACCACCCAGCCATATAAATTTTGTATACATTTTTGGTACCGCATGCGAAATCTAGATCTTGTGCCATCTATGCTACTAGCCCACCTCTTTAGTTTATCAGAGCGGGGAACTCGGAAAATACATGTTGGACGGATTCGAATTCTTCCGAATCTCTACAGCTCCTACAGAAAGCTTTCGCCGGTATTCCCAGTCTTCTAGCATGATCATGGTCATGAGGCAATAGAACCTAGTGACCCGTAATAACCCGGTACTAAATTCTTGGTATTTGTTCTGCTGCCATTAAGCAGTTCTGTTGTCTTCTTCCTATCATATGTAGGCCACAGCTGCCTCGCAATTCGGCAGGTTTCTCTGTTGATCCACCGGAGGCTTGCCTTTAGATACCTCCTCCACCCTCCCCTCCACCGTTTCTCCAGCTAATTTGAAAAACCACTATATATGAAATGGAAAAGGCATTCACAAATTTTTTCGCTGATGGTACTCAAACATTTGAAAGTTGGCATCAGTAATTTCACAAACTATATGAGAACAAAAATAGGTTAGAATTGGAAAACTTTTCCGGTCATTGACTAAAATGTAAAAAGAAAATTAATGTGTGAAAAACTGAGATTAGAAAGGTAAGGTCAATTCATATTAGACCTGAAGCTAGGACACACATATATACCAAAAAGATCACAGCAAGCTTGGGGAAATCTGAAAAGGTGATTTTATAAAAAATAAAAATAAAAAAATTCCACATGAATACAGTCAGCAAAAAGTAACGCGAGTTCAATAAAGTAGCAGAGGTCGCAATGAAAATGGTATAAATCTATGCATTTTATCATCATCAATCTCCTGTAATTCCTCGAGAAACAACATAGGGTGAAAACAGTCGTTCATTGTACCATATTTCATCCCATAACCTAAATATACTGCCCAGGGGCGGATCCAGCTAGGGGGCACGGATGCCCCCCACCCCTCCCTGAAGTGAAGTGTGAACAAAATGTCAGTAGATCTTCCGAATTTTTCCTAACTAAATGATTTATATTCAAATTCAAATTCAAATTTATTTATTTATTAATTAAATTTTACATATGAGCTTTCGCTCTTTTGCGTGTAATAACTCCTGGAAGGAAAGTAACAAAAAGAAAATATATATATATAAGTAAGTTGAATAAGTGAAATAATTTGCTGTGGCAATTATTACAGAAATTATTATATATAAAAAGAACAAATGAAAAGAAAGGTGAAAAAAGAAAAAAAGAAAAGAACAAAAAAGAAAAAAGAAAAAAGAAGATACAAAAAGGAAAAAGCATTTATTACAAGCATTGAAGATAGGCATTAAATTAAATCGCGCAACAACATGGCGTGGTTAGAGGCTTATGGCAGCAAAGATGTATAAATACTCAGCCATAGTCAGAGAAAAAATTGAAAGCATTAATTTTGAAATCGCTGATAGTTACGGATTGTTTAATACTGGTCGGCAGGGAGTTCCAAATCCTGACACCGTAAACGAAAAAAGATCTATCGCTCTGTCTGCAATTACTGCGAGAAATGACAAGTTGGCAGTTTCTCGATGATCTGAGTTGCTGAAGTTTACTGGACAAGAAATCAGGTGCAAGGGATCTAATTATCTTAAAGAGCATAATAGTCACATGATAATCAAGGTAATTGTCCAAAGTACAATTTAAAATGCTGCGAGCGTGCATAGAAATATGATCGAAACGCCTCAAATTGAAAATGTATCGCGCACAGGAGTTAAAAGCCACATTTAATTTCCTTCTACTAATATTGTCGGTCTTGCAGTATACTACACTACCATATAGTATAACCGGCAGGATTAGAGTGATAATCAAACGAGTTCGAACATCCTGTGGAGTGAATTTTGCAAAAAACAGCTTACGAAGTGTACCATACACCCTCCCTATCACTTTGTTAGTTTGTAGGTCCCAGGTAAGTGTGCGATTGAAGACAACACCAAGATTATTGACAGACTCTGAGTAAGGTATGATGGCATCACCTAATCTTATTGGGGGAAAGTTGTGTAAGTCGAAGCTTTTTAGATAAATCAGGATTGCTTGAGATTTCGATGCATTTAATAAAAGTTTGTTTTCAATAGCCCAGCGAGACACCCTAGCAAGTTCACAGTTCATCAGCTCTACAACATCTTTCATACAAGTAGCAGGAGCAGATAAAGTAAGCTGAACATCATCGGCATACAGGTGGATATTGCCACAACGGATTACTTCAGGTAAATCATTAATGTATAATAAGAAAAGCAACGGTCCGAGAATTGACTCCTGTGGAACACCTGAGAAGGTAGGTCTATATCTGGAAGCATTCACAACCTTTTGGAACCTATCCGAAAGATAAGAAAAAATTAAATTAACTGCAGAACTGCTAAAAAGGAACCGTGTTTTAAGTTTACTACATAATACATTAATATTTACACTGTCAAACGCCTTAGAAAAATCTAATAATACGAGCAATGATACTAGTCGGGCATCCATATTTAATCTAATATTATCTACTTGGTGTAAAAGCGATGCAACTGTACACTATGTCGTTTGCGAAAACCGGATTGAAATGCATATAAAAGAGACTGATCCGATACAAAGGTTGAAATTTGATCACAAAGCAATTTTTCGGTAACTTTCGAACAGAAAGGAAGTATGCTAATTGAACGAAAATCTTCCTTAAGTCGAGGATTAGGTTTTTTATTAATTGGAACAACTTTAGCATATTTCCAAGCACACGGAAATTTGGATGTCATGATACAGGTATATCTATATCTATTCCACTGCACGTTTTTTAAAAAACAAATCTGGAAGCGTTCAATATGATACATTTAGGAATGCAGGCCCTAGCTAGCACCTTGGCCTTCGGTCATGGTTATTGAAGGCTATACAGAAAACAGGAAGCGCGGCTACCTGTACAAGAGCGTCGCTTTGCTCGGGGTCTTTGAAGCAAGGCAGAGCCTATTCATGTTAACGCCATGGAAGGTTTGTTTTAATTGAAAACAGCTGTCAAAGGGTCTTTGATAAGCCTTCCATGTAAAGACAGCTCCTTAAATCTCGTAATTGAAGAAATTCAGCGAAACTACGCATAACGACGAAGAAGTCATTGTGCATTGTTGTAGTGAGTGTTATTACATTTAAAGCAAGAGATTAATTTTTAAATAATGTTTTTTTTATTATTTCATAAAATGCAATAGTTAAATAAAAACAAAATAAATCTGCAGATTGGGAAAGTCTCAATCAGTGTCCTAAAGAATTTGATTGGTCGGTCTGTTTTGCTTCAAGGTATGTTGATGAATGTCTTGGGCATGCGTGAATACATTCGCTATTAACACAACAGATCTTAACAACACCAAAATCACTTTTGGTTTAACGATAAGTACAACCAAGCAATAAAAGCGAAATAGTCTGCTTTTCGCACCTATCAATTGCATCCATGTCCAGAACTGAAACACTATCCAACCAGAAAAATTTCTTTTTGACCAGAACGCTAGATTATTGGCAAGACGCAAAGGCAGCAAAGGTTTCTCGTTCCAGGTCAAAACTATCAGGATCAATTTCAACAGTTCCTCTATTCCTTCAATACTTTACAATGAAGTGATTGCTGACTGACTTCCTGAATATAACTAATATTTTGACTGTTAGATTCACTTCAAATTCTCATTTTCCACCCATTTTACTTCTCCCTTGTAGATGTGTACAAAATCCAATATACATCCATATGAGAGATATGTTCAAAGTCCTTCAGGAATTCATCGTCTCCATAGCTGCCCCCGTTAAATAAAGTCTGCGCCTCATTCTTGGCTAAGCTATGCGAAAAATATTTTACTTGTCTTATTCGACAGGAAAATTTCCAATTGCTTGGAAACTACCTCACGTTCAGCCTATTCTCAAGTAAGGAAAGGGTAGTGATCCCTCAAATTATCGACCAATTACAATCACTTCGATTCTTTAAACGGTTTTTGAATCTATCATTAACTCCAAATTAATGAAGTATCTAGAAACTAATCAAACCCACAACAATCGCCAATATGGCTCTTCTTTTTCGGACTTTGCTTACGGAACGTTGGACCCATAGTCTGCACAATTTTGGTGAGTCCAAAATCGTTGCCCTAGATATTTCAAAGGCCTACCATAGTATCTGGAGTTCAGCCCTTTTAGCCTAACTTAAAGCACTTGGCCTCTCTCGTCCTCTTCTATTATGAATGTAAGGTGTTTTATCTGGTCGCTTAACACGAATTATATTAGATGACGTTACATCTCAATCTCAGCCAATATATGCCGGGATGCCTCAGGGCTCTATTATCTCTCCATCTCTCTTCTCAATTTTCATTAATGACCTGCTTTGCCTCACTTATCCCAGCCATTGTTTTGCCGATGACAGTACCCTTGGTTTCGCTTACTCCCTTGACACCCTTGGGGACTACAGAGGTAATGTCACATCTGTCAAACTAGATTGCATGATTAGATCCTTCAAACACCTTGATAATATCCTCGCTTGGAGCAAGCCGAATTGCATCGAATTAAATACATCTAAGTTCCAAAGCTGTCCCATCTTTTTAAAGCAAGATCATAATTTTTCCACTCCTCTTTATTTTGATGGAGCACTTCTTGACGATACACCGTCTTTATGCATTCTTGACATTAATATTTCTAGTATGTTAAACTGAACAGATCACAACGAAATATCTTGGATATCTGAAAAGGTGTAAGAAATATTTCAGTACATCGAACCTAGCGCTCCACTACAAGTCATACATCAGACCTAGAATGGAATAAATTGTCATATGTAGGCCGGGGCTTGGCGCAGAGCAGTAGCTTCATTGGATATTTTCCAAATGCGTGTCTTCAGATCATTGGTGATGTGGCAAAAATTTGTCATATGGACTCAATCCAGTACCGCCGCAAGTTGGTTGCCTTTCACTCCTATATTGCTACATGAATGGTCAATGTTCTGATGAAATGTCTAGTCTGATCCCGGATTCCTCCATGTAATACTCGCACTGTAAGCAGCGCACATCCTTTTATCCTTCATAATAATTTCGGTCGTTTGCGAACGTGGAACAGTCTCCAATCTTCTGTCTTTTCTCCGGCATACAATCTGCGAAAGTTTAATGGTGACATACATCAGCACCTTCGGCACTCTCCTCAGGGTCCCTAATTCCTTTCTTTATCACCTTCTTGCAATGCTGCTCTTTGCATCATAGTTCATAGGATATCTCCTGAGCTTGGCTTAATAATATAAAAAACAAAGCTGCTCAAACTTTCTTAACTTGTCGACGTAGTTATATACGTCCAAAGTATGTATTGCATCTATTCTGTGACTGCTATTTTAAATAAATGTAAATTTTTAATTCCTGGATTTTACAAAGAAAAAATTTATGATGATTTGTTAATTTGAATAAAATAGCTTTCCCTAGTTTTACTAACTAAAATGGAAGATTGGGAAGCTTTGCACCTCCACCATTTACAAACCAAAACACAATGAAAGTCTCCTTTGATTTTCGAGAGTGGCAAAGAACGTTGAGCAATTTTCTTTATTGTGAGTGGTAGCCACTTGCTAATCTGTTCGACTCGTATCTTTTAAATGATAAATTTTACGCCTTTGACATTTGCGAGTGGTGGCGAGTGTCTTCAAACTTTTGTTCAGTTTTCAGCATACATATACCATTTCTAGATAACAGAGCATACCAAATCTATTTCCGCCGCCATTCCATTTCTAGAGTCTCGAAAGCTTCGTCTGGCGTACCTCAAGGGAGTCATTTGGGCTCGTTGCTATTTATTCTATCTATTGACGACATTGCCTCCGTAGTGAAGCACTGCAAAGTCTTAATTTATGCTGATGACATTAAACTTTTCGCTCAGATTATATCTTTTAATGATTGTCAACTGATACAGGATGACCTCCTATGGTATCTAAGAGTAGTTCTATGCTGGGCTTTATAAAACGTTGGTCCCGAATCCCTCCATAACATTACGTTTATACAATTGTTTTGTGAGACCACTTCTTGAATACGCTAGCCAGGTCTGGTCTCCTTTTTACAGTACACACATCGTCCGTATCGAGTCTGTTCAGCGAAACTTTCTGCGCTTTGCTCTTAGGGACCTACCCTGGAATAACTCATTGATTCTTCCACACTATGAGGATCGCTTGCAGCTCTTGAATATGCACTCGCTTGAGAAACGTCGCATGATTGCCGATATAATTTTTGTTCACCAACTCTTAAACGCGAATGCTGATTCCCCGTTATTACTTGACAAAATCCCTTTCCGTGATAGTGCGCACAATTTGAGAAGGCTACCTCTGTTGCATGTCAACTCCTCAAGGTCTAACTTTGGCATGTATGAATCTATTAATCGCATGTGCATTAATGTTAATAATTTGGCTGAGTATTTTGTTGTTGACGACTCTAAGCATATCTTAAAAAAACGTCTATATAATATTTAATCTTTTGTTAAATTTAATTTAGTTCTTTATCTTTTTGTTCTATGTCGCATAACTTTTTGTTCTATATTTCATCTGGTGTTTGGTCTATGTTTAGGGTAACATACTAATACTAACACCGACTAAGGGATGAAACGCATGTATTGTTGACCGTTTATTTATTAAACGTGTCTATGCAGCGAGCTTGTGTTAAACTGGTTCTTATAGTCAAATTAAACCATAGTTGCGCCCCCCCCCCCCCTTCACCAGAATTCTGGATCCGCCACTGATACTGCCTCTGTAAGAATATTTAGTTCTTATTCTTCTATACGACACAGCGTATTCCTTGTAAGTAGTCTGATATCAATCACACGAGTAGAACTGTATATCAATTATTAATTCTCCAATTTGAGTACATATTGGTGTTCCGCAGAGTTCAATTCTTCGCCCTCTATTATTTTAAAAGTTGTGTGTAAACTTCCAGCTGCATATCTATGCTAAATCTTTTTCATAGAACTAAAATAAATTTTGTGTGTGTTATTTTTTTTTTTCAAACAAAATACCCCAAAACTCTTCTACAATTAAAAGTTTTCCAAATGTTTAGAATCCGTTCACGGAATGGGTTGTTCTCTTGTAATTAACCATACGATTTCAAGGAAAGCATGAAGAATAGTTTTAAAACTGCTTACACACACACGTACATATGCAGTATATGTAGAAAAGAAAAATTCAATTGTATCGCAACAGAAAGGCTATTGCGTGTTTAATTACAATGTTCGTTAGGGAATTTTTGTAGCGCTATACCAACCCTCAATAAATATCGGACCACGAATCACCCTTCCTTTCTCATATTTTGTATGTATATAGATAGATAGTACCAAAAGTTCCTCATCAATTTATGAATATGTACATGGATTGTTCCTTCCTCTACCCTGGTGTCCAACACATGATTATTCCCGCGGATACAACTTCTTTAATATTTAACAAAAGAGGAAAGAGGACTCAAATGGCTATCGTGATAGTCCACACTATCAATTGCCCCTTAAACAAACTAGAAAGAGTGTCTATAAATGCTGCCTGTATAGTATACATGGAATTAGTTCCGGTTTTTCAGGGTCGCTAAATAGCTTTTCATTAATTCCAGACGCGTTAATTAAAATGGGTTGTATACGATGCGATGGTGAGAAGATGGACGACTTTGTGTTTTGTTTTGGTCAACACACCTCATTACCTACTAGAGACGACTGCGCCTTAATTCTGGCATACATATATATATTATGCACACATATGTATGTAATTTTTTTAGGCACTATTAAAAAATTAACTCTTAACTATAGAACAAGATTTCTTGTCAGATGTCTATCACTTCACGGGAAATTGAGATGATGAAGACTCGGTTTTACCATAGACTTATAGGCCAGCAAAACGTCCGTTGGGTATATGGCGACGATGAACGTTTCGCTTCCATCTTTTCTTTCCGCTCATTTAATCAAATCGTTAAGTGGTCCATGTGGGAATATTGTGGCGGATGCTGGACACAACTCACTGGTTAACTGTTGACTCCAATCAATTATCAGACAGAGTGTATACATGAATGAACGACACATGTATAATGGAAGCCAACTTAATGAGATTATTGTTGAGGATTCTGTTTTTTTTTTTATGAACTCTTTTATGTTGGTTTGGTACTCTCTGGTACCTTCCTATGTACATGGAGGATAGTTTATGAAGGAATTTATTATTGAAAAAGACAAAAAAAAATCCTAAAATCTTTATTTCTCATAAATCTGACAACACTTTAACTTGTCCCCTGCAATTCCTTAAGGGAAATAAAATTTTCTCTTCTCTGTTTTTTAAGTAAATCCTTCAGAAAAAGTGGACAAGAGCTAAAGGGCGTGAAATTTGCATATCGCTATGCCGGCACTTTTGTTTTTTTTTTTTCTTGGTTGTTTTTATAGCATGAGGGGGAGAGTAAATATTTGCAAAAAGTCGAACGTACCTGGCTATGATGGCTAAGGAGGCAATAAAAGAGTTTTCTTCATATTTCTGTTCTAGAATATCATCCTGAAGATAATACCTTTTGTGGTCCTTGTCCGGGGTAGTCTCTGTCTATCTTTATCAGCATTTTTTATTCTCTGAACGATTGTAATTCCATCGACGAACTCTTCATGTCAAGGGTTTTATTTGAGCAAATATTGAGTGAGTTTCAAACCTCACATCGCATCGCATCAATTGGATAAATTTGCCAACGTGGCATGTTGCGCCGCCTAATAAATCAAGAGGTAAATATTGAGTTTAGAGATTAGAAAACAACGTGTTGAGGACCATCATGAACCATTCAATGAGGTAAATACAAAGGAGACATATGTTTTTTTTTTGTTTTATTTAGAAATATGTTTTTTTTTTGAGTATGTATATAAAATTTTCGCGTAGAAATGCACCATCCTTGTAGTATGTAGAGCCAATGTCCTTAAAGTTTCAAGCGCATGCTTTATCAAGAATAGTATTGTAGTAAAACTTCCGCCCCAATTACGAACATTCAGCATCAAAACGGTTCCCTTGAAAATCATTTTGTGGTCCTAAATGATTTTTTTGGATGACTAAGGATTTCCGAAGACGACATCTTTTGGGATATTCTACTCATTCTAGTAATGGGCCTATTTTAATTTAAGTCAAATTTTATAAACTGTATTCTACGCTCTGCGCTATGAAAATATCATGCAATGCCTAAACTGGAATGTGACCTTGTGTAGCTACTTAGAGGTCCTTCAAGGTTGACTTTTTTTTTTTTGGAAAAAATAGGGCGAACAGGAGAAACCCATCCCAAGTACGGAGGCCATAGCGGCCCATTGTACTGTCCTGAATCCCATTCACCAAAACCCCTCTGTCCTCTTAATGAAACGCATCAGGTCTTGGTAAGGAAGGTTTTTCAGCTCATCCAGAGATAGAAGGGCAGACCCTAGAGTATCCAGTGTGCTCCGGGCGAAGGCCGAATACTCACACAAAAAGTGTTCGGTTATCTCAGACTCTCCCTCCAGGCAGGACAGACACTCAGGGCTGTCAGCAACTCCCATTCTTGTTAGATGAGCGTGAAGTGAGATGTGGCCGGTGATGATGGCAACCACAGTTCTACATTGTTTCCTTCCGAGCCCCATGAGAAAAATCGGAGATATTCCCATTGGGCCCATCAAGAAACAGTTTTGTACACCTACAAGAACTCAGGTTCTCCTTTGATGAGAGACCCGATACTCGAGGTGGCAACGCCTACGGCGGGCTCCGGTCCGAGGAATGGAGAATCGGAGTCAGCCCTAGCTAAAAGGCCAGCCCTTTCATTCCCCATGATCTCCATGTGACCAGGAACCCACAGGAGGGACAATTTCTTGTGAAAACACAACTTATCCACTGACGACCTGCAATCCTCCAGTAACTTAGACGTTATCCGAGGACCATTCAGAGCCATCAAGGCTGCCTGACTATCCGAAAGGATAGCGATGTCTTTCCCCTTGATTTGCATATCAAGGGCTAACTTCGCTGCCATTGAGATGGCGAAGACTTGGAAAATAATGGCGTGTCTTCCAAGTGAGTACTCCATTCCTAAATCAGGCTCAGGAAAGTAGACACCTGCCCCGGCTCCCTCATTAGTGAGAGACCCGTCGGTGAAGATTTTTAGAGCAGACCGGGGAAGGCTAGATAAGGCACCTCCCTCAGTGCACGATTCCCTTGTAGGAAAGCTCAGAGAGAAGTGACGCCCAAAACGAAGCTCAAGTACCATCGCATCACGTGGCATACTGGCCAGAGGGTTTTCCAAGTCCAACCGATACGCCATAGAGCAATGAGAAGAGCCAGTCCAGCCGTCCTCCCAACATCCCCATCATGAGCGCAATCTGCACGCAGTCCTTTTGGCCTCTGCCTGAATGACAAGATCCAGGGGTGGAAGATTGAGTAGGACCTCAAGAGCCGCAGTAGCCGTAGATCGCATGGAGCCCGTAATTCCTAAGCAGGCAAACCTTTGTAGGCCTGCCAGCTTCCGGATCGCAGTCCCCACAAGCGTCCTTGGCCACCATACATAGGAGGTATATGTGAGCATGGGTCTGACGATCGAGGTGTACATCCAATGCAAAACCCTCGGTCACAGGACTTGGTAAAACGCATGCGCTTGCTGCTTAGAAATTCCGTAAGGCATTGTAAAATGTTTAGATTTATATGTATTTTACAAACTATTCTAAACCATATTATCCTCTGGTGTGCCACAGTATTGAAATCTTTTAATTCATTATGGACCTATCCACTATCCGAAATTTTACAGAATTTTAGACTTCTTACTTGTGCTCTGATCTTTTGAGAAGTCTTCAATCACAGATGATTTTATTTATTATGCATCCTTATAACGATCTTTTCTCAGTGGTTGAATTAAGGCTGTACTCGGGCCCCAATATTACTCTTGATCGATAATGTAGATCGTCAAAAGATGTTTGAACTATCGAAATGTACTCCATGGAGAGAGAGAGGACATCTTACGAGGTGTGGCAGAAATGTAATGAGACTGATTTTTATTTATAAAAGTTTTATTTATTTTTTTTTTCAAACATCAATGTTATCGCCTTCAAAGTAGCTCTCTTGGGTAGTTACACACCGATGGAGACGTTGTTCCCATTACTGGTAGCAGTGTTGGAAGTTTACAACCGGTATGTCTTTAGCATGTCCGTTACACTCTTTTGGATGTTTTCTAAAGTCCCGAAATGACGTCCTTTGAACACATTTTTAAGTTAGTTTAAGAAAAAGGAAAAAGTCACAGAGACTTAGGTCAGGTGAATAGGGGGTCTGGGGAACCACAGGAATACCTTTTGAGGTCAATAATTCTGTTATGGAGAGGGTTAACAGTTTGTCCTGGAGGAACAAATTCTTTGTGGACGATTCTCCTTCTGTCAAAAAAACAAATCAGCATTGATTTGATTTTCGATTTGCTATTTCGAGCTTTCCTTGGTCGAGGAGAGTTTGCAGTATGACACTCCTTACTTTGCGTCTTAGTCTCAGGATCGTATTCAAAAGTCCATGATTCATCACACGACTAAAGAAATCCTGTTCATTATCGATTCGCTTTAACCTGAACTATTTTTCTTGAATCTTTACTTTAATCCTAGATTGAGGTTATTTTTGAAATCTAGGACTCTTTTGAGATCAAGATTTTACACATGGTCAGGTATAGCAATTCTCAGTTATAGAGCAAGTGTTTCGATGAATTTTTAATTTTGGTTTCCTGAGAAGCATCGGTTCCTTTTTTGCATTTCTACCAGAGGAGGTTGATATTTTTTATACCTAACATATTCTTTGCAGATTTTTCAAGCACAGAAGTTATTTTTATTTGTATTAGCCTTAGCCTTTTAGGATAGTCACAATATAACTGGCCCAATTAATTGTTTGTTGTTGTTTTTTTTGCTCTATGGCTTTTGCATTGCGATATCAATATGAGGATAATTTCCTTTCCTCTCATTAATGTTTTGAGGGTTTATATAGGCAAGTCCAGTCTATCTTTATTTCGGCTAATCAATAATATTCTTGGAAGACAGAGCTCATGTCTTTTTTACTTTAATTTTTTAATAATTAGTTACAAAAACAGGAAAAAACTATGTTTACAACACAAGAATTGTACTTTTCTATATTAAAAGCAAAAACGATCCTCTCACTAATTCTGTTATAAAAATCAATCTTGCCACCCGCCCTGAGATCTTATCAAATTCATTAGTTTACAAGATATCATCTAAAAAATTTGTGAAAATTTTTTCCTCTCTTTTTATATAGCTTCAAAAGGTCCAAACTGATGTTGATCTTGAAACTTAAGTCGATCACAATTAGCAAACAGGTGTAAGCAATCAACCCATCCTATCCTTGATGGACCATTACTTTATAAGATATAGAGATCCCTTTTTACGAGTCATCCCAACCCTAAAGCGATCCACTTTACTCTTCCACAAAACACATCCTTAATGATCGGTGTGTGTGTATATACATAGGAAATAGACCGCGTGTGGTGATCGTGCTGCCATTTTCAATTTCGAAGAAAACGATCGAGATGATCAGAGATCATCGTGGATATACGCAGCAACCGACACACGTCACATCATGTCGAGCATGTCAGCTAATTATTTTAAATTATCTCTGGATAGCGCTAGCTCCCCCGAAGAAATATCAGATTGGAATGGATGGAAAATTTCTAATTCCGTCAAAATAAAATAAAAAAATAAAGGAACTATAAAAAAAAATCGAGGATACTTTGCGTTTGAAGGAGTAACAAGAAACCGCGAAAGGGCACGTTCCTGATGGAAGACATGTGGCATCGATAAAAACCTTCTTTTATTGCGTTCTGAAGTCGTTCTCCTGTTGTTTTTTTTTTTTTTTGTTATAGTAAAACTTCGTCAGAATTGTGGGGGTTGAGAGGTGTTTTTTTTTGTTTTTTTATTTTTTTACAAGTTTCTTGTCTAATTGAACGCTACCCTCTATAATCAAGTTGCTGCTACCCTTTTGGCCTTTTCTTTCGATTCGATGTCGTTATATATAATAACGTGAAAGTCGTAAACAATCCCTTTGCACGCGACCAACCAGGTAGATTCAGACAAGATCAAAACGACAATGTGCATACGATCACTTTTCATAGATGTTTTCTGTTTTTGTTGCTTATATTTCCCGCTATAAGAAAGAGTTTTTTTTTACTTAATTTACTTTTGAAAGTATTTTCCTGGGTTCGAAAAGGATGTTTCCTTGATCGTGTTGGTTTTTTTTTCTAATTATTTGCTCAGTTTTGTTCGTTTGATCATTTTTTTTTTATAATCCAGCATAGGCGCAGGATTTGAAAGTCGTGGAAGATATTAGAAGAGGTAGAGAATTCTGTTCAAAATTAGCAAATATTTGAAAAAAAACTATTTTGCTTATTTTGGGTGCATGGAATGAAAAAATAACGAAGTTTATTTGACAACTGGGCGATTGTGCCTAAACGATGAAGGCCGTGAAAAGGATTTTATCGTATTTTGATGCTTTTGATAAATTTACTTGGTGAGGAAAAACGAGAAAAATTGAATCATATATGTAAAAAAAGCACTGATATGAGTTCCGACTCGCTTTGGTGTTTATCAAACTCATCACAAAAATTTTCTAGGTTATGTTATCAAATTTAAGACTGGGATCGAAATCGGGCAATTTTGAAATTAATTGTTACACATTTCTTACGGACTGTGCTAGTAGAGACTGGCTGCAATATTGGATTCTAATTTCAAATCATGGTGCGGAGAGCAGCGTCTCAACTCAGCTGAAACATCACTCAACATTTTTGCTGACTTTTATTCAAATCTTCTTTATCAGGTCGACTTTGAAGAGAGAAATATCAAAACCGGAGGAAATGTAGATAATCTAGGTGGCATATTGGTCAAGTAAAAGATCATTGGTGAACGGTACAGAATTCGACGAAAGTCGCGTCAAATGAGTAAAATAATTAAAATTATTCGAAATGAGCTATTCAAGGTAGCTTACCCATTTCCTTCTTTATATATAGAGGAATACATGCCATCCACTAAAGGCGAAGCATATGGAAGACCAATTATAAAATGGACAATAATTAGTTGTCTCCATTGCAGGGAGCATGTTAAAATTACCAAGGCAAATCATTCACATTACTAAGCAAACTCGGTTGAATATAAATCATAGCGGTGTAAACATATTTCTGAGGAACAGCAGTTGAATGTAATGTTCATGAAGTCCAGAATGTATAAAAAGCTCATGGGATGTCCCGGTGAGGAGTGCATAAGACTCTGACACCAACTTGCGTACCCAGAGCGATGAAATGCCGATCACGTCGAAGCTCCATGAAATGGTCACTAAGTAGTTTGAAATCCATAATTCAATCAAAGTGTGGAGCCAACAGAAAGGAGCATCGTCAATATTATGATATAATTGCGATAAATTCTGTTGTATATTGATGTTTCCATTGAGGTGGAAATCGGCGACATGGTTGAGTAAGATTGTCAAACAGAGCAGAATTAATATGTTCTACTTGTCTATTAGAGTTCGTAATTACAAGAAGGAGACGGGTGCAAGATTTCAGACTTCCAATGCTGGGAGGAGAGGAGTTTACTCTCTCCAGTCAAGCGAAGGATTTGGGTGTCGTCCTCGATTCCAAACTGAGCTGGAAGACTAATCTATAAGAACGCGTGAAGAAGGCCAGTGTGGCCTTCTACACGTGCAAGAGAATATTTGGCGGAAACTGGGGATTAAAACCCAGGGTGGTACACTGGATGTACACAGCCATAGTTCGGCCCTTCCTCTGCTACGGCTCTACGGTCTGATGGACGGCACTGACGAGGAATTGTAAACTTGTGCTGTCAAAAATCCAGAGAGCCGCCTGTATGGGTATAACTGGGTGTCTGTGCACCACGCCCACGGCGGCACTGGAGGTCAGGATTGACCTATTGCCGCTGGACCTTTATTGTACGGGTGTGGCGGCAACTAGTGCTGTCAGACTGAGATCGGGGGGCTGTTGGACGGAGAGGGGTTTAGGGCACTCCAATATACTCCAGAAGGTAGACTGTAGGGACTGCAGGGTAAAAACATACTATCAAGTACCCATCCTGGCTTTTGGTGGAGGTATCAATGCAACGATACCCACCAGGAGTAACTGGGAGGGGAATGAGGTGGTCGTTACATCCGATATTTCTATATTTACGGATGGCTCCAAGACGAGTGCGGGCACAGGGGCTGGAGTGTACTCTAGAGATCTCCAGTGGCACGAGTCTTATAGACTGCCTGACAAATGCAGTTTTTTTTAGGCAGAACTCACAGCGATTTATCAGGCGGCAATATTGGTATCCATGTGCAGAGAGCCCGCACGGCACATCTGCATATATACTGATAGCCAGGCAGCCATAAGGGCGCTGGATGCTGGGCTGGTAAAATCAAAATTGGTGCAGTTATGGAAAACCAGGCTTGAGGAATTGACTGTGACCCTAAGTTGGGTACCTGGCCATAAGGATATCTCAGGCAACGAGATGGCTGATGAGTTGGCCAAAAAGGGCTCCGAATTGGATATCTCCGCAGCTGTAGCTTATGTGAGGATCCCAATAGGAGCCTTAAAAGAGGAAATCATCAGGGACGTCTATCTAAAGGCAGGCCTCCGATGGACCAGCAGGGATACCTGTCGTATTGCGAGGCAATTGTGGCCTGCATACGACAGGAAAAGAACAAGGGAACTGCTTAACAGCAGCAGAGCAAATACCAGGAATCTAGTAGGGGTCATGACGGGTCACTGGGCCATAGGGGACCATGCTAGAAGACTGATAATAGCCGCGAACGATTTCTGCAGGAGTTGTAGGGACTCGGAGGAAATTGAATCCGTCAAGCATGTGCTTTGCGAATGCCCCGCCTCTGATGATTAAAAGAAGTAGGCTACTAGGTAGCTACTTCTTTTCAAGTCTGGGGGAGCTTCAAAGTATAAAGTTCAGAGACATCCTGAGTTTTCTGAGTGAGGCGGGATGGATCTAGGTTAAAGGTCTTGGATATATCCCGAGTTTCCCAAGGAAAGCAGGATGAATCCGCGGCTTGAAGGGTCATCCCATGAGGTCTAGGGGCACAATGGACCCGTTGGAGGTCTAAGTGAGGCTAGCTGGTTGTCTAGCGGCACCCCTCTTACCTAACCTAACCTAACCTAATTTCGTTGCGTTAGAAAACTCACTCGTTATTAGTGACATAGATGAGAGTAGATCATTAAGGCATCATTCGAAAAACAGTTGATCTAATAGCTTGAAAATTTAAAGTTCGTCAAGTTAGCCGAGATCTTACATTATGTTATCATATTTCCACAATACGACAAATGATCAAAAATACTTAAAACAAATCGTTGGACATGTTTTAGTCTTGTCGTATTTATGAAAATTAATTAGTAGCCGAAGTTGCATTATCTGCACAAAAATTTGAAACTTCAACAAAATTCCAACACACGAAATATGCATGAAATCTCAAAACTCCTCTTACTGTATATGCGCTTCCAGTAATCTGTAAACCACCTCAGTTCAGCGTATTTAATGCAAAAGTGGCAAAACGTTAAATCAAAAGAAATTAAATTTCAATTAGCCCCCCACTCCATTCCCCATATCCAAAACTGGTAATGGCAACCTCCCCCCCCATACCGTCCACAATTCTTTGAGTCTTTAACAACAAGGGTAAAGAAAAACCCCAGTCATTAATTTAATTCCGCATTCATCGTTAGGTATAGTGCGAAATATACAACAATGAGGAGGAAGACATTATCCCCAGCATTGTGCCAAGGAACAACGGTTATACCTACCAGTAACAAAACGTGGAACGAACAGTGGGGATACCCTGTTCGACAAGCCGAAAAAGAAGAAAAAAAAATGGGAAAAAAAAAATCAAAATAAAGAAAAAGAAAACAAACATACAACGCAAAAAAAAAGAGAACTTTTGTGAAAATTTTTACGGCGCGGTATGGCAAAGGGGATTGACTCCAAGGACGACAAAAGCAAAAAAAAATGTTTTCCTCCTTTAAAAGATGAACACTTTGCAGGGCGGTTGGGCTCCAATTCCTTTAATTGGACCTGTTCTGATATAGCTTAAATACGTCTCCATATATAGTCAAAGGATATAAAATATGAGAAGCGGGCCCCAAACAGCCAACAGCCATTGAAGGAAGGAAGTGACGACAAAATAAATTAGCAAAAGTCCTTTTATTATACGTTGCCCCTTTTTCCAAGTCTTTCACTGTTTCCTGTGCTTTGTTGTTAGTGGAAAGTATCTTCTTCGGACTTTGTTCTTTTTCTCCTCCTCCTCCTCCTCCTCCTCCTCCTCCTCCTCCTCCTCCTCCTCCGCCACATCTTCTCTTCTTCCTCTTCCCATCATTCTTAAACTGTGTAAATTTCTTACTCATAATTTTTTAAAAACGGTTTTTTTTCCCTTAGGTTGAGACTTGCTAAAGTAAAAAGGGCCTACAAAAGGGATAATGGCTCGCAAAAATTGAAAAATTCAAAACCGAAACAATGACGAGGAAAATTCACCAGCCAATTTTAATTTTCTGAATGCCCCGAAAATTTAGAACGCAGAGCTAAAATTGGGTGGTGTGGGGGTGGTTTTGGTAGACAGAGGGCGCTGCTAGGTAAATACATACATAAATTCCAAAGAAAAATGATTCTGGAATGAGTTTTCGGTAGAGTGTAGCTTACAAAGTCGTCTTTTGTCTTGGACAATTTCTTGATGATAAATTTTCGGCTTTTGATATAAAGAAAGCAAAAAAAAAAAAACCGTCTTCCTTTGTCCACGTCCTGTTTGAAATAATGAAATGTGCGCTATCTTCATTTTACAGTGAACTGGCTCTGTTTGGCCAGAGATAATTAATTATTCACAATTTGAGCGTGACACCCACAGAAATGACCTGACAATTATTAAAAAAAAAAAAAAAAAAAAAATCTTTGTAAAATTTAAAAATTACAAAAACAAAAATCAAGGTAAAAGTGTGGTTGGTCATTATAGAAAATATAAAGTGCGCGGTTACTCCATGGGCACATCTCTCCTTAGACTTGTCTAATATACCTGAAAAGTGTTCAACGATCTCAATTTTATCAAGAGCAAACTCAAACACGATTAATATTTGACCACCGAAGAAGAGAGTGAGCAACACTAATAGGGTTGTTATATAAACGATATAGCTAAAAATTAATGACTTTTTCGAAGTACCTCTACATTCTAAATAGTCATGTGGAAACACCTCAAGAAGTCACTTAAGTCCCCTTGTTTTTTCTGAGACCTCTGTATATACACACCAGTTCAGAACTCTTGAAATTTATGCAAAACATCAAATGTTTCCTTACCTCGTTCTGTTACGAGTCATCTAAATGGTAGTTAGCAAGGACAAGAATGACGGTGTTGTCTATCGATAACAACGTTGAATTATAATGAAGCCCTGTAGGCAGGTGTTATGCAAGTTAATGAGATATCGAAGTTGATTTTGACTACCCTTAACAAGGCTGACGATTAACTATAGTGACATGAACGGTTAAAGTATACACCGTTCTGATGAGTCAGACACAAGGATTCGAAAAAAGAAAATAGAAAATGGAAAGGGAAATTAATTAAATTGTTCCCTTTGGTTATATTAAGGAAAAAGCATATATCATGGAGGAGTGCGCGAGAAAATTTGTTTATCCGAACAGGGATTGACGGTGTCTGGGTGGCGGTAGAGGGATGGAAGTTCTGTGGGTCCAATGTCCAAAAAGTTTTGATATATTCTAGTCTTCCCCTGCATCATTAATTCCACTGTGGAACAAATGTTCAAAAAAATATTCAATTGAAGATATCGGTTGGGATATTTGTGAAACTTCAAACGACCTTGACATTTTAAGCGATTTTGAATGTAAATTCAAGGAACCTCAAAAAAAAAAATTAATATTTTTCCAAGAAAAGTACTTAAAAAAATTTTAGTTTTTATAGAATTAAGTAGCAAAAGCAGCTTAAAAATTTTTGAGGACTAAAAGTGATTTAAGCACTAATTAATTAATTAACAATTCTTTTATTAAATCCTTTAGAAGCGTGAAGCAGTAGAATAGAATAGAATAGAAATATTTATTTAGGAATACTGTACACAAGAATTAATAATCTTTTTTCGTACATTAGATTTAAAGGTGCTAGAAATCGAGTTTCAAGGCTAACAGAAGAAAGAAATATACAGAAATAATTTTTCTAAATTATAAAACAAGTTAAAAAAAAAAATTAAATATAAAGGGCTACTATAAGAACTTAGTTTCCTTTCAGAGCTAAATTTAAAAATTTACCGTAAGTTCTGCTGTGGAGATCATAAATATAATTCATAATAGCAAAGGAGTAATAAATATTATACTATAAGTATTTCCATGTGCCGCCTAAATACTCCGACAGTGTCTGCAGTTTTTACATTCAAGGGAAGGTTATTCCATAGACGGACAATTTAGACAAGATAAGAGCCCTCCATGTAAGATTTATAGAAACGTGGAAGCAATATATTCCTATTACGTCGTGATAGTGTGAACTGGAAAAATTCTCGTAAGTATCCAAGTCGATCACAATTAATTAGATTATATAAAAAAAGCTACAGCACGTCGACGCAAGTAGGAAAACAGTGGACAGCCAAGAACTCGAGATCTAAATGGCGAAACATTGCCAAACCTGCGAAGTCCATAAACAAAGCGGATGCAGTCGTTGAAAGCTACTTCCATCTTATACGGGCACAGCAACTATCCAGTATAGGAAAAATAACACTGCCATAAGTGAAGTGAGGTACAGTTAAAGTTTTAATTAATCTGAGGCGATTTTCAGTAGATAGGATACTCGCTGAGGGCCAGAGACTACGCAGCCCTGTACAAACTTTTCTGATAATACTGTTAACGTAGTCGCCAGACTTCATTTCGCTATTTAAAATAATACCAAGAGTAGTGACTTTATTTAGCATAGGCAGCGAAACTTTGTTTAAAACTACAGGCGATATATCAGAAGAATTCAATTTTTGATTGTAGAAATAAATACAGTGAGACTTGATAGGATTTAAAACCAACTGACTATTCCTCGACCAGACATTGATTCTGTTGAGATCACAGTTCATTCGATCAATGCAGTCTTCTAAGAGCCGAATAGGTCTATTGAGATATAACTGGACATCGTCCGCATATAAGTGGATATTCACATCCTGAACAATGTCAGGCAAGTCAGTTATAAACAGGCTGAAGAGCAAAGGACCCAATATAGAACCTTGAGGAACCCCACTTATTAGTGGTACTGCAGTAGACAATACTTTGTTGGCTTTGACTGGCTGTTTACGATCTCGGTCAGAAAGTTGTTAATTAAAGCAACGGCTAAGTTCCTAAAATTGAATGAGTTAGCTAGTTTATCGAGGAGGATACTTTGATTCACGCTATCAAAAGCCTTAGAGAAATCTAGAAGTACTAGGACCATAAAATGGTCTCGGTCTAGAGCGCTTCTTATGTCAAAAGTTACTTTCAACACAGCTGTCTCACAGCTGTGAAATCGCCGGAATTCCGATTGCCAACGCATCTGAAAATCACCCCGGTCGAGATATTCAAATATCTGTTTATACATAAGCTTTTCAAATACTTTGGATATAAAGCACAAAATACTGATTGGGCGAAAATCCGCTGCAGATTCCGGAGAGGATTTTTTCGGTTTGGGCGTAACGGTTGCAAACATTCCATGCACTGTAAAAAGACGATGACGTCAAACACGAATTCATTATATGTAGCATATACTTTCCGATAAATGGTAACAAAAGCTTAATGAACCGGCGTGGTAGGTTATCAAGTCCAGTAGCTTTAGATTTGATTGATGATATAGCAGCGAGAAGTTCACTATAATCGACTACTCTAAAAGAAAAGGTATTGCCATTATTATTGGACACAGACAAAGATCTTGTTGAATTACCTATCCTGGGAGTGGAATTACTTAGCTCAGTGGGCGCAGTATTGAATGATGTAAAGAATATGTTTAGTTCTTCAGGGTCGAGATCAATTTTAGAATTATAATTACTACCTTTGACGGCCCCAGCTTGTCTTAAATTTCACCACAGCGTCTTTGGACTAAGATTTAGGTTAAATTTGGAACTGAAATATTGGCGCTTTGCTCGTCGAGCCTCCGCGGTCGCCCTATTTCGAGCGGCTGTGTATATAGATCGCGCTTCATCAGTCCGCAGCCGCCTATAACGATGATATAAATATTCATGTTCGGCAATGAGAGATCGAACTCTTGGCGAAAACCAGGGACAACCATCAATGGGTACATATTTTCTTTTTATTGGGACAAGTAGTCTTTTTATTGGGACAGTAGTCAGCGAGCATCGATATTATTTCAGCCCACATCTTGATTTGCCCTCTGCATCTCCTCTACTATCTTGCGATAGTCATGGGTTCTATATGTTTACCCAAAAAGTTATGTTCCACATTTGTGAACCCTTCGTAGGCAGATTTTTCTTAAACTGTAAGTTTTTTAGTAAACTCCTCATCTTTCAACATTTTCTATATTTGGGGACCCACAATAGCACCCACCTTCCTTGATTTTCCCTCGTGTAAGTCAAGGACATTTTCTCTATTCAAATATGGAAGTTTTTCGCCACTTCCGTCCTTTGCTTTCACAAATTATTTGCTTGGGCCTAATTTAATATGTAATAAATGAAAAATTACACTTGCTGGATCAACGAGACTGATCCTTACAACATTTTTTCTCCGGAAGTCAATTTTTTTTTGTATTTTGTAATATTAAGTCAAACTCAGGGGGTACCCTATGATGCAAAGCACAGCATAACAGGAAGGAGATAGGGAAATTATTAGGGTACATGAAGAGAGTGTTGACGAGGATGGTGGACTGTTCCACATTCGTACAGTTCGAGTTAAAAAGCCATCACGGAATTTTACTATACGGCCGAAAAGTAATTTTAAGGATAAAAGGAGGTGCGCGGCTTGCAGCGCAAGTATTGCATGCATTGATCTTCCTATAAGCGATCAGGCAAGATATTTCATCAGAAGGAGTGACAGGTATCCGACAATGCAGCGGTGCTTGAGTGAGTCGGTATTACAAGTTATTGTCAAATCGGCAATGAACTTGAACGCTCTGTTCTGGACAATATCTAATGAAGCTGAGGCTGTGCGACCAGCCCCGGTCCAGATATAGGACTTGTAGAGAAGTGATAGATTTGATGACTTGAATGAAATATTTCTTACGCCATTTCAGAAATCCAAAACAATTCGATGTTTCTTTGACAACAAAGAAGATGTGTCCTGCTTAATTTACAAGAAATATTAATGCCAAAAATGCTTAGTGACGGTGAATCACAAATTAATCCTCCATCAAATGAAATGGGAATTGTCAAGTGATCTTGGTTTAAAGAGATGAAACAGTTTCGGGTCTTAGATGCATTGTATTCGGCCCGATTCGTTTTGCCCCAAAGCGAGGATATTGTCAAGATCGTTTTTCAATGATCTAATCATGTAATTACGAAATCAAGGGCAAGGGTAAAACTATAAATAGGATTGAAAATAATGAAAAGCAGATCATTAATAAAAATTAAGAAGAAAGATGGAGAAATAACAGAGCCCTGGGGTATACCGACATTTATATGGTGGAGCTTCTGATGAAATGCCATCTAGTACAACCCGTATTAGGCGAAACGATAAAAAACCTCCAATCCATAATAGAAGGGGAGGGAGAGACCAATTGCTTTAAGTTTAGCTAAAAAAGGGCTGGATGACAGAGTTTATCAAAGGCATTTAAAATATCCAGGGCAACGATTTTGGACTCACCAAAATTATGGACACTATGATTCCAACGTTTCGTAAGAAAAGATGGCAAGTCTCCAGATTAGCGTTCAGTCCGGAAGCCATAGTAGCTATCGTTGATTAGTTGATTGGTTTCTAGATCCTTCATTAATTTGGACCTAATGATAGATTCAAAAACCTTTGAAAGAATCGAGGTGATTGCAATTGAGAGATAATCTAGGGCATCGCTATCCGCTCCTTTCTTGGGAATAGGCTGAACGGGAGCTAGTTTCTAAGAAATCGGAAATTTTTCTGTCGTATAAGACAAATAGAATAGTTTGTGCAGAGGCTAAGCCAAGATGTAGGCGCAGCTTTTAATTAATAGTAGACGAGAAACCATCAGGAATTGCGGCTTTAGACATTTTGATCTCTTTAAGGACCTTGAAAACGTCATCTCTCGTGCGGATGTGTATTGGCTCTTGTATACATCTGCACGAGAGATGCAATACAGATATCTGTGAAGTGAGTGGAAGGTAAGAATTTGAATCGAATCTAGCAGCCAAAATATTAGTTCTATCCAGGAAATAGTTGTTGACTTCACCATTGTTAAGAAGTGAAGGTATAGAGGAACTGGTGAAGTTGTTCCTGATAGTTTTGACCAGGAACCAGAAACCATAGCTACCTTTGCGGATTGCCAAGATTCTTTGTCTAACATTCTGGTAAAAAAAAATTGCATGTGTTTCGTGCAGTCTTGTTGACTTGTTTTAGTTCTGGACATGGTTGCAATTTATTGGCTCGAAAAGCAGACTCTTTTGCTTTTATATATAGCTTGATTGTCTTTATATGCCAGTCTTTCCTTATATAATGCTCCATTCTGGCATGACTATCCCACTCATAAAGGAAGCAACAGAATTCAGTGTAGCCTAGTTACATCCCCAATAGTTATTAATGCAATAACTCTTAAGTCTCTACAAATCTTCCACTTATGTATGTTCAGAATATTTAAGATAAAGGAAAGTAAAAGTGTTCTAATATGTCACATATGATTCTTTACTAAAAGGAACATAAGCAACAGTAATGGAAGCCATGTCATTCCCATTGTGAAGTAGTACGGCTTTCAGAATTGTTTTCGAAGCAACGGTAAAATGGGTCCGCAGTCTTATCCATTGTAGTCAGTGTCACTAAAATAATGCAGCAATTCGCGCTCTCTATTTCTATAAAGTGTTACATCCTAAGTCTCGAATAGGATCGTTTAGGTCAGACTGTCTTATAAAAACTTGAAGATGTGTCTTTTCCTGCTTGTAGGAATTATCCTGCTCGTTCTTGTCACATTTCCATCTTCAGCACTTGATTGAAGTTCCTCTGATGATATAATTTTCTCTGGCACCGACTCGACCAGCAGTGGATGTAAATGCTTTGAAAGCTGCTATTGATGATGTTTTAAAATCGGGGCTGTCACTTGGAAAATCTTCGAAGCAGCATAACATATCTAAAGCAACCTTAATGAGGCATTTGACAGTATATAAATCGTCAGGATGTGATACTTTTAAATACAAATCTAACATTGCTTGGCGTGAAGTTTTTAATATAGATGAAGAAAACCTTCTCTTTCAATATCTCACCACTGCTGCACGGTTGCATTATGGGCTTTCCAAAATTGAAAAATTGAAACTAGAAAGCTAGCATATAAATTTGGCGAAGGAAAAGAGAAAACTATGACTAGCTCTTGGAGTGACAACCAAATGGCTGGGAAGCAGTGGATGACTTGTTTTTTCAAATGTCACCCGGGCCTAGGTCTCAGGAAACCAGAAGAAACTAGTCTCTCAAGATCAACAAGCTTCAATAAAAGCAACATCGAGGCTTTCTTTAAAAATTTGAAATATTGTGTTACCCGTTATAATTTCGGTCCAGACAAGATTTATAACCCAGATGAGACTGCCAACTCAACAGTACATGTCCCTCCTAAAGTGTTAGCTGTAAAGGGCCAGAAACAAATCGGGAACATGACATCTGGAGAAAGAGGGGTTAATGTGACGATTCCTCCCATGTTGGTTTTTCCGCGGGTGTATTTCAAATCACATATGCTGAAAGATGCTCTAGTAGGATCTATTGGAGGTGCTAATAATTCTGGGTGGTTTAATGAGGAGCTTTTCCTTAAATTTTTACAGCATTTTATTCATCATACTAAGCCGTCAGTAGAAGATAAGATTCTTCTAATTTTGGACAACCATAAGAGCCACTTTTCAATCCGTGTGATAAATTTAGCCAGACAACATGGAATTGTACTTTTAACGCTACCACCACACACATCGCATAAATTACAGGCCTTGGACCGTACAGTATTTGGCCCCCTATTAATGTTTCTACAACCAAGCTGCCACTGAATGGATGGTGAATAATCCAGGAAAGCCCATAACCATATATGACATATCCGAAATTGTTGGTAAATCTTATCCAAAGGCTTTTAACAATCAAAATATAACTGCTTTGAAGCAAGCGGCATTTGGCCTATCAATCGTGACGTATTTGGAGAACACGACTTTTTACATGTTTATGTAACGGATCGACCTTGTCCAGAATCTCATGAAAGTGGGCAAGTTTGTGATGATAATATTCCGGGAACATCAGATCTTCAGTTTTGCGCTAAATCAAACTCTTCTGCAGTACCTCGAGAAGCCTTACGTCCATTTCCAAAGGTAGCTGCACGAAAAACGACTAGCCGAGGACGGAAAACTGGGAAAACCCGAATTCTAACAGACACAGCTGAAAAAATTGAAATCGAGAATAAAAAATTAAAGGTATCAAAGGTTAAACAAAAGATTGTTAAGGACGAAGGTTTTAAAGGACTCATCCGATGAAGAAAATGTTGTGAATAACACTAGCTTACCACCCCGTGCCAATAAGCCAAGGGCAGCGAAGGCTAAGAACATTTTGACTGCTTCTAACGAATTAGATGATCCAAGTGGACACATTGATTTTAGTGGAGATAGTGACAGTTGAGGTGCAGAAGATCTTTGGATGTTTATCAGTCCTAATTAATTTCACTGTTTTATTATTATTTTCTATTTTGTTTTTATACAATGAAGTTATTTTTTTATATTTTATTGTTCAAGAATAAAGATTCATATTTTGTGTTTTCCTTTTAAAAACTGATTTTTTTTATTCATTGTCAATAAATTTCCCCCTTGAACCGATTGGAGTTAGAGAACTAATATTATCATTTTAACGTTAAATAACATGGTTGCGGTACCGAAATTTATTGCGGTTTATTGTAATGTTAAAAAAATGTATATTATAACTCAACTTCTACGTACTTGGGTTTTCCAATAAGAGGTGTTATTTTGATATTCAAAGAAAAATGCCATTTTTTGAGATAAATGATCGGATCTTTATTTCATTATAAAGAGGAAGGTATGCCGTTAATAATGGAAAATAACATCAGCCAAATGACCACCACGACCACGCCTACAGGACCATATCCTCTTCATGAAATTTTCCATAACCAAATCGCAAAGTGGCTGCCCTATGTCCTCGATAGCCTCACGAATTCCATCTTTGAGGTCTTAAATCGACGCTGGGCTGTTGACGTAGACCTTCTCTTTCACGTGGCCCCAAAGGAAGAAGTCGCAAGGTGTTAAGTCACAAGATCTCGGTAGCCAATTGTGATCACCTCTTCGAGAGATAACACGGTCCGGAAACTTTTCCCGTAAAAGATCAATGGTTTCGTTGCTTGTATGGCACGTAGCGCCGTCTTGTTGAAAGTAAACGTTGTCCAGATATATACCATCCAATTCCGGCCATAAAAAATCATTAATCATCTGTCGATAGCGCAATCCATTCACCGTAACTGTTGCTCCAGCCTCATTTTCGAAAAAGTAAGGTCCAATGACCCCGCGGGACCATAAACCGCACCAAATAGTCACACGTTGAGGATAGAGAGGCTTTTCAACTATAACTCTTGGGTTTTCCGAGCCCCAGATGCGACAATTTTGCTTGTTGACGAAGCCAAGATGAATTTTCGATGGAATTCCGGATCATTTTCATGCATTTCAAGGACCCAATCAGCAAAGACTCGACGTTGTTGATGATCGGCCGGCTTGAGTTCTTGTGTTAACTGAACTTTATAGGCCTTAAAACCCAAATCTTTATGCAAAATACGGTGTAATGACGTTTGCGGAATGCCTAATTCCAAAGAACGACGAGGAATGGACAAACTTGGGTTTTCTTCAACACTTTCGGCTACAGCAGCAATATTCTCGGCTGTTCTTGAGCGACGTGCACGGGTTTTATTCCTGTCCCGACAGCTCGAATTTTTCTACCAATTTCTGTATTGCGGTCCGACAAGGTGCTTCACGACGACCCAAAAATTTTCGAGTTTTACGAACCGTCTCTGCCACATTTTCACCATTTTTATAGTGAATTTTAATAATCTCAATACGTTGTTGAATCGTGTATCGTTCCATTTTTATTAATGGCGTAGTTTCTACTTGTCAAATGTCAAAAAATTACAGCTCCAAAAGTGACATCTACCGAAATAGCGGGCTAATTAAAATAACACCTCTTATTGGAAAACCCTTTATATGTGGTGCATGCAGGTTATTGCTTTTAAGATGAGTCTTAAGCACAATTTGACAGTGTCAAAACCTGTTTAATTAATATCAGTTTTAAAAGACCAAAAACTACAACTTTTCCTAAGCCTTGAATATACTTTTACACTAATTACTATCTCTCGCTTTCCCCTCTCTCACTCTATCACTCTATTTCTCACTCTCCTTCTCTCTCTCTCTTCCACCATCTCTTTCCATATATGTTTTACGATATTTTACATGGATCTCTAATTAATTTTATCATAACGATCCTGTAAGAAGTTATACAAACTTCATATTTACTTAAATGTCATCAAAGCTCATCAAAGCAGAGAAGTACGTCATAAAAGAAATTCCAGAAAAACTTAAAGGCCTGGAAAAATCATCATTTATAAAAAGTTCAGGGTTAATGGAGACATCCTACCTAGCATATGATTTTTAGATATATTTTTCAAGTCTCTTCGTCACTCGTGCTGTGATTGGGTTATACCTATGCAAATTAACAATAAAAATTCTCACATTCATACAAAATGGCAATCATGGAGAAATCGAAATGAAAGAGGGTCGACAACAGGACAACAATAATATTTATTTGAATGAAAACTTTCCCTTTTATTGAAGGGAGAGAATTTTTACATAAAGGGTCTCTTTCCAAACATGGAGGCCTATGGAAAATGCACCCCTTTTGCAATAAGCATATAACATAGATCATTTATGCAGATGATTCACAATGGCCTCTAAATTATCACAAAAAAAAAAATGGTAGAAAAAATTATTTAGAAATAACAACTGAAATTTATTTTTTTGAAGGGCCATTTTTCTTACAATACGGCTTTAATGAGCCCAAAAAAAATTTTAGATTTGAACCAAAACAGTGACGTTCGAAATTTTCAAAAAGTGTTTTCATGGATAGAAGGTAGATAGAAAATATGAAAAAACTACTGATTTCTCCAAGGATGAGCTTGCGAGGCGTACTCATAAGCCTTTACGGTTGCTTATAAATTCTTCCGGTCTCTTAACCCTAGAAGTTTAATCATATTTGTACCTACATATGTGTGATTATCTTATTTCGTAATAATTTTATATATAATTTTTATATTTTAATAATGAGAAATTGTATATTAAAATACAAAAAATTCAAAATAAGTATACTAAGTGGCATATACGTCGAATCGACGTGCATTAGGCTGCTAGGGTTAATGGGATCATCTTAATACGCGGATGATAAAATCAGGAAAACAAACTTCTGAATGAAATTTTAATATCGAAATTACAAGATACTGGAAAAAATAAATCCGAAAAACCCAAATTTCGTTGAAGAAAAATTCCAAAATTTCAGAATATAATTATCAAAATATCGAATTTTAAAATCCCTGATTTGAAATGAAATTTATTAGCCCATATCCCACAAAATCCCGAAGTAAAAGATTTCGTAAAATTGAGCGCCGAATTCTTTAGCAGATTTTAAGCTTGAGAATTTTTTCCTGCAGCATTTTAAATTTTTGGATTTTGTGCTCTGATATATTTTATTGTGGATCCTTTCCAATTCGGATTTTATTATTCTATCCTTCAGGATTTTGTTTTTGGGATTTTTCCAAGAATTTTATTAGCCTTGTATTCTACAAAATATCGAGGTTGAAAATCCCGATTACAAAATTCTGGAAAAATAATCGTAGAACGCAAAATGCCTGAACATATTTCTGGGATTTGTGCAAAAGACCTTTTTGGATGATTTAAATATTTTCCGTGATTTTGAATTTCGGCCATTTTGTATTTTAGAATTTCATTATCGGGATTTTTTACCCAATACCAAATTTTGTTTAATATTTTTGAAAAAGGTTGTACATATTTTTTTGGATTTTTTTTGTTTTGAACTTTTAAATTTCTAAACAACCACGAATTGAACTTAAGTTCCCGAATTTTGATACAATCATCTTAATTTAGTTGGTAAGATTTTTTGAAAATATTTTGTTGGTATTCTGTTATTTTCCGATATTAATTCTTCATATTAGTTTCACAATTACAATAATAATTCATGTTTGATCTGTGCTCAAGCGAAGACGGTGCCGGGTTGTTAAGAGATAGCTCAGCGTTCTAATTCAAATATGAAATTTTATTTCAGCTATATTTGCTTAAAACTACTATCACAAATATCAGTTCTTAAAAATAACCTAGTTTACTACAATATTTCAACAAATTAAAAAAAAAAAATATTTCCACAAATTCAATTAAAATTCAATTTATTTAACGTCCAGTGTCGCCATTGTGTTTTGCTCCCTTTATTTCTGTAAAAAAAAAAAAAAATCATGAATTACAAAATGGAACTTTTTGGCAGTACCTACACTATTAAAAGGGAAGCGCTGCACCATGTAGTTGCAATGAGTGTGCTGCAGTGTGAGAGCAGAGTTCAACTTCTAAAAAAGTTGAGGTATACTGTGCCGTGTAGGTGCAACAAAATGAAGTTTTATCTGTGCTGCCTGTGTGAGCTCGAGAGCGGTAGCAGAATTACATTTCTGTTCTGATGTGGACGAAAGTGAAGAATAAGTAAATTTCTGCAGCAGGAGTAAATTCCTGCTTAGGTGAAGGATGGAGATTTCACAGAATTAAATATCTGTAATGGAAGCAAAAATAAGATTTTTTGCAAACGATAAGAAACCGATTAAATTCTGGTGGATATACGAATTATGGCGAAATTTTAAACCAAACCGATATCCCGGGATGTTTGATAGTTTTTACTTACAGGCTTTGATTTTGGCCTAGGTTTCACTTACTTACTTCTTTAATGCACTTTACACTTTAACTGTTCGAATAACAGTTTGTTGCGCGACGGCAAGCTGTGTTCTTGTCTGTTATTTAACAATTTTGGGTTTAGAGGAATAGGGAAGTTGGATGGGAGTGGGAAATTGTGCAATGTTAGAGATTTCTCTAACTTGTTGTGAGTTGAAGACTGGGCGTTTCGTCCAACATGCTGAGAAATATCCCGTAAGTCCAGAATGGTCCAGCGTTGATAAGTCCCACGAAGATCGAGATGCCAGGATGGTGTCGTATCCACGATGGTGGCTTCCTTTACTATTGAAGAAAGTAATTCTTTCGCCCAGGTAATAAATGTTTCTCGTTTGCGAGTTGATTTGGTGAAGAGGTGATAAGTAGTGGAAGTTTTCAACTTGAAGTTGCATTGAATGCTGACTAATGAGGAGGTTAGGATGTTGAGAGGTCTTCTCAAGTTGTTTGACCGCGAGAGAAAGGATTGGAGTGATGTTTGCACTGTCATACTAAAAGGTGTTGGGAAAGTAGTGTCCGTCTGGTTTCCTGTACACTCCTGTACAAGCCCTTAGGATCTTTCTTTCAAGGGCGCTGATTTGCTTCATATAGGATGGCGAGATGGTGTGCCAGATGGGGAAGCAATAGCAGATGATTGGGCGGGTTTATATATAAGCAGCTTTGTATCTTTCGGGAGACCATTTCTTCTTCTGATAATAGGGTTGAATAGGGAGTATGCGTGGTTGGCTTTCCTCATTGTCAGCTTGGTGTGATTGTTGAATTTCAACAGATTATTGAAGGAGACACCAAGGTATTTGGTGTTCTTTGAAGGCTGAAGCTTTTCGTTATTGACTTCGATTTCGATGTTGTTGGCACGTGTGGCGAGGGTGGGTCTTCCCCTTGTGGAGGGTTTTGGATGCATATCATTTCAGATTTGTTAACGTTTATTTTGATGCCACACTTTCTGTAGAACTCGTCGAGTTTAAGGACATGCCGCTCGCGAAATTGGATGACAAAGAGTGGGCGTACGTAAGGTAGTCATCAGCATAAAGTAGCGTGGTGGAATTTGAGTCGTTGGCAGGCTGATCATAGGTGAAAAGATTGAAGAGATTTGGTCCGACGACCGAACCTTGAGGGACACCAGCACTGACTGATGTTGCCTGAGATTTGACATTCTTGATTTCAATGTAGAAATTCCGGGATGACAGAAAGCTATGTATAGCCCGGGTGAGATAAGGCGGGAACTCGAGGTTTATAATTTTGAATATTAGCCCGTTTGTCCAGACTGAGTCAAACGCTTTCTCTACATCAAGGAAGCAGCCTACTGTCTGCTCCCTTTTGTTGAGGGCGTTTGTAGAATCAGAGAGGAATTTGAATAAAGCGTGAAAAGAGGAGTGCTGGGGCTTGAAGCCGAATTGGGTGTCCTACCTGACATTTAGGTCGAGGCAGATATTTTCTATGTGTTGGCGGACTATTTTTTCGAAAAGTTTGCCCATGTTGGACAGAAGAGAGATTGGCCGGAATTCGTTAAGGTTTTTCGAATTTCCTTTTTTGGGGATTAGAGCTATGCGCGCGGTTTTCCAGACATCAGGAAAGTATGAATTATTGAGGCAATTATTGAAGATAATTGTCAGAAATTCTATGGCGACAGGTGGGAAATTTTTGATAACTTTGTTGGAAATGTTATCTGGGCCGGCGGATTTTTTTCCTCTGATAGTCCTGATTAGGAGGCGAAAACGTGAGTAGGATTTGAAAAGATGATTAAATCATCCGGACTTAAGGATGTGTTTGTGGAATTAAAAATTGTGGAGGAGGATCCCACTGACTGGGCAGTGAAATTATCAACAGTTTGGGGAAGGTTGTAAGCGTTCGAGCCCCTTAGGATGGTTTTGGGGAGTTTTGCTTGCCTGTTGCAAACCCTGTTTATGTCTTAAAAGCAGTGTGGACAGGGTTGAATGGAGGCCAGTTTCTTCCTAAACTCTTGATCGAGAGAAACATTTTCGTTTGTTCCTCAATAATTGCTCACAAGCAATCAATTTGCGATAACACGGTTCTGTAGGCTGGGTTGTGGCTATTAAGGGTTGGGTGAAAAATACGGTTAAGTATTTATATAAAATTTATATAATTTTTGCAGTGGAGGCGGGAGATTTTTGGGTGATTCTGCTGTGGCTCGTCCACTTTTTATAGCCGCCGTGAACCGCTACGTCTCTGCTCCATGATATGTTGCCCTGGCAATGCTTGGTTTCATAGTTTGCTCGAATTCGGACTGCGGCGAAAGCCGCTGACGTGATGTAATGTCACGTCATGATAACATTTTCAATATGTAAATAATTGGAGAAAAGTTGTTAATTATGTATTTTTATTATTTATTATTAATAATTGTGATTGTTTTTAGACCAAGTGTGCTATAGAAAAACACGAACTGCAGCCTTAAAATTTGATTCTGCTGTGTTCCAGACGTGAAATGATCTGTCAAAAGTCACGGATGATGTATAGGATGCTGCAGATAGGGAGTTTGTTATCCATTAAATAAATATTTTTGTGATTTTAAATTTTTAAACTAGATAGGTACTTTGTGTTCTCTGCGTTTTACTTTTTAGGGACGTGTATTGGGTAGGAAAAGCATCGAGGAATCATCAGGAAAACTCGATGTGGCCTGAACAATGCAGACTGCGGAGGACTTTCATGTATACTTATATTATAATTAGCTATGCACCTAGAATCGACCCCTGAGAAACTCCTCAACTTTCAGGAAATTCATCAGATGTACATATACTATTGCTTTGCATTATTGCCATGCGTTTTTTTTTAATCTGATACGCAATCCCGAGGTAATAGTCCTGATAGAATTGAACTTGAATTTATTGGTGATTTTTATAACAACTGCATCGCTTTGTTATTAAACTGAACTTCTACCACAGGGGGAAAAAAACATTTCGCACCTATAAAATGTATTTTTTATTATTGCATAATCGATTTATAACAATGATATTGTATGTCTTCATTCTGAATCGTAGATGACTAAAGTTTTTACGAGAGATCATCGCTAAACTATAACCCATCTAATCTCTCCTCCTGTCGTCGCATGGAACCATAATTCAATTTTCTAGAAATATCCAACATCCATCAACCATAAGAATATAAACTCTCCTAACAAATGCAACATTTTCATTTTTCAAATTCAACTCACTTTTTTTCTTCTTGTTATTCCTAAACACGTGTCACATTTATAGCCCCATCAAGTAAATCAACAAAAACATCATAATTTTCTTCGCTTCCCCAAACAGAAAACAAAACAAAAACCCGAGAAAAACGGAGTCCCTCCGACCCCAATCAAAAAATCACAAGAACTCATTACCAAACAATTCAAAGTGTTCCTCCTCCCATACAGCCGCGACATGTGTTTTTATTATTCGTTGATAGTTTGAAACGAACCCTTCATCAAGTGTCTTAGCTGCTCCAAATTATAAAAGAAGGGGTTCTCAAGGCAATTAGAGTCAATAAACAAAGATGAAGACATCTATCAACACACGATCAAGAATAGTCGTCGTGAATGTGCTCACCTCACGACCCAAGTATTCGATCACGAAAGGGGTACACTACTCACCACGCAACAAAAAAACAAAAAAAGGGTTCTCACATGAACTCATCTTCAAGATGATCCGTTTTTTTTTATATGATCTTCGGATGCGCTTTTATTAAGTGGTGCTACACGATCCGTCTCAAAGGAGCCCCCATTAAGGTGTAACATTAGTGGGAACATAAATTTAAGGAGCCATTCAAAGGGGTATAATTTATGTTTATGACTTAATGCGAGCGCGCACGGTGATTATCGATGATCATGTCGGAAGATGACTTTTGATCCGTGGCGCGTTTCTTGGGAAAGGGTATTCAAATTGGGCTATGCCATGGCACTTAACGTATGAGTGTTAACTTTTCCCCTTTTCTTTGTTGATCTTTCAAAGAATTAAAGGGATCATGTCAAGATGGTTAAACGGATCGCGTCAAATCGATTACGACCGACGTCTTAAAAAGTAACGAGCTATGCACACTTCATTTTGTATCATGGGGTAAAGGTGCGTGCGCAGCAGGTGCAGCATTTTTGTCGGTTTTGGAATTTGTCACTCGAGATTTAGAATGAAAATGGGTTTGATAAGGATGTATAATCGGATTTGGGAATAGATATAGGGGGATAAGTTGACGGTAGAAAAAAAAATTTGAAAAATAGTCCTGTCATTTATTCATGTCTACAAAACTGTATTAAGTTTGCCAGTACGAATTGAAATCATTTCTCAATTACTGTACAATACCACAAAATAATTTGACTAAAACTTCTATAGAAAAAAAAAAACAGAAAGAGAAAATCTCCTTTAATCCCTCTTGAGGTAATCAAAAAAGCTCCCACACCCTGGATTCACACATTACTCCTAAAGCCAGAACGTGCTTCTTTTGTTCGTATAATGCAATTCGAATTATATTCCACAAGACAATTGAATCGCCATAACAATATCGTTTGATGTCTGAGAAGGATCAGAGGCGATAAGAGTACATACATATATATACCTAGGCCGAGTCGTCGTTTCGTATATAGAAGCAACAGTAGCCAGTTCCCTGTCCCCATCAACTCCATCGGCTTCTAAGACATTAAGTCAACAACATAAAAATCCCTGAAAGAGGAATGAAAGGAACGTTGACGATTCTCCAATTTAATCAAACCGAATCATTCTCATGTCACACATTTACACCGGGCCTCTTTATTTAATTCTGTCGGGAGTTCTTCTTGCAACCCTTGTGCAAAAAAGTTGGACCATTCACGAATCCATAAAGGAAGGCAGACTTTGTTGAAAATAAAAATCGATTGCCATCACATACAATCGCCATAAATCCATGTAAAAGTGTTTGGTAGAAACAATGAAAGGAGTCCAAAGAAGATGTCTCTCCTGATTCCGATGACCGACCATCGAGCAGTGTTGGGCGACTCTATCCACCTCATATATCTGTGGAAAATGAAAGTCATACAGAGAACGTGGAAGTGTATAGGTGCGTCGTCTTGAAGGGATGAAGAAACTAAAAGGAAAATAAAATCGCCTCCTCACTAAGCTATCAAAACCAACCAGTGAGTATAGTTAGCTTTGATGGTTCATCGCATTCTCCCCAGTTAGAGATTGCCTTTACAGGCGGATTTAGTTTTTTTTTTTTTTTTCAAAGGATACCGTTTAGTTGTTGTAGGTAACCAGATATATTTTCTAAATGTTGCATATCATTCTACCATATAAAATGGTTTTGAAAAACTTAAATTCATTTCTGGCTATAACCACCCCAGGTATAGTCTTAACTGCTTATGCCATTTTATGTCTCTCCTTTGATTTCGGTCTCGTAGTAGTCTTCAATCAATAATACTTGAAAACTTCGGGCGGCACCCTTACACCTAGAGTATTTTCATTGGGAACTACTTTTGGATTCCCATGGCCATTAAGCTCAGAGGTGCATCTAATCCATCATGATCGAATTAAAGTATACCATTAGGATGAACACTTGGAAGACTACACCGATCACTCTTGCATCCATCCTTAGGCAGTTAATTTGGTCGACGCATGATTAACCAACTCGAAATTATGTCTGCTATCTTACAAGTGTTCGACCAATTGGAGCTCCAATGAAATCTAGATGGACTAGCTGCGCTTCTAAACTGAATGGCTATGACAATCTGAAAGTAGTCCCCAATGGACATTCCGAAATTATAGACTCTTCACCTTGGTCACATCCTTAGTTGGTGCAGAGCAGAGTTTCAAAAATTACTTTGATTATGTTCTTAGAAAGTATCACTAGAATCCATCTAATTCAGACCTATAAGCATCCTATGCTTTTTATCGAAAGTTCTGGAAAAGCTAATGAATAGGCAATTAGTTGAGTATTTGGATTCGAAGGAGCTTCTAAGCAAATGGCAGTCTGGCTTTCGTCGTGACCACAGCTGCGAAACAGCAGTACTGCGAGTGTCCACTGACATTAGAGCTGCCCTAGATCAAAACAACTTGGCTGCCTTGGCACTGCTCGATTTTTCGAAGGCTTTTGAGAGCGTTGATCTTGGGATCTTACTTCGGAAACTCAATTGCTGCTTTGGTTTTAGTCCTTCTGCCGTCGCTCTTATCCGGGACTTTTTGGTCGATCGTAAGCAGTCGGTGAAAGTGGATCTTAATACTTCCTGTTCCCTCCCTCTTCTGTCTGGCGTTCCTCAGGGCTCAATACTGGGCCCTTTGTTATTTAGTTTATTTATAAATGATCTCCCTGAAACCGTTCGGGACGTCAGCGTGCACATGTATGCTGACGATGTGCAAGTCTACCTAAGCAGACCTGTTGGTTTGTTTGAGGACTGTATTGCTCGTATTAATGACGATTTAGAGAGAATCAATATTTTTGGTCGAAGGCTTATGGCCTAAAGCTAAACCCTGACAAATCCCAATGCATTGCCTTCCATAATGGCACTTTTGACCCGCATGATTCACTTCCTGTGGTCTTGGATGGTACAATTTTTAATTTGGCACCCAAAGTTTAAAAAATCTAGGCATTATTTTGAATCAACATTTGAAATGCTGCGACAATACAAAGTTAATTATCGGTAAGGTTTATGCTGTACTTCGTAGGCTCTGGCTCTCTGCTGACTCATTATCTTTCGAAATCCGCTCAAAACTGATTAAGAGTCTAATTCTACCTTACTTCACCTTCGGCAGTTTGATTTACACTAGACTCGATAGCGTTTGTCTTCGAAGGACGGAAGTTGCCTTTAATGATTGTATCCGCTTCATTTATGGACTTCGTAGGTTTGACCATGTTTCACCGTACCGTACAAAATTGCTGGGTTGCTTAATACTAGATTATCTAAAGCAAAGAGGACTGATTCACTTTTATAACCTATTACGCAAAAACAAACCGTATTTCATGTATATCAGCTATAATTTTCTTTTCATTTAATTTTTAATTTTTCTGTCTCTGTTGTTTTTAGTAGTATACTTTTTCAGTTATTTTAGTCAATTCTAATTTTTGCTTAGTTTTCGTAGGTTTTTTTTTAATTTAATTTTAGATATAGTTCCATAATTTTTTGTACTAAAAAGATTGTAAAATCTTGTGTACGTTTTGCCAGCCAATAAATAATAATAATAATAATACATGTTGGATCCATATAATGTTTATCCAGCACAGGCGTTATTTATTCAATATCATTTCAGTTGTACATCAAAACCTCCTTTTCTTTTTGATTGCTTCCTTAAGCCGATTACTGGGTCGACTAGAAGCTTAACGAGACATATCCATGGACGGCGGATATGAATAACTTTGTTTTTTCGATATCAAAATCAAATTAACTCTGCCCACCTTATTCAAAACTCTCTCACACTCCCAAAATCATCTATAGCAACTGATTTACAAAGAACAGCATATATTTAATTTCTACTTAGGTTCTTAGTTATCTTTAAGTTTTATTTTTATCTCTCCTTGGTCAGCGGTTCAATAACTGAATAAAGGAAGGTCACCCCAGATACTTAACATCTCTTTCAGCCTTTCATCCAATCGTGCACCGGACCAGTTATTTACGAAAGAAATGAACAATTCCATGACTGAATAAAAAGCAGTCGCTTCAGGTAGGTACTTAACAGAGCGAAAAATAATAATTTTTTCTTCATCAAAAGGTTTGACGGGGGTGTTTCATTAGTTCCTGTGGAAATCTCTCCTAAAGTAGTGATTTTCGAAGTATTTAGATTTCCCGATCTCCACCTTGTTGAAAAAATGTATAACACTCAATAGGCTTTCGGTGAGGGGTCGGGGGGGGGGTATCCATCTCGGCTGTGTTCTTATGGGACGCATTGTTCATATGCAGTTTAATTGTGCCTACGAACAGTCTTATCGGTAACTTCATAACATCTCATAACGTCCTTAATGATTATGAAGACCAATCACCAAATTTGTTTACTTTTCATCATATAAGATTCTCCATTTCTCGTCACACTTTGAATTAATTTGGTTAAATCAATCCTTCATAAGTGTTCCACATTAATATATCATAAAAACACTGGATAGGCCCTCTCCAAAATACTTTTCACTACCAATTCGGCAGCTTCGTCCTTAAGAATTACCTCAGCATTGTTTTTTTTTTTTACTACACCTACCTACCTACCTAAAGCCAGTTGAAAATGTGCTCGAATAAAATAAAAGGCGTAATACGTACCGTGCCCATATTAATCACATGTCAAAAACATAATTTAACCCCATCAGCCACCAGCTGTTAACTTCAATGAGCCCCCCAACAGGGTAAGAACGCTGACAAACACAAGACGAATATAAGCATGGCTACAATTTTCGCGCCCTGTTTACGCCAACGACACGCACACCCACCTATAGAGGCTTATCAAAATGCTAGGATCTAACGCGGGTCATTTGTCAGTTGTTACCAGCTTTTGTCTGTTCACTTGTTATCATAGCTGCTGCTGCTACTACTACCTTAAAATGTCCTGAAGTTGTCCTGTTTTGTCGTTGAATAATTGAAAGGCGTGTCCTCGTCCAATTAACCCCTTTTTACTTATATCGCCACCGTTTTTCTCACATCACTGTCCTATCCAAAAGTTACTTTTAAGTAATTCACACAGGGTGAACAAGTTTATACTTGGGCCTATGGAATGTGGAGTGTTCATATTATTCTTGCTAGCCTTCATTGCGTGCCCGTTAATTTTCAGCGCACGGAATGCGAAAATCAATGACAATCGCATGACTGCGGTTAAAAAGCAAATGTTGACCAATGACGAAAGGGTTAGGGATTACAGCTTTTACCATTGCCTTTCCAGATTCAAAGAAAGCCTACTGGGAACACTTTAATATCCACCAACGTAAAATCAATAAAAGCAAGGGTTGGCTTTATCTTCTACACTTATACATTTTTCTTGCATCAAAAGGTCGTATAGTGATGTCACATCCGAACCCTACTTGGCAAGGATTATTGCCAATTCTAACAGGACCGTAAAGGGTATATGCGAGGTTTATGTGTTTAACAAAAAACTTTTCCCTTCACAGAAGTCGTTGAGTAAATGCTACTATCCACTGATGGCGGCGGCGGCTTCGTTATCTACTGATGGTGGGTGAGAGTATTATAGAAGGATGCAAGATATAAAAACGAACCTTGCGGGTAAGAACGAAATCACCAAATCACCCCTTTTCTATCATTTTTAGGGCTCAACCCTTATTATATCCTGTGAAGTCTAAATGCGTATGGAATTCCAACTTGGTATTAGTATACCTTTATACGCACACATTTGTGTTAGTTTTGGGCATACGGTGGGCTTTGTTGTAGTCTTTTATTACGTATATGTGCGTATATAGGCAAATATATTATGTAATGGGTACAGTATAGAGGGTGGAATGGCAGTAAAATTTATTCTTAATCTAGCGTTCTTATTTGTTTTGTAACTATTTTGTTGCTTTTTTGTTAATTTTTTTGGTCGAAACACGATGTACCGTTCCTGTTGATTTGCCTTGATTTGTTACCTCCTCCAGAATTCCCTAGTTGTCGTATAGGTATCCAAAAATGAAAAAGGTCAATTTTGGTGCATCTGTACCTACTCTGACATTCGGGAGAACACCCAGAAGTAATATGCTAGTATTCTGAATCATTCAAAATGTGAAGTTTTTTATTAAATATTACTTGGGTTCTGGGTTCGAACTCCTTATGTGCCTTTCTGAAAACAAAATGTTTTCTAAAACAGTTATAATGGGATCTTTCATATGACCCCATATCGCATGTTGTACTCAAGGAACTTGATGGTAATATAGTAGTCGTTTCCATCGATTGAGTAGATATCTCGAATTCATCATTCCTAAACATGTTAGGCATTGAAATATCCAGCAATCTTAGATTTTCCGACCACATTTTTTGTATTGCCAAAAATGTTATTAAATGCCTGACCTTCTTGCAAGTCTCTGCTACAAGTCTCATATCAGGCCTAGAATATAATCTCCATATTTGGGCATGAGCTGGATGCACTGAATTGTCCGCACAGTTCAACAGAAGGCCTTTCGAACTATTAGCGATGATATAACAAAACATAGCGCAACTATTGATGAGCAGCAGCGGAGCAACGTCGGATGTCTATCTCTCTTGTATCGTTACATCAATCTCTCGCCTGATACCTTGTAGAATTCTTCCTATTCGAATTACATGTTATAGCTCATTCCCATACCCTTGAAGCAGGGTTGCCACTTTACTTCGATCGAAGTAGATCTACTTCCTTTCGGTCTTTTAAAATATCTAGTGCGAAGTAAAAGATTTCTACTTCGATTTAAGGATATTTATAATCTACTTCGAAATCAACTTCGGTCCTTTTTCCAAATAAAAACAAGCCGACGGATATGTTTTTGAATGCAACCTTTGCGCCATGTTTTACGGTTGTGAAACAAGACTTTGGCATGCGTAAGCTTCATAATAATCAAGAAGAAGCAAAAGCTAAGGCAAAGTCATAACACATGTACAGTCTGACAAATATAGAATTGTATGTTTACACTTAACTCGCATATTTTAGGTCGTAAATATATGATAATGTTAGTACATGACGTATGAGACAGCATTAAGTTCTAGCCGTGAACTGACAACTGACAGTGAGTAGTAAAGTGACTGCGCAAATTTTTATACATTTTGAACATTGAATTTGCCGAATAGAAAGCGATGATATGGGGCGATATTTTTCTATATTCGAGAAAGCAGAAAGGTAAAAATGAATTTGATATAATTTGTTAGTTAATGATAAATCTTTGGTTTCAAAACTCTGAAGGACACCTAGTGCTGCTTGAGTTTCACCTTCATTTTCGAAAGTACTAGCAACAAGACTTGGTAACAAGAATGTTGAGCCTTCGTTATCATTAGTAAAGTTAATGGATTTACTGAATTGTATGATAAATAATTCATTTACTATTTAGGCTGAATACTGTAACTCATTGGATAAAAGATCCATGGATTTATCAAGTGAAGAGGAAACATAAGAAAATATTTTCAAGAAAAAACCAAAAACGTACAAACAAAAATATAAGAAGGAGTGGGAGATTGCGTACCCTTGGCTGATTTCTTTCGGCGAAAACCAAGACATCTTTTGCAAGGTTTGCTATAAGGTACTTAGTAACAACAAAACACTTTTTAAAAGACATCAGGAGTCATCGATTCATGCTACGAGGTTAAGAGATTTAAAAAATGCTAGAACTATTGAGAATTGTGTTACAAGCCTTTCGAATAACCATAAACTATGTTCGGAACTTACGGCTGTAATGTATTGTATTCAGTATTATTTACCGTTTTCAATAATGGATACTCTACCTCAGTTATTTAAAACCATTTGTGATGATTCTAATAAGGCAAAAGAAATCCAATGTGGGAGAACAAAAGTAGCTGCAATTATTAATTGCATTACAGGACCATTTTCATTAAATGAAATTGGTAAATGCTTACAAAATAATCCTTTTTCACTTATATTAGATGAAACGACTGATTTATCTACTAGCATAAATTTGGTGATAATTGCACGTCATTTTAATTTTGAAAGAAAAAGGGTTGAGGACAGTTTTATTGGGTTAAGACAGTTGGAAAATTCAACTTCAGAAGAAATTTTTCGAATTACTAACGAAGTGTTGGAATATTTAAATATCCCAATTAAAAATATAATATAGGAGTGGCTTCAGACAATGCTTCAGTTATGGTCGGCCATGTGTCAGGTGTTAGAGCTCTTTTTCAGAAGATTAATGAAAATATCCTTTTTGTGAATTGAACTTGTATTTTGTGCGCATCGGCAGCAGCCAAGTTTCTTCCAAGGACTTTAGAAAAAAATTTAAGAAATATATACGCTCACTTCGCACATAGTCCAAAGAGACTTGGAGCATATAAGGAATTTCAGGAATATTTTGATTTAAAGAAACATAAAATTCTAAGGCTCAAACAAGATTTTCCAATCAGAGACAACTCAAATCCATGCATTACAAGAAACGATGTCAAGACTTTATAGAAATATTCTAAAAAACTTCATAAACGTTGAAAACCTTGACGAAGAAATAAATATTCACGACTCGACAAAACATTTGCCTCTTAGATCTATGTTTTTTGGAACTAAATATGAGCAATTTAGTACAACATGTGGGATAGAAGAAAAATAAAAGGAAGCATTGGAAAAAGATTTTTATAGATTCTATGTTGAGTTGTGTATGCAAATACAAAGTGGTTTAATTTTTATAAAAGAATTTCATTTCTAAAGTATTCAGATCTAAGAAATATTGAATCCGGTGGCATGAAGTCCGTTATTCCTATATTGAACGCGTTTCCATTCTTTAATGTAAATGAAGAGGAACAGGACAATCAATGGCGATGTCTAATTGGAGATAAAGAGTTTGTTTCAAGTATTTATGAAGAAAATGTTGTAAATGTGTGATTAAAACTTAAAAATAAGAAAAATTCTGTTGGTGAATCCATATTTGAGGGGATTTCTCGTGTAATGTTGGGATTGTGCGCTTTACCCCCATAGAGCAGTGCTGCTGCAGAACGCAAAACTTTTCTGAAGTAAACCTAATAAAACATAAGAAAACAAACAAACTCGACATTAAAACGGTAGCTAATGTAATTTTATCAAAGGAACTTTAAATAAAAAAATGAAATTTGGAAACCTACAGAAGAATTAATGAAGTTTGCTAATAGTTTCAAATTTATAAATGGAATATACCAAAAATCTTAAATATGAGTGTTTCAATTTGTATTAAGAAATCATTTTAAAGGAAGCTGTCATCCAGCTTCCTGACACATATGTGCCTTTTATTCTTGATGTATATTTATAATATATTCATGACATAGCTGAATTTGTTATTTTTTCCATTTTTTTTCATATTGAATTACGAAGGATTTTTGATAATTTTGTCGTTTTTTGGTAAAAAATTACCTTTTTTATTCCCGAGTTTGAAATAAATTCTTGTTTACATGAAAAACTATATTTTAACTGACTATTTAATATAAAAAGGAAAAATGATTCACATATGCATTTAGAAATCTACTTTCAAAGAACAGTAGGTACAATTACTGGTCTGTAATAATAGTTAGAGTGAGGCTAATATTAGGTGGTGTTTAAGGCTATTTTGAATGGCCTTGTCTAAAACATTAGTTTAATTAAAACTTCAAAAAAATATATATAAAAAAATTTATCTTTCCAGTACCTATCTTTTCCCTACTTATTTGAAAGAATTATAAAATCATAATACAAAAGCCCAATTACAAGCTGGATTTTTTAATGTATGAGATCGTTAAAAAGGAAATGTAACACAGACACACCTCTATGTGAATTTTGGAATATTTTCAATTCTACTTTGTTTTTTTTTATAATCTCCTTCGATAATTTTGTTGATCTACTTCTTTCGGCTGACCTAAAAGTGGCAACCCTGCCTTGAAGTGAAATTCGGCCGTCTCGTGAAATTCCGCGAATCCTTCATCATTTGAAAGTAAAGGAGTTGATAAGGCAATATGTCCATGATTGATTCCAGTCAGCATATTCAAGGTGACAATATTTTTGTCTACCAAAACTGTGGGAAAAATATTGTAAACTTCGAAATACGTGGACACTTTTTTGAAGCGACTCCATAATATGTTCAAAAAGAGTTCTATAGTTCTACTACCCGATGTTATGTCAGTCCTATGAAGGCTTCTTATTATCTTATCTATTACTAGAGAGAGTTCACATTTTTTTCCAATTCTCACATTTACATATTTAATCCTTATTTAATTATAAATTTACCAACTTTCTTTCATGCTGGAAAGATGCTAAAAATATACCCATTCTGGTTGTGGGATCATGATCAAATGATTTCTAGTAATTTCCCGTATTAAAAAATTTTTCCAACCAACTATGGTGTACCGCAGGGATCCATTCTATCACTTTTAGTTTTTATAGCTTGCTGATATATCACAAGTTACTCGTAATTTTAGTTATTATCGTAAGATTAACCCTTTCAAATCTACTTAAAAAAAATTTATATTTTTTTTTATTCTGCAACAAATTTCAATTGAATAAGTTTACTCTGCGGTACAAAAAAATCAAAAAAAAAATTTAATTCAAAATATTAAACTGCAAAAAAAAATCTCCTCAGGTAATTACTTTTCCCATTCAAAAAATAAAAAATCATTTAAGAAATACACAAAGAAAAAAAAAAAGGTAGGAAATTGAAAAACTCCAAGACCACCCGTTAACAAGGCGAAATGGTTTTTCTTTTTCTTTTTTCTCCTCCTCATCTTAAGAAAATGAGACCTCAACGACTTCAAAGCTGCAACAATGGAATCTAAATAAAAAAAAAACAACAAATCCTTTTATTTCGTCAGAATATGTATGCAAAATGAGACAACTGGCGAAAACCATCTGAAAATTGCATTCATCGTTTCTTATTCATTCAGGTCGAGAGACAGGAGTGTATTGTGTATTCCGCAATGCAAATTTTTGAGGCCTAAATTTATAACGAAACTAGAATTCACAGAAAGGAAACGAATCAAAGTCCTTCACTGCGGTGTGGTGCGGTGTCCTTGTGATTGATGACGATGAACAGTGACAAACATAAATTTTGAATAAGTTATCTCTCAAAACAGTATTGAGATTATACGATGATGGTGAGTTAGGGGTTGTTGGCGGATTGGCGCATTTTATACACAACCATAATACTACAGGGATATACACCTATATAAAAAAAATATATTCCTTTTTCCTGACTTTTTATTGATTCCCGAAAAGCTCTTTTCACATAATAAAATTTCCATTTACTTACTAATAACGCGCGACCATCACAACACAAGGCTTTAGAAGAATAATAAATCCGCGCAAATGTGGTCTCCTCTTAATATTATGATTTTGCTGACACTCTGAAGAGGCTCAAGAGTTGTAGGAGGACAAAAGATGGTTCATTCGTTCGTGGTCTGAAGAGTCTGCAATAAAAAACTCTGAAGGCAACTGTACGTAAAAATCTGGGTAAATATCTCTAAAACGCAGCCACAAATAAAAAAAAAAAAATCTACAGCGAAGATGGCTAGCTTAATCTGGTGCCATGATAGTCTTTCATACATATGTAGGCAGTGAAAAGTTGCCATCATCAGTCATTCGCTAAGGATGAAATGCCTTTCCTATAATAGCTCATACAATGCCTGCAGATGATTGCAATTTTATGATCTTCCATGGTCAGAGAACATATAAGAAAAAAAAAACAAAAAAGAGGAAAAGACTACTCGACATCACTTTTAACTTCCGCTAAGGCTTGTATATAGGAAGCATTCTGTGTCGTAGATAACGTAATATTTTTTTCGAATATTTTTTATCTCTTCTCTTAAATGTGTAAGGTGGTAGATGACATCGTAAAAGAGTAAAAAGACAAGGATCTAAAAATGTTGACCATCCTCTTAAATGGAGAGAATGAAGTGATATTCTATCTAATTAAATTCGCTATTAGGACGAAATTTTTTGTATGGAGGCTTTAATTTTTATAGATTTTTACAAAAGTTATTGGCAGTTTTTTTTTTATACAAAACAAAAAAAAAACAAAAAAAAGGAGTATCCTTCTCAAAAAAGAGCTGGATTTGTTCAACAATTGCTCGATGTCCTTTCTACTTCACAGAATAACGGTAAAAAAAAATTTACAAACTCGTGCCAGAATGCAAGTATTTCCTTAACCTTCTTTAAATACAGCAGCATCCGTCAATAGCGCAACCCTCTTTCTTTTTTTACTATTTTTTTTTTCAGAAAAAAACCTTTCTAAAAAAAATTAACATCCACGTGGTAAAATTAAAAAAACTGTCCGTTATCCTTAAATATAAAAAAAATATAAAAAATCAGAAACATTTTTTTTGTGTAATTCCTGTTTTTATGGTCCAAGAATGACCCCAAGATCAAAGAAAAAAAATTTCAATTTAAGTTATATTCAAAAGAGTCAAAAACAGCAGAAAAAAAAACGTTTTCCCGCCGCCGATTATCCTAGGGTGTGTGCAGCTTGCATCTAATTTTTTTTTTTTTAATAGTAGAAAACTGAAAACGCATTATAAAATCGATGAAGGAATGCTGGTCAAAATCAGAGGAATATATAAATACAAGATCCTGTGCGCAGCCTTTCAACAACATTCGATGCCTATGGGGTCCATTTGACCGTGCAAATACAAAAGGACTGACATGTAACCGTCTACCGAGTGTGTGACGCAAGTGACCCCTTGCGTATTCTGTTATTAATTTAAGGGTGAGTCTTCGATGGTTTTTATAATGAAGGATTCTGTAAGAAATGGATGCAGCCAGACTTATAGTAAGGGTTTTTTTTCACTACAGCCCATCACTAGACTGTACGTACGTAAAATTTGCATTTTTACCTTTTTTTTCCGGGATTTTAACTGGATATTTTGTTCCGGTGTTTTATATGAGAGGAATATATGAATCAATCTTTATACCCCTATAATGGCTCTGACTGATCGTGTACATATGTAGATCCTTTTTGACATTTCTCGACATGGGAATGTATTTTTTTCTTCTTTTTTTTCCAGTTGAATTATGGATAGCCTCTAACCTTACGTACCATGCAAATTCAAAATAAATTTCCGCGTTTGGATTTTTTCCGGGTAAAGTATGCAATTCAATTCGTGAAATCTGTTGAGGTTTTGATAATAGAAAAATTAACAAGAGGTTCGGGCATTGTCTTTTTGCTCGCTACTGACAGTATTTTATGCGTTCTCTGTTTGTCTTCTGTTAATAGAAAGAAATTGTTTTGTAGTCAGATCTCTACGCAGGCGGTACTCACTTGATAATTTAAATGTTTTCTAATACATACTTGAACATATAATCCAGAGGAAAAATACTACTTGGTTGTTTTTTAATGAAATTCGTACGATCAATTTGTCTGAGTTTGGTATTTATCTTCGCAGACTGTTGCGGTGGTCACTGAATACTTCTTCATAAGAGCTCATCACAACCTACTAACCTACTACCTAAGTTGAGGATTAGATATTGTTTCCCGACTGATGGATAATTTGTTGATGAATAGAAAAAAAATTGTTAAAGTAAGTAAAGTGTTTTCATGAATAGTGGAGTTCCTCAGGGGTCAATAATTTGGCACTTTGTTTTTTTTCTGTTAATGTATTATTATCCTAGCTTAAAAAAATCATAGACCCAAACCCTGTAACTACAAATAATGGCAATTACCCTTCCCCATAAACCAAAACATATTTTATTTGTCTCGACCTTCTCTATTAAGTACTAGGTATACTTTCAAAATAACTATGATTGCGCAAGACATTATCTGTATGTAACTTGCTTTTATTTAGAAAATAGGTAGCTTGGTAGCAAAATTTTTCATATTGTAGTAGCAGCAGCCCGCCCAGATCAATATGACAAGTTAGCAATTTCTACGATGTCAAAAGAAAATATTGACTGTAAACAGTAAGAATCAAGTAACTGCAACCATCTTGTTACTGATTTCCTTACTACTTTCTACACAAAGTTACGTTCATATGGCTACTTTTTCGTTATTGTCTTAATCGTAAAGAAATCACAAGTATCAGTTAGGAATTTGGCAGCCACGTCTGATTACTTCCGACTGCTTGAATATGATGGTACACATGATGCGGTCCTACTGGTGCGTACCAACTGCTAAACGTCAGATCTAGATGCAAGCGTCTGCGTTTCAACTGTTCAGGATACCAGTCGAAACAGTCGAAAGAACTCGCCAGAATTACCATCAGACTTCCGTCTTATCAGTCTTCTCTGCTTTTTATCGAAGGCTCTGGAAAAGCTTATGACATCACAAATGCTTGGTCATCTTGAAACTTCATGTTTCCTGTCATGCTGGCAATCTGGCTTTCATCGTGGACATAGCTGCGAGACAGCTTTGTTAAAGGTGACTACAGATCTTCATTTTGCACTTGATAAAGGTGAAATTTGTTTGCTGTCGCTGTTGGACTTCTCGAAGGCTTTTGACAATGTGACTCATTCTAAATTACTAACGAAGCTTTTCTCTTTGTATAACTTCTCTTCGTCAGCCATTGCAAGCATAAAGAGTTTTTTGTCTAATAGGTTTCAACAAGTAAAACTAAAGAATGATTGCTCTAAGCTTTTACCATTGGTCTGTGGAGTCCCACAAGGCTCAATTCTGGGACCGTTGCTATTTAGCTTATATATAAATGATCTCCCTAGTGTTGTTAAAAATTCAAAAGTACATCTGTATGCTGACGACACGTCCAAATATACCTTAATAGACCGATTGATCGAGGATGGGGTACAACGTATGAATGACGATCTTCAACGAATTTACTCATGGTCAATCGAAAATAATCTGGCACTCAATGCCAGTAAATCTTGCTGTATGTTGCAATATAGAAATGACTTTGATGTAAATAATGTACCTCCGATAACTCTAAATGATTTTCCTTTACCGTACATGAGAACAGTTAGGAACCTCGGTGTCATGCTGAATGATCATATGACCTATTGCGACTTTATCAAGGCTCTTATCGGCAAAGTCTATGGCTGTCTTCGACAGTTATGGTTGATTGCAGCGTTGTTATCCATAAAAACCAGATTTAAGCTTATAAAAACCTTAGTTATGCCACATTTTAGTTATGGTAGTCTAATGTTTCCGTCACTGGACACTGTATGCAGTCGCAAACTGAACGTAGCCTATAATGATTTTGTACGTTTCATCTATGGATTGCGACGTTTTCAACACATCAGTCTGTATCAGCACAAAATATTTGGATGTTCCATTCAAACTTATCGCACATAGAAGAGTTTAATCTTCATGCATAAAATTATATATACGAAAGAACCTACGTATCTTTATAAATATTTAAACTTCCTCCGTCCTGAAAGGCACCGACAGCTTCTAATTCCTCGCTGTCTCTCTGTACTTGGGCAGCGCTCTTACTTTGTGCATGCAACATATATCTGGAATTCTCTACCTGCGGGTATTCAACGGACGACCTCAGCCAGCCGATTTAGAAATAGTTTAAAAATATTTTTAAACATATCCCAATGATTAGTTTACATGTGTGTTGCTGCTCTTATTCTTCACGGATTCTTTACTTCCTTCCACCTCCGGCACATCTACCTCTGAATTGTTATATTTTTGCTAATTAGTTAGTAACGTAGTCACTTAGCTTTAATTATATTTTTGTTACATTGAAACTCAATTAAAATTATTATTTTGTAGTTATTAAAATCAATTGTGCAAACAAAAAAGATTGTAAGTCTTGTTGTACAGTCAACCAGTATAAATAAATTGAATTGAATTATCTCACGTGTTTGAAATAATTCATTCGAAGATTGCCTGTATCTTAAAATTAAATGTAGCAATTCTTTCTCCTCCTCTTCTTCGTGTATTATCATAAACTTAATTATGCTGTCGATATTATAACACCACTTCACTCAAATGACCCCAATTGTAATTCTTTCAAACTTTGACTACCAAACCTCACTTGGATACACTGTTCTTCTCATTATCAACCCTTAAAACCGTTTTAAATATTTTCTTTGCAACATCAGTGACTTTGTATGATTTTTTCTGGTGTTTAGCAAAAAGTTTGATCATCTTGGCACAATGTTACCAGATGGTTACAAAAGTTAATTCACTGTACTAACAACCTGGGTCTGAGAGAGCTTACGTGGGGTTCGTGCCATCCAGAAAAATGTGACCCTCGCCGTCTTAAAATTATAAAAATTTGTCAACTAAATGAAACATGTAAAAGGTTTTTTGTAAACATTTATTTATGAATTTTAATTAAATGAAATCTTAAACCTTATTTGCAGTAAAATTATACAAAATATATTTCTGTATAACCTTAATAACTAGACTGAGTGAAGAGTGAAAGGAATTAAATTATTTTTGAGGCCATTCCGTTTAACTCGTACACGAATTTGTCTGTATATTTATTTATATATTTCTTTTGTACTATTTTCGACACTCTCGAAAAGTGGGTCTTTTCGTCATCACAGCGAGCTGAAATTTGGCACACAGGTTTATGTCAATTGAATCTGTCAAAATTTGAACCGGAAATTTCCATGGAAAACACGGAAAATCGGTAAAAATTATCTGAAAATTTGGTACAAATTTGATTAGTGATAAATCTGTTTCAGGTAAAATGCAGAATTTTCCAATTTTTCTGGAAAGTTTTCCGAAAGTTTCCGGAATTTTCCGACAAAAAAAAGTTTTGTAAGCTATGCGGAATCATTTTTTTCCCGTCCTACTGGCATCAATCCTTTCTCTTCAACAATCATGAAAACTTGCATGAAAAATCGAGGAAAAGTCATGTAAATTTTTAAAAAAAAATCATAGTAATAGGAAAAGTCTGTGAAAATATGGAAAATCGGGAAAATTCATGTTATATGGGATCAAGTTGGAATACAGCTAAAAAGCGCTGTTTAAAACATAATTTGAATTTCAGAAAACCGTTGCAGTACTTCAATGATTTGATATTCGAAAATTTTTTTGAAAAACTGGTAAATCAGTGTCTTTTAGCCGTCATAAAATTGTTTTCAGATTTCTCCATGCAGCACGTAATAACAATTTAGTTAACGTGAAAAACGCAGAAAATAAAATAAGTAAAAAACGAGTTCTGTCAATTTAGCCAATCGTGTCCATGGATAATATTAGGCTCAAATCATTCCATCTTATTGTGGAGAATGCGGAAATGTATTTTTCTGCCAAAAGCTACCTACTTTCACTAACCTGGAAAGCAAAAGCTCCGAGCAATTGAGCTATTAGTTCAGGTCATTTTCTTGTTGAACTAGCTCAAAATTGGTGTGCTAGTTCAAACTGAATTAGATCGACTGGTGAGCTAGTTCGAACTGGGTAGCTAGCTCAAAACTACTGAGTAAGTTACAAAGTAAGCTATCTCAATAGTTAGCTAAGCTAGTTCTATCTGATTGATCTAGCTCATCAATTTAAGTTAACTGATTCTGAGCTAGCACTTTCATGTAAGCTAAAATGAGCATGAAAAGTTCGGCTAAGCTAGATTTTTTATATCCCTGCTGCAAAGTTAAAAAAATCCTTTTTGTGTTTTAATTTCAATAACATTTTTCTTACTTTCTTTCAGGTATTTGACTATTATTTGTCAGAAAAATCCGCCAAATTATTGCCAAAAGGTATGTGAAGTTAGTTTTAATTTTAATACACTTATTTAGAAAATGTTATAATTTCATAAACTTGTGATTTTTTTAATTTTATATACTGGGTGGCGCAAAAGTACTGGCACTATAGAAATTACTTATATTTTTTTTTATATTACATCTCCTGTCATTCTGATATTGAAAACTGTGTAGTAAACAAATATAAAATATCTAAAAATAAACATGGACCGTTATAGTCCCCAAGAACGTGAAATAATCCTGTCAATGTTTTTACGGAATAATTCATCAGTGATAAAAACACAACGTGAATTTCGTGGAGGATTTGCCCGCCGTCCGGCAACGGTTGATCGCACAATGCGATGCATTGCTACACGCCTCGAAGCAACTGGCGCAACATTGGATAGACCTAAGTCTGGCAGACCAAGAATATGCCGTTCAGCCGAAAATATCGAAACATCAAATAGGAGACGTGGTTGGTCAAAGACTTGAAGATGTTTCCGTATAAAACTCAGATGACTCATCAGCTGCTGCCTACTAACATAGATGACACAAGAACTAGATGTCGCATGCAGTACCAACATTTATATGGCTGGGTGGTCCATTCCGGAATGGACCACAACATTTGAAATGATGTATACGTCGAGTGATTCATATTTTTTCAAATCTGAATTGTTGAAGAAGTCGATCAAATGTATACAAAAGTGCTATTATAAAAACTTTTAATTTTGGCATGCTCTACAACATGTTTTGGTCCATTCCAGAATGCACCACTTATTTTACAATCTGTATACTCTGCTCTGGTATGCCATGCGACATCTAGTTCTTGTACCATCTATGCTACTGACCACCGAGCTCGTCTAGGGTACAGCCAGCGATTCGTAAACCTCAACCTTGAAGAGGATGATTTTTCTCAAAATTGGTTATGAGTGACGAAGCGCATTTCCACTTCTCGGGGCTGTCAATAAGCAGAATACTCGCTTCTGGGCCACTGAAAATCCGCGCATTATTCAAGAAACACCTCTACACCCACTAAAAGTTACTTTATTGTGTGAGGTCTATGCAGAAAGAGTGATCGGACCCTATTTTTTTGAAGACGCTCCAGGCAATGCGATAACTGTCACTGGCAAGCGCTACAGAGCCATGTTACGTGAGTTCTTGATACCCAGTTGGATGAATTGGGGCTGGAGCACATATGGTTCCAAAAAGACGGCACCACGGCACACACAGCGCGACACTATGGACTTAGTGACGGACGCTTTTTCAGGCCGTATTATCTCTCGTTTTAGCGATTTTCCTTGGCCTACAAGATCACCCGATCTGACCTGTCCATACTTCTTTCTTTGGCGTTATTTGAAATCACTGGTGTATGTGAACAAGCCACAGACTCTCACAACCCTAAAAGAAAACATTCATCAAGAAATAAGGAACATATCGCAGGAAGTGTTACGGCACGTATAGGAAAATGTCCTAAATAGGGCTGAAATGTGCATCAACTCTGGAGGTCACCATTTAATATTTAATTTTATTTTATTTTTATTACTTTCTGCTATAACGGCAATAGAAATACACACTCTGTACGAATTTTAACTCTCTACCTATTACGGTTCATGAGATACAGCCCGCTGACAGACAGACGGTCGAATAGCGGAGGCGTAGTAATAGGGTCTCGCTCGTTGGCACCCTTTGGATACGGAACCCTAAAAATTATATTGTGGTAGCAGAAATGTAAAAGCAACCTAGACACACATGAGTCAAGTTCATCACATAGCAAAAGCATGTCGTGCTACTCAGCAGTCAAGGAAATATCGTAAAACAATGTCAACATTGAGGACCAACAACAACCATATTCTTACTAATCTTGTTGTTAGTAGTTGTCGACACAAAGGTACTGAAAATATTTATATAATAATTCACAAATTGTTTTCTTTGCTACTTGTCTTAACAACTTGATTAAACAGAGAACTTAGGCACTAAGAATTAATGTACTCGTATTTATCAATAAAATCAGGTTATCAGCTTATACAACTTAATCCGTTTGCAACAATACATGATACCCATCTTTGAAGAAAATGAAAAAAAAATATAGGCCAGAATATTGAGCCTTGTGGAACTCCCTATTGCTATTTGCAGTAATAAATATTGCGCGCAAATCACCTCAAGTGCAATTTTTGATTACATATTATATGAAATATTTATCACCATTATCTCTCCTGCTAGGCAACCAGAAGACTCGCATACATACATACATACATCAAATTGAAATCTGTATAATAACTTACTCTATAGAATTAAAAAAAAACAACAACAAATTCACTGCACAAATTCTAAATATCTCAAACCTTTCCCTTAAATTCGCGTTCTCCTTTCTCCTCAACTAATGAACTGTTAACAAAACATTCAATTTACGCAAGGACAAAGAAATCAATATAAAAAATATCCTTGAAAAAAATACATTTTTTTTTATTCTAAAATATCCATCGAATCCGGAACTGCTGTAAATGAAAAAAAGAAATCAGCTCAAAAGTCCTTAAAATCAAAAGGGATAGTTCAAGTTGAGTATTAACGTGTCATCCAACCAACAACCTTAAATTAGGAACACAAACACATGCCTGATGCCCTACCTAAATAGGTCTTTAAAAAGAGTCAGCGCGGCATCAAAGACCCTTAAAGCCTTTCATTAGTTTTAACTTCAAACCAATTGTTAAGCATATTCGTTGTTTTTTTTTCATTGCTATCCTTTCATTGTGGTATCCTGCCGCCTTCAGTTTCTTCTAAAATTATTGCGAAACATTCAGGCGCCAAATTTCAATGCTGACTTGCATGCAATATGAATTCATGTATGCGTAGTGGTGGTGGTGGATGGTAAACTAAAAGCAGTCAATAATATTAAGAAAGTGGTAAGAAAAAAAGGATCAGCAAAAGGACCTCTTGGAAAGAAAAATTCCCAAAATACGAACTTAAGATTACGAGAACAATAGACCAGAAAAACATATGACGCTGGCAGAAATCCTTTAATTTGATATTCCTTAAGACGTCGTCATCAATTTTCCTTTCTCTACGCTTCAATTCCTTTTGTTCTGGACATTGATGGTGCAAACATATCAAGGTAATAGGGTTTACCCTATACTATATCTCTACAAGGAGTTTCGATTTTAAAATTGCTCCGAGCGAATAAGATATATTTTTTGATGGAGTCTTATTCGACACAAAAATAAAAGGAAAAAAAAACAAAAAACAAAAATAAAAGAAACGGTTCGCACCCGAACATCAAAAACGGGGCTTGTCCTTGGTTTCCAAGGAATCCATTAAGAGAATTCTGCTGCTATATGGATAGAGCCGCAATAAGGTCAAAAAGGTTTGAAACCTACACCCACACACCTACTTATAGTATATACCCTTCAGATCCTTTGAAGAGAAACTTTTAAATTCTGTTTGTGAACTTTTACTCTTCTGTTCGTGACATGGATTGCAGAAAAAGCCAAGGAAACAACATCACTGGAAGGGAAAATTGAGCCTAAAATTTCGCTTTGTTAAGCTTTATGTAGCCAAGTTTCTTCTGCGTGTGTTTTTTTTTTAAGTTGCTGTTGTTATTTTGCCTTGGACTTAGCGGTATAAAAAGAAAAAAAAAAGCTACCTTTCGGCTAAAAATGTTTTTAACTTAAAACTGTGCAAATTTTAAATTCTCCTGACAGGTTACGTTCTTATATGAGGTTCGAAATTTCTAAATATTCTGAAGGAGTCAGTCAGAAGCTCCTTTTTTCAAAACCTACAAAGAATAGTCCCTAAAGACATTATAGAAAAAAAAATTATGAGCTGGCAGTGGTTATGATATCCTGATTACTGGTCTATACTTTTCTGAAGACATTATTTCGACTTTCATGAAATTCATCCCCTCTCCCCATATATAGCGTGTCTGTCTGACCGATGGTCAGTTTCACGAGCAGAAGGGTGAGATGTACACATGCAACATTTTTATAAAAATCCCTTCCGTGTACCAACCTTGGGTAAATAAATAGTCCTTTTTGGCCAGAAGGAAAATATATGTACTCGAAAATGTGCAACCTGAAGATAACACGAACCCCTTAGTCCCCTATAGAAGAACTTACGTATAGTTACGGAAGAATTTTGACATGGAATTGACGAGCCCATATTAATCGACACACATTCACTCATACAGCACAGGTTTACCTGATTGAGCGAGCGCGCGCTACCATGTCGTATAGCGGTAGCACACATGCTCATATCACATTCACAGGGTGGAAAAGGGGCTGCTAGGATATTTTGGTTTCGTTTTTTGCCTCCTTTTTGGGGTAAAATTGTACGAAATCGAATTCTGTTTTGCATCAGATGACGGTGCTGGAAAGAAGGACCGATAGCGGCCAAAGGTTACGTGACAGCTGCAATCTCTGTGCTACTGTGCTGCTGTTGGTATTGATGATGGCGCGCGGTGGCATGACGTTTAAACGTGGCGCGTATTCTTTATTTTGTGATTTTTGATGTTTTTTTCTCTCTCACTTTTAAAAGGATCTCAAAATCTTTTATTTGAAGGACTTTGTCGTTTTGTATCAAATTTTTAATGAAAAGTTTTGTAGATTAACGGATTTACCTAGTAGTACTTGATGGATTACAGTGTTTCCGGATTAAATTAAACTTTTCAGAATTTAAAATAGATTTGAATTTTCCACCCTGGACGTATAGAAAAGGCCATGTTTTGTGGGGATTCAATTCAATTCAATTCAATTTTTATTTGCTGGCAAATGGTACAATAAGACTTACAAAATCTTTTACCTGCACCGACTGATACTGAATGCATAATATATGAAAATCAAAAGCTAATGAATAAACTTAAGAGAAAAACAAAATGAAATTAAATAAATCTAAAAAGTTAGAAGATTAAGAATAAAGGAATTAATTGAAACAATAATATAATAAAAATTAAACAAGAATAATAGCAGAATTCTGAATGAAGTAAATAAATTCAATAATAGCAATTAAAATAACATACGTAGTTGGGAGGATAAAAAAAAAATAAGATCTCTGACAGTGACAATTAAGTCCTTTCTGTTTTGAGTGAGTGCAAAGATAAATTAGTTATGTAATCATAAGTTGTTAATAGGCGAGTATTGGTATAAAAGTTCCCTGAAAGCCCCCAACGCGCTGGATCTTTGAAAGGTGGCAGGAAGTGAATTCCACAAACGTATTACTCGAACAAAGTAAGAGTTCTCCATTATGGAATATCTGTATCGCGAATTAAAATGCTAAGATTTCTAGATGAACCCAGGAAAACTAACTCGTCATGTAAGTAAGAAGGTACACGGTTTCGATATGTAATTCTATGAAGAAAAATTAACTGCCTTCGAACATGAAAAGTGTTTAAAGAATATCCAAGTATATGCAACCGAAACGGAGAAATGTGATCAAATCGTTTCAGCCCAAAGACAAATCTCGTGCAATCATTAAAAGCAACCTCCAATTTTCTAGCGCAAGAAGAATCTAAACGGGGGTAAATTAGACAAGACCCAATAAAATATGGCAATAAACGCGTTTTAACTAATTTTAAACGTAAGGGCTCTGTTAGTATACTAGCTAGTCTCCGAAGGCCACCATAGACATTACGAATTATTCCATTTATATGGTCACAGCAGCTCATTGAAGTGTTCAGAGTAAAACCGAGATTTTTAACTTTATTCACAAAAGGCAGATTAACTCCATCAAGAATGACCGGAGGTAACTCGCTTAAATCAAGCTGTTGTCTATAAAAAACCATTGATTGGGATTTAGCGGGATTTAATATAAGCTGATTTTCGGACGCCCAGCTTGATACTCACTCCAAAGGCGGTCTACGCAGTCTTCCATTAGACCAATCGGCCTATTCAGGTATAGTTGTACATCGTCTGCGTACAAATGAATGTTACAGTCCTGGATGACATTAGGAAGATCGTTAATGTACAGACTAAACAATAGTGGTCCAAGAATAGATCCTTGGGGTACTCCGCAATGTAAATGTAGTACTTCTGAGAGACGCTCATCAGCGATCACCTGTTGGGATCTATTTGCCAAAAAATCAGCTATTAAAGAAATGGCCGACGCAGAAAAATTGAATTGTGAAGCTAATTTTGTCAGTAACTTAGGATGATTGATACTGTCGAAAGCTTTTGAAAAATCCAGTAGGGTCAACACTGCAAGGTCATTGCTATCTAAAAATTGACGAATATCATTGGTGACTTTTAAGAGAGCGGTTTCACAACTATGGAAAGCACGGAAGCCCGATTGCCAGGGAGTTAGGAGTTTTTTGCTTTCTAAGTGTTCACTTATTTGGGAATAAATTATCTTCTCAAGGGCCTTTGAAAGATAGCATAATACACTTATTGGCCTGTAGTTAGTTACGTTACTTGGGTTACTAATTTTAGCTATTGGCCGCACCATTGCGACCTTCCAACAGGTGGGAAATTCAGAAGTTGTCAAGCAAGCATTAAAGATATGCATGGTAGAATGAATTATATAAGGTAGAACTATCTTGAGAAATTGGGGAGGAAGTCTATCTGGACCCACTGAATCAGATTTTATTGAATGGAAAGCTTTACTGATTTCTTCGATATCAACACAACGGAAACTAAGACCGTCCGTATGAGCTTCACCTGCATTTCCGTTAACAAAATCTTCAGAAGAACTGGCAGGATTCAGAGCAACAGATTGTGTTGATGTAAAATGAACATTCAAGGTATTAGGATCTAGTTCACAAATGATTCTGTATCTTTTCGAAAAAATACCTGAGCGTTTTAAATTGTTCCACAGTCATTTTGGAGGCAGGTTAATATCAAACCTGCGTTTGAAATAACAAAATTTAGCTGCACGAATCTTGGAATTTACTTTATTTCTAACTGTCTTATAACGATTACGGCTTTCATTAGTTCTTCGTCGCAAAAATCGACGATGCAGAAAATCGCGCTCAACAATCAACGAATGAACCTCTTGAGAAAACCACGGGCAACCGTTTACTTTGACCGACCTTGTTCTGAGAGGTGCATATTTGTCGTGTAGGTGGTAAATCAGGTTGTATAAGATATTCAATTTATCATTTATCGATGGGGTTAGATAAAACTCATTCCAAGGCAGTGCGGCACATTCTTGAGCTAACTCAGCCCACATCAATATTTCTGTAATTTCTAAAAGAAATAGTATTATATAAATTATCCGGTTGTATTAAGAAATTGTATGTTAAGAATAAAATATCATGATCAAATATAGCAGGAGGTTCAATCTGGTTATGAAATAAGACGGCATTAATATCAGAAACAAGGAGTAGGTCTAGCATTGATGGATTAGACGTGTTAAAATAGGTAGGTTGACTATTTACAAGACTTAAGTGTAATGATTGCATTAAGAATTCAAAGGTGTTAGCAGAGTTGTTCGCACAAAGCATATTAACGTTGAAATCGCCACCGATCATAACATTGGGGTAGCTCTGAGTGTACCTAGAAATCACTGATTCAAATTCAATAGCAAGCTCAACATTAAAAAGTGCAGGTGGGCAGTAAACAGCTGTAAGTAAGCATTTTTCACTATTGGAACTAACTTCTACACACAAGAGTTCAAGGTCATGCAAGTGTGACTGGTACATTGATTTCGACTTAAGGTCAGTCGAACATAAATAGCTACACCTCCGCCGACTCAATTTTTCCTATCATTACGATGCAATTTATAACCTGGTAACGAGACCAACGAAGATGGAATTCCTGCATGCAACCATGATTCGCTTATCAATATAACACTCGACCCTACGAAAATTTCCTGCAGTTCATCAATTTTTGGATTCAGGCTCCTAGCATTAATGGAAACGACATTCAGCCCACAAGTGCGTTGGCACAGAATATCAATCATCACTCTGATGACGAACATATGTAAATATATACAACTAATCCTGAAAATTATATGGTTGGATCAGTCAAATAGTATGGTGGAGTTCGGTAGTCTCCAAATCAGCACCATTTATAGTAGCCCTATGAGAATTTCTACAAAATCAGTCAATCTTACTTAACTTTGTATATAGGTAACATCTGTCAAACTTTTCATCGGTGAATGGAAACTAAAGCCGTTGCTCTTTTGGTAATTTTGTTGAAAATTTGTTAATCTTAGCAAAGAGCAAATTTGGTAACTGTGTGTCGACACAGTGTTGCCAATGTTTATATAATTATAACACAAATATGAAACAATGTTACTGAAATGGTAATATTCCTTAAAAGTTTCTACACTTAGAACTGAATTAGTTAAAAAAAATTAATCTTCTCATCTGCATATTTAGAATATGCAAATTAAATCCATTTACTAAAATATTCTCAGTAATTGTTACCAAAAGTTACAAATTAGTTAAAAAAGTTATAATCATTTGCTATACAATTCTGTCCAGCTTGGCAAATTTCTTTTATAAATGTTACCACTAGGATCTGGAAATATTTTCAAAATTCATAACCACAGATAAATAATAATAAAGCTCTTGCGGATGTATATTCAGAATCATCATGCATGCGCAGGTGATTCGAGGCATCTCTGTCCTATTTTACTGAGGGGGATTACATATATCAGTAAAACTGAGACAGACGCATGTAAATCACTACTGACTCCATCGTTTTTACAGACTAATCAGTACCAATTTGTTTTTTAAATCCTATATCAGTGGATAGTCAAACGAAAATTTAAAATGGCGCGGTAGCTAGCATTGAAGATGAGAACTGAAAATTATGTTTATATTGTATCTCCCCCTTCCCTTCTACGAATAATGAATATCGCAGCGATATAGTGTGCAAATGTATACTTTTGTTTATTACTTGCTCTTTCATGTGTTCGTGAAATAAGAGGCCAAGCGAGATTCATTTGAATTTCAATTCCATAACAATGTTACGAAAAAATCAACTTTATTATTGTATTTATTTATTTGTTACCAAAATAAAGCCTCTGTAAGCAAAGTTGAAAAATTGTTACCAAAATAGAACCTTTTGTTACTAAAGTTAAAAACTTGTAACCAAAATAGAACCATAGTTACTAAAGTTGTAAAATTGTTACCAAAATAGAAACACAGTTACTAAAGCTGAAAAATTGTTACCAAAATAGAAACACAGTTACTAAAATTGAAATGTTTTTACCAAAATAGAACCATAGTTACTAAAGTTGAAAAATTGTTACTAAAATAGAGCCTGTTTTACTAAACTTAAAAAATTGTTACCAAAATAGAACCATAGTTACTAAAGTTGAAAAATTGTTACCAAAATAGAAACACACTTACTAAAATTGAAATGTTTTTACCAAAATAGAACCATAGTTACTAAAGTTGAAAAATTGTTACCAAAATAGAGCCTGTTTTACTAAACTTAAAAAATTGTTACCAAAATAGAACCGTAGTTACTAAAGTTGAAAAATTGTTACCAAAATAGAAACACTGTTACTAAAATTGAAATGTTTTTACCAAAATAGAACCATAGTTACTAAAGTTGAAAAATTGTAACCAAAATAGAGCCTGTTTTACTAAAGTTAAAAAATTGTTACCAAAATAGAACCGTAGTTACTAAAGTTGAAAAATTGTTACCAAAATAGAACCATAGTTACTAAAGTTGAAAAATTGTTACCAAAATAGAAACACACTTACTAAAATTGAAATGTTTTTACCAAAATAGAACCATAGTTACTAAAGTTGAAAAATTGTTACCAAAATAGAGCCTGTTTTACTAAACTTAAAAAATTGTTACCAAAATAGAACCGTAGTTACTAAAGTTGAAAAATTGTTACCAAAATAGAAACACTGTTACTAAAATTGAAATGTTTTTACCAAAATAGAACCATAGTTACTAAAGTTGAAAAATTGTAACCAAAATAGAGCCTGTTTTACTAAAGTTAAAAAATTGTTACCAAAATAGAACCGTAGTTACTAAAGTTGAAAAATTGTTACCAAAATAGAACCATAGTTACTAAAGTTGAAAAATTGTTACCAAAATAGAAACACACTTACTAAAATTGAAATGTTTTTACCAAAATAGAACCATAGTTACTAAAGTTGAAAAATTGTTACCAAAATAGAACCGTAGTTACTAAAGTTGAAAAATTGTTACCAAAAGAGAACCATAGTTACTAAAGTTGAAAAATTGTTACCAAAATAGAAACACAGTTACTAAAATTGAAATTTGTTTACCAAAATAGAACCTTTTGTTACTAAAGTTGAAAAATTGTTATCAAAATAAGTTAACTTTTCGTTCTTTAAAAATCGCATAACAAATACCTCAAAATTTTCAAGCTATACATGAGTTGAGGTATATGAATTCTTCTTAATATTGTTTTTAAAACTAATTATGTGTACCATGATTACACGATTGATACACTGTAACCTATTGATGTAACTTAATTACAAAATCAAGCTTTGGTTTTTTTTCCTACAATTTTACAAATACGACCGAATCCATTTTGCTTTAAAGTCTCAAATTTGATCTTTAAAAAAAAAACGCATATGTTATTCCCGTTATGAACCGCAGTGTATATGTACAATGAAAAATCCAAATCCAGCATGACACATTAATCGAGGCAGTCTCAACCAAACCCCGTTCATAAACTCTTTTCTTTTCATTTTTACCAAAAAACACCGAAAACTTCAAAAAAAAAAGAAAAGAAAAAAAAACGCAGGATTTCATGGTCCACAAATTATCGCATCATCACGAATCCTCTTTTAGTCAGGGTAGCACGTTCTGCAAATTAATTCACCCAAAGACGAGTTCTCTGATTACAGGGTGGTTGGGTTGGTTGGCAGCAGGGCAGCAGGCAATTGTATCGATTGATTACAGGGTTGTGAGTCGTTCATTGTTAGCCTCTGAATATTAGTAAAGGATTCACTGGATCCAGAAATCCTCCAGATCCTTTTAGTTTCATTTTTGCGTGGAAATAGAGAAAAATCAACTGTGAACTTGCATTTTACCCGAAAAGGGGTTCAATATGGCCGTAGGGTTGTTGTTTTTATATATGCTGCGTAGTTATAGAAGTGCATGCGTGCCAGTTTTATTTTCGATGGTCGAGTTACATAACTCAAGCTTATCCCAGATGGGTGAAGATTTCAAAAAGGGAGGATTTTAGGGCTAAAAAAAAAAGGGGTTGTCAGAAATGAGGGTGGCAATTTTTAATACACAACGTGTGCCAACTGACGACATTGAAGGGTAGACGTAAGGATAGCGAATGTGCGATATATTTATCCCTTTTCCCAAATATACGTTTCAAGTGTTAGTTGATAGTTCGAAGGGTTGTTGTTGTCGTACTGCGAAACGACACCTATATGTACAAGCACTTGTATACAAGTATAATACGGTGTATGCCTTTAGGTACGGCAGAAAGGGTGGACTTGGACTGTCTATAGTAACAAAATGAAGAGGGGGGAGGGGGAGTATATGGCCGCCTAAGAATATAGGATTTAAAAGTTTTTGTACTTGACTCGGTGTTTGTGTTTGTTCTAGTGTGATTGTATGGGTGCGTGTGTTCGGTATGTTTACGTTCTTTTTGAGGGCTTTTATTTCTAACTGAATTTTTCATACTATGCGAGAGGGTTGAAAAGTTTTTCGTTTTTGTCTTCCTCTTTTGGACTATTAGGGTTGGTTGGATGCGGGTGATGCTATTAAATTGAGAAGAAACCTTTTTTATATAAGGGACACTCAGGGCCATACTGTCTTATATAAGATGGATTTAATATATATATTTCTTAAAGTTGTGAGTCATGTAATAGTTTTTGGAATTGTTTAGCTTATATACAAAACCGGAGGGTGATGTTGAATTCTCGCCAAAATTTAAGTGAATAGTACCTTGCTTTACTGAATAATGTTATGATTTGGACTTTGATTAATTTGTACAAAGTTTATCAAGGATTAATAAGTCACTATGCAATGCCATGAAGATGAATTGTTTCAATGTCATATAACATTCACAGTTATAGAAATTTTGGTCTAACTAAAGTTGCAATAGATCTCCCAGCTATTGAAAATGACACGTAAATTTTAGCAGAATATAACTAAGGTTCACTTCGTAAAACTCCGTTTTTCGATTTTTTCAAATATTTGATAGAACCGCAGACAACATACAACTAGATAAGAAAATCTCCATATAAACCCGGATTACTTTTTCAAAGTGCAAGAACTGTAGGCTTTCGGAGAGATATGCAGGGGATTTAGTGTAAATTAGCCTATGAATAGCCTCCGACGAGTCAAATAGGCCTCTACAGAGCTACCGAATAGGGACGTAGCAAGAGCAGATACACGAGCGCTCCGAGAAAGCTTATAAATATAACATGACATCGTTAAAGGCTACAGTAACTCTTCTTTGACAAATTGAGTCTAGTCTGCTAAAAATAAGGCTCCCATAGTTAAAATGGGGGAGAATAAGAATCAACGCCAATTTTCTGCGAAAATCCACAGACAGGCAACTGGAGGAAATAGAAAGTTGACGAAGACTGCCATAAATTTTCCCCATCAAAGCGCTGATGTAGTCGCAACAACTAAATTTCGAATTGAGTTGAATGCCCAAATTCTTAACTGACTCAAAATATTCAAGCGTGGAATTATTCAACCGAACTGAAGGCAAATCAGATTTAGGGAAAACAGTTCTATATACCAGCAGACAGTAAGACTTGTTTGGGTTAATGGCAAGCTCATTACCCATTGCCCATTCATGTACGTGCTGTAGGTCATCATTGATTCGAGCAATACAGTCCTCGACCAGGCCTATGGGTCTGCTAAGGTACAACTGAACGTCATCGGCATTCAAATGCACAGAAGCGATATTCATAACAGGGCGGAGGTCATTTATATAGAGGGAGAAGAGAATAGGGCCTAGAACCGAACTTTGAGGAATACCAGCGTAAAGGGAAAATGGAGCGGAGATAGAATTCTGAACTTTTACAACTTGCGCACAACGTGAGAGGAAAGCAGAAGTAAACCCAACAGCCAATGAGGAGAAGCCATATTTTGTGCCAAGTTTGCAGATTAACTTGACATAACTTACCGAATCAAAGGCCTTACTGAAATAAGGAGCAATGGAACAGATAAATTCAGAATTTTTACTGGTAACAGATTACAAAGAATCAAGATATCATTTAATCTGTTGAAGCGTCATCAATGGGCAGAGAGTCATGTGTAATGTCAATTCCAGAAGCAAAATAGTAAGCTAAATTATATCCAGAAAAAATCTCTCGAAGACCATCAATAAAGCTGGAAGGCCAAGGAGTTTTGAAAAAGCTCTTGGGATTTCTCCTGTAACAATTGGATTTTAGATTCTAGTTAGGCATTACTGAGTTTTTTCAATAGTCTGTTTTTTGACTCGATTGAAGTGGAATTGTTGTTGCGAACCATCCAATTCCTCACTTTTAGATTCCATAATGAATGTCACATTCAAATCGAAAACATTCGGTGCATTACCTCTACATAAATTGCGTCCAATAACAAAATTGAATACTAGCTCATTGCATTAAGATCGCTCAAGGTATCACAAATTCTTCAGTTCCTGTTAGGCTATCTAATTTTGAGTACCACACAGAATACAGTTAAAAAAAAGCGATTCAATCTAGACTCTTACCACCATCTAATTCTCAAAAAGTGAAACATATTTACCGTGGCTCCACCTAGTTCTATAAATCAACCGCATTTAGATTCTTTTAAACTCCATAAACCGGAAATGTGTTAATTTAACTCCCGCACTGAAATTCTTTGTTAAGCACAGCAATCAATTCATCTTACAGGCCCCCAATTATACGCTACAGAAAGTTATCACAAATTTAAGGATCCTTTATCGCTTCACAAAAGAAAAAAAACGAAACCGGCCATAAACGAAGCTTTTTAATTAATGGCCAAAGGACTTAATGGCTTTTCGGAACACCCATTAAAGGGAAACTAATCAAAAAGCTTTTATTGCTGTAATTATCAATTAAAAGGACACACCGGGAGGAGCCTTAGCATATGGAGCAGTAATCGCAATAAAACTTCGAGAAACCATAAAACTTACCATTCGCTTTAACCCACTTAATAACAGTAAAAATGAGCCTCCTGTTGCGATTGTTGAAATTCCATCAATATATCACCGTACAATTGTGAAATATTCCTCCCTACATACATTCCATATATACTTCAATGAGAATTACCACAATTAGCTCACTATCCAAGTTGTCAGCAAAAAAATAAAAATAAAATAAAAATCTCGTCCAAGGCACAAAAACGGATACGGAAACTCCGAAAATATGTGCCTACCTAAAATGGAGGCAAATTGTCACCACATTTTCTGGTTAATAAATTTCAAACAAAACAAAAAAATACACGAAAATCCTAGAGAGGAACATAACAACGGTGGACTCTATCGAAATGCCATAAATAAGGATTTACCCAGAGAGATATAACCATTTATCCATTAAGGACACTCAACCCGGTTCTATTGGAGAGATAGGGGTATACATCGTTTCTTTATCATTACAATAACAACAACAATAGCAACAACGACAACACAAAAAACCAAGTAATAATCATAAACCAAAAGGGGTTCCTGTAGGTTCGATAGTATGTCCTGTCTTGTATATCATTCTCTATACAACAGCGATTAAGACATAACCACAAAAATTGGTTTTTTGATCGGCCGTTTTGATACAGTCTATCTCTCTGGCGCAAGGTATTACCCCTTTTTCTCACCCTTTCTCAATATTCGGAAAGTTAGGGATACATTTTTTATGATGTCATTAAATTTTCCCTTTCGTTGGTTACCTGACATTTATCTTGATCTTATCGGATTTATATTTAAAGGAAAGGACTTTGGGACGACAAGGAAACGGTAGGAATTGGGCTTTTTTTGCTATTTATTTTCTGGATACATGCATGTAAGTAGGTAAGAAGAAATCCTTCTTGGGTGAAATTTGTGATTGATCTGAAGATGATTCCTGTTCTTTTTCTTCTCCCCTGGGCTCATCATCCCCTTGTAATTACAGATCAAATGAATATACATATTCGAGTATATGTAGGTACGTATGTACGACCGGTAATAGATATGAGACAAATAAGTTCGAGGAAAATTTAGCCATAAAGGCGTTCTCATTCACAGAATAAATTGGTGGCGTAGGGATTGAAAGGAAATTCTGCAGCATCCGAACGATCTATTATGATGCACAAACATTGATTTCGAAAATATAATTGATTTCTAGACAAAAGTCGTCCCTGAATGCCATAGTTCAGGCATGTTTACCAATAGAAATCCTTCGACAAAAAATCAACAAAGCGCACTGCCACCATATACATATACTCTTAGAGGGGTATTAGGTCTGGATGCTGAGATTCAACGACTTTCGTTGAATTGATTTTGAAGGTGATTTATGCGAGCAAAATACATTTTCATTTGAAATTTGATATTTTTGCTGCATATCGAGTTTTTATTGATGATGGCGCGAACGAATTATTTGAAATGTGTACGAATTGAGTTGAATTAATGGAGAGTGATTCAAATCCATGCAGCTCATCCCTATTTATCCTTTTAAGTATAAAGATTTCTAGTGCAGCAATCATTGGAGAACTGAAGTACATATTTGTTTGGATGACAATTTTAGGATTATCTTGGAGCAAGGAGTTGATTTTAATTTTAATTACTTCTCTTTACTTTTACTATTTTTTCTTCATCGTCTAAATACCAAGCCGTCTTGAGTTCGACATTGAGAAATTGAAAGGAACTAGAGATTTAAGAGCTGTGCAGAAGATGTTTTCTAGAATAATAACATATTTCGTTTTTTTTACTACTAACTATTAGTTTGATTGAGTTTATGTAACCAGCATACCGATTGATAGCGTTTGTTTTAAGAGTGTTTCTCACAAGTTATTGTAGTATACATAAATTTTTCAAACAGCACTACTCTAGTATTCTTAAACTGTTTGTATGACAGATCATAGAGAGTTGTTTTGTCCAACATTTAACTCGCTCCTTTTCACTTATTTTTGGAGTGCCTCAGGATTCAATTCTTGGGCCACTATTATTTTCTATACTCTACATAAATGATTTACGAGTTAGTCCTGGAAAATAACTGGAAACAGAATACAAATAAATCTCAATACAATCTTAAGTTCGAAATGGTGCCAAGTGGCAGGGGCGCACCGAGAGGTGGGACAAACGGGACCGGTTTCCCTCCACAATGTTTGTTTTCTGAACATAATTTCCAAATTACATATAAAATGTGGTCTGCATATTATTACAAAGTCCGATAAAATAAGTTCTCAGACGGGTGCAGGACGCGACTTTAGAGCCCTATTTTTCCGACTCGTTAGGACTTGGGACATCTATGGTCCCCCCCCCCCCAAAGCCAAATCCTGGGTGCGTTACTGCCAAGTGGTAAGCACTTCTTCTTCTTTTTCTTATAAAAACTTTTCATCATCTACACTAGGCACCTCAAAGTTTCTGGAATATCAATTTCTTTCCCATTCCTTGGATCTTTTAGTTTTTTTTTATTTTTGTGTAAATTAAAATTACGATAAAATATGTTTAGATTCTGGAGATGATGTCGCATCCAGGAATTAGGAGGGGCAAGTGTAGTTATACTTCGTTATCTTTTGCATATTACCGATAGCAGTCATTTAAGTACATTTGAATAACACCTCCACTTCATAGTCTTACTATTTTATACTTTCCGACACATATGTTGATGCTGTGGAGATATATAAGGCGCTCTCACTTCTACTAAATCGAGCGCTGTTCGTTGGATAATATTCCTCTGGATTTCTTAAAACTTACAGTTAACCTTAGTCTGTAGTTTCCCTCTAGCTGGAAATTGACCACCAGTTTTAAATATTTCCAAACTACCAATGGAAATTTTTGCTTCTTACGGAGATTTGAGTTGAAAAACTTATTAGCAATCATGGAATTCGATTTTCGGCCACATCACAGTTGTAAATCAGCACAATTTACATACGTGTAGACTACACCCGTTTCTTACAAAAAACTATCAATAAAGTTCAGTTTCAAATTTTCTGCTGTTAATTTCATTTTCTTTCTAAGCCATTTCAGAATGGAAATAATAATGAGAAATGCTTTCCGTTGGTGACTATTATTCGAGGAGCTCCGCAAGGTTCTCTACTCAGGAGACATCTATTTATTTATATTAATGACTTCCAAGAAGTTCTATGGAAATGTAGAACTAATGCGCAGAATGGTTTGATCCATATAAACCAATATTCTGAGTCTCAATCTGGAGATTAAATATTCTAAAAGACGCTACTTTACTTCCAAAATTATTAGCAAGCTTCCTACTAAGATATTATGGCGAAATCTTAAGAACTTTGGTCTCAATAGATCTTGCAATCCAGATATAGATATTGACCTTGATGATCTCAATCACATGTTCGTTGGTACAGTGCCGGATGCATCATCAGATCCTCTTGAAATTTCTGCCTTTGATTCATCTTATGATGGATTTTCTTTTGCACAGGTTGACCAAGAGGAAGTTTTTAAAGCCGTTTTCTCGGTTACATCAAATGCTGTTGGTCTTGATAATTTACATCCCAATTTTATTAAACTGTTATTGCCTATTATTATATCTAATCTGACAAATATATTTAACATTATAATACTCACGTCTGTATACCCTGAATCTTGGAAACTCCAAAGTCATCCCCATCCCTAAGAATCCTAAACAGAATCCCCAGGAGTACCGACCCATCTCCATTTTATCTTTCTTGTCCAAGGTTTTTGAGAGGCTTATACATCAGAAAATACTTAAGTATATTGAAACTAATAACCTAATGTCCAACTTACAATCTGGACTTAGACCTAAACACAGTTGTACGGGTACGACAGCCCTACTAAAGATATCTGATAATATTCGCTTATCTATGAATTCTGGTATGATAACTGTTCTTTCTCTTTTAGATTTCTCCAAAAGCTTTTGATAAAGTTAATCACTCACTACTCATATACAAGCTTAAAAGATTGTTTAATTTGTCTCTAGTTGTGCTTGCAGGCTTATTTGGTCATATTTGGAAGACCGCCGGCAAAAGGTCTGCTGTGGTGAGTACTCCTCTGAATTTTTACCTGTATGTACTGGTGTTCCACAGGGGTCAATCCTCAGGCCCTTGCTTTTTTTCTGTGTTCATAAATGACATTTCTTCAGTCATTTTGAATTGTAAACTTCACTTGCATCCTGATGATTGCCAGCTATATATTTCAAGACGACGTGGATTGATGGAGGATGCGGTATGTAGATTGAATGAAGACCTTAGATTAATATCTTTTGTGGGCACTACAGAATAAGCTTCTTCTAAACCCGTTAAAATCTAAAGTATTTCTATTATATAGAAATAATCTCGACATCACGGGCTTTCCTGAGGTGATGTTAGATGAAACTCCTATTCCATACAGCAGGTCGGTAAGGAATCTTGGCATCATTTTTAACACTACACTTACGTGGTCTGACCATGTCAACAGTATTTACGCAACGCTTCGTAAGCTTTCCGTTGCTTCTTTCGTTACTCCTCGAAATACAAGGCTCATGTTAGTAAAACAACTTATTGCTCCTACGGATTTGTTTTGCCAGCTAGATTCCTTCTCGGATAGAAAAATCACTGTCGCGTTCAATTCGGCTGTTCGCTACGTGTACGGTCTGAGACGATATGACCATGTTTCTTCCTATGTAAAATCCGTCTTTGGATGCACCTTAAGAGCGTATCTTGATTCCAGGGTAATTCTATTTTTGTATAATTTAATTGTAAAAAAGGTGCCTAGCTATCTACATGAAAAATTATTGTTTTCTGGACCGAGTACCAGTAGAACTGTGGCGTTGAATGTGCCAAGTTTAGTTATCGTGTAACTGAGCGTCAATTTTTCATTTATGCTACCAGGTTGTGGAATACTTTACCTATGGAGATCAGAAAAAGTGGTGGCGGTGATTTCAGGAGCAAGATACTGGATTATTTCTCTTATCGATAATTATTTGATTAATACTTTTTTTAATTTCAGTGATTACCACATGCATTAGTTTTTTTTTCCCTCTTATTACTATTGTATGGATATAGTTTTAGCGCTTTTAGTTTATCTTATTTTATTCTTTAGTTTACTCTAGCTCATAGTGTAGCAGATTATATTTGTTAAGTTTACCTACACATAATTAGAATGGAATTAACATTCCTTTTAAGATTGAGCGAAAAAGTTAACTCAAGTTAAATTTTGCAAACTTCTCTTGAGACACATCTTGTTGTAGGTGATCCTGTGAATCGTAGCACCACAACCATAATTGGGGCATAATTAGGGCCTAGTGATTGCAAAATCGGTTACTCGATTATCCGATTAATCGATTAATCGGCCCTTAAGCGGCCGATTTCAGGAAACCAATTAATCGGTTTTAGCATCCTAAAAATGGTTTTTTTATTAATGAAAATTTTTTCGTTTCTTTAAATATTCTTTTTTAAAAAAAAAAGATGAAAAATTGCACATTCATGTAATTTCATAATTTCACGGAAAAATTTTACTACAAAATAGGTACATTGCAAATATATTTTCAGATACAATACTTTCATGTGTGCCACTGTTGGGCTCCAATAATGCATAAAATTCTAAAAAAAAAAATTTACAGTAAATTTCTAAGAACGAATTTCCAGTAAATTTTTAAAAACAAATTTCGGGATGCTGACATCCGAGAACAGAGCGAAAAGAATCTGATCAGAACTGAACTGATACACTGGCAGTGTCACTGTACTGGTGCTCACTCAATAGGCTGAACTACAATAGAAATATACGTAAGTACATTTACTTACGTAAAGCCAACGCGCCTTTTAATTTAACAGGCGTACACAAATTAACTTTCACTCGTGTGAGGGGAACTTTCGTTATGTTTAAATATCCAATTTTCAGTAGGTTGCGGTAAGAATCGCACATTCCATAAGAACGCGATGTGTCAAACAGTTAATTTATACTAAACTTAAAATGGAATTAAAAAAGTACTCTGAATTAATTGAAAGCACAAATCTTCAATTATATCTACTTCCATTTATTAATTTATTCACTTTTACCACTTTTTAACATTGAAAACATTAAATATCCAAGATAATAACTCTTACGGAATGTGATATATATTTAGGCTAAAAATATAAATTTTTCATAAGTAAACCTCAGTCTCGCTCAATTTCGTAAAGTTATTTGCGTCGATTGTAGTTCAGCCTTTTCACTTAAAAAATTCGTTAAATTTCTCAAAAAGGGTTAACGTTTTTTTGCCACAAACGATACATCTGTGGTTCACACACTGGTTGTCAAAATTCGAGTAGTTTCCCCTCTTTTGTAATTCTCTACCGAATATAACCTTTTCTTAATATTTTCTTATCGACATGAGTTAACAATTTGTTATAGGTTTCTGGTGGAAATCTTTGCATTTTCTGAAAGTTATTCTTAACGTATTTCTTACTTTTTCTTAGACCTCTAAGCAACGTTTTTTAAATATTTTCTTATCGAGATTCTTAATGTATTCCCTCCCATTCCTTGACGTCGATATTTATGGTTTCCTTAACAAATAGTTTCATAAACATTGAGATAATAGGCAAGATACAACCAACTTGTTGTTTCATAATATAAATTTTTCATAATAATTAATAAATAAAAAGATTACTCTTTTGGACTTTTTACTGGGTTAAACTTAATTTTGTTCATGAAAGAATTTTTTGGGATTCTCCGGTATATAGCAAAAGCTAAAAAATGTTCTAATTTGTTATTTCATCACACAACCCATTAATTTTTGGTGACAATTATATTATGAAATAATAAATTGGTTGTAATGTATATAAGGCGTTTCGTATCAGCAGGAACCAATACTCTTCAGTACGGCCAGTTCCTGCCCGCCGCTGATGCCAGCAGAAAATGCTAAGCAGATCTATTATATAGTCTCTTTCAATAAGTTGGTTATATCTTGCCTATTATCTCAATGTGGTTATAATACTTTCAAATCATTTCCTCCTACAAGTGTGGAAACAGAGAGGGTGTTTTCAGTATCTGAAAATTTGTACCAAACTGAGATCACGATTAAGTCATAAACTCATTGATAACTTATACTTTCTACGTCGTCATTTCAATTACATTTGATTGACTATCAGAACCAGCTTAACACAAGCTCGCTGCAAAGACACGTTTAATAAATAAACGGTCAACACTACATGCGTTTCATCACTTAGTCGGTGTTAGTATTAGTAAGTTACACTAAACATAGACCAAACACCAGATGAAATGTCATTCAATGCGACATAGAACAAAAAGTTAAAAAACTAAATTAAATTTAACAAAAGATTAAATATTATATAGACGTTTTTTTAAGACATGCTTCGAGTCGTCCACAACAAAATGCTCAGCCAAATTATTAACAGCAATGCACATGCAATTAATAGGTTCATACTTGCCAAAGTTAGACCTTGAGGAGTTGACATGCAACAGAGGTAGCCTTCTCAAATTGTGCCTATTATCACGGAAAGAGATTTTGTCAAGTAATAACGGGCAATCAGCATTCGCGTTTAAGAGTTGGTGAACAAAAGTTACATCGGCAACCAAGTTTCTCTGACAGACTCGATGCGCTCGATGTGTGTACCGTAAAAAGGAGACCAGACCTGGCTAGCGTATTCAAGAAGTGGTCTCACAAAACAATTGTATAAACGTAATGTTATAGTAGGATTCGAAAACTCTCGGGACCAACGTTTTATAAAACCCAGCATAGAACTACTCTTTGATACCATGTAGTTTATATGGGAGACAAAATTCAATCTGTGGTCACACTTAACACCCAAGTCATTGACAAAGTCCACCCGATGAATGGAGGAATCCGAGAGCTCATAATCATAAGTGATTGGTGTCTGATTCCTATGGGATCACAATCGTGAACAGATTTAATCTGAGCGAAAAGCTTAATATCGTCAGCATAAATCAAGACCTTACAGTACCTACCTCATAACAGAGACAATGTCGTCAATAGACAGAATAAAGAGCAACGGGTCCAAATGACTCCCTTGAGGTACACCAGACGAAGCCTTCAAGACTCTAGAGATGGAATGGCGAAATAAGATTTGGTATGTTCTGTTAACTAAATAAGTCTCTGCCCATTTTAGAAATGTTGAGGGAAACCCATACTTTTCCATTTTAAGGTGTATCACGTAGTGAGATAACTTGTCGAACGCTTTACTAAATAAAGTCTGTATAAATACAATGTGTCTGAAAGCCTTTTGCCAACCCGCCAACGGTATCCGAGACAAATTCCAGCTAGTTAGAAGTTGTAGACCTACCCGAAACAAACCCATGTTGGTTTGAAGAGAGCAAATTCTTACAGGAAAATGATATAGTTGAGAGTAAATGATAGATTCGAATAATTTGGGCATGCAAGATAATTTTGTAATAGGTCTATAGTTAGAAATTTTATTTTTACTAATTTTTTTGTGGATAAGTATGATAAAGGTGTTTTTCCATAGCTGCGGGTAACAACCACTATCGAGCGATTTTTGGAAAATAATTCTCAGCGGAACTATCACTGCAAGGCAGCATAACTTAAAGAAGGCAGGAAGCCCATGAATATGATCGAGTATATCCTCTTCTGAAATTGAAGGGATAGTGAATGAAACGTTACGATAGTCGTTCATTGACTGAAGTTGCTATTTTGAGGCTGAAAATTTGACGAGGCAAAGGCATTGTCAAAAAAAGAAGCAAACATATTGCAAATTTCAGACGAAACGTCACTAGCATAATTCTTGTACCTCATGGTATTGGGATAATTGTCCGTCCTTTTCTTCATATTAATAAACTTAAAAAATATGCGTGGGTCACTAAATAATTTCGTACGCATGCTGTGAATATACTCATCATACAGTGTAGAGGAAAGTTCTTTGAAGTCATTATAGGATGTGAGGAAGTACTTGCGACTTATAATGTCCTTATTCCTCATATAATTTTTCCACAATTTATTCTTTCTATTTTTAAGACGCCTCAGTTCGTTATTGGTGGCGATGTTCTTGAGATCCGCTGACGCTCGCAGGGAACGTGAGAGGAAAATAAATCGAAAAGAATTATGTAAAATTTAGAAACGTCTCGTCAACATTATTGCTAGACAGTAATGTGTTGAAATCAATAGACGTTAGTCTACTGGAAAGTTCTGAAAAGTCAGCCTTTCTAAAATTGAAAAAGTATTGCGCTTTGTCACAATTTGTTAAGTTTTCGGTTTCATAGAAATATGAAATTAGTAGAGGTGGGTGATATTTGTCAAGAGTAGACATTCTCACTGCGCTAGGCTCAACTATGAAGTTACCCGAGTCAGTAGAAAATACCAGGTCTAACTGCCGCCTTCCCATGTCATTCTTAACATTACTAATTTGGCTGAGACCTAAGAAGAAATACTGTCAAGGAATAGTGACTCTTTTGTTGTCAAGTTATTAAGTGGAAGATAGTCATCGTCAACTTCATTTAGTACCCATTGAATTATTGGGTAAGTTAAAATCACCAATTAGTAGTAATTCGTCAAGAGGATCCATATTACCATGGATAAAATGAGATGTTGAAATGAGTAAGTCGTAAATATTCTGACCTTTGTCATCGACAATATTTATAGAGTCTGGAGGAATATAGCAACAGATAATGTATAAGTTAGATTTTGAAATAGATAACATAAGAGCAAAAAGTTCGATGTCAAGAGTGTTGGAGAAACTGGGAAGCTCAACCTGGCTGCAATTAAACTGGTTTTTACAGGGGAGGAGTACGCCGCCACCTCAAGCTACAGACTCAGTATGTCTATCTCTTCTAAAAATTTGATATGAATTGTCAAAAATTTCAGCATCGCGAAAATCATGACATGATTCCAGGATTTTTACAAATAACTTTTCATTTTTGTATTGTTAATGAATTACTATATATACATTTTTTTATTTTTAAATAATTATTATATTTTCATATAATTATAAACATGAAAAAAATTTAACTATTTTGACAAGAAATAATTTTCAAAAACAATTTCTTTTTAATACCGATTAAAAACCGAAAAAATCGGTTTTTACTTTTACAATAATTTTTGCAATCACTAGGCTATACCATTCACAAATCGGACCTAGTATGAGCTAATCTACTCTGCATCCATAGATTGAGTTTTTATTTACTAACCAGACATCCTTACAAATGATTTTTAAGAAATCACCTGTGAAACGTAATACAAAATCCATCAAAAGAACGATCTGCATATTTCCTTAAAGAATTTATTTAGAACCCAAAAAAAAAAAAAAAACGAGAAAAAAATCTCCACAATCTTCTTCAATCCAACTAACAATAATTGAACTCTCGCGCTATAAAAATCATTTTAATCACTCGCGCACGCGACATTAAAGCCCAAGGTGATGCGCATGTTTCTCAGTTTCTTTCTGTATCATCTGTGGACCTTTTTTTTATCGTGTCGGTTAATGTCATCGTTTATATCTCAGCAACACACTTTACGCATCACCTCCTTACTATAGTGCCGCGCTGTCTTGATTTCATTGTGTCGTCTTATCTCATGCCAGCTCGACGACCCTTCTTCAATTTTCGGCGGAACCCGTGCACAACCAAGATATTCCTAGTTCTCCCCAATTTTTCTACAGCTCCTTCTACGCTATCCGAGTTTTTTGTTTTTTACAAAAAAAATCTTGAGGTAGATAAATTTGACGTTTTTTATCACTTCTATTTTTTTTTACAGATCCTCGAGTTATTCAGTTTCATTGTCGCGTGCCGTATCTACTACTCCGAGGAAGGGAAGTGCATAAGGCAAGGAAGGAATTTTCGGGAGGATGATATTTGAATTTTGAACTGAACTGAGTTTTGAAAGAAGTTTTCATGTGCAATCGGTTTTGATAAGGGGTCCCGAAAATAGTGACTTTTTTAATGTGTGATTTTTTGGAAATTTTTCCGGGTAACAAAATATGCGCCCATCATTGACGGCAAATATAAATAATCATTGGAAGAAGGAGGAAGGCATTCACCATATACTAAGGGGGTTGGATTGGATTGTTTCTGGCTATGGAGTAGTATAGATCTGTCGTATCCTGCTAATGCAGTAGTATAGTATCTATGTACTATAGGAGGGCTAAGACACACGAATTGGTTTATATGATATTTAAATTATGTTTGTTTTTTTCCTCCCGTATTATTCCTGTTCTTTTTGAAGTGACAAATCTATTTTTAAGACACTTAAACCGGGTGTGTTTGAAGACGTATGTAAGTAAGCACTACATGACAAATGTTGTGGCGTTTGGCGGCTTTTTACCAGATTTTTCAATGTTTTCTTTTTTTTTTAGTGGTTCTTCTCTTGTGGGGGATCGCCTGTCTATTAAGACTAATGTTTGGTCTAATTTGCTTTACTTTTGTCATGTGTGGAAATTTAGGGATTTAAAAGACAAAGTTTCTCCTCTACAGATAATCATCGAAAGGAAATGGATAGTGGCGTGAGGTAGTTTTTATTAGCGTTTTTTTTTTCATTTATTCAATGATGAATATGAAAGTCAATAGAATCTGGAGTTCGTCCCTTGAGACTTCTTTGGCAATTTTTATTGGGTTATTTCTTTTTTTTTTCAAAAATGTAGGAATATAGTCCTCTATTTTCAGATCAAAGTAAGTAGTTTTAGGTAATTTGATCCCAAATCTGGAAAAGTTTAGTTTTCGGACATATCCTCTTAAAAGTTTTTATTTGCATTCACAATTTTATGGGGCGACTGGAAGAGCATCTCGATTAGGTATATTTCCATGCGGAAGTATATGACAGTAAGTGATGAAACTATTTTTGAATTTCATTAGTTTTTTAAATGCGTCTATATTGCCTCAACTTTTGTAGTAGTTGAACTAAATGTCTAATATGTAAGACCACAGATCACAGCTACAAGCTTGTTTCATAATCTAGATATATAAGTAGAAAAAAGATTAGTATTTGCCACAGACATAGCTGGGCAAGTACCAACGGGAAAGTACTTAACTACAAGTACCGAAGGCCTGAGTATTTCAGCATAAGTACAAGTACCGCATGTATGAAAAGTACTTGTAACTACATAAGTACTAAGTCTATAAAAAGTACGGAGTATTTTTTTAAGTACTTTTTAAAGTATTTTTTTTAGAATTTTTGTACTTTAGCAGTAATATAATGAGGTTTATCGAGTTCAGTTAATAGATATTAATAAATAAATTACTTTTTGAAAACCATAATATGTATAGTAACCAGTGGCTACTATTTATACTTTTTTATAGTTTTCGGCGCTGCTTGGGCTGCTCTCATTGCTACACTCATAAAAACTACTAGATGTCCGCCCAAGTACCGATTATCCACCAATAATGCCTAACAATTCCAAGGAAAGAATTTTCAGTGAATTTCTAAGAAAAACTTGAGGCATCATTGATTTTATATTGGCGGGGCATTGCTTGCTAACCCTTGGTTATGTCCACTGACGAATATAATATGGACTGCTTACTTGTCTATTTCACGTGGGCACAATTGCTTGTGTCAAAAAGAGTTCTTACGTCGGTGCCAACATTGAAAGATCATTGGCGGGTAGTTGAAAAAATGAGCGCGCAGCTCGTAACGTGATTTTAGTAAAACATTTAGAATTTCTTTTGCGTATCTAATGAATATATTGTCTTGGTAATTTTATCGTAGTAATATCCCTAAATGATTAATTTAAAATCATGTATTTCGACGAGGCATCGTCGATTTTATATTCGAGCGAGACGTTACTGGTTTTTGTTCTATTTGCCCAGTCTTATTTATTAGTTTGTCTAAGGTTCTGCCTTGACTCGTGAGTGTGGAACATTCTGTGCGTGCTTTAAGACTCAACAAAAAAGAGTTGCGCTAGAAATTGTGGTTGCTTTTCTATGAAGAATTAGATATTCGTAGGTACTTAATAGACTCAGAAATACTTAAGTAAAAATCTTGGTACTTAAGTACAAAACTAAGTCTTAAGTACAAGTAAATAGACGCTAGTACTTATGTTCAAGTACTAAGTACGGGCATTTCAAAAATATTGAGTAATAAGTCTTAAGTAACGAAAATGTACTTTAAGTAGTACTTAAGTCTTTTTTTACTTAAGTATTGCCCAGCTCTGGACACAGAGTTCTATTTTTGGTCCGCTATTGTTTTTTTTTTCCACTATCAGTGTTGCCATTTTGGCTACAATCGTAGTAAATGGCTACTTTAGACAAAGTTTGGCTACAGCGATACCTTCTAATATTTTGACTACACTAGAGAATTATTTAATATTTACGTGGACCAAATATTTCCAATAATTTTTATTTGTTTTAATTCTCAGCACTGTAGAAATGTATATAAGTTTAGCGATTTGTAAGTTTTTTATATTTCCGATCTCATGTGTATATTTAATAAAAAAAATTGTAAGAGAGGTCGATTATGCGTTCAGATTAGGGCAAATGTCAAGTTTGGATTATTCAATGCCTGATGGCTTTAAATTTATTAGCACTGTCCCATAATATCTTCTTTTGCGTCAGGATTGAACGTTTTGTGTTTGAATGCGAGGAGTCTAAGAAACAAAATTGGCAATTGCAGGAGATGTTCTCTAATTCCAAGATTCATGCACTAATAGTATGTGAAACTTGGCTTAACTCTAACATTAATTTCAAAATGGTTACAATTCCTAACTATATTATTTACAGAAATGATCGTGAAAATCGGTTAGGAGGTCGTGTTGCTATTTATTTACATACTTCTTTAAGGGCTTCTGTCATTGCTTCTTCGTCCGCTGGACAGGAAATTGAATTTTTGGGGATTGAAGTATCCTCAGGCCCACATAAGTGCATTCTTTTCAGTGTTTACTGTCCTCCAAATAGTCTTACCATGGAAAGTACTACTGAGTTATCTGATACATTGTCAGCTATAGTCACACGATATCAGGATCTAATAGTATGCGGTGATTTCAACTTCAATGCTCTGAACGACTCTACATCAAGAAATGACTTATCATACCTATTACAGACCTTGGATTTAAAAGTAGTAAATCATTTACCTACATACAAATGCAAACTTGCCTGCGAAAACTCTATGGAAAAATATGCGTAATTTGGGAATATATGGGCATACACCACCGGAAATGAATGTCGATCCTAACGCTTTAAACAGCTTCTTTAGCTCAGTGGCCTCAAGTCAGCATGTTCAAAGTGGTATATTTCCAGATAGCTCAACAGAGGGGTTCGCTTTCCACTGCACTGATCATCATGAGATCTTAAGAACAATGTCTTCAATAAAGTCCAATGACACTGGCATTTATGGCTTACCTCCAAAATTCATTAAACTACTACCTCCTTATATATGCAGTCCGCTCATGCTTGTCATTAATTCCTGTCTCACCTCCTCCCAATTTCCTACCATTTGGAAGCAGGCTCTAGTGGTTCCAATTCCTAAAATACCTCTCCTCCACAATTAAATAATTTTCGACCTATTAGCCTCCTGAATTTCCTTGGTAAGGTATTGGAGAAAATTATGTACAGGCAAGTTATGGGTCATATTGAGGCTAACAACATGTTATCGCTGTGGCAATCAGGTTTTCGGCCAAAGCATAGTTGTGAGACAGCACTACTGAAAGTAGTAACAGATACTCACGAGGTTCTCGACAATGACCACCTATCAATTATAGTTTTACTCGACTTCTCTAAGGCATTTGATTCTGTTGATCATTCTAATTTACTTCTTAAACTATCCAATAGTTTTCATTTTCCATCATCAGCTATAAATTAATTAGCAGCTTTCTACCAAATCGCTGCCAGATTTTAGTGGTACGAGGTTCGCGTTATACTCCATCTTTCCTTCATTCTGGTGTCCCTCAAGGATCAGTCCTTGGTCCACTCTTATTCAGCCTATATATAAATGACCTTCCGCTGATTGTAAAGAATTCATCTATACATCTCTTGATGTTCAACTATACCTTAGTAGGCCAATCGGACTAATGGAAGATTGTATGTGTCGCATTAATAAGGATCTGCAGCGAATGCACAATTGGTCACTAGACAATAAATTGCTACTCAACCCATCAAAATCAAATTGCTTAGCTGTGTATAGAGGAGTTATCGAAAAATCTGACATCCCACTGTTGTACTACCACTGCTGTAACTATACCACTCTAATGTTGGGGAAAATATATGGCAGTCTGCGCCAGGTGTGGATTAGCTTTAGCTGTCTACCCACATGCCTTCGTAAAAAATTAGCCCTAACGCTTGTTATGCCTCATTTTACTTATGGTAGTCTCGTTTACAGTGGGCTTGATTCTGTATGTCGAAGAAAACTGGTAGTTGCTTTTAATGATATGGTGCGCTACATTTTCAAGTTTCCGCGGTACGCTCATGTATCTGAATACGCAACATCACTAATTGGATTTGGAACCTCGATTGAGACTTATCTTGATCGTCGTAGACTAATATTCTTACATAAGCTAATTATAGGAAAAACCCCAATGTATCTGCATGAGAAACTGCACCCTGCAGTCGGCCAGAAATCTTCAACTTCTTGTTCCGAGGTGTGCCTCTCGATATGGTGAGCGTTCTTACTTTGTCCAGACTATCCGCGAATGGAACTTTTTCCAAGCAATATTCAGCGCATTGGGTCCAGCAGGGATTTTGCCAAGTTATTAGAGGACTTATAGTTTAGAAATGGCCTTCATATTTTAGAATAGTTGTAGTGTATTTCATAAATCTTAATACAGATAGTTTAGTAGTTTAGTATATTTAAGAATTGAACTGAATTGAAGTTTTCTATATTTTTATTTTTATTTTATTTTTTAATTTTTTATTTTTTTACATTTGCTACACATTTCCTTGAGTAGTACTAACATAAGATGTTGTAATCTTCAGTACGGCACCAAATAAAGAATTATTATTATTATTATAATAGCTCAGGACGCTGAAAGATTTTTAATGATGTTGAAAAATTCTATGTACTGTTAAGTACGTGAGAGAGGGTGCCGGGTTTAAGAGACAACTCAGTTTGGTCAGTTCAAAAATATAAAATTTTATTTGCTCATATTCTATAATTCAGTTCTTACATCTAATATCACAATACATTATTTTATCTTTCTTCACAACACTCCTTATAGTTATAATTGTTTTAAAAATGCAATAAAAATTCAAAATAAATAATTAATTAAAGAAAAAATTCAATGTAAAATTAGTTCATTAAAATTTCATTGGTCTAGTGTTGTGTGGCGCTAACGTGCCCTAGTTCTATAGTAATAAGACAGAATTAGCTTCTGATTAGGTTAAGATTGCTCAGAACTGACTCCAAGGATTAGGTCTTTATCAGATCAACTCTGATTTGGAATTGGGTTATTTCACTGGCCAGTCAGATTGGTGAAAAAATCTATATACCGAATGAATTGAAATCTCGCCAGAAGACGAAATTCGGTCTCGTCTTCAAAATGGGACGACATATCATTATCTAACAACATTAGGACAGAATTTACCGTCTTTTTCAAATATATTACTTGATTAGATCGCTTTCCTTGAAGTATCTGGGCTTAAATAATAATAAGACTTTATCACGGTCGGTATTTCATATATAAAGTTTAGGCAAAGTGCACATTGAACAAACTTAGTGGTACCATCTGATAATTCAATTGTAAGTTTTTGTTGTAAGAAGTAGTAGTAATAGTATTTGTTTTTATGTTAATTTACATTGCCAACGTTTAACTTGTTTAGTGTGCAGTTCGCCTTATGCAGCTCTTATCATTGCTGGTAGCCTTTATACCTCTTAATCCCGAGTTAAGCTTATAAAGACACCCATAAATTCTATATATTTCACATAAGACTTTTCTATAGGATATACATAAAGACCTAGGGAGTATCTTCCATTCGAGACCGCATAGAGGATTATATAACCCAAAAGCAATTAGTCATAGATTTAGTAGTATTATAAAAGACGTTCAAAGTTATATAAAAGGAGATAACGTCAGTTCAAATCATTGGATCTGGCAACTCTGTAAAGTAATGGAAGAGTAACTTTTTCGAAAAGAGCTCCGCCAGGAGCTGCAGGCTGCACATAAGTAATGAACCTTACACAACTGCAAAAATCCTTTCAGACCTTGAACTAAAATTCGATAAGCGTTTCCTTCCCCTGCGCTAAGAAATATACGTACTATGTATAAGGGCAGTAGTGGTACCATATATGCGCTATATAGTTATAAAGTTCTTCTATAGTTCTTTAACAATTTTCTATTTCATAACTAAGGAATTTCAAAGGCTTATGAATAGATTTTGTATCATGTGGCATCTGTTTACTATACATTTGTGAGATTTCAAAAAGTAGTTAAAATTGTGGACTTAGTAGTAAAATTTTTACCCTCGTGAAGTGCTATAGGATTCAATTTCGGAGCTATTATTATTTACGATGTTCTTTCGGAATTTAGTTGTTTTTATAAGATTCGATTCATTCGTATTCAGCCTGACCCAGGGAAAGGCCGCAGAAGCACACAGAAAGTGCTTGGTTGTGACAGACTATCTTTCCAGCCTGGATAGACACTCAGGTCTGTCAAAACAACTCCCTTCTTTTTTAGATGAACGTAAAATGAAGTGTGACCGCAATGATAATTCTAACCACAGTTCTGCATTGTTATCTTCCGAGCCTCAAGAGAAAGTTAGTGAAATTCCTATTAGGCCCTTAAAGAAAAAAAATATGTATACCTGCAAATGCTCAGGTTCGCCCATTGCTGTTAATGCTTCATACGAACATCCGCTTTGATCAGAGATCTGATCACCGAGAAGGAAGGAAGAAATAGAACCGGACCTGGTTAATAGTTCAGTTTTCCCATTTTCATGATACCCATGTGCCCGGGTACTCATTGTAGGGACAGCTTGTTGTGGATACACAACAAATCTTACTTTCTCGAAATCTTTCATTTAAATTTTCTTGAAATCTGGTATCTCTGCTTACAAGAAATTGATATAATTGAACTTTATACAAAGAACCAGAAGTATGTATGCATGGTCAAAAGACGAAAAATATGATTTCTCCAGTTATCAAATAGACTTAGTGAAACAAAACCATTGTAGTTATTTAAAATTCACAGCACGAGGTAGAAATGACTTGAATAAATGAATCATCAGCCAAAACCATGACGATATAAACAACAACATTTTTAGAGAATTGCAAATCTAAATTTCTCTCACTCTCATTAAAAAAAAAAAATTCTCAACTCTCTTAACATACAGAATAAGTACCCTGAAGACTCTAAAATAAAACAGATTCTATGGAGCTACTTTTTCAGACCATATTCTTCTTAAGAAAATTGACGATGAGACTATAAAAATAAAATGAGATTATGGAAAATCCCCTTGGACAATTAGTGACATCCCATGCATTCTTACTCGTCTCATAAATTATACTGTTATAGGTACCTCCTTTGTATACCGAGCATAGTAACCATAGAATTCAATTCGTGGTATAAAATATCTTTTCATGGATTTAAGTAGCAAATAAATCTTTTAGGCATACACCTTTTTTTTAGCGTATGATGTACCTATCCTGCTCCCACCCTAAAACATAAAAAAAAAATCATCTAAACCAGAGGACACTTAGGCAAATATATACTACATTTCCGCCTTTACTTCACTTCAGAATCTGCTTTTGGGACAACGCATTAAACTATGTATAAAGACTAGAGAGACATCGTGTCAAAATCTGTAATCTGCGGGGATCCCCTAATACCATTTGTCCCCATAAAAACAGTAAGATCCAGCAAAAAATAAAATATTGTAATGTCACATACACACACATACGTTGTAGAGGTCAGAGGCTACCAGATCTAGTAAGAAGTCATTCCTTGGATGCTAAACGAACCTGAAACAGTAACCCGTAGAGAGCGAAAAACTAACAGCACAAAAAGTGAACAACCCAATCTCTTTCCTTTTGGCTATTTAAGGAGCCCTTGAAAGGAATAAAAAAAAAAACAGAAACACAAAAACAAAAACCCCAGAACAGATCCAAGGCCACACAGCATTTCAGAATACAACAGTAACAGCAGTAGCAGCAGCAGTATAGTAGCACCCACCCGGAAAGATATGTAAATTTAGATATCACAAGTCAAAATGATGCTCCATACAGCATCCACATTGCCGCGGGAACGTGGTAAGATTTCGGCACAACTGAATCACTTAAGTCAAAGAAAGGGCTCCACCCACACATGATGTCTTCCTCCAATCCATGAACGCATGTGAATATAACCCATACCCCCGATACTTGTGTTCCCTCTCGCTGGAAAAATACCCGACCCGCAAATAATACAGCAGCAGCAGCAGCAGCAGCAGCATCAGCATCCAGCAGTTGGGATCCGTATCCAACACTGCATTAGCATAATTTTTTATGGAGCATCACATCTGCCAGAGGGAGAATATGTGCGAGTAAAATATGTGTGGCATTCACAAAGGTTCCCATAAAAATGGGGTAATACTCCAGAGAAACTGTTCAGGGAATGGAAAATCATCGGATGCCGAACAAATAAATAAAAAAAATAAAAATAAAAAACACAAAACGTTCGAAAGACGAACGAAAGGGACAACAGAAAATAAAAAACACGCACAAAAGGGGGAGGAAGGTAATGGTTGGTCTCGATTGGATTAGAATATGTTTGGGGGGAGGGGGGTTTGTTCCGGGAATATGTGAGTGAAAAATTTAAAACCAACGAAACGTCAGGACTATAATGAACCATTCAGCATATGAGTGTACATACGCATAAATGTACGTACATATATGTAAAGAACTCATTTTGATTACAGTTATGTTAATATAAAGAATTGGAAATAGAATGGTGCAATTCCGTAAGGAACTTCCTGTCTTAATGTAGGATCATGATGGACTTAACTGCATGACCAATAATCAGATAAGCATGTCGCATCTAATTTTTTATATCTTTAATGAAGAAAATTAGAAAATAGTAAAGGTCTTAAAATAGATCTCTGCGTTATTCCATCTAGTAAGAAAAATAACCAAAAATCGATTTTTTGAGTAAGCATTTCATGTTGACTTGATCGCGCTGAATTTTCCAAAAAGATTTCTTTGAACCTTCTTAAGTTTTGTGGGCGAAAAAAAATACATGAAATTTTTTTCTGTTTTTTTCTTTCAAAAAGTCACACTTTCCTGACGGATGTCATTGGATATGCTCACAAGGTGACCCTATGTTGGGTACCATAAGGATATCTCAGTCAACGAGATGGCTGTGACTTATGTGAAGATCCCAATCGGATCATTAAAAGGGGAAATTGTCAAGGGCGGCTATCAAAAGGCAAGCCTCTGGTACAGGGCCGGACTGGTTCTTCAAACCGGCCCAGGCAAATGACGTCAAAGCACCGCATAAGGGTCAAGTCAAGTCTTATTTGCGTTGTCGTAGTTTCCCTCGATGTTTTCTCTATTTGTCCTCATTTGTTTGTTGGGGCTCATTTTTAGCCCTCAGTTCGGTTTGATGTCGTCTTTTGTCCTTTTGTTGACAGGTGTCCTTTGTGACTTTCTAACTTTCCGTTTAATTGTCTTCTTTTGGTTTACAGCTGATGCACTTTATCAGTCGTACCTTCAAAAACGTCCTTTATATAAGAGGCAAATAACCCAAATTATTAGGCTCAGTTCCTACTGAACCGAACACATGGAGAGCATGACAACTTTTCCTATGAATATTAGATTCCATACGAAATACCGAGCCACTAATCAGAAATGTTAGATAAAATTGGCTTTTTTTCTAGAATTTGCAAGATTTAATAAAGAAGAGGAAGAAACAAATTTATACAGGAGATATGTATGCTCAAAATATGTGTATGAGTGGTTAACCCTTTCACCATTAAAATTAAAACTAAGACAGGGTTTCTGTGTGGAAGCAGTATCCGAGAGACCAACAATTTTAACAAGAGTGAGGCAAGTGATGCACACGTTGAAACAGAGGGGCGACGCCCGTTAAAAAATAAGTAATATTAACAACATTTGTATTTGACAAATATCAAAATTTTTGAGTTATAGCAGCATATTTAAATAAATTTTTGTTCACGAACCAACCGTGATCCTGACATGGGAAAAATTTTTGCTAGTGCTACTACAAAATTTGCTAAAGATATGGAATAAGAAGCGACTCGAATGCTTTAAATCACAAGATGAGGACCCCAGTTTAGTATTGCCACAAAACAAAAGCTTCGTATACCAATTTTTGAATGGATTGATGTTCTTTTATTCTAACTGACATGGTTTCCGGATATTGGATTACTTTCTGGCAATCTTCTTGGCAAAATAGACGCCGATAGTCTGAGAAAAGCTTCTTTTGGATTTGCTTCAATCAATTAAACACTTTAGCCTCCAAGAATCCTACCTAAATGTTCAAATTGCGCTTCGAGTTTTTCTGACATTGCCAATGTGAACATCCGATCTACAATGGATCAAGAAATATTGTCGAATATGGCTGTTTTGTTAACCGAAAAAGAGATTACAAGCATTCCTAATTTTGGAATATTATAAACAAGTTCGCGACGAAAAAAGCTGCAAAAGTCCATCAATGTATAAAATCTTGCAAACATTTCAATCAAAGCATAAAATGAATATCAACTAATAATTTTAGGTGCAATAAATATTATTTACTATTCTTCTCATGATCAATTATTGTTCAACTTTGTTCAGTCAGCTGATAGACCAGGATAGGTCCAAGGATAAATAAGGTTATTTTGATAATTTTATAGATCAGGGTCGCATATTTATACGTTTGCCTCAGGCGCCAAAACGAGGTGTTATGGTTCTGTGTGATAAAACTCAGGAAAAAGTGAGATCCAACCCATTGTCCCCTACTCTTAGTTTTTGTAAATTTTTTGTAACTGCTTAGAATGTCAATTGTCTTTCACTTACTTAAATGGCCCAACAGAGTAACAAAAACAATGTCACTGCTTTTCCAAATGTGGAAATTCAAATTTTTGGGAACTTTCTTTAGTTATGTTAATCCTTCACCCTGGAAGCAACTTTCAAAAATTTATTGTTAACAGTACTAACGGACGACATTGCCAATTTTAATGAATAAATTAAAAGAAAATTTGATTTCTGCCAGTCAGAATTTTACTTTTGTGGCCGGTACTGACAGTATTCCCGTATTTTATTAGTAACACTGGAAATTTTAAAATTTTACCTAAGTAAAGGCTGACTGTAATATACCATGAGCATTGAAGTTAAGTTGCCATACTCTACTTCAAAATTGATTCACATGAAATAAAATTACTTACTTTTTTAAAAATTAGAAAATAAACACAAAATTAAAAACACATAGTATAGCAAAGCTTTGAAAGCCTTGTTGAACCCTTTTGAAAAAAAATACATTTTTCCATGCGTTTTTCGAAATAAAAATGATAAGATGCTAAAAATAATGCCAAATGCTTTTGAAACAACAAGAATACTAAATTTGCCATATACATATAATGCTATCTTGGGAACACCCACAAGTTATCTGAGTATTTTTAATTCATAGCTCCCCTCCCACCGCAACCACAACGTTCGACCAGAGTACGTGGTAAATACGTGAGATCCGACGACCACCGGCCCATCGGGCTCCCAGTCTGGCTCTACTCTGGTAGACCAGCAAGGACAAGAGAACTGCTTAATGGCAGCAGAACATACACCAGGAATCTAGTAAGGGTCATTACGGGTCACTAGGCAATAGGAGACCATGCTAGAAGGCTGGATATAGCGGTGAACAATCTCTGCAGGAGCTGTAATGACTCAGAGGAAATCGAATCCATCCAGCACGTGCTTTGCTCTTTTATGAATAAAAGAGGTAGGCTATTGGGTAGCTACTTCTTTTTAAGTCTGGGGGAGCTGCAACGTAAAGAGTTCAGATATATCCTGAGTTTTATGAGAGAAGAGAATCAGGATGGATCTAAGTAAAAAGTATTAGCTATATCCTGAGTTTCCTAAAGGAAGCAGGATGGATCTGGTACGGCTTGAATGTTTATCCCATGACGTCTAGGGGTACCAGAGTCTAAGTGATGTAGGCTAGTCGTCTAGCGGCACTCCTCTTACCTAACGTAACCTAACTTAAGGGTTACTCGATATCAAGTGTCCTCAAGCAGCATGCTCTATACATGGTTTCTGGGATGATGTTAGTGGAGTGGTAGGATATCCTTTTCGGTGCTCATCCAGCATTATTTTACAGTGACCAAGGTGCTTTATCATCAAATAAATGTTTTAGTTTTTCCGAGCATTATTGACTGCTTTTAAAATCATTATAAAAAATCATGGCTCGATAATTTTCGCGTTTTTATTCGATTTTTTGGAACGAAATTACTTTTTCTGACCACGTGGATAAAAAAAATTAGTAAAAAACGAGTTTTCAAACAAAACTGAGGCCAAGCCCCATGAAAAAGTAGAAAATAAACTTTTCTTCACATTGGGACATTTCTCCTGAATAATCTTTCTCTTCATGAATCAAATCACTTTTTTTACCTCTGATTGATCATACTGAAATATATCGGTGATTGTCAGCGAATAAAATCTGAGTCCACCTCTGTGTGTGAAGAAAAGTTTATTTTCTACTTTTTCATGCGGCTTGGCCTCAGTTTTGTTTGAAAACTCGTTTTTTACTTATTTTATTTTCTGCATTTTTCACGTTAAATAAATTGCTATTACGTGCTGCATGGAGATATTTTCAAACAATTTTATGACGGCTGAAAAGACACTGATTTACTGAATTTTCCTGATTTTCCATGTTTTCCACAGACTTTTCCTATTACTATGAAATTTTTTTTAAAAATTTACATGAATTTTCCTCGATTTTTCATCCAAGTTTTCATGATTGTTGAAGAGAAAGTATTGATGCCAGCAGGACGAAAAAAAAATGATTTCGCATAACTTATAAAACTGTTTTGTCGGATAATTTTCCGGAAAACTCGGAAAATTCCGGAAATTCCAGAAAAATTGGAAAATTCTGCACTTTTCCTGAAAAGATTTCTCACTAATCATATCGATGAAAATTTTTCCGATGATTTTTCCGCTTTACGCTCTACAACTTTGTCTTAGGTTGCAAAACGCTGAAACGCTTCCTTGGTCTAAAAAACTCCGGAAAAGCGTTTTACATGAATTTTCCTCGATTTTTTCTGCAAGTTTTCACTATTGTCGAAGAGAAAGTAATGATGCCACTTGATAGGGAACTTGATCCTGCATAATTTAGAAAACTTTTTTATCGGAAAATTTTCCGGAAAAGTCGGAAAATTCCGGAAACTTTTTTCGGAAAAATCGGAAAACTCTGCATTTTTCCTGAAACGGATTTATCACTAATCAAATTTGTACCAAATTTTCAAATGGTTTTTCCCGATTTTCCGAGTTTTCCATGGAAATTTCCAGTTCATAGATAGATTCAATTGTCACGCGACATGAATCTGTGTGCAAAATTTCAGCTCGCTGTGATGACGAAAAGTGGGTCTACGAGAGTGTCGAAAATAGTAAAAAAGAAATATCTAAATAAATAGACAGACAAATTCATGTACGAGTTAAAAGGACGGGCTGGCCTAAAAAAAAAAAGGGCATCCATTTTTTATTTTATTTTTTATATTTCGTCATTTGATTTTCGTATATTTTAGTTGCTATCCAAGCTCCAAGTAAATCTTTTTGAAATATTCACTATCTTTGGTTTTATTACTTGAAGAGAACTTTTCAAACTTTCCAAATGTATTAATAACTCTCGTCTTTAAAAATAGGACATGAATTTATACCATATATCTCCGCAACGGACCTATTTCTGACGTAATTAGATCTTATTTAAGGAAGCTTAGCAATTAATGTACAGAAAAGATAAAAATATCTATAGGCATCCAAATTTCTAGGTAGATAATACGATATGGTATTAGAAAAGGACTCTATTAACTGACAAAATTCAGGTCCGATTACTTCGCCAGTGCTATCTCTGTACCTTCAACAAATCTCATCTGATAGGAGGAAAAGCGAAAATCTTCAAGATTATGTATATCTATAGATGGACTTATGCCAAAATAATAAACGGATACTCATAAAACCACACATACACATATATTTATCTAGCTGATGTTGGTTTTGATATCAATTCCAAATCAACATTTCCTATAGCAACATGATTTCTATACTATGTCCACTCTCACCCAAAACCCATTAGAAACATTAAAAATATCTGTGGAATGTGAATTATTTTATTTCAATTTTGTCCATTAGCCATTAGGTTCCGGACGTAACTACATATTCCATTAGAGAATTGATGTATACCTATGTGCACAAGTCTAATATTCAACTTAGCAACCAAAAGTACGACAGGTATCAGGCAATCCAAGACTCCGACTCCACTTGAAAAGGTGAAAATGACAACAAATCACAAACAAAATGACACTCAAGCAAATACATATCAGCTGTCAAATCAATCAGACTAATGCCCGTCATATCAGAGCAGTGCAATTGTATGTCTGGAATTCCTGGAAGATATAATTTTTCCATTCCATCGAACAAAAGATATCTCAGCATTTGACTATGCTTCTGGACTATAGACATAGGTATAGAGACTCCAACATGATAGCAATATTCTCTAGACAGACATGGTATGATCTGATTGACGTATATAGGCGGCGGACAAGAGTAGAACGCTGCACCTGTAATTGTCGCAAAAGTTTCTATGGCTTGTCACGTAACAATTGATCGGGTTTTTGGCAAAAGAAAATAACATGTACCACAACTTGATGAAAATTGACATGTAGAGATACCCACTTGCCTACCCATCTACCATCGAAAAGAGCCAACCCCAAACCAGCTAAGAAGATACCCAAAATCGAAATAAAATACTTTGGTTCCCCTTAACCCCAACAGCTCCATCGATAGTAGGTAGATAATATATGAAAGTGGCTCCAATATCCTTTCAGTCAATTTGTTTTGTTGTTGCGGTTGTTGTTGTTGTTGAGTCCTTATGAATATTGGAAAAAAAGAATACGAAAGGAGAGTTCTGCCCATCCTCCCCCACCTCCCGACATATAGATGGAATCCAATGCGCATCCAATTACACCACTCGAAGATATCGCCGATTTTGAATGAGCTCCTTTTCAGCCCTTTACTTTTATAAGTATAAAAGGGGTTCCATTTCTCTCCACGAACACGGGAGCGCTGTGCCGCCAATCAAATGTTATCGGTAAATTATTCAGTGTTTGTCTTCTGTTTATTTTTATCTTCTCTGCTAACTGCAAATGTACATAATTTCTTGAGGTTCTTGTCATTCGATGGCGGACGACGGCGACGGCGACGGACGTAATATGGTTGTAGGTAAACGTTACGGCAAAACATCACGCAACCATTCAACCGAATAATTTTATGGTTGACGTGAATTTTGTCAATTTATGGAAAAGCGTTAAACGGGTTAATGGCTGTATTTCCGTAGAAGTTAGTGACTAAAATAATTTATGTCTTTTACAGAGTGAGGAGAGTCATAAGAAAAATGGAAGGGGGGTTGTGATGGGAGTGGGGGCTGGGGAATCACTTGTTCTACAAGACTTGCCAGTTTTTTTTCTGTTAATAGCAATTTGCTGTAAGCATTACACCCCCACTCTTCAATAGTTGATTTTTTTTTTTTAGAAATTCGTGGCTTATGCAATTATGGAAAATTATACATAGATGGACTTTTCCCTAAATATGTGATATACCTAACTCTAGGATGTTAAGTCACTGAGTAGTTTATCTTATGAGAAAGTGGTGAGGAGGAGGCCGACCGGATCTACATGGAAGTATACCACTTCGGCAAGTGTTCTCAATGGTTACTAATTCTTTCTTGCATCTGCCGCCGATAACCGTCTCTCATTTTCATATACCATACTATGATCCTCATAGAAGGATAACGGGATTGAGTTGATGATCATCGTGCTTCTCTCATAAAATAACAATCGTAGAAACTTGTTATGGTCGTAGCGTAGTGTATATAGCAATATGCTACACTGAATACACTAAATACACGTCTAAGCGACCCGTAGCAGCATGAAGTGGGCGCGAACAGTCTTCTGTATGGATGGAAATCGAAACGTGCCGAACGCACCCAAATCGAGTGTCGAAAGGGGACTGTGAAAAAAGAAAGGAAAGAAGAAGAGTTTTTTTTAGCGGGCTGGAAAAAAAGAGGTCTGTCGGTGAAGGTTTTTTTTTGAGAAAGGAAGTCGAGTTGAAGAGGGTTTGAAAAGTGACGTGGTGCAAATCGGAAAATAAAAATCGAATCGTGAATTATCTGATAAATCCATCCATACACGCCGTACACTTTGGCCCAAAACGAGGCATGGAGCCACGCACAAGACACGAAAGTAATTAAGACAGCATCGATAGCTGCGTCAGCAGGGGAAACCAGTGAATCTTTCCCCAAGTTCTAGAGCAGCAGGACTGCTGTATCAACATAACCATCATTAGTCCTACCACGGTTAACGAAACTCCGGAAAATCTTGAAAACGTCTATATAATAGGTACAGGTCCACCGCCAACCTCTGCCACTGAGTCCAGCCTTATTGCTAAACATGCTGGAGGAGTAAAGTAACCTGCCGCCTCCTTAGGCTAAGGAGGATAAGCCTCAGCATGGAAATTACGGCCACTCGTCAGATAGGATATTCTTCTGCGTAAACCTCGCTGTATTATTTATGTAACATGACTTTTATAGATTTTCCATATCAATCTCAAAATCATAATGTATTAGGTTAACGTCAAATTATGTTTCAGATACGAAAAAGATTAGACAAGAAGCTTCCAAAATAGAAGAACTTTTTCGGTCCTAAGTGCCGTAAAATTGACATTCCAGATTGACTAGGATATGATTACTATACTACGAAAAAGGACATATTGCCTGAACTAAAATCCTCGGTTATAGGTAGTCGCCCAAGGTGAAATTCTGAATTATCTACACCTACCTAACGTATCACGCGCCTGACATACAGGTTGCTAGCACATAGTCCACACGGCAGTAGGGCCGAATTTGATGCCTTATGCATACCAGTGTTCAATTTTTTTTGTACACAATTGACCGATAGAGTAGGCCGTCCAAGTTTTCCGTCAGGTAATTGCGTCAGAAAAGATTGTATCAATCGATCAGAGCCAGGTGGTAGGCACGTAATAAATGAATCTAGCACTGCGTGGATTCAACGACAGGAGGAAACTATAACTTTTATTTAATAGTGAATTACAGGACATCTCGGAGGGGCCTCTGCGGTGAATGCTGAGTACCGGACATACGTAAGTCATAGCCCTCGAGCATTCAATTTGTTCAAAAAATTATAATTTTCACGTGCCCACAAACTTTTCTTCTGATCGCACATATTTCAAGATATTTAGTACCGTGAATGTCTCGACTTTTAGATATTACTGTGCCCTTTGCACAGATTTGATAAGTGATCCATTCATCGTAGTCTTGCGATAGATATTCACAACTTCACCTCGGGAGCCCGAAGCTTGCCCTGACATTCAGTAAACGAGGCTGCACCTGACAACTAAGTTATGCTCTGTTGCAGGCTTCAGTTTCAGTTTTATTCAGGCGGGAATTTAGTAGTTCCCTGGAACTTGCATTTGTAATTACAGTGACATTTCTTTATACGTTGAGAAGTTCAATACCTAAGATTTATTACATTTACGTTCAGTCAGTAAAACTTTAGTTGGCTTGGAAAACATGTTCGCCTATCTTGCTAACAAAATAAATTGTCAAGATTAATGTAAAAGGAGCCCTCCATAAGATGAAGGTCGTATAGGTTCACTCCTCCACTGCAGTTTCAGGTCAACATAGGGACACTGTAAAAAAATCTGCCCTCAGTGTCGTTGGGTGGATGGGGCACGCAGCAGAAGGCAGTACATCTGCGTCTTCAATAAGGTAAGGGTAAGTGGTGTGGAGGCCCCTTCAGGGCTAGAGTGTGTGCTATGGCTATTTTGTATTGTCAGGCACGATGATTTTTTTTTTGATTATGGCAGGTGGCAGCGGCAGGATTTTGGTTAACCCCCCCCCCCCCCTATAACTCTCCCGCAATAGCCGAGGTGCTAGCGTGCCGCCCTGCAGTCAACGCTGTCCACCGAGTGATCTGTCAGCTCATCCTGACAGCTGGGACTTCACGTCCAAAAGAAATCACTCTCAACATAGTTCCATAACAAACTTAGCAGTGATAATCTCCAACTAAAGAAGAACAGTAGAAGACTGTACTAGCAGGCCCTGTACGAGACACTTTTGTCTTCATTCCTATACAAGATATCGTCGTATTGATGGGTGGTATGAATACTCAAATCAGCCTTGTCAAGATCTTCTACAAAATTTTACTGAAAAACAAAGAAGGACCCAAAATGGCACCCATAATATTTCGGTAGAATTTTGCAACTTTCATGAGTGGACTGTGATTTATAATAAAAGATGTTTACGTCGAATCCTTAAGATTTACTGGAGATTCTGAATCTCAAACGAAGAACTTTGAGATGTTCAAGGTAAAATAAGAACAACGTAGAAATAAAATTGAGTTCGATGAGACACACAACTTCAACATCGGAAGTAGACCCACTATTGGATGAAACTGAAATGGAACAAGTTATACAAGGTGATCTAGAATCACTTGGAGAAATATCGATTTAGGAGAACATGAAGTAAAATAACAGAAGAAGTCTTCCTCCCAGCCTATATCGTTCGATGGATTAAAGAAGCGTGTTGAAGGGTTGGGAACGGTAACATTTTAAATTTAAGTTGATTAACTCGATTGGTCAATTTGATGAAATCCTAACTACACTCCAGAGAAGCCGTTAACGAGCTAGTTTTGAGTTGATCTCTTATTCTTCATTTTAGGTTTAAGTCTTATATTGTCTTATACTTCTATTCATCCTGAAGATGAGTGAATGGCGAAGGGTTGGATCTACTTGTCTTGTTCAAATATCTTGTCAAATCTTAATATGGACCACAAGAAGTATTTTTTGTGTACGCATAGTTAAAGAACTAAAGTTTATGTAGGAATAAAGCATAGCCCTTCTACTATAACTTCGTCATTAAGTATAAAAATTGTTATCATACGTACCTGTATGTTTTTGACAGCCAACAATATTTTCTTATCAGTTCTATAGTTCTTAGTCCGCCTTTTATTTCTATCAAAGGAGGATATCAGCCATTATTTATTTATTTATTTATTATTCTTAGTCTACAGATTACAAAATCAACAGACCATACATATACTAAAACTAAAATTTTGTTTTGGTAAGAACATAAACTAAAACTAACCTACTATGTAATATAAAAATATGAACATATTTAATATTATAATCATAGCAAACTTTCTAGAAAGTCTGAAACAGAGGCTTTAAAAGAAACTCTATCTTGACTAAAGTCAATTATGCTGCTACACAAATTAAACTGCCGAATACAACGACTTAATGGACTACTGAGGCCATAATTTGTTCTATGGAAAGTTTCAAAAAGAATGGGGCGCAGTCTTATCTGCTTAGATGGCACATATAAATGTATATAAGCTTTAAAATATCAGGAGAAATAATCCTGTTTTCAATAACATCTCTAATAAACATAGTATTAGAAATTTTTCGTCTAAGAGACAGTTTCTGTAAGCCAATCAACTGGCATCTGGCATTAAAAGGAGGTAAATCACCGGTCCAATTAAGTCTGTTAGAATGCGTCACATAGAACGGATCCCATACAACCGTCCAATATTCCAAAATAGGCCTAACTAAAGCTGAAAATAATGCCTTAAGCGTGTATGGATCAGTGAATTCACTAGCCCGACGTTTAACAAAACCAAGCCGAGAATAAGCTTGACTTACTACATAATCAATGAGGTAGGAGAAAGTAAATTTATTATCTAGAATAACACAAAGGTCCGAAACAATACTATATTTTTAGGAATATTAATTCCATCGATATACACTTCAAAATTAATTGATGATACTTTTATAGTAGCCATGAAGTGTTTACATTTAGAAGAATTTATCAACAAATGATTAAGATGACACCATTTCGCAAATTTATCGACTTCTGATTTGAAATTGGATACTTGAGACATATCAACAATTTCCATGAAAATTTTTAGATCATCAGCAAAACCTAGAACAGAGGAAAATTCAAAGATGTTAAAGACATCGTTGATAAATATAATAAAAAGAAGGGGCCCTAGATGGCTCCCCTGAGGCACACCGGAATGTACCAAAATCGGCCGAGAATACACCTCGTTAATTTTGATAATTTGTATGCGATTAGTCAAGTAAGAAGCGAACCATGCAAGAAGAGCAGAATGGAATCCAAACGCCTCAATTTTGTGCAAAAGCAGGCGAATATTGACCTTAAAAAATGCTTTTGCGAAATCAGTATATAGAGTTACAACCTGACTACCTTGTTCTAGGACATTTAAGCAAAAGTTGACATAGGAAACTAAATTGGTTGTTGTAGAGCGTCCTTTTACAAACCCATGTTGGTGTATAGAAATATACTCCTTAACTATAGAAAAGAAATTTTTTCAGAGATAATACTTTCAAATAGCTTCGGAATTGCAGAGATTTTACAAATAGGGCGGTAATTACTGGCACAGTTTTTAGCACCCGCTTTATGTATAGGACGAACGAATGAAATTTTCCACTCATTGAGGAACAGTTCCGAATATAATGACAAATTAAAAATATATGAAAGAGGCATCGAAATAGGATCACGGCATTGACTTAGAAATATCGCTGGAATGTTGTCAGGACCAGAAGAGTAGCTGCACTTAGCATTGGCCAATGCTAAGTTTACATCCTCCGTAGACACATACATTGAACCCAAGTTGACCCGTGAAAAGATATGTGTGGTAATCTCAGTGTCAATGGGAAAGCCTAGATCCTCCACATATACTGACTCAAAGTATTCCGCAAAAAGGTTACATGAATCTGAAATATTATCTGCAGTTTTATTCTTAAAGCCAATAGAAGAAGGAATTCCATACGAATTACGCTTACTGTCTAGAAATGACCAAAAAGCTTTTGGATTTATCTTTATACTAGCCTCCGCCGATGCCAAATATTGACTATACAGAAACTTATTTAAGAAATCATATTCTTTCCGCAATCTTTTAAAAAGCATGTGATCCTCAATCACACCAGACAGTTTGTGCATTCCTCAGTCCCTTCAACCTATAGTTCATCCACGGAAAACCAGAATTATTTCCCCTTCTAGTGAGAGGAACATACAAAACAAACATGCTGTAAAGGACTTCCAGAAAATATGAATAAGCAGCACTTACAGTATTCAGGGAAAACAAAGATTCCCAATTATGCGCACTTAAGGCTTCATTGATAGCAGCATAATTGGCTTTCCTATAATCATAAAAATAAGACAATTTGTTTTGTTCAATAGCATTAGAGGAAGAGCTCGAAAATTCAACAAAGTTAAAATTTAAATCGATAGCAATATGATAATTTGATAATAAATAACAAGCTTCAACTACAGTATAATTCAAATTATCACTAATAAAAACTAAATCGAGAAGCCTATCTATGGAGTTTGTAACATTATTAACTTGGACTAGATTCAAAGAAAAGAGACCATTTTTGCGTTCAGCGGAACCAGGACCTTATCATCTTCATTCCAAGACCACTGTGAGTTTCCAGCATTAAAATCACCAAAGACGCAGACCTGATCATTCGCCAGCAGCATATATTCAGTCAACCAGTTGATATTATCAATATGTTTTTCATATATTTCTACTGACGAATTAGGAGGAATATAGGAGACTAGGCAATAAAGAACCCTTTTTCCCATAGAAATACGGACACAAATCTGCTCAACTTCGAACGAAGAATGTGGCAAAGATACCTCACGAGTATGAAGAGAAGAATTTATCGCCAACAAGACTCCACCAAAACGACTAAAACCTGAGTCTAATGATCGATCTTTACGAAACACTATATGAAGTTACTGCTGAAAATCTCCGATGAATGTATGGAATCATGAAGCCATGTCTCCACCAAGGCGATTATATCGTAGGAAAACTGAGTCGAGCCAATATAAATATCGTTAATCTTAGTCCGTAAGCCACTGACATTTTGAAAATAGCATGTTAATGAAGATGAATCAATAGATAATTGAGAAGCTTCTTCTGAGCTTTTCTGAGTTAGCAGTGGCACCGCAACTTCGTTTTTTGTCAGATTTGTAAATCTATGAACAATAACTCCACAGGGCCAGACATCCTGACTCAGCAATCTGCTTAGATGATGTAGAATTCTGTTTGGAAGAATTTTTGCTATATTTGTTTTTAGCACACTCAGTAGGCGATGTCGAGGTCAATGCACTCCGATGAGCCACTTGAGGCAAGGTTAAGGTCATAGAATTATTAGATAAAGACATATACAGGGTGATTCTGATCAAGATACCTTCCGGTATACCACGCGATTCCTTGAGGTAAGCTGATCAAAAAATTGGTGGGGGGGGGGGGGGGTCGGTTATGTGGAACAATTTTTTGATCAGCTTACCTCAAGGAATCGCGTGGTATACCGGAAGGTATCTTGATCAGAATCACCCTGTACTTAGCAAAATCTTGTCTTAAAGATCCAACTTCAGAGGAAAGCGACGATATTTTCTCCAATAAACTGCTGTACGGCACATCAGTACATACTGAACACCTCCCACAAAACACCAGGGTTATTATTTATAAGCTTAAGAGCTAGATCGTCCAATTTAGCACACCGCTTATGAAAACCGCGACAACATAAAAAGCAACTGATACTTTTATCGAAAAGTTCCCCAGAACATTTTCCACAAAAACCCGACATTTCACTCTAGTGATACGCCAATTTCAGCACGAGTAAAATTAAACACGTCCGATACCGACAAGAGCACAGGCTACTGCCTTTTAGTTTCTTCTTCTTTTAAAGTTAGTCACCATGAATTACACATACCAACTGCTGAAAAAATCAGAAATAAACAAAGTCTACATTTAATATTTAATTTATAATAACATTTTTTTATTTCCTTTTATGTCCTCAGAAGTATCTAATTCACACACACACATATTTCCCCATCCCTTTGTAAAAAATTCTGTGTACCCCACCCACTGATTGCAATACGTACCCCCACACTCTTTTTTGCACACCCTGCGTATACATGTTCACCTCTCTTTTATTAGCAATTTCGTCCAAATCCTTAATCCTAACTCCTCTGAACTGGCCATTACTTGTGTCCGTTGTCTTCGTCATCCGCACCCTTACTTTACTTTAGACTATTCCATTTCCCTTAAAGTCTCCATTTACTTTTTCAAGTCTAGAAAGGACATTTCGTTTTTTATTTGATACTTTTTTTTTCGTCCTATATGCGTTAGATCTATCTCTGTAAAAGCTATGCCCGACAATAGTTATATCACCCTATCTCACCACACAATTCCCTTCCAATACCCGACTTGAATAAAAAAAAAAAAACAAAAACTTGGTTGAGCTTGTGGTCCTGCCATCGCCGAATGTCGTCCATAAATCATTGAACTTACTGTTCACTTTTTTAGTGGTTTTCTTATATTTTTATATATACCAAAAGGCGAGTTCTCTAATGTTGTTTCTGCTGCATAAATGTATTTTGTATATGTCCTCCAACATACAAGGAATCTCCCCTTTTTTCCCGTATAGTTGCTCCAAGAAAATACGTGCGGAAATCAAAAGGGAAATCTCCAAAACACTTACAGAGCCTGACACAGAAGCTTTATAGGAATGATAAGTGGTGGTAGGCTAGCGATAGTAAAAATGACAAAAAGTTACTAAAGATTCAAGAATTATTGTCCATGGGGTGATGAAGGCTGCTATTATATATATGTTTATATAAAAACATTTTTTTTTGTATATATAATTTTGAGAAGGTCTATGCAGAAAATCCTTAAGAAATCCTTCAAAATATAAGTCAACGAATAATTCCGCGTTACACAGTCACATCGTAATTGATATCAATATGGCATCATAGAAAATTTTAAATCTATGAATCGACAGGACTAATTAAAGCCAGGCTACTATAACAGTAAAAATGTCGCCTATATATCTAATTTAAGAATTTCAGATTAGACAAATGGCTTACACCTTTACAATGCACTCAATTACGTATCAATTCTCTAATCTTAGTGATAAAAGTATACAAAACGCAATCAATTAAGGCAAAAAAAAAAAATAAAGAAACTTTGAAAAACTACTACAAAACAGCACGAATCTAATTGAAAATAACCCCAGAAACAGAGGGCTAGCACGGCATGCCAACAAATTAAAATTCCGCTGACCTGTGGCGTAAAAGAGTCCAAAGAGTCCGAAGTACCAAGCTGTGACCAACCAATCGAATAATTTATAGGGTGATCCAGAAAACCTGACATCTTATGCAATGTGCACGCTTGCAGTATTTTTTTTCGCTCTTTGATGAGATCAATCGGCGTTCTGTAGTTATAGGTCCTCCTTGGAGATAGGAAAGAAAAAAAAGTGCCAGGCCTATTCGAAGAGTTCAGGTTCCTGGAAAATATATCCTTTGAAATGGTTTGAGATGTCCGTCGTCTTAGACTAAGAAATAATTACACAATTAAGGATTGTTTAGGGCACATTCTTTCTCCTTTTTGATCTTTATTTTATTTTTTTTCTAATCATACAAATAACATCTATAAGGGGTGGCTTAGCAAAGGGTGTTCGAATTGATGCGCAGGTGCAAACAGTTATTGGACATTCTGGCGACTTAAAATTTTCCGAAATTTCTAAGAAAGTTGATGATAGTTTTATAGTTTGTCTGTATAATTACAGTGATATCTGAATAAAAGGGTTAATTATTTTTCTGTTATACAAGTATAATTCGATAACCATACTCAAAAATAAAAAAAAAGACATTTCAAACCAATCAACACAGTCCTTAGGAAATAATATATATCAACCCTTTTCACATATATACAGAGATATTCATTGAAGTGTCATTACAACCAATTACAACCCCCCATTCTAAATGCGATTACAAACAATATAATTGAAAAAGCCATTTTTTTTCATGTCAAGTAAACCCTTTACCACACCACTTCTCACATCAACCCTATCGCAAACAAATCATATCACTCGTCTTGTGGCATAGTCAACAATCCCCGCGAATAAGGAAAAGGGTTGCACGATCAATTAAGCATCTATCCCTCTCACCACAATCGAGGGTTTACTTTGAATGTAGTATGTCTCAATTGTCAAAAACATTGCTATAACACAAAACATTTGACATTTGAAAGGGTTACCGTTGACAAGACAAAAAAATAAAAATAAACATGTTTTGAAGTTTGAAGTGGAAAAGGATTGAAATGATCCTTTAGTTCCGGCTTAACAATTTTAGGTTTTTTGATTCTCAAGCCAATTACACTGCGATTCGTCAAACCCTAATTGGGGGTAATTTACAGCCAATAAAAGGGTTATCGATTTTTTTTGTTTTTTTTTTTGAAAAGGAAGGGTTGATTTTGTGGGATCTTATTTTGGTGTTATTGTTTTTGTTGTTTTATTAGTCGTTGATGATCATCACATGAAAGTTGGAAATATGTCCATACTATAAATGTGAGATCTAGTCTCAAACGTGAGAAGGGGGCCGGTTAGAAAAGATAACTCAGTCTATTTCAAAATGCAAAATATAAAATTTATTCAATACAATTAAACTTTTAACACTAATATCACATAAATTCAAATCAGACTAATACTACTAATTCAATAATTCAAATTCAATAACTAAGATTGAAAAATATATATGAAAAAAATTCAAAAAAAAAATGGTTCAATTTTGACTGACATCGCGGAGTCCGCCACGTTCGTTTTATTCTTTCTGAAAAAAGAAGAGGAAGAAAATTAAGTTTCTACAGATTATATTTCTGTGGAATTATATGACAGCGTGTACTCTCTGAGATAGCACGATTAAAAGATTACAACGCGTAATGCCCATAATGGCAAAATGAAGGATGCTGCAGCGTGTGGGTGCAGGTGTCGTAATGAGATCAAGTTTTCAGATTAAACTCTGGAACAGAATAAACTTCTGCATGGAGGATAGGAAATAATATTCAGATTAAAATCTGAAACAGAATTATACTTCTGTATGGAAGATAGGATTCTTGTTTTCAGATTAGACTCTGAATCAGATGAACTCTGAGCAAAAAATGCTCTTCTGCTCAAGTCAAGTCAAGTCAAGTGTTCTTCACACGCGATTAACGAAATAAAACGAATTATGGCGAATTTATTACCGAACCGATATTCCGGGATATTTGAAAATGTTTACGTACAGGCTTTAATTTTGGCCTAGAATTCACTTTTGTCTTTGATTCACTTTACACTTTAATTGTTCGAATTTGTATTAACTTAAGGTTACACGATGTCGAAATTATTACAGCCTGTTGCGCGACGGCAAGCTGTGTTCTTGTCTGTTATTTGATGATTTTGGAGTTTAGAGGAATAGGGAAGTTGGATGGTAGTGGGAAGTTGTGGAACGTTAGAGATTTCCCTAACTTGTTGTGAGTTGTAGACCGGCGTTTCTTCCAACATGGTGAGAAATATCCCGAAAGTCCAGAATGGTCCAGCGTTGATAAATCCCACGATGATCGACATGCCTGGATGTTGTCCTATCCACGATGGTGGCTTCCTGCACTAGTGAAGAAAGTAAATATTTCGCCCAGGTAATAAATGTTTCTCGTTTCCGAGGTGATTAGGTGGAGAGGTGATAAGTAGTGGTGGTTTTCAACTTGAAGTTGCGATGAAAGCTGGCTAATGAGGGGGTTAGGATGTTGAGAGATCTTCTCAAGTTGGTTGACCGCGAGAGAAAGAAAATAGTCCTCGATTGGAGTGATGTTTGCACTGTCATACAAAAAGGTGTTGGGAAAGTAGTGTCCGTCAGGTTTTCTATACACTCCTGTACAGGCCCTTAGGATCTTTCTTTCGAGGGCGCTAATTTGCTTCATATAGGATGGTGAAATGGTGTGCCAGATGGGGAAGCAATAGCATATGATTGGGCGGATGAGCTGTTTATATATAAGCAGCTTTGTATCTTTCGGGAGACCGTTTCTCCTTCTGATAATAGGGTTGAGTAGGGAGTAAGCGTAGTTTGCTTTCCTCATAGCGTGGTTGTTGAATTTCAACAGATTATTGAAAGAGACACCAAGATATTTGGCGTTCTTTGAAGCCTGGAGCTTTTCGTTATTGACCTCAATTTCTATGTTTTTGGCTCGTGTGGCGAGATTGGGTCCTCCCCTTGTGGAGGGGTTTCGGATGCAAATCATTTCAGATTTATTAAGGTTGATTTTGATGCCCCATTTTCTGTAGTACTCGTCAAGTTTGAGGACATGCCGCTCCACTTTCGTAGCAGCGAAATTGGATGACATGGAGTGGGCGTACGTAAGGGAATCATCAGCATAAAGTAGTGTGGTGGAATTTGAGTCGTTGGTAGGCTGGTCATAGGTGAAAAGATTGAAGAGAGTTGGTCCGAGGACCGAGCCTTGGGGACACCAGCACTGACTGATATTTCCTAAGATTTGACATTCTCAATTTCTATGAAGAAATTCCGGGATGACAGAAAGCTATGTATAACCCGGGTGAGATAAGACGGGAACTCGAGGTTTATAATTTTGAATATTAGCCCGTTTGTCCAGACTGAGTCAAACGCTTTCTCTACATCAAGGAAGCAGCCTACTGTCTGCTCCCTTTTGTTGAGGGCGTTTGTAGAATCAGAGAGGAATTTGAGCAAAGCGTGAAAAGTGGAGTGCTGTGGCCTGAAGCCGAATTGGGTATCTTGCCTGATATTTAGGTCGAGGCAGGTATTTTCTATGTGTTGGCGGAATGCTCTTCTGCTGCGACTCGTCGGCTTTATATAGCCGCCGCATCCAGTTATGAGCTCTCGCCTCTCGGTGTTGCCCTAGCGACGTTTGTTGAATTTGATGACTGAGGCGAATTCAAATGATTTGACGTAATGTCATTATGTGACATTACGAAATTTAAATGGGCGCGTTCACTGCCACTTCGGTAGCGTAGTCGTTGTCGTAGTGTAGTTCTGTCAAACCGACTACGATCGACTATCCTCCTGAGCGTAGTGGAATGTAGTGGACTATTTGGTACATTCAAAGTGCGGAGTGAACGATAGTCGTAGTCAAACGTAGTTGTTTACTGTCAAAATTGGCGGAGTGAACGCTCAGTAGTGACTCGTAGTCGACAAAAAGTCACTATTTCGGTGGCAGTGAACGCGCCCAATATACGAGATGGTGGTATACTTTTGAGGTAAGTTAAAAGTTTTATACAATTTTTGTTATGAATAATAATATTTTTACATGTTTCAGGTGTTAAACTTATTTGTTGGAATGTTTGGACATCGCTGGATGAACGGAAGGAAGTTCCCAACTAATAGATAAGTGCAGTTTTTGTTAATTTCATTTAGACATTGGTTCTTTGTGTTTTTTTTTCTTTCTTTTTAGGAGGTGTTGTTTCGTTGATGGAATTATTTGGGGCGTATTTCCGACGGTGGACTGAACAACAAAGTTCTAAATGACTACCTACTTTCGTTAATATTTGCACTATTACTAGAAGATAAAGACATAAAGACGAAGTATGGGCAGATACGTACCAGGATAGACCAAATATTCTCCGTGAGAATATCATCCGGAATAGGCCCGTGTCTGTCCGGTTACATTATACGTTCGATATGAAAGCTCCTTTGTTCTACCTGCCGCAATACGTGCCTGTCACGATACATGTCTGTAGATCACTGACATGTATAATATGGACTGACTCAAAACCATCGAGAAATGCCTCCCATATCATGAAACAGAAATCTATATGTGTGCGTGCGAGTCCGTTCTCAACAATGTTTTATATTGTTTCTTATGGAAAAGTGCCAGACATTGACCTTATATGTGTTATAGAGCCCAAACTACTATCCACACAGGAAAATAGTCTTTTAGTAATTTACAGCTTGGCTCCTTACCTTCCCAAAGGCTACCCTTACTATATACCTTACGTAACAAAATAATAAAATACTCGTAGTTTTGATTAAAATTTAACCTTACCATTTTACGCTCAATAACTCTCAGCTGAGTAATAACTGCAATAGTATATGTGAAGCCAGAGTCCAAATCTGTAGGCAGACTGATTCAATATTAACAGACCACGACATATTCAAGGTTAAGATAAATTTTTATAAATTAGTTAGTTTTACATAAGAACACTGCAAATATTTTTGGAATGTTCGAACTCAGTTGGGGCTCTCATGTGGTATGAGAGAGTCTGTGTCATGTTTTGGGAAGTATTTCTCGAGGGTTTTAACTGACTACGTTCATAAAAGTAGACTCACTTTTATATAGCACTCTCTTTTGGTATAAGCACTAAGTATCAACTCACAGAGAACTGTAAACAGAACAAATAATAACGGATAGTGCCGATCCGGATAGTGTTGATCCGCACCAGGATAGCTCGAATCCGGATCTGGGTAGTTCAGATCTGGATCCGGATAGTTTGAATTCCTAAGTGCTCCGGATAATCCGGATATCAAATTAGCCGGATAATTTTAACACTAATTGAAACTGCGATATGTTGAGTTCAGTGGGTCCAATTAAGCGAGAAACACATTGCTAACTTTTCCAAACTCGACTGCAGTATAATTATAGAATCCCAATCTGGTGAACTCTATCTATCAACTTTTGCAACTCACAATAAGAACTGTGATAACTTCTATATGATAGCAGTTAACAGCTGTTGGCTTGAAAATTCCAATTATAACTTTTGACTGTAAATATGTTTCCAAAATTTTTCTAACGAATTTCCCATACACTTTTCTCCATAAACAATGCATGCACCAAATGATAACAAAAAATTATGTGTTAAAACTGACAAAGTTACAATAGAGTTGTAAGTAGACTCCAGTTTAACCTCAATCTAGTCGACCTCACCAACTTTGCCATTGTTGGGTTCTAGATAACCAGATCTCATATATTCTACAAAACTTAAAGCTATAAACGGGTCTAAAAATTATTCCCGATATTATGAACTATGAAATGAAAGTCGGCTTTTGGACATTAGTTATAGTAATGGCAGATCTAAAGCTCCTCAAATAACCGGATATTAACCTACAAAATCAATAATCTTATCTACACCTACATGTACTACTACATCCCAACTTTGGATGGAGTATTTTTAATTCTTCTTCACTCACAATAGTTGGGATAAATATTTTGTTTTTTTTTTTATAAAAATTGTACAGAAAAACAGAAATTTCATAAGATATTCGCACGTGTACTACGTATGTCCATATACTTAGCTACAGTAAAACGAACATCAATAAGGATTGGAGGCTCGAAAAATTCACATTCCTTCGAAGAAAACAAGTGCAAAATGAGAGAAAAATTACGAAAAAATAAAATGAAATAAAATAAATACGAACATTCGCAAAGAGAGGATGAGTCTGATATCTGATAAGACCCGAAAGGGGTTGCTAGGATACTCTCAAGGAAATTGTGTTAACGGATGCGTATTTATGTGCCAACTCCCCTCAGGGCAATATTCCTTCACTTCATTGGAAGGTGGAATGTGAATTTTTCCTCAAAATGTCCAAACATTGAAATTTGATGATAAAAAGAAGGAATACGAGTAGCACCTACTTTTGTAGGATAGGAAGAAAACATCATTCAGGAGCGTCGTGTGGGGGTAGTGCAGTCATCATTGGAAAGAAATCAGGATCACAGTAAGTGACGTAAAAGAAAATAAAAACAAACATCACCCGGGCAAGAAATAGAGCTCTATATAGATTTTTGGTAAACATCATCAGGCACAAACCATCTGAAGTCTATATGTATGTGGGATGATATTGTTATACATAGGTACATAAACATATACAGATCTATCAGGGAATGGATCGTCGTTGAATCCTTGAAAAAGGATAGGAGTCATGGCATTTTGATTTCAACAACAAAATGTCCGCAATTCGATTATTTTAGCTCTTTTTGTTGTGAGTATATACCACAGTGAATGCCACACATAGATCTCGTTAAGGATTTTCCTTTAATGGACATTTTCTCTCCTTTGAACTATAGACTAAAGGTAATCGAATTGCGTTTGTCGTTTAGCTTTTTGATACGTATATACATATACATACTAACTTGAAATGGAATAAAAGGGCAGTTTTAGAAGGATACATATATTTTGTACATATATGAAGGAGGTAATTTGTGGGTTAGAAGACGCAGTTTTAAGGATAAAAGTGTTCTCGTCGGGAAGAAATATTTAGTGTGTAAAATTTAAAAATTTCTTAATGGAATCATCTTTAATCTATATACGGAAGTCCAATTAGAGTACAAATACTAATGATAATCTATGTCTACATATAATAGTCCAGCTTAGTCTAGTCAATCTAGGTTAACAAATTTTTCCCATGCACTTGATACATACCTACAACATATATATGTACCTATCCTATATCATATTCCTGGGGTGGACCTGAATTAACTACGTATAAGACTTAAGTGAAGTTCGTTGTCTATATTATGTGGAATGTCATAAATCACCATATGACGTATCTGGTTCTACCGCAATTTATCATATCAGGGAAAAACTCCTTCAGAAGTCAACCGGAGAGAAAAAAAAAGAAAAAAACAGGAAATTCATATTAACGACAAGGATTACAAGGATCTACGCAAATGTGTATGGGATTAAAGCGAAAAGAGAACTGGACTCGAAAGCAAGTTTCATATATATACATATATTCGTCGGGACGAAAATTTCATCCATCCATAGGCCCGCACGAATATGAAAATCATTAAAATCACATGAGGCCTGAAATGATGATGTCCTTTGGGTATTTCGGGTATATAACTGTATAAAGATGAAGACAACTAAATAGAGATACTACTATGAGCGAACCGCCAAAAAGCACCTTACGATGAGCCATAGTAACGGTGAGAAATCGATACGGTTGAGCTCGGGCGAAGGATATTAATGTGTCAAAGTTAAGAGATGAATTGCATATGCTTTGGCCCCAGTTATGTCGACCTGATATCATTTCAACTAAGGGTCAAAGTGGAAGGAAGTCAAAAACGTATCGCGGCACATGTTCTTCTGGAATTTCTAATTCTGCATTCAATTTTGTCTTGTTGTCTATATGCTTCTTCACTAATCTTTGTTAGTTGGAATTTTTTGAATATTTTCTCGTGATAACGATTTTTTGTTTTGTTTTTTTTTTGGTTTGAGCTTCCTGGATTTGAAGGAATTATCTAAGTGTATATGTGTGTGTGTATGCTCGTAAATAGGAAATGGGTAAAAATTATTTTGTACTATGAAATTTTGTGATTTGGTGGGTGCAGGAAAGGAATGTGCCCATGTTGTATATGTTGTTTTTTTTTTTCGTTCATGACTTATAGTCAAAACCTGATGAAATGATGAACAAAAATAATTGAGTGACATTTTTACACATTTATGGACATTTATAATATAGAATGCATTTCATAACACCTCATAGGACACTGCCGAAACCAAACTTACTACCAAACTTTAGATTGTGACCAAGACTTCATCAGGTATTAAGTTGGTTTCTTTCCTTCGTTTAATGATGTTACGTTACCAACGATTGCTTCCAAATGCTTAATGGAGCTATGTAGATGTGACGAACATGGTTGTATTAATGGCGAAATGGTTTTAATGAATGCCAATATTTGGCTTATGAACAATGTCTGTGAGTTTATTATATGGCAAATGTAAGGTGTCATCGTACAATAAATGAAATGAACAATTTGGATAAGAATCCAGCAGTTATTTAGGGCCGGTTTCACAGTTCAAGTTTAAACTTAAGATGTGGCTTAAACTCAGTTTATCTCTTCAACACAGTTTCACAGTGGTAAGTTATACCTCGTTTAAACTTAGTTTAAACCATCAAAATTGAGCGTTTAAACTCAGTTTATCTTTAAATGTGAATGAAGTGACATTTTGTGCGTTTCAAAGCGTCTACTCATTTTCGTAGGTTTAATAAATTTTATTTTATTTTTTATTTTATTTTTTTCACTTTCGTAGGTTTAATTAATTAATTTTTTTGTTATAACGATTTGGCCGGTAATATTTTGACAGTAAATGACTCACAATAGTTTGCTAGTTCACAATTGTACAGAAAATAGCTTGATAGTTCACAATTCCATAGTGCTGCCATATTAAAAAAGGTGCAATACTGTGAAACTCATTTTGGTTTAAACTCAGTTTAAACTACGTACGAAGTTTAACTAATCCTGAGTTTAAGTTCGAACTGTGAAACTGGCCCTTAGGCCTGTTTATATTCTAAATTCAAGCGGATCCATAAATAGTTTTGTGATATGGTGATGCGACCAGATCCTTGAAATAATCTAGGAACTTATCTCGTGAATTATACATAAATATTATCCAATTTATGTTACCTGTCTTGTTTCGTATGATGACCAAGGACTAGAGTAGAAGAAGGGACTGCAAGTTAAGTAGGTAGAACTTCTCGGAAGTTTTTCCATATATGTTGATCATGTACAGTGATGTTTTGCGGTATACTCTTATCCTCGACATCACAATTGTTATGGCCTCATTTATTTTATTGTCTGCTGCAGTTATCGAATTACTTTTGCAGACGTTTTCTTTTTATCGGTAAACTGTTAAGAATCTTACAAAATTGTGTCAATTACTCTTGGAGGATATGCTAAATGTTCAGGCAAGTGTCGGAACCGTCGACCATGTTAGATCTTTGATAAAATCTTTGCTATATAGGTTTTTCGTCAAGTGAAATAAATTTCTTAAGTTCATATGAAGTTGGTTGTATTCTTTTACTTTTAAGTCGACAAATTCAGGAAATCGCCTTATGTCTTGTGTGGAATTAAAATTTCGTTGACGGTTGGATCATGTAAGGTATACTTATTTTATGTAGTATTCTTTTCTCTAATAAACTTATATTTAGCAAATCTCATCGCAATACTTGCTAGGGTACGATTCGTATCTTTTTCGCTAAGGCTAATATACTTCAGAGTAGTTACAAATGCCGAAAATGAAGGATGTCTTCTTGTCTGGAGGGTCTTGGGATTATATTGAAATACTCATTTATTTCTTGATAAATAATTTAATTACATCTTCAATTCTATATGGTAGGTATCTGAAACACCATGTGAAATATTAGTCACAACTACTATTACAACAATTAGTGACCACCACCCAATATTGATTCTGATTAGACTCAATTCCAGAGTTTATCGAACCCCGAAAGGTTTTACTTTAATTTACTTTATTCAGACTTTGCAAATTTTGACCTCTAAAGGAAGTTTTCGTGAGAATCATAATTACATATATCTTCCGTTATCTAATTGACATTGTTCGTTATAGAGAAGACTTAAACTCATTTGTGAGGTATTTGTCCTATTTCTATATATTCCATACGCACTGGTGTCCAAAGTCTCGATGACTTTTATCATGTTTTTTATACAAATTTCTTACTATGTCGAAATTCTCATTCATTTGGCATTGTACTTTTTCTGTTGTGATCTTTCGTCAAAACTTCATATTTTACCCGATCCTGTTAATTATGAAGACCTTTACTGCACATTTTCTCGACTATGTCAATATATGTATGTAGTTCCAAGGAGGCACACTTTTGCAAACACCTCAAAACTTATTATGACCCAGTCGTATAGAAGACATCGTTGGTGATGATCATCGATTGATCCATATAGTGCATTTTATAAAATTTGGTAGACTTAGATGATGTAGAAAAAAAAATATTTGTTTGAGTCGGCTAAGATCATACGTCCAAGCTTGATAAGATTTAGAATTTTTCATGTCCAATATATAAAAATACTTTAAAAATTTTCTATAGATAAAAAAACAAAAAAAAAAAACTTTTCAAATAATTCAACAAAAAACTTATCCTTTTTGGTAGGAAAAATATATTCGAAAAAAAAAATGTACAAACCAACAGCTCCTTTAAGTTTCAACCCATAATGACATCCTTTAGCAATTTGACATGGAAATGATTGCATAGTTATATATCGCATGGAGTATAGACCCTCTTAACGTTATCCCTTAAAAATTCCTTTATCAAGGAACATAAGTTATAGCCCATAAATTGTCCTTTCATATCCGTAAAAAGGGACAGCGGTCATTATGAGACGACCAAATTGAAAAGGATTGAGTCAATCTGGACCACTTGCCAACAGAACGAAAGGATGCGAAAGGCCATGTAAAGGCTTTGTGTCCAAATTTTTACGATCCTTACGGGCAGCTGGTGGTCATGGTATGTACTGATAATACATATATACATATATATGTATATAAATGGAAGTCTTGCGGAATATCTTAACAAGGTTTTGTCGTTCATGACCATTTTTTATATCTCTGCCGTTTTGAGCCTTTAACTAAAAGGGTTTTGCTCCATTTTAAATTCCTTTGAATTTCATGGTGGTGGTAATGGTGATTTTTCTCTTTCTCTCTTGCTTGTGTGTCTATTTAGTATTTTCTAATGCAGGATGAAAAATTGCTTAAGATTTTTATTTTTTGAAGAAATCACAACAACAATAGAACACCCAAGCGCAAATCAAATAAAGTGCATGACTCAGCTTAGAATCGATGGATGCATTCAATCCTTGCTAAGGATCATTTGTCCTTTGCACTTTGTTGCATTCTTTATGCGCGAGAATTGTTCAACCTGGCACTGAATAAACGGAAAACTGACACTGAAAGTAATTTATTATCTGAAAACTGTCAAGGGATATAAAATCTTCCCACACTGTTCACATATGTATATATATGTATGTATGTGGGACACTTAAGGATTCACATCATTCGCACTCTGACTCTAACTCTAAAATTCAGCAATTGAGAAGAGACCGAGAGCCTTTCTTTCTGTGACATTTTCTCTATAATTGTAGGTAGGTCGTCTGCAATATTCGATAAGGATTTTCCCCCTTTTTCCGTAAACCTTATATGATTATTATCCTTACAGGATAATTTACGGAAGGGAAGGTTTCAGAATTCTATGCACAGATAACAGTTGCAGGACATTGCGATATCTCGAATTGCATCAACATTTTTCTTGGGTTTTATGCAAAAAGGGACCGGACGACTATAGCAGAATAAAAGGTTTGTCCACTTCGATTTTTATCTTTCAAGTGCTGCTCAAGATTTTCTATGTGTCTCGGTGTGTCCGGGTATTGTTAGGGTTCGACTGGTCGATGAAGAGTTGTTTTATGGTTTTCTTGGAAAGCAGCTGCAGATTTTCTTCTCAGCATGTGTGTGTATGTATATAGACCTCGATTGTAATTAGTTTAAAGATATTTTTGCATGTTAGAATTTAATTTATTTTTATTATTCTCTATGTGGATAATGCTGCTTGATATTATTAGAAGAAGGAAAAACTTAAAATTGATTTCAAGTACCAACCTAGTCGTTTTTGAAATGATGATCACGAGTGGTAATTGAATCCGCCTTATTTTATTCATTTTGGATACTTTTCTGTAGCAATTATAGAAATTTTGTTTTATTTGATATACAAAATTATTTAAGATAATGTGAGGGTTGGAGTAGGGAAGTGAAAGTGAAAATGTTGCCACCAGTTTATTGTGATTTAGTCAGACATTTTTTTTGTGCAGTATAGATATACTTTCCATTGGCGTAACTATGTAGGTAGGGTCAGAGTGGGCCCTCCTTAGAAAATTATGAAAAATCCCAAAAACATGCGTTAATTTGTAGAATCTTAAGCCTAATTAAATTGAATCCGTTCGGATCGGAATCGAAAAGGCTTTAACGAGTTATTTTCTTCAAGAAAACCTATTAAAATATTTTTAAAATTTTTAAAAACTATTCTGAGATTGCTCTGATTCCACTGAACTTTGACAAAGGCGTGTTCCGGATCCGTAGGAAAAATCATGTAGAACTATTTTGACAGTTTGTGCGAAAATTTTATTTGATAACCTTTGATATCGAGGAAATTTTGAAAATTTTATAAACTTTGTTTAATTTTCGGGAAACAGGTTTTGTCAAGCTTTCTAATCCCAATTAAAAAATTCAATACTTCTTACTACGTTATATTATGGAATAAAACCATATTAGCACTCCTAGACAATAAATTCTTCGGGAAACCGAGTAATTCACAGAAAAACATTAAATTTGTCTAGCCATACACGAGTCTCGAAAAGGAGAAGGCGACCGGAGAGAACAAAATACTTTCTGATAAAGTCCACTCTAGGTAAAAGTAAGTAGACTTTATATCGGATACAAGGTCAAGGCCATCCGAATATTGGAAGCTACATATTTGCAACCAAGTGATGGACGACAACATTATCACTAACTTCAAAAATTGTTTTAAAAATCTACCTTTGGCACAGTCAGTTGACTCATTTATAAAGTTGTACCTGAAAGATGGAAAGGCATTTTTAGAAAATTATAAAAATGTTTTCAATGTTCCACGTTTTACAGGATGAAACAAAAATAATAAATAATATGCTCCAAAACAAGAGCATTGTAGTAAATTTGGAGAGATTAAAAACAGAAATTAATAAAGCCTTCGGCCAAATTTATACAAGTAGCTTCAAGCAGTTCTGGGTCTTCCTGTCAGCTCGGCAGGCTGTGAACGGAGCTTTTCCATTAAGTTAAAACTTGATTAAGAACAACTGCTTCAGGAGAGGTTTTCGAACATGGCACTCGTAAACATTGAAAATGAAATAATTAAAATGAAACTAACATGCGCAACAGGTGCTAAATAAATTTTCAGAAAAAAAACCTGAACTAAAGCGTATACAGACTTTTACTATAAATAAACTATAAAAAAAATAATAAAAACGTAAATAATTGTTCCAAAATGTGTATCTAAATTCAGACCTGTAAGTAAAGTAAGTACTTAAGTACCAGTAGCAAGACCTGGACTTTAATGTTTTTTAAGTACAAGTCCCGGTACTGGTACTTAAAAAATTCTCAAGTAAAAGTCCTGATATGATACTTAACACACTTACTACAAATACCGCCATAACGCGAAGTACTTCAGCTCTTGTAAATTATTTAAATACGGCTTCTAATAATTGAGGTTATCTGCATCTCGACAATGCCTCAAGAAATCTTACAGCCTTCAGTAAAATAGAAAGAAAATTAGCGCAATAAATGAGTAACTGTAGGAGAGAAATTGACATGCTGAATCGATATCCTTTGTTGAAAAGGTTGCAGGTCTTATAAATGCTACATAAAGGCAATCATTATCTGATGTAACATTTGTTTTTTTAAATGCAAACTCAAATACTACGGGTCTTTCAAATTAAGTTTTCAAAAGTACGCAACTATGTAACACACTTCAAACATCGAACTCACCCATTATATATATGTCATTTTGACAGCTGAAGGTTTGCCATTTATAAAAATGGAGTCGTATACATTACAACAACGTATGGAGATTATTGAATTATTTTATGAAAATGGTCGTTCTGTGAGAAATGTATTTCGCAAATTACGCGATGTTTATGGTCGACACAATCGTCCAACTGAGCAACAAATTGGTGATATTGTGCAGAAATGTCAAGAAACTGGTGCAGTACATATAAGATCGAGAAAGACGTCAAAGTGCTCGTGCCGGTCGTTCAGAAGAAAATATTGGTTCTGTAAGTGATAGTTGCAGCTGACCCCAACACGTCAATTTCCCGACATTCACAGCAATTGGAACTTTCTGAGTCAACTGTATGGCGTATTATGCACAAAAATTTACCGTTGAAGGGCCTACAAAGTCCAATTGACATAAGAATTGCTGCCACAAGATCAATCCATGCGTCGGGACTTTGCCAATTGGATACTGGAACAAAACGACGATTTTTAAAAAAAAAAATCATCTTTTCGGACGAAGCACATTTCGAAATCGTTGGCTACGTTAATAAACAAAACTGCAGTATTTGGGGAGAGGAAAACCCTCGCGTGATCCAAGAGAGGCGAACGCATTCACAAAAAGTCACTGTTTGGTGTGCATTGTGGTCTGGTGGTGTGATTGGTCCGTACTTTTTCGAAAATGATGCTGGAAGAGCCATAACCGTTAACGGTACCAGATATCGCGACATGATCACAATTATTTTATGGCCAAAATTGGAAAATATTGATACTAAAGACATGTGGTTTCAACAAGATGTGGTTACGTATCATACAGCCAAAGAAACTTTGCAATTACCGCATACAAAGTTTCGAGACCGTATTATTTCCAGATTCAAGATCTTGTGATTTGATACCTTTCCTTATTTATCTGGGGCCATGTGAAAGCACAGGTCTACAAGGATAATTCTCGAAACGTTGAAGCATTGAAAGTAGAAATTATTCGAGTTATTGGTGAGATAGAGCCGCAACTATGCCAGAATGTTATTGAAAATTTTGATAAAAGAATCAGGTACAGACGCAAGAGGTGCTCACATGGGAGTTATCATTTTTAGAATATAAATGGCAAACATTGTATCTCAAAACTAAATAAAAACTTTTTCAGTTTCAATTTAAATTCTATGTTGTTTAATTATTTACTTTTGAAAACTCAATTTGAATGACCCGTTATATGAACAACTTCCAAAATTATGTAGAAATTAAAACAACAAAAGCTAATACGATATTTTATGATATTTCGTAAATGGAAATCTCATTCAGTTATTTAACTGGCTATAGATTTTTCAAAATTTCTGATTTGACTTTTCGAAAGCTCTTGAACCTTATAAGTACCAGTATCAGTACCTGGACTTTTACTTAAAAATTTTTAAGTACCTACCAGTACCGGAACTTGTACTTGTACTTAAAAGATTTGAAGTATGGGTCCTGGTACTGGTACTTGGAATTAATATGAGCATTACACCTCGCTATCATATCAGTTTCGTATACAAATAGTACTTGAGGATTTGGATTTATTTTCCTTAATACGTGAGAGAAAGAAAGGAGGGGATGTGGATAACAAAGGTCTCTGTTAATTAAACGACACCACTTTCTTTTATTTTTCTTTTAATTTTATTTTATTTTTCAAATAAGCACTACTTCCTATGATTCAAGACAAATTTACTAAATCGCGTCGCATGTTTGGACTGGACTGTACGGTTTCATTGAAAACTGTTCGTTGTTCTTCTGACCTTAAGATCGCAACGACAAAGACTGCCATATCTCAAAAGCTTTTATTATTAAAATCGCTCCGAACGTGCACACTTCCCTGTACACTTGCAGTAGATTAAAAGTGCTGATCTAGTTTTTTTGCATTCTTGGGAGCGGAGTTAAGGTTTCACGTAGAAAGACTACATATTACAAAAATAGTGACGCGATGTTTGCCACTTGTAAAATGAGAATTATTTTATTTATTATTTTTTATGTGAATTATTTTATTTTTTGTGTGCAGAGCTTGTGGGTTCTGTAACTTATAGACTCTCGGTACTCTGTACTCTCGGTAACTTTAGAAACTTTATGGTTTTTTTAATCTATGCAATTTCATTGGCTCTAGGTATTTATTAGCAATGGATAAAAAATGTCGGTCAATAGCTGGGAATACTCATGACCTGGTAGATATACTTCGCAAACGAAATGTTTATTAAAACCTATATACGAAAGTTGGGGGACCGGGCCTACCCCAGTTTTAGTTACGCCAATTGTGCTTTCCTCCAATTATTCATTTTAGAGCTAAACAAAAAACAAAACATATGACTAAAAGGATTTTCAACAAAGCTGAACTGTGACTGGGAAAAATATCAAACGCCTCTGCAAGATTATAATAATCTATTCACCAGGAACCAGCAGGCTATTTTACCATCCTTCCTGGATTCGTCAGTATACCAAACATGGTCCATTGCGGGACTGTAGCGCTATGTGTAGTATATGAATACTTTCTTTATCTGGTACCCTTTTTCGATTGTGGCCTCGGTACCTCAGTTAATAACCGCACTGACTACCATTCCAGGGGTCGTGGGTTCGAATCCCACCTTGACGCGATCCTGTCCTATTTCCTCATACCTTATTTCCGGTCGACTTCTATATAGCTTCTCCTACTCAGTAGGCTAGTACAATAAGGCCTCCTCGCCTCCGTGCTTGGGGTCTATCTTTCGCCTGCCGCGAAACAAAAAAAAACCTCTCTCGAAGGAAAATGTTTTGGCCATAACATCTGTAGGAACTTCTATATTTTTAATGTTGACCTGCTCAATGGTGCTAGGATGTTCCACACCAGAAGAACTCTGATCATCTGATCTTTTCCTTTGAAGCATAATAGCCGATACTTCCTTTTGGATAACGAGCTAGAGTGGCTGTAAATCAAGAATGGCTTCAAGTGTTCGTACTATCCTTTGCACCTTATCAAGTGTGATCTTGATCGCTGTCTTCATCCATGACTGAGCTGGTAAGTTATGATTTAAAAATAAACATTATATTATAAATAGTAAAGGACTAAATACTGAACTTTGAGGTTCGTCAGTAATGTATGGAAGCAAAAAGCTTGTAAGGCCTACAAGTCCTTATTACTAATAATATTTAAATTAAGAATAAAACAAAACCTAACCTAAAAAACCAACCAAAAAACTTCTATTACATATATCTATTGAAATAGAACAAAAAATATCTTTTCCCTTCAGTTAATTACTCTTAATCACCAAGTAAGTCCTGTCAATTTATCTTAACCGAGAGCGATTTTTTGGGGGTATAGTGAAAAATATCTTTTCTTGACCCATGAAAATTTTCAATCCCATAGCTTTATCTAATGTGTGCCTGATCTGGAGATGATAATTTTTCTTATCCATACTTGCATACATATATGAGGAAATGACTAATGTCTCAGTGAACGGCTGATATATGTATGTATGTATGTACATACATGCCTTTGATTTTTTTTTAAGAGCAACAATCCTACCAAGGATTGGTACTTTTAGTACAGATAATCCTAGATAACTATTCAACAGGAAAAGTATTTCCAGTATATATTAATAGCAAGCTGGGATTATCCTTTGTTTTTAGAAGGATATGAGAAGCTGTTTGCAAACAAATAGATATCAACACTGGGATTGTTTCCTCTTATATAAATTTTCGTCTAAGTGGTAGGATTTTCAAGGAAATTTATCGGGTCTTCTGTGATCCTATAGAATTGGTGGGCGAGTAGGGTTAAGAAGATTTTATAAAGAAATTTTAAGGCAAAATTATATTGAAGGTACCTTTGTGATAGTTTATAAGTATCCTGAGACGATGAGAAAGAATTGTTTGAACCGAATGCATGTACGACGATACCATGGGATTTGTTATGTATTGGTATAAAGTTGTAATGGAGTTTTTCTAGTCGACTCACAGGGATAAGGTCTTTGATTTATTTTATTATTGGTAAATATGGGTGAATTAATTTATTAAAAAGAAGAAAAAAATATGTGTAAGAAGAAAAATAATAAAACTTAAGGATTGTGGGAAAAAAACGAAGAGAGCCTAGATGAAAAATAGAACAGGAAAAAATTGCCATGACATTAATAATTCTATGGGGAGAATACGGAAATGAGTGATTATGGGTAAGTTTAAGTACATCAGAATGTTTAAAATTAATGAAATTAATGAACATAGAAAAATAAGTTCGTCAAATAGTAAACATGGCATTCTATTTTGGTAAATAACTTTTTGTAAAAAGGTTAGTAACTTGGGAATCGAGTACGGTATACACTGTAATAAAAAAAAATGTGTAAATTTACACAGATAACTATAGTAAAAATACATAAAGTGTGGCAGCGTGCATATAGTTTTACTCATTGAAAAGCAATTTTTATAAAGAAAAAAACATACCTGCACATAATTACATCAATGGAAATTTTACACAGTAAGAGTTAAACAAAATAGAGCATCGATTCGATTTTCCTCATATATTTTACCGAAAGGAAGAGAAAGATACAGTTTTCCCTTTCTATGATTTCACTACATAATCTTACATAAAGAGAAAGTAATTTTACACTTCATAAAAAATTCAATATGATAAATGCTAAAAATTTCTGTACCAACAACTATTATCATCGTAAAATTTCACGAATTTCTTACAACGTTTTCTTTTATCGTTACACATTTCTAGGGTTCTAGGGTCTAGGGCATAATATTAAAATTTATTTTGATTTTTGCATGCCCGTCTGTCGATAACTCTAGAATGCATTTACATAGTTAGAAGGCAACATAAAAAAAAAACAAAAAAAAAGTAAATTTAATTTGAAAATGGGACAAATCGGGCAAATCAGACAACTCCTTTGTAGGGTTGCCATACATAAATTTCGTTTTTCACTGTACATTTGGGCACAGCCTAACAACTCGTTGGCATAGAGAGCTCAAATTTGGTACACGGTATATTCATGGCGAACTTATCTTATCAACTGCGCATCATCCCCCTGGTGGCGCAGTAGGCGAACCTTGCATTTGCATTGACTCAGTGATGCGCGAATGACTGAAATTGAGGTTAAAATTAAGTGTTGCGGCTTGAGTGGCCACTTAACTATTCTCAAAATTGCGCGAATATCTGATTGCAATGTCCTGCGCCTAAAAAAACAGACATAAACAAAATAATAAATTAATCATGTCATCTTTGCGCATGCGCTACAAATAGTAACAACTAAGGAATTAAATTGCATAAGTATTAGTGTCGGATTTTATCCATATAGTTGTACTACAAATTCGGTATCAGTTGTGTTAACCGACAACAGTATTAGCAGCAACCAATCCGTCTAATAGCAGATTATCAATTGAACAATACTGCCAGGTCCTTTTGAATCCTTTATAAAGTCTCTCCCTTTTCTATCGTCCACAAAAGGTTTGTGTCACCAACAAAATATTCCTTTAAGCCTTCACCTACTCCTTTTTTTTCTTTTCCTCTCAAAATTTCAGTTTGGCTTCCATGCAATTGAGTCGGAATATTTAAGGTTTGTCTTCATCCTCAAAGGTATACATAGGAAGGAGGTGCAGTAAATACTCTAAATTCAGCTAATCCGTCTCTCGTTTTTGGTGTCTCGATAAAAAAAAAAAAAACCGACACTACACAGCCGACATAAAACCACAAAAGGATTCAAAATATTTGCGCTTCGTGTTTTTGTCCTATTTGCAGATCATTAAATTTGGCACACAATATCCTGTGGATTTGTGGGAAGAGGCAAATTACACAAGATACACGTTATAAGAGAGCCGAAGGATAAGACGGCCGGCTAAACCAGAGAGATATATAAACTGGAAGGATTTTCTTATTTTGTCCCTGTCCTGTTTCGGTATGTCCTGTGTCTCGTACTACTAAAACACTTCATTAAAGGATTTCTGGGATTAGTTTTGTGTTATTTTTACATGGCGCGACGAAGACTGTGTAAGTTGCTTTCTTGATACTCCTTGTAGAGACGACATCTCAGATAATATCCTTGGTAAGGAACAAAAAGTTCTCAAGATAAATCTCTTTTACTGTTGGATGGATACTTTTTGGGTTTCTTTCTCATATATACATATATACATAGTAAGTATCAAAACTTCAAAAAGCTTTGGTGGAAGCGAGGAGGTACCAGATAGGTAGGTATATATCAATTCTCCATTCTCATAAAATACTCAATCTTCGTCAGCCCAAAGAACACTTTCAAATTATCTTGGGGCCCAGGCCGGTGTCATAGATTCATAGGGTCAGTGGGTTGGAGAGAACGGTGCTAGATCACCCACCACCAGACCAGTATATATATGTATGTATGTGTATTCTGTGATCCCTCTAAATCACATGTGTGTTTAGTTGTCTTACGAAATGGAGAGACATTTTCCTTAACTCCCGTTTCATTTGGTTCTTTTTATCGAGGAGGCTTATCCCAAGTGGGGTTAGGACTTTATATGCTACAACAGTTATTATCCTCGGTATTTGTTTTCCTTTTATCCTTGACAGGACACTGAGGAGACAGTAAACTTTGGGCTTTAAAAAAAAAAAAGGAAATAAAAAGATACAAAAAAAAACAAAGAAAAAGGACACACACAAAAAGATTACATCCCCGAGGCCATCGATTACTTACATTTTGACATTAGCTGGATTTTAAAAGTGCCAAAACTTTTGGATAAAGGACATGTGACTTCAAGAATATTTTGTTTAATAGCATGAGGATGTAATGTTATCATTTGGAAGTGTTCTGTTGAAGTCCTTTCCTTTGGGAATGTTTACCTAAAACTTCTAAAAATCAAGTTTATGTTAGCTGTCCGCCGATCTATTTGTCGAGCCCTGTTATCGATAAATTTTCTTTTTTTGCTTTTTTTTCTGTGTTTCTTTTGGTTAAGATAAAAAAAGATTAAAGATTTCTTAGTGAACCAAAGTTTCCAATTTGATTTTTTTTCTTTCGAAGGTTTGTTCGTAGAATGAGCATTTGACAGCTTTACAATTAGTTTGTAATTTAATCAAATTGGCATTCAAAAATTGTGTCTTCAATTGTTTCTATTACGAAATCCCATAAGACAATAAGATAAAATCAAGTAAAAAAAAATCCCGGAAAACAAAATTTTGAAAAATTAAAACCAAACGATGAAATTCCGGAATATATGAAGTTTAATTTTTTTAATTTTGTGAAGAAGGATGGATAACATATCCTAGACGTTAAAATGATGGGCGATATAATCCCGGAATATAGAATTCCGTAAAGTAAAATCCTGAACGACATAATCCTGAAAATTAAAAAAAGTCAACTTTTTCGGGTGGGATTTTAAATATATGGTTTTCCAAAATTTTATTTTTAAAGATTCTAAATCAAATCATAAATACAAGAGGAAAAAACAACCGCCTCGTCCGAGGTTTGAAGCCGGAACCTTCCGCATTCCGGGCGACTTCAGCTCTTACCACTACTATCTGTTTGTTCAGTAGTGGTAAGAGCATTCGCCCGAAAATCGGAAGGTCCCGGCTTCAAACCTCGGACGAGGTGGTTGTTTTTTTCCTCTTGTATTTATGATTTGATTTAGAATTGTTAAAAATAAAAGCTCTTAAAATCATTAATTGATTCTAACAAGTGCGGGTTCGATTCCCGTCCGAGAAAAATATATACCGTTTTCCGTTCAAAATCCCGATTTTTAAAGTTTTTTACATACTTACATTGCGGAAATTTCGAGTTGGTAACTATTTAGATATAGGTTTTCAAGAGTTCTAGGCTATTCCCAATTAATTTATTTTATCCAATTTAGTCGAACATATTTTGACGGGCTCTAGACTCCAAAAAAATTGTCTCTCTCAACCTCAGATGGGAGTAAACTTTACATTATTGATTTGGAAGAAATGTATTCAAACTGAATAAAGATATTTACGCTATTTTCTAATGAACGGTCGGATCGGATACATTTCCATGCAGAAAAGTATATCACATGTAATCGTAAACGTCTACCTAGGTAAACTAGGCCGTTGCCTATGGGCCCAACTTTGTAGTGGGTATCCGCCAAGGGCCGACATGGAGGACGTACGATACCGAACATTAAAAAACAATTTTAATTCACTTTATTGTTTTTTCTGCTTACAGGGGCAGAGCAGGGCGGCAAATTTTGGGGGGCAGCAAATTTTCAATTGATGAAGTAAAAATAAATGAGATTGAAGTTGCACTACCCGGCAGGAACGGATTGACGAATCCAGAGTTACCGTCAACGTCATTATCGACAGGTTGATTGCAGAGTTAGAAAGACGTGGTTCAGCTTAAGAGAACTTGAGTAAAAAGTTTGACTTTCTCATGAAGCTAATAGCTTGGAATCTCAAGATATCCGGGAGGGCGCATAGAACTTGAAAGCCTTCTATCTAGAAGATTTAGATAGGCCTTTGAAAAACGAGTGTCTGCACCTGCGATGTCATTTGTCGTCCGCTGAGGCAACACCAGAAAAACAACCTGGAGTTATAGAAGTATTTACATCCTGGAAAAAGGATTTTTGGACAGTTATTCAAATGTGGAAATAGCGCTCTGGATGTTGTTGTGCAGGCACTAGGGTCAAACTGCTCGGCAGAACGGTCGTTTTCAGCGCTAAAATGAATGAAGAACTTTAAGATCCACCACAAAAAAAGATCAGGCTCAATTCACTTTCTGTGCTATACATATACAATCAAAAATAATGCAGTCTGTGCACTATAGCGGGGCAATCCGTTTCTTTGTAGAGAAGAAAGTTCATCGCATGGCAATCCAAGCATATGCTTACACTCAACGAACTTTCTTTGCATATAATTTAGTACTTATGTGTGTTATTTCTAGGTACGGTTGTTTGTTTTCTAAGGTCGATGTACGTTAAACAAATTAAAAATAACCGTAACATTTTTGTTTTATTCAATTATTTGAAAAACGGGGCCCTGACTCTTTTAACCGCCTAGGGGCCCATAGTCTTCATGCCCGGCCCAGAACACATGTGTTCACCATGCGTTCTACTTCCTCGAGGTGGTCCACAGATTAGATCCTACAGTTGGACTAAATATTGAAGGTTCTTGTTTTCGAAGAGAAGGTTAGGGTAGGTTAGGTAAAAGTGGTGCCGCTATAAGTACCTAGCCCGCTTCACTTAGACCACCAGTGGGTTCATTGTGCCCCTTGTCCTCATAGTATAAATTAAAAATTGCCCTAGATTCATTCTGCTTCCCTTAGGAAACTCAGGATGCATCTGAGCTCTTTGCTTTGCAACTCCCCCACACTTGAAAAGAAGTAAAGCTACCCAATAGCCTACCTATTTTGTTCATCAGAGTGGAGCATTCACAGAGTACGTTCTGGACAGACTCGATTTTTACCGAGTCATTACAGCTCCTGCAGCAGAAATCGTTCGCCGCTATACTCAGCCTTCTAGCATGGTCTCCTATCACCCAGTGACTCCTATGAGATTTTGGTATATGTTCTGCTGCCATTAAGCAGTTCTATTGTCCTCTTCCTGTCATATGCAGGTCATAATTACCTCGCCATACGGCAGGCATCCCTACTGATCCACCGCAGTATTACCTTTTGATAGGCATCCCTGATGATGTCCTCTCTTAAAGCTCCGATCGGGATCCTCACATAAGCTATTGCTGCGAAGCTATCCAATTCAGAGCCCTTTTTGTGCAACTCATCAACCATCTCGTTGCTTGGGACATCCCTGTGGCCAGGTACCCAGCATAGGTTCACCATAGCAATAATAATAAGCGTCTTTTTATTATTAAGCCAAGCTCAGGGGATACCCTATGATGCAAAGCACAGCATGGCAGGAAGGAGATAGGGAAAGGATTAGGGGATATGAGGAGAGTGGCTGAGGGGCCGATGTATGTCGCCCTTTAACTTTCGCAGATTGTATGGCGGGGGAAAAACAGAAGATGGTAAGCTGTTCCACATTCGCACTGTTCGGAATAATGTCTGAGATTATATTAGGATTTGCATACAGTTTTTTGGTTGTTCTACTAGAGCGGTCATTGACATCACATCATAATGGACTGTGCTAGTAGGTGGGTCAAATTATATAATGCTGAAATTCAGGGGCGGATTTTATCACTTGGCCGCCCTAGGCCTATGGAAGATTGCCGCCCCCCTACTCCCTGTAAAACACGAAAAATTGAATGATCTATATCCAGTGAAGGGACCCCAGGCTAGAATTAGCGGAGTAGGCTGCCTCATAAATCGGAGTAGATTTGAAAAAAATGGAGTAGAATTAAAAATAACACTTTCCAACGAATTATTTTTTTTTAAACGTTGACGTGTGGGTTCACAGAGGGCGCGTCTACTAAAAAAAAAATATTCCCACCAAGTTTTGCCGCCCCCTAAATCTGCCGCCCTAGGCCCGGGCCTACTCGGCCTATAGGGAAATCCGCCCCTGCTGAAATTAATACATCTTGGAGCAATTCCGATTGGGGAAGGAATTCGCTCTAATTAGTGTGAGTATATAAGCCTTCGTAGCTGGAATTGTCGGCTTGAAGTTGGCGGTAAGCATAGTTTTACTCAATACAGCACAATCTACAACCAGCTATTGATAAATATTACATTATGGCAATCTTGATACCTAATTGGTCCGGGTTCTTTCACATTTTATTTAAAGTCGTACAAGATTCCATATTCTGGCATCTATTATCTAAGACCTTAATTATTGAAGCGGTTGAGGTCCTTGAAGAAATGAAAGTTCAACGGTATACAATAGCTTAGTTGTTAGCAACCAAGACTATCAAGCGAGAGGATCTAGGTTACAGTTTACGATGGCATAATTCGAACTTGCATTACATCCTTCGAAATCCATCGATAACCCTAATAAGTACAAGAACTCTTGCAATCAATATCACAAGTAGGCGCAGCAAGAATAAGAACAAAAAACATTGCCTTTACCTGCTCTCAAGGTCTTCAAACGAGAGTAACGGAAAAGTTTGTTTGACAGTTTACAAAAACATTTATGTACTGCTGTGAAAATTACAAATTTCAAATTTGTCTAAATTACTTTTAACAATTTGCACTTTTATATGTCCAGTTGTTCTATCCCTCAATATCTGGACACAGGTTTAGAAATAGCAATTTACTTTTATCCTCCTCTTTCGAGGAGTCTAAATGAAAAAAAAAAACAAATGTTGTATAAGACTGAAGTAATTTGAAAATAATTTAACAAAACAATTCAAAGAAAGCATTAAACTTCACTAATTAAAAAAAAAAAAAACATTTGCTAAAATATGCAACAACTTCGCCCGGTCAGAAGAGTAGGTAACCTTCATAAAATTCAACCTTAAACTCGATAATCTTTTGTGATGCAATTTTAGAAAAGGACGTCCAAGATGGGCACATTGTCTATAGAAAATTTGCAAACCAAGGTTAAGTTTTCTTATAATGATGTCAGATCTAAAAAGATCATTTTCATGCTACTGAAGCAGGTCAATACAAATTTTAAAGAGACCATTACCAGGAAAATGTGTGTTAAGGATGACCTAACATGATTTAAATGGTTCATAAATATTTTAGAAAGTAGTCCTGATAGAAGAGAATTGAGGATTATTGAAAATTTTCTTACATCTTTTAGTCTGCTCGAATTTCATTTAAAACGTGAGACCCCTTCCTTCCTCACAGATCTCTTGAAATTTTACTGTGTTTATAAGAAAAGGAAAAAAAAAACTGCAAGAAAAAGCAAACATTTCTAGTATTGATATAGCAAAAATTACTCTCTTTTGTAATATCATCCTTGTTTTGAAAACAAAGGAATAATAAAAATAAATTTTTTGAATGCTCAACAACCCTTGACCATTATTATTGGTAGAGTAATTAACCTTTTCCTGTTTATTTTTATCTATGGATGTGTATGGGTATGTAACTCCATCATCTCCAATCTCTATTATATGGAGAACCCTTTTTCCAATTTCTAATAGGTATACCCACTCAAATGGTAACAGATCAAACAAATGTTGTGGTCTCTTGACCGAAGAAAGGGTCATATTTCACTCGATCCATACGGTTCAACTCCTACATACATACATACATATATGTATGTCTATCCATAAAAGCCCAACAACAAACAAATTTTCACATGGGAAATTGGACCAACTGTGAGTGAATGACTGACCAGTATCCGCCATCATAGCTGACCTTTTTTCGACAAATTATGACAGTTCGCTTCATGGATTTCAAACAACTGCTCAAAATTGAAATTATTTCGAATTTAAGAAGGGTTCACTCACTGACATATTGCTCTTTTGGAATTAGTTTTAAATGAGTGTGTTTACCCTTTTTTCTATTAAAGATGGAAATTGTTGATTGACATTATTTTTGGGTATAGTTAAAAGTGTTACAGTTAAACAGTTAAAATAGGCATGTTTTCTTATTTATTTATTTTCTTAAGGAGAATTTAAATTTATTGAAGGAGATTTCATACTGAAAAGTATTTTAATTCCGCGAGTTTGGAATAAATATGTACTTCAGGAAAAATACTTAATGCGATTGCGCATGTGGCCAGTAACGCAATTTGGCTTAGGGGAGGGGGGGGGGGCATAGGTGTCAGGTGTCCCAAGTCCTAACGAGTTGGAAAAATTGGGCTCTAAAGTCGCGTCTTGCACCCATCTGTAATTTGTAAATTATGTTCAGAAAACTGACATTCTGGAGGGGGACCGGTCCCGTACGACCCCCTCTCGGTGCGCCCCTGTGTGGCCCTTATAGTAACTAATTTAATTGAACCGAATACAATAAATAAAATGGTGGACGTGACAATGTCATTTCTGTAAATGTGATCGCTACAGTTAGTGAACAATGATCATAGCTTTTATATGTATAGGAATTTTATATTATTTATCTGTCTTTCTGTCTGTCTATCTGTTTACCTGTGTATCCGTCCAGTTATCCCCACAATAGCTTGAGAACACGTTGATCTTGATGGGTTTGATAGTCAAGTTAGTGAGGCAGACGTTTATTCTGCAGTTATGTCTATGAAATCTAACGCTGTTAGACTGGATGAACTGCATCCCAAAGTTATGAAAGTTCTTCTGCCTATAATACTCCTAAATCTCATCTATTTTTTTAACACCATCATTTTAAGATCGACGATCCCTCGTATTTGGAAGCAATTTCTATTTTGTGTTTTCTCTCTAAAGCTTTTGAAAAAATTCTGCACAGCCAAATCACCAGTATTTTAGATAGGGAGAGCCTCTTATCTAACCTTCAATCGGGCTTTAGATGCAAGCGGACCTGTACTTCAGCATTGTTTAATATAACAGATGGGATTAGGGAATCATTTCATAATGATAAATTTACAACGCTCGTCCTCCTTGACTTTTTCAAGGCCTTTGACACGGTTGACCGCACATATTGTTATTAAGTAAACTGACTTTTATATAAATTCTGCAAGCACTTTGGTTTAGTCTTACCTTAGTGGGTCTGTACTAATTCCACTTCTGGCTTCCTACATCTGCAGAGTGAAGTCCCACAGGGCTCCATTCTGGTACCCTTATTATACACAATCTTCAAATGGTTCTGAGAAATTGTGATTACCACATGTGTGCCGATGATATTCAGTTTTACCATTTCTAGGACTTTTGGATTGTTGGCTAATGCTGATGAACGAAAACCTCACTTATGTGCTTGATTGGTCTATTAAAAATTGTTTGAGCTTAAATCCTTAAAATTTAATGCTATCGTGAATTGGATTCTTCCTGCTTTAAGGATATTATCCTGAACAATGTAACTATTCCTTACAGTAATACCGTAAAGCATCTTAGAATAGGGACCTGCAAAGTTTATGGAACGCTATGTAAACTTTCTGCTACAGCAGCTGGATTATGTCAGCTAAATCGTTAATTATCACTCTCATGACTTATGGTTGTAAAGTTTTCCATGGTTTTGATTCAGCTTCATTGCGTAAACTCAATATGTTTGGCTTGAGGCGATACGACCATAACTCCGAATATTTAAATTCGATTTTGGGATGCATGTTAGAATATTATTCCTTGGTCCACCTGTCGTGCAAGTGGTCGTCAGTTTTTTTGTTCAATCCATAACACTTTGGAACTATCTTCCTCTTCACAGCAGAAGAGCGGGGACAATTTTTGTATTTTTGTTATTATACAGTTATAGCTACACGAGATATGGAAGCAAACATTAATAGAAACGGTTCATATTTAATTTTCAGTTAACTTTTTAGTTGGACCTGTCAGGCCCACGTGTACCCTTATGTACAGAAGAATTCTAAAAGTTGAAAACAATTCCGACAGAGAGTGTTAAGGATATGAGAGGCCCACGTGTCATCTACTCCTGATAGAAGCAACACAATAACAGACTCTACGTTCTGCTGCTGCTGCAAAAAAAAGAACAAAACGTGACTTCTGTGAAAAGGTGCAACAGATTGCGGTTGGCCACGTTTTTGAGTTTTGTCCATAACTTCCGTTTAAGAAAGAATTTTGGAAGTCCAAGCACATTTTTGGAAAGTTCTGGGAAAAGGAACACTTTCGCTGAACATTACAGTTTTTTTGGATGAAAAATGAAAACCTATAGGCATTTAAAAAAAAGCGAAATGCTATCAACGTCGGCCAGTGCTGTCTAGGTTGGCAAACCGACGAAAAATGTACTAAAATGATTGAAAATGACCTGGAAAAATTAATTGAATGAATTTTTTGCATTTTTCTGTATTTTAGCAAAATTTCAATGGCACATTATTCGAAATCACATTTCAGGCAAATGTCGTTATATTGACGTACTTCAAATGCACTTCTCTCTTGCATTGTCCGAAGAGGGCTTTTTCTACGGTTTTTTTTTTATGGGAATCTTCTTTTACCTGATTTTTTATTGTCGGACGTCGTTGGGATTGGTACTGGACGTTTTTTGGGCCTCTTTGTAGCACACAATCACACTGGGCGAACCTTGACTACTCAAAGTGGCCAACCTTGACGACAAGCGCCATTGCCTCATCGCGTGACACCACAACCAAATATGTTACACGATTGAATTTTCCTCTTGGTTTGCTTTCAAGCATGAGCCCCACAACACTTTCACAATGTTTACCTTTTTTTTCTTTAATTTCTAACCATGGAGTGCACAACATATACTTTGCGTGCACGCATGCTCCAAATCTGTAATGTCACGAAAAGTTCGCTGTTACTGTTTTCTGAGGTCGAACATTGGTGGCGCTAGTGATCAAAACAAAACAAAAAAAATGCAGATGGCCGACCAAGACGACATTTTCCTACATCCACATATCCATAAGCATTTTCAGATTCAGAGAAATTCAGAAAAATGTGGAAGCTAATTTGAAAATGTTTCCATACAAGTCGAAATCGCTCAGGCTATATACGCGATGCTGACTTATCTAGCCGTTTTGAATATTGTCGGACGATCAAAATGCAAAATGAAGACAACACGTTTTGAGTCGTTTGATCATGTGCAATTTGGCCCAATTCCATCTTAGCGTCCACATAAATAAACAAAATTCGCATTTTAGGAGAGCGGTAAGTCCGAGGGCTATGCATAAAAAATACCATTAAATCCGTAGAAAGTCGCTGTATGGTGTGCAGTGGAAGTTGAATGCAAATTACAAAGAGTCTTCAGTCCGTTTATCACGTGCAAAGGTAAATTTAATGGAATTTTTAGCTCGATATAGTTTTAATAAGATAGTGCCACTGTTCAAATAGCCAGAAAAACAGCTTTAACGTGAATACTTCCCTGAACGCGTAATCTCCCAGTTTGGCGTCATTATAATATTAGCCTCCGAGATCCACCTACTTAATTCTTCCAGAAATTTTTATGTAGGAAAATGCAAACACTAGAATACCTGTGGTGTTGCCATATGTATAGTTTCATATAAAAATATGTTAAAGTGTATTTGCATGTGTCCAGTTTTGTTTGCGTTCACTAACTAGTTGGTGATCTTTTATCATATGAAACACAACATCTAAACACTTTGTTCACCGAGAGTATATAGGACTCCGGTACGTGGTTCCAGGTGTACATAGAAATCATAATTCACTATCTTGTGAAGTGTTTCCACCTCAACGAAACGTTCATTTTCGCAAAACGTTACAAAGAAAAGGTTGGTGGTGGTGACCTAAAATGTAATCTAACAAGAAAAAATCTTCCTTTTTTTCTTATATATATATATCAAACAAGGACATTGTATTTGGGGGTAATAAATCAAAACACGTGAACACCTCCTTAGAAAATGACGTATCTCTTTCTTAGCTATCATTCTTGTCACTTTATAGCGCGTAAGCCGGTAAAAGGATGAGATAAAAGAAACCCTTTTCATTCAAGGGTTGCCACGACTGACTTGCTAAGGTATTTTTTTTTTTTTAGATTTTTTTTTTTTTTGATAGTATGATCATCAAGAGATTTCTTTCTTATACCGCGCTCCGTCAATGAAAAAGGGATCAATGTCCCCGAATTATATCAAAAGACATGATTTCTTAGGAAACTAACTATAAAAGGATTTCATTTTTTATAGGAAAAAAGAATGTTTTTTATATTGTATTCCTTTTATATTCACCATGGACACAATAAAGGAAGAAATCGCTGTAAATTGGTTGTTATTAACCCCTTAAGCGGGTTCAATTGAATTTCTTTTGAACGGGGTGGGTTTTCTTTTTTGTATATGTTGATGAAATATTATTAGATAGGTATGAGGGAAAGAGAACGTTTATGAGACAGAATTGCGATTTATATGTGAAAGTAAGCAGTCCGTCGCAACTATTTCTATAAAAATTTTACATGATGTAATCTTTTGAACTTAGATGAGGAAAAAAATAAGCTCATATCTGTCTTAGCTGCACAAGTGTAATAACGAATTTTTAATACTCTGGGGACTATTCAGAGTGTAGAATTTGGTAATTTTGATAATTCGCAATCCGAAAGGATTAAACAAAAAGTTAAGATATATTTTTTGTAATCTATTTTTTATTATATATTATTAAGCTAAGCTTATAGGGGATACCCTATGATGCAAAGCTGGCCAAAGGATTAGCAGCGGTCATGAGGAGAGTGGTGGAAGTGTTGATGTAAATCATTCGAGAACTTTCACGGATTGCAAGCCCGAGGGAAATCATAAGATGGTAGATTGTTCCACATTCGCTCAGTATGAGATAAAAACATATCACGAAGTTTTACTATATGCCCGAAAGTATTTTTATGGTTGAAAGGATGTGCGCGGCAGACTTATATCAGGAATATTGTGTGCAGTAATTAATCTACAAAGAAAAATGTAAAAAAAATGTGCCTAAAAACCTAAGAAGAAGAAAACAAGGTGTGCAAAAAAAAAGAAACACTCGACCGGATAAGAACCGAATAAGATTTGCATGCTTTAGCAGATTTTAAGGAATTTAATTATTTTTTTATACATATATTTTGCTTGACGTGCCTTGTTACATATTCATTTTTATTTTTAAAATTTCTTTTTAATTTATATTTTTTGATTAAATTTTATAATGTTTCCTTCCTTCATTTTTTTTATATTAATTATTTATTTATTTAAGCTAAGCTACATTAACATAAATGTTCTTATAGCTAAAAAAAAAAAACGCGCTCGGTCCAAGACCATCTGGCGACTTTTCTATATTGTTTTAAGTCAGTTATTCAATTTCTGAAGTTTATGGACTACAAAACTTTACCTTGCGCCTAAAATAGATAAGTCCTTTTTGTTTAAACTACCCTCGTCTACTCTCTTGCTCTGAGTTGGCTCGTTACTTCTTCATCAGAAAAATAGGTAACAATATTTTAAAGTAAATCTCGACCAATTGCATTAGAGGGGTTATGGAAAAAAATAGTTAGACCAGAGGCGGATCTAGGTTTAAACATTTGCGGGAGCGAAAATATTATAGAAAGGCGCCACTGCATAAAAATTAATTTTATTTCATATTTTGACAAATAAACGTCCATCAAATTAAATGAAAACATAACAAAAATCTATTATTTCCACATAAAATTAATATAAGTATGTATGCACTTATGAATCATTAACAAATGAGGCAACTACAACAGCTTCGTTCGTCTAGGTTTCATTTTTACAAAATTATCTAAAACCATATTATAATCAAATTCAGTAGCCAACTGTCTTTCAATGAACAGTAAAGCTAACCTAGACAATCTTTCTTCACTCATTGTAGATCGTAGGTAGGACTTAATGAGCTTCAGTCTGTTAAGGGATCGCTCCGCACCTGCATTCCCGTTTTGGTTAAGTCAACAAATTTTTTTATGTAAAATTGAGAGGTAAATAAAGCACAAGACATTGGACAATGACGAATTTTAGTACATTGTTTAGGGACAATTCCTCAATATATGAATTATTTTTAATACCTGTGCCTATTCTATCTCTGTACATATCCTTAAAAGTTTCAAACTCTTTAATAAGTTCGGCTTTGTTGTCGGTGATGTCTGTTTGCCAAAAATTCTAATTTCGTCGCACTATCTGCGTTTTTATAATTGTTTGGATCTAAGCAACTAAATTTAGCAACCACATTTTTAAAAATGCTTTTATCAGGCCTGCGACTTTTTTAACTTTGAGAAAGATTTCTTTTGTAAAATGTCCGTTTGTCAAATTAACATTTTGTAATACGTCTTTAGGGCAAACGTCATTAACTTTTTGTAATATCTAAGTCTTTAGGAGAAGTGTATAGAATAAAATAAATAAAATAGCGAATCACTATACGTAAGCAATCCTTACAATTTTTCTGGTGTCGTCAACTGACAATTATTTTGATAAATCGTCGTGGTTTCATAACTTTTCTATATACAAGAATGTTTTCTACACATAACAAATCATTTTCCAATTTATGGTCAAAATTTGCTATAGAGGCACAATTGATATTATGTATTTATGCATTAATTTGCACGTAAAAATATTAAATTTAAAATGTAAATCTGCCTACCTTTTACCTTTCACAATAGCTGTTTTTAATGGCTTATATATTATACATACAGAAATATATGTATAATATACTAATACATTATATTTATTCGTAAAACAAATTTTAATTATATTCAATCCCAATTATCACAGAAATTTTTTCCATCTGCTGAACAGAAAATTTTTGGAAGGAAAGCACAAGAGCGAAAATGTGGTAACAAAATTAATTCTGTTTCTAAGTTCTGTTTTCGGAAATGTCGTTTATGCCGTAGCAGCCGGTGCATACAAATCAAGAGGAAAAATTGTCATAAATGTTCATAAGACAAAATCTAACTATGTTCATAAAAATGAAACGAATCAATCCAACTTTTTTGGGGTGTTTCTGACCGCCAAGCTCATAAAATATCTGAAGAAAAATGTTCGAGAAAATTCGCAGGAAAAAAGTTATTTTATATAAAGCCCTACTATGTGAGTCACATCTTTCCGATATTGATTTCTTTTACATGAAGTGGATGCAATTTTTAGGAGAGGCAAACTAAAAACGATCAAAATTTCACTGTTTGCTACTTTATCAATTTTAAAGCCGGTAGGTATAACATATACATACAAAAATTGTGCATCATCGCAAAGCCGTTCTGCAGCAAATACTGTTTAAATTATGACAAAAGAAATATGCGTTGAAAAAATTAAAAGAAATGTAGGTATACTGAGATACTGCTAGTTTCTGGCCTAAAGCCGAAGATCAAAAAATTCCATAAAGAAAAAGGTCTTGAAAGAGTAAAAAACTTATTATCACTTTCCACTTATTAGTTAGAAATGGGATGCCCAAAAATTATTTTAATTGTAAAGACAACCAATTTTCCTTAAATTGATTCACATATAGATTTTTAAATAAATCTATATATATATCCACCAGCAACTTATTGGCATCTGAATTCATTGTAGTGTGGGTAGGTTCAGGGTTTCATTGCTGTCCTGATGAGATCGCCCTATTACTGCTGATCGAAACACATTACACACAGTATGTATACTCTCAAAAAATGTCTTTATGGAATTTTTTCATCTTCGGCTTTAGGCCAGAAACTGACAGTACCCCGGTACTCTTCTGCAGTAGGTTGAGAATTGGCTGTGGACTCTAAAAAAAACTCATTACCACTTTCCACCTAAATATGCGTTGTTTTTAGATATAGTCTATGTAGTTATATATTAGAAATAAACTGCTTCACTTGAAAATCAGAGATTCAGTATGATTACATTTGTACAATCTGAAATTTGTTGTTAGGAAGGCGCCACAATTTAATGATTTGATCCAGGGGAGTGATCGATCACACAATCATAAGTTCCATTGTTTAATTTCTATTTCCACATGTAGTAACTTGTTTAGTTTGAACGTCAGGTAATGTAGTTTATGATTTCGGTGTTTATTTTTGCAAATAGCATTTGTCAGTAGAGGAATTATTTTCTAGGTGATGCTTCAGCAGACTCAGAAAGTGAAACAATGTTTCCCTTTCAAAATCTTAAGCAAAAATGGATAATTTATTTTTGACTGAAAAAACTCCTTCTAACATCGAAAAATTGTGTTTTCTTTCCCTTGAAGTTTATTATTAAGCTATCATGAAATACAATTTTTGGATCTACTGATCGTCTGTTATTTCTGGATAATGAACAAACTTCTTAAAAAGAAATGTTTTGATTTCTGGTAGTAGAGATGCGAAACGTTTTAAAATGTTCCTCTTGATAACCAACGTACCTTGTTATGAAGCAGAAGATCAGCGTACTCACTCTCCATTTCAACTAAAAATTCTTTTGAATTGGCGATGAGTAAGAGCTTTAGCTAAAATGGAGTTCATAATCGTAATTACCAATTCCATAACTTTACAAATTTCTTCCGGAAATGTCTGCGCACAAAGCACTTTATTTTTTTCTTTCAAAATACCAAAAAACTCTTTTCTTACGCCAGTCATACTTTTCCATACACTCAATTACAACATTTGCGATATCCTCTCCACGCGTCTGACCTTTGAGTGGCAATAATCCTTAAAGTTCTTCTTTAGGACCTGTATGAGGAATAAATCTAACAAAAAGTGTAGCTTGTGCTGTATCATTTATGTCTCGAGACTAGTCAACTGCTTTTGATACAGCCGAAACCAATTTTAGAAAACCAATTTTAGATCTTCGATTTGCTGGATGGTTATATCCGAAGACATCTTACTTGTTCTATCTTTCATTGTTGTCGCAGAGAATGGTCCCACTTTAATTTTTTTTAGAATATCTGCTGTGTTCTAAAAATCCCGAAGTAGATCTTCGGATGCCTTTATAAAAAATTTGTTAAGTAGGTATTCGCCGTCTGCGTATGGTTTCCCTCTCTTAGCTGGACTAACAACAAAACTTGCCATATTAATATTGCTGAAAAATTGCACGCAGTTATTAAATACAGAAGTCTTTTGACTCCTTTGAAGCTCCTCAACTGCCTTCTTCTTTGCATCACCAACAGGACATTTCATGCTAACTGACGCATGTTTTTGTAAAGTGTCTCTCCAATTTTTCCCTACAAATAAGACATGTCAGATGACCATTTAAGTTTTGAATAAACGCGAGAGTTTCGATTCACTCAATTCTAAATTTACGGTTTTCATCTTACGTTTTTCTTTGCTTCTCTTTGGTCGCTATGTCAAATAGGGCACCTATAAAAATATTCCAAAATATAATTTTTTCAAAAGCCACCAATAAAAAAGTATTATTATTATTAAATTGATTACAAAAATACTTGTAGAATATACAGCTGGATAAAAAAATACAATAACTTTACTTTTCAAGAAAGTACCTTTGTAATACACAGACACGATAATCGTAGACCACTATAGGTAAGACTATTCGCAATGCGACTGCAAATTACATGCAATGAAACGGAATGGCAAATGATTAATTTTAGAAAATAAATTAGAAGGGGTGGAGTTTTCAGATTTTACGCTCATAAAATGCTCCCGCGCTTTTGTGAAAATATGTTTTTCTGAAATATTGAGAGAGTTGGTTCCAAAGTTGTTGCTGTAATCCAATGTTGTGTTGTGGTTCCAAAGTTGTTGTTGAATCGTATGTTATGTCCGAAAGGTTTTGCTATAATCCTGATATTTGAACAGCACGTGCTTCTGTTTACATTCGTTTTGCTTGAAATGGGAAAGCTCATGCTGAATTCGGGGAGTTTTATTAGACAGAAATTTTACATCTCCTCTCAGTGCGTTGATCAATACAAAATTTATCTTTTCCTTGAATAATTAAGGTAATGTGTCCCGATGTTTGTATGAATACATAGTTTGAAAGGATTTTGAAGGAATTCAAGTAGATTTTGTCTTTCGGGTAATCCTACGTTCTCTCTATTTTTGTTTGTAACTCGTTGTATCAGTCGCACTGCAATAATGCATAGCCAAGTTTTTTTCCCCTATTCATGCAAAATATATAAGAATTTGACATTACTTCTTTCTTTCTAGAAAACACGAAAAATGTCATCTTCCGACCGATATTTTCGGCGCGTATTTCGCGCCTGCCCTTGGATATTTGTGGCAGAGCCGCACTTTACCGTCCCATGGCTTATGCCAAGGGTTAAAAAATATTTCAGATTCACAGTCAATGATTAAGTGATATCACTGGCTTAAGGCAACCTTAACTTAAGCCCGTCATCTCGAAGGCTTAAGTCTCAGATGTTGCTGTGAAACACGCTAAATATATACTCGTATAATTTGCCTAAGTATTATAATTTCTGTTATTAAACAAACGTGCATATTTCAAAATTTATTCTTTAAAACTAAATTGAAATTTTCCAAGCGAAAAATAGTTATCTAGTTAGCAGTTTTGACTACTGTCTGGCAGCTAGGCCAGCATTCCATTTGACGTTTTGGAAGAAACCAAACAGTTTAAGTCAAAAATGAGTTATTTATCTGATGCAGAAAATATAAGCGACGACGATATGTATAATATAATATCGCAAAGTGTCACCCGTAAAAAAAATTATAAGAAGGCACCCGCAACATTTCGAGAAATGGGATAACGTTGACTGTAGACACATTCGGATATGATGGTTACGTTGTGGAAACATTCTGCAACAATGGTTTTTGGGTTTGATATCCTTCCAGATAAAAACCACAACCAACTGGTAAATAAAAAGTTTTTCATTCGCTTGGTTTTTAATCCACAATGGCAGTTTTCCTTTACAAAAATTCACAATTACAGCAGTGCTGACAACTTAAAAATGTTCATCTGCGGCTTAACTGTGAAACCGAGTTGGCTTAAGTTCTGGGCTTAAGCCACACCCGTGCCTTAGCTAAGCTCTGGCTTAAGCCTGGACTGTGAAACCGGCCATAACTTCCTTAGGTTTTTGATGTTCTCTGGAAGGCCATTGTATATATCACTCGCTGTTGACAGAAGTCCTGTGCGTAACCTCTGTGTTCTAGCTGCTGTTGTTCTTATGTCTGCTTTTCGTCTTGTAATACAGATGTGAATTTCAGCCGCCGCCGTAGTGACTCCTAAGTTTGTTTTAGAGCATTTATATAGTTTCACAGTTCTATTAGCTTAAATTCGTAATTGTGAATTTTCTTAATATTGTGAATTTATTTTATTTTATCATGACATATACTTGGTAAGAGCAATTCAATAGGAATTTCTCTTGATTATAACATTTCACATAGACATCTTCCTCCCCTGTAAAGGAGAGTTTACAATGATTAGATTGGAGTCAACAGATTGCATTGTCTGTCCTTGTCTCCAGCTTGGACTCTAATATAAGTTCTTCTCGCGCTTCTCACCAGAGTGGATTTCACAGAATAGCGTCAGATTTGAAAAACTCTTAGTCTCATGTTGGGGAGATGATGAGAGAAAATGCAATCTGGTGACTCCACTTTCCTTTGCCATTGTAAACGCTCCTTAACACTTGCAAAATAGTTGCAGATTACGCTCTTAAGATTACTTTAAGAAGTTAACGTGGTAAAACTATGTAAAGGAATTAAATTAAGTTTGATTTGTGAAATCGGGTCTTAATGTATAAAAGATGTGACAAGTGAAGCACCATTATGATTTCTCCATTTAAACTAAGTATCGGTACATATTAAAAATCGCACAAGAATCCATACAAAAAATCAAAACCATAAATTTAAGGTAAATGACAAAAAGTAGTACAAACTAATTAGTGCTACGAAGCAACGATCCATTCTTACAACCCTTAATGGTCACTATTATGTGCATCCATTAATTTGCTTTCTATAATCCTTTCGGTCATACATAGAAAAGAGAAAGAGGGAGAGAAAATGAAAATGAAGTGCCCATTTCGATAAGGATCAAAACTGGACTGCAAAAGGTAAATGAATCATTACCACCCTCGTCATGATGATCATTAAAGAAATAAAGAAAAAAAAGGATACGAGCCCTACTCAAGTATCCATAAATTCGTCTGACGCCTTAATGAACACGAAAACCCTTTTTCATACCTGAATAATGTTCGGGGCGAAAAGAAAAATCATTTCATGGAATGATTTCGCAAAATGGATAGAACCAAAAAAAGATAAGAAAAAAAAATTAAAGAAAACATCATCAACACGGCAAAAATCCCATTAGTCAACGACTGAGACTGACCAAAAGGTTTAAAAGATTGCAACATTTGAACACACTCTTAAGATTCCTTACCTTTTCAGGTGAGTTTTTTTTTCCATGAATTTTAATAGGATTTTCTCCTTTTTCTCTATATACATTTGCTCTATTAAGGGTTGAAATTTGAAGTCATAAGACCGTGAAATATAATCTAAAATTTCTTGCCAAAAATATGTAACAGGATTAAGGACTCGGTAAAGACCACACACAGGTGAGACTGCCTGAGTGTACGATTTAAAATAATTGTGGAATTTCGGAGTTTTTCTTTCATTCATTTCATAAAAGCAATTATTGCAAAATAATTAAATTAAACTGTTTTAGATAGTGATAGAAGGAAATAAATGATTTACTCCTTGTATAAAATACAAAAATCCCTTCGGATCCTTGTACGGTATACTAACTTCGTTTGGACGAAATATCCAATCCAAATTACATGTTCAATCGAAATATATATCTACAGACAGACGACAAGCAAACAAATAAGTTCCATCATTAGACACCCCCATTCTGCATTCATTTCTCTACAATCCAAACCAAAACTAAATTGGGTGATCATAAAGCAATTTGAAAAAGGACGAAACCCCAAATGTCACCGCAAAGACAAAAACAAAAGCAAAATAAACGGCAACGAGAAAGTCGTGAGGCAATTTTTATATCAAGTAGCTCCACTTTGACTGACTGACACTTTGCTTCTAGTTTTTGCCTAAGCCAGCCCAAGGAGTCCTGATGGCTTCCTTTTGTGATAATGCGTATCCTGACACAGGGTGGACATCGGCATAAATTGACCATATGTCATGTGTTATGTAAGGATAATACAAAATAGTAGCAGGAGCAACAACAACGACAATAATAGCCACAATACACCATCACCGAACCATCGCAATCGGGATAGGCTTTAGAGATTGTTCACACAAAACGACAACGCGAGATCTTCCCAATTTCTTCCTTTTTGTTTTTTTTTTTTTGTTCTTTTCCGTGCGTATTATTCCCATTTTCAAGGAGTCGAGAGTCCTTAAAGGTCTGCTTTTTGGATACCTACTCTCCGGTTGATGGCATGTGCTGATGATTTTTATCAGCTCAAGGATGAAAAATTTGTTCAATCAACATTCACCGTGTTAAGGAAATTGCGCCTTAAATGGACACACACTTCTTAAAATGGCTGGGGCTTAATCGAGTGGTTATTTTCGTTTATCGTTTTATCTGAAAGGCTTTAGATTTCTGATGGTGAATTGTGGGCGGTTTATTGAACCGTCTGCGAACGATGTTTTGTTTTCTTTTTTTTTTGTATATTATGGTGTTCCCTGTAGGATATGTCTATGTATTTGTCTAACTGGAATACTATAGAAATAGTAAGAAATAGTATAATGAATTAGCGTGGTATTTTGCTGATTTTTCGTTTTATTTTCTCAATAGATGATTTGTTACGTACCCATACTAAATGCTTCTACAGAGAATCATAGAGGGGTCTCTAAGAAAGAAAAAGAAAAGAAAAATCGATCATATCTGAGTGTGCGAATATAATTAGAACTGTGAGAGGAAGAATGCAATAAAAACTTCAAAATTAATCCAAAGTTAGATGACTATTATTGGCAACATTCGTAAAAATTGAGAATTTCTCGGTGGTGTTTGTAACCTCGAAAGCGTCAACTTCAATGGAGTAATGATATCCCGATTGGATTTTAGAAAATCATCATAAACCACAAAGCCAATTTCAACCCTCAATACAGCACCTATGTACATATGAGTTCAAAAATATTAAAGTCGCTTTAGCAGCCCTTAAAACCTGCATTGCAATAACACTTAGTTGGACAGTGTGGTGTGAAATTTTTTGAATAATGGATCTTCACGTTATTTTTTCGCGAATAATTCTGCTTCAACTGTGACCGGTTACTGATACCCCATGTCAGAATCCAGAGCTTTCTGTTACATTAATTAGATAAACTAATCAAGATCGTTATTATTATTAGCCGACCTGTAAGCACTGCGACCTAATAGATCTTTTGTGTTATGCCCTGCCGTGTATATTACCACGGTTGATGACTTTTTTAAAGCACTCCAAGAAGTTTCTGCCATTGCAGCTGGTGAGCCTTTTCTATTTTGAACATTATTTCCTCCTAGGAGTAATTTTGTAAGGTTGCATTTGGATCCGGTAAATGGACTCAGCGGTCTCATTTCCTTCATGCCCCTCATGTCCTGATAAAATTCTAAGGTATTTCCGTTGTTCAAAGAAAGATGGCGCTACATGTCACATGAATAAAACTTAGAATTTCGAAGGGAATATTTCCAGACCTACAAATCTCCAGAAATGGTTACATAGCTTTTGCATACTTCCGACGAAAATAGATTGGCAAGAGAGGTATTCTACATTTGTTATCACGCAAGCAGCTCCCTTACCAAACTATTTTCATGCAAGACTTTCAAAAACTATATCGTCTAAGCTTACCACTTTAAAAATAGCTTAAAGGAAATATATATGCTAACAAAACAATGTCGATTAAAAAAATTAAAGAGTCTTGAAATTTATTGAAATGCTATAAAAAATCCTCGCACTTTTGCCTGCTATGTGGTCTACATCAGTCGAATTTATAACAAGTACTGTAATTATTCCTCTCTTGTCCTCCTAAACTTCTAAAAATATTTCGATTCCAATAGATTGCCATTAATGGCAAATATTGATTGCCGCCATGTATAAAGTTTACATTGGAGTTCGACAAGGCTCAATCATAGGTCCTCTTTTATTTTGACTTTATATTAACGATACTCTGTAAGTACCGAACGAAATATACACGTAGGTATCAAGACAAAACCATTTTATCATACTAGTACCGTGAAGAATTTGTTGACTGCGCCAATAAATTCAAACTCAATTTTTGAAATGACGAATTAATGCAATATTTGAAACATAATAAGAGGTTTACATGGCATATTTGCTTCCATTGTTTCATTACAAATTATTCTTTCTTTTTTTGCCGTTAGAGTGAAAGATTTGGCTGCTGCAGTTTTTATCATCACAATTTATTGTGCTTTTGGAGAATTGACTCAAAATGTTATTCTTCCACCAAAGTCGTGTTTATAAAAAGAAACTCATTAGTTAGATTAATCTTCCCGCATGCTTTAAATCCGTAAAGAACCAATTAAAAGTTAAGTGATATACATAAAAACAACGAAAAACATCTGTAATTAAACCCCTGAGAATAAGGCTATCCACAGAACAAGTCCACATTTGAACACTAAACTTCATCAGAAATGAACTTCCAACACCACTGAGACTCCTAGCTAGAGCACAGACATTTCCATTCGAACCCCTTTTCCAATATAGCACACACTTTTGCTAGGCCATTAAACCAATTCCCTGAAACAACCACCACAAAAGCCACTTTAGCCCAAGGAAGGACTCTTCCCTTCGGGTAAAACTCAGATATTGGAGCATAACCCGCACTCATAATGGAACCCAGCAGGGAAACCATTACAGATCGTTGCCATGGTAATAAAAAGGGTTGCTTACGGAATTATTTTCAATGGGTTAGTATATAGTGAATGGGTTTTATAGGTGTGCATGCGGTGCCGGTGTACGAAATTACCAAGCGGTCGTCTCGTAATCATCTTGGTCTCTTTCCTTTTCCACCAACACCACCAACACCATCACCACTCAAGACCCAAATACTTCACATTATTTCAGTTCCGTATGCTACAAGAGATCCCTTCAAATTGCCTCATTGGTTCCACAAGTCCTAATGGTTGGCAATTTTTATAGGCTTTAACCCTTTTTCCCCCTTGAAAGGGATTCGTTTTCATGCTCGAGTGTTTCTCTGAGATAGGTTAAAAGGAGCAATCAGGTGAGGTTATGATGTGGCTGCATAGGCAAATGTTTAAGGGAGTTTTTCTTTGCCGTTGTTGTTGTTGGTGTTGAAGGTATCTATCTATCTACGAGAGTTTGGGTAACTTGGTGAAATGTTATTGTTCATAATTTTTTATTGGAATAGGTTTTGATAGAAATGGTAAGTGGAAAAATATAACAGAAATGACGACCACATATGGTCACTGGACTTTAATGTCGTGGTCGATATACGTATGTAGGTAGGTACATGGGTTTGGGTATATGTATATTTCCATGGTAAAACGGTATAAATACAATATATGGATTTTAAATTGTAGTTCGTTTGTGTTGTGTTGGAGTATTTTTAAGCCATGTACGAATTGGTAAACATTAAGAAAGTGTACATTTATGATAGGCTGGAACTAAAAACTATAGTTTAATAGTAAACGTACCTACCATGCGGGGTCAAATGACCCCTTTCCAAATTTTACTTTAAAATCGTACATTTATTGTTATTTCTTTTGCTCATCTGACTTTCTGTAAATTCATATATTATTCGATTACGCAATTTCTTACTTTTCGTTTTTCTCTAAGCTATTTTTTACAGAGAAACATTCTGTGCATACCTTATGTACTACGGGCGATTATTTTACCCCTAACGAAATTTACATATTTTTCTGCAGTTCTCCAACTAGAACCTTAGCTCTGGACTCCGATACATATCTCAAGTTATAGTTTCATTTATCTAAATGTAATATGTGTGTTTCGTTTCGGGGTGAGTATGAGCACTAGAACGACCCGATCTGGTCCATATAACGTAATTCATAAACAGAAAGAACTCTTATACGAGATTTACAAGAAAAACTTCCAATGAGTTCCCTATAGCTAGACGAAATAACACAAACAAGAAATATCCAGGTATCGACGAAATCAACGATGCCTCGATCATGCCAGCAATGCCTGACTCCAATATAAAATCAACGATGCCTCGATCTGATGGGAAATCATCAATTTCTTCATAGAAATTTACAGAACATGTTTTGGCAGAATTTTTATTCACCCCAAGCAGACCAAGCAATAACTATAAATCACGAAGAAAACGCCAAATAAGATTTTTCATTTTTTCATTTATTTATTTATTAACAACATCTACACAATTAAAGCCTGCTTTCTAATTATGTGTAGGTAAACTTAACAAATATAATAAACTATAGAATAGACAAGAAAAAAAATAATAAAATAAGATAAACTAAAAGCGCTAAAACTATATCTATACAATAATAAGAGGGAAAAAAAAACTAATGCATGTGGTAATCACTAAAATTAAAAAAAGTATTAATTAAATAATTATCGATAAGAGAAATAATCCAGTATCTTGCCCCTGAAATCACCGCCACCACTCTTTCTGATCTCCATAGGTAAAGTATTCCACAACCTGGTAGCATAAATGAAAAATTGACGCTCAGTTACACGATAACTAAAACTTGGCACATTCAACGCCACAGTTCTACTGTACCGAGAAAACAATAATTTTTCATGTAGATAGCTAGGCACCTTTTTTACAATTAAATTATACAAAATAGAATTACCCTGGAATCAAGATACGCTCTTAAGGTGCATCCAAAGACGGATTTTATATACGGAGAAACATGGTCATATCGTCTCAGACCGTACACGTAGCGAGCAGCCGAATTGAACGCGACAGTGATTTTTCTTTGCGAGAAGGAATCTAGCTGGCAAAACAATTAACATCCGTAGGTAATCAAAGGAGCAATAAGTTGTTTCACTAACATGAGCCTTGTATTTCGAGGAGTAATGAAAGAAGCAACGGAAACCTTACGAAGCGTTGCGTAAATCTTAGACACAATACTGTTGACATGGTCAGACCACGTAAGTGTAGTGTTAAAAATGATGTCAAGATTCCTTACCGACCTGCTGTATGGAATAGGAGTTTCATCTAACATCACCTCAGGAAAGTCTGTGATGTCGAGATTATTTCTATATAATAGAATTACTTTAGATTTTAATGGGTTTAGAAGAAGCTTATTCTGTAGTGCCCATCAAGATTTTAATCTAAGGTCTTCCTTCAATCTACATACCGCATCCTCCATCAATCCACGTGGTCTTGAAATATATAGCTGGCAATCATCAGCATACAAGTGAAGTTTACAATTCAAAATGACTGAAGAAATGTCATTTATGTACACAGAAAAAAGCAAGGGCCCGAGGATTGACCCCTGTGGAACACCAGTACATACAGGTAAAAATTCAGAGGAGTACTCACCACAGCAGACCTTTTGCTGGCGGTCTTCCAAATATGACGAAATAAGCCTGCAAGCACAACTTGTGCAAGAGTAATAAAAATACTCAAACTTGCATAATTTGCACAAAATTGCACAAAACATGGTCATATGTAAAAACGGTATTTTATTTATGAAAACAAAAAAAAAATGTTTCATTGTTTTATTAGAAATCAGAAATTAAGTAAGAATTTCTTTCTAAAAATCAAATGACCACTTATGGTAAGAAAAAGGAATGAGTAAATTTCTGGTACGTTTAGTGTTAAATTAAATACATGCAACCATAAGTGTTCAAGTCGGTAATATTACAGGTTTTGTTTTTGGCTTAAAGTTTTATTAACACATTTCGTCATTTCTCTATAGGTACTGTAAAATAATTGTAAAATTTTACTATGATAATCATTGGTACAATATTTTCTAACTTTTATCATATTGAGTTTTTCATTACGTGTAAAATTACATTTTTTTGTGTAAACTTATGTAAGTTTCACCCATGAAAGGAGGGGAAACATTTACTTTATACAAAGGGAATAATTTTTAAAAAAAACAGTGTTAACTCATAAAACAACTCTTAAACTTTTTAAAATTCTTCTATTCTCCATAAAAAAAAAGGATTTTATGCTTTACAGATCCGATTTAACACCGGGTATAAAGTAGATATTTTATTGCAGTTGGTATATAAATTTTTATTCAGTATAGAAATGTAATTTCTAGAAAAGTATACCAATAGCTGTTTTTCACTTCTGCTTTTGGGCTATAAGAAAAATCATAGATACTGCACAAATATATTTGACTTTATACTTACTGAAAAATTGATTACTCTACATATAAAAATCGGTTGCGAGCGAGTCGGGCTAGCACAATCAGCTTTACGTACCAGAAAAACCGAACAGTGTATCGACCGACTTAATAAGAATATTTAGATCTGTTCGAAATTTGCCTGGGATAACTGAACAATAATATTCAAATAGACGAACGCAAGAGTAATTTTATAAGAGTTATGATCTTATTAGTAAGAGTTGTCTTATAAGTTAACAATATTTCTTCTAGCAACTATATGAAACTGTCGAAAAAAGCTTTGGTTTTGCTATTATCTAAAATGTTATTCCTCAATCAATCAATATCAAAATTTTACCTTTAGAAGACTAGAAGAACAGGGGAAAAAATATTTTTTCAAACATTTTGGGTTACCTATGTCTTTATAACCTTTCACCAAAAATTTTTAATTATGTTTTTTAAATCCTTGAAATTAGCTCTTTCAAGCGATACCCCCACGAAACGCAAAAAAAACATTTTATCTAATTCACCCCCATTAATGCAAGACTAATATTTTTATACCCTAGATGAAAACAAAAGTTAAATAAATTGGAAAACCAAAGTTTTGTATGGCAACACTTTTCTTGGTTTCCGGATTTAGTCCATTTTTGAGGCCATTCCCTTTAACTTGAATTTGTCTGTCTAGATATTTATTTTTTTACTATTTTCGACACTCTCGTAGACCCACTTTTCGTCAATACAGCGAGCTGAAATTTGGCACACAGGTTCATGTCGCGTGACAATTGAATCTATCAAAATTTGAACCGGAAATTTCCATGGAAAACCCCGAAAATCGGGAAAATTCATTTGAAAATTTGGTACAAATTTGATTAGTGATAAATCTGTTTCAGGAAAAATGCAGAGTTTTCCGATTTTTCCGAAAAAAATTTCCGAATTTTCCGGACAATTTTCCGATAAATTTTTTTCTTCTAAATTATGCAGGATCAAGTTCCTTATCAACTGGCATCATTACTTTCTCTCTGACAATGGTGAGAACTTCAGAAAAATCGAGGAAAATTTATGTAAAACGCTTTTCCGGAGTTTTTCAGACCAAGGAAGCGTTTGAGCGTTTTACAACCCAAGACGAAGTTGTAGAGCGAAATGAGTTCCATAAAGTTGCTTTTGTGGAAAACTCCATGGAAAACTCCATGGAAAACCCGGAAAAGCGGGAAAATCATCGGAAAAATTTTCATCGATATGATTAGTGATAAATCTGTTTCAGGAAAAGTGCAGAATTTTCCAATTTTTCTGGAATTTCCGGAATTTTCCGACTATTCCTGAAAATTTTCCGACAAAAAAGTTTTATGAGCTATGCGGAATCATTTTTTTTCCGTCCTACTGGCATCAATACTTTCTCTTCAACAATCATGAAAACTTGCATGAAAATTCGAGGAAAATTCATGTAAATTTTTAAAAAAAATTCATAGTAATAGGAAAAGTCTGTGGAAAACATGGAAAATCGGGAAAATTCATGTTATATGGGATCAAGTTGGAATACAGCTAAAAAGCGCTGTTTAAAACATAGTTTGAATTTCAGAAACCCGTTGCAATACTTCAACGATTTGATACTCGAAAATTTTTTGTTTTCGGATCGGCACCAAACATGACTTAAAAATTGTTTTAAAATATCTCCATGCAGCACGTAATAACAATTTAGTTAACGTGAAAAAGGCAGAAAATAACATAAGTAAAAAACGAGTTTTCAAGCAAAACTGAGGCCAAGCTGCATGAAAAAGTAGAAAATAAACTTTTCTTCACACACAGAGGTGGACTCAGATTTTATTCGGTGACAATCACCGATATATTTCAGTATGATCAGTTCAGAGGTAATAAGTGATTTGATTCATGAAGAGAAATGTCCCAATCAAAAAATCTGGGTCCACCTCTGTGTGTGAAGAAAAGTTTATTTTCTACTTTTTCATGTTGTTTTGTTTGAAAACTCGTTTTTTACTTATTTTTATACCCTAGATGAAATCTATAGGGGGTATACTAAGTTTGTCATTCCGTTTGTAACACCTCGAAATAATGATGGTAGAGCAAAATGGATTGGACACCCACGCATAATATTAAAAGTTATTTTGATTTTTGCATGTCCGTCCGTCCGCACGATAACTCGAGAACGCGTACACATAGAGAGCTGAAATTTTGTACACGGACTTTAAAAAAAAAAAGTAAAATTAAGTTCGAAAATGAGACAAATCGAGCAACTCCTTCGTGGGGTTGCCATACAAAAATTTCGTTTTCCGTTATATATTTGAACACTGCCTGAGAACGAGTCGCCGTAGAGAGCTGAAATTTGGTACGTGGTGTTTTCATTGTACTAACAAATATAATTTCAAAAATGGACTAAATCGGGCAACCCATTCTTGGTGTTGCCATATAAAAAATTAGGTTTTTTATGTATACTGTGAAAACGATCAGTCCAAGACATTTTTATTGTACTAAATGCTTCTTCAGAATATGAAATCCTATAAAATTGGTTATAATCATTTTTTCTGTCCGACGAACCGTTCTAGAAATATATGCGAAAAACCACTGCAAAAATCAAAATTGCTCAAATGTGTACCCATACGAAATTTCATACGGGCATTCATCTAGGGTATCATAAGAATTGGTCTTAGACCAATTCTAGCTTTTTCACTTGTTTAAAGTTGTATTTGCAATTTTTATGAAAATGCCGTGACGTATACAAAAATTTGTACTCTCTACGTTGACGCTTCCTCAGGCAGTGTTCATATTTTATAGTAAAAAGCAAAGTTTTGTATGGCAACTTAAGGGATAGCCCGATTTAGTCCATTTTTGAAATTGTACTTACTATTTCAAAGTGATATTATTTGTACCACCTCCTGCCTTATCCTAATTCTTCTCCTTCACTTAGGCGGGATAAACAAAACAATTCTCCACGGTCAGATTCTGTAATATTAAGAGTTTATAGAATGAAAGAAAAGTTGCCATTTAACTCTCCAGCAATTCGTAGAGTTCTTCGCTAAACTCGTTCTACTAAAATACTGTCGGATACTGGAAAAGTTTGAAGAAGAACTTCCAACTATTGGGAGATGCTTCGTTGGAAGTTTTTCTTTCTTTTAAATGGAAATGAGTTCTTTCTTCAGCTGATTTTTCCAATTCTTCGTTTTACAGACGCCGACTTCTGGACTTAATAATTGACACTTACACATATACATTTCTACTCAACATCATTAAATAGATCCAGTTATATAGGACTTAAGGGCCCTTATTGCATCACATTGTGTTTCCACTGATTAGGCTTTGAGCACATGCACACCATTTAGAAATTCTATCCCATATCATTAAGTCACCGCAATCGTCGGTAGTTTTTCGTATCTTAATACTCTTTACATCGACTATCATTGTGGGTATCCTGCGGTTGATCATCCTGGTGCAGGCGCAGATCTAGCATTAAATTAGGGTGCGGTCATCTTACTGCAAAATAAAAATACAATTGTAAGTAAGGTGTTTTTATTTAAGCTTAGTACTTAGTTCGAGTAAAAGGTGACATTTCCATACAAATTTTATCGCTGATAAAATCCCAAGCAAAAATTTTACTGAGGTTTTTACTAGCTACTACAGTACTGAGTTCATCGCTAAGCGAAATTTTCATACAAAATTTAGCTCGGATAAACACAAAACTAAAATTTTTGCTACCGATTTAGTTTGTCAATACTAAGTTCGACCTAAAACGACTAGCTAAATATGACAGTTTACTCTACTTGCCTACTCTGCAGTAGATGGCGTTGTTTGAATTCTCCATTGATTTAGCTTGCAAAATTAATTGAACGTTGCATTTTCCCTGGGCTAAATTTTGACATTTCGTCATCTGTGAAAATGGACGACGAATATTTATTCGACGACATCGAGTTTTTAGAAACAACGACATCTTCCCGGCAAGTAAAGCAAAGCAATAAAAAAAGAAATTTTTCGGTTCGTGAAAAAAAAAAACTGGCAAACTTAGTGCAGAAACATTCCCTAATTTGGAATGTGCAGCACAAGCTTCATTGCAATCATGCAGCAGTTTCAGCGGCATGGCAGAGCATTGCTGATGAAATGAAAGAACCTGGTAAGTAACTTTTAATACATCTATGAAGGCTACAAGTAAAAATATTTGAATCACATATTTTATTTCAGTTGACCACTGCAAATATATGTGGAAAAGTCTACGTGATAGCTTGAGATATCACCAAGCTAAAGTAAAGAGCAAATCTGGAAGCTCTCTCGACGTTGTTGACCAAATAGAGGATACACCTATAAACGAGGACGTAGAGTGGGAGTTTGCTGACTCGTTATCTTATCTTGTACCAATATCATCAAAGCGAAGGTAAACATTAAAATGGCAAAATAATTATAATTTCTATTGTACTAATTCATTTTTAACAGGACTTTTACAACAAGTACAAGATGCGATGAGAGTGCGACAGTAAACATGGAGAGTGCGGGCGGAAGTGAAGACGCAAGCAGTAGTAATTACTTTTATGTAAGGATATGTGCAATTACAATGTATAAATGTATTCCAATCATTACGTCTTTTCGCAGCAAACCCCATCAAAAAAGAAAAAGGATGGTCTCGAAGAGAGCGCCAAAAGCTTATCTGCAAGTATCGCGGAGCTGGTGAATATTCGGAAGCAGGGAGAAAATCATTCAATAAAGAATTTTGTCATGCTATCAAATCTAGACAGAATGTTGCAACATCTACCAGATGACGTAGTAGAAGACCCAAATAAGAAATTTATTGACCTAGCGTATGAGGAAATAAGAAAACAAAGAAATAATTTATAAAGTATGTCAATGTTCTTTTCTCTAAATAATCTATAAATATGGTCATAAAAATAATTAAAATGTGTTTGTAATTGTCTAATGTTTAAAAAAAAAGTCAATTTACAAAAATTGAAAATTTATTTTAAAAACACTGATTTCCATTGCCAAGGAACTGAACCGCAATCCGAATTGCAGTAATCTTTTAATATGTTTCTGTTTATTTTGGCCAAATTATTTTGCCTTCCTGCAGTAGACGGAGGACGCGAAAAGAAAAACGTGTCTTCTGGAATATTCTTCCTTCATTCTCCTTCAATAAGCTGACCAAACTCATCATATGAATCAGCATATCCGTTAGGACAGTAGGTATCTTTGCTTGTTTGAAGTAAAAAGTTATGCAAATAGCAGCAAGCAGTTATAATCTTTTGTGCTCTGTCTGGATTACAAAACATTGTTCTAGCCAGACAATACCATTTAGAGCACAAAATTCCAAACGAATTTCCTACACAGCGCCTTCCTCTGCTTAGCCTGTAATTAAATATCCTCTCCTCAATAGTTAATTTTTGTGGTTTACGTGGCACAAACGGCTTCATTATTCTCTTGTGGAGAGGGAAGGCGTATCTGCTACAAAGAAGTATGGGAGTTTCTTAACTCCTACGTTCATATCATTTGGGAAATCTAGCTTATTTTTTGAAATGGATTTCCCTAGTTCACAATTGGCAAAAACATTAGCATCTCCCTCGCTGCCATATCCACCTACATCCAGATATATAAATTTATATTCGGCGTCTGCCACGGCCATTAAATTTAGACTATGAAATCCCTGAAAATACATAGTTTATGAAAACAAATTTTGTTAATCGTGTTACTAAAACCTTTTAGTTGTAAAACAAACTTCCTGAATTCTTGGGACATTTAATATTTACGTGTTTACCATCTATTGCCCCAGTGCAGTTTGGAAAATTCCACTACCTGTTAAAGTTATTGGCCGTGTTCAATAATCCTTCCCGCGTTAAAGGTGGAATTTCATCTTTTAATGCCGAACAAATTGCATTACAGACCTGATCTAAAATTCGACCAAAATGTTGCTTACTTATCCTATAGACTGAAGATATATGCCTTTGTAATGTACCGCTTGCAAAATATCTGCAGAGAAAATTATTTTCTGAAATCTTTGAAAATCACACAAATTAAAATATAAGATGTCCCGTGTCTTCCAACGATATAATTATGTAATGTGGTTTTACTAGTGAAATATACCTTGTATAATTATGCTACACTTACTCTAATACAACGGCTAATTTTTCCTTTGGAGTAATTTCATCATTTGGCCTAGTAATCTTTTTTGATAATAAATGCGGCTCTACCGATTTTAGGAGTTCTTCGAAAGCCGAAAAATCCATATGGAAGTTTTCTTTAAATCTTCCTTCACTATTAATCAAGTCATTAAACTGAAGAAATGGAAATTAACAACAGCTGGAAGAATTAATTAAATTGGTACATATACATAATACATACATCAGTATGAAACCGGCCTTTCACACGACGTTCTTGCAAATATTTATCTGTTGCATTTCGTTTCCTTGTATTAATTTTTTGGCACAAAAGGATATACGTAAATGCTGACACACTTAAAATTATTAATTCTTCTATTTGGTTTCCGCTCATTTTCAAACCAAATGTTGTACTATTATAAATTGACAAGAGAAGTCGTGACACACGGACACGACTGACAGAGAAACTCTACACGAAAGTCTACAAAATTCGTTTTGTCAGACTTTCACTAGCATTTATCTTGCAATCTTGGAGATCGGTGAAAAATTTCGCTTCGCTGGGAACTCAGTACCAGGCTTTCACTGGTAAAAAGTGCCATATTTTCTATTAATTGATAGATGGCGTTTTGTAAGTCTCCACTAATTTTATTCACCTTTTTAATGTGCGGAGCATTAAAATGCTGGTAAAACTTTGACATTTATTTGATTGTTCAAAAAGCGAGTTTATTTAGTTTTTCCCGTAGATTTCTGTGACAACGATACATACTTAGACCTGCAGGAGCAACAATTTCGTTTTCTCCACACAAAACTTACGTCAACTTTTTACCAGCGTTAAAATGCTATTTTTTTGGAGACCGCGTTATATTTTACCAATTCCCGAACTCCAGACTAGGCTTTACCAAAAACGATAATGTATTTCAACGTTTATATTTTGGGTACTTTGATAGTTATAGGGGGCAATCAACAAGAAATCGCTTCAATAAATTAGACCATGGTACATCAACACATTTTTTCTTTAATTTCCTTTTTCACGTTTGCGGGAACTAATACCGAAAAAAAAGCAACTAATAATTACACAAACGTCTGGGAACTATTTTTCTAAACTTAATTTCACAAAACGTGTTCGTCAGACTCAGACTACTTTTTCAAAAACATTTTTATTTTTCTCATACTAATCTCCTACTTAAAATATCTTCGGATATCCTGTAAGGTATTTTCGTTATTGCATTTTGGAAACCCTACAAATGCTGTTATGCGAAAACACAAATACCTGCTAGAGCGCGGCCAAATAACAAAATTTACCATACATCGTCGTACCGCCACAGTAACACCCCTTCCCCCCACCCCACCCGCCCTCCGGCGAAACGAATTATTTAGCGAGCCGAAGGGTATCGTGGTGGTCTTCTGGGTTGTCCAGCTCGGGTGACTCGCTGTGGTATCAAGGTGTTACCATCCGCAAGGAATCCGATTCTTCGTGGACTTGAGCCGGAGAAAAGTGGATCATCATAGTCGACGACTGTGCTCGTGCTGATATGATCACTTGAATGCTGAATAAGGGTTGTGGGAACTCGACACTGGGTTCTATAACTGCTTCCAAATATGTACTTTCAAAACTCCTTTGGGAAACCTCTTTGGAATTGTGAGTTGGAGTTCACAGTGAAAAATTGGTTCGTTCTTTTGATAACTTGATAAGGGTCCTTAAAGGGGGCTTGCAAAGAGTACATTGCATTGGCTGTTAAGAAAACGTCTGTAAGTCCTTGAACTTAAAAGGTGATTGCTTGGAATGATTAGAGAAATCGGAATCGGCCTAAGATCAGCAAACGATTTACGTAAAGAGACAAATAAAATCAGACTCGGGATTAAACTGTAAGTTTGGAAGAAAGCTTCCAGACACGCGTAAGCCTTCTCGGCAATGGCGGATCCAGCTAGGGGGCGCTAGAGGCGTGCGCCCCTCTCTGAAGACCACTGAAAAAAAAATGCAATAGATCTTCTGAAGTTTTCTTAACAAAATATATTCTACTGCCCTTTTTGTAAAAAATATAACAAATTTTGGGAGCGTTCAATTTGATACGTTTAAGAACGCAGTCTTGGCATTCGCTTCACTTCAGGTCCTGGCAGTCGAAGCCTATAGAAAAAACAGGAAATGCTGTAAAAATCCTGTACATGAACGTGACTTTCCTCGGGGTGTTTGAAGCAAGATAGGGGCTATTCGGGTAAAGGCGATAGAAGGTTTGTTTTAATTGAAAATAGGTGCAAAAGGGTCTTGCAGGAATCTACGATGTAAAGACAGCTTGCTAGAATATTAGCGGTGTGCCAAAAAAGTATTTCAACAAGCAATTATAGCTCGTAATTGAAGAAATTTAGCGAAACTACACAATGGTAAACAAACCATTGTATCTGTTTTGTTTTGAGGGATGTTGATGAATGTACATTAGAATTTAGTGATATTCTAAGTCTTGGCATGCATGAATACATTCCTTATTCCTATTGAAAGAAGTCTACAAGACTGCCCGTAAGTTCATTATCCGGAGAGAAAAATTTCTTTTTGTCCAGAATGTTAGACTAAAAATCTTGGCAAGCCTCAAGGATATAGCAAAGGCTTCTGGCATCTGCTCAAAACCATCAGGAACAACTTCACCAATTACTGTATAGTCTATACTTTCACTACTTAACACTGGTGAAGTGATTGTGGACTGGACTGGATAAAGCTAATATTTTGGCAGCTAGATTCGCTTCAATTCTCGTTTTACATTCACTTCACACAAACCTATTTGGCATCTCTCGTGTGGATGTATACAAGAGCCAAAACACATCAAATCAAAGATGATCAGCGCCTCTAAAGCTATAGGTCCTGATGGTTTCCCACATCCCTGTTAATTAAAAGCTGTGCCTCATCCTTGGCTAAACCTTGACGCAAACTATTGTACTTGTTTTATTCGACAGGAAAATTTCCCAATCAACTGCAGTCTCTTCGATTCTTTGAAAGGTTTTTGAATCTAATTATAACTTCAAAATAATGAAGTATCTAGAAAGCAAATAACTCATCAATGATCGCCATTATGGCTTCCGGACTGGACGCTCGTCTGGTAACCTGCTGACTTTTCTTACGGAACGTTGGAACCGTAGTCTCCACGATTTTTGTAAAGCCAAAATCATTGCTCTAGATATTTCAAAAGTCTGGCATCCAGCACTTTTAGTTTTTATTTGATCGCCTAATACCGGTTGTACTAGGTGTTGTTTGACCAGATCCTCACCCTATAAATACCGATGATCCCGCAGGGCTCTCTCCATCCCTCTGTTTAATTTTCTTTAATCATCTGCTTTCCCTTAATTTTAATCCTATCCATAGTTTTGTCTATTACAGTACCCTTGATTTTGCATACTACTTTGACACTCCTCTAGGGACTACAGAGGGAATGTCACATCTGTCATTCGAGTTTGCATGATTAAATGATTGATTCACGACCGTGATAATATCCTCGCTTGAGGTAAAACGAAACGCGTCGAATTCAAGGCATCTAAATCTAAAAGCTGTCTCATCTCTTTAAAATAGGATCATAACTCTTCCAGTCTCATTTCCTTTGATGGAGCACTGATTTACAGTACACCGTTATTATGCATTCTTGACATTAATATTTCCTGTAAGTTAAGCTGGACAGATCACTTCTTTTCTGTTGCCAAAGAAGCATCGAAATGTCTTGGATTTCTAGTAAAGTATAAAAAAATGTTCAGCCCATCGAATTTAGTGCTCCTCTACAAGTCCTACATCAGACCTAGAATGCAATAAAATTCGCTTATCTGCGTTGCAACTGGTCGCACAGCTTTAGATTTTAGAGTCATCAAGCTCATTGGCGATTTGGCAATAACTTGTCATATCGACTCACTCGAGCGCCGCCTCAATGGTCGATGCCTTTCGCTCCTTTCCCTATGTCCTTCCTATTCCAACATTTAATAAATAATATATAATATATATAATTTAGCACCTCGTTTGACTTTCGCAGATGGCAAAAATATAGCATTAAGTACCTAACTTTCTTCATTGAGAGTGGTAGCTTATCTGTTCGACCTGAATCTTCTATCTAAATAATATATTTTGTCCATTTGATATTTGCGAGAGGTGGCGAGTGTCATCGAACTTTTGATTTGTTTCCAGCTTATACCGTTTTTAAACCATAGTTGTGCCCCCTCCTCTCAAGATTCCTGGATCCGCCCCTGCTTCTCGGTAAACTAATTCCGCCGGAATTGTTAAAAATTCCTCCCTGAACACTTTCCTGAGGCCTTACAATACGAATGGTAAAATCTTTGACCAAGTCGTGTTTCTGTAGGTCAGCGTTTCAGCGTCCTATATGCCATCGTCCTATGAATCCGTTTCCTTGACGATGATATGGGGTAGTTCGGCTACGAGCAAAACCTAACAATTTAAAGAGCTCAGCAAAAAGTGCAGACTCAAATTGAACCTCAGGCCAACGCGTGAGTCTATCAATGATGATGAGACAATATCTAAAACCATTGAAAGGTGGGAGGGGACTGACAATATCAATATGAACGTCCTTGAAACGACTAGAGCTTAGGTAGAAAAGAGGAATTAACATCCTTATTCATTGAGGTTACCATTTTGCTAATGGCACCGATACTTGGGTGCGATAGATTGTGTACCACATTAAAAACTTGTTTCTTAAAAGACTTTGGAATAAAAGGGCGATTACTATCCGCCGAAATTTCACAATAGATTTCCTTAGCAGTGCCAAAAATGGGATACTTTTCAAATTTATACGATGAATATTGAAGGAGAGTTAGTAGTTCAGTAGGATCATTAATTTGTTCATCGGCATAGGAACCAAAGTCTATCAGACTAGGAATGTGAATGTCAGTGAACAATGTGAATGGTCGACCTTCTAACAAAAAATGAAAGTATTTGATACCTTTATAGACACTGCGAGCAATTCTCGGTCATACACGCTGGTGATGCAGTTTTACACTTTCCCGTTGGCAACAGACTGAACTTTACTAGTTGTAGGCTCTAAGAGCCGGGTCGATGAAACTGAATGCAACGAAAATGCATTAACTGACTTTAAAAGCTGCGCACGCAGTTTATACCTGTTTGTCCTCCTAATTTAAAAAAAAAAAAACTTTGTAATATTTTTCTTACTACAATATTTCCCTCGACAATTTCCACGTCTTTATTGCAAACAAATCCAAGAATTAGACATAAAATTGCGGAAGAGGAAACATATAACTGAATAATCCCAAAGGATTTATTTTTTTAAGGAGAACAGATGGAGATATCACTTGACAGTCAGTCGGCGGTCTCAATCTCAGTGACCCGGACACTATCCTTCCGCGCAGAAAGAAAAGTTCTCACCAGAAAATTTTTCAATATTCATATAAGAGATGCTGTTCAACGCATGTAAACGTGATGTAAAGGGACAATTTTCGTCACATTTGTTCAAGTGTCGACCTATATTACCATGTCGAAAAATACCAACAGGTCCACAGGCACTGCATAACTTTACACATAGCCTGTGTAGAGTGTATGGTGCATCCTTCTCCGAGGCTGCTGATTAAAAATACTTCTTACTTCCTGTCATCTGGACGTATAGTCTCCGTAGATTTCGCTGAGACGTGCACATTACACACTAAAACGACCCAGTCGTCTACGGGAAGAAAATTGTAGGAAATTGATGGCCATATAGTCACAAAAAATATGGAAAAAACTAATTAGTCCTTAAGAATCCTTCAACTTTGTTTGGGGGACATATGCTGACAGTAGAGAAATTGTCGCACAGAGCTTCTTTTGAATTTTTTACGATGTAATTTAACGGTTTTGATGAGTTTCTATTATATAGGGAAAGTTTCGACTCATCAACTACTTGTCATCAGCTCTAATGATAATGAAAATTAAGAAAAGATTTTTCTTGTGCACATAGCTCGTACATTCCACATATGCATCCTGCTGGCGACTGAACCATCATCTACCTATAAGGATACTTTTTTTTTTCTTTTCGTTAATTGAAGAAAGTGATCGCCGCCCCCACTTTGAAATTCCCGGAAATTGGCTGGCTAAAATCATTTGACGAGCTGTGTCGCCATACCCGGGAAGGTAAAAATTAACGCGAACTGTTGTTGATCCTGAGATCCTTTGAGGTGCCCGTACGCCGCGCTTGTTAGGATCAATGATTAAAGGATATTAGAAGGGTAATTACTGTGATCTGGGGTATACAAAAAAAAAAAAAAAACCCGTCCGCCTGAAAGGATGTTTTCGATTCGGAAATCAAACATCTTTCAGCTGTAATTAGAGGCACGCAACATTGGCCTGAATGTCTTGAGATGAAAGAGAAATTTTAGATTTTTGTGTTTGGGAGGAAGAAAAAGACTTCCTGACATTTTGCATTATTGGAGAGAAGAAAATTCACCGTTTTTTTTTCTATAAATATTTTTTATTCTTTTTGAATAGTTACCTACCAGGTTTACATCACAAGATGCAATCAATCTCCTATGTGCATTGCTGTATCATCAAAAGATTAATCCTTCGTGCCTGAAAACGAACCGTTCTGGGATCGCCAGCAGTCGATATATGGTGCCTTTTTCGCCCTTCAGCACCCGTGTCTGGTGTCCATTGTATTCTGCGTAATGTCAGGCAGTTTCCCTTTTTTTCGCCTGCATGTAAAAGGTCCAACGAAATAATATGAGTGAAGAAAAATCACACTGACCAATGTCCAGTTGTATGTATATATTGTATAAGAGACGACGGACGATGTCCTGCTGTGTTATATTCCATCCTTTTGGTATTATCTCTAGTAAATTCAAAAGGGAAAAGGAAAGGATCACTATGGTTGGGAACGATGAGTTTTTATGCAATACAAGGATTGTTGCACATTTCATCCCTCTCAGACTAATTTTAAGGGTTGAAACCTATTCAACAAAGTCATGAATTATGGGAAGTTGCACAATTTTTTTCGTTCACATTTTCAGGCGAAGGATTAGATTTCGCTCTTTTCTTTTTATTCTTTTTTTTTGAATTAAGGTCCAGTTTGTATCTTTTGTGATTTGTACAGAAATTTGAGAAACTATCGCACTTATAGGCCAGCTAGAGATACAAAGTGATAGATGCGTTTACGAAAATTGTATGAGTGGGCTTTAAGCGTGTGGTAGCAGAATAGTTATATAGGTAGACATATACATGTATTTACGTTTATATAAGACTTGTGATCACTTTGTGAATATGATCTAGTTCAACCTACTTAATCACTTCCTCCAAGGAGTTACAGTCCGGCTAGAGCCTTAGCCTATCTTCTAGCTCCACTAAATTCTATAGCTTTACTCAATTTCATTTCTGTACTGTGAATAATCTGCGGTTGAATACCTACCCTTAAAATACTCATTTCCTCACGTGCCTACAAATTTCCATAGTCATAGTAGTCATAATATCAATATAAGATGAACTGAGTGTTCAATTATTTCGCGGAGACTTTAGGAACTTTCTTAGCGATGTCTTTCCTCCAATAGGAGAAATGGGAGAAATGCCAAACTGATGATATTTTACGGATGGCTTCAAAGCTTTCACCAAAGGAGGAAATAGGTTTGAGATGCAGCTGTCTATGCTTGGCAGAATTATATTGGCGAAGTATATGCGATTTATGAAGATAGATTGTCGAGAGGGATATATTGGGTAATAAGCCTCCGAATGACACCCATCGAGCGCGTTCCCTGCAAATCAGCAGGAAGTGAGTTCCACACAAGAACTGTTCGAACGAAGAAGGAGCTCTCCAGAATGGAGTGTCTGTGTCGAGGTATCAAAATGTTCACATTTCTAGAAGATTGCATGAATACAAGCTCACTATACAAGTAGGTGGGATTTTTTGAATAAATAAGTTTTTTTTTTATGAATATTAAAGCCTTGCGAACCAAATGAACATTCAAAGAGCAGCCAAGTAGAACGTGCCGATATGGAGAAACATTGTCAAAGCGTTGCAGCCCGAAAACAAATCGCGTACAGTCGTTGAAAGCAACATTGATCTTTCTTCGACAGACTGCGTCTAAATGAGGAAAAATTACGCTGCCACTAGTAAAATAAGGCATGAGTAGTGTTTTGACAAGCTTTAACCGTAACGGCCTTGAGAGAATACTAGCCGATAGCCATAGTCTGTGGAGACCAGCATAAATACGACGAACGACATTATTGATATAGCTACAGAACGTCATCGAGGCATTGAAATAAACTCCCAGGTTCCTCACCGAATCAGTATATCGGAAAATCTTCGAATCTAAAAAGACTGGAGGAAGATCATTAGCATCCACAGTCCCTTTAAATATCGCGATCGACTTGGATTTATCAGGATTAAGTACCAAATGATTCTCCACGCCCCAATTTGAAACCCTGACTAAATCTGAAATGACGCGGTCTGCATAATCGTCCATGGGGCCTATTGGGCGTGCCAAATATAGCTGAACATCATCCGCATACAAGTGAATACTGCAATCCTCAATAATATCAGGGAGGTCATTAATGTAAGTACAGAACAATACTGGACCAAGTATGGATCCCTGGGGGACGCCACATGTTAACGACAGCGCATTAGATATAGAGCCGCCGACTTTGACCTGTTGGGATCTATCAGACAGGAAAGAATAAATTAAGTCAAGGGCAGACAAAGAAAAACTAAACTTATCTGACAACTTAGACAGCAATTTAGAATGGCTAACACTATCAAAAGCCTTGGAGAAGTCCAGCAAGGCACAATTTATTATCGTCCAAAGCCTTGCGAATATCAATCGATACTTTTAGGAGAGCAGTTTCACAACTATGAGCGGCGCGAAAACCTGATTGGCAGCTGGTTAAGTAATTATTACTCTAAAGAGATTCTATTATCTGAAGGGACATGATTTTGTCAAAAACCTTAGAAAGGAAGCATAATAGACTAACCGGCCTGAAGTCATTTAAATCGGCAGGGGAGCTTTTCTTAGCTATCGAGATCACAGTAGCGATTTTCCAGAGAGAGGGAAACTCAGAAGTGGTAAGACAAGTGTTAAATAGATGTAAGAGCCGAGTGAGAATCCAGAGCAGAATATATTTTATGAATTTGGGGGGGATTTCATCCGGTCCCATAGCATGCGATTTAATGGAAAGAAAAGCCTTGATAATCTCGTCAGAACCAACACAGTTAAAGCTGAAGCCATCTGACCTTGTCTGAAAACTGCCAGGTGTATCATAGCCTGATGAAATCTGAGCGTTAGAGAACTGCGATGAAGTGAAATGAGTATTTAATGCAGCTGGATTAACATCGCAATTAGCATATTCTTTCCCAAAAACAGCAGCCTTTTTCAAATTATTCCATAGTTTTTTTGGGTGGGATATCCACATTAAACTTTGAACGGAATTAATGATGTTTAGAGGTCACTTTATTTCGCATAGATTTATAGCGTCTGTGATTATCATCAGTTCTGAGACGTAAGTATTTATGATAAAGGAAATTTCGCTCATTTATCATTATGTTGATTTCGTGAGAGGACCATGGGCAGCCAAGATGTTTAGTAGTACAATAGTTGCAATTTAAATTAAATCATAACTTATTCTGTTCCTTATATTTATCCTCAGGGCTCATTATTAAGTCCACTGATTTTTTTTATATTTTTCACAAACGACACAAGTCACAATGTTAAACATTTTCCTTACGAGAAAGATGTCCAGATGTCTGAGAGAATAGCAATTTTAAAAAACTATAAAATACCAAAATCTGCTCCTACGTATTCCCCTGTTTTTTTTTCTAATTATATATTTTTTTAAATGCACAAGAATCCACGATTCAAAAGCGAAAATTTACGTTTATGAAAACTCAGCATTTGGAAATGGAAATTTCTAAACAATCTATTGGAAGTCTGAAAACGTGAAAATTTTAGCATTTTTATAACTCCCACTAAAATTACTCCAAAAATTCAAAATAAAACAAGAAAATTTATTGAATTTGCTTTTGATAAGAAAGTAGAAAATATTTTTAAACCTTTTAAAGGATTTCTCAAACAGGTACCTAATTAGTTTTGTAGAAATGATTTTGGAGAGAGAATTGTATGAAAGGTATTTTTAATAAATCCTAAAAAAATGTGGGGATAACTCCTTATGGTATGTACTTATAAAGTGTTCAATGCACAATAATTTTTGTGTTACTGTCATTGTTTTGTATAGATCACCAAGTGGTTCAGAAATTCAATTTTGTAACCAATTTGAAGAACTTTTAGAGTATCTGGAAGATAGGGTTGAAGAAGTGATAATTGCAGGTGATTTCAATATAGATATTTTCTACTTATTCATGCGGCTTGGCCTCAGTTTTGTTTGAAAACTCGTTTTTTTACGTATTTTATTTTCTACCTTTTTCACGTTAACTAAATTGGAAAATTCTGCATTTTTCCTGAATTTTATAACTAATCATATCGATGAAAATTTTTCCGATGATTTTCCCGATTTTCCGGGTTTTCCATGGAGTTTTCCACAAAAGCAACTTTATGCAACTCATTTCGCTCTACAACTTTGTCTTAGGTTGCAAAACGCTCAAACGCTTCCTTGGTCGGAAAAACTCCGGAAAAGCGTTTTACATGAATTTTCCTCGGTTTTTTCTGCAAGTTTTCAACATTGTCGGAGAGAAAGTAATGATGCCAGTGGAGAGATAACTTGATCCTGCATAATGTAGAAAACTTTTTTAACGGAAAATTTTCCGGAAAAGTTGGAAAATTCCGGAAAGTTTTCCGGAAAAATCTCTGCATTTTTCCTGAAACGGATTTATCACTAATCAAATTTGTACCAAATTTTCAAATGATTTTTCCCGATTTTCCGGGTTTTCCATGGAAATTTCCGGTTCAAATTTTAAAGATTCAATTGTCACGCGACATGAACCTGTGTGCCAAATTTCAGCTCGCTGTGATGACGAAAAGTGGGTCTACGAGAGTATCGAAAATAGTAAAGAAATAGACAAATTCGTGTACGAGTTAAAGGGAATGGCTGGCCTCAAAAATGTTAATGAAGCTGTAAGCTATGAAGAGGTTTCGGATTGCGCGAGCGAGCTAGATAAAAAGTTAAGTGAAGTTATCAATAAATTCACAGTAAGGAAAGTGGTAGGAGATAGAGAATGTGAATGGTATAGTCAAAAATTAAAGAGGTTGAAAAAAGATAAAATTATTCAATATAACAGAGCCCGAATGCTAGATAGATAGTGAACATGAATGGATAAAATATAAAAAAATTAGGAACATTTACAAAATAAGTATAAATAAAGCAAAAAGCAGAAATATCGAATGCAGAATAAGTAACGCACATGATGCCAAACATATGTGGAAAGAAATTAAGCGGACAGTGCTAAAAGATACAAGCAATACAATACAATGTATAGAATTTGGAGATAATAAGATAACGGAGATGAAGGAAATTGCAGATAATTTCAATGAATATTTTATACAAAGTGTGGAGACTATCAATAGATCTATACCATCTAAGGCCTACCAGGATGCAATTCATATGACAGACAAGCGCTTTGTATTTAAATTACTACATGATAGGGAAATAATTCAAATATGTAAAAGTCTCAACCAGAAGAAAGACTATAACAAACTTAGCCCCAGAATTATAACTGAAAATAGGGAATTAATATCGGTTATAACTACCATAGTTAATAAATCTTTATCTTGTGGAGTATTTCCGAAATGCTGGAAGGAATCTCGTGTGATTCCAATTAAAAAAGTTAAAAACACCGTTAAATGCGAAGAATACAGACCAATCAACATGTTACCATTAATGGAGAAAATATTAGAAAAAGCAGTGCTAGTACAACTAGAAGAATATATGGAGACTAACTAACAACTTATTTTTAAAGACACAGTCAGGTTTTCGTAAAATTCATTCTTGCGAAACGGCGTTAAATTTGGTCATTACACAGTGGAAAGAAGAAGTGGACAAAAAAAAAGTTGTCTTGACCGTGTTTCTGGATTTAAAGCGAGCTTTTGAGACGGTTGAACCATTTATATTACTAAATAAAGTAAACAAATGTGTAGTTAATAATAAAGAGTTAAAATGGTTTGTTGATTATTTAAGTTATCGCTGTCAAAGAACAAAAGTTGATAATATCTTGTCGGAATTAATGTATAACAGACTAGGTATGCCGCAGGGTTCGTTATTGGGAACTCTGCTTTTCTTGATATATATAAATGATATTAAAGATGCAGTGGTATATGGTGAGATTAAGCTCTTCGCAGATGACGCGCTTATATATATTGTTGGGACAAATGTGCAAGACTGTAAGGAAAAATTACAACAAGATTTAAAACACATCAACAAGTGTTTTGAAATTAACAAACTTAAATTGAATGTGAGTAAAACAAAATTTATGACTATTAATTACAGGCAAGATGTAGATATAAAAATTAACAATGAGACGATTAAAAATGTGACTGATGTGAAATATTTAGGAGTGATAGTGGATAGAGACTTAAACTTTAAAAACCATATAGAGTATATTTGTAAAAAAATCGGTAAAAAGGTGGGATTCTTTAGAAGAATCAGGAAAAATATATCAATGAGAAAAGCGCAATTGACATATATAATATGATTATAAAACCTCATTTCTAATATTGCTCAACGATACTATTCTTATAGGAGCACAAGGAATGATTGAGCGTTTACAAAAGCTACAGAATAAAGCAATGAGGATAATTTTAAGATGCGACAGATATACAACAATACAATGTATGCTCGATACTTTAAAGTGGTTGAATGTCCGACAGAGACTGCGGTTGAATATGCTTCTATTTATCTGCAAAGTGAAGAATCAAAAACTATCGAGATACCTAAATGAACTAATACAATATGTGGGGGATGTCCAACCATATCAACTTAGAAGAAATAATGATATAAGACTGCTGAGATGTAACACACGAGCTGGTCAGAGCTCCCTGATATATAGAGGCTTTCTACTCTTCAATGAGCTTCCTAGTAATATAAAAAATGAAGCAAGATGGAATTTTTATAAAAAAAAATGTATAGAATTTGTTATGAACGTTAATTAAGTGAATATTGAACAATTATTATGATTATATAGATTACCAAGCCTTGAATATTTACATAATGTAATTGACGTGTAAAGAGAGTATATACCATATTAATAAAGAAGTAATAATAATAATAATAAGTTAAGTCAGGTAGATTATTCTTAAAATTATAAGCTATTCACTAACTCCGAGCGGTCAGTTTATTTATATCTGGTCCTGCGAACCGGATAATTTTTGGAACCTATTTCTATTCTACAACCTACACCATATATTGTAAAATTATTGATCGACTGGTAAATCATACCAGTGGGCAAATTCATAACAATCCATCATAGGAGCGGTGAAGATTGAGTCTATAAGAAGCTATACAAGGCTTCATTTGGAACAGATGAAACCTTGACAGTTTCACGATTTAATTTCAAGTTTTCCAGGTAACCAACAACCTTTAAAACTAATAAGCATTTTATCCAGTGGAGCAGTACTCTTTTTTCTTCCATAGGCAGGCTTACTATAACTTTATAACTTATTATGGTAAATAGATATACAAAGCCAGTGTTAATCTAATAATCCTAAATAGACTACAGGGCGTAGGGAGACTTCATTCACTAATTTTACTTCAAATTTTAATATGTCATGTTTGTGGGGGACTGCGTAACGGATGCTAAGTCTCTTGTGTAAGTACTAAGTACATCAGTACATAAGTAACATCAGGTACATCTATATACATTCAAATATGCTGCACTGGATATTGCATTTGACAAGCAAATCGGATTGAAATTTTCATTCTTAAGCTATCACGTCTCACATACAAAAATTTATGTCTATTAAATATGTCTGTAAAAAAAAACCAAGGAAAATTTAGTGAAGCGGACAGAATTTTATTAAAGAAATCTATATTTTTTTTTTTAATATTTGGAAGCTGCATTATATTCGTCTGACAGACCAAATGCCACTTAAGTTTGTAGTCTGTCACTTGAATTTTCGAGGGGACTTACAGCACAAGTCTGTTCACTCTAATAGGACTCAGAAGTCGTAGTATATCTAGCTAAGGTATAAGCCAGTCTTGTTAGTCCTATTAAAGAGCCTTCTCAAAGCTTGGAAGAACATGCCATAGACTGAGCTTGTCCAAATATAGTGGAAGGAGTAGGTGACATTTATGACATTTCTATTTACATCCTTCAAATCGGTTGGCGGGCCGAAGAAGACATGACTGCTGTTTACAAGCCATGTAAAAGAGGATATTATTTCTCCTTGCTCATGAGGATATCCGCAATAAGAAATGAATTGTAAAGATGAGACAGGAAACTTCAACATGGTTAGTTGAAAAGTTGTAAAGATTTTCTTTTACTCAGTTAACCACGTCGACCTGGCTCTGGTTACGAAGAATCTCTAAAATTTCAAGAGATTGTTAAAATAGTTGTCTGCTATACATACTATAATTACTTTTTTATAAAGAATTTTCGCATTAATTAATTGACAATGTTTACTGTCATATTTAAAAAAAAATTAAACTTAATTAAATTAATTAATTAAATAAATAAAACTAGAAATTTTTGCACAGTTCGTATTGAAACAAACTGTTATCAAGATTATACTATTTCACCATAGATGTCACATCATTTCTTTTACAAGAAAATGGTTTGAATCTTAAATTGAAGATGATTGTGACCTTAGGTGTTGCATATCGGCTGTCATTCAATTGACAACTAAAAACGTCACATGCGGAAATTACCAAAGTGTCGGAGGAGCTGGAGGAGGACGCGAATTTATAATTCAATTTACGTTGTGTAAAAAAATATGCAAATTCTACAAAAATGTCAGGTTTTAAGAAAAGAACTCAACAGAAAAGTATTCCAGGAACTAGAACAAGTCTTCAGAATGGTCAGTTAATAACATCCACAGGAAATCCATCACTGGATCACATAATTGGTAAATAGCAAGAAGAATGTGAAATTTTAAAATCTACTTTAAAACAAACAAAAATTCATTTCCAGGAGGAGGACTACCCATAGGATCATTAATTCTGATTGGTAGTTAATGAATTTCCTACAAATATTTCAATTTTTATGAAAACCCTAACCATTTTAGAGGAAGACAAATTCGTCACTTATTCAAAAGTTTTGGCCAAATACTTCCTAGCAGAGGGAATATTTTCAGGGCAATCTGTATTCATAGGAAGTCTGGATGATGATCCTTTGGAACTTGTAATTCACAAGATCTTAATATTTACAACAACAGCAACAACAAAATCAATAACTTGTCTATTTTCCAGGCTAAAAAACTACCAAAACCTGTTGAGAATTCTACACCGATCATTGAAGAAAGTCAAAATCTTGCACAACTTCGAAATCACATCAGCAATGAGGATAATGAAGAAATGAGAATAGCTTGGCGCTACAATAGCTTTCCGACAGTAAATTCGGAACAATCTACTGCCAACATTGGACATCATTTTAATTTAACTGAGCAAATCGATGAGAAAACTCTAAAAGCTGCGGATATTACCTACTGGAGTTACAGCATAGAAGATGGCAACGTTTCAGAAGATGACAATAAAATGTTTTTCAATCATGTTTACTTGAATCTACTTGAAAATCTATCGAATACGCTTAAATGTGCTAAATTTAAATCTGGAGAATGTGAAGAAGACAACAAACAAGTTGAACATCAACAGAAATCTCTTCAAAGAATTTGCTTAACATGTCTAGGCTCACCGCTATGGCATCAAGAACATTTTAGCAAGGATTTTATCAAGTTTTTAACAATTCTCAAATCGATTGTAAGATGTTTCAATGCTGTTTGTTTTCTTACTGTTCCAATTCACTTAATTAATGTTCTGGTAAGTTGCGGATGTTTAATTTTTTTTCGATATTTTTTCTCATATCTAGCTTTTTCCGTAGGATGGGAATCTTGTTCCAAGAATTCGTAATCTTGTTGATTTCTCTATTGAAATGGAATCGTTTGCTGGTTCTGAAAAGGAAATGAATCCTGCATTTAAGGAATATCATGGACTTCTGAATATAAGAAAAATGGCAGCATTAAATTCATTGGCGGCCTTTACTCCGGAAACAACTGATTTAGCATTCAAATTGCGACGGAAGAAATTCGTTATTGAAAAACTTCATCTACCACCAGGTAATAACATTTTTTTGTTTTTCTTTAGTATATTGCAAACGTAGGGGTTGTTCTTGGTTGAATACAAAGCTGTGGCTTGGGAAAGAAAGTAATAAAAGTCTTTCACTCTAGGCTTGTTAGATGTTGTTTGAAAGTTCCATGTAGAAGTAATGACACGCTTGTTATATGCGCTAGTACCTTCTCAGAATATGTAGGAAAGGTAGTCTGAGGTAATCCTGTGGTATAGCTCCGGGAGCTCATGTGTATATTTAACCTTTTTTTTTATTTATTGTGGTTGAAATAGTTTTGATGTACGTTCTTCACTCTGTCAGTCTTATTTATGCTAGCCGCCAAGAGTCACTTGCAAGGTGTACTGATTTGAACAACAGATGTGCTCTAACATTTTTCCCTTTCTCAGATTGAAAGATTGGTAGTTTATTAATGTTCGGATTCTTTGATTCAGTGATTACTGGGTTTGTTTGAGTATTTCTTTGTAAATAAAAGCTATAACCATTTGGGTAACCTCTTAGCCTCATGTACTACAACTTTTTTTTATCGTTATCTGACCTAAGTACATTCCTGGCAGTCACTAACCAGCAGCACCTCCTACTTAGATCATCCAGCAACTCAGAAAAATTTTCACGATATCTCTTTTCTCTAAATCTTGGGAATTCCATCGAGAACCATTTTTGAAGTCCTAGGCTAGCTATACACATGCCTACCAGATTCAATGTTTTTTAAAATTCTGGAATGCTCCGAAGGCCTTATATAGTTTGTTCACAGCCCCGGGCTCCATCATATATAGAGCGTCGAATTGTCCTCTCAAAAACTTTCAACTTAACTTTTAATGCTGCTCTTCGTTGGAATCTACTCCTCCTAACGATTTTGCACAACTTTTTAATTTGATTGTGAACTCAAATCAGTTCTAAAATTTATTGTAAAGCAAAAATTAATGTTAAACCCTAAAATAATTTCATTTCAGAGCTCCAAGAACCAGACCAGACCCAACTGGATGATATTGTGCCTTCCCTAAGTTGTGGAAGCAGTCAGAAAAATCTCCTGGAATTTTAAAACTGTAGAAAAAAAACTTCCTGCTAAGCTTATAGCATGAATTCATAATTTTATACATGAAATGAATTAAATCATCATAACAAAAGCGCTTTGAACATGTACTCATTGACCGCAACGGTATTTGCGCCAAGCCACACTTACTCATCGTTTTCTTCGTTGATCCTAAAAAAAAATAAAAATAAACAAACAAAATATCCAACGCTTTGCAAAAATCTCACAGTGCCCTTCAGTATCGACCAAACACCCAAGAGACGCACCTCCCCCATGAACATATTTTTTTTTTTTTTGCTTTTATTAAAACTTTTCAATAATTTTGTCATGCTCTGATGACTCCACTTCCTCCTTCCTATGGAGTTTTTCGCGCTTCACCTGCTATCCCAACTCACCTGAACTGGACTGGATACAGTGGTTATACCCCTACGGCATAACGCCTAATGCGTCCGTCTAGTTGGTATCAAATGTATGTAGAAACTAGAAATAACATTGAGAGAACGAGCCGCGTTAAATTACTTTCACGTAATTAATTCAGAATATTTTCGGCTCTTGAATTGGCCGCAAGCTTTTCTTTTATTCGGTTACCGTGCGACGAACACACACAAGGTTCGAAGAAGGGTTACATTACAGTGCGCGCGTGCAGTTTCAATAAGTGCTAGACCTAGAAGGCTGCTTGGGTCAGGAGGAGGTGTTTACTGTCTTTTCTTTTGCTTTTATACGATCGGTCGCGGTTCAATCCAGTTTTGTTTTTCTCTCTATACAAGAACAAGTGAAGCATGTAAATTTCTGGGACACTTGATAGTCCCTCGTACGATAAGACTAGAACGAGGACATTTATTCGCGACGTTGCACTCGAATCTATAAAATGCGACTGCGGAAGATTTTCAATCACAAGTTTCTGCTGAACTGCTTCAATCTTGTGTTTATGGTGAGATTAGGAAAAGGTTTTAAAAGTGAAGTGAAAATTGAGATGGAAAGCGAACAGAGGAGGAAATAGAAGGTGCTCATCAAAGTTACCTCTTACCTTACCTCATATTATTAGAAAGAGAAGTTCTGGATTTGTGTGAGGCTTATTGAGTGGAACTGGGGCACGAGACAGGATACAATTGAATAGTTTCGGTGGAAGATGAGCATTTACATAACAAAAGGATATTTTTAAAATTTTCATATTTCGGACTTGTTTATCCCCTCACATTACAGTGAATCAACGCTTTTCATTTCAATTTTCTCTTCAGAACAATACGAAAACTCAAGAATAAGTTCATAGACAATTTGTAATACTTCCATTCATTTGCAGGCCTGTGGAAGTCTTCTTCTATTTTCTGGATTCTATTTATTCTCTGATGCTCAACGAATATTACTCTCACGAATTTTAGCTGCCACCAGCGAACAACTCAACGATCTGCCGCAACCACTTTTCTATTACATAGCACTAGGATTAGTAGCTGCTGGAATGATAGCAATTTTGGCGGCATTAATTGGATTTTGGGCCTCATGTCTAAACACCTATTGCTTTCTAAGCATATATTTTCTAACTGTTGTCATCCTATTACTAGCAGAATCTGGTATATGCCTAGCAATTACCATTTGGCCACAATGTCTGGGCTTAAATTTTGACGAAACAAAAATGGTAAAAGCTCTTCAAGGCTACTATGGAGTTCCTGGACGGGAACAATTCACAATTGCAATGGACTTGGCTCAGACAAATTTTGAATGTTGTGGAATGAATAGCAATATAAATTATGATACAGCTCTATGGAGGCTCCAGGGTTATGGACAACGTGATTGGACTGTTCCTTTGACTTGTTGTAAATTAGAGAATCTCGATGATTTGTACGCATACTTGGATCCTAAGCCGATCAATGGATCAATGTGTCAGGCATTGCAGAAATTCGATTATGAAAAGTCACGTCATATTGAACCTTGTCTGGAAAAACTTGATCTCTGGTACAGGGAGCAGTATGTGCTGTTTTTAGGGGCTAGTTTAGTGATTGCAATTGTGGAGTTTTGTGTTCTTTTAAGTATTATCCTGAATTGTACGAAATTGGCACGGAAACCGAAAACATTTGATGAATTACATGAAATGCAGTCCAGACGTAAGTCGACTCTTAGTTTGGTGGAAAATATCTATGAACCGGATATAGGAATACCAGCGGGAATACAAACGCTTCCAACTGAAGTCAAAGATGTCTATATTCAGCCACCTGATTTGTGCAAGAATAAGCACAACACAACTTTTAAGCCATCACGAAATCAGTATCACATTTCTCAGAGCTATTTGGTTTAGTTTGAGTATCTGGTTTTTTACAAAAAACCAAATTTAATAAAATTATTTGCTTTCATAAATAATATTATTTTCTTTCTCCTAGAATGGATGATGGGTGTGGGTCTTCTGAAGGAGCAAATAAAAAATACGAGTCACGAGTCCCTGGAATATTCTCTATGTAATAACACAATTCGTATAGTATAAAGCTTAATGATTGGATGGATTCACTAGCCATGAAAAACGTTAGAAGTCGTCATGCAGCAGTTATGCGCTGTTGTAAATCATTCCCTGGTAGCTGAAAGTATACACGGAGGAATTTCGAATTTCGTTTATGGTCCGGGTCTTCACCGTAAACAGACATTTCTTTTTGCAGCCCTTGATAGCCAAAAGATTGTCAAACATTACACAGAGACGTTATTGTGCGGTGACCTGTTCTCAAGCACGTACTCTGATCTTGTTTTCTAAAAAAAGCGAAATTGTTTAGTAAAATCCTTGCATGGTAGTCATGGATAGAAATTTCACTAATATAGAAATTATGTAGTGAAGCTAGATCACGTTGTTTGCGTTAGGTGACGGCGGTTGAAGTATCTCAGGTGTAACCTTGTAAAATGATATGACGTGGAAAGCTGCCAATAAAGTGTCTAGATATTGTCGAAAGAGCTTTCGGATGATGAATATGAACATGAACTCGCTTTTTCTCGGATGAGAGCAGCGGAGGGCTCAGTATTGTGTCGCCAGTTCGTCAGCGAATTTTATCCCTCAATGTTTCTATGAACTGGATTCAAGTTGAGAGTTATCTTGTACCGCCTACTCACAGGCAATATCTTACTAGTTTAGAAGATATCTAGTGTTCGAGTTAAGTAACTCAATGACAGTACGACAGTCGATTAAAATATCGAGGCGATAATCTGCTATATGCCTAGTGTAATCAGTGGATATATTTGCCATCCGTCTCGGTAGCGACCGAGGTGTGTCTAATCCATAGAGTTTTTAGCTTTCCAGTAATTGACTTCCTTTAGTCTGATTGACAATGCATAACGTCTGGTATTGAAGCGATCATGTTGAGAAAATATAAGAAAGGCCAGTACTGACCACTGGGATCTAGTTAATCAGTCAGATTTAATCAGCTAGGAACTTTTTCTTCATAGTCAATAAAAAAGTCTGACTGTTAGGTTTCTGTGTTCGAGACCTCCTATCCATCTTCACATTTAGTCCTTCACAGAGTGAGTGGTTTTTTTGCGTTCGAGAATTATCCGCTTGGCCTGAAAATTGTTAAAGTGTTAAGTGTAGTTCTAAAGAGTTTATTTTCCCGAGTGCGTATTTCTATAAAAGGTATATTCTTCATTTTTCCCGAAGCAATTTACATTTAGGAAACCACAAAAATATATTTCAACTTACTACTGGCTACTTGAAATTAATTTGTTGGTGGAGCTGTAACGACAGAAAAAGAAGATTATATATATATACCCAGCAAGCAAGATCATACGCGAATGATCGTGCATCATATTCCGGCGTAGATAAATTTTATCGCGGAATATTATCATCTTTTATATTGCAGAAGTTAAAGGATGTGTCCCGAATGCAATATTTCTTGATGAATTGCTTTCGTATCATCTAGGCAACACGAAAGCAATACCTGCAGAAGTATAGAGGAAGATGATATCGTTGAGGAATCACGTTGTTGAAGTATCCCAGAAGCATTGCTTGGAAGAGAGGAAAGTGATATCGCCAAAATGTCTCGATAATATCGCATTGGTAATAGAAGGAATTAAATTATTTTTAAATACAACTTTATAAATAAGAGGTGTAAAGTATTATATATATGTATGTAGAAAACTTTACTATAATTTACTCTGAACGCTTATTAAACCAGAATGAACAGACCTAAGTTTTCAGGTAACGTAACTTCTTCATTAAAAATAAACATAAAACGGTTTTTCTTCAATGTATTCGCCAGGCGAAACTAAGAAAAAGTTCGCACTTGGTTATCGTCGTCTTTTCGTCTGGAGGAAAAAACACATAATTCCTTTTGCTATTTTATTGTAATTTTTTCATCCAGGTAAAACTGAAATTGTAAGCAACTCATAGCTGATATCATCTAATTATTGCTTAATCAACTTAAAAGCAATTTTGCTCAAATATTCCGAAGATGATAACTGGAAAGTATCGTCCAATTATCGCGTTGATGATTTTTCATCTCAATTTCTGATGGGTAATACGGTGTAGTGTGAGCATAAATGTAGTTCATATAAATATATATATAAACCTTACTGTAGTTTGCTACCCAGCAAACATTACGATTGGCCTACGAATCGCTTTCTTATAATTTCTTATTGCCACAACGAGCATTTTTATCGCCTACGTTTAACATGACAGGGGTAAATGTTGGATCGCATATGAATCGTGTAAGTAATTCATTTAATGATCGCCATGGTGATAAACATCCTTTTCTTCTTTTGTTTGGTTTTTCTAGACGACCACATTTGACGAAAGAACAACTGTAAATGAGGCAATTTCCATAGGTAAAGTACTGAAATATTGTCGATAACTGATGTCTCGCTCTCATCACATCTAGTACCAGCGATCTAGGCAATAAAAGTGAAATAATATGGCAATAAGAAAGAGATTCGTAGGCCAATCGTAATGTTTCCGGGAATATAATTGACTTTAGCTCTCGAACTATTGCTAAAACATCGCCATGGTAATAAAAGGGGAACACAGTTTTTATTGCCATTTTTAACGCCGCAATGTTTTCTGGGTATACTTATATGGGGACACTTGTATACCAAAAGCCTCACTACTACATGAGAGCCCCAACTTAGTTCTAACATTCTAAAATATTTGCAGTGTTCTTATGGAAGACTGACAAAAGTTTGATTTGAACACCTCCTGCGCCTTAAACTACTATTCATACAGAAAATTAGTGTTCCGTTAATCTTAAGTTTACTTTCTTATCTTCCCAGCCGTAATAAAACTTTTATATCTTTCCTAGCAAAAGTATTTAAAACAAGCAAAAAAGCTAGAATTGGTCTAGTTGTAAGACCAATTCTTATGATACCCTACATGAAGATCGTAGCCCTTGGGAAAATAATACAAGCCATGAAGTCGCCGAAGACACCGATACATTAAAAAGCCTTAACGTTCCTGGTCGTAACCCCCGGAATATAATACAAGCCATGAAGTTGCCGAAGGCACCGACACATTAAAAGGCCTTAACGGGCCGGGTCGTAACCCCCGGAATATAATACAAACCATGAAGTCCCCGAAGGCACCGACACATTAAAAGGCCTTAACGGGCCGGGTCGTAACCCCCGGAATATAATACAAACCATGAAGTCGCCGAAGGCACCGACACATTAAATCGCCTTAACGTGCCGGGTTCAGAACGCAGTAAGAACTCACTCTGACTGCTTTTTATATACTCGTCATGGAGGAAAAATTAAAATTCCATCTTAAACAGGTTCTAAAGCCGAAAACTGTAGCTCCCACAGCAAAATGAAGTTTATACAAATTGCAGCCAAATATGTTTTCTTGCTAATAGCATGTAGAACAAATTTATGGAAATTATAGCGTTTGAACAAAATACAAGCAACTTTTATATGAAAAACTCCTGGAGTAAGACAAGGCAAGAAGACTGTGGATGTCGCCTGCTCTCTTTTTTCGACTTTGTTCATGCCTTGTATATTTCGGGGGTTACGCTTGTATTATATTCCGGGGGTTACGCATGGCCTCTACAGTAGCCCAACTTAGAACATGCAACTGAAAACCCTTGATTGGCATAAAATTGAACATAACCTAAAACTTTTTCACATAACCTCAAATATTTTTTTTTAAATAAGAGGTAAATGGAAGGAACCATAGGCGCATGGGACCAATCGCTTAGAGTATAGACAACAAGAAGTGTTGATACCTGTAAAATTCATGTGTGGCTTTTTTCAGAATATCATGAAGTAAATCAGAATTATATTGAAGAAAGACAGAAATGTATTTTCAGCTGTCAAACGAAGTTGGCCTAATTTGAATCTTGTGAAAATAATGACGTGGGAAATCATTTTTTAGGCAAGTATATAGTTACAAAATATTATTTTGGGTACTTTACAAGCATTTTTATATTAAATTAAATTTAAATTAATAACAAAAACGACGAAATAACGCAGATTTGTTTACTTTTGTAACAGCTGAGAAACTCCCTGAGTATCATGTGCAGTGACAGCGACTAAGACCATTTTCGGTGGGAGCAACTGTAGTATTTTCAACCGTATATCTTGTTCCACCGCTCTCTATATTGATTCTACTACACTGCTGTACTGAGCTTTGCTTTAAGCGGCAGCCGATACTAAACAACCATAATTTGACGACGCTAAATTTGGCTTATCACACTTCCTGTTTTCTCTATTCTAAGGGCCAATCCACACATAGCGTAACTACAAATTATGTGCATATTGCTACTCTGCTTTTTAGACATTTCATCACAATAATTTTGCTACGCTTTAATTCCTTACCAATGTTAATTGTGTGCGTGTACAATCAATAAATACAATATTACTGATATAAATAATAACTGTGTATCACAATTTCACAGCACGTAATAAGAATTAATTCTTATATGATATCACTTAAATCGCAGTTATATAACTGCAAAGCCATCCGATCAGAAATTTCATAATTTCAAAATGGCCGAAACTATTTGCTTGTAGAAGGATTGGTAAGCTACCGGTGCTACAGCTTAGAAAAGCTTAGCACGTAATTTTTCTTCTCCCCGAATGTTTCTCATCTACGCAAAGTGTGAGCTTTATCATGAATTTTCAGTTTTCAATGCAACACAATTGTTGAAAATATAATCCATGCAATTCAAGATTAAACAAACAGATCTGCCAGTGCGATATACTCTAGTTTAAGAAGAAGAAGAAGAACTGATTGCAATTTGTTGTGTAAAGCATCGCAGAGCAACGCATGTATTTCAAATGTCAAAATATTGAATCATCCCAAGATGTTACGTATTTCGACTACGTGTATAGAGAGGGTAAGAGCGGACAAGTACCTGCGTGTGTGTGTGTACAAACAAAATAAACTCATTATATTAAACTTTCTCATTCCATAAACTCAGCTCCTTCAGTGTTCATAAATGTTTTCGAGTGTGAGGATGCGCTTCGCTATCATGAGTTCGCTCTATGTGTTTCTCGAATTTCTTTAATGTTTTTATCAATTTCGTAATAATTTACGATCCCGTGTAGTTTTACGACGGTGTTTGTTCTTTGAAATGTCGGATCAGTTTGATTCGTGATTTTTGTGCACAGGAGTAAAACATCGTTCACAGTGTCCAAAAGATTGGGAATTGTGTGAATTGTAGCAGCAACAGAACCACTCTATGCATGTTCCCAGTGTTGACACTTCGGGCTTTGGTGAATCTAATTCAATTTCAAAGTTTCATTCAACTCTCGCTTGCATTGCCCAATACAAACGAAGTGCCGCATCCTGTATAAAAGTGTGTGTTTCATAATTATATATATATATATGAATATGAGCGAATAAGCAATCGAAAACATTTAGCTGTGGTATCAATTGTGTGTGAGTGCCCCGTAAAGGTTTTTTTTTTATGTTACGATTTCATGTAATCGTCAAAGTCGATTTGATTTGAATTTTTTTTATTGTTGTGCCGTGCCATTGAGATTTTTTTTTTCTATTGATAAATAAATCGAAATCTCTTTCAACTGAGTGTTCTGTAAGAAAGTGGAAAGAAAGATTAATTTGTGGAATTCAGTATAAAAATAGGTAAGTTGTCCCCTTTTTATTGGATATGTTTTGTTTTGTACCCTTAAAGATCACCCCTTTCAGAAAAGAAAAAAAAAACAAAAAATTAAATTTAAGTAGGCTGCTGCTGTTGCTGCTACTTTTCTTCTCAATTGTTGTTGGTTAATTTACTTCTTTCTTTCTTTATGATTCGAGCGAGTGGGAGACAGATCTACCGAGGTTATTCACTTCACTTCCTCTTTATATTTGCATGTTTTTACAACTTGTTGGAGTGAGAGAGAGAGATTGAGTGATCGCAGTGTGGATGATGTCGAAATGTCATCATTTTTATTTATCTTTCGTTTTTTTGTTTATTTTTATTTTTTTTTTATCAAGAAAACAACAACAAACATTCGAAATTGCACTTCGAAAAAGCGATCTTGCCTGTCGACTCGATTCGTTCGTACTTTTCTCTACTTATGGGTGTGTGTGTGTTGTGTAGTACTACGGCTAATACAACATTAATTTGTTGCAATTGATAAGAGAGTGTGCGTATTTATAATCAATGCATTTGTGTTAGATATAAAAAAAAATTGTTAAAAATTGCACATGTAGTTAGTCACGTTTCCGTTCAGGCCAGTCGTATAAAAGTAATAATAATCATAATGAGACTCCCCCTGCTACCCCTCTCCTATAACAGTAACATTGCAAATTCATAGTATTCAACAAGAAGCGTTTTGACGAGTGAGGCGTGAGCTTCTCTCCAGGTGTGCTGATGTTTTTGAAACTGACAACGCGATGCTATGCCTTTTTCTTATAATAATATTCTTCAAAGGTGGTGTTTGTTTGTTGCTACCTGTTGCCTCTTTGCGCGACTACTCTGTCCGATCCGACACGGCACTGTTATGAAATTTTCTGTTTAGGTTTATTGCGGATGATTTCGATTTTGTTGAGGCTCTGTTGTTTGTTGGTGGTAGGTTGACGACGACGGTCGGTGGTGGGTTTATATAGAAAGCAAAACATTTTTTCAAGACCTTGGTGAATATGAAATAGGCGAATAAATTTACTTCTAGAAAGGCTAGGTAGGAAGAGAGGAGGTAAGACGCAAACGAAAGCCCGCGCACAATAACGATTGGCGACGACAATGGAAAAATTTGTTGAATTGCAAAAAAGCCCATGAAACTTAATCTATTAAATCTGTTTTTGTTTTCAATATTAAATTTTGAAAATTTTGCATATACCTACCTATTTGGTTGTTGCTTTTTATAGCAATTTTCAGTATTAATTTGTGCTTGCTTGTCCCGATGTGGTTGTTTTCCTCCTCTAGCGGAGCGATTTAGTCATATTTTTTTTTCTTCAAGCCATAAGAATTGAATCATTCACGTTTTATGATGTCCCTGAAAAAATGTGGAATCTATTTACTCACTGCTATCTATGCCTACAAATTACAAGGTCAATGCGCTACACCCGCGCTCAGATAATAATTTGCGGCATTTTTTATAGGAAATTATTTATAAGGCTTTGAATTAGGTGGATTCCATAGGGAAATTCCCCTTCTAGTCCAGCCATTTTTCTTTTCCAATAGTTTTTTATTGGCAGAAGATACGAAGCTGGACGTGAGATTCATTGGGGGAGGGGTGAAGGAGGTATAAATTGAAGATGAAGATAATTCTTTTTACCAAATTTCTCTTCTTCTATGTTTTGTGGGTCAGGCTGTCCTTGAGCGAACTACGACAATTATAGAACTCATTGAACTACCGTTCTACAGTCGTCAAAGATGGTGCTTAATCTTCTAATACCCGCTTTAGTTCTTGCGAGCACAGCTGTCAAGTCAATCCGTTATTTCAGATCCTAAAAACCCATCGCTGGAATATTTTCGCGCGTTATAGGCAATGCTCCGGTTTATACCTGGGTTCAAGTGGACTCGGGTACCCGGAGTAATCAATTCCAGGTTTACTCGGGTATCCGGATATAATCGATTCGGAATATCCGGGTATCCGGGTACGTACAATCTCTTATTAAGGGGGTATTCTAGTCTAGAGCCCCGAATTTTAGGTGATCTTTGAAGTGCCGTAAAAAAAAGGCAGTCAATATTTTTCTATCCATTTTTTTATGAGTTATTTACTCACATTACAAGAATACAGAAAGAAATTAAAAAATTAAAAAAAGTTGAAAATTCAAAAAATTAGCAGCTGATGAAGTGGGGGGCCTCAAAAAATTGACGCGTGATCATGCCCACGATTCCAACCCGCCTAGCAATCCGAAAAAAAATAAAATAAAAAAGATTATTAGTCTAAAGTAATGTCGCTATGTCCGGAACTAGGGAAAAGTTGAAAAAATTGTTTTTCACAAAATGGCCGCTGCCTGAAAAAAAAGCAATTTTTGTACCACTTCTTTTTACTTTTTCGAATTTTTTAAAAATAGTAAAAATTAAAATTTGGAGATGCGGCTAGTTCCGGACATCGACAAGTCTATAAAGAAGACTTTCAAAAAAATTTCAAGTAAATCGGTCCAGTAGAACTTTGAGAAATCGTGGGCATTGTCTTGAAAGAGGCAGTTTCGATAAAAACGAGTTTAAGGGGTAACGCCACTGTAAATTTTTTTAAAAATAGTTTTTTTTTTATTGGCTTAAAAAATAGTTTAAACCCTCTAGAATAAGAAAAAAAAAGGTCCCGTGCGAGAATTTTTTTTTTCCTTTGAAAATGGAGGTCGCCACCAAGCGCGTCAAACTTGCTCCGAAACATGTCCCGGGAAGATGGTTGTGGAGCCGCCATTTTGTTTTTTTTTTCGCTGTAAAAAATTTATTAATAAAGTTCAATGTATGCCCGATAATACCCTTAAAATGTTTTTTTCAAACACCTTTAATTTCACGAGAAAAAATTTCGTGAGAAAACCTTTTTTTTAGCCGTTACAGTGGCGTTACCCCTTAAAGTCCATACGTCCACGTGGTTTGGAAGTTAGAATTCAACTGTTAGCAGGTGGATGCAAGTTTGAACAGTAAATATAAAAGATACAAATTTGAAAAATCCTCTTGTAGGCATATTCTTGAATAGTTAAACTTTGAAAATATGAAAACAAAAAAAATCAATTTTTTCGAATTTCTAGACTAGAATACCTCCTTAATATTTTAGTACTACGGTACATTACTGAATTCGTGAATTCAGCCATAATAAAAAAATAATTCTGCTACCCGAAACGCACTTTGTTTGATTTTCCATATTAATTAACTAAATTAATGTTTCAATATCCGATTCCAAAGAATCGAGTAACCCGGGTTATTCGACTGTTACCCGTGAAACCCAGATAAAAACCGGATACTCGAAAACGCGGGGTAAGGAACATTAGTTATAGAATCTTTTTTTTTTTTTTTTTTTTTTAGGTATAAAATCAAAAGTTTTTGCCGTATTTTTTTGATCTGTCGAAAAAAGAAAAAAAAGAGATTCCCAAAAGCGACACCTTGGAGGAAATAGGCGTACCGCCAAACTTAATTACCAACTCTTGTAGTCTTTCTTATGAGAGAAGGTTGCGAACCTTCACTTCTAAGTAAAGCCGAATTTTCTAATATCCGGATATCCGGATCTTCGGAATATCCTATTCCTCAAGTCCGGATCCTAGTATCCGGCTTATCATCTTCCGTGTGGATTCCTATACGGATCTAGACTAAGCAAAGAAATTTGAAAAACAATTTCCAGATTAGATTGTTTTAGTAGGAAAATGGAAATTTCATCGAACAACCTTAAATCAAAAGATAAACTGCAACATTTAACACCCCTCAACCATTCCTCCCCACCTTAAAAATGCTATTTCGGATAATCCGGATAGCTAATTTTCAAAATATTTTCAGCCCTACTTCTTAGACGGACGACGCACGCAGGCTTTGACATTTAGTAAAAGTACAGAGGAGTCGATTCCAACTGTGAAAAAAGTGCTCTAAGAAACCTTCTGGGAGCTCGCAGCGCTATCCTAAAAATACATTCTTTTTTTAACATAGGAATGTTCTTAAGAAGCGCTCTAGGACGCATTCTAAATGACGGGCGGAGAAGTTTTTTGAAGAAATCTTTCCAAAAGCTTTAATGAACTTTTTGAATAATCATCGCAGTGCTCTTTCCTTAATTTCATAAGAGGACTTCAAGATTGCCTCCTGAGAACATTGTAGGGTGCTTCCGTTTGCTAGTGAATATTTGTGGTATTAAGTTTTATTAAGTTGATTAACTAAGCCAATATTATTAATTTTATTTTGACTTTGTAATAACAAGAACTTCGACAGATAACTCCTAATCACTCTGAAGCTCACATTAAAAATGAGAAAGGCGTTATACTTCCAATAACTTATACCAATGGACTGAGCGATTTATTATTTCATGTAGCACACATTTTGTGTTTCTGTTTTGGTGGTTTTAGCACCAATCAGATGAAATTTCACACCCGAAAATCGAATTAAATGAAAAAAATATATTTTCTTGTGTAAAATATCACTTGGATTTTAATCGCTTATAAGAAAATAAACTCATTCCGACTTTAGTTTTCAAAAGGCTAGTTTTACCTGAATCCTGCGTATGAGCAAGAGATACGGAGCATGGTAAACACCACGGTACAGAGATACAAGGTATTCTCATTACGAACCACGTTCCACCATTTGTGTTCGAATGTATAGGAAAGTACGGTACAGAGAACACAATATTCTCTCTCCTCTCTCTGTCTTTTCAATAGAAATTTATATACGTTATAGGACGAAACACGTCACAGCTCTAGTGTCAAATTTTAATGAGAATACCTTGTATTCTATACACCTTAGGTAAACACTATTTTTACCTTATTCTTCCTGCGATGATTGCATCTGCAGCCAACATAAAGACATTGAATGGCATAAGAAAGCGTTCAGTAAGCAATATTTTGTATTGGTACCTCGCTCCAACTCTGCCATAGCGTGAAAGAGAAAGCTATAAAACATGTGCCATTCTTTCCTATAGAAAATGGCAATATGCTCCGTCAATTGTTATAAGTCAGTGCGGTTACTTCGTACAATAGTAGAAAAATCCACAGTTTAGATTCGTGGAAAATTTGATGAGATCACCATTATTTGCGTTTGTGCTTGAGCTGATCAATAATCTTCTAAAGAGCTGCCAAATGATGGCTAGGTAAGCGCTTAAATTGTGCTCCTTTCATAATGGGTTATCAAATGTCCCAGTGAGGAAAAGTATCGTTTGCCAGTTAAACGGCATCCATTTTTTTCTTAGAAACTTACTTTTCTTTAGAATTTTTTGCACTATTAGCGGCCAACACAGAATGAAAGTATTTTGTATCTGAAAATAACTGCTGCCGGCTACTAAGAATGAATAAATATTCTGCCGAAACATTTCCTGTAAATTTCTAAAAAACAATTAATGCTTCTTTCTTATCTACGCTCATAAAAATTGTTAGCGGCTCTAACATCCATTGTCGGTCATAAAAATTCTAAAGAAAATCTTTCATGTAAATTTCTTAAGGAAAAATTAAATCAGGTCTGTGTATCGTTGATTTTATATTAGAGCGAGGCATTGCTGGCTTACGCTTTGGTTATGTCATCAAGTCGAGGCACAGAAAACTCGTACACCGGAAAGTGGTTGACATCTATGCTATGCTCCATCCATATAATCAATGTAACCGACAACAGTTTTTCTGTTCCAGATTCATTTCATTTGGAGACTATTGTCGGCTGCATGTATCCTGAAGAAAAAGGCTCAGTAAATGTATAGATGCAGTTATACATAAAAATGTTTATCTGCCCCCAGACACAACGCGTCTTCAGCTTTAAATAATGCACACGAACTCTGAATATGTATGGTCGATTAAAATTCTAAGGAAAAATAGAATTGTTGCCCCAAAAAAACTTTTTAGATCGAAATAAATTTTGGTTCATACCCATGATAAATATAGCCGGGATGAATTATTGAGGTTTGCTCATTGTATAAATAACTAAAAAGGAAGCGGGGTATCGTGCAAATACAGTGTACGTGTGTAAGCAATTCAATGACAGTCAGACCCTACGATCGGTGGGGGGGGGGGGGGTGATGGAATGACAAGAGGGCTGGGCGTTATTTGACAATTCTGCTTGATTTCTGACATTTCAAATTTTATGAAAGGAAGTTCGGGTTTGCTATAATGAAAAATGATTTTTACTTAAAAGCAGTGTGTGATACAATTCGGAGGGTGAAAAGTAGATAAAATTGTCGTGAAAGCAGGAGACTTTACTGAATAAGGATACTCCCTACTTTCGTCATATGGCCATGGTAGGAACATTTTATTATTTGCATGGTGGGATCGCTATGGACGAACTGACGGCAAAGTAGTACTATTCCTTGAAAATATTAAGCACCACAGGCACAATTACTAGGATGATTCAGGTGTTGTTATATTGGTACGTTTTATCTCAAATACCATACTTACCAAACCTCGCTGCAACCAATTATCACCTCTTCCGGTTGCCTCAAATTGAAGAAAAAAAAACTGGGTAGGTACCAACACCATGTGCGTAGCTAGGTAGGGGCATCGGTGTGCACGTCCCCCAATGAAATTATTGAAGAAACTAAAGCACGTTGCCTTTTTTTGTTTTGTTTCAGTGTGGACGAGGCCAACTGCTTCAAAGAGGAAAAATTGTCTGGACATATTCTAAAGATTTCTAGGTTTTATGGTATAGATTGTTCCACCTGCAGAGATGCGCAAGGACCAGCAAATTAATTTTAGATACATTAAATAAACACCATTTGGATGATATTCCAATTCTTGCACACTCAGTCTTATGATGACGCTAGCGTCATGTCTATTAAAAATAGAGGCCTGCAAGCTAAAAGAAACTCACCCTTACACAATATTCATCCATTGTTTAGCGCACAAACTAAATCTCGTGGCTGTTGACTCATGCGCTAATGTTTCACTAGCAAATATATTTTTTAACGCGGCCTCGAAGCTTTGTATATTCACTTCGCTCGCGCTTCGGACGCATTTCTTAAATTCGACATGAAGAACAGAGAGGATTTCATCAGTAATTACAAAAAAAAATCTTAAAAATTGATACATCAGCCTTGAAAGCTGATTGGTCATGAAAAACATGCTTCAATTAAAAAATGATCAGATGAATGCTGAAAATTTGAAAAAAAAAAATATTAAAAAAGAGTGTTTAAAGCGGCAATATTACTCTCAGTGAGATCCGCCGGTTGTGAGAGAAGTTTTTCTGCTATGAGGCCGATAAAAACGTGGCTTAGAAGCACAATGCTTCAAGAACGATTATCTCACATATCACTGCTCAACATACAGAATGAATTTATTACATCTGAATAGGTATTGAGCCGATTTGCAGAAAAAAATAGAAAACTAAAACTTTTTAACTGGTTTTTGGCGATTTCTGTTCACCCGAAAAGTTATAAAATAATAGTTGGGCTTCCTTCCAGCAGCATGATTATGACGATCTTAATTTAGAAGATTCAAATTAAATGATAATGCACTGAGAATAACGTCTGTACCATGTGCATCAAAGAAAGTTAGGTGCGATTTTGAGCTTAGCGGACATTTCCTACATATAAGAAAACAAATTGCAACAAGTGAAAAAGCTAGAATTGGTCTAAGACCAATTCTTATGATACCCTAGAATCTAGATGAATCCCCGTATTAAATTTCGTATGGTCACCCATTTGAGCAATTTTGATTTTTTGCATTGGTTTCTCGCATATATGTATTTCTAGAACGGCTCGTCGGACAGAAAAAATGATTATAACCAATTTTATAGGATTTCTTATTCTGAAGAAGTTTTTAGTACAATAAAAATGTCTAGGACTGATCGTTTTCAAAGTATATGTAAAAAACCAAAATTATTATATGGCAACATCAAGAAGGGGTTGCCCGATTTAGTCCATTTTTGATATTTTATTTGCTATTACTATGAAAACACAATGTACCAAATTTCAGCTTTCTATGTCGACGTGTTCTCAGGTAGTGTCCAAATATATCGTGGAAGACGAAATTTGTGTATGGCAACCCCACGAAGGAGTTGCCCGATTTGTCTCATTTTCGAACTTAATTTTACTTTTTTGTTTTAATGTCCGTGTAAAAAATTTCAGCTTTCTAAGTGAACGCGTTCTCGAGTTATCGTGACGGACGGACGGACATGCAAAAATCAAAATAACTTTTTATTTTATGCGTGGGTGTCCACTCCATTTTGCTCTACCATCATTATTTCTGTGCGTTACAAACGGAATGGCAAACTTAGTATACCCTATAGATTTCATCTAGGATATAAAAATTAGATTAATACAGGGTGGCGCAAAAGTACTGGCACTATAGAAATTACTTTTATATGACATCTCCTGTCATTCTGATATTGAAAATTGTGTAGTAAACAGATAAAAAATTTCTAAAAATAAACATGGACCGTTATAGTCCCCAAGAACGTGGAATAATCGTGTCAATGTTTAATTACGGAATAATTCATCAGTGATAAAAACACAACGTAAATTTCGTCGACGATATCCCCGCCGTCCGGCAACGGTTGGTCGCACAATGCGACGCTTTGCCACACGCATCGAAGCAACTGGAGCAACATTGGATAAATCTAAGTCTGGCAGACCAAGAACAGGTCGTTCAGCCGTTAATATCGATGCTGTGCGCGAAAATGTGGAAGAGTGTCCAGAAACATCTACGAGGCGACGTGGTTGGTGAAAGACTTTAAGATGTTTCCGTATAAATCTCAGATGACTCATCAGCTGTTGCGTATTGACTACCGAGCTCGTCTAGAGTACAGCCAGCGCGTCCTTGAAGAGGATGATTTTTTTTTGAAAATTGATTATGAGTGACGAAGTGCATTTCCACCTTTCCGGGCATGTGAATAAGCAGAATACTCGCTTCTGGAAAAACACCTTTACACCCACTAAAAGTTACTTTATGGTGTGGCGTCTGTGCTGAAAGAATGATCGGACCCTATTTTTTCGAAGATGCTGCAGGCAATGCGATCACTATCACTGGCGAGCGCTACAGAACCATGTCACGTGAGTTCTTGATACCCAGTTTGGATGAATTGGGGTTGAAGCACATCTGGTTCCAAAAAGACGGCTCCACAGCACACACAGCGCGCGACACTATGTACTTAGTGAGGGACGCTTTTCCAGGCCGTGCGTTATCTATCGTTTTGGCATTTTGCCTTGGCCTGCAAGATCACCCGATTTGTCCTGTCCAGACTTCTTTCTTTGGGGTTATTTGAAATTACTGGTGTATGTGAACAAGTCACAGCCTCTCGCAGCCCTAAAAGAAAACATTCATCAAGAAATAATGGACATATCGCAGGAATTCTTACGGCAAGTTATGGAAAATGTCCTAAATAGGGCTGAAATGTGCATCAACTCTGGAGGTCAACATTTAAGAGACATCTTCTTCAAATCCTAATGCGACGAAATGTCATGGTACAAATATACATGTAAAAAACTAATTCTAGTTTTCTAATTTAGAAAAGAAATTGTAGCTGAACCAAATAGGCTAATTACTTTTGCCCAACCCGTTAGTAGTAATCTAAATTATCTCCGATTAAATTGAGAAAAGGTTATATATCCTTAGAACAGAATTGCTCTAATAGTCTACTTTTCGTTATTCTAGAAAAGATTTATTTTAAATGTTCCAAATTGGATAATTTTTAGTAGGCAGGATTAATTCCAGCTGACATCATGTAAAATGTTCTTCTTTTTAGCAAATCTGAGTTCGTTGTATAAACAAAATAATTTTCTTATCATAAGAAGAATTTCTCTCAATACCAGAAGTGTTTCTGCATATATTAATTAAATTTGGCTTCTATTAGATCTTCGGTTTTATTGCCGTTACTTAACTAACTTTTCTTCATTCTGTAAAGGTTTCCTTACTCCAGTAGAAATCATAATGCTAGTCGATTAAAAAAAAAAAAATAGCGCATGTATTTTGCAGTCGATCGAAATAAAATCCAGTCAAACGAATAGGCGAGATTTATTAAAGAATCAAACCTTGCTCGAAATCAAACAACGGTAATCAATAAAATAGTTTGCTTGATATTAGGAAGATATTGAAGAATATTCTTTTTCAATTTTGTGTCAGACTGGCCCCTACTAGCCCCCCCCGCCCCAACAACAAAATTCTAGTGACGCCAATGACCAACACTCCGTTTCCAAGGCACTACACTAATTGTTTTTATACCTTTTAGATGAAATCTCTAGGTTATACTAAGTTTGTCATTCCGTTTGTAACATCTCGAAATAATGATGGCAGAGCAACATGGACACTCACGCATACTATTAAAAGTTATTTTGATTTTTGCATGTCCGTATGTCCGTCCGTGCGCACGATAACTTCAAGAACACGTGTACGTAGAGAGCTGAAATTTTGTAAAAAAGTAAAATCAATTTCAAACATGAGACAAATCGGGCAACACCTTCGTGGGGTTGCCATACACAAATTTCGCTTTTCACTATATATTTGGACACTGCCTTAGAACGCGTCGACATAGAGAGCTGAAATTTGGTACATAGTGTTCTCATAGTAATAGCAAATAAAATTTCAAAAATGGGCTAGACCGAGCAATCCCTTCTTGATGATGCCATATAAAAAGTGAGATTTTTTACGTATACTGTGAAATCGATCAGTTCTAGAAATCCTATGAAATTGGTTATAATCATTTTTACTGTCCGACGAACCTTTCTAGAAATATATGCGTAAAACTGCTTCAAAAATCATACTTGCACAGAGGTGACATACGGGCATCCATCTAGGGTATCATAAGAATTGGTCTTAGGCCAATTCTACCTTTTTTACTTGTTACCTCCTAATTTTAGACTAACGCCACCAATTATCAGCCTGTCATATAGATATTTGTATCTCTGTCGAGGATACCCTATATACAGTATTAGACAAAACTAATGTACCCCTTTGTGAAATATCAGTTATCATTTGACAATAACTTGATAACTCAAACTTTTCAACAACAAAAATAAAATAAAAATATTTCTCAGTAGGTACTCAAAATTTGCTTGGACAAAACCAAAGCACCATCTATAGGTTATGATCATAATTTACACCAAATGTTGAGTAGTTTTAGTGTTTCGTCGCAAGTCCTTTATTTTTAATAACACCAGCACATCTTTTTGGCATAGAAGATATTAAATTGTCAATGAACCGTTCAAGAATATTTTCCCACGCTCCTCTTAATAGCGTCGAAAAGTAACGTTTTTGTCCTGCAGTTTTCCCTGCTGATCTTTCTGTTGGCAATTTCCCACAAGCTCTCAATTGGATTGAGATCGGGAGATTTAGCAGGCCAATGCAAAACTTCTATTTTATTTGCTTGCAGCCAAGTTTTGCACAGCGCTTAGCGGTATGCTTGGGATCGTTGTCCTGTTGAAATCTCCTCTTCAACGTCGTACGGCAGCATTATGTTTTGTAAAATGTCAACGTATACGAAACGATCCATAGTACCATAAATTCGATGAATTGGACCAATATCTTGTCCTGAAAAATAAGCCACAGTACCTCCTCCATGTTTGGTTTTGGGATGAAGTACTTAGGATTAAATCTTTGTCAGTTTGGTCGTCGTACATGTCTTATTCCATCAGAATATTTTAAATTAAATTTCGATTTGTCGGAAAATAATACAGTTCTCAACTTCTGAATACTCCGGTCTAAACGGTCCTTATCAAACTTTAACCTGGCTCTCCTGTTCTTCTCTAATATGAAAGGCTTTTTTGCAGGCCGGTAGCCAGCAAACCCAGCAAATGGGCTGCTATGGCCTCCATGCTTGGGATGGGGTTTCCAGTCTCCCTGCCTCAAAAAAAAAGCAGGCAAACCAGCTTCCTTAGCCCTTCTCCTAACGGTCCTTGCACATACTGACAACTTGAAATCAGTTTTAGTTTGATTAGAAGAGACCGTAGGTTAAACTAAAATCCTTTTTCAAATCGAAAAATCATCTCTTGTCGTGATGTTTTCGAGGCTTTCCTACAGAATGCACAGAAGAGATGCGAACCGTCAGCTCAAACTTTTTGATTAGCCGCGACCGATTGACCGATTTATCGAATATTTTTTACTAATATTATTTCGAGATAATCAACTTACTTTTATAATCAAATTTAATTTCACTACAGTACGTGTTTCTTGCCATTTTTAGTATCTTAAAGTCTTAACACAAAGAACAGAATGCGCACATCTATTCACGAAACTTTGCACAAATGCTGCATTAATGATGAAATTTTAATGATTCATTTAAGGCAAATGCATTTCTGATGCAATAACTGTTTCCTGCTAACGGTTTGTCAGTAGCGGAACAAAAAAAGTGACTATATCTAAAAGGGGTTCTAAAGTTTTGTCCAGGCAAACTTTGAGTAGTGAGAAATATTTTTGTTGTTGAAAAAATTGAATTATCATTGTTATGTTTTTTTTTTATATTACACATATAGATAAATAATAAAAATTAAGAACACATTATTTTTCATCTAGTTTTCCTGATAATATCTGAAGATAACTGATATTTCGCAAAGGGGTACTTTAGTTTTGTCCAATACTGTGTATGTCTCAATGTCCATATGGTATGATCCTTGTGTATAGAACTATCTAGTGATTGTGAAAATGTTTCCTTGTTATAATATCAAATCGCTCCACTTGCACCATTTTGAACAGCCAGAAATGCCTCGCTCCAATTATAAAATTAACGATGTCTCGACCGGATGTAGAGAAGAACGCAATTTTATCTTACAGATTTTTTTCCTTACAATTGTTACAATTGTTGAAGGCTGACAACGGAAGCTTGAGCGTAGACGCGTAAATAAGCATTTATTTCTTCTTAGAAATTTACAGAAAGTGTTTTGGCAGAATATTTATTCAGTTTGTTGTCGACTGGAGTTATTTTCAGATACATTGTATGACGTTGTCGGCCTCCAAAAATCCATATAAATTCTAAAGAAAAAATTGACGCCTTCCCTAGATCAGGTCGGAGGCATCGTTGATTTTATATTGGAGCGAGTCATTGCTGGCTTACCCTTTGCTATCGTTTGTCGTTTCACAATCACTAGATAGTTCTATACACAAGAATATAACATTTCACATCTTACAGATTTATTGATAACAACCTCCAAAAAGTTATGCCTTTTGCTTGAGGGTATATAACTCTGGAAATATTCTAGCTAGGGTTTCCAATTATCCGCATTAATGACTATCCGGATATCGAATACTGAAAATTCAATATATCCGGATAATCCGGATAACCTAAAACAAAATAAATAAATAGCTTGAATCCAATATTTCATGGTGTTTTATAATTTATTTGTTTTTTATTCAAACATTTTATTTATGTACATTTACAACTAATAAATAGTAAAAGAAAATTTTTTATATGATTTAAATTTATTTCGTTTTTAAAAATGAATATTTTAAAAAGATTATTGCATTGAAAATTTTAAAATTCAGGCGAATTCTAATTTTTGTATTAGTTAGGGCTACAATTGAAAATGAAAATATTGGCCTTATTGTAAGAAGTGCATTGAATAATATATTAAATCCTCTATCCTTGCTTTTGTTAAAAGCATGAAATTTTTTTCACCAATGTAGTAATTACATTGCTCTACTCATCGACATAGGTAATTGAAGAAATTGCCACTTCCAGTGATCGCTGTAGAGAATTTTTAATTAAATTTGTAGTGTTTCTTTGAATTTTAAACTCACTTTTATTTGCGCTTTCTTCAGCTATTTTCTCGATGTCACCGTAGTAGGTTCTGTCATTAGCAGATACATTAATTTTTCGAAAAATTTCTACTGCCAATGTAATGGGAGCACCTTTATATATGTTATAATCAAAATATTTATGGCTTACCTGTTGGTTACGTCAACAAGTACGCTATACGGATAATAGAAAACGCATACACCGGAATCTGGAAATATATATTTATCCTTATACCTTTTTGGGCGATTAGTACAAAATTTTATTTATAAATATATTTAATTTTTAACCACACTGTTATCATTTAATTTTCAAATAAAATGGAAAAAAAACTAATAGTGCGTAAGTAGATTTTGTTATAACCTAGATGATATTTATATATGTTATACTAAGTTTGTCATTCCGTTTGTAACATCTAGAAATAATGATGGTAGAGTAAAATGGATTGAACACCCACGCATAAAATGGGACAAATCGGGTAACACCTTCATGGGGTTGCCATACAAAAATTTCGTGTTTCACTTGAATTCTGCGTGAGAGCGCGTTAACGTAGAAAGCTGAATTTTTTATACGACGTTTTCATAAAAAAAGTTAAAATAATTTCATAAATGAGCTAAATAGGCAAACCCTTTCTTTTTGTTATCATATAAAAATTTTGGTTTTGTACGTATTCTGTGAAAACAGTCAGTTCTAGATGTTTTTTGTGTACTCAAAAGTTCTTCAGAATATGAAATGATAATAATAATTTTTACTGTCCGATGAATCGTTCTAGAAATATATGCAAAAAAGCCAATTCGATAATCAAACTTGCACCGATGGGTTACTAACTATACGATATTACATAGACTCAGTTTGGACAGGTCAGTCTCAGTATGCTTCCTCTGCCGCACGAAATATGTAGATAGGGTAATGCCTCATTCCTCCCCTCAGCCATCATCTTACCAGCAAGTTTTTGTGAGGCAGAGGTAGCATACTGACCTGTCTAAGACCGGTCTATCACAAGAATTGGTATTAGACCAAATCTAGCTTTCTTACTTGTTTTATTTAAAATTTGGATAAAAAAAACATTCACAAGACAATTTTACTGTCTATTCAAAATAATAATAATAAATAAAACTGCCTCATGAAAAAGTAATTGTTCATTATACAGAGTGTCCCAGAAATCAACGTCAAGCCGGAATCGGGCCATAGACCAAAAAAATCTAAGACATGTATTTTTCAAATTATAGACATTTGTTTTGTTTTCGAGAAAATGTACACCCTGTGATGGTTTTTTAGCTCCTGTTGCTACAAATCTTTACTTTTTTTCAATTTTATTTTTCTTATGTAATCCCGAATAGTGCTTATGTAACCTGTCGCTTTAAATTCTAAGGCAACTGTTCCAGCTTGGAAGAAAACGTCACATTTTGCTGAACCAAGAAAAGAAAATTAATATTTCACCCAACTTTAACTGACTGTAATGAAAAAAAAAATGTACTACGCCAGTTTGGCAAGTAACTTTAAAAGTTGACGCATTTAATAAGGATTCTAAAATGGTATAACACTTGCTACAATATTTCTTAGATTACGGGAAATAAAATTTTTTCTTCAGGAAACCCAGTTTCGAAAAATTTCTTTTCATCTACTAAAAATGATTCTAGTGTACCCAAAGCTTGCCGTAAGACCGTAACTTTAAGATTCTAGTTTGACTGAGACGGAGAGTCATTACATGCAGTGTGAGTGAGACAGATAGTGACGTTTTCAAGTTAGAGATCTTAACTTTTTGTTGAATATACGAAAAATTTTCCTTAAGTTTAAAATTAAACACCAATTATTTGGATGCTAAGATTTATTATTTACAAAAGATGTTCAAACTGCCTCCCTTCAGCTGCAATGCAAGTTCGACATCTTCTTAAAAAGGATCGGGTTATCAGACGGGCAAATCTTACATTGTTGACAAATTCAACTTCTTCCGTAATTCTGAAGCTCATGTTTTTGTAAAATTCAGTGAGCTATACGTTTAAGCACTCCTGTGCTTTCCTGGATTACACGTACCAAAGTACTTGGGTCTTCTTCAACTGCTTGAAGTACTACGTCCTCGTAAGATAAGGAACTCTTCCTTCGCCATGTACTTGGTTTGGAAGTCGGCCCTCTGTGGAGAGTAGACGATGCACATTTGTAAAAACTCAATGATTTAACGAGCTAGCGTCACTATCTTGCTCACTCACATTTCATGCAATGACCTCCGTCTTACTCATACTAGAATCTTAAAGCTACGGTCTTACGGTCTTAATTCTAATTCTAATTCTAATTAGTACATTTATTTTACAGTACAGTCGGTTAAAGTTGGGTAATGTAATTATTTTGAATGCAATGTTGGGCACAAATCTAACTTTTTATTTGAAACTGCGGCATTTATGTTTTAACTTTTAACTGTAATTTACAGAAGGGTTATTCATGGTTACATTGCAGAAAAAAAAACTGACGAATAATGCAGTCAAAGGACTTGAAAGATCATCACATAGTGTCAGTTTTTAAGATTTATTTTTGAATCCTTCTAATTTGAAAAGTACATGACCAAGATTTTTTTTTTTATATTTTTCTGATAACTGTTACGACTTGGTCTATTGCCCGATTCCGGTTTGACGTTGATTTCTGGGACACCCTGTATATATTATTTTGAATATAGCTGAACAATTTTCCCGAAAAAGAAAAAATGCCAAAAAATATCCGGAGTATCGGATAATTAAGGAAAAATATCCGGATTATCGGATAATCAAAATTGGTCGGATAATCCGGATAATTTGATATCCTTATATCCGGACTGGAAACCCTAATTCTAGCTATAACAGTGTAGCTTAATTTGATTTGGCCGGTCCCACAAAATGTTTGAATTTGTCAAATTTTGGCACATATCTGATTTGAAGAGGTATGTGTGAGCTACAAATAGTAATAGTTTTCATTCGTACGTTTTGGCCAAAGTTTGTAATGCGCCCTTAAAGCGTACGAATGAAAAATATTCCTATCTTTGTAGCTCACACACACCTCCTCAAATCAGCAGCATGCTAAATATTAGACAAATGCACGCATTGTGTGTGGGGGACGGGTTTTTGATAGCTCACAACCAAGCTTTCCATTGTTTTACGAACTGTTTATCTTTATTGGAATGGTAGATGTTACGGTATCAAGTTTTGCTGTTTTACTGTTTTAATCAAGCAAATTATTGGCACCCTCTTTTGTATTAGAAAATTTCTGAGGATGGGTCTAAAAAGGGAGTTGGAAAGTGTATATGTAATAAAGTGCGGGTTTCCTAAAACCTTTCTTGCACCTTCCCGCCTTATAAAGGGTTTTCCAATAAGAGGTGTTATTTTAATTAGCCCGCTATTTCGGTAGATGTCACTTTTGGAGCTGTCATTTTTTGACATTTGACAAGTAGAAACTACGCCATTAATAAAAATGGAACGATACACGATTCAACAACGCATTGAAATTATTAAAATTCACTATAAAAATGATGAAAATGTGGCAGAGACGGTTCGTAAAACTCGAACATTTTTGGGTTGTCGTGAAGCACCTTGTCGGACCGCAATACAGAAATTGGTAGAAAAATTCGAGCTGTCGGGACAAGTTAGTGATGTGGAGAATAAAACCCGTGAACGTCTCTCAAGAACAGCCGAGAAAATTGCTGCTGTAGCCGAAAGTGTTGAAAAAAACCCAGGTTTGTCCATTCGTCGTCGTTCTTTGGAATTAGGCATTCCACAAACGTCATTACACCGTATTTTGCATAAAGATTTGGGTCTTAAGGCTTATAAAGTTCAGTTAACACAAGAACTCAAGCCGGCCGATCATCAACAACGTCGAGTCTTTGCTGATTGGGTCCTTGAAATGCGTGAAAATGATCCGGAATTCCATCGAAAGCTCATCTTGAGTGATGAGGACCATTTCCACCTCGATGGCTTCGTCAACAAGCAAAATTGTCGCATTTGGGGCTCGGAAAATCCAAGAGTTATTGTTGAAAAGCCTCTCTATCCTCAACTTGTGACTGTTTGGTGCGGTTTATGGTCCCGCGGGGTCATTGGACCTTACTTTTTCGAAAATGAGGCTGGAGCAACAGTTACGGTGAATGGATTGCGCTATCGACAGATGATTAATGATTTTTTATGGCCGGAATTGGATGGTATTAATCAGAACAACGTTTACTTTCAACAAGACGGCGCTACGTGCCATACAAGCAACGAAACCATTGATCTTTTACGGGAAAAGTTTCCGGACCGTGTTATCTCTCGAAGAGGTGATCACAATTGGCCACCGAGATCTTGTCACTTAACACCTTGCGACTTCTTCCTTTGGGGCCACGTGAAAGAGAAGGTCTACGCCAACAGCCCAGCGTCGATTCAAGATCTCAAAGATGGAATTCGTGAGGCTATCGAGGACATAGGGCAGCCACTTTGCGATTTGGTTATGGAAAATTTCATGAAAAGGATATGGTCCTGTAGGCGTGGTCGTGGTAGTCATTTGGCTGATGTTATTTTCCATTATTAACGGCATACCTTCCTCTTTATAATGAAATAAAGATCCGATCATTTATCTCAAAAAATGGCATTTTTCTTTGAATATCAAAATAACACCTCTTATTGGAAAACCCTGTATATTTCCTTCTAGCTGAATTCTTTCGCACCTGAACATCTTTTTTATCCGTAAGAAATTTTCGAAAAATTTATTGTTGGTAATTCATGAAGAAAATTCTTTCGGGTATTGAAAAATAAGAGATGCAAAATGGAGAGACAAATTGCTCAAAGCAAAATAACACAACAATTTTTGCGTTACGGACAAGATTTTCCAACAATCAATTAGGCACAACCAAATATCGTGTTGTCTCCGACGACCACCTTAACTTTTTTTATCATTCCCACTTTTGTCGATTATTATTTTTATTTTTCTAGTTCTTCGCGCATTCACACGCGCATCGCCTGCATCAGACATGCTTAATCAAGAAATTTCGAAACAAACTGTTTCGCAGCAAAGAATTCCTTTAAAAATTTTCTTACTGTGCAGAGTAAGAACATGCAGATCTTCGCCGATGTCTTATGTAAATGCAGAGCAATCAAGAATTCGTCATATCTGTTAACACCAATGTTCGGTCACTAAGCCATGATCGTTCTGACACACACACACTCACGCAAACACATTCTGTTCGGTTGTTACCGCAAATTGCGCTGGCTGTCCTTAGTCCAGCTAGAGCTGGTCGAGTGGAAATCGACCGGACCAGCAAATTTCATAGGAACTTGACTACCTGTTATCCGGCTTCGGCTACCATAAAACCTGGGGTTATCGCATTTACACCTTAAGCATATTGTGAATGTATCCGTTCTGTTCCCGCGTTACACACATGGTCCATCCATATGGCTGCCTGCCCAGCCCAGTGTCCGTCCGGCCGAGCATAATGGATAGACGGACAGACGGACGGATGAACACGACAGAGACATCATCACGATGTGGATGTTGAACCGCCAAACACGCTTGTATCGTTCTTATCGGTGGTGGCGGGCGACTATAAGTTCGCTCTCCTCACAATTGAAGAAGAAGAAAACATTAAAACGACTGTGAGTTGCGCAGTTACTGCTGCTGCTGCTGCTGCTGCTACTATTGTTTTCTGGTGGTTGGCTGGACAGCGTACTTCTGATTGCTTTTATTTGCCGTGTAGGTCACCGTCTTTTCAAAGAACGAAAAAAAAAAACATTTTTTTTTTAAATCTTTGCGCGTGTGGATTTCATGTCTCCCATTAGAGCAGTAAACGTGAATCTTGGAGAGGTTTTAATTTTTTGTTTTTTTTTATCTTATGCAAACCTTTCGCAAGTAAAACGTTTCACTTCGCGCAAAATAATCTTCGATTTGTGTTTGGCGCGCATATTTTGTCACTTAAATGCTAGAGGGCGTAAAATTATCTTCGTCATATCTTGGCGCAATATGATCCTGGGGATGAAAATTCTACAGTTTTTTTTTTTTTTTATTGTTTAGAGAAAAAATGTCCTACACACCTACATATATTGAATTGCGTAAGTTTCATGGAAGTCCAATAAACTCTACAGTTCGACACGATACGAGTCTTCTTCAAACAGTCCAATATTAGTTTTAAGGTTTTCATGGTTATTAATTTCATGAATTAGGTTTTGATGGTGACCAAAATGTCGCACGACAAACTGACTTTGTGCGTTACTTAAATTTTCGCAAAAATATCTACAATCAAAACCACCACAGCACGAGATCATTACAAACATGTTTGACCACAAAAACTGATAGAGGGAAACAATACCCGCGCGCGCGCGCTCTCTATCATTTTGTAAAATGAATTTTTGGGTATCGTTTATTTTTGTTATTTATTTTTTTTCTGTTATTTTGATTTTGTGATTTTTATTTTGTGCTTTTATTTATTTCAATCAAAAAATTTAAAAAGTTAAATGTTGCCCTTGGAATTTTAGGTGTTCTTTAGGAGGTCGTTCAATGACCAAAATGTAGGCATTTCCGTCATTTGCTCGCTCTTGATGAAGGTCTTCTCTGATTTGTGTCTGGGTTTAGTTTTTTGTTTTTAAAATTTTTTTTAATAATTTAATTTTGTTTGAAGGAAGATTAAATGATTTTTTTTTGTGAATTTACCTCTGGAATATAATTTCTGTGAATTGTATGCAGTTTGGCGCGTTTGGATAAATATGTTTAACCAGCCATGAACATGATACTCTTTCAGATGAGGAGGATGTCATTGGATCATCTGCAGGTTATTGATCTTCGCGATTTGTGATCTATGTTTTTTTGTTTTTTTGATCGAGTCCACAGTCTGTCTATAGCGTGTCTGTAAAGCACATTATAAACCGGAAAGACTTGTTGTGTTCGGTATATATTTATAAATAAAAGTAAGGTCTGTTTTGAGAATTGAATTGATATCGAGTCAGAAGATGCTCTTTTTCGAAAAAAAAAAAAAATTTGAATTTGTTTGAATTAATTTTTTTCAGATTTTACAAGGTTAATTACTCGAAGAACTTATATAGATTTATTTAATTTACGCAGAGTGTTTCTATTGGTGAAGAGCTTAATAGACTCTATCTGGTTTTCATAAGAACGACTAAATGGATGTGCCACGCACTGTCTTATCTGTGGTATAAAGTCTAACAGAGGTTCGTTGTATTCTATATGTTTCTTTAGCAAAAGTATCCAATTTTTTAGAGACTTATATACTGGACCTTATCTTGGAAGTCCGTTTACGTCTATATTGTCTGAAACTAGAAATAAACATAATATATGCTGACAACTTATCATTTTTTAAACTATACCTACGTTACCTTTTTATCAATCTAAAAGCTGAAAGCGTCTGGTACCAAATTGTGAAAAATAAAATTTACAACGATGAAATTCCATCAAAATTAAATCTCGAACAAAATTCTGAATAAAAATCCCAAAAAGATTTGAATTGTCGAAAATCTCGTTTATTGAGTTTTTGTTGTTTTTATTATTTTAAATAGAACTGGATTTTATAAGAAAAGATATTCTTTCGTGATGATTTTTTTCGCGAATTTCGTTTTTCGGTATTCTGCTTGATTGCCATACCAAGGTATACCGAAAAGGCAACAAGCACGCACCAGTGGCTGTCTAGAGAGTTCAGTAGAGAACTTCAGAGTATCAAAATGGAAAAAGTCACTAGAATACTAGAACTCAAACATAGACAAAACTAATAACATACAAATAATTGGCAAGTAGGACAAAAATCTGATGTGCCTCGCTCTAATATAAAATCGACGATCCTTTACGATGATGCTCCGACTTGATCACGTAACCAGCGTTGTCAGAAATAATTTGTGACTCTACCGTAGGTTTGCTAAAAAATTACCTTGTTTAGAACTCTTACGGTAAGTAGGAGTAATACAATATCATATAACTGAAAGAAACATTTTTTTTTTGATATTTTGAATAAGTTATGAATGAACCCTTAAATGAATACAGAAGTAGAAATATAGGCATGATATCTAATTATAAATTTAGTTTTTAAATACATTTTTACGCATTATTTACTCTACGTGCTATATTGTTGGTTAATTGAAAAAACCTTCTTCCAAATCTACAAAAACACTGTCTTCATTTTCTTGTGCGATCAGCTGGCTCAAAATCAACGCATAACACTGACCTTGTTACCCTTTCAGAAGCTAAAATAGCTCAATTTATACTGGTAGTACCTATTTAATTTATTTCAAAATTTAGTTTTTATCAGAAATGTTTTCGAAAATATACGTTCGCAATTTACATTCTAGTGGGGTACTGAAAATAATTTTAAAGTTAATTGCAGAATTTCAAAAGTACTTAAATTGAAATTAAATAAAGCGGTACTTGGATCCAATTGATCCGTTTTAACAAGTTCATAAAAAGTACTTTTAATAACTCCGGATCCATCAAATTATCGTACAACTACAAAAGTTTTCTTCTCACTGGACATATCAGTTGCTTCGTCTACTAAACATAAAAATAAATTTACGTTTTTTTTTTTAACTTTTCAACGAGGGTTTGTTTCTAACTGAACCTATGACATTTATTATTATGCATTTGTTTCTGTTCTTTTTAATTTTTATTTAAACGCTAAATTCCAGACAGGAAAGCTACTTTTAACTAAATCTGACAAATGATCCATTGCTAAAAAGGATATGTTATGTTCAGCAAAAAGAGAACATAGTTTTATGTCTGCTTCATTAAAACTTACATTAAGTTTTTTCTCTTCAACATTTTCCCTTGAATGATAATAATTCAAAATTGTTTTGATGAGCTCACACCACATTTTGTTTCATGTGTTTTTGAAGACCCGTGCCGTTTTATCACGGTTATTCAGCAAAAAAATCTACGTTACACAATTTGTACCTAGGTTTGTAGTTATTATTTGGAACATAGCTTATCCAATCTTTAATTTCGTGCTGCTTAAGCCAGTCTTTCCGAAAACGCTGCGTCCATCTATTTTTTTTCTTCGACGTATTTCATCTTCATTCCCAGACATTTTATAGATTTCTTAAAATTAAATTAAGGTTTTTTATAACTAAAAAAAGATTTAACATTCTTTTTAAAATTAAAAAAAAAATCTTTTTCATATTTAACACTTTCCACTGATATAAAATTTTTAGTAGAATCATTTATTGTTTAAAAATACCTCCACCTACGTAACAAGATAATCATGAAAGATTGAGTACGTTTAGACCGGAGCTATTTAGGACTAGTTTTACTTAAGTTTACTAATCGGGCTGCCGTTTAGTTCGCTCGTATTAAAGCTTTGACAGTTGTCAAATTTGGTAGATCTGCCTACTATGTACATTGTACATACTTCACGAGGAAAATGAGAAATAATATTTTGAGTTTATCTCATGCACATGCATAAGAGAACTTTAAAAATTTTCAAATTTCCAAATTTTTTTATCATCCGAAATACTTTCTTTTGACCAGTTCGCATTTTGTTCGTTCTTAATTCAACTCATTTTTTTTTAAAAATAAATGTGAGATTTATGTCTACGTTAAATACTAACATATTAGCATATTAGTTCTACGTAAAACTAGTTCTAAATGATCTAAACAGGCTCATTGTTGAATCAATTGCTCCAGATCTTTTATAAACATAATTTCAATTTCGAGAAGAGTCCTGAATCATTCCAAGATTTCGTTGCAAACCGTTAACCAACACAATTCTAACACATCCCCTATAGAGTGTGGTCTTAAAAACTACTTTTTTCTAACTTTAATTTTCTCATTAGATGCTTTACTCTTTATTAAATATCTTAGCGTATTTTGCGAATTGAATGAAATTTTCTTTGCTTTAAAATGTTTTATTTTAAAATTACCGAAGGTGTCATACAAGGTAATTTCCTTCAACCGTAGGCTAGATTTCTTGTACAATTATCTTGAAACTACGGTAATTACCGTATGTATGGCAACGCTGCACGTAACCAAAGAGTAAACCAGCAATGCCTGGCTCTAATATAAAATTAACGGTACGTAATGAATTTTTTCCTAGAAATTTATTGGAAAATTTTTCTTTAGAATTTTTATGCAATAAATATTGGAGGGATGCCGACAGCAATAGGCTGAACCACAATTGCCGTATTCATAAGTAAAGTTACTTAATTGTGGCGAACGTCCCCTTTAAATTTAACAGACGTTCCCAAAATAACCTTAAGCGTCGGTAAGGAAGTTTCGTTAAGTTTAAATGTCAAATTGACGTAAATAAAGTGCGGTAAAAGTCACTCAGTCCATAAGAAGGGAGTCATCTGTTTATCCAATGATATTAATGGAATATAACTGAACTCGGTAACATTCATAGAAGAAGAATATGAAAAGAAGTGGTCCTTTAAGAGAAAAGTTTGGCAAGGAGCTAAGAAACTGAGATATTGTTTCTGGAAGTGCTGCAGATTCAGATTCTTATACCTATATTTTTTATATAGTTTCCATAAAAGGTAGAAACCTTCAATTAAATCAACTTCTTTTGTTAATTTTTTGCTTTTATCAGTTTTTAAAATTGAAAACATTAAATGTCAAGGTAGTAACCCTTACGGAATGTAATGTCTAATTAGGGCAAAAATGTCGCAAAATCGGAAGTAAACCTCAGTTTCGTTCAAATTATAAAGTTCTTTACGGCAATTGTGGTTCAGCGTAATGCCTTGCTCCAATATAAAATCAACGATGCCTCGACACAATCCAGCAAACATTGCGAAGCCAATTCGAATCGTAAAAATATCATAAAATGGAACAAAAATTTCTCTAGTTTAAATGTGATATAAAAGCGAAACCTCGTGCGCGAGCAAATGTTGTCAGAAAATTCTACACATTCGTGGTATCACTTAGATTTCAAATTGCCTTTCTTTCTTGAGAAAATGTGATAAATTAGATTTCAAATTGCCTTTCTTTCATGAGAAAATGTGATAAATTTAAATGTATCCAAAGTGAATATAAATCTACTGTGGTTATGATAACTTTAGCTATATCAGCGTGTCCCATCTACGTATGAATATAACTTATTAACCTATGTTTGTAGGTTCCTACCTATCTAATCCAGTCTCCCATAAATGTAGCATCTCATTTTACCCTTACCGTTAACTAAATATAATTTTAATTGCTCACCTTTTACAGTTAACTGAAACACAAACATGACAAATTTCTTGATCTGTTCACGCTGAAATGGAAAAATATAACCGAAAATTCTCAGAAGTTCGGGCACAAAACAGCGCACATGCATGTGTTTATTGTAAGATAAATAAACAAGAACAGAATTTATTTCCCCGTTTGTTTCGCTTTTATATCGCTTCGATAACGCAAATAATTTTTAGCTTTGTCGCATTTACTCTCATGTTTCGCATTGTGCAGCTATATTTTCGCTTAAGATTCGCTCTTGCGGACATTCGCCAAATTGTTTGCTGGGGTTGAGGGAAGGTCTACATTTTTTCTTAGAAATTTACTGGAAATTTGTATGCATATTATGTTGAGGTCGACAACGGGTGATTGGGCCACTAACAATATTTATGAGCGTAGACGCGAAATTTACATACAATGTTTTGACAGAATTTTTATTCAGTCTGGACTAGAGTTATTTTCATGTGTAATGTGTGCTGTTGTCGGCCTCCAATAATGCATAAAAATTCTAAGAAAGAAATTTTCAGTAAATTTTTAGGAAAAAAATGAGATCGTCCAAAAATCAGGTCGAAGTATCGTCAATTTTGGATTGGAGCGAGGCATTGTTGGCTTGCTGCGTACTTCAGCAAATTGCGGCATCGTCAATTTTATATTCGAGCAATGCGTTACCGATTTTTGTTCTACTTGATCAGTCTTTTTAGTGTTATTAGTTTATCCATGGCCCAGGGCTTTAAAATCCCGATTCTCCGATCTAAGGAATATTTTAGGAATCTAAAATCGGTCTACAAGAGCTTAAAAAATAACAACTACAAAAAATGACTAAAAGTTCTTTGGTCAAAAGATCGATGTCAAGAAAAAGAAAACTTTTAAACTACAAACTGGGATGAAGATGACATGCTCTACTCGTTTTAACAATATAACATAGCAAAATCTAAAAGAAGTGGGGTAAATGCACCAATTCGCGTCCACTACCCAATTCGCGTCCACTACCCAATTCGCGTCCACTTAATTTTATAACACGCTATAAAACGACGTATTTTCCTTAAAATGCAGATATTTCTAAATATATCCTCATGTTCATGTTTATGTCTGCTACCCCTAAAATGAGAAACAAATTCGTTGAGTTAAATCTGAGTAGGTACTCAGAGGTCAATTCATTAGGAGTCGGCATGTAAATAATGCGAAATTGCGAGAAAACATATATTTTTTTGTAACGTAGTGCTATGATGAAAGAGACTGAGTTTTTATTCCATTTTTATTTCATGAGAAAGTTTTTTAATGGGTTATATTTAAAATAAATATAATATTGTTTGAAATTTAAGTTAATTTTCGGGATAACCATATTAATTTTAGTGTCCGCGAAATGGATCAATGATTATTATAATTTGCATCTACTGGTGGCCACAAATTAGAGCTGCATTTTTTACCTTGCCCCAAATTGCGGCCTACAAGCAGCTCTTCATTAATTAGTCTGATTTAATGCATTGAATATAAGGAAATATGGAAGGATATACTGCTACAACACTAAATGAAGTATTGTCAGACATTCGATAAGGATTTTTATCTATTAGAACATCTAGCATCAAATAAAATATTCCAAAAAACATCATTACAGGATAAATTTGCGTAGGAAAGAATGGACCATAAAGTATTTTAACGGAAACCGACGAATAAACTAGTTAAGTAGTCGTTAACCACATGTGGGTTTCCATTAAGTCGCTTATCAGTTAAAAAAACAAACCGGCCAAGAGCGAGTCGGAATCGCACACGAGAGGTTCCGTACCACCATCGTACAAGATTTAACACTATGTACTTATTATTTTATTATTATTTTTTATTTTCATTATTCGTTGTTGTAGCAGCTATAGTATTTCTCACTCTTTGAAAATTTCTTGAGTCCTACCTATTACCGTTCAAGAGATTCAGCGATTGTTAAGGTCGATCAAAAAACGCTGAAAAAATCAAGATTCTTGTATGTGGGCCCCTTTAATTTTTAATTTAATTTAATTTTTATTATTTGTTATTATAACAGCAATTATAATTTCAACTCACTACCTATGACGGTTCATAAGATACAGTCCGCTGACAGACAAACGGACAGCGGAGGCCTAGTATACGGGTACGGAACCCAAAAAATGAGCAAGGCGATAGCACGAATACTCCCTTCAAAAATGGGCGATCAGGGCGAAAATGTTATGACCTTTTCCTGAAATGCAATCCAGAGCTAGCACATCCAATTGCCGAAGGCCCAACCAAAGCCAGAGATGCTGTTTCTGAAGAGGTTATTCGAAAATGGATTGATGAGCTACGAAATTATGTACTGGAGATGAATGCAGGAGACATATTTAAAGGAACAGTTGTTTTCCCCTACGTACCACCACTTAGAGATGTAGTCAATAGCCATGCCAGAAGCCGGGTTTCTAGTTCGTTATGAGTCAGGTTTTTTGCTGAGGGCCACAAGTCCCACTTAAAATTGGAGCTATGCGAGTTTTTCAGGCAAATATATACGCACTACCTCTTAGCACAATACATATGCTACAACGTGCAGATGTTAATGTTTTCAACTCGGAGAAGCCACACTGTGAATGACGCGTGACTTATATTAGTGGTAAGAGTTCAAAAAAAAAAAAAACTCGAGAAACGAGTAGTATTCTACCCCAATAATAAAAAAAAAAAAACTGCTGAGTTTTTTTTTGAAATAATACTTACTTGCTAGAATACCGTTCAAACAAAACAAGGCTGAAATACTTCGTAAGTCGCTTTACGCCCGAGAGACAAATTAATAGCATTTTTGCTAACACATTTACTCCCGATGAAGAGTATATACAGCTCGAGATCTTTCAAAGTTACAGTAGGACACCTATTTCATATTTAAAAGAGATACATTAGATGATCTCATACTGGACTTTTAGTCATCCCCAGTAACTCAGTTGGTAAGCATGCTGATTACCATTCCATTTCTCCTACCTAGTTTTCTTTCGACTTGTATAGATTCTCCTCTTCCATATTACCTATAATTCTATCTATCAAAAACTCCCCCATCCCTTTCTTTTAGCAACACCACAATATCCAGTATAGGTACTTCAAAATGGCGGAGAAATATTTGCGGGTCTTAAATAGAAACATTTGTAAGGATGCCATCGTCAGCAGAGGTGTCAACCAAAACACAATCTATGACAACAACCAAAATATTTCCTCGAATACGGTTTGTGTTATCCTAAAATAAGTTACAGATGGCAGCCCCATCTTTGAATAGCTACAGCAGGCTAATTCATTCAAATAATGAATAAAAAAAGATTCAAGTAACTAGTAGATCCTCGGATATGATCTGATAACGTAGTCAGTAGATCAGATGGAAGGGGCTATGTGGAAGGAAGCCCCTAAGCTCCCCAACAACAAAAAATCCAATTTAGTAGAATCTGTTCACACTGTAAAAATGTCTACCATTGTTGTATCTCACGTTTGATTTTCGGACCAACGAAAATATTTACAACATTACAAATTTACAGGTGAGAATTGATTAGTCATTGCGCATGCCTCAAATGGATATTCAATTTTCATATCTTTCGCAATCGAAAAATGTCGTTGCAATACTTCAAGTAAATATGTAGTAGAAAATCCGACATGCAGGTCATAATATCAGCGAAATTTATACTGCAGATAAAATAAACGATTGATAAGATTAAACTAAGTCAAGATGATAAGAAAATTTGTGGAGTTCTAAAAAATTTTACAAGTTAAACTAAAAGCTTCCCGAGAATCAGGTACAACACTAACCTGTCTGTCACCAGGTGATACCTATTTCAAATGTTTTTTTTTTATATATATTCGAGTTCGGTTGTTTATAGTTATCAGGCTATGGTTAGTATTTGCTTTTAGTTCGGTTTTATTGGCACCATTTATATGGCTGGTTTAGTCATACTAAAAACGTCTTATTCAGAGAATTCCCCTAATCTATTGATTTCTATTTGAACTCAAGATTTTATGGGTTGTATGCATGCCTACAATGTAAAACTTTTTCAAATTAGATTTTTCTGAAAAATCACTTAAATGTTGAAAGTGTTAGTGGATCTATATAGGACATCTAGGTTTATAAATAGTAGTGGTATGAATTGACATCTAGCAGGATGAAATTTCAGTTTAACGAAACATAATGATGAGATCTGATTACTAATATACATCTCGGTAGCCATTATCACTGGACATACATCTCTCAGATGTCACCTCCTCTAGGAGCTTATCTTGGAGGACATGTCAAGATTTTTTAGGTTAAGATCAAGATAAAAATATCTGTTAGGATAGTCAGGCTAGGATTTGTTATCGCCATCATCTCGAATAACTTCAACGATGATCTGGATAACCTTTAACAACTTAGTCCTGGGTATAGTGGGAAAATGTTGAAAAAATCAAATTTGATAAAATTAAAATTTACAGAAAAAAAAATAAATAAGTAAAAAACGAGTTTTCAAACAAAACTGAGGCCAAGCCACATGAAAAAGTAGAAAATAAACTTTTCTTCACACACAGAGGTGGACTCAGATTTTTTGAATGGGACATTTCTCTTGAATATTCTTTCTCTTCATGAATCAAATCACTTATTACCTCTGATCTGATCATACTGAAATATATCGGTGATTGTCAGCGAATAAAATCTGAGTCCACCTCTGTGTGTGAAGAAAAGTTTATTTTCTACTTTTTCATGCGGCTTGGCCTCAGTTTTGTTTGAAAACTCGTTTTTTTACTTATTTTATTTTCTGCCTTTTTCACGTTAACTAAATTGTTATTACGTGCTGCATGGAGATATTTTAAAACAATTTCATGACGGCTGAAAAGACACTGATTTACTGAATTTTCCCGATTTTCTATGTTTTCCACAAACTTTTCCTATTACTATGAATTTTTTTTAAAAATTTACATGAATTTTCCTCGATTTTTCATGCAAGTTTTCATGATTGTTGAAGCGAAAGTATTGATGCCAGTAGGACGGAAAAAAATGATTCCGCATAGCTTATAAAACTTTTTTGTCGGAAAATTTTCCGGAAAATTCGGAAATTTTCGAAAAAATTTCCAGAAAAATTGGAAAATTCTACATTTTTCCTGAAACAGATTTATCACTAATCATATCGCTGAAAATTTGTCTGATGATCTTCCCGCTTTTACGGAGTTTTCTACAAAAGCAACTTTATGCAACTCATTTCGCACTACAACTTTGTCTTAGGTTGCAAAACGCTCAAACGCTTCCTTGGTCTGAAAAACTCCGGAAAAGCGTTTTACATGAATTTTCCTCGAATTTTTCTGCAAGTTTGCACCATTGTCGGAGAGATAGTAATGATGCCAGTTGATAGGGAACTTGATCCTGCATAATTTAGAAAACTTTTTCACCGGAAAAGTCAGCAAATTCCGGAAAAAATTTTCGGAAAAATCGGAAAACTAAGCATTTTTCCTGAAACGGATTTATCACTAATCAAATTTGTACCAAATTTTCAAATGACTTTTCCCGATTTTCCGGGTTTTCCATTGAAATTTCTGGTTCAAATTTTGATAGATTCAATTGTCACGCGACATCAACCTGTGTGCCAAATTTCAGCTCGCTGTGATGACGAAAAATGGGTCTACGAGAGTGTCGAAAATAGTATAAAAGAAATATATAGACAAATTCGTGTACGAGTTAAAGGGAATGGCCTAAAAAATAACAATTAACGTTATTTAAAAATTTCTGGTGTCCATCATGATAGCTCAGCTCTCTCCATCAGGGGTCACCAATCCTAGAGAGATTGAAGTCCAACCTTGTATAAAATTCGTATACATAAGTGAAGCTTTATTCCCCTCATAACATCTCGAAGGAGTACGTCTTAATAAAGGACGGAAAATGTAGAGCAAATGAGATGCAAGTCCAAAAATGACAACTAACAAGTGGGACCAACGACGATAAAGCAATGGTAACTAATTTACATTCTTATTAGAATAATTTGACTGCCCCTTCATGAGTTCTGCTATATTTTTATACCTGCACTGAGCTCCCACATTAGAAAACCTGAGCTCAACAAAAACATGGAGAAGCTTCACTTAATTTGGTTTATAAGCATTCCTATCAATTTTTGCTCTAGTACTACAATAGGGGAATTCGAAATTTAGCAGTAGATCAAAAGTATAAAGGGGGATCGATAGAGGAGGGTTAAAACTGTTTTTTAAGATTTTCCGAAAAATTCCACATCCTTATAGAGGAGAGGGGGGCCGATTAAGTATTTTTGTTCTAGTACAATTTCAAAAACAAAAATCACTTTTAAATAGCCCTGATTTTTTCATAAAATATAAGTACATAGTACATGACTATACTCCGACATCAAATAAGGAAGTTATTGATTTTAGAATTTTGGAACTAATTAAATTCCCCCTCCCCGAAATTTTTTTTTTAAAAAAAAAACAGATCGGGAATTGAAATATCTTCGATCCTATAAGGGGAAATTAAATTCGGAAAAAATTTAATGGGTCAAAAAGGGTCCCCCAGTTTTAGCCATTTGTATGGAGCGAAAAATTGTGATTTTCGGTTTACCACAGTTTCCCCCCTCCCAACCTGGACAAATGAATTTTAAACCATAGATAGCCGACCGCAGCAGCTTTTATTTGCATCAAACGTCCCGATCCGACATCCTCCGCCCCGCTATAACCCATACAAAGTTGGAAATTTGCCGCCCCTCCCCCGCCGAGGGCGAGTTCCCCCCGCGGAAATGGACTTGCGGAAACGAAATAGGAACTCAGGGCGCATCTCCACATCAAGTATTTTGAAAAACAGATTTCCCCCTCCACAAAAAACTACGCCTCCCCCAAAATTTTCTTGACCTATCACCAACCCTTTATTAAGTTTGCCATCCAACCACCCCGTAAACCCCCCCTCCTCCCATATAAACATATAAAAAAACACCTCACAATCACACCCCCTGAAAAAGGCATAAATTCCCCGGATCTTTCCTTTAACGATCTGCACGGGAGCTAGGATATTTTATCTTTTCTTCTTTATTTCTCTTGGGGTATAGCCCCCCCCCCCCCCCCCCCTCTAATGGCGGCTGTGCTTTAGTTTTTGAATAGTAATTTGTCGCTATGCCAAGTGATAGCCTGTAATAGCTATTGTTGCGCTATCTGTCGCTTTTTACGAGTATCGCGCCATATTGGCTGTTGCCCGAAATGTCTTCGGGTCTAACATATTGGCTTATGTAAAAGCTTTCATATTTTATAATCCTCTGTTTCCCATAGAATACATTTTAGTTGTTGTTTCTGTTACATAGCTCAGAAGAGGGGGAAGGGTCGGTAATGGGGAGTTAATGCAAAAGGTGGCTAGATAGAAAAAATCGCAGTACCAAGTTAAGATGGGATTTGAGCCGTGGGGTAATAGACCAAAGCGCTTACAAACGGACCGCCGCGGCCAATGCGAATATTAGGAACCGGTAATTAAAGTTACGAGAGCAAGGTAAATTACCTACTAAATTACTGGTAATGGTAAATTAGGGCCAACAAAGGGGACAAGTGAGAGTCTAAAGATAAACTCTATCCCCAAGTATTGTTTATTTTTTTTATTTTTTTTTTTTTAACGAAACTGGGATTCGGACTGGGTCCGTGGATTGTTAGATTAGAATATAAATTAGTGCAAATATGATACAAACTTTATGCAGCCAGCTGATGACTAGCGCAGAAATGGAGGATTATAAAAACACTGCAATTCTAATTGCACACAAACTGAGACTTTGCCTAAACCGAAACCCCTAAATTTTTTTTCTCCGCAAAATCTTTTAGTTTTTTGCACGACTTCCTTCCTATACTTGTTTCAGGGTTTTGATTTTTTTCCTTATTTTTTTTTTATTTTTTTTTAATTCTTTTAATTGTTTTTTAATTTTTTTTAAATTTTTTTTTTTAATTTTTTTTTATTTTTTTCCAGGAACGTATCGTAACAATTTTTTTTTTTTTATTTAGCAAAGCCCAGTTTTCCTTAGTGACAAAAAAAAAGTTAAAATATCTTCACAATTACAGAAGTTACAAGGTTTTGACCGCAAAACTTGCTTTTCATCCCACTGTGCGACACAACGTAGCTCAAGTTGCGCACAATCCAGCACACCCTTCATTTTTCAAAATTTCGAAAATGGCTGGGTTAATTTTTTTAAAAAATTTTTATTTTCATAATAAAAAATTTAATTTTTGAATTTTTTGATTTTTCCAAAATTTCGAAAATGGCTGGGCTAAATTTTTTTGAGCATTTTATTTTCCACATAAAAAGTTTAATTTGTGAAAAATTTTTAATTTTTCTTTGTGGCACAACGGCACAACACAATTCGAGCACAATTCAGCACAAGCTTTATTTTTGAAAATTTCAAAAAATGCTGGGCCAACTTTATAGACATGATTTTCCGATATTCGGAGTCGTTCGGAAGTTACAGCGTTGAGCAGGCTAGGTGTTTGGAGCGTGCGCTCCAGTATTGGACCCCTTCTCTTTCGCTTCTGTTTCTTACCTCAGCCCATTTAATACAAACGCAGGTATAAATGCACAATAGAGAAGCCGTTATATCTCTAAACTCATTACCTATTTCGAATATAACAGTTAAATTAGGCTTGATTGAGTACGCAAAGTGTTCGAATTTTATTGATGATAATCGTATTTGAATTTTTGAATGCGTTTTTCTCAAAACTGTATTTTTCAAACTGATAACCACGATATCTCGAAATCTAGTGAACGAATTCCTTTGAAATTTTATTTACTTTTTCAGTAGGTCATTAGACGTAGTGAAAAAACACCAAAATTCACGAAAAACTATTCAATAAGATACAAAAATTTACTTTTAATTTTTTTTAATAATGCTAGTTCAAAAACTAGTTCATACTTCACAGATTAAAATGCCGTTTGATTTTTTTTATTTTGGATAAGCAAAAAGCTCACAATCATGGTTACCGAAAAAAGCTTTTTTTTTTAAAGATGAGTGACTAAGTTGCCATGTACTCCAGCAATGAGCCACGATTTCATGCTGAAAAAAATAAAAAAAAATAAAATAAGTAAAAAAACGAGTTTTCAAACAAAACTGAGGCCAAGCCGCATGAAAAAGTAGAAAATAAACTTTTCTTCACACACAGAGGTGGACTCAGATTTTATTTGCTGACAATCACCGATAATTTCAGTATGATCAATCAGAGGTAATAAGTGATTTGATTCATGAAGAGAAAGAATATTCAAGAGAAATGTCCCATTCAAAAAATCTGAGTCCACCTCTGTGTGTGAAGAAAAGTTTATTTTCTACTTTTTCATGCGGCTTGGCCTCAGTTTTGTTCCTTTTTTACTTTTTTTTATTTTCTGCCTTTTTCACGTTAACTAAATTGTTATTACGTGCTGCATGGAGATATTTTGAAACAACTTTATGACGGCTGAAAAGACACTGATTTAATGAATTTTCCGGATTTTCCATGTTTTCCACAGACTTTTCCTATTATTTTCCTCGATTTTTCATGCAAGTTTTCATGATTGTTGAAGAGAAAGTATTGATGCCAGTAGGACGGAAAAAAAATATTTCCGCATAGTTTATAAAACTTTTTTGTCGGAAAATTTTCCGGAAAAGTCAGAAAATTCCGGAAATTCCAGATAAATTGGAAAATTCTGCATTTTTCCTGAAACAGATTTATCACTAATCATATCGACGAAAAAATTTCCGATGATTTTCCCGCTTTTCCGGGTTTTTCATGGAGTTTTCCACAAAAGCATCTTTATGCAACTCATTTCGCTCTACAACTTTGTCTTAGGTTGCAAAACGCTCAAACGCTTCCTTGGTCGGAAAAACTCCAGAAAAGCGTTTTTCATGAATTTTCTTCGATTTTTTCTGCAAGTTTTCACGATTGTCGGAGAGAAAGGAATTGATGCCAGTTGATAGGGAACTTGATCGTGCATAATTTAGAAAACTTTTTTACCGGAAAATTTTCCGGAAAAGTCGGAAAATTCCGGAATTTTTTTTCGGAAAAATCGGAAAACTCTGCATTTTTCCTGAAACGGATTTATCACTAATCGAATTTGTACCAAATTTTCAAATGATTTTTCCCGATTTTCCGGGTTTTCCATGGAAATTTCCGGTTCAAATTTTGATAGAGATTCAATTGTCACGCGACATGAACTTGTGTGCCAAATTTCAGCTCGCTGTGATGACGAAAAATGGATCTACGAGAGTGTCGAAAATAGTAAAAAAGAAATATACAGACAAATTCGTGTACGAGTTAAAGGGAAGGAGGGCTGGACTAAAAAAAACAGAAAAATCCATTCACACAGGAAGACCCCTTTTAATTTAACAAGAATTTCAGTAAGTTTTCTCTATATTTTCTGAGAATATTTGTCCAAAAAAGAAAATTCAGAGAATTTCACAGTAAAGGATGAACTAAAATTTCACCAACGCTCTAAATATGCCACAATTAAAGTTTAGACAAAATGCGAATTTCATATTTTGCAGAAAAATTGTTTAAAATCGTTTAAACTCTTCTACTAAAGGTGGATTCTAGAGGAATTTTTCAAACATTTTACAACAGATGGCGCATAAAAGCTACTGACATAAAAGTTACACTTGCTCTGATTAGGCATGTACTCCATCAGTAATTGAGAAGCCAATCTCCTTCGATAAGAAAAATTTACATTTTCTAATAGCCTCACTCTCTCTAACTAGGTACCTCTTTCGTCGTAATTATACTCATCAACAGTAACAAGATGTATAGCGTGCGTCATTTGTTTTTATAATTAATTTAATTTAATTTTTTTTTTTCAATAAAACTTAAGCACCAACTCGCGAATTTTCGATTCTAATTTTGGCGTAAATTGAGCGCTCCTATCTCTTCTCAATAAAAATTGTTCGTCGGTGACACCACAACTTTTGCAAGAGCACCGCCGCACTGTACTCGAAATGTTTGTAGTAAACACAGGGGCTGACATTGAGGGTGGGTGGTAGTTGTCGGACATTCCATTAGAATTCGACCTGATAAGAGATCTCTGGAAAATCACAACATTGCTCTGGTCAGCATAAATTCTCAGCTCTACTACTGATAAGCTGAGTAACAACAACACGGGGCGGGAGAGTTTTTGATTGTGGTGAGTCCACAGCAATCCATAGATATGCCGCGCCATTAAATATATTAATTTTAGTCGCGTACTTATATTTTGTATGTTTGTCCGTCCGTCATATGTGTGTATGTAGATTGTCCGTTGTTACGGCCAGCAAAGCAATTATCTACAAGTTGGACTCACACTTAGCTCGCAATACAAAACCGAAACCGAATATTTTTAGACATACACTTTTGCGCGTTGCGCGATTAGGAACTGCATCAAAGTGCAGTGTGGAAATAATTTTTTTTTTTTCAACGCGGTTCATTGAAAGTAGTGCATGCCACCAGCCGCAGCACAACCTGCACACAATTTTGCTGACGTATTGTGTCAGGTTATTTTCGTAGACGCGCGATTAAGATGTTTTTGCGGAATGCGATTGATTCATGATTGTTCAAATTTAGAAATACTCTTGTGGGGTGGAGTGGGGTGGGGCGCATATTATATACCTCTCCACAGATTTGCGGTGCGGTGTTATTATTGGATGTAAAGTGAAAGATTTAAGATGTTTAAGAAGAGTTTATTATAGTTGGGTGGCTCTGTGGGCTCTTGGGAGATTCTCTGAAGCACTTAATATTTTCACATCGAAAACCACTGATTTTCTTATGATCTGGGATTATTACGAAAATCAATTACTAAGAAGTCGAACGAAAGAGGATGTTGGGTTTTGGGTTGGTTGAGAATATTTCTATATAAAAATTTTGTAAAGGAAATCACTTAAATTCCTTCCATCATCCTCAGCGAATCCAAACGACTGGTTACTTTGGTGTCATTCAACAAAAAAATTTTAGTTTTAGATGTGATGTGGATGCAGTTGAATTTCGATGGTAATCAAATCATCAATGGCTATTTAATGGATTTTTTTTTTGATCATTGGTCATTTGATTTTGTTGTTTAAGTTGGTTACCGTACTCCGTCTCACCTCAATTTTCTAAAAGATTTTTGCCACTTACAAATAATTTTAATGAATTTTATGACGTGACTTCTGACACTTATAAAATTTATAGATTACGATAAAAAAAAACATTTCTATGCGTTATATAAGTTTTAAATTTCTCACAAAATTTGATAGCGTTATCTTAAGTAGAAGTAAATTAACCGTCGCAAAATTCAAGTTCTCATTTTTATACCCGAGATGAAATCATAGGGTTGTATAATAAATTTGTCATTTCGTTTGTAACTCACAGAAATTATGCTGGTTCGTCTCTTAGAAAACTGAAATTTTTCATGCTCGCTTTTTAAAATAAAAAAAAAAATTAAATTTAAGTTTGAAAATGGGACCAATCGGGCAACTCCTTCGTAGGGTTGCCATATAAAAAAATGTAGTATTTCACTATATATTTGGGCACCGCCTGAGAACGCTACGTCATAGGGAGCTGAAATTTTGTACACTGTGTTTTCATGAAATTAGTATTTTCAAAAATGGGCTAAATCAAGCAACTATACTTCTTAATGTTGCCATATAAAAATTTAAGTTTTTTTTTTACAAGTTTTGTACTGTGAAAACGATCAGTCCTAGACGTTTTTATTGTAGTGAAAAGTTCTTCAGAATATGAAATCCTATGGAATTGGTTATAACCAGTTTTACTGTCTGATGAGCCGTTTTTCAATTACAGGGTATTTCCGCCTAGTAGGTCAATAGAGCAGGATGTGATAAGTGCTCACCTAGCGAAACAAAAAATTGTATGGCAGGAGGGCGGGGGGGCATATCAATTGTATAGGAGTTACAGGGTGAATAGAAAAAAAAAGCTAGTTTTTTATGTTAAAAAGTACAGGGTGTACGGGCACAATTAAGAGGTCATTGTATGTAGAACTTCATATCCTTTCCAACGACTGCTCAACCAGCCTCGTATCCTTCTCCTCTCAGGAGTTATGAGGGTTTACAATAAAAATTTCGGATTTTCTTACCTTTTTTTTTTACTTTGACCTCTATTTTTTTGCAAAACTGTCATTAACATAACTTTTTTTTTATAAGAACTGTAAACTCTACTCTTTAATTTGACCTATTACACTCGTATGTCCTAACTGTAGCCGTTAAAGAGTCATTACCTTATAACCTCTTCAGGTCATACCGAAATTACACGATTTTTTTTTTTTAAACCGTGTTTTCAGTCACTATGGGAACAAATTACCTTTGAAAATAGGTTTGAGACTAGCTTTGAGAATAGGTTATGAGTTAATAACTGTTTAACGACTACAGTTTGGACATAAGGTGTAATAGGTCACATTAAAGGGGAGAGTCCACAGTTTACAATTTTTATAAAAAAAAAGTAATGTTAATAACATTTTTGCAAAAAAAAAAAAAAAAGTAAGAAAATTCCAAATAATTTTTAGTTTAGACCACCATAACTCCTGAAAGGAGAGGAGTACGGGGTTGGTCGTTGGCAAGGCCAGGAAGTTGTGCATACAATCTTCTTTAGATGGTGTCCATACACCATGTATTTTTTAAGATACAGGGTGTTTTGTGTTTTCTTAAATGGTTGATATTGGGTACACAGTAAAATATTTGCACAATTGTTCTACAAAGATTAGGTATTTTTCCCTAAAATGTAATGAATATTCCCTAAAATGTAGGGAAAAATAGGGAATATTCCCTAAATTTTAGGGAAAAATACCTAAGCTTCGTGGCAACAATTGTGTACAGTCTAGAGGGTGTGATAGGTCATTTTAAAGCTAAGCCCTTGGGCTTTTTAAATCCAATATAAAAACAGGTATTGATGACGTGTTTTATGATAAAAATAGTAGTTAACCACACAAAAAAACGAGTAATAATTCCGAAAATTTAATTTTGTTGAACCATAACTTCAAAACGGAGAGGAGGATGGGAAAAAATTTATAGACCATTGGAAAGATCTAACGATTATCTATCTAAGTTTAAATCATCCATCATAGGGTGTAACGTTCAGAAGTTACAGGGTGATCTATCTATCTTAAAGTCCCGTTATCTCGGAAACCCATACAATTTTTTGCTATCCGTAGCCTTCGGGTGTCAGACTACATATGGGACACTCTGTATATCTACTTACCTCATATGGGGCAAATCGGGATAAGCTAACCGGAACAAACGTGGATACCCGAATTTAGGTTAGAGTTCTAGTTCGAACCACAAATTTGGCGGCTTGTTTGTTTTTATTTTTGTATAATTTTTATTTAAATTCAAATTGAATTTTTGAAGTTTTACTTTCTGATCTCACTTTTTTCCATGTTTGTTATGTTCAAATTTCATGTTTTTGTACAGAGTAGATCGCGAGGACCTTACTCTAGAGGTAATAGATAGAAGTGCGCTACGGCAACCAACTTAGACGATTGATAATATTTAATGAAGCTACATGATACTGATTTAAATTAACCTTCTCTCTGTGTACAGGGGTGCAAAATCCACCCCAGCGTGTTAAAAACGTAAATAAAAAATTAAATAATCAAGACTTAAATAAATCCTTGCAGGAATGCTATCTGTGATATGTTTCACACACTGTAAGAAAAAAACGGATTGAAATTGATAAATATGGATGAAGTAGTGAAACTACAAAGGCACTTGAGCGTTTAACTGTGTGTAGGGTTGTATATGCACCCCGAAGTTTTGTTATAAAATTTTCATTGAAATCCGGATGTTGTAAGCAACTGCGTTAGTATTTTTCTACTGTTTGACTTGTTTCACATTTATTGTGTCTAAATGTCTATTTCTATTTCTTTGTTACGATATTCGTTTTGAAACGATTTATGATTCATTCTTTTTCTCAATATGATTGATTTGGCGGGAGTTGATACTTTGATCTTACATAGGCTATCAAAGCCACAGTTGCATATACAAAAGCAATCTTCAGAACGGAAAGATTTCCTAAAATATTTATCCAGGCAATTGGTTGATAATGCTGTGAAAAGTCGCCTGTCAAGTCCAAAATAGTTAAAAACCAGCGTAAAGATTGCCATGCAACAAGTCGGCTATAACGTGCCTGATCTTTTCAATGCACGTGCTACATGTGTCCTCGCTCTAAGAACATCATGACCAGCTTGACCTGCCACATTTGCGAACAACCAACTAGTAAAAATCTCAGTAAAAATGCTTGAAATGAATGCATCAACATTGAAATTGATGATGGAGTAAGAGAAATATGTAGATTCGGACGATGCATCTTAAATTTTTTTTTTTTCTATTCTTATAACTTAGAAATTTTTTAATTTTAATTAATTTTGTTTTTTAAATTGGTACTGTATGAAGAAAATTTTATTAATATTTATGCAGACAATGTTTTTCACATAGATTTTACAATAAAAATTTATGGGGTGCAATTGCACTCCTATACACGGTTCATGTTAAAATATGTGTGCACAGAGGGAAGGTTAAGTACCCAGACTTTGCCCAGACCTCCCCTATTTATGTTGCGAACTGGCAGTTCCAAATAGTGGAGAATGTAGAAGTAGCCATTCTTTAGACATACTTAAATAATTTACTAAGGAGCTATACAATAATTTTACTATTGCTAGAATTTATTAAATAAATAAATCATCCGACAAATACAACTTTCTTAAAAAATCGTTATATACCTACTTAAGCAACTAAGCCCTTCCAATAAAATTTAAATTGAGACAAAAACGGAAAAAAAACACACAGGCAGACGCCATTTACGCTTCTTAATAATCGGAAATAATTCAAGAAAAAACAAACAAAAACAAAAACTCCTCAATTTACCTTAATTCTGTGAATAAAGTTTTAATTGCAAATAAATTCATTCGGTTTTGCCTTAATCACGTCTTGCTTTTTACGACTTCCCTTTTCACCTTTAAACCCTGCACGCAACTTTTAGTTAACAAAATTAAAAATATCATCGACGACCAGTTGTGCCTTCGCCTTGCCCTAAAACGAACTCACAAAATATTTCCCTCCGTGAAAACCACGTTGACGCCAGTCCGTCCACCGCGCGCGCGCAGAGTTTATACTTTGGTTTGACGTGCGCATTTCTCTTAAACAATCGTCAACGGCCCCGCCATGCCATCCATTACCAGTAAAGTCTTCTCTTCCTTCTTCGTTTCATTTATGTTTCTTCCTTTTCATACACGATCGATAGCGGTAGGCGCATAAGAAGAACCAAAAAAAAAAAAAAAAATAAGGTGCAGCACGGGACTTGTAATATGGAGGACAATATGCGCTAACTGCTAACACTGCTGTAGTACTGGACTGACTGATAGAAGGGATGTATCCAAAACGGTCCTTGTTTCAAAGAAGAGGGTTAAAAGGAACCACCAAATTTCGATGCTGTCGTCGTCGTCCCTGGAGCCTGCTGTGCGGCATTACACATAGCACAAGTTTTCAAGAAGTCTTTGAACTCGGGAAGTGTTGTACACGAACGTCCTGCCTGTCTCCTGTGTGCCCCTCGACGAAACTAGTTGTTAGTTAGTTGTACACACGGAGAGCGGATACCTCTGCACCTGCACACTTATACACACTCAAGAGATATTTTCGCCAGTTGGTTGCAAGTTTGTTTGCTGTCATAGACAGAGAGAGGGATGTGATAAAGGATATTAAGGGAGACGAGGTAGTTTAAAGGAATTTCATTGTGTCCATGGAATTGAATTTAGGAAATTAAAGGAACATGAGTTTTGGGATCCTTTCTACACATTTGGACGCGCTCAGTGAAATTATGAATTTGAGAAGAAATTTTCAATTGATTTTTTTCTTTTAAGTCTAATTACAACTTGATTGGGTGAAGTGGCATGACTTAAAAGCAATCCAAAAACTTCACGACTCTTTTGGAACATAAAAGTGAAGGTAAAGGTAATAGACGGCAGGAAGGAATATTTTGGGTTATGCTCAAGCAGTATTTTCTCTACAACTTCGATGCGGTTTCTATGACAGTGACAGGACGTTCTGGTCATTCCTCGTTTTAAAGTGAACTACGTTGGATTGGATTGAATCACCACATTTTTACATCGTCAAAAAGCTAAGCTGTCAAAATATAAACAAAACGTCAAAGAATCAGAAAATAGAATTTTCAAAACAAAAGCGACACCTTGTAGGAAATAGTTTAACCGCAAAACTTAAGGACAGCAATTTTCGTATGTAAATAATTTATAATTTCGTCCTTATGTATATATCGAGATGAAATCGTATGCCTTATTCACAATGTGTCTAGAACGAAGGTGTTCACAATGCAGCGCAGAGTGAATTTCGAAATTTGAAATTAGCTGTCATTACTTCTCATGATTATTTATAAAAAGTTAGTAATTCAAAGTGCTCATACCTATTATTGGAGTGATTTGTTTTCAATAAAAATCAAATTATTTTTGACACATCTGGATGCATACTTTTTAGTTGGCACAATTTGCAGTAAGAATAGTACCAAATCGAGAAAGAAGTAAACAACTGTCATTGTCAAAACAAGATATTTGAAAAGAGAGACATCTGTTGGCACCTTAGAACATATAACTAAAGGAAGCACAATAAGCCCGAAAAATTGCGATATTTCCCACTATGTGGTAGAATTCTGTTTATGTGTTCGTTAATGTCATGGAAGTAGTTAATCTGAAATACTTTTGAAGGGTCGTTTGGCATAATTATTTAAAATAAAACAAACTTGTGAACTGCCACTGGCTGATTGAAGAACGAAAAAAAAAAAAAAAAAATTGGGAACACAAAAACGTAAACAAAGAAATATTTTGGAACAATTATCTTGTTATTTTCGTTTTCCCAAACTTTTTTCGTTTCTTTTGCAAGTACTTGCAGAAAAGGAACTTTCTACTTTCATTTCAGGATTTCAACTTGCCTGAAAAATGTCTTTCCGGGATTCTTTCGCCGATTATTCCAACAGCACCGCACAGCACAATTCATTATTCATATATTAACACTTTTATGAAGTTAAGTCCAACGGTTAATCACTAATGGCCAGTTTCACAGTCTGAGTTTAAACCAAATATTTAGTTTAAACTCGACGAATGAGTTTCACAGTTTGGCTTAAACCCCGGTTTAAACTAGAGTTTAAACCGTGCCCTTCCTCGGTTTGAACTCAAGATAATTTTATTTTGACAGTAGCATTGCTTTTTTTGTATCAAGAAAATAATTTCATCATGGATTTAGATTTAGACATTTCTAGCGATGAAGAAGATTTTTTTGAGTTAAATTTACAACTCTGGCGACGACTGAGAGTAATTAGAAATCGGCCAAATCATTTTAATTAGTGGGACGACGTTGATTTTTATGCTAGGTTCAGTTTAAGTAAAGAACTTTGTCACTTTGTCTTCGAATCTATTCTTGTCCGTCTTCTTGCGCTCTATTATATATCTCTTTTTTATGCATTAGTGAAGGCAATAGCTCAACTTCACTTATGCTAAAATTTTCATCCTTTTTTAATGTTGGCATATTTAAAATTATATTTTTTATTTCTGATCTGTTTACTTTTTCCGATTGACAGATTGATTCATTGCAAAATTGCTTCACAATGGTGGCGATAACTAATTTAATTCACAATTTAATCAGTACTACCAACATTACTAAAAGAATGCACTGTGAAACCCGATTTGGTTTAAACTACGTTTAAACTTGGAGGGTGGTTTAAACTAAACCTTGGTTTAAACTCGACTGTGAAACTGGCCATAAATTGTTACTTCAAATGTTTTTATTTAAATTTAACACAATTTACTGAACAACTAAAGGTTTTTTATTTAAATAACACAATAAATACAAAGTTCGGCGCAAAAATACGAATGTGACGTTTAATTAGAATTGACTAATGTCAAGTACATTTGGCTAAAGCTTGGTTAAAGCTTGGCTAGACTTGGTTCAATTCTTCTTGCCTTTCCACCCCTTCGCCCAAAAACCGAGTTTCCCTCACACCGATAGGGTTTTTACACGATATTTCGCTTCCTTTAGTTATATGTTCTAGGGTTGGCACCACCAGATTGCTTCGAAACCAGCTAAAATTTAACGTATTTTTCTCTGGTTTTTGAATCATGAAGTTTGTCAAAAATTACCTCTTGCTTTATTATTAGTATTCATAAAAAAAATCAGGAAATAAAATATGACAATATGTTGATTATGATAAAAAGGAAGAATAGAGCTTTTGCAACGCCATCTATATTCTAGTAGTTCGAAATTCCAGTTTGTGAGCTTTGGGAAATGCCGGCATGAAAATAGGAATAGAATTTATTTTCATGCAGCTCCACTCTGCTCTACTAAGAACCATACAGAGATGGCCATATGCACTATTACAGCCAAAAAAAGAATCCCAATTGCTACTCTACGCAACTCTACTCAGCATTATGAATTTGGCAGTCAAGATGAAAATGTTCCGAGAGAGTCTTGAAAGTCTTAGGCCCTTCGCACGCGGAGGTACCCAAAAAATACTTATAAAGTGGTGAAAATTTATTTGAAGTTTCCAGTTTCGCAGCAGCTCATGTCCTGGTTCAGAACAATACCCAGATATACCGCTTTTCTTAAATAAGGAATAGCGACATTGTATAAAAACTCTGGAGGTATATCATATTTATCATAGATACCACTATAGAACGCGATAGATTTTGATTTTCAGCGTTGAGCAACAGCCCATTATGAATGACCATTCGGCAATTCTGAGGATATCGCGATTGATACGCCAATACAATCCTCTGAGAGTCCCATAGGTCTGCTTAGGTACACTTGCATATCATCAGCGTACATGTGTACAGTAACATCATGTACTACTTTGGGAAGTTCGTTGATGTAGAGACTGAACAATAATGGGCCGAGAACTGAGCCTTGGGGCACACCACGTCGAGTAGGCAGCAAACTCGATACCGTTTGCCCCGCTCTGACATACTGATAGCGGTCATGGAGAAAGTTATTAACCAATGATATTGCAGATGTACTGAAATTGAACTCTCGAGTTAGTTTTGACAGTAGAAACTTGTGGTCAACACAGTCAAAAGCCTTCGAAAAGTCAAGTAATGCTAGAGTTGTGAAGCTGCCCTCGTCAAGGGCAGCTCTAATATCAGTGGATACTTTCAGTACCGCAGTCTCACAGCTATGATTTGATCGGAAACCTGATATAATCAACAATTTGCAGGTACATGAGCTTTTCCAACACTTTAGCTAGAAAGCATAAGACACTGATAGGGCGATAATCGCTTGGAATTTTTGGAGACGTCTTCTTCGGTAGTGGCAAGTCCGAGGCAATCCTCCAGCTTCGGGGAAAAGAAGAAGACATTAGACTCGTGTTCACTATATGCAAGATGTATTTTGCTATATGTGGAAGTAGCAGATTCTGCTGATAAGAAACTGGTTTCCAAAGTATTGCGTCAAGATTCGTAGAAGCCAAACACTTCACTTAGACATATGGCCAAGGTACGTCAAAGTCAACTGTATCAAATATTAAAAAAAGGAGCACCTTACAGACGTATAAAGTTCAAAAAGTTCCTGATGGTTCGGAAGATAAAGAACGTATGGCAAAATCAAGAGTTCGAAGTTGTATGAACTTTACCTAACCAAATCCGACTGTGTGATAATGGATGACGAGACTTATTGCAAAGCTGGTTTTGAGCAGTTCCCTGATGGTCATATGAGTTTTATACGGCGATAAAAAAGGGTGAAGTTTTGCGGGTGTCACGGTGTTGTGATCTCAGGGCCCACCAGATTTCTTGCGTTGTGATTTGTTGTAAGACTGAAGCGGGTTGTACTGAGTGTGTACTGAGGTCTTGTGGAGTCCTCAGTTCTCAGTACACACTAGCTATCTTGATGTAGAAGGTCCTATAGAATGTGGCTTGGATTGTAGTTTGGGTACACTGGAGGGGCTTTCATGAAGCACAGTCTCAGTTAGACAACTGAGACAAAACTTTTAGCATCCGTGTCAGTGGTCTCAGTTCAAACCAATCAGCTGATTTGCCAATTTTGACATTTAAATAATTTTGACCACAGAAAATGGATAGTAATAAATAAATTGAGGAAAGTGTTGTTAGTTCATTCAAATAGCGCACTAAACTTTAATTAGTAATTAAAATCACAAAATAACGAAACTGAGTTATCTGAGACAAGAAAATTCAGTTTCACTTGTCTCAGTTGCTCAGTGGTTTCGTTCGAATTTTGTAGCTCAATATGGAACTAAGACAGTTCACCGAAAGTGCAGTCTCAGTGAGCCAACTGAGAATATCTCACTTGTCTCACTGAGAATGTGCTTGCCGAGAGCGCCTTTTATGTGTAGGCGATTTGTACTTGTGGACTCAGCAGCCAGGAACTTACCAACCACTCAGGGACCATTAATTAAAAAAAAAGAATACATATACAACAACAACATAGAGGCTCTGCATTTATTTGGCCTTATCTGACTACATGTCACTACACTTCTGCAACAATGGCGTTTATATCACGCCATAAATGACTTCGACCTTTTTGTTAAAATAAAACACATTTGCTTGTTTAGAAAATTAAAGAGAAGTTTATTTAAAGTATGCTCCATCTGCAGCTAACTACAACCTTCGCTCATATTTCAAGTAATTTACGTATTACTTGCCTGAAGAAATCCAGGTCTTTTGAGCTGATCCAATTATCAATCAAAATTTTGATACTTTCGTATGAAGTGAACTGTTCTCCCGTAACATCTGACTACATTGTTTGGAATAACTGATAATCCGAAGGAGCTATGTCTGGTATTTCCCAGTCCTGTCCATCTAAATATGTTTTCACGACTTGTGCGAAATGCGGTTTCGTATTGCCATGTTAAAGAATTAATTTACTGTGCCTATTCACACATTCTGGTCGTTTTTTTTTTCTTCTATGGATCGCTTCAAACATGTTAGTAGTCGTCGATAAATGTCTCCATTAATAGTTTGAAAGGGTTTGAGTAACTCATAATATACAACACCTCTCTGATCCCATCAAAATGCAGAGCATAACTTTGACACAGTGAATATTTCTCTTTGGCTGTGATGCATCGGTTTCACCTGGCTTCACCCGCACGCTTTTTGACGTTTAGGATTCTCATAATATATCAATTTTACATCTTCTGTAACTCTTCGATGCCAAAAATCCTTTTCTTTCCTGTCTTTGAAGTACCTAAGACAACTTACAACTAGATGTGCAAAAGTCCATATAAATCCGGAACACTTTTTGAAAGCTCTTTAACTTTTTTTCAACCAAAGAAAGCTATCATTGCGAAGCATTTATGTGGCATAATGCAGCAAGAGAGAGAGAGAGAGAGAGAGAGAATGTGTAGAGCTTTCTATTAGATGGTCATTAGCTCGTTTTAGTTGGACCGCGTTTTTGTGAGGTTTTGCATATCTAGATGTAAGTTGTCTCAGGAAGTACCTAGCATTTCAGAAATTGTTTTTCGACGTTCTTTTTCCAGCAAATGATGTTTACTTGGAACGAAAACCGACATTTTCAACGAAATGTCACGTAGTGCGTTTTTGACAGCTGACATGAAGTCCTATCGAATACAAGTGTTGCCATTTATTAGTACACGTAAGCAATACTAAAAACGACATCTGTTGGGAAATAATAATAATTAACTTCATAAAAAAAAAATTTAAACTTTTCAATTATTTACAAAAATAAAAGTGTCAATTTTTTCTTAGTTAATTAGTAGTAGGCTCTATAACAGAGCCGTTGTGGTAGAGAGAGAGAGAGAGAGAGAGGAGCTCGGTGCATATCATCTGGAGCAGCCATAATAAGTTGCAATTAGGCAACGGTGCCCACATTTTATATTCAATTCTAATTCAATTCAATTTTAATTTGCAACAATTGTACACGTAAGAAAAAATATCTTATATTAATATTCATAAGCCAGGATAAATTACAAAAGATAGTAAAGGGTTTTCCAATAAGAGGTGTTATTTTGATATTCAAAGAAAAATGCCATTTTTTGAGATAAATGATCGGATCTTTATTTCATTATAAAGAGGAAGGTATGCCGTTAATAATGGAAAATAACATCAGCCAAATGACCACCACGACCACGCCTACAGGACCATATCCTTTTCATGAAATTTTCGATAACCAAATCGCAAAGTGGCTGCCCTATGTCCTCGATAGCCTCACGAATTCCATCTTTGAGGTCTTGAATCGACGCTGGGCTGTTGGCGTGGTGGCCAATTGTGATCACCTCTTCGAGAGATAACACGGTCCGGAAACTTTTCCCGTAAAAGATCAATGGTTTCGTTGCTTGTACGGCACGTAGCGCCGTCTTGTTGAAAGTAAACGTTGTCCACATCAATACCATCCAATTCCGGCCATAAAAAATCATTAATCATCTGTCGATAGCGCAATCCATTCACCGTAACTGTTGCTCCAGCCTCATTTTCGAAAAAGTAAGGTCCAATGACCCCGCGGGACCATAAACCGCACCAAACAGTCACACGTTGAGGATAGAGAGGCTTTTCAACAATAACTCTTGGGTTTTCCGAGCCCACAGATGCGACAATTTTGCTTGTTGACGAAGCCATCGAGGTGGAAATGGGCCTCATCACTCAAGATGAGTTTTCGATGGAATTCCGGATCATTTTCATGGATTTCAAGGACCCAATCAGCAAAGACTCGACGTTGTTCATGATCGGCCGGCTTGAGTTCTTGTGTTAACTGAACTTTATAAGCCTTAAGACCCAAATCTTTATGCAAAATACGGTGTAATGACGATTGTGGAATGCCTAATTCCAAAGAACGACGAGGAATTGACAAACCTGGGTTTTCTTCAACACTTTCGGCTACAGCAGCAATATTCTCGGCTGTTCTTGAGCGACGTGGACGGGTTTTATTCCTGTCCCGACAGCTCGAATTTTTCTACCAATTTCTGTATTGCGGTCCGACAATGTGCTTCACGACGACCCAAAAATGTTCGAGTTTTACGAACCGTCTCTGCCACATTTTCACCATTTTTATAGTGAATTTTAATAATTTCAATGCGTTGTTGAATCGTGTATCGTTCCATTTTTATTAATGGCGTAGTTTCTACTTGTCAAATGTCAAAAAAGCTCCAAAAGTGACATCTACTGCTATTTCGGGCTAATTAAAATAACACCTCTTATTGGAAAACCCTGTACAATAAAAAAGGGTACCTCTTTCAAATAGTGTACATACCTACATCAGAAGCAATATGGAACAGAAAACGACGAATACAAACAAACACACAACTAAATCCGCTTCAATAATTTCTATATAATACCCCCAAACCCATAAAGAAATTCCACGCTACTGGAAAAGTTGTGATTTATATAAACGTGGTTAAGAGGATGAAGAATTTAGTTCCAAGTACACATGTTAATAAATATTGGCGCTCATTTAAACAATGTCAATTTGTGAGGCATTATTTAAAGAAATATCAACAACTGAACAAACAAACGGCAACAACAATTTTTAATTTCCAATCAGACTCGATAGTAATGTGACAATCAAAATCTGCTTCATTACTATACAATTAGCAACTAGGAACAGATGTTAATTACACCCCCCCCCCACCCTTTCCACGATTTAAGGTTACATGGATGGGGAGGGGGTGAATATCTATATAGAAAATTTTCACTTCGATTAGTAAAGTTGTGTACTACCCAACCCACATGTGAGCCTTAATTATTGCGCCGTCATTAAATTATTGCTTCCTTCTATACAAAATTCATCACATCATCAGAGGCTGGATTTCACCTCTCTCAAGCTCAAGGAGATTTTGCTGCCAGCCGCGCCATCCCCCCAAATAATTCTTCGAATATGCGAACAACGTTCCTCCCTCACACAATTATCAGCTATGCGAACAGCATCATAATTCTAGTGTGCATCTGCAGCACAGCATCACATCTTACTTAACCCGCTGCTGCTGGATCAAGTGTCAGAGCCGTATATATGTAGTACGTGATGGGGGCACAATGATTGAAGGAACCAACCAACCAAACAACTCACGTACTTCTACCTACCTACTTACCTACCTACCTATAGTAGGTACATCTGAGAAGGCGCATTTTGTTCCTTCATCATTACTTTTACTGCTGTTGCTGCTGCTGCTACCTACTGTACTGTATGTGTACTGCTTGCCTCCTCCATTGGGATTATAAATATATTGGAATTCAGCTGGCTGTCGATATCAGTTTGCCTGCCTGAAGAAGAAGACTCCATCCATATCCAGCCATGCCAGTCCGTACAAATTCAAGTCAATAAGAATTGAATTGAATTGAGTTGACCACAAAATGAGGGTTAATGGGAGGCTTTCTCCTAGTATCCACGCTCCCCAACTTGCTTACCTTCATGTCGCCCCACTTCCTTCCAACATACCTGTGATTGCTTTACTTTTTCTTCTTCTTCTTCTCCTTCTTCTTCTTCTTCTTCTTCTTCTTCTTCTTCTTCTCTTTATATTTGCTTGTTGCTCCCTATAAGATTACTGCTCTGTAGCAGCACAACTGCAACAGACTGCTCCATGCTAAAAATTTCGAAAATCTCACATTTGCTAGAGCCGTGCATTATCGGTGCCGTACCGTGCTGTGTCGCATTGCACTTGCAAGTTGCATGCAAGTTGCAATTGCAAAGCAAATGCTTTTCTTCAAAAAATTCAAATGTAGCACAAGCACACGTGACACAGGAATTGTGTGAATGTCGTTGTTGTTGTTACTATATGTGTCGTGTCGGTTACCAACCATGCTCTAGCACTTGCATAGCACCCAATCCTCCATGCATATATCGAAAGCTATATAGGCGCCTACATAGAGCAGTTACACACGTACTTTGTATACGTCACAACAGTGTCTAGCAAAGCAGAGCTAACTCTTGGTAGAGCTTGGTGGCTGCTGCGGCTACACGAACGATTGTCGGCACACAACACAACACACAAAATATACGGACGGACGGGGTTCAATATGGATTGCTCGCTCCACCACCAGTGGTGGGTAGTCAGTCATCGACAGCAGACAGAAGAGGTGTTCCAGTTCCCTGTAAAGCTCCAGAGCATTTGATTCCTTTTCGAATTATTGTTTTTGCGCTACTATAGAAGCCGCCGCCAAACGACGACGGTGGAGCAATCTTTTGGTGTTTACGTTTTGTTTTGATTTGATGCATAGCCGATTGTTGTTGGTGGTGTGTCACTTTTGTGTACGTGTGTGTTTCAATTCAAATTATTATAGATTGTCAGACTGACTGCTTGTCTGTCTGTCTGTCTGTCTGTCTGTCTGTCTGTCTCTCTGTTTGGTTGTTTCCGTTTATATTTTGGCGCCTTTTTTGAAAAATAAAAAAATAAAAATAAAAAAAAAAAAAAATAAAAAAAAAATAAATAAAAAATAAAAAAAAAAAAAAAAAAAAAAAAAAAATAAATAAAATAAAAAAAAAAAATAAATAAAAAAAAATAAATAAAAAAAATAAAAAATAAAATAAAAAATAAAATAAAAGTAATACAAAATATTTGAAAAAGCACTGTTAATTCAGAGTGAGTGAATTTTCTGTTAAGTGAAAACCAGTTGAAATTGTTGACTGGATAGGGGAGAAGGAAAAAGGTTTTTTTTGGTGAGATTTTGGATTTTGTGTCTTTTTCTTATAGTTAAAAAAAGAATCTTTTCTTAAATAACTACATTCGTCATTTTCACCCACTTCATCTAAAATTATGTCGCAGCTTTTTGTGTTTTCTTCTCTTTAACTCCGGTTTTTTTTTTAACTATCTTTTCCGTGTTATAAAAAAAAACAAAGCTGATAAGGTCATTTGTTTGTTTTTTTTGTGGAATCACAGTGTAAATTGGATTCATTACAACAACTAATTTTGTTGTTTTTGTTTTATTTTTTTTTGTTTATTCTTTTGTGCTTTTGCCATTGACATTCCATCAATAAATAAAATAATTAAAATTTCTTTACCGAGTCAATTTTAGATTTTTCTAGATCCATTAATTATTTAATTTTCATGTTTTTGTTTTGTGTTTGAGTTATCTACCATTTTTTTTATATTTTTATTTTTATTTTTATTTATTTTTTTATCAATATTATCTTGGATTTAAAAATGAATTTAAACGCAAAATTTAGAGATAGGTCAATACTAGGAGGATTATAAGTTGTTGCTGTTCTGTTTGAGTTCTGTTTGCTTTATTGTTTACTTTTTTTGAAGATAAGACTTTCGCTTTGGTACATGTGGTTTAAATAGTGTTAGAAATTTAATAATAAATATTTCCGCAATTCTATCACGAACAATAAAATTTATGTAGCTTTTAATTTGGATTTTCGACTCGAACAATCTGAACTATAATGTTGTAGATTTAGTTAGTAGCAGAGTTGTATGATTTTACGTACAGGGTGGGCCAACTTGGACTGACTGATTTGAAATGCTTATAATTTTTTTATTTTAAAAGTTTTTTATTTTATTTTTTTTTAAGGTAAGTATGAAAAATGACATCCTGTTGGCAGTTAATGGCTCTATTTAAGGGGGTCCTCTAGTGCCTCTTTTTTTCGGCTTTTTCAATAATTTTTTACGGGCAAACCATGGAAATAATAAAACTCATTGTATTTGCATATCATATCAAAATATATAATAGAATAAAAGTTATAGTGGCGCCGACAGAAAGACGTCAAGTAAAAGAGGTGCTTGACGGTGACCAAGATTGCGGCTCTTCTGCTTATCTGATATATCAAAAAACCAAACGGAATTTTAATTTTCATATTTAAGACTAGCGATTGAACTAGAGTAAATTCTAAATTACAAAAATTGACTTTTTTATACACTTTTGAAAATTACATTCTATTTTTTACTCATTTTTTCTCAAGTTTTTCGCTCGTAGAAAAAAAAATATCGAAGCAATCATGATAATCCTAGTTCAATCGCTGGCTTATAACTAATTAAAGATGCTGTATAAATTTGAACAAGATCGGGTGCAGTAGTTTCTGAAATATCGTGGTCACCGTTTCGAAAAATGGTGTTTCGAGAAAAACGCGTTTGAAAGTTCGCGCATGTGATTTATACTAAAAAAATTTCATCTCACCGTCTTATAACAGGTTACGATTTCGTATTATCCGTAACAGCTGTTTGTAAGCCTAGTATTTCTTATAACAGGTATTTAAGTTGTGAGTAACAGTTGTTATCTTCCATGTGTAAATACTTGTTGTTTTTATCTGTTACGTCTCACCCCCACTCGGCTCCGCTTTACTCGAGCCTAATTCGCGGTCCGTATACCTGCTCCGTTCCAGGGCCGTAACTTGTGAACCACTTCGAAAATCGAAAAATCCTTTGGCATTTTTTACACATGTTGTAGATGTGATTTATGAAAAAAAAAAAAAAATCGAACCGAGAAACTAGAGGACCCCTTTAAGACATTTTGCATTACGTTGCCCAATATATCTGGCTCCAATTGAGCAATTTCTGTGCGAATATTCTCCTTTAGCTCCTGAATATTTTGTGGTTTGTTGACGTAAACTCGTTCCTTCAAGAAACCCTACAAAAAAAAAAAATCTGGGGCCGTCATATCTGGAGAACGAGGTGGCCACGCGAAATCAGCATTTTTTGAAATTATTCGGTCATCGAAAAGTTCTCGAAGAATCGCCATTGTGGCTCGTGCGGTATGATGTGTAGCTCCATCTTTCTGAAACCATATGTCAGGATTATTGAGAACTACTGGACGTAAAAAATTTTCCAACATGGTCCGGTATACCACACCCCAGAGACGGTTTCAGGTTCCTGATTTTCATTTTCGAAGAAATATGGACCGATAACTCTATCAGCCATGATTCCACACCAAACAGTGCATTTGAGAGGGTGTAATTGTCGCTGATGCAATGCTCTCGGATTCTCCGTACCCCAAATTCGGCAGTTCTGTTTATTAACATTCAACATTCAAATGAAAATGTGCTTCATCGCTCATAATCAGATTATTAAAAAAAATTGGCATTTTCTGTCGCAAGCAAAATCAATCTATTGGCATAGCCGTTGCTGTTGTGGTGCATCCCTCGGCAATAATTCTTGGGCCAATTGAATTTTATAGGGAAACATCCTCAGATCAACTTTTAGAATACGTCGTAGCGATGTTCTGGAGATGCCCAATTGAGTAGCACGTGGACGAGTAGACACAGTTGGATCCGGGTTAAGTGCGAACAGGTCGAGCAAAACTTTTCTTCGTCGTTCATCACCTACTGAACCCCAATTATCAAAATTTTACATGTTCTTGCACTGAGTATGATGACATTATAAAATTTTATAAAATTCTTTATTATCTGCAAAAAAAATGAAATAAAAAACTTTAAAAATAAAATAATTATAAGCATTTCAATTCAGTCAGTCCAAGTTGGCCCACCCTGTACCAGTACCAGTCAAGTACCAGTTACCCATGCTAAAAAAAAATATTTAGTCTAAGATCAATTTTTTTTACTTTTACTCGAAAATTTATCAGTACCAGTAAAAATATTGGTAATGTCCAGTGCCAGTACTTTTCCTGTACTTTCCAGTATCTCCCAGTACTTACAAGTACTTTACTGGTACTTGCTTGTACCTAATTACAGGTTTTTATAAATGCATGGTAAAATTTATAAAACCCAGTAATTACAAGTAATTACCAGTAGTAATATGTAAATTAATACTTTGATTGATTTAATTAGTAGGTAAATTAACGATATATTTTCACTTGTCTATCCACCATTCGTTGTCCAGATCAATTCAAAGAGTTATCGTTGTTAGTGTGATGCTTTCTCCTCCACTTTCGCAAATTCGATATACTAAATTATAACTGAAAAGTTTCTCGGTTTTGATATTTAAGTTTTTCAGATGACAAAGAAAACTTCAGATTTATTTATGTTTTTCGAAATACATTTTTTCTTTTATGTTCAATACACAGTTTTTGCTTGAACAAATCCTGAACTGACAGTTTTGCAGTCAGTCATAAAAAAACAACCATAAGCTTCCACCGTCGCTTGAGGAGAGCTGTGAAATGTCAATCTTTAGATTTTATCCCATATGAAAACAAATGAAAAGAAGTCACAATGTATGCCAAATCCAGAGATTGTAGGGTGGATTAGTCATCAATTTTCTTTTGAAGTAGTCAGGAATTTGATAGTTCATGGAGATGTGGTGAGAGATTATTATTGTGATGAAAAAAAAAAAAAATTAGCCCTCTTGGTGGTTTTTAATGCTCATTTAGAGAAAAACATTTGATTAATAAATGGTGTGGTACCTAACCTACCACTGTATGACGATCTTTTATTATAATTTTATCAACGCATTACCTACACCTTCGAAAAATGAGGCAATCATTTTCTTGTCAGTGCTCCATTTGTTTTTCATTTTGTTTAGCTTTGGCTGGGCTGTGATTGTTGCTTGCTTTCTGACTCACCAGCAAATTCAAGAAGAATCGCGTCACCTGTAACAATATCGAATACCCACTTTTAGTTGCCTTTTTGGTTGAATTTCTGAAGCACTATTTCACTCCAGTCAACTCTTGTTTTCTTATCGGCCTCAGCCGAATCAGATACATATGGGGATTGTTTTTATTTCGGTGATTTGGAATATCTTCAGCAATGACTCAAAATGACTCTCGTGATTCGTTGAACGAACGCTAATTTAGTAGCCGTTTTTAGGGTTTGCGAACACTCGTGTCATCTCAATCTGCTTTAGGATCGTTAAAAAATCATATGACTCGAAAAATGTCTGGTATATTGATTCCGTTTTTTATTATTTAAATAACTTTTGTTGATCTGTCATAGCTGTGTTAATACATAAAAAACAAAAACATTCAAAAATCAGAAAATAAAATTTCCAAATGTGACTTTTTATAGGTAGGAAATGGCTTACTAACGTTGCATGGATCCTATCAATTGTGACCTAATTCCCGAACGCTCAGCAACTATTCGATGGAGCAGTGCTGGCATGATCTTTTCACTTATTCACAACCCGAACGTTGTCTACAATTTTCTATTTGACAGATCTACTGAAAACTTTTTTGTGTAGTAAGCAAAAATTCCAGATGTGGAAATTTTCGCACGGAATTCCAGCATACAAGCACTGCAACAGGTGCACTACTGGCGAGTGTTCAGCTTGTGTTTTAGCATTAGCACTGAAAAGACTTGGGAATTCATTATAAAAGTGGCACGGAAGACCTGTAAATTCGTTAGATTTTCTCCGTTTAACCCATTCACATTAGCTGAACATAATCCACTTTTTTTTCTAAAATAATGCACAAATCAAAATATTTTTCATCTACGCACTTTTCCCTTCCTTCATTGTTCTTAGAAAAACATTGTAACTATATGACGCTTTTTCGACCTGAATGCACTCCCTCCATTTCCTGCAAGGTACCTAGCTTACATTTACACATCAATACATAACGCCTGCCTTCCTAAGCCAGTACAACGTAAGGTATGTCCAAGTACTCATTACTCATTTCTAAAAACTATGGACCCCGGAAAAATTATAATTAAGGAATTATAAGGAAAAAATGTCGAAAAAAGGGGTTAAAATGAAGTTAATTTAAAAAAAAACTATACCATGCAATAGTACTCGCCAATACCTTTCAAAAAGTACCCACATGCCGGGGTAGGGGTGAAAGTAAAAATCACGAAATTTTGATAGGGAAATAGTCGAAATTTTCGCGGAAGTTGACGCACTTAAATTGCTATAGAATCTAAACCAAAGGGCCGAATGCCTTTAAACAAAGTGACAGAGATAGAAGAGATCTGTAGGTAGCACGTAGTGTAACTGTTATGGCAGTTAGCTTCGCAGCACTGCCGCTAGATGGCGCAAAGTGCGCCTTAAAAATTCTGACAGTTTTATTTATTTTTTAAATAGGTAAATAACACCCTATGTTGCTGTAATTTTGTATAGGTAATCTTGTAGTAAGCGAGCATCCATAAAAAATTCAAAAATTCGTAGAAGAAAGTTTCCAAATTAAGTTTTTCGATTCAAATTTTGGCCGTGGAAAAGAATTTTTGCAACGCAAGAGGGAGAGGGTATGAAATAGGCTCACAAAATCAGAAAATAATCAAAAGGAATTTTTGAAATCGGATTATATTTGGGCGAATTATGGGGTGGGGACGAATTAATACATATGTACTGACATGTAATTTGAAAACTTTGTTTGAACGAAGGTTGCTTAATAAGAAAAAGAAGTACACAGCTCGATAGTACTCGTCAATACATTTCATATGATATGCGACATGGCATGGTGGAACTCACCACTCACCGGGGGTACCTACTCCCAATCCCAAAGTACCCCCGGGTAAAAAGTGTTCTTATATGAAAGATATAGCTACTAATTAGATGAGTAGAACTGCATACTCAGTTTTCCGATCGGATGCCCCTATACCGAGTTATTATCGAAAATCTATATCCCCCCGGAAGGGGTGATTATAGCAGATAAGGTGGTACACCATACGATGGACCATCACTCCCTACTCCAAATAAACCTTTGAATCATTAAAATCGGTTAATATTTGACCGATTTATAGAGAAAAACGTAAAAGCAATAAATTGAGGTAAAAATGCACCTTAAAATTTGTACTAAACTTCTGACGAAAAGTTTATCTAAAAAATGACGCCAATGGAAAAAAGTTGTTCTACGAATTGTAGCTATTGGCCGTCCAGTGGTAAAAGTGAAAACCGTTCCTCGATCGGACTTAATTTACGAAAGTTATGAAGGTATGTAGAAAAAATCTAGTACTACAATAGGGAAATTCTAAATTTAGTAGTAGAGCAAAAGTGTTAATGGGGATCGATAGAGGATGGGTGGAACTGATTTTTAAGACGTTCCGAAAAATTCCGCATACTTACAGGGGTGAGGGGGCCATTTTTAGCATTTTTGTTCTAGTACAATTTGAAATTTGGAAAGCAGTTTTAAAAAGCCCTTATTATTCATGAATTTTAAGTATACACATGACTATGCTGTGAGGTGAAAGAAGGAAGTTATGGCGTATCGAGATTTGAAACTAATTAAATTCCCCCTGCCCGGAAAAAAAAAACGTAGTCCCCTATACCATGCGAAATCGAAATATCTTCGAGTCTGTAAGAGGAAATTTTTTCCGATCAAATTTGTGGGAGCTAAAGGGTCCCCCTAGTTTTATACGTATGTATGGAGCGGTGTATGGTGGGGAGCTTCGTCTCTTCATCGCATTTCGTTTTCTCAAGTCCGTTTCTAAAAAAAATTGATAATTAATATGTTTTCTACACGATATAAATTTTTCATTCATCCTTTCTAATTATTCCTAACTCAAATGGCCATTTGTAAAAATCTAAAATTGTAGCACTCACTACGTAGTCGGCAGTTTTGGTACATACGCTTACTACGAGATATCTCGTAGTTGGCAGTGAATGGGTTAACAAACACAGAACGAGTATTGAATTATACCTAGGAATTTCTTTTAGAAATGCCATAGAAAAGGTTTGGAATTTCGTTTGGATTTCCACGTTCAGTTCCGTGCAATAGCGTACAGATAAATGAGATGGCAAATATAACAAAAAAAGAGATAAATACTTTTGCGAATTGAGCGCCATCTATTATCAAAGTCACTGACTTATCTTTGAGGTTGTAAATAAGTAAATTCAATGATAGACAGTACCCCGAAATACTCGCGTTACAAACCGCTCTGATCAGTTCATCCTCCAAACAAATTTCGACTGTTTTGTGAAATATCGGTTTTACCCTAAGTAATCTTCCAAACTTTTTTTTTATATTAAAACAAGTAAAAAAGCTAGAATGCTCTAAGACCAATTCTTATGACACCCTAGATGACTGTCCACCCGTATGTCATTTCATCTGTGCAAGTTTGATTTTTGAAGTGGTTTTTTGCATATATTTCTAGAAGTTCGTCGGACAGTAAAAATTATTATAACCAATTCCACAGGATTTCATATTCTGAAGATCTTTCCAGTACAATAAAAACGTCTAGGACTGATCGTTTTTACAGTATAGGTACCTACTTCAAAAACCTAAATTTTTATATGGCAGCACCAAGAAGAGGTTTCCCAATTTAGTCCATTTTCAAGCTTTATTTAATATTATTACTATGAAAACACAGTAATACAAAATATCAGTTCTATACGTTGATGCGGTCTCAGGCAGTGCTCTAATATATATAGTGAAAACGAAATTTTTGTATAGCAACCCTACGAAGGAGTTCTCCGATTCATCGTATTTGCGAACTCAAATAGGCATTTTTGAAAAAACCCGTCTGCAAAGTTTCAGCTCTCTAAGTGAACTCGTTCTCGAGTTATCGTGAGGACAGACAGACGGACGGACGGACAGATGTAATATGCGAAAATCAAAATCCAATCTATTTTTGAAAAAAAACTTAGTATACCCTTTGATTTCATCTAGGGTATAAAAACATGTTTTCATTCGTAGTAGATATCAACTTAGCAAAGATTCAAATGCCGAGTAACAACCATAAAAAAAAAAAGCAAAAAACCATAACTAATAATTTATCGCTATTTTGTCGTATATTTGTCGTAAATTTTTTTTCTTTGAATTTTATTGAACTACAAAAATAAATGTCGGTGTTTATTTTTTAGAAAGCACTTAAAACAATCTTCATCTTATTAATGCCAATTTTTTATCGTTTTATCGATGAAATAGACTGCCACTAAACGATAAACTTTTAGAAGATATTATTAAACGCATCTAAATTGTAAAATTCTACTAACTTAACGTCAATTTGGGACTTAAATAAATAAAACGAATGAAGGAATTCAGTAAGAGACACAAATCCCTGCCTAGACTTGATATTTTTTTTAAGTTAAAGACAATTTTTTGCTTTCCATTTATAAATTTTAAAATTTTTATTTTCAATTTTGTTTTTTTGTTTTGTTTCAGGTAGCAGAACACTTTAGCCGCAATTTTTATTTCAAACAAACCAACACACACACACTTCTTGCTAATATTAAACCTAAATGTTGCTGATATTACACAAAAGCCATAATTTCTCAACAAACAAACAATATGCACTTCGATAGAGGAAAATGCTTCTATTAAAAACGCTGCTGCCGTCAACTCTAGCATCTTCAAACAGTATTGATAAATTTTTAATTTTAATACATCTAAGACGAATCGAAGCAGTGAAAACAGTCTTTCACCCAAATCATAAATTTTTTTTACTTGGCCTGGATCGCTTTTAAAGCGTCCAAAACAAGTAAATTCAGATAAAAAGTATTTATGGATGCAGGCGGCCTTCCAGTATTTCAGAGCGCCAGTCAGGCAGCCCACCAACAGCTTACCAATCATTTACAACTTCAACATCAGCAGCAACAGCAACAACAGCAACAGCAGCAACAACAACAACAACAGCAACAGCATCATCAACAGCATCAACAACAGCAATTGCATCAACAATTACATCAACAACAAAATTTAGTTCAACAAGGACTACATTTACAACAACATCAACAGTTACAAAGTCATCAACAACAGCAGCAACTAAACCAGCAGCAAAATTTTCAAGCAGTAACTGGAGAAGTTTTACCACCAAAACGGCAGGCCGTTGTGGATCGACTTCGACGTCGTATTGAAAATTATCGGCGACGACAAACCGATTGTGTACCGCGTTTTGAACAGACTTTTAGTAATGTGTGTGAACAGCAAAATCATGAGACCAGTGTCCTACAGAAACGTTTCCTTGAGAACAAGGCTAAGCGGGCAGCGAAGAAGACGGAGAAAAAGCAACCGGAAAATATGTTAGCGAGCAATTTACAGAGCAGTGTTCATGTGGTGAGTACACGTTTTATTTTTTTTATTTTTATTTTTTTAATAACCGTTAAACATAAAAATAAACACAAGCTTTCGATAAGGCACTAGAGAAAATACAAAACAGCAAAAAAATTTTTTTTTAAGTTAAACCTTAGAAAATTTTTGTTTCCTGCCAATGCTTTTTGGTTGAATTACACTCTTTACTCCAGGTAGTGAGAGAGATAAAATATTGTGGACTTTGGGGGGGGGGGCAACGTTTTGTTTTTGTTTTAGTAGTAGCATTTAATTTTTGACGTGTTCAAGATGGAATTTCGCATGTGGCCCTTCTTTTGTCATTTTGACATTTGGCCGCCATTTTAGACAGTAATTTACTTGTGATTTGACAAAATAACAAACGTCATTGAATATTATTTTTTACGATTTTTCGAAAATTAAAAACACAGAATTTGGCATATTTAAATGTAATACGACAAAAAAGCGACAACTTTTGGATTTGTTTTGCCTCTTAACATTAATAATTCTAACTGCTAGCGATAAGTTGTCGTCAAACTCTTTTTGTTTTTTTTATTTAATTGAAATTAGATAATTTTTCTTTTACGAAATATTTATGATATAAAAGCGAAATATTATGGAATTAAGTTTTCTTTCTCATAATAATGATAACTGCGTTTGTAGGACATATTTTTCTGGTTCAGTAAGGAGGTTTCAGTCAAACTCAGACAAATACCAGCAATAATGTCTTTTGTGGTACTTTCATGACTCATATATTTTAGGGAAAATGTTTTTGACATTGATAGATAGTTCGAATCCAAAGTACATAGAAGACAAGATATTCCCATTAAAATGTTGACACATTGCAGCTGATAACCTGTGACGTAATTCTGGGACTAATGTGTATACATTAATATAGGAAAGCCAGAGAAAAGAGAGATAGTATTGTGTTCTCTGTACCGTACTTTCCTATACATTTCACAATATTACGTCACCTAACGGTGGAACATGGTTCGTAATAGGAATACCTTCTATTCTTTATACGTTGGTTCGAACCTATGTATAATTCCCGGAAAATATGTAATTCGTCAAAGCTGCACATCTACTTCTGCTTTTTGAGGCCAGCCCGTCCGTTTAACTCGTACACGAATTTGTCTGTCTGTATATTTCTTTTTTACTATTTTCGACACTCTCGTAGACCAACTTTTCGTCATCACAGCGGGCTGAAATTGGCACACAAGTTCATGTCGCGTGACAATTGAATCTATCAAAATTTGAACCGGAAATTTCCATGGAAAACCCGGAAAATCGGGAAAAATGATTTGAAAATTTGGTACAAATTTGATTAGTGATAAATCCGTTTCAGGAAAAATGCAGAGTTTTCCGATTTTTCTGGATAAATTTCCGGAACTTTTCGACTTTTCCGGAAAATTTTCCGGTAAAAAAGTTTTCTAAATTATGCAGGATCAAGTTCCCTATCAACTGGCATCATTACTTTCTCTCCGAAAATGGTGAAAACTTGCAGAAAAAATCGAGGAAAATTCATGTAAAACGCTTTTCTGGAGTTTTTCAGACCAAGGAAGCGTTTGAGCGTTTTGCAACCTAAGACAAAGTTGTAGAGCGAAATGAGTTGCTTAAAGTTACTTTTGTGGAAAATTCCATGGAAAACCCGGAAAAGCGGAAAATCATCGGAAAAATTTTCATCGATATGATTAGTGATGAATCTGTTTCAGAAAAAGTGCAGAATTTTCCAATTTTTCTGGAATTTCCGGAATTTTCCGAATTTTTCCGGAATATTTTCCGACAAAAAAGTTTTATAAGCTATGCAGAATAATTTTTTTCCCCGTCCTACTGGCATCAATACTTTCCCTTCAACAATCATGAAAACTTGCATGAAAAATCGAGGAAAATTCATGTAAATTTAAAAAAAAAATTCATAGTAATAGGAAAAGTCTGTGGAAAACATGGAAAATCAGTGTCTTTTTAGCCGTCATAAAATTGTTTTAAAATACCTCCACGCAGCACGTAATAACAATTTAGTTAACGTGAAAAAGGCAGAAAATAAAATAAGTAATAAACGAGCTTTCAAACAAAACTGAGGCCAAGCCGCATGAAAAAGTTGAAAATAAACTTTTCTTCACACACAGAGGTGGACTCAGATTTTTTGATTGGGACATTTCTCTTGAATATTCTTTCTCTTCATGAATCAAATCACTTAATTACCTCTGATCTGATCATACTGAAATATATCGGTGATTGTCAGCGAATAAAATCTGAGTCCACCTCTGTGTGTGAAGAAAAGTTTATTTTCTACTTTTTCATGCGGCTTGGCCCCAGTTTTGTTTGAAAACTCGTTTTTTACTTATTTTATTTCCTGTTTCAATTAAATGCGACAAATTACTAAATAGTTACAAATGCATTGAAAAAAAAATTGCAACAATTAAGTTGACGTACCTAAAACCATAGCTAAACGGGGTATTTGTAAAAGATTTTTGTTTTTGTGAAACCGTTATACACCCTTTTCATTTCTGGACTATTAGAACTGCTCTTGTCCTCCTTCGAAAGGAGTTTTTCTTTTTCTAGGTCAGATCTGTTCCAGTATTACCCACCTACTTTTAACTTGATTGTTTTGAAACATCTTGTATGGAAAAAGTTTGCAATTGCTTGAAAAATTCTTATTCAACACACATAAAAAAAATTTTTACCTACAAGAAAAACGTTAACCACTTTTAATTGAAACAGGTGCGATAGGAGAATGCTGTTATTTGTTGTTCTCCTTCGATCGTCCTAAAAAGCCTCAAATTTTATCACAGATTTTAAGGAAAATTGAAATTTTAGTTGAAGTAAAACTCCAAAAAATCGTTCGGACTTATTATAAATAACTACAGGTTGTAGTGACGACACATGTTGTAGGTAGATGACATTTTCAATTCAATAATAATAATAAAAAAAAAAGCTTCTTCTCTGAGACGTCCTGTGCAACTTTTGACCTTTAAATGCCATGAGGGCGGGGGTGCGTTAATTGAGTTTCGCACGGAAATAGCGCACTTTACATTTCCACATTGAAGTCCATTTCGTAAATATTTTTGAACTTTCCCCGTAGTTATTTCTAAAAGAAATTTATTTTATTTTTAGTTTAGCCCACACTAGGCAATAGGCTTTTCTATCCCCAGCATATCGTATAACTCCCCCGTTTTTAAAAGCTTTTTTTCTCTGGTTCAAATATGTCTACTTGCGGTAATAGGCAGCATTGCATTCCTATAAATGGCCTTCGAGTGAACCAAACTAGTTTGATTTTCATAGTAGCATTTTATACAGGGTGGCAGCAAGGGGGAGAGTATTTTTAGCCAAGCTTTTATCGGTGCATTTTTAAAAGGTTGCGGGGTGATTTAAGTGGGCATTGATGGTGACCATTATAAAAGTAATTTCAGGGTTATAACTGCGTGAGGATAACTATTATTGGTGAAATTTTAGAGCCTCTAAACACAAGTGAAGGGTTGGCAACAAGTCTTTCTCTAACTTTGTGGACTTTATGTAAATTGGCACTTTTGTGGTACTTAGGTTGTTGTTTTCCAACATTATTTTACTATATAATTGCGCACGTGTCCAGTTTGTATGGCAAACTATTTATAAATTTCTGTGCGATTTAATCTAAGCTATAAATACTATAGTCAAATACGGTAAATTTAGAAAACAATTATTGTGACTTAAATAAGCTTTTACCTAGAGTTTGTGTAGGAAGTTTGTTGTTTTTGTAATATCTTTGCTGTGTTGTTTGCTTTTTATAGATTTTATGGACGACGACTTTTCAGTCAAATAGAGCTACGCGAGGATGTACTTATATATGTTGATGCAGCCTATATGTTGTTTTGCAGATTTTTAAGGAAAATATGTAGTTTTGAAATATTTTATGGACATTTTTACGTTGGAGTCAAGGGTTGGGAAGTGATACTAAGTACTACTTAAACTGAAGGTATTGCGTCGTTCATTTGTCAGCGACATCTTTCCAATGTTACAAAATCATCATAACTAGCAGCTTTGTTACTTGCTAAATCTTTACCTTGTTTGAAATGCATGAAAATATTTTTTATTGGCAATTTTATGTGACGTAAATTTTCATTGTATCGTTTCTGGACTTTTCCTAAATTTCTTGTTAGCATATTTCATAAGATTTTGCTTGAAAATTATGTAATCGCTTAGATTCCACTATAAAGTGCAATTCCAGTGTTTAAAATTATTTTAAATCTACTCTTTTTGAGGGTGGGTATATGAACTGCCAAAATAATTACACTGATTTCCTCTCTCTCTAAGGCGATGTTGTTCCACAGGGATCTATTTTGAGTCCGTTGCTTTTCAGTATATTCATCAATGATTGACCTCATAAGTGGAACATAACGTTTGATATTGATGTTTATTTGATAAATAATGACGTACGAGCTTATTCTTAAGCAGTCCAATTATAAATCTTTTTGAAGAATGCGTTGAACCTTTGTAGGATCGATATTTGCACAGTTTGAAATGAAAAAAAGCATCTCGAAATATTTGTATACGGGCGAAAGTACATAAGTATGAATTGTATTTCATGCTAGGTCTGATAAAAAATTATTTGTAAAGATGAGGAGCTATATTCGACTAAATTTCACCTTTTTTAGAAATTGAAGACATGGCAACATAGAAGATGATATCTGTCCACCTTAACTTAGCGAACATTTTAATGCCAAGAATGCTAAGTATGGTGGTGTATTCGAAATCAATGCTCTGTCAAAAGATCTTGTTTTAAAGGGTTTGTAGTAGTTTTAGGATGCATTGAATCTGTTCAAGATTCGCTCTGCCTTAACACTAGAACATGCGCCCCGACTTTGTTCATGGGAGCTCGCGTAGGGTCATGCGTACCCCATTTTTAAAGTGGTTCTTTTCAGTCAAACAGAGTTCAAAATAAAAGAATGCTAGACATTTTCATTATTTTTTTGAGAGTCGGACTGATCAGTCGCTGTGGGTAATAAAATTCGGAGATCGATGAGAAAAGGAGTCTCCTTATTCGGGTACCAAAAAATTATTTATACTGTATGAGGTTCCTAGTCGTAGGTCAAAAACAATCCTGTAGTTATCGTATTATCAGCTCCTGTAAATATCACGTTTTGGATGTCTCTAGCAGTACAAATTGATCAGTTTATAACTTCGAGCAATTCGTGAGTTAGGTAGTTTTTGTACATTTGTACCGGAATAAAAAGTATTCCTTTTTTTTCATGGATCTTTGCCTTTAATTCCCTACAGCAGAGAAAATAGTGCCATTGCACTGCAAGCAGCTTAACAGTATTTATTTACCTTTTGAGGATTTCCATAATCACTCGTGCGAGGCTATTTGTACCACAGTCCCCCTAACCTGAAACTTGCACAGACGTACAAACACACCAATCGATAGCAAATTAAGCTTATCTCGGATTTCAAGATGATAATCGAGCCGCACGTCATAATATGTAGAAAAATAAAATACTGGGGGGGGGCATATGTCCCCTGCGCATGTGGTCCAGTGTTAAGCAAATATTTGACTTGATCTTTGGAATTTCGATTGAAACTTGCTGTATTCCCAGTAATGTCAGCAAAAGTATCTAACGATTAAACGAAATCAATGATAGTGTCAGCGGCTAAACTTTGGATAGAATTGAAAGTGCTGAGTGATGAGCTTTACAAAGAAAGACGGTCAGAGATCTGAGCCCTGTGGTACAGCAGTATTAACAAGATTAATTTTGACCATAACGCTTTCTACTACCAATTCAGGATAGAAAAGGTGTGAGAGACTGAAGTGTTTTAAATTTGGTAGAATTTTGGAGCAAATTTTGAGTAGATCTGAAATTCTTAGATACACCAAGGATGAAAAAAATGCAGGTCAACGCAAGATCAAATTCAAGACTATTTCCATTGTTTTTTTTTATTCAATATCAAGGTATAGTTTTTCATCAGAAATAAAATTAGTAAAAAACGAATTTTGAAACAAAACTGAGGTCAAGCCGCATGAAAAAGTCGAAAGTAAACTTTTCTTCACACACAGAGGTGGACTCAGAACTTTTGATTGGGACATTTCTCTTGAATATTCTTTCTCTTCTCATGAATCAAATCACTTATTACCTCTGATTGATCATACTGAAATATATCGGTGATTGTCAGCGAATAAAATCTGAGTCCACCTCTGTGTGTGAAGAAAAGTTTATTTTCTACTTTTTCATGCGGCTTGGCCTCAGTTTTGTTGGAAAACGCGTTTTTTACTTATTTTATTTTCTGCCTTTTTCACGTTAACTAAATTCTTATTACGTGCTGCATGGAGATATTTTAAAACAATTTTTAAGTCATGTTTTTTGAAATTCAAATTGTGTTTTAAATAGCGCTTTTTGACTGTATTCCAACTTTGATCCCATATAACATGAATTTTCCCGATTTTTCATGTTTTCCACAGACATTTCCTATTACTATGAAATTTTTTTTTATAATTACCATGAATTTTCCTCGATTTTTCATGCAAGTTTTCGTAATTGTTGAAGAGAAAGTATTGATGCCAGTAGGACGGAAAAAAATGATTCCGCATAGCTTATAAAACTTTTTTGTCGGAAAATTTTCGGGAAAAGTCGGAAAATTCCGGAAATTCCCGAAAAATTGGAAAATTCTACATTTTTCCTGAAGCAGATTTATCACTAACCATATCGATAAAAATTTGTCCGATGATTTTTCCGCTTTTCCGGGTTTTCCACGGAGTTTTCCACAAAAGCAACTTTATGCAACTCATTTCGCTCTACAACTTTGTCTTAGGTTTCAAAACGCTCAAACGCTTCCTTGGTCGGAAAAACTCCGGAAAAGCGTTTTACATGAATTTTCCTCGATTTTTTCTGCAAGTTTTCACCATTGTCGGAGAGAAGTAATGATGCCAGTTGATAGGGAACTTGATCCTGCATAATTTAGAAAACTTTTTTTCCGGAAAAGTTGGAAAATTACGGACAATTTTTTCGGAAAAATCGGAAAACTCTGCATTTTTCCTGAAACGGATTTATCACTAATCAAATTTGTACCAAATTTTCAAATGATTTTTCCCGATTTTCCGGGTTTTCCATGGAAATTTCCGGTTCAAATTTTGATAGAGATTCAATTGTCACGCGACATGAACCTGTGTGCCAAATTTCAGCTCGCTTGTGATGTCGAAAAGTGGGTCTACGAGAGTGTCGAAAATAGTAAAAAAGAAATATCTAAATAAATAGACAGACAAATTCGTGTACGAGTAAAGGGAATGGCCTCAAAAACAACAGAAAGCTCAACTTCACTACAAAAAAGTAACCTTACGAGAAAGAGTCAAAATATAGTGGGAATTCTTCATCAGGATAACGTGCCTGTACACACAGAACTCTCTGTAAAGTAGTCTTTGGGGTTAAGAAACTGATTACACTGCTAGAGCACGCTCCATATTCTCGACAGACCTAGCACCGTGTTATTTTTTCCTTTCCTTTAAGGTCCAAGGAAGGAGGGGTCATTTGATGTCAGTTACTGAGATGAAGAAGAAAACGATGAAGGTTTTGAGACAGCAGTGGAATATCTGGATTATTGGTGCTTGGATATCCAATGTCATGCTTTAATACCCAAGCTGGGACTCGGACACTGCTTTTTACAATTGCACATCGCTAATGCGATAGATATCCTGGTACCTTGTCCCAACGTAGATCTCCTCGGCCCATGTTTCGCCATGCGTATAAATAAAAAAAACATCAGTGACTATAGGCTCCTCGTACCACTCACATGTTGATCATAAAAACATATTAAAAGGTTACCCCAATTCTAGTTTAATTCTGATATGTAGGTGTCACTATTAGCGCAAGGTACAGTTAGATCCAAAAGGTAGTGAAGGTAGATAGGAAAATAAAAAGAGTTGGTATTCCGTCATACAACAAAGCCACAAGTGAATTTTTTTAAAGACACTAAAAAAAAAACTTTCCACTACCATCGCAAGAAATTCAGGACCCCATGTTCCATAGCGCAAAAAGGAGAGAGAGCCCGCAGTCAATGACATCTGTCTCAGCGACATTTTATTTTATTCCAATGTTTTCCGTTTTTATTATTTCCTTCTCCTGTCGAATGAATTTGAAATTTTCACCCCTCGAATCCGATGCTGAGCCGCCGAGCCTGTTGTTGTCTACAAGAAGATAAAAGGACTCTGCTGCTCAGCCCGCCGCAATCCGTGCACCGATTTCTCATTTCGTTGTAATTTTCCTTTAACGAACAGGGCGCCTATAGATCTGTAACTGGGCCTCCCTCCCCTCCCCACCCCTGTATGAGTGATGTTGGTGTTGCTCGTTTCCCTGCTCCTGCATGCTGAGGAGTACCATTGAGAGAAGGCAGCGTAACAGGATGATGAAGGAAAGTGAAAATCTACGAACGAAGACGACTACTAGCTTCAACTCGCCAGTCGCCAATATAAAATCCATCCATCCCCTTGCATATCGTACATGTGCCCGTAGAGTAGGTGTAGGTTGCTGCTATAGGAAGTGGGGGTAGTCGAATAAATCGATTCTTATATGCGATGGGTATAATACGGGGGGGGGGGTTGTTTCTGATATTGCTATTCTCGTTCCTATGCCTAAGTCTTTTTCGTTGACGTATATTCGTCGTCGGAATTGGAGATGGTGGTGCAGTTGTTGTTGCTGTTGCTGCTGCTGTTCTTGTCGTTGCTGTTGCTGCTGCGACTGATGCTATTTAAGCCTTAGAACGTCCAAAAAGAGGGTGCTGAGGTACTACTTTCCTGTTAAAAGTGTATATATGACTTCGGTGTGGGAGCTGCAATTTGATATGAGTCCTGAATGGGGTGTATACGAGTCATATCCTTTCCTTATACCTACTTACTTATGCCGTTGAAGAAGTTTTAATCGAATGATAAATTTCGTATATACGTCGTATATGAGTGCGGTATTGAAAACTACCGTTTTCGCCAATTATTGTAATTGCGACGAAAGGATGTGTGAGTCGAAACTTATTTCAAAGACATTGGAAGAAAGTTAGAAAACATTTTGATTGGAAGGAATTGAGAGATGTTCAGATGTGAAAATTGAGATGTCTGTTTTCTTTTTGAATGATAGGTAGTGAAATTATATTTGAATTTAATTTATTTTAACATTATTGCACTGGTTCCGTTAATCAGTTTTGGGCGTGAGTTTTGAAGAGGTTTTTTCTTATGTTATTTATTTTATTTTTCTCTAAGCCGTAGTCATGTAACTCATTTCTTATAACTAAACGTAACTCCTTCAAAAAGACTATTTTCTCACTCAAACACCATTCAGCACAGAAAAATTTTCATTCACCACTTAAGTAGGTACACAGATACTTACGGAATCGCTTGAAACTCAAAAGTGTACACTTTCCCTCACGATAAGTTTTTTAAATCGTGTACACTGGAAGATTCTTCACAGTTGCGGAGTCCAGCCTCTCTTGCACCATCAGATTGCTCCGAAATTAAATAAAAATAACAGCATTTTTTTTGGTTTTAAAATCATGAAGTTTGCAAAAAATACCTCTTGTTTTTTATTAGCATTCATAAAAAATATTAAATTAGAAAATAACCTTAAAACATGTTAGTTATGATAAAAAAAGAAATATGGAGCTTTTTCCACGCCATCTACATGCTAGTAGCTCGAAATTCCAGTTTGTAAGCTGTCATAATTCCCAGATTTGAGTTTTTAAGATGTTCAAAGAAAGGACTTGCGGCCAATAAGTCAATTATTGACTTAGAGCATGGTTGTAAGATTGATTGTCTTTTATGTTTTATCGCTACTTCTATCTCAGTTTCTGGAGTGATGCTATCTAGAAAGTTTCTTTTCTTGCATTTTTGTCCCTGTACCCGTCAATGTATTTTTAGCTGTAAATTGAAATTTGGTAATTTCTTTTTAATTCGAACAGTACACGATTGTGTAACAATTTTTTATCGCATGTTTTTTCTACCTCATGAAAGTATCTAGATTTAAGCTGAACACATACATTCGCACCTCTTCTCATTCATCCACCATTTGTTAATCCTCAAAGTTGTTAATTGCATCATAAGATCTCCTTTGAGCTTTGATTTAGGAAAATATTTAGTACACCTACTATTTCCTAGATGGACATAATACTGTTGTAGCTGGCTGGGAAAATAATAGTTATTGTTAATTCTGGCGGAAGGACAGTAATGATAGATTCAGACCTACATAGTACCTACCTACACACAGGTTGGTAATTTTCTTGTCTATAATTTTTTAGAAAGCCAAAAAGGAAATATTTGGCCAAATATAACCTATTCGATTCCGTCATGCAGGGCTGGCGGGCTTTAATTCTCTTAAATTTGTCTATATCGAATTTTTGGTCTGTGTGGGATGAAAGAGAAATCATAAAGCCTCGTTTCCACTTATACAAATTTTCTTACCCGGCAAGTTTTGAAAAAAGTTGGCAACATTCTGTCTAAGTGGAAACGCTATATGAAAATTCAAACACATGTTGGCAACTTGTTCGATGTCGGCTGTAAAAACTCGTAGAATTTGTTGGGTGGATTTGTTCATTTAAGTGGAAACGTTCATTTGTTGTGTTGTCTAAACTAGTGGAAGGCAATGGAGTAGAATGTCAGAAGTTAAGCCAACAAGTTCGCGAGAATTTATTTAAATGGAAACACTTGTAAGTTTAAGCTAACATTTCGGCTCCCAACAAGTACACAACATGTTGCCGAACAAGTTGGCACAATTTGTATAAGTGAAAACGAGGCTTAAGAATAACAGATTTCTTCTAGCATGTGTACAAAAAAAAAAAAAAAAAAAAAAACAAAGACTCCAAAAGACCTATTCCTCCTCTCATCCACTTTACTTAAAGATGTCAAAATAATCACGAAATGATCTATAAATCCAGCTTTATTGGGCCCTTTTTTTTGCTGTCACAAGTTATGCGGACAATCGAATTCCGGGGACTTTTCGCACCTTATTTGGAGAGCTGAAAGGTAAGTGTATACCAATTTTTAGCTTGGTTGCACTTTTTTCGAAGTGATATCCTAATATGGTCTCTAAAACTAAGAGATCATCATTGCTCGTTGCCAAACGATATCCATCTGCTGGACTGCATTAAGAGGACTGAGGAAGTAATCTTGTGAAATTCAGGTTTACAATTTCAATTAACAATAATTCTGGAGGTGAGTTAGGGAGAAATAATATTAAAAATAATACGAAAAGTAAGAGAGGGTGAAGAATGATGAGTTACAAGAATATGAAGGAAAACTCAGGAACGTGAAAATTATTTAGTAACCATTAAGAAAGAGAGGATATAACATAGTGGTAATCTTAAATCGCAGACCCGTAATATGGAATATGTAAAATTATTCCGGAGATAAATTGCTAGAGGATATTTCATTAAATATTATTTGCTTGAAACTAGCGAGGCTTCTATTATTAAATAAATCGACATTATTAAAGAAAGTATTATGATTTTTTTTTAAACGGAAGATGGCTTAAATTAGTTCTGGCAAATGGAAGATTAAACGTGTTGAAATTACGCGATAGACGAGATGTAACCTTAAAGCTTAGGTTCGATATTAATTCAGGACAATCCACTATTTTGCTAGTAATCTTATACAAAAAAATTTCATCCAAAATAAGTTTTGCGGTTTTGAAGTGTAATCATTGAAAAATTATTTAGTCGTTGAGGATATTCGCATTGAGTACCGGATAGTTTGTATTGGAGATATCTTGTGAAACGCCTTAATGGAAGTTCCAGTTCATTTATATATGTATATATGGAATAAAACGGATTCCATACTGGTGAGGCATATTCCAAAATGCTTCTTACAATGAAGTTAAATATTGTTATATGCGAATGCGCAGATTTGAAAGATTTACATGATCTAAATAAAAATCCTAAGACTTTGAAAGCTCTAGCCGTTATATACTTAACATGAGAAGAAAATATAAATTTATCGTCAAAAATAACTCTTTAATTTCATGCACCAAAGACAACACGGCATTATTTATTAAATAATCAAAGTGAAGTCTCTGCCGTTTCCTAGAAAAGGATATAAATTTGCATTTGATAATATTAAGGGATAGGAAGTTTTCTTCGCACCAGTTTTTCAATTTATTTAGATCATTTTGTAATATTAGGCAATCATTTACAGTATTTTATCACACGAAAAATTTTCGCATCATCTGCATAAAGAAGGCACTGTGTTTCCATGCTATCCGGCAATTCATTAATATATATTGTAAATATGAACGGACCAAGAACTGTACCTTGCGGGACTCCCGAAAATTGTTTAAAAGGCATAAATTGAAATCCATTCAAAACTACGACACTATCTCTCTTTCGCTTAGATAAGAAAACATCCATTTAATAACATCCTCATGGAATCCCAAGGATCGCATCTTTACTACTATCCTTTTATGTTGAACTTTATCGAAAGCCTTAGTAAAGTCAGTGTGTATAGAATCAATTTGTGTACAGTTATCCAATGCAGTTGCAATAACATCCGTGAAAATCGCCAAATTAGTAATGGTCGAACGCCCAGGAATGAAATCATGTTGGCATTGATTAATCAAAGCATTCGTCTGATGAATTAATTGTCCATGTATAATTTTTTCAAATATCAAAGCCAAGCTGCTAGAGACAGATATGGTTCGGTAATTGATTACTAATTTAGGGTCACCTGCTTTATAAATAGGTGTAGTAAAACATCTCTTTAAAATCTTAGGAAAAATCTTTTTTCTAATTGACATATTGAACAGGTCGGCTATAGGGATTGAGAGGGCTGTAGAGAATTTTTTGTAAAACAAATTGGGAATTACATCAGGTCCAGCTCTTTTTTTTTACCATCCAATTTAAAAATAACCTGTTCCACATCCCATTGAGAAACAATGTTAAAACAAATAGATGCATTATAGTTATTCGGAGAAATGTTATCGTATACTAAAGCATCAGGCACCGATTGATATAATGAGTCAAAATATTCAGAGAGCATATTACATATAGTATCAGGGGTTGATGAAGAGCAGTCGAAAATGAGGAGAGTCCGATATCTTCTTCTCGTTGATTCTTAAGAATGTCTTTGAGCCTACTTCCACTTCCACCAATCTGAACTTTCAATCAATTCATTTTCACAGTAATAAAATAAAATTATGAAATTTTCTACAGTGTTCCTCTGCATAGTTTATTTTCATAACTGATGGATTTTTTTAGTGAAATAAATGAATAAAATCGCACTGCGACCTCCCTTATTCAATTAGTCGCCTATTAATCTTCCTCTAGCAAAAACATCATGTTGCTACATATATATTTTTATCCAACACCAACTGTGTTTGTATGAATGATTGCTTCAATACAAAAATGTAGTTGTTGTGCTACAATCACCCATCATCAAAAGAAGGCCAAGAAATAGTGATTTTCTTGTTGTAGGCAAACCAACAACCTACGTGTGAGATGTTAAAAAAAAAAACCTTACAAGAACTCGAAAAGTGATTGCATCTGCCGCAACTGATATACAAAAGGAAAATATTGCAAATAACTTAATGACGCGCTCAACACAAAATTCATATCCCCAACATAATATAACAAACGGAACGAATCCGCACAGATTCCGAGATACAATTATTTTGCCATTGCCCCGTGTGTTGTAAGACGTAAATTTGACGGAAAATATTCAAAAGTTTGACATCGGAAAGCGTATAACAAACGAAGACATCACCGAAGATTTCGCTGCTCCATTCAAAGTGTAGTTAATGGTGGCTGGCCCCCCCATTACAGGTCCCCTCTTCTTGCATAACATTGGATTTTTCTTAGCAAATTGTTGCTGTAGTTATGTATATATGTACGTAAGTAGTACTGCCCAACATAACTACGGCACTCTACTGCTACTGCAGCAGATGAACACAAACACATGTTCTATAGGATATAGGCTCCACACCACAACATCCACACACCTACACCACCTAAAAACTAGAATGAGTGTTTCATTTAAACTCGAGAGCTCGATAAGTTTAATTTTAGGAAAATGATTAGAGGAGCGCCGAGAAGCTTTTCTCTGAATGCAGGAAAATTTGTTGTTAGAAAAGTAGTTTTCAACTGATGAAAATTGTGGAACGGCGGCGGGGGGAGAGTTTCAATGGGAAAGGTTTCAACTTGGCATACAAAGCGAAACTGGAAGTTTGTGGTCTGCAACTAGAACGTTATTTGCGTTATTTTCTACTTTGTAAGCGTTAGCAGAGAGTCACATAGGCAAGGCAGACGATAACAAATATAAAAGTAGTCAGTTCCGCAGTTGCCTTTGTTTGGCCTGCTTTCCTCCTGTAATTTCTACGGCTGCCCGGCCGCCGCCGGTACAAAATCTAAAGGCTCCTGGAGCTTCGTTTGATGCTGTGCTCATACACTCGTCATATGCTAATTAAATTGAGAATTGATTGAAATTTTCTGCACTTAACTTATATTGGGACAAAAGTTAGAATATTTACTGTACGGCGACGATTCGAGCAATTTAGAGTGAACTTTTAAGGAACTTTACGTTTTTTTTTTCTTTTATGAGGAATGGAAATATGAGATGCAATCAATGAAATATCCTATAAGGAAAGTGCAATTTAGAGCTGGTATACGGGTGATAGAGCTATTTTAAAAAAGAGCGAAAGGTCGTATAATCTTTTCTTGTCTTGATTAATAATAAATTCATAAAAGCTTGGAGAAACCCTCCAAAGAAAATATGACACATCTTCAGTGAAAGGTGGGAAAGTTACATTACGCACCATACTTAATAGCTGGTTTACATCTTACACTTTCTATAAATGTAAAAATAAATATACTAGAAATGGAATTTTTACACTGATAATAGGTAAAAATGTAATTTTACTCAAATTTTGCTAATCACTGTTTTTCATAAACAATCAATCACAAATGAAACACTACTTTAATTATCAAGATTCTCTTCTGGCGGTGACAAGTGCTGTATTTATACCCTACATAATTTTCCCAGATCCTTCCTGAATTTTCCATTCCAGAAACATCAATTCTCTGAACTTAAAATTGTTTACTGTTCGAACCAATAGATGTCGCTTGTCTTAAAAGTTGTTGCTGTCCAAACCAATAGATGTCACTTGTTCTTTTCTATTGCGCGTAACAATGCGACGCACCTTGGCAAGAAAAGTGACACAACTCTAAAATCACAATTTTTCTGTTTTGTACACAATTCAACGTAAAAAATTATGAATAAACTTCATTCGTCGAGATAACCGTCACAGATGTAACTTGCTCGTTTCCCACGAAATGGCATTATGTCACATCTGTTTCCTTAAAAAAAAACGCTCTTGCATCGCTTTTATGAAAATTCAAAAAAACCAGTTCGACGAAATTGACATAAGTGTAAATTAGGGGCTAACAAATGAATCAGGGTTGATCTTAAAAAAGATCTTACCACCTTCAAACAACAAAACATAGGATGCAAAGCCAACTTGGTAACTAATGGTCGATGCACACCCGGCACAGACAGGCAAAATATTTTTAAATGAAACCAAGTTAGCTAATTCACATCAACCGGTTCCGGTCAGATACCGGCACGTAACTGAAACTGACTAGAAACCAGACCGGCATTTTTTTTTCTGTTGCTGGTTTAGTTGTGAAGTTTTCTCGCGATACCTGACTTAATTGAAAGTTTCCTTTCCGTTTAATGTCGTTATATGTGCAAAAAAAATTCCGATGCCGGTCGATGCCTGGTCTATGATGGTTCTTGCTGTGCCGGTAAGTGTGCATCGACCTGTATAAGGCCTTCATACAATTTCAAAAACAATATGCTGCCATTTCTTTAATGCGCTATTCTGAAAATTATCAAATTTTGACATGTGTCGCTTTTCTTGCCAAGGTGCGATTTATGTAAAAGACAACGGGCAAAAATGTGTGGAACTTAGTCCTACCCCCCAATTACAATAGTTTTTATATTACTATGTAGTAGGAAACTAACAACTACTACGGTGTCTATCTCCATTTGTTGTAGGATCGGAGTTATTTATCTCGAGTAGCATCGATTTTCTTATAAGGCAGTTTTTTTTGTGGGAATATTATTCTACCAGGGGGCACCTTTGCTTAAGTCAGGGCCTTCCCCGTCGCCTTCAGACACACCTTTTCCGGACCAAAACTGCATGTTCTTGTAAATATGCTACAAAATCTGGACACATTCTTGGAAGATTATCGATCAAAACATGTTGCTGATATCTTCAGCGGTAGATAGAGTCCTCACTGGCACATCACATAGTTGCGGAGAGCTTCCATTGCAATAATCTGATCGATAAGCCGTTCAAAATTATTTTACAATCCTAGACTTAAGTCAAAGTGTCCATGAGATAGCAGGAGCCAATGAAATAAACAGGTTTACAATTTCCAAAGATTACAATGTCAAAGTAGTAGTCGGAAAATAATTAAATAAGAGACGAAACGTAGTCTCACACACATATGTAACTAAAGCGGGAAGCACAATGCTACGGTCATCAGCGTTAATCAGCTCAGATTTCAATTTATTCCTATATCTGATAATAGAATAGAGCTGATGAACGCTGATGGCCGTCGCATTGTGTTTCCAGCTTAACGACTAATAGTTGCCAGCACATACGCCGACACCTGACGACGTGGAGGAGGAAAAACTTTCCATGGTTGCTCGGTCGAAATACACTGGGTGGCGCTTCCTATGTTTAATTAAAATGGACTGATGAAATACGTCATATAGTAAAAACATATCATTTGATTTCTACGAAGTCAGAGTCATTTTCACATCAATATAACTCCGAACGGACAGAGAAATAGAACAAGACGCCATAGTAATTATTATTTTACATAAAAAGATCTTTTTAGTATGAAAATAAAAATTATTGCTATTGTCCTTTACAACGATTTCTGTAAACTGCGTTTTTAACACTTTGTGTACAACTACCAAATTTTGCAAAAAACTCAAATTTTGTCAAATTTTTGCAAAAAAAAATCAACTTTTGTCAAATTTTGCAAAAAAATCATCAAATTTTGCAAAAAAAATCAAATTTTGCAAAAAATCAAATTTGTCAAATTTTGCAAAAAAAAAATCATCAAATTTTGTCAAATTTTGCAAAAAAATCATCAAATTTTGCAAAAAAATCATCAAATTCTGCAAAAAAACTCAAATTTTGTCAAATTTTGCAAAAAAAAAATCAACCTTTGTCAAATTTTGCAAAATTTGATCATTTACCTTTTACAAATGTAATAATTTACAAGCATTTTACAAGTTATGAGTGTAATTTTACACCAATATTAGGAAAATATATCATTTAACGTGGCTCTTCGTATATTATATGTGAATGCAACAGGTATCAAAATGATATCCAACATGCCACAACATGCTCAAATGGCGCATTGTTTTGTTTTTTGTAAAATCTATTTACGAGAAAAAATATGGATCTTCCCACAACAACTTTGATGCACTTATTCTTTACACCAGCGGTAGTATATCAAACGTCATTTATTCCTACCAGTTTTCTTTGTAATTTTCTACATTGTGTAAATTTACACTTTAATATATTTTTTCAATTGAAGATTTGATTGTAATGCTTTATGGCGGTCTGTTTGTGGACTTGGATCTCCATGCTATAATTTTCGATGATTATAGACTTAGCATGAAACGTAATTCAATTTTGATCCTAAGCAAAATCTGGATATTGTTTGTCCTTTAGAACACGCTTTTTGCATAATATTTGCTTTGTCAGAATCTTCAGTTGCAATAGACATAAATGTAATGGAAAAAGGAAGAAGCCTGCCAAGTAGGAATTAGTGGTCGACAAAAGTACAGCAAATTTGGATTGCCTTGCTAAAAACATATTTTTTTCTAAGGAATTTACTCGACTAATTTTCTTCAGAATTTTTTGTACAAATTTTGTTTTTTATGGCCGAACCAAGAGCAGTCTGAAAACCGCGTAATTTCCATCTCGAGTTGGTGAGCTCTTTATGATTATAATATTTTTCTGTTTTAAATAAAATCCATAACTTTGGCTATAAACTAGAAATCTACAAAAACTATAAGTCTTGAATAGCAATGATCACTTTCATAAGCAAGTTGTTTTTGTTTTTTTTTATTCCATTTCTAAACCATTTTGAAACTGATAACGAATGCTTTTGCAGTTAATATTTACCCTGACGACGAGACGCGTCGGTCGCTTATATCTCCCTCGCGCTATTATCATTTCAAATAAGATAGCACAGGCCACACTTGGGGAATAGTTAGTTAACAGCGCAAAATCCAATTAAAGTCTCCATAAAATAAAATAATTAAAACATAAAAAAAAACCCACGAGGCGTCCACTGTGTAGACGCAAATGTTGAAATGTTGCGCTACTATTTATGTAGAGCAAGTGACATAAATCAGATGCGTATCGCACATATTCGCAAATGATAACTGACACTTTCCCCGTCGCAAATGAATGCCTCGGGCTTAGTATGGCATCAGTTCTTCGTCTCACACCTCCCAAACCCAGACCGGTGGCAATTATGCTGCAATTGTTCATTTTATTGATGATAATCTGCTGCTGCACTCTCCGTTATATTGCAATCAAGCAACTGTACAGCATCCCGTTTGTATATAAGGGTGGTGGTGGTGATGGTGGTGGTGATGGTGGTGGTGGTGGTTCTGGCTTATGCTTGGGGGTCAGGTCGATTTCAAATCCGATCAGCATACAGGGCGTACCATTATACCATCATCACCCATCACTTGTGCAATCCTCCCTCCCCCGCACGCCCGACTCCTATTCTGACTTTTAAAAGAGCCCGCAATCAGGAAAGTTAACGCATGAATTTAAGGTTGACTATGTCAATATACGCGCGCAAACAGAAGACGTACTACATCGATAGGGTGCCAAGGGTAAGTGGTCCTGTACTACTGTGTGTTGTTGCTGCGTACATTACTACTTGCATGAATCGACCTGGAAGGGTCTTAAAAGAGGCTATCAAAGCAACCCATGAAATTAATAGAAGGGCAATATTTATTACACGCACACACACAACTATACTATTCGTATATTCTGCTATTCGTGCGCTGCCCTTCGTTACGGTTTCTCTTGGGTGTATAACTGCATAGTTTTGTTTCAAACGAACGTAACTACACACAACCGCAGAGTAATGCTATGAATTCTGGGCTGAAACACAAGTTTCCTTTGATTGTCAGCCTGAGGGTGGTTGGATGGATGGATAATTGGGGTAGGGTGGTCCTCATACATTGTGCATATCGTTTGGTTGTGGACGGAGCTCTTTAAGTCCGAACTTACAACAAATTCTTCTCTCGGCTGACAAAGGTATCTATAATGGGCATAAAGTTGAGCTTTTACCGCAAGAGTTTACCATTTTAAGTAGAAAATTGGAAACCTGGACATGAGTTTGTAGTGCATATACACAAGAAAATTTTATGAGGGTAGTCAATGATTAGATAGACCTTGTGCATATCCTTCCTGTAGCTAACTCTGTACCTTCTACTATATTGAGTTGTTTTAATGAAAATGCTTGAAATAGTCGTCATTTCCGTTATATGAATGCTTCCTCGGTGACTTTTTGCCTTGAACTGATGTGATACAAGGTGATTCTAAAATTGGAAAACTCTAATTAATTCACACAGGGAGGATAGAGAAGTAACTAAACTAAATTACCTTGGTCTATGTATCTCAAAGTACTTTCTTTCAGACATGATGTCTCCTCCAGGCAATGTCTGTATGAATCCAGCTTAATTACCAATTTACAAAGCTTTGCTGTCGGCATGTTAAAAATTGGGTGACCTACGTGCTGCAACCATATAAGAGTGTATACTCCTTTCACATTTTCAACTTTAGCTTTATTGAAAGTGAGAACTTAATGGAATTCGAAGTCATTAAATTCTATCTCTCCCTTAGTCCTTAGTTCTACATATGGATCCGTGTATATGCCATGTCATGCACACAGAAATAAATAAAATTTCCATCCTCAGTAAGAAGAAGCTTGGTTCGAAATTTTGTACTAACTAAATTGAACAGTCTTTTTAAAAAAATCTTATAAGCTATGGAGTTCCACAAGGATCCATTCGCGGCCCACTCTTTTTTTCTCAGGAGCTATCATAGATTGTAGCATCCATTTAAATACGGATCTCTCTGACTTTTAGCTTCATCGAACAAACAAACAAATCGATCTCATGGAAGATATTTTGCTCATATTCATTCAGAGTTGTAGAAATGTGAATCATATATGGTGGGTGGTATTAGATATCCATGCCATGTCATGCACACAGAAATAAATAAAATTTCCATCCTCCGAAAGAAGCTTGGTTCGAAATTTTTTACTAACTAAATTAAACAGTCTTTTTAAGAATATCTTACCATAAGCTATGGAGTTCCACAAGGGTCCAGTCTCGGCCCACTCTTGCATATTATCGTTTTTTTCCAGGAGTTATCATAGATTCTAGATCTCTCTGGCTTTTAGCTTCATCAAACAAACAAACAAACAAATCGATCTCATGGAAGATATTTTGCTCATATTCATTCAGAGTTGGAGCAATGTGAATCATATATGGTGGGTGGTATTAAATATCCATGCCATTCATGCACACAGAAATAAATAAAATTTCCATCCTCCGAAAGAAGCTTGGTTCGAAATTTTTTACTAACTAAATTAAACAGTCTTTTTAAGAATATCTTACCATAAGCTATGGAGTTCCACAAGGCTCCATTCTCGGCCCACTCTTGCATATTATCGTTTTTTTTCCAGGAGTTATCATAGATTCTAGATCTCTCTGAATTTTAGCTTCATCAAACAAACAAACAAATAAATCGATCTCATAGAAGATATTTTGCTCATATTCATTCAGAGTTGGAGCAATGTGAATCATATATGGTGGGTGGTATTAAATATCCATGCCATGTCATGCACACAAAAATAAATAAAATTTCCATCCTCAGTAAGAAGCATGGTTCGAAATTTTTTACTAACTAAATTGAACAGTATTTTCAAGAAAATCTTACCATATGGAGTTCCACAAGGATCCATTCTCGGTCCACTCTTTTTTTTTTTTAGGAGTTATCATCGATTCATCAAACAAACAAATAAATCGATCTCATCATTCAGAGTTGGAACAATGTGAATCATATATGGTGGGTGGTACTAGATATCCCATCGCACATGAAAAAAAAAAATTCTCCGGTGACCAAAGCTACATGTGGTCTTGTTTCGTCAAAATAAACATTTTTTTCGACTGAGCACTTCGCAAACTACTTCTGGGCACGTGTTAATTTAGTCTTGGAAATATTATTGTCTGTCAGAAAGTGGTGTTCAATTGGATTTCAATGAGATTCTATGATTCTAATAATTTTCAGTTTAAATCCAAAGTAAATTTTTATACCATTTTTCAGTATTGCAGACATCCCCGTAATTGTCTTTAATTATTTTCAATTAATTAATAACTTTAGAGAAAACCCAAAATATTCCATTTATTAGAAATTTACAAATGGAATAAATTACTGCACTGACTAATAACCCCTTAAATTTTCAATTTCGCTACACTCACCCTTAAACAAGCAGGACATTTTGATTGAATCACAATGCCTGAAGCAAGGGGTAAATAAGTTTTTTAAGAAAATGTAACGAACTCGGTGACTATACCGAATGGAAAAACTCACAGTGAAATACAAAACAACATAGAACCCGCATCACATGTTGCTTGCAAGCAACAGAATTCAAACGGACAAAATCTCTGAAGCGAGTGTATATGTATTAGTGAGAAACAGGGGAGATGAATATGCGAAAAGCCGGTAGATTGCTGGGGATTTTCCATACTTCAATTTTCAATACAAAAAAAAAAAAACAGAAGCATCTTTCATAATTTAGCAGAGCAGCAGCTCTTTACAGTTTCGAAAATACAAGGTTCAGAGTGATTTATTTATTTGTTTTTGTTAACGAACTATTCTTGGTTCATTCAAAACAAGATTGTAGGCGAAAAAAATGTATAGGTAAGATCTAGTTGTCTTTTTTTTTCTGGACAAAATCCAGTTAGTTATAGTAATTCAAAATGAATCTTCTATGCGTAAAATTTGTGTCTCTCATTCACACATTTGAATTTTCCGCTCACTATCAATGGTACCAATCAAAAAATTTTAGTTTGTTTGCTTAAAGCCACAAATCAGAATTTCATGAAGAGATTCTGTGTGTTTCGATCAGCAGTACAGGACGATCTCATCAGGATGTCAATGAAACATGAACTGTCTGCTCTCTACAGTACAGCGTACTCAGATGCCCCCCCCCCAATGTTGATGGCAAATCATGTAATCATATATCGGTAATCGCCTTTTAATTCTCTGCTTAACGCAGTACGTTGAAAAAATTACCTGTAGACTCTAGGTAGGATTTTTAATCAATATTAGAAGTTGCCACTCTTACTTTGCCCTTATTGAAAAAAAAAACTGCCTTCCAACTAATTTTTAGCTTCCAACATTTCCTGCAAGTTTCAATTGCTGTCTAGTAATAAGTGGGAGGAATTTAATTGGGATCAAATTCGGCTTTTGAGATGACGACACGAAACAAACGCTTTTACGATTACTTGAGCTTCACATAAATCACAAAATAGAAAGAGCCGTAAAACTGAGAGTCCATTTTAGTATCAACTTTTTAACAACTTTTTTAAGAGAATTTAGAACATTTTCGACTAATCCCATACCATTCAATTTCGCAATAATGTAAAGGACCCGACTAAGATTCCCAGAACAAAGCTTCATTCATGTTCGGGATTATGTGAATTATGCGCACAATAAAACGTCCAATTCGGGTTACTTACCACAAGAGGAGTTCTGAGGAGTTCCCGAAAAAATAAATCTGGTAAAGGCGCCAAAATGCCAAGTTTCACACAGGATATGCGAATATGGCACCCTCTACAGTCCTGAATTAGAACAATCAGTCACATAGTGCCATCTGCTGGGAAAATTAGGAACAGCATTTCGCCTTTTATTACATATACCTATATATCTTTCCATACATTCGCACATACATAATTATGCAAATATTTCATCTATAATCGGCCGGATACACACCATCAAAGCAACAAAACAACATCAAAGCACAAATTGTGACTGTGTGAGGCAGCAAAAGCAACAGGGATGAAAGGAATCAAGCTGGGATTTCAGGAAAATTATTTCATTAAGGAAATAAACAGCTCATGCGCGTCTTTTGATGTTTCTTGGGGGCTTCTTTCATACAACAGTTGCCCTCCATTTCAGTGTGTACGTGCATATGGGGCTGACGTAGTCGTTCCTTATGTGTTGGGGGCTCTTTGGGCTTTTGTTGTAATGTGCTTTCTTGCTTGCTTGTTTGCCTGCTTGGCTGTCTGCTAGCCTGCACTGAAAGCAGCATAAATATTGCCGTACTTCGACAAGAAGAAGAAGAAGAAAATGGTGGCACTTTTGGATCTTGTTGTCGTTCACTAAATTGCAAGTTGTCGCTCGAATTTTTACAGAGCAGCAGCAGCAGCATGTGATGAGGGTGGTGTTACCAGATACATATCTACATAAGTAGCATGTTGTGTAAACATTTAAATTTATGTTGCCGATAAAAATTTGAATTTCATCGAAACTTGATTGATGAACTCTCAAGATTTCAATTTTTGATTTTTTCATATGTCTGACTGCCAGTGATTTGAAGATGAGTCATGATTTTTAAGATTTTATTCACAAAGATATTTTCGAGTAGTAGTTAAGAAAGGAATTTCTTTCGAAAGGAACTCATTATGAGAAATATAGTTTCAACTTAGTCAGACATACACATGTACATACATAATCCCCATAGAGGTAATTACATCTATACAAGAGATGACTTTGTATAATTGCACAATTTCTTGCATTCATGTGGGCAAAGATTCAAATTTTGTAAATTTATTCCCCTAGGTAATGAGCCTGAAAACTTTGCAAATTATTCATATTATCCAGCAACGTATGTGGCGGCCTATTGTGAAAATTCTTGAAATTTTTATAACCTTAAAGATGATCTCAGAGGTTGAATGAATTGGGTGGGAATTTTGATGTCCGAGTGTGGCACCATGGGCTTGTTTCCTTCCTACCCATACTTCCTTCCTGCCTAATGCAGGTCATTAAGGAAGTGAGACGTGAAAAAAAGGTGGAGTCAGATTGAAAATTTCAAACGCGTAGCTCGCGTAGCACACGTTGACAGATAACATCGAATATACGCTTGTTGTATAGGAAGTGTTGGATTACCACCGCGCGCGACGCTCGCGACGCAAAAATCGGGCTAGCTGCTACTTTTCGTCGCGTACGCGTTCAATTTAACCTAACACTTGGGAGATTGTACTGCTGCCTGATTTTTTATATATATATATTTTTTTTTGAACGCAAAAAAGCAATTTGAGAAATGTTTGTTATGTAATTTGTATAAATCTGAGCTAATTTATAACAAAAAATTCGAAACAAATTTGGCGAAACTTAAATGTCAACGCGTTCAATCTGATAGCATATTTTTTCCAACTCGTCGCACGCGACGCTATCCTTGCGTCCAAAATTCCAATCTAACTCGAGCTTAAGAGTGCTTGACAGTGATTGAATTGTCGTTACATCTAGAATAGGTCATTGTGGACGTCCAGATTTCAGTAAAGTTTTGTTAAAAAAACAAAGAAAAAATTGATGTCTTTTAGTCATAGTTGATTTTATTGACAGTCCAAGAATGCCCCCCCCCCCCCCCCCCCGCCCGAGAAACCTTCCTTTAGGAGTTGTGGCCAGTTGAAGATTTCGCCAATATTCGTGAACCCTGATGGGAATAAATAAATATAACTTTTGAACCACCCTATAGATTTTGGTTATTGTTGGCTTATTAAATAGCCAAGAATAGTAGCTGTCAAAAAGTGTATTCCTCTGTATTTGTTAATTAAGCATCTTTAAATTATTCTCAAATATTTCCAAAATTTTCATTTTTTTTTTACACACAAATTTCATAAGTAGGGGAGCGGGGGGCTAGTTGTAACAATTTTTAGTTTTTTCAATGGGGAAGTCAAAATATTGAGTATTTACATGATGAAGTACTTTTTAAATGAGAGAACGTCTATTCAGGTATAAATTAGAATGATAATTCGGCTTAAATTAATAACAAATGCTTGTATAAATGACTTTTTGTGAAAGTAGTAGCATGTTACAACTTACCCCGTTCTCGGGGTAAGTTGTAACTGTCGTGGGGCAAGTAGTAACAACATAATAAAACAAAATATTTGTATGATTTTTAGGCATTTATTGTAAATCAACGTGAATAATATTATTTATAACGCATTAATAATAAGGTTAACATTTAGAGACCTTTCTTGTCTCTTAGTCTTTTAAACATAATAACATTTCTATAAAAAAAAAAAACAAAATAATTTGCAAAGATTAACATAAATTTTGGTCATTGAACTTGTATAGTTTGAAAATATACCTAAATCAAATGGCTTCTATAAATTCAGTCTTCATCAGAATCACAGTTCACAGAAACGTATGAAACAGGATCGCATTTAACGTGTGATCAACAATTTGCAAATCAAACATTCGAGCCACTCTTCTCCGTCAGATCTGATGTATTCTTTTCCGCAAATCAAACAGAACCAATCTTCTGTTTTTGAATCTGATACGTCATTTAAAACCCTTTTCTTCACTTTATAAATCTTTTGTTTTTCGGTCGATTTTCCTGTTGCCATTCCTTTACCATTTCCCTTACCTTTTCCTTTGTTTTTTTCTTCATCTTCTTGCTTCTGTTTTATTTTCTCTTCGAATTCTTTTTCTAAGACTTGTTTTTCTGGAGTATCAGTCAATATAGCGGATTTTCGCTTGCGTCCACCTCTGTTAGATTCTTTCCTAAATGGAGCTTTAGGTAGTGGTCTGATTTTTGAGGGTGAAACATCTATTGATCTATTTTGGATCCCTGACTGTGCTGGAACTGGTTCACTAGATTTTTCACCTGTCAGCTGGTTAATAACATCAGTGACGCTTATGTGCAATTGCGGAGCAGATTGTAGCAATTTGGGGGATTCGAGATCAAATGTCAAGTCTCCTTCATTTTGCATCGAAGTAGCTTTTTGTACGTAGCAGCCATTTGGTAAGGCATTTGACCAGCAGTAGAATATTATAATGCTATTTAAAAAAAACTATTGTGTACCTACCTATATATTAGGTCTGTTTAATGAACTCGAAGAAAGTTCAGAGCAGAGCAGAGCAAGGCAACTCAACTTAGGTTAGCTGTCAAATTAAAAATAGAGCGAAAAGGAGCAGAAAGGTGCAGGCAGATCACCAATTTTCTGAGATCTGTCACCAAAAAGAACAATTGTTTGAATTTTATGCAATGAAACCTTATTTTCACTTACAAAAACACAATTATTATTTAAATTATTCCACTAGAAAATAGTCCAGATTTTATTTTATCCACAAAAAATGCAATTATTTGATTTGTTATCAGAACAACTAACACAATTTGCAATTATTAAATGCCTGCTCTAAGTTACTCCTTTGAAAAAGGTAGAGCAGAAAATCTTGCTCTAGGTTACTCCAATTCATTTTAGAACAGACTCACTGAGCACAGTTCAGTTCACTTTGGAGTACTTTAGAGCAGTGCTCTGGTTTCATTAAACACGGGTTTCTACTCTTTTCTGCTCATTAAACAGACCTAATGACAAACATAGGCACTCACATAAAAACATGAAGGGGCAAGTTGTAACATGTTACAATGTTCCCCGGAGTTTCGTTACAACTAGCCCCATGAGAAAATGTTGAACATTTTTGTTTGTTGAAAAAAAAGTTTATGTCATTGTCAAATGAAAGTAGTCACATATGATAGCTTAGTATATTGTCTACACAAATTAATAGATACTCATTTCAAAAAGACATTGCAGTAACTTAGAATCAAACTTTACGAACTTAATTTTGTTATGTTACCTGGCAGAAATGGTGCGCCTGCTCACAACCACTCACAGCGTACTCCCGCGCCACACTGGCTGTGCTTACGTCATAGGCCCTGCTATCAGGAGCAGATTAAGTGTAAATTGAAAACAAAATATTCGAAACTACTTACCCTTGTTACTACTAGCCCCCCGCTCCCCTACCCTTATTTATTTCAGAAACTTTCTTCCATGTAACCCAAATTTATTGCTTCTTATTAATGCCCCTACTACCCTCTTTCACTGGAAAAAAACCTCACACCTCAATATCTGTATCAGTTTTAGCACTGGAAAATTATAACCAAAGGAATTGTGGGTTCAGTCATAAAAGACCTTACGTAACTACCTGCGATTATCGCTTGTGTATGCAATTTTATGATCTGGCTTGAATGTCTGGAACAATTTTTTGATCAGCTTACCTCTAGGAATCGCGTGGTATACCGGAAGGTATCTTGATCTGAATCACCCTGTATAAACCTCTGACCTTGTCTCTAACCGTGTATGCTCATCTCTATTTTTATTGTCCACATATATGGGACAATATCTATGTCCTGGCACCTAAAGTAAATGCACTTCATTAACGAAGGAAAGTTGTTCATAGTTTTTATATTTCTCTATTGCTTGCAGCCCCATGCTGAGCCATATGTCACAGCAAGTTTTGCAATGTTTCTTTTTCCCAAGTTCGGATTTTCTACCCCTTGGTTGATTTGGTTTTTTGTCAGTCTGGGAGAGAGAGAGAGGGAGAGAGAGAGAGGGAGAGAGGGAGAGAGAGAGAGAGAGAGAGAGAGAGAGAGAGGGGTTCAGGTGCAATCAAAGGGAAGTTTATACCTTTCTTACCTTGCCGACCACATTCCTTCGTGTATCCAGGCAACATCATTCTTAATTTGTGTTATCCGTTGTCAATATTTTTCTATTAGTGCCTCCTCAACACTCAACAGCAGCATCTTTGAGAGATTGTTATATTTGTTGTTGTCATTGATGCCACTATCCTCATCAGCCTTTTTTCATGATATTGTACTGCGCCATTGTGATGGTAGGTAGGTGGTATCCCATAATTTAATTATTCACTTGCCTTCTGCTTTCAGATCCATCCTGCTCATAGTCATTACAAATCTTCACAAAGTCTAGAAAACCTTAATTTTCAGAAGCAACCAATTTGTACAGATTTTTAAGGGTATTATGACTTAAAGCGTAGCAAGCACAAAACTTTGTTTTCCCATTAGAATCTATACTTGATGATTCCTTAAGAAAATGTCTATGGTGAGGGGATGTTAAATGCTGGAGATTTAAATTGAATATGTAGGTACAGAGCAGTGCTTATCATATCACTCATTCTGTGTAATATATCCTAATAAACAAAAAACAAAATATTGTTAAATATGAGATAAACGGAGAGAAAACCAAAACAAAAGAAAAACCATCAAAAGGTTTCATCAATTCAGATACATTCCATCAGAGAAAATCGATTTGAATTCAATGAAAACTACACAGATAGTCGATACAGGGTGCTGCCATCAGTAGGCAGAATATCATACTGGTTGAGGAATGTTTTGTATGTAAATTTAAAATCGAAAATCAACACAGGTCAAGCTCTACCCACCCACCCCACAACTGTATGAATAGAGACGAGTGAGTATTTGAGTATAGTTTATGAACATGTCAAAGAAATATTGCGATTTTTATAAATAATACAGAATATTTCATCAGGGGACATTTCATTTTCACTACCAGTAACAGCTGCGTCGGTGTAAGTTTTGTTGAAGAAATTTTCGATTTTCGAAAATAGTTTAAAAGCCAAAAAATTAAAAAATTTCATCACCGATTAAGTAAGAAATGGTGGCAATATGTATATCGATAATTTTAGGTCTAATGCACACACCCACCCACCCACCCTGCCTGAAGGGAAATGTCAGGGTGTACGAGGGCATAAAAATTACCGAGTAGTTGTAAAGTTAGGCTTTTAAAAAATACTACACACATCTCTCTCATATTATTTAAATAATGAAAAATTGATAAATGTAAAAAAGTTTGTATGGTTTTCGAAAATTCGAAATTTAGTTATTTTTTTTTCGAAAATGCGAGATTTCCTTAAAGAAATTATCGCAATTCGAAGTTTTCCCACTATATTCAAGCAGACCTGTAAAATTCCAAATACAAGTACCAGTACAGTACCAGTACCTGGACTTGAAATATTTTAAGTACAAGTACAAGTCCCGGTACTGGTACTTAAAAAAAAAATCAAGTACAAGTCCCGGTACTGGTATTGTTACTAGTACTTAAGTACCAATGTACTTAAGTACTTTACAGGTCTGTATTCAAGTAAATAGCATTTACAACGATCTACTTAACTGAGGAAATGGCTTTTGGGGTGGCCAGCTAATTAGCACACCTAACGAAATAATTTATTTATAAGGTTAAAATTCAATTCAATTCAATTCAATTCATTTATTTCCTGGGTAATGTTGCTACACAAGATTTACAATCTTTTTTCAAACATCGAAAATGGCAAGAGAGCTAAATAAAACTAAACCTAACTTAAATTAAGCTAATATTAAAATATCGAAAATACATATTTAATTAAACATAATATTAAAGAGATTTTAAAAAGATATCTACAGGAATAAAAAATGAAAAAAACACAGAAAAGGAAAAAAATAAAAGAGCTGCGCGTACAGGTCACCGCAAGCCAATGTCAACTATGCCAAGATAGGACTTTAGGAGTCGTTTAAAGTTGCCGAGCGAGTTAGTTGTGTCTGGATATGATGAAGCAGCGAGTTTCAGATTCTAGTCAGTTGAACAATGCAAGATCCGTCGAATATGGAGGTTTGGAATCGTGGAAGTAGCAGTTTGCGCCCCCTAGTGGAGTTTAAAGGCTGAAAGAAGGTACTCAAATAGACCGGTTGGGAAGAACAAAGCAAGTTAAACAGGAACACTAAAGCTCTCTGCTTCAAATATATATATAGAGCAACAGCCCAGCAAGGTGGAATTGAGGTGAGATACATGATCAAACCTCCTCAGACCAAAGATAAATCTACATAGTACAGTCGTTGACAGCGACATTCAGTTTCCTTGAACAGTGCGAGTCGAGCTTGGGAAAGACAAGAGAGGCATCAGTGAAATGTTGCAGAATGAGAGACCTAACAAGGTGACAACGGAGCTTAGGTGATATAGTAAACTAGCAGACAGCCAGAGACGGCGGAGAGTGCCATATATTTTTGCTATGTTTGAGTTGATGAAGTCACAACATCTCATGTTAGAATTTAAAAACACGCCAAGATTACGTACTCGATCCTGGATAAGGCAAGGAACAATCGCCCAATGAAATAGTAGGAAGCGTTGTAGGATCAATAGATCCACACTCGGATTCAGCTTGAGCTTATTTTCTGAGGACCAGATGAAAATATTATGCAAGTCACTGTTCAGGCGAGCAGCATAATCTTCGATCAAACCTATAGGACGACTTAAATAAATTTACACGTCATCGGCGTACATGTGAATGTTGACGTCACGAATATACCCGGTCAAATCATTAATGTAAATGCTGAACAGCACAGTGCCCAGAATGGAACCCTGTGGGACCCCACAAGATAGGGGAAGCAGGGTGGAGGAATTAAATTAATTAATTAAAATTCGAAGAAACATTATAATTTTTCGAAATTCTAAATTAGTATTTGATTTATTTCGGTAAATATGTACTTCATAAATCTTAAAATACAAATTTGTTTGCAAAAACAACCAAAGAATTTATACCAAAAATTAGTCAAATCATATAGGAGCAAAATTGATACCAAAGTGATATTTAGTACCTTTGTAAAATATGATTTTATTAAAAAAAAAATGCTTAATATAAATGATAGAAACTTACGTAATATATTTTGGGTATCCTTCCTGAGTGATTATGGCAGCACATCTCGTCTCCATTGAGCATACTAAGTCAGCACAGACTTCAGGACTAATTTTGTACAATTTTCGACGAATTCTGTCCCATAATTCCCTTGTTGTCTTCGGTTTAATTTTTGAAACACGTCTTTTGATGGTAACCCACAAATTTTCGATCGGGCTTATATCGGGGCTGCTCTATGGGGGCAATCCATTATGGAAATTTCGTGCTCATCAAACCACTCCCTAACAATATGCGAGCCGTATGACATCGGACATTGTCCTGCTGGAATATCCATTGCCGGTATGCTGACAATGGTAAATCCTCTCAGAATTCTTCCAGATAGTTGCGGCCAATATGTTTTTATATACATTAGAGACCGTCCATTCTGTCCTTTATTTCAACAATTGATCCAACACCGTGAGCGCCGCAAACCATGTCGCTGCCCACTCCAAACTGAACTGTCTTCCTGGTGTAGTTTTGGGTCCAGTTCCTTATTTGAGGGATGTCGCACGTCAGTTCGTCCATCAGGTTCACTCAGATTAAATTTGGATTAAACACTTCAGATGACTGACTTCGAAAATGATTGACATTTGGATCGATGACTTCTAGTGAAATCAACATGTTTTCTTGTGTAACCTCCTGTTTCTTGTGACTCTGACATCCTCAGAGATTATGTTCGAGTAACCGGTATCTGATAGTCCTGGCAGAGATTTTAACCCGATAATTTTCCTCCATTTGGGCTCTTATTTCCACTGGAGTGTCGAAAGGCTATCAAGAGAGCATCTCATATCAGACTGTTCTCTCGGCCTACATCGTCTCTGATTCTCAAAAGTTCCATGGTTTTGGTAGTGTTTGAGGGCATTTTACATTGTTTTCCTCGAACAGTCCATGGTCCTGACGATTTTGCTGATGTTTTGTTCCTTTTGGAAAAAATTCCAAATTAGCCTCCGTTCTTGCGAAACGTGATTGTGAAACGAAGGTTGACTTAGTAGCTCGCCAGCTTATAAACCTATAAAGGATTAAAAAAAAGAAAAAAACCTACTATTATTTGAGTACCATAAATTGTAAAAAAAAAACTTTCGCAAATGATGTATGCATGTAAATATTTATTTACTATATGGCAGTCCCATTTTTCGCACTATAGGTATAGACTGACTTAGAACAAGACGAGTAAGAATTTCTTATGATGTACCTCAGGGCTCTATCTTTGTACGATTACTATTCAGTTTATTCATAAACGATCTTTATGGTGTCAGCATTCCCAGGTGATGAGGAAAATTACCTGAATTGAGCTCACTGAAGATTTGTGAGTACACTCTATGTACATTTAAATTCTGATATTAGAACAAATTCAAATGGTTTATTGTGCGAATAATCTTCCATTTAATCCTAAGCCTTGTTTTCTCTTACTCTAGTCTGTCATCATATTGCTGATATTAATCCCTAGCAGCACACGATTGCTAATTTAAAGCTTCAATCAAGTATAAAAACAAACTAGACTAAACTGGGGATAAAAAAAAAATGACTTTATCCATCTCTAAATATGTATAAGTAGCTAGCATTCATCTTACACTTCAACCATAACAACAGCAACTATAATACGTTACGAAAGAAAGTGATGCCCAGCGGAAAGGAGTGCCCATTTTAGGTCCGACACCTCCAGAAATGAAAGATGGCTTAAATGATGCATTATGATACAATTTTTATTAACAATGTTTATTTCGATTTAGCGGGGGGAAAGCTGGGAAGGGGGTCAAAGTTTAATCTAGTAGATTTTGGAAAATCTAGTACAGAATCGAATTATTCAGATCCCGAAAAGAAGTTTGAGTACCCACACTCCTATACTCGGAGGCTTAAATAGCTATTTATAGCCATCACCATACTCATTTAGGTTTTTAGTGTTTCCCTAGTTTTTATTCGAACTGAGGTACTAGATTTTTCGCACATTAAATCGGTAGGGTCATGTCTGATCAGAAAAGGGATTTCACTGTTCGCCTCAGTTCATTACTAGCTACAATTTGTAGAAGAAAATTTTTCTTTGTATACTTTTCGGGAGGGGGAAGGAACTCTTGACGGGGGGGGGGGGGTCCAATAGGGCATACTACATATCAAATTAAAGGTTTCGCCGATTACTATCGGGTGGTGTACTTATTTTCCCAATTCAGAAAACTTTCTCGGGATATATGGGCCTCCAGAAAACCCGTTTTCATGCACTTGGGTAGTGTACACCGCAGTTTTTCTTTCAGTCTTTCTTCCATATGGCGTTTAGTGCTCTGTTGTGAACATTTTTCTCATAGGAAATCATTTTCCACGACTTCCCAATTCCAAGCAAGCACTAGAAGTAGGTAGAAAAGTGCACTTTTTCATCCAAGAAAGTCACTCAAGCCACATTTAATGGACAAAGCTTTCCCCCACTTAGATGCATCGTTTAAGACATCTCTCAAGAGTTGTCCGGGCCTAAAGTTGTATAAGAAGTGGGCATTCCCCTTTCAGTTATAATAGCAGAATTATCTTATGTCAAATATTAAATAAAACGATTTGAAATGAAGAAGTTCGTGGCAGATATTCGTAGTCATCTGTATCTATCTGTCTATACCATGTTCAAGATCCCTGCAACATGGATGACTACTTATGCCCGCACATTTTAAATTGATTTGTATCCTCGTCACTGCATGATAACAAGCTCTCTTCAATAATTCGCTACACTTAAAGAAGCTTTTCAAACTCGTTACAGCTAGCTAGGTATGATGCAGGCGGCGGGCACCTATCTGCGTGCTAAGCTTTCATTACTTTTCCAAGTTACACATACAAAAGAAAAATCAATGATAGTCTTGGCCAAAATGAAGGAAAATGCCTGCCTTAGTTCGACGAGACCATACTGTTTAGTGTCGTGCTACACCATCTGTTGTAGGACCGCTTAAGGCAGGTGAGCATTCCTGGAAGGCAGTGAATCATACCTACTACAACAAGTCAGTTTTCCTCACGCGTAATATTCACAAAACCAGAATGGGTGGGTGGAAGTTATCAGAGAGACGACGTTTGCTCTGTGTCCTCCTCCTCCCCCCGGTCCCCAACACTTTTGTATACATATCTGTAAGAAAACTGGTTGCGGATTGAGTTCGGTAATTTGGTCTTCTCGGTGCTAGCTGGGCTGGCTAAAGCTGCCTTAACTGGTTGTGGAGAAAGAAGCGTGCCGCCGCGCCGCCTGAAAGCTGGTTTTAAGATTTGTTGGAATTTTTATCAAATCATCATCACAAGCAGGTTGGTGGTCAAGAGCTGTCCGATGATGACGACATCAGGAAACTCTGTGAACATAACAATGGGATCTCTGTCTTTTGCTTGTGATAAGCGTTTTTTTTTTTGTATGGCAATTCTTTTTCAATTATTACACCCTCAGGGCAAAATTCCCCTCCCTTAATTAAAGAAATTTCATGAAAGCGAAATGTTGAATTAGGTATAGGCACTAGGCACCTATTGCTTCCAGCTTTAGGTTTTGGGTTCATGCATATATCAACTGACACTAGTTAGGTGGCAACAAGACAATTGGAGTTGTTTTAAAGATGTACCTGAAAAAGCTGTCTGCCAAAACTTGTGCGCCTGTTTTGTGTCACACTATAGCGAACGAACGGGAGGAGGATGGACATTGAATTCATCACACTCTCGAATGTCGCGAAAGAATATGAGAAATTGAAAGTGAAATGAAGTCAAGGCAGTTCACGTGCAAACATAAAAAATATATAAAAAAAAATCCGCGCTAGCAACAATTTGGACAAATCGAACTCTCCACACCAACTGGTGACTGGGTGAACTTCTATACCTACGTTTTTTTTTGTTTTTTTTTCTTTGAGTGGCAGTAGTGGATGTGTTGTCTGGATAATGATAATCCATTGGAACTGTTCGGTGGTTTTTTTTTTCTTTCTGTTTTCCTTTTTTTTTCTTGTTTTGTTTTACGGTAGACTCACGGTTCATTGTCTGATGATAAATATTTAAATTATAAAATAATGAAATATGGCGTGGATAAGCTCCATAAATCTTTCTGTTGCGGGAGTAGGAGGAGTAAAAGTAGAGAAGAATTTGCTTGGGACTGCATGAGAAATGGAAATTTGACGAGGGAAATAGTTTTGCATTCAGATTCGAAACAAATACGTAAGAGGAAAAGTCATAATAAATGTGAATTCTGTGAAAGTTAGACATATGCAGGTGGATTTTAATTTCTTTTTTATTATTATTATTTTTTTTATTATTTTTTTTAAAAAACTTTGTCGCCATGAAGGGCAGTCCTCCAACTTAATAGTAGATGGGGGAGTATGGATAAATTGAGAAATAATAATAATAATAATAATAAGTTTATTTCACAATAAATTCTATTCTTAATTTAATTCTAACTACATTTTATTAAATAAACGTCAACAATGACACCGAGGTCGTCTGTCGAGTTTGGCAATACAGCTGTGTTATTTCTGTTTCAAATTAAATTGACAAGTAAATAAACTATATGAAAAAGAAAATGAAAAAAAAAATAAAAAAAAATAGATAAAAAAATTAAGTCAACTCCTAAATTAAATTAAATTAAAAAACTATTGAATGTAGAGGAGTATTTAAACTTTATTATGATTTTATAGCTTTGAATCAGTACAAAGTGATAACTAACAATTAAACTCATCGATTAGAATTTGTCGAAACTTCCAGGCTAGCTTGGCATATGTATATAGGGCTTCATAATCGTTGCAATTTAAAAGTCACATAACTTCTTCTTCTGTGAGGCTGCTTTTGCCAAAAGCTATGACTCTGAATTCTTTGAGTATTGGGCAGATTGCTAGGTAGTGGTGCATCAAGTCTTCATCCTCCTGCAGATTATATATAGTGAGCACATAGATCCACCCTCCGTACGCCATGGGCTGACGTTCAGAGGGAGCATTCCGCATCTGTACATCAATATCAAACGTATTTTCATCCTGGGAAAATCATATCTGAAGTAGTTTAACTCCCCCAAAACTATAGTTCAGTTTGTCATAAAGCCCGTGTCGCACTGTTTGTTTTGCTCTATCTTGCGCTTTCGCCCTTAACCATTTTTCTTCCTTTTCTATAATTTCCGTCAGAATTATTGTCAACCTTTCAGTATTTTGCCCGGCAAGTTCAATCTGCACCCCATGCTTCTCAGGAAGATCTAAGCATTCTTTGTACCAGTATGCTCTCTTCTCTATGGCTTTCTTTGCAAAAAATTGATGTATGTAGTCTATTTTCGCTGTAGGAGCCCAAGACCCTAAGTATGTACGTGAAGTGGCATTTGAGGGTGTATACGTATAAGTTCGGGAGACCAGATTCTAACATGATTGCGTAGTTAGGTGTTCTTCTTGGTAGTAAAAAAAACCTTCTTAATGGAAAATCGCTGCAATTTCTCTACCTCTTCATATTCCTTGAAGCCCCAGACTTGTGCTACATAGCACATCAGCGTTCTAGATACCGCTGAATAAATCCTGAATTTTGATGAATGGTTTATCTGTTCGTTCCCTATAAAGCTATTCCACGTGCTATTGAGAGTCGCTTTAGCTACGTTTAGCCATTCCCTTAAGTGTTCCTTCATGACCAGTTTTGGAGTTAAAGTGATTCCTAGGTATTTATATTTATTGACGACTTCAATGCCCTCTCCACGGTAAGTTCAATTCTCTGCGGCCGCTCTTCTGCCTCCCCCTTTCTGGAATATCATTATCTTCGACTTATTCAAATTAAGCACCAGGTTCCATCTTTGGCAGTATTCTTCTAATTTATCTATCATCTTCTGCAATTCTGTGAGTTTCTCTGCCATCTGCCAACATATCCATCAATGTTTACTCCGCCATGCATGAGGTCATCGATATCATTCATGAACAGGGCAAATAACAATGGGCTCATCAAGCATCCTATACTGCCTGAGTCCCGTATTGGTGCAAAATTTCCCCGATAGAGTGTTACCACCCCTTTTTTTCTTCCTTTTTTTCAGTTTGATTTTAACGATGTTAAAAAGGTTAAATATATTGTCTATCGTTGAGTATCCTGGTCTGAATCCAGCTTGAGATTCTTTCAATATGCCGCGACTTTGATCCCATAAAACTAGCCGGTTGTTTGCAATACCAGTCAGGAGTTTTACAGCAGCATCCATAAAAGACAGTCCTCTATAATTTTCCGGAAGATTTGGATCTCCCTTCTTATAGATAGGGAAGATAATGGAATTTGTGAAGCTTTCTGGTATGTTCCCACTGTCGAATATGTTGTTGAAAGCTCTTACCATCTTATTTAAGAATTCTATAGGAGCATATTTATAGAATTCGTATGGAATTCGATAAGGTCCTGGTGCCTTATTATCTTTTGCTTTCTGTAGAGTTGATAGAAGTTCATATAATAAAATTTCGTCATCCAAGATTGCATCCTCAACATATGGTGCCGCATATAGGATCGGATTCGTACAGACAGGTGTCGGTTCAAAAGTTCTTCAAAATGATTTTTAAGATTAGAAATGGAGAGGTTGTTCCCTGTTATAAATCTACATACTACCCCTGATCTCCTGTACCAGAGACCAGAACTCTTTGCTATCCCGTGCGGTGGCAAATTTACGCGCCAGTTCTTCATAGTAGGATTGTTTTTTCTTCCTGCACAAATCTTTGAAATTTCTATTCTCCAGTATATACATACCCTTTTCGAAATCAGTATTGTGTTATCTATATAGATTAAGCCACTTGAATGATTTTTGTCTCGCCTTCTATATATCTTACGATATGCAGGGTCCACCTTAATAGCCGCGCCTTCAATTAAGGAACGAAAAAGGGTTCGTTGAAGAATCGATAAAATTTCTTACAAGTTTTTTGTTAACAAAACGCGAAAGTAGTTAGTGAAGTTATGATCTTCCAATGTTTGTTGTTCATGGTTTGTGGATGTCTCCGTCCAATTTTCAATTTACAAAATTCATAAAAGTTTCATCATATCTTTTGAAGATTTTCGTGTGCTCTGGGATTTGGTATTGCAGGAGTTCTTACCGAGGATTACCAGAGAGAATTCAAGAGTTTTCGTCTGCGCGATGGATTTATTTTCTTGCAAGTATAAAAGCATTGTACGAAGCACAAAGTGGAAGTCTTATATTGGCGGCGTCAAAGTTTATGCAAGTAGAGTTTGCCGATTCAACGGAACATGGAAATATCAAAAGGAGTAATGCAAAGGAAAAGAAGCATTCGAACGCAATTAGGTCGGTCGTCCTCTCTTAAATATACGATGAAATTGAATCAAATATCCAACTGTAGACGACTTCTACTGGAATAAAAATAAAATAAAAAGTTCACATGAAAAATCTTTCAAGAACTACGGGTAAAGTAAAATTTTTCAATATCAAGTAATAAATTAAACACGCTCTTGCATGTCGAAATAGAAGGATAAAGATGTCCGAAGATTGGTCGCTTAAAGAAAATAAAAGAAAGCCGAAGTGAAGGAGTCTTTGAGCTTCTTCTAGTATACATTAAAAACGTACCTAGATTAGATTTTCATCCGAGTACAATAAGCAAGGAAAAATTTCCATGTGAATACTTTTGACATCGACTAAGAATGGTCGGCACATTTCAAGATAATTTTGAACAGTGCTTCGACTCTAAACAATGAAACTCTTACCGACGACGACGGCTCTCTCACTAATGAAGGAGCCAGGGCGGGCATTTACCGTCCTCAACCTGACATTGGGATGGAGTACTTACTTGGAGGATATACACTATCTTCAAGGCTGAAGTCTTCGCCATCGTAATGGCAGCGAAGATAGCCCTTAATATGGTGATCAAGGGAAAGGACATTGCTATCCTTTCGGATAGTCAGACAGCCTTGATGTCTCTGAGTGGCCCTTGAATAACATCTAAGTTACTGGGGGACTGCAGGTCGTTTGTGGATAAATTTTGTATCCACAACAAGGTGTCCGCTCAGTGAGTTCCTAGTCACATGGGGATCATGGGGAATGAAACGGCTGACCTTTTAGTTAGGACTGCCTCTGATTCTCCGTTCCTTGGACCGGAACTCACCGTAGGCGTTGCCACCTTGAGTATCGGGTCTCTAATCAAAGCGAATGTTCCTATAGGAAGCATCAGCACAGATGGAAAAACCTAAGTACCTGCAGGTGCACAACAGGAATATCTCAGATCTTATTATGTGGCTCGGAAGGAAACATTGTAGAACTGCGGTTGGCATCATCAACGGCCACAGCTCGCTTCACGATCATCTAACAAGGATGGGAGTTTTTGACAGTCTTGAGTGCCTGTCCTGCCTGGATGGAAAGAGAGCCTGAAGCAACCGAACACTTTTTTGTGCTTCTCGCTGGATACTTTAGGTTCTGCCTGCCTATCTAGAGAGGAGTTGAAAAACTTTCCTCACCAAGACCTGATGCGCTTCATTAATATGACAGACAGGAAGTTGAAAATTAACAATGGACATTCTTATGTACATAATTCGGAGCACCGGATAAGACATTTTCTGCGAGGACCTTAATGTGGAAAAGGCCACACACCTTGAAAACCAAGTTAAGGTTTTCCAGGCGGAAGTCAAGGCTATCCTGGAAACGTGAAGCTATCTCCTCAATTCAGACACTGAGACCAAGGAGACTGCTATCTGCTCCGATAGTCAAGCAGCTGTCAAGTTCCTGTCAAAGTACTTTACAACCTACTTTCTTTCTCGTGTACTTATCCTATGGGTACCAGGGCAAAATGATATTACCGGAAATGAAAAGTTCGATGCAACGTCGGAGACATCCCTTTCCACAATCGGGCTTACACCAAAAAACAACTGGCCTTTAAAATGTTGGCTTGGGCCAACTATACCAACACATTCGTCTTTAGTTAGATGACCCCTCGGGTAGAACTACAACTACAGGAACTGTGGGTTAAATATAACCCAAACTTACGAAAAAGCTATGGGACTTAACAAGCCTACCGTGAAAAAAACAACTCTAGTGTCAACTCTTACTGGACACTCATTTTTCACGGGTCACCTACACAGGATGAGACTTGGTGACAATCCTGTAGTAGAGGAATTCGAAACTGTGAATAATTTTCTTTGTCACTGTCCAGCTCTCGTCAGTCCTTGGTTCGCACCTCCTAAATCAACTGCATGAAGCAGGTAGGGTTGGTTGGGGGCAAATATTAAATTATGTAAGAGCGTCTGGGTGGGATTTATTAGCAATTAGGCATAAATCTGGAGAATGAACAATAACTATGTTGTGTGAGGTCCGTTAATGTATTTTTTTTATAGGCTAGGTATTGACTCATGTTTTTTCTCATTTGATTCACCGTAGTTCGACAGTCGAACATTAGTAAATTCAGTTCGTTTTCATAGACAGGAGTCTTGTTTTTTTGCGAAGTTTTCTGAAACTCTAAATCAGCTTGGGATTGGATTAACTCGAATAAACTACACACGAACTGATATAGTTGCAAAGATCTTTATTTCATGAAATCCGAAAAACAAGTGAATTACAAAATCTGATTTCTGTCTGATATTTACAGTCATGAATACAATAAACCAGTTAGACTGATTGGAATGTGCAGATGTTCAACTGATCACAAAATTGCATCATGAAATTAACAAAGCCAACCTAACCGTAAGCCTTAACAAATGATTTACCAAGCAATGAGAAATTGTCTACAAATATTTGGGGTTTTTTTGTTGTTTTTTACGTATCGATCATCACTGCCCGCCTCGTCCTTGTGACGACAGGTTCTTCAGGTGAATGATCCGGGTTCGAGAACATCTCATCATTGTCTGAGATTGGTAGAACACAGATTCTATGAATATAGCTCGTTTGAGAACTTGCCCATTGGTTCTTATGGCGGACAACTCTAGAAAGCCTATCAGGGCCTGGGTGAGCAGAAATTATATGTGCGAGCTTCCAAACCGTAGGTGGAAGATTGTCGTCATGAAGAAGAGCAAGAATTTTTGGTCGAATGTTATTTTGCTGCCTCATCCACTTGGTTCTTTCTAGCAACGTATGCAAATAGTCTGATGACCATCGTCTCCAGAAATGATAGTAGATTTGCTGAACAAGCTTCCATCGTGTCAATCGGTTTGAATATTTATGCTCACGTAATTTGGTTCAGGAACGGTGAGAGGGGCTGTCCCAATAAGGAAATGTCCAGGGGTTAGAACTTCCAAGTCATCAGCATCAGGACTTTGAGGATATAGCGGTCTCGAATTAATACATGCTTCGATTTGCGTATAAGAAGCGTATAAAGCTCCTCGAAGGTGAGAGTAGACCCTCCAATGATACGATAAACCGCCAAAATGCGGAGCTAATCGGCCTCCTACATGGAGCGTCGAAGTCTCCTTCTTCCAGAAGACAGACAGGCGAAGTAAAGGACTACGATTGCACATAGGTTGCTCTGCTGCAAGTTCATCAGGGAACCTGTTGGTTATGCTGAATCCAAAAATGACGTGCTTGATTGAGTTCCGCTGCTGTGAGGTTTCCACTTATACGATTCTCTGAGCTGGACTGAGTATTATGGCGGAATCTGCGCAGCCATGCTGTTACACGAAGTAGCCGTGTTAACGATGAATATCGATGTATAAGGTTCCAATATTCGCCTCTATGCAATGCCGCAACTGCACTGATAGCAGAAGCCTTTTCTTCTAAATCGACTTCAGAAGGAATTATGCTATTTCGTGGGGATAGAGGTGGCCACAATGCGGAAGAAGATTGTAACCATTGAGGCCCTCTCCACCAAAGTGAGTGTGCAGCTAGCTGGAGGGGCTGAGACGCCTCTCGATGCACAATCCGCGGGATTACTAGTAGATGGTATGTACCTCCAAGTGGCTGATGGAACAAGCTCATGAATTTGACTCATTCTATTAGCGACAAATGTCTTCCACTTAGATGGGTGAGCCTTTAACCATGTCAGCACGGTGAGAGAATCTGTCCAGCACAATATTGGGTTGTTGGTTATTATTGCTAGTGATAACTTCAAGCTGTGCACATTTTTTGCGAGCAGATGAGTTCCAGTCTAGAGGAATGGAAACCGTTTTCACCGGAGCAAGCTTAGTTTTAGCGCAGAGTAGAGAGATTTAAATATTATCGTGGTAATATACGACTCGAAAATAGACTACGGATGCATAAGCCTTTTCAGACGACGCATCACAGAATGCGTGAATTTCGTAAAACTGGGCAGCTGAATGCATACCTATTCACCGTGGAATCGAAATCTGCTCCAGATGGATAATTTCCTGTCGAAATGTCGACCACTCCTTGGTGATGATGTCGGGTAATGCGCGTCATCCCATTAAATTTTTTGTAGCCACAGCTTGTAACAAACCTGTACATAGGTAGATATTTAGAAATGTATGAGTGAAGTTTTATATAGGAAATTTTCCTTCATGTAATTCACAATAGCTTTTTGAATTGATGTTATAAGTAGGGCAGTATAGATTCACTAGACACCTTCATCCGCCTACCAGAATTTCCTGCACATCATTCCTAGCAAATTGAACTGGCTTGTCCGGGAGACCTAGAAAATCCTCCTCCACCTCCAAATCCTGCCTGTGAGCCAGTACGTGAAGAACGGAGAGCTATTGGTGGTAGTACGTGTAACAAACGTAATCCAATAGTTTGGACGTGTACAACGGAAAAGCTATCCTGTTACCAGTACGTGAACAACGGAGGACTAGTGGTGGTACGTGATCAACGGAAACCACTAGTTAGTACGTGTACAACGGAAGTCTCTCCTGTCACACACCCAAATTAGATTTAGAAAACATAGACAAGAATTTCACTAATATAAATAATTCTACATTTATAATAGGGACTTAAAAGGCATAAATAATTAATTTGAACTCAACCGAACTGTTGTCATTTGGACCCCTCACTCCTCCACTGAAGCTACCCAGAGTCAAGTTCTGACGTTTTGCTAACCGATCGAACTATTGGCGCCCGGGCAATCCCGACCGACCGAGCAAACGACGTCATAAGCTTTTGGATCAGAGACTTACAGCAAGTAGAATTGTCGGCGATATAAAACCGAGTGGATCGTACAATCGGAAGCGATATCGGAAAGTAATAAAAGTAAAAGAGAAAGTTTTTTTTTGCTCTTTAACTACGGCTTAAAGGCATAATATAATTTGGGGGACAATGATCCAGAAACGGGATAACAGTCCCAGGATAACCCACACAACAGTTTATAAAAAATGAGAATCAAATGAAATTGTGCAAGAATTAATATCGTGCTGCTCCCATCTCCTGGCAAATTTAGGTACCATAATTAAAATGGAGAAACCTGATTTTCTTGCAATACAAATAAAATAAATTTCTTTTTACGAAAATTTCAAAATTCCCAATTATACCTGCAAAATTTGATTGGAAACCTGAAAAATAGACGCAATTCGGGCTCTGCCTGCTGAAGTTGATTGTGGTGTGCACTCTGAAATTCCACCAACAAGGAGGAAATCGGGAAAAAAAATGCAATTCAATTCAAGTGCGCGTCATCGATGTAATCGCATCGCCCGCCATCGACGAGTTTTATTTATAAATTCAACAAAATCATGGAAAAGCTTGCAAAAAGAGACATGGCGGCGGGGGGAATTTATGTCGTCGTGTCGTGTCGTTTCTTAATAAAATTGGCCGTCAAAGTAGCTCTCAGTTTTGTGCAGTATCATCGCAGGCAGTCATCGTTGTTCATTGATTTTGCTTTGCAAACAAGGCAACTATGATGGCTGCGGGGCGGGCTGCTGTTGCTGCTGCTGCAGTGCTATACAGCAGCTGAGAGAAGTTGCTTCATTCTTCGCGACGTTGGTCCATGGTCGCTCCATCTCCATGAGATTCGCGGTTTTTTTCACTTCCTTTCCAGAGCGCTTTTTCCATTAGGTTACTCCACTTGCTTTGCTGCCTGCTATTAATAGCGTCCCTCTATATAACCGAATCGACCGACTGCACACAGACTTTTGTTACGCAAAAAAAAAAAAAAAAAAATTTTTTAAATTGTGTAGACTTTTCGAAAATGCAAATATCAAAAAATTGCACAGATTTCTGGAGAGTTTTTCTTTCACATTACAAGCAAAAACAAAATTGAAAGCAGAAAACGCGTTGCGATGAGATTTTTCGTCGTTTTTGAAATGTTTAGTTTTGTTGTTGGGGACGCTTTGATGCAGACACCTTGGAAGGAATTGTGGTGAGTCGGGCGACCAACGACGGATGTTGCGAAAATTTACTGCACCAATGCTGCACACCGAGAGTTAAATAATTGCAGAACTCTATCGAAACTAACGAAATAGTTCAGTTTTGATCAGAGAGCGTGGGTGGATTGCAGCGCCTTCCTGCATCTTACAGCAGCTGGATTAGATTTCGTGCAGCAGCTCTCTTTTAATTATTTCGTTTTCTGCTGGAAATGAGCTGAGTTTTATGGCTTTTCCCTTGCCAAGTTGCCACTTAAGTTCATAAAATTCGAAAGAGCAGTTTTCTATTGATTTTCTGTTTACATTTGAAACTGTTTGGTTTTTTTTTGTTTTATTCGCTTCTATTAAGAGTTTAAGCACACACTAACGATTTTTCGGTTTTTTTATTTCTATTTGCAGAGGTAAGTCAATTGCAATCTTCTCTGTAATGTTTTCTGATGTAGAGAGTTTAATTATTATTGTTGCGCCATTGAGAATAACATTGAAAGAGTCTTGTTGCAAGCAAGTAAAAAAACTAATTATGATGACGTAAGTCGTCATTGCTAATTTGACAAATTTTTGGGTCAATGTTGCAATACTAAGTATAAGGCAGGTAGGTACCTACTCTGTAAATGTGGATTTTTTATTTTTTTTTTATTTAAACTTTATTTATACTTTGCTTCAATAGCAGTTAAACAGATGAAGTTTTGATGAAATTGGTACACAAACCAAGTATCTACGTATACCATAATGGGTTCTATGTGCTCAGGAATGAGGAAAAAGATTTGGATCGTAAGAATAGAATAGAATTATTTATTTAGGGCTATGTACTACAAGAATATAAATATCTTTTATTTAGTACGAAAAGAAGGCGGAAATTAAAATTAAATCGGTAAGCGACTAATATATATAAATTTAAAAAATAAGCAAATTAAAATTAATAGTTAAATTTGAAAAATTGTAAAATAAATAAAATAATGAGCAAATAATAATTAAATCATAAAATAATAATTAAAATAAATAAATAAATAAAATAAATAAAATAAAAAATACAAATATATAACCACTAAAAACTATAAAACACAAAGTCAAGAACATCTAAAACAAAACCAAATGCCTATTCCAAAATGGTGCTACAGCGCGCTATCTGCTACATAAACCCACAAGTCGAGCTCGTACGATGAATACCGGATGTGGTAAGTTATTCCAAACTCGAACAGTACGAACAAAGTAAGAGTTTTCCATTACTGAATAATGAAAGTTTGGTATCAGCAAAATCGAAACGCCTTGTGGAGCCCAAAACTAGGTTTTTTTTAGAATATATGAGGTTATGTAGAAATATCAGAAGCCTACGTAAACGGTATTGCTTTAAGGAGCAACCAAGTAAATGGTTACGATGTTGCGAAACATGATCGAATCTCCTAAGGTAGAAAACAAATCTTGTGCAGTCATTGAAAACCACATTTAGTTTGCCGGAACAGGAGGAACACAAGTGAGGAAAAAGGAGACAGCCATAGAAAAAGTACGGCAGAATCAAAGATTTACCCAGCATGGAACGCATGTTCGTAGACAAAGTTCCCGAAGACAACCACAGCCGACGAAGCCCACCAACATGATCACAGCATAGCATTCTAGAATTGAGGTAGATTCCAAGATTTTTTACGCGATTCGTAAATTGCAGCACCGTGTTATTTAAAACTACAGGTGGAAAGTCAGATACCTCAATTGCTCTGCGATAGAAAACTATGCACTGCGACTTTCCTGCATTAAGCAATAAAAGATTATGATTAGCCCAACGTGCAATATTGCGCAAGTCGGAATTCAGCCTATCGATACAATCCTCCACAAGTCCTATTGGTCGACTGAGATACACCTGCACATCATTGGCATACAAGTGAACTTTGCAGTCTTCAACAACATTAGGAATGTCATTAATATACAGGCTGAAGAGCAAGGGGCCAAGAATAGACCCTTGAGGGACACCGCAATTTAGAGGCAAAGCACCGGAAACGCGATCTTTCACCTTAAGGGGGTATTCTAGTCTAGAAATTCGAAAAAATCAATTTTTTTTGTTTTCATATTTTCAAAGTTTAACTATTCAAGAATATGCCTACAAGAGGATTTTTCAAATTTGTATCTTTATATTTAGTGTTCAGTTGCATCCAGCTGCTAATAGTTGAATTCTAACTTCCAAACCACGTGGACGTATGGACTTTAAGGGGTACCCCCTCTGTAACGGCTAAAAAAAAAAGTTTTTTCACGAATTTTTTTCTCGCAAAATTAAAGGTGTTTGAAAAAAACCTTTTAAGGGTATTATCGGGCATACATTGAACTTTATTGATAAATTTTTGACAGCGAAAAAAAAACAAAATGGCGGCTCCACAGCCATCTTCCCCGGACATGTTTCGGAGCAAGTTTGACGCGCTTGGTGGCGACCTCCATTTTCAAAGGAAAAAAAAACTTTTCTCGCACTGGTCCTTTTTTTTCTTATTCTAGAGGATTTAAACTATTTTTTAAGCCAATAAAAAAAACGATTTTTCAAAAAATTTACAGTGGCGTTACCCCTTAAACGCGTTTTTCTCGAGACTGCCTTTTTCAAGACGATGCCCACGATTTCTCAAGTTCTACTGGACCAATTTACTTGAAATTTTTTTGAGAGTCTTCTTTATAGACTTGTCTATGTCCGAAACTAGCCAGATCCCAAAATTTAAATTTTTACTATTTTTAAAAAATTCGAAAAAGTCAAAAAAAGTGATACAAAAATTGTTTTTTTTTAGGCACCGGCCATTTTGTGAAAAAATTTTTTTTCAACTTTTCCCTAGTTCCGGACATAGCGACATTACTCTAGACTAATAATCTTTTTTTTTCGGATTGCTAGGCGGGTTGGAATCGTGGGCATGATCACGCGCCAATTTTTTGAGGCCCCCCACTTCATCAGCTGCTAATTTTTTGAATTTTCAACTTTTTTAATTTTTTATTTTTTTTCTGTATTCTTGTAATGTTAATAAATAGCTCATAAAAAAATGGAAAGAAAAATATTGATTGCCTTTTTTTTTGCGGCACTTCAAAAATCACTTAAAATTCGGGTCTCTAGACTAGAATACCCCCTTAACCCGCTGGAATCTATTAGAGAGAAATCTGCGCATTAAGGACACAGCAGAAGAGTGAAATTGGAAGTCTGAGGCCAGCTTTATAAGCAAATAGGAATGATTGACCATGTCGAATGCTTTGGAGAAATCAAGTAGGACAAGAACACACAGATGGTCCCTATCATGTGAGCTGCGAATATCACTCGTGACATTCAGAAGGGCTGTCTCACAACTACGAGGCCTCCGAAAACCGGTCTGGAAAGAACTTAATAAGTCAAGGTTTTCTAAGTGATCAGATATTTGTTGTACTATCAACTTTTCCAGGATCTTGGCAAGAAATCCTAAAAGGATAATTGGTCGAAAATCACCGGGAACCTCAGGTGTGTTCGTTTTGGCCACAGGTTCAACTGTAACGACTTTCCAATCAGACGGAAATATCGACAGGTAAGACAAGTATTAAAACTATTATCAGAGGTAGAAGTAGCCTGATATACCTAGGTGGGTTACCATCTGGCCCCACTGCATCAGATTTGACGGCACCAATTGCCACGACAATCTCCCTGGCATCGACACATCTGAAAGAAAAAGAGGGCTGATCCTTATTTGAGGGAAATATGAAACGATTAAAACCCAGCTGTTCAGAACTACATGAGACAAGGGTGGGGATAGAAGTGAAATGGGAGTTAAGTAAGTCAGAGTCCAGGTTACACTGGGATTTATCTCTGCCATACATATTTTAAAAGTATTTTAAAGCTTAGGCAAATTTATCACACTTTGCTAACAGTCTACTATTCTCGACAGAATACATTACAAAAGGTTTAAGCTTGATTACATATGGTATAAGGATTACAGAATTATACCAATGAAGCCCAAAAAAGGTCAAATCGAGTGAGTCTCCTTTGGGATGTAATTTATAAAAAAAATGATATAGTGATTCACTTACTGTTATTAAGAGGAGGGCAGTACCATCTATGAAAGAACGATCTGAAAGTCTGTATTTAAATTTTCGCTTAGAAAATTTTTGTCATTCTAAGCATATCAAAAGGTTCTCGAAATTTAGTCAAGATTAGAGATTTAATCATTAGTGTAAATTATGAAAAGCAGTGGCCGTAGAGGGCTGCTCTGTGGAACACCAGAAATCAATGTTATTTATTTCGTCATAAAAAGGTGTGTTGAATATAAATCAGTGCGTATGATCAAATAAATAAATAAATAAATACCTATTAACAAAAGCAATAGAAAATCAAAAAAAAGAAAACAGTGGTAGCTTGTGAATTAGAATTATGTAAATTATTCTGTCGAAACCTTTACTAAAATTCCGTAAAAATGCGTTAAAGGGTAATACGGGTAAGCTTGTGAAAGATTGCTCTATGTAAATGTAAATTTTACTGATAGATATTTATTTAAAACTGCAAAATTTTCTAGTGTCGACAAAATGCTGTACATGTATGACCTCTTGCACAATTAAAGCAACGCTGGTAGACAAATGAGTAATCAAATGAACGTCTTGATAACATTTATCCTAGTAGAAATTGCTCACAGTTTTATCTTGTCTCCTGCCCTGCAAGGGGCAGTTATTATGTAAAACAATACTAATGTGACTGAAAAGTTTTTCAAGGTGTTTGCAATTCATAAAGAAACATATAGAAAATTACGACCTGATGAGCCGTCTGATGAGCATTCATTAAATCTCATCGAAGGACTCATTGGTTAGCATGAAACTGCTCTCTATATACTAAAAATAAATAAATATTTATTCTTGTCATCACCGTGTCAGATGACATTTCTACTAGGAAAATTTGAATTGATTTTTGTGATTTATTTATTTAAGTTTTTAAATTATTTATTTTAAATAAATTTGTTGATTTGTTTTTCCCAAAAAGACTATCGCCCATATGCTGAACAAGACGATATGCCAAAATCCTTACGTTTAAGCGTCTCAGAGTTTGATTTGCAACCGGGGAGTTTGAATTCGGAAAAATATATGAAATCAATCGTAAAATCAGATCGTCACTTATGAACTCATCATAACACTCATTGATATGCTCATTAATAAGGTCATCGTGATAGTCATTGCTATGCTCATTAATAAACTCATCGCGACACTCATTGACATGCTTATTAATAAGCTCATTGTGACATTCATCATGTACTCATCGAAGTGCTGATCTAATATTGTAAAATGCACAAAAGAGAAGCACAGCATATATTTCTAAATAAATGAAAGAGATGCAATTCTCATGCACACTATCTGTGAATAAGTGAGTTTTTTCCCGGTTTTGATTCAAACGCGATTGAATTTCATCAGGACGTTCATCTAATTGCTCATAAGGAGCTCATTGATGAGCTCATTATGCTATGCCTACCAGGGTAGCCTTACCTTGTTTCTTGCCCCGCAAGGGGGTATTTGTTATGTAAACCAATACTAATTTGACTGAAAAGCAGCAAAGCAATTCATGAAAAAACATATATAGAAAATTAAGTCTTGATGAGCCTTCCGATGAGTATTCAGTAAATCTCATCTAAGGGCTCATTGGATATCATGAAATTGTTACTTGGATTGACACGGTGATGACATTTCTACTAGGAAAATTCGAATTTATTTTTATAATTAATTGAATTTTAAATTAAAATTTTAATTTTTATTGGGAAAGCTGTCGCCCATATACTGAACAGGAATTTATTTATGCAGATCCTTGCACCTCAGAGTCCTTGCAGCGGTTATCCTGTTTCTTTGTGAACCTTTCAAGAAAATCTATAGTAAACTGATGGTGATTCTCATTTATGAATTCATCAGGACATTTATTGACATGTTCATTAGTGATTCTCATTTTGTACTCATCGAAGTGCTCATCTAATATTCTAAAATGCTCAAAAGAGAAGCACAGCATACATTTCCAAATAAGTCAAACAGATGCAATATTTCATGCACACTATCTGTGAATAGTTAGGTAAATAAAGCATTTTTTCCCGGTTTTGATTCAAACGCGATTAAATTTCATCAGGACGTTCATCTGATTGCTCATGAGGAGCTCATTGATGAGCTCATCATGATATGTCTACCAGGGTTTTTTCCCGGTTTTGATTCAAACGCGAATAAATTTCATCAGGACGTTCATCCGATTATACTCATGAGGAGCTCATTAATGAGCTGCTCATCATGATTTGTCTACCAGGTACTGCCTCATATTTTACGAATTATTTTATACCTCCTAAGATGAATATTTAAAACGTATTAGTCGTTGAAGTTTTCCCAGTATTTATATTTTTCCCTCATTTCTTTTTTCATTAGGCTACAATTTTTTCAAAAAAAAAAAAAACATCAGTTTTTCGTAACAAATTTAAAATGTTTAATTAAAGCTTTCTGTTTCAAATCATCTATGAAAATTTAAATTGTACTTAATTCGATACGAAAAACTGGTGTTAAAAAAATCATAAATTTTAAAGCTTTAAATCCAAAATAATTTTCCAATCAATACTGCAGTTGTAAGGACCTGGATGTAATTGACAGCAAATTTTTTTATTAATAAATAAAATTCAAAGGAAAGCGGTTGTCGGAAATGGTCATAGGTTTTGTTGTCCGTTTAGGATATTACTGGGGCTGAAACGTGCATATTTTAGAAAAAAAAAACCCAAAATTAGCTACTTTCATATATACATTTATGTCTAGTTCTCTATAGACTGATTGCGATTTAAGTGCAGATGTTCAGCATTTCCAAAAAAACAGTGGTGACCTCCTAAAATTAATTGAATCAAAGTGCAGAGCAGCAATTTTAGCACATTTTTTTTTTATAAAATTAGACGTCATTTTATATCCAGAAGTGTATGCGACTAGAAAATGCCAAAATTTCCCCCCGCCAAATTTTGTCTCTGGTAATTAACAATTATTATCACCACCAGAAAAAAAAAACAAAACTAACTAACGGTAGTAGAAATTTTATCATTATTCTTCTATTCTGCAGTACCAAGCAACTCTGACTATATTTTCGGAGCATCTATCGCGTAGTGATCTTAGCTACTAACTAGTTTTAGTAGAGATGCCGGCCGGGCAGCCAACAGTGCAAGATCGAGCAGCAGTTTTTTTTTCTTCTTCACCTAAATAGCTATGAATTGTGTTTACGTGTGTTTTGAAGTTAATTAAAATTTTTTTAATTATCAAGAAAGTGAAAAGTTAGTTTAGTTTTTTTTTTTTATTGGTGTAATTAACTTGTGTCTAGAGCAATTGTGTGTGAGTATGTGTGTGTGAGTGCGTGCGTGCGAAATAAACAAAAGCGTTTGTATAATGGCTTTGTTACGTAGTATGCTCACCAATAAAAGTTTTCCCTTAAATTGTGGAGAAATCAAGTGCAAAATGGGTACAACAACGACACAGAAATATTGCCTTGACAAGGAAATCGATTATTACCAAGCATGGTATGAACGTAGCTTACATAAAGCAGCAACGAGGATACAGAGGAAAAGGAGTTTACGTAAGGTAAATTCACTTTGCATAATTCGTTTATTTCAACGTTAATTCGAATTTCTGTCAAAGTTTGTATTGTTTTTGGAGAAACGAGCAGGGAGATGAAATATCGTATTTTTTTTTTTTTGTGAAATATCTCAGGGTTTTGTGTACATATCTAAATACCTGTTATTTATCTTTGATACTATTTTAGTCATATTTACTACTGTCAAAATGTAAACTAACTATTACTACTATTCCCGAAACGGAAGAAAGTGTTTAAAAAGTGTCACTAGTATGGTCGGCTACAACAAAAAAAACCTTAAGGAAGATAAGTGGGAGCTTGGATGAAATTTCAAAGTTTTAATACCCCGAATAGCACCACAGCGCAAAATGAAATAACCCCCAGACCCCCATAATCTCCGGACTGTTTTTTTTTTTTGATAACATAACCAAAAACTAATACAGGGTGTTTCCACCATGGTGTTTTATAGGGCAGGAGGTAATAGTACTCACCTAGGCAAACAAAAAATTTTAAGGAATGGGGAGGGGAGCTGAGGTATCGCAGCTGTTTTACAGTTACAGGGTGATTAAAAAAAACCAGTTTTTCACAAAACACCCTGTATCTGAAAGTGTATAGGGTGTACAGTCACCACCAAGTACTCGTTATATGAAGAACTTAATTGCCAATGACTGTTCAACCAGCTCCGCACTCCTCTCCTCTTAGGAGAGAATATTCTCTCTTTTTGTTTTGTTTTACAACGAGCTGATTAACATATTTTTTTTTTGTTTATAAAAACTGTAAACTATGGAGTCAACTCTTTAGTTTTGATATTACTCCTGTGTTCTCACAGAAATATATCAATATAGTAGTTGGCGGAGATTTTAATATAAATCTCTTACGTAACAATAGAACTGCGGACTGCTTTTTACACTTCTTTCAATCATGCTTTTTACAAAATATTAATAACGGCTTACCTACTTACTACAATTGTAATAATCCCTCGCTTTTTGATTATTTCTTTGTATGTGATACCAATAATGTCCTTTTTCATAATCAGATAACATCGCCTAGTATATTTGATCATGATTCTTTCTATTTATTTGTCTTACAACATTTGCTTCTCACCTTTGCCTAAATATAATTAAATTCCGTTCTAACGATAAAGTTGATGTACAAAATTTGCTTGAGGAAGCTTTCACCGTTCCTTGGGTTTGTATTTAGGACTCTTCTTCAGTCGAGGAGCAATTGAATATTTATTATGGTTTCATATCATATCTTCATGACAAATATGCACCTTTACATATAAAACGGATTACTCCAAATCGTATTCCATGGTACTCTCGTGAAATCGAGTGTCTAATTGCTGAAAGAGAACTACTTTTTCGCAGGTACAAGAGATGTAACTCGGAGGAATGATTCTCCAGGTTCAAAGCAATTAGAAATAACACGATCACAGTAATTAAAAGGACAAAGAAGAGCTATTTCAATAACGGCAATCCGGTTTTCGTTTTGGCCATAGCAGTGAAACTGCCTTGTTGAAAGTTTCTACTCATATACGCAATTCACTGGACAGTAATTTGTTAACAGCGCGTTAGTACTCCTCGACTTCACTAAAGCATTTGATTCAGTCGATCACAGTTTACTTTTATCGAAACTGCAAAAAATGTATAATTTTTCTCGTTCCTCTTCTAGAATGATTTCAGATTTCCTTTTCAACCGCTCTCAGCACGTTAAAGTTGGGGATGCTAAATCGATGTGGATTAGCGTCAAATGTGGTGTTCCGCAAGGCTCAATTCTTGGGCCGCTTCTCTTTATTATTATTTTTATATTTATATTATTTGAAGACGTGAACATCCACATGTATGCTGACGATGTTCAGATATATCTATCTCGTCCAATTGGATTAATGGAGGACTGCATATATCGAGTTAACCGTGATTTAATAAATATATCTGATTGGGCCACTAGCAACCGACTCTTGTTGAATCCCCTGAAGTCTTCTTGTATGGTCTTCTATAGGAGTGATCTTGTGTTTTCAGATCTTCCCTCTATATATCTCAATGGAGTACTTTTGCCTTATGCCAGAGCCTTGGTGATTTTTTCAATAGTAAATTGGAGTGTTGTGACCATGTTAATTCCTTATTACAAAAGATATATGGCGGTCCTCGATTGCTTCGTCTGTTGAGTAGTCAACCTGGAGCGTTGAGTTAAAGCTAAAGCTAGTTAAAGCACTGCTAATTCCACATTTCACTTTCTGTAGTACAATTTAATCGCGGCTTGACTCCGTGTGCAGTCGTAAGTTAAATATTGCTTTTAATGATTGCGTACGTTTTGTTTATGGTTTAAGACGTCACGATGACGTTTCTGCTTATAGAAATTCTGTACTAGGATGCTCTTTGGATACATACTTAGAAATTAGATCATTAGTTTTCCTACGAAATTTGATAATCTCTAAGTTCCCTTCGTATTTATTTAGTCACTTGCAATTCGTTCATTCGTCCCGTCATATAAGTCTTCTGATTCCTCGTGCACGTTATGTTGTTGGGCAACGTTCTTATTTTTCCGTTATTTTTCGTATATGGAATTCCCTTCCGGTTAACGTTAGAGGGCAATCTCGGACATCTGATTTTAAGAATGAGCTGAAGCGTTTCCTGGATTCTTCCTAAACTAAAATGTGCCGATGACACAATTTTGCTACGTAGCTTAGAATAAAATTAAATTCTGGTCTTTTCAATTTTATTTTTTATTTTTTTATTTTTATTTTATTATTTTGTAGATTTTGTTTTTTTTTTTCAATCTATTTTGATCTCTCAGTTAGTTTCAATTATTATATTATTATTATAGTTTTATTTGTTCTTAAATTTAATTCTTATTTTTTTTCTCTTCCATTATATTATATTTTGAATTCCCCATTTTCACTGTACTATAAAAAGATGTAATCTTTTGTACAAATCCTCGAATAAATTATTACTATTATTATTATTCTAACTGTAGCCGTTAAGGAGTTATTAGCTCTTATAGCCTTGTGCACTTTGTGCTTTTAGAAATGCAGGGTATTTTGTGAAAAACTAGTATATTTTCTTAGTCATCCTGTAATTCCGAAAGAGTAGAGATGCGCCCTCGCCATACAATTTTTGTCTTTGTCTAGATGAGTACTATCACCTCCTTTTTTATAGACCTCTGAGCCAGGAGCACCTTGTATATAAAAAATCAGACTTTGTGAATGGCAACCCTACAACGAAGTTGCTCGATTTAGTCTATTTTTGAAACTTCAATCAAATTAATACAAATTTTTGAAATTTTTATTTTTTTATTTATTCTGCGGAGTTATGATCAAAAGTAATTAAGTCCGCTAATTGGAAATATAAATTAAGCGAGTTTAGGAACAGCATGAACTTAAGAATGAATATTAGAAATTAAAAGCTCTCGAATTCAAGCTTTCAAATCTTCTCGCAATACATGTAGAAAGCGAAACTATTACTCTCGTCTCTCGACAGTTTTTAATAATGTTTCCTATGTCAAAATGTTTAAAATTATTTAACAATTGTAACAATAGTATCTAGGCATCTTTGTCTAGTCGTAAATACTTATTACAAAATAAATGGAAGATGTTATAAGGAACAATAAATATCCTTGACTCAAATGACAATGCAAACATAACATGAAGAACGGAACAAAAAACACTTGACAGGCAAATTTTATAAAAAAAAGGAACAAAATCAAAAAAATTCTTAAGAAAAATTTGTATTGCTCATAAAAATCTTAAGCGGCAAATTTTATAAAAAAAGGAGAACAATCAAAAAAATTCTTAAGAAAAATATCTATTGCTCATGAAAATCTTAAGCAGCAAATTTTATAAAAAATGGAGAACAATCAAAAAAATTTGTAAGAAAAATTTGTATTGCTCATAAAAATCTTAAGCGGCAAATTTTATAAAAAAAGGAGAACAATCAAAAAAATTCGTAAGAAAAATTTCTATTGCTCATAAAAATCTTAAGCGGCAAATTTTATAAAAAAAGGAGAACAATCAAAAAAATTCGTAAGAAAAATTTGTATTGCTCATAAAAATCTTAAGCGGCAAATTTTATAAAAAAAAGGAGAAAAATCAAAAAATTCATAATAAAAATTTCTATTGCTCATAAAAATCTTAAGCCGCAAATTTTATAAAAATAGGAGAACAATCAAAAAAATTCCTAAGAAAAATTTCTATTGCTCATAAAAATCTTAAGCGGCAAATTTTATAAAAAAAGGAGAACAATCAAAAAAATTCGTAAGAAAAATTTGTATTGCTCATAAAAATCTTAAGCGGCAAATTTTATAAAAAAAGGAGAACAATCAAAAAAATTCGAAAGACAAATTTGTATTGCTCATAAAAATCTTAAGCGGCGCAAGAATCCGAATAAATTCAACAATTCAAAACTTTTATAGAACATCAAAATTCTGAAAAAAAAAATCTGCTCGGAAACAAATGATTTATACGTTTTCAGGGGATGTCATGGTTGGAAATTTTAAGGTAGCTAAATTTATTTGTAACTTTCGAGTTAAAGTTATCTGAATAAATAGAATAGACGCGTGCAATTTTGTATACAGGGTGTTTCCCCTTAGGAGGTCCATAGAGCGGGAGGTGATAGTACTCACCTAGACGAACCAAAAATTGTATGGCAGGGGGTGGGGCAATACCAACCGTTTAGGAGTTTCAGGGTGATTCATAAAAAAAGCTAGGTTTTCACAAAACACCCTGTATCTTAAAAACTACAGGGCGTATGGTCACAGTTAAGGGCTCACTATATGCAGAACTTCATGGCCTTTCCAACGACAGCTCAACTAGCCCCGTACCAATCTCCCCTCAGAAGTTATGAAGGTCTAAACTAAAAATTTCGGATTTTTTTTTCCTTTTTTTTTTACTTTGACCTCTATTATTTTTGCAAAATGGTCATTAACATAACTTTTTTTTTATAAAAACTGTAAACTGTAGACTCTCCTCTTTAATATGACCTATTACACCCAATGTGCTATCTGAAGCCCTTTAAGAGTTATTAGCTCTAAACCTATTCTCAAACCTATTTTCAAACCTATTCTCAACGATAATTTGTTCCCTTAGCACGTCATTTTAAAAAATATCGTCTTTTTTCGGTGTGACCTGAATAGGTTATGAGTTAATAACTGTTTAACGGCTACAGTTAACACATAGGATGTAATAAGTCAACTTAAAGAGGAGAGTCTGCAGTTTACAGTTTTTACAAAAAAAAAGTTATGTTAACGACCTTTTTACAAAAATAATAGAGGTCAAAGTAAAAAAAAGGAAAGAAAGTTCGAACTTTTTAGTTTAGACCTTCATAACTTCTGAGGGGAGAGTACGGGGCTAGTTGACCTGTCGTTGGAAAGGCCATGAAGTTCTGCATATAGTGCGCCCTTAACTGTGACCATACGCCCTGTAGTTTTTAAGATACAGGGTGTTTTGTGAAAACCTAGCTTTTTTTATGAATCACCCTGTAACTCCTAAACGGTTGATATTGCCCCCCCCCCCCCTGCCATACAATTTTTGGTTCGTCTAGGTGAGTACTATCACCTCCCGCTCTATGGACCTCCTAAGGGGAAACACCCTGTATAGATTGTAGATTCCTTGGATGAAAAGTCCAACTCCAAATATGGTTAAGATTGGACTATTAAAAAACTGCTAACATTAGAGTTGTTATTGTCCCACGTTCGGAAGATGTGATTCGATCGAGTTGCGTAAAGCCTCTACGTGCAACCACTCTATTCGGCTTCTGAACAATTGTAATACACGTTTCGTCTTCATTCCAGATACCTTCAGCATTAAACTTAAATCGATCCATTACAACTTTTAAATTTTCAAAAAAAAAAAAGCATTGACATTGGTTCGGTTAAATCTTGAAGCTTTAGTCAAACTTGTAGCCTCTGGGGTTCGAATAGATAATCTACTGTTCCTTTTCATAAACCTTCTTTTAAATATTCATGACATTTTCTATAATAAAACAATTAATAGTAGTCGTGATGTCAACATAAGACAATAAAAAGAGATTATTAAGTGTGCCAACTAATGCCGAAGAAGATGAGCCAACCAACCCCAAGTTAGTTTTGTTACGTTCTAACGGGACTTATGTACGAGTACCTACTTAAAAAAAAACATGCACAGACAAATAAAGCAACAAGTTCTGTATATGAATAAATATTACTTACCACACGTACAGAATTAATTGTAATCACGAGCGATAATAAATAAAGGCCCACTCAGATTCGGCAAGTTACTTGCATAACTTGAGACTCTCTTTACTTCCGTATGCCTCTCGTAGGTCCAAATGCTTACTTGCGACAAGTTTTCTACTTTCTACTTTTCTACTTTTTAGAGGAAGTCCAGACTTCTAATTTCAATTTTATGTGAATTTTAAACATGGCGGATGGTGTAAATTGTCAGATGAACTAGATTGTGTTCCACTTTAGTGCCACTTCAGGCAAATTCCTGCAAAAGTAGTTCCACTTCAGGCAAATTCCAGCAAAAGTACTTGAGGAATATGAACATGAACTTGCTCATATGTAGCAATCTAAAGCACAATTTTCGTACTTTTGCACTCAGAAAATTAAATGTCCACGTTGCGTCTAAACACGTGCTAGCTCAACACTGAAAACAATTATTGTGGTGCACGGTACCATTCTACATTATCGACTTATGCAGTAGCTCGATCTATCGTGTATACTGAGAACTATTAATATTGTACCAACCAACCCCTGTAACCATCTACCATATTCGGTCTCATCTATAAGAGATTTGCATAATTAAGACGCAATTATTTTTATTGAATTGATCGATTAAAAAAAAAGTATTGGATCTCTTATAGAGCCCTGTGGAACTCAATGATTGACGCTAATATTGAGCATTTTATAGCAAGAATATATGTTACGAGATGAAAAAAAATTAATTTCCAAAATCCTGGCTAAAGTTCTGAGGAGCTACATAAAAAACCCTTTAGTTTTAAAAGTATACAAAAAATCTTTTATCGTCATAATTAAAAAACATACCAAAAGAAGATAAAATAAGTTAATTCGCGCATCATTCCTTTAGCTCTAGTGCTTCGGTACACAGGACTCTTCGAGGCCAAGCACATATTAGTGAATATTCATGCATACATACACACAAGAACACATATCTTCATACATACATATTTACATATGAATTCAAAGGCAAATCCTTTTTAACTGTGATTGAAAGTTATATGAAGATCAAAGTAGGAGAAAACAAGGCTCTTTAAAGTGTTCGTTTCAAAGTCAAAGAACATGTGAAAAAGCTTTGAACGGTATGAAAGAAAAAAAAAACAATTTTCCTCTTTTTCTCTATTTAGAATATTCCTTCTATCTATACCTGGAGGCGCAGCATCTTTCCGTGTGTTTTGGAATGATATGAACCCGTTTTTTTTTTTTTTTTGCAACTCTCTATCAATATAACGAAGCTTGTGAAGAGTGAGAAAGGAAATGAATTTTCCAACGGCATATTTTCTATATAGTAACTAGGTGTACATATCCAGCTCTGTTTCACTCTGGTTTTTATCTTTTTTGTTATTCTTCCTCTTCTTTTTATATACATTTATATGAGGAGGATAAGAAAACTTCTAGAGCTATTTTCTACAGCTATATCATACCCATGCTCTCTTGCTCCAGACATTTTCACCGACATAATATCTTTGAAAACTGAAAGGAGGCCAACATGAAAGGCTTTTGGGCTTCCACATAGTAGCAAATAATCGGGGCTTAGAGTTGTTGGCATTGTATACAAAGAGAAAAGAAAGAAGAAGAAAAAAAAACTATTTTTTTTTTATTTAGATAAGTAGCGCAAGGACTGCTTCTCATCAGAGGTAACTTTTAGGACAAGAGATGAATATTTTCCAAACAGAGAAAAAACCGAGTTTAATTTTCACAACTAAAATGATAAGTTGCACTTTATATTATGATCGGTCTCAAGACCACAATGCGATGCGGGACTCTTTACAAAGCCTCTCATATATGTAATTGATTCCTGTGACCTATTCTATGAAAGGTATTGGTAGGTTGTATGTCCTTATCTATTCGTATATCCAATAACTACGATGCAGGCATTAAAATTTCAAATCCTTATCAATCTATCAATCAAGAAGCATTCTGGGATCAGCAGCCGATAGTTCCCATATATTCCTTTTTTCCTCTATACATTGATTTAGGGAACGACTCGACGGTTTTGTTTTGTCTTATGCTCCGATTTTCATATGACAGTGAAAAATTGTGGACGAAATTGTATTGAGGTCAGGAGAAGGTCATTGAGGTATTTGGAAATTACCCAAACTCTTTCGGATGCAACCAACGTGTGTATCTACGTTTATACTTACATATGTAGGTATATACGACAATGGTGCAACAAATAAGAAAGTTTCAATTATTCCTTTTCATAGGCGCGTTTTGTTATTTAAATTTTTGTTTGCCGACGGATCAAAGAGGTGAGCTGTGTACGTTTTCCTCTCAAGTACTCTTCGTACTTGAAAATTGAGACTTGATTTCTATTTTAAAAATGGTTGCAATTTCTGTCTAATGTGTCCTACAAAAATTGGATAAACATTAAAAAAAATTGAACAAAAGAAAAGTCATAAAGACTTTTACCAAAAATGTTAACAATTTAAAAAAAAACAAAATTTTTTATAACTAAAACACTGCAGAAGCCGGAAGCTGGCGCAGATAGAAAATGAACAAGGCGTTATGAAGTCTGCTTAGCATTTTTCTTCTAGCGTCTACGGCAGGTAGGAACTAGCCGTACTGAAGAGTATTGGTTCCTGTTGATACGAAACACGTTGTTCATTGCTATTAAAAAAATTGTTCTTTTTATGAGTATTATGAGAGCGGGCTCTGAAGAAGAATTATCAGAATAGACAATGGCTGGTTACTAATAGAATGCTTTCACTGTAGGCTTCCCCTAACTATTGTTGTGATACACTAATCTAAGAGAAAAATTCAAGAAGTGTGAGCCTCTTAAATACAGGAGGTCGAATGTACTATACTCGAGCACAATATCCTCTAATATTTGTCGATTTTAACCAGGATGGGTGGAAAACTTAACGACTTACTTACATGATGTATGGTAAATGAAAAAAATTATTTTAATTCCCTCCCCCCTCTCGCCGTCCCTCCTTCGGCCGAGGGTAGACACATGTTTTAGTACAGCGAATAAAATTCATGTTTCAGTATACCAATAAAATAGGAAATTACAAATACAAAAAATAACTTTTCGGTCATAGTCAAATGACTAAATAAATCTTCATTCGTATTGGGTTTCATTCCGTTTGGTTAAAAACAATAAAAGTTAAAAAAAAAAACAAGAAAAAAGCTAAAATTGGTCTAAGAGCAATTCTTACGATACCGGTCTAGATGAATGCCCATATGGGCAACCCTCTGTGCAAATTTGATTGCTAAAAGTGGGTTTTCGCATCTATTTATAAACTGTTCGTCGGACAGTAAAAATAATTATAACCAATTTCATAGGATTTTACATTCTGAAGAATTTGTCAGTGCAATAAAGCGTCTACGACTGATCCTTTTTTACAGTACCTATACGTACGTAGAAAAAACTTAAATTTCTATATGACAACACCAAGAAGTGGTTGCCCGATTTAGGCCATTTTTAAAACTATGTTTTCTATTTTTATGAAAACGCCGTGTACAAAATTTCAGCTCTACATTGACGTGTTCTCAGCCAGTGTGCAAATATATAGCAAAAAACGAATTTTTTTGTATATGGTAATCCTACGAAGACATGTCCAATTTTCGCCATTTTTTTTTTTAAAGTCCGTGTGCATAATTTCAGCTCTATGTGAACGCGTTCTCGAGGTACCGTGTGGACAGACAGACAGGCGGACATTCAAAAATCCAAATAACGTTTACCCATATTCGTGGGTGTCCAATACATTTTGCTCTACCATCATTTTTGTTAAAACCTTGAACAAATGATTTTAAACCCTTAACAAATAAATTTAAACCTTGAACAAATGATCTTAAACCCTTAACAAATTAAGTTAAACCTTGAACAAATGATTTTAAACCCTTAACAAATATATTTAAATCCTTAACGAATGAGTTTCAACTGTTAACAAAAAGAATTAAACCTTTAGCAAATATATTTAAACTCTTAACAAATTTATATTTAAAATATTTGCCTTAGGAATAAGTAAAACCAAATCCATTACATAGTTTGAACAATCATTAGGTGTGATTTATTGCAGGCTATCTTCGATCGCTGAGAGAAGATTATGTTCTCTACTCATGTCACCTAAAACTGAGCGCGTGCTTGTGCCTTCATTTTTCGATTTTTCGCTAGAGTTTAGCATAGGCGAGTGAGGAGGCAAAACTTTTAGTATTAAATTCGTTTAAGTTAACACATGCGAACTTGTTGTTTTGTGTATTCTGACATTATCCATAACTAAAAATGCGTCACTAAACGATGCGGATTTGTTCCCAATTTTTCAACAAGTTCGCGCAGAAATAGAGAAAGCCTACCGAAATTGCAAGTATATTTTGCAATTCCTTGGTTACTTATCGCAGCAATAAGTGTGTCGTTTCTGCTACGTTTTGCTGAAACTATTACTCGAGTACGGGTGCCCCTTATTGAGCGGGCTGGAGATCTCTAAAATATGGGCCTCCTTACTCGCCTATGTTAAAGCCTATCGGCTAAAGGTTTAAGTCTTTTTGTTAACAGTTGAAACAACTTTTGTCAAGTGCTTAATTTATTTGTTAAAGGTTTAAAATTGCTTGTTTAAGATTTAAATTTATTTGTTAAGGGTTTAAAATCATTTGTTTAAGGTTTAAATTTATTTGCTTAAAGTTTAAACTCATTTGTTAATGGCGTAAATAAATCTGAGAATGAGTACAAACCTTGTATAAACTTGTCTCCTGCAGTCTGTTCTATACTTCCATTAAAACTATTGTTTTAACAGGTAAACTATACAGAAATCTGGTCAATTCAAAGATTTACTGGACAGATTTGCAGACGATGTTTCAAAATTTTCCATATAGAAAAAGTGGCTGATTAAACGTGTGGCAGACGTCTGGACATTTTTGAGTGCCAGACGTTATCGCCAGATATCTATCTATATCTGCCACTGTGATTACACGTATCTACCCACAAAAGTTGGCAGATATCTGGCATTATGCCAGATCGTTTAGGATCACCTTAAGCGTTACAAACGGAATGACAAATTTAGTGCCTATTTATATGTAGATACCATAGAGAAACTAATAATAACATACAAAGACAAGTAGAATAAAAATCTGCAACGCCTCGCTCGAATATAAAATCAACGATGCTTTTTACTCACGTAACCAAAAGGTAAGCTAGCAATTCCTCGCTTCAATATTAAATCAATGATGCCTCGAGGTCGAGTTTAGTTAGGGAAAACCTCAATTTTTTTTTCTAAGAAATTTACTGGCAATTTTTTTTTAGAATTTTTATACATTTCTCGAGGCTTGGTTACGACAGCAAGTCAAGGCATCATTGATTTTATATTCAAGCGAGACCTGGCAGTTTCTTGTTCTACTTGCCCATAGTCTTTCTATTTGTCTATGCCTATATCGTATAGATTTCACCTAGGGTATAAAAATGTTTAATGACATTTCGTCCTTCCTCTCTTTCTTCTCTTGAAAAAATAGGAAACCAATTCTAAGAGTGGCTCAGATTTTACTTAATTTTGAAATGCGCCATGATACATGATGGAAATAACTTTAGTTATGCAGTAGCTTATACAATGTGTTTCCTTCATGGTGGTCCAAGGAGCGGAAGGTGATAGTACCTACTCACTCCGTTTCGGAGTTACATTGTGATTAATAAATTATGTTAGGTTTTCACAAAACACCCTGTATTTTAAAAAGTACAGCGCGTATGGTCACCTCCTAAGGTGCAGAACTTCATGACTTTTTCAACGACTGCTCAACTAGCCCCAGACTCCTCTCTCCTCAGGAATTATTATGGTCTAAACTAACACACATCCTGTACTTTTTAAGATACAGAAGGTTTTGTGAAAACCTAGCATAATTTCTTTCATAATCGAGGCACTCTTTCTCTAATCAGTGCACAAAACCGAGCTTATAGTCTGTGGAAGCGGTTTCGGTCATCCAATTTTTGGGTTGGGAGGAATATCGTATTCTACGTAATCGTGTTTCTTCTTGCCGTTAAAATTGCATAGAAAAGGTACTACTGTTCGGTTTTGAACATCAATCTTCCTACAAAACAGCTCTGGAGCAATTTAAAGTCTGTAAGCATAAATTCCAAGAAAAAGATTTGTTGTGAGGCTGATCCCGATGAATTAAATAACTATTTTCTCGCTAACCATCATTCTTCGTCTTCCGAAGTCGCCATGGATCTCTTATCGCTGGTTTCATCCCAATCACGTCAGAGCTTCTCCTTTTTTAGGGTGACTGATGCTGATGTATTTGAATCCTTTAAGTGCATTAAATCGTGTTCTACCGGCCTCGACATGATCAACCCTAAATTTGTACGATTACTGTTGCCCTTTATTCTCTCTCCTATTGTTCATATATGTAATACATGTTTCATGACCTCAATTTTTCCTCGTGCCTTTAAATACTCAAAGGTAATACCTATTCCGAAAAATCCATCATCAGAGTTTCAGGCCTATCTCTATCTTTCCTTGCTTATCTAAAATTATAGAAAAGATTATATCTGCACAAATCTCAACCTTCGTTGTGACCAATGGATTGTTACATGATCACCAATCTGGTTTTAGAGCCAATCATAGCTATATGACTGCCTTATTAAAAGTAACTAATGATATTAGAATCGCATTAGATGAGGATAAGTTTACTGTTCTTGTATTCCTCGACTTTTCTAAGGCTTTCGATTCCGTTAATCATGGAATTCTTTGCAAAAAACTTGTCAGAGAATTTAATTTTAGTTATCATATGCTGCTAGTTTGATCTTCAGCTACCTGAGTGGTCGGTTTTCAGGCAGTCTATTCCAATGGCAGGCTTTCTTCTTTTTTAGCAATAAATTCTGGAGTACCACAAGGCTCCATATTAGGACCACTTCTTTTTGTAATGTTTGTTAATGATATATTTGGTCGTGTGAATCATTGTCAATTATACCTTTATGTAGATAATGCTCAGATGTACCTGTCCAGACCGGTTGGATTGGGGTTGAGGATGCAGTATGTTGCCTGAATCTGGATTTGGAGGCTGTAAATCAGTGGTTGGTGGTTAATAAACTCCTACTAAATCCTGATAAAACAAAGTGCATAGTGATTTACAGAATACTGCTCTGTAACACTCAATGGTACTGATATATGTTTTGTGAATTCCGCTCGAAACTTAGGAGTTATATTCAATAGAACGCCATAGTGGAATGATCATGTTGATAGTACATTTCGAAAGTTATATGGTGGTCTTCGTGCACTATGGGCATCTACTACCCACACGTTTAATGCTTGCCCGATCAATGCTTATTCCGGTAATAACATACGGATGTGAAGTGTTTAGCGAACTCGATTCGCAATCGTCCTATAAAAGCTTAATATTGCTTTCAATTCAATTGTAAGGTATGTCTACAGCCTCCGCAGATATGACCACACCTCACAGTTTGTTTCATCCATCTTTGGTTGCAGCTTTCTGCCCGTGTACCTAAATATTTGCATGACTGCTTGCAATATTGCAGATCCAATAGAACACTAACTACCAAGCGCCAATTCTTCGTCTTCATAATTAGACTTTGGAATAGTCTTCGAATTGCTCTAAGAAATTCTTCTTTGGGAGATCGCACACTCAACAGTTTTAAACACTTGCTTTTCCTTTATTTTAACTCATGAAACGCTTATGTACTTATACAACTAATACTATTTCTTTTTTTTTCTTCTTTACTTTCCTTATCTTATTAGTTTTCACTTATATCTTATTTTACTTTATTTTTTACTTTTTTGGATTGTTTCATATTTGCTCTGAATTGATTGATTAATATTATTTCTTAGCTGCTTAGTTTTAGTTTTTTTTTTGTAGTTTTTTAGTTTCTTAAATTTTGGTTATTTAATGTTGAATTTATAATTAGAAGCTTGTACAATCTTAAAGACCTAGCATCTTACTTGTACAATTGCCAATAATAAATAAATGAATGAATGAATAATCAACCTGTAACACCCAAACGGTTGATATGCCCCCCCCCCTTATGAACAATTTTTTGTTTGACTAAGTGAATACCTCGTATCACCTCCCGCTCTATGGAAAACCCCTGTATACTTTCAAAAATTTGCAAAGTAGTACGATGATTTGGATGCTGTACGAAAATGTAAAACGGAATTGTGAGAATCTCATCTTTTGACAAATATAGTAGTGAAAATGTTCTCACCACTTATAACTGACTAAGTTAGGTTACGTTAGAGTGGGGGCCATCGTAAAAGCATGTGCGTCCAGCTACACTGAGACAATCTATGCACCATTGTGATGCCATTTTATTGGGATCCTGCCTGGAAAAGATACCTAAGCTCTAGGGAGTGCTCTGAAACCAGCCACAAGACTTAATATACCTTACCAGGTCTGCCAATTTAGTATCTGCTATAATTCTCCCAGCTCATAGAAGTTACCAAACGTATTCCTTCTACGCTTAGCAAGGTTACGGCATTCGCACAGCAGGTGCTGAACGCTGTCAAGGTCTTCCTCGTCCATACAGCTTCTGCAGAAGTCATTGTATGGAGTTTGCATGCGATCTGCACTGCCTCTGTGCAGTGATAAATGCAGTAAGATTACGCATATCATTCCGGTTCTTCTTCAGCAGAGATTCAGTCTTAATCTCGGACTAGAGCTTTCTTCAAATCGCGCATGAGGTCATTTCTCCCTATCAGCGATTTGTCAGCTTACAGGCCTTTAGAGAATCGTCTTCACTGATTCTAGGGGCCGCCTTATGGATTCCTCCGCTAAACATATCTACATATATATATATACATAGTGGAACGTTTTCTGGCCAGAGCGTCACCTGCCGCGTTTCCAGATATGTCACTGTGACCCAACACCCAGCAAAGAATAACGTTTTCTTTGATTTTGATCGATAGTTTAGGTCAGGTGAGCGTGGTAGCCATCTCGCGAACCACTACGATCAGCTTCACTTAGATCATTTGTGCTCCATTATGATATCACCTTTTTTGGGGACCCTACCTGGAAAGTTGTACCCCCTAAGCGCTGAAACCAACCACAGGAATTAATGAACCTTACCAAGTCCTCCAACTCTTTGTTTGCTATCTCCCTCAATTCGCCGAAGAAGTAGCTGCCGAGAGCATTTCTCCTATGCTTGGCAGGGTTAGGTCATTCACACGGCAGGTGCTGAACGCTCTCAACCTCTTCCTCGTTCATACAGCTTCTGCAGAAGTCATTGTATGAAACTTGTGCGTGCTGTGCATCTTTACCAAAGAGTCAGTGAACCGTAATAACTGCGATAAGATTACGTACATATTTATGGCTCCTCCTCGGCAGAGACTCAGTCCATCTAGGACAAAACTCGAGCCACAGCTGTCCTGAAATCGCGCATGTGTTCAATTCTGCGATTTGCTATTTGCCAGCTTACAGGCCTGTACGTCTAGAGTCCTTTTCACTGATCCTTGAGGTCGATCTATGGGTTCCTAAGTTAGGCAATTAGTCATAGCAGAGCCCTTTGTGGTCAGAGCGTCAGTTGCCGGGTTTCCAGGTATGTCACTGTGACCCAGCACCCAGCAAAGAATAACTCTATGGTTAGCACCCATTTTATTGAGCTCTCAGCGATACCGTTAGACTAGGTGCGATCTAATGATGCTCGAACCCATTGCAGCTTTTTAACTGACTAACGTCACTTACTTATATTTCTCCGTGACTAAAGTCTACCAAACTTCTTTGATATTAGCCTGAAAATATTTGTTAATCAATTTTCTTATCTTTTTTTCACGCTGACATTCAATATTCATTCCAATTCTAAGAATGTATCGTGTACTACGTAATCCACCACTATGTCATCATTTGAAAAGAGATTAAAGGTCCTCATTGAACGTCGAAAAATATAAGAAGAAATAAAAAATACTCTTCATCCTATAAAAGCCATCGTTTGGCAGTTCCCCATTCATAAATTGTTAATTTTAATTTCATGCTGATATAAGCCATCGAGGAGTCTACTTGATATGCAGGACAGGATAGAAAGTGTGTGGGCGAATAATAAGGCTCCACAGGAGGAGTGTGTTGTTGTTGTTGTTGTAGGTATAGCGAGAAATGAAGAAAGGGCGCATGTCCTCCTCCGTATAGTTAGTCTTAGTAGAAGCAAATCAACCTTGTGCCCCTTGAAGGCAACGAACGAAACAGAGTAATCGAATCGTCGTCTCCCTGACTCGAAAACAGTTAAAAGCTTCCTCAAATGAAACTTGCATGCAGCAATTTCCCCCGTGTTGGCAAAAGAAAAGCTTTTCGATTCCTTCTCATTGCTTTTATTGGAAATTCTTTCGTAACCTTTTCCATAAAGGTTTGCAACTCTCGTCAAGGGATTGAAGCGCAGGTCGCACGTATAAAAGCCATTTAATTTCATGAATCTCTCTCTCAGATGTCTACAAATTGTTAAGTCTAAGTTGATGATTATGAATGATTTTCACGTCGTCGGTAGGTAGGTAGGTAGGTAGTAGGTACGTTCCTGCTGCATACTGCTACTGCTGTGCAGCAGTAATCACTTTTTTAGCTTCTGTTGTACGCTGCTGCCTGTAGTAGTTAGTTTGAATCTCTCTCGAAATGACGAATGTTTAGCCATCAGCGATTTTTTTTTTCATATACAGCTTTAAGTCGTGCGATTCTTAGAATATGTTGATAGTGTGCACTCTACACATACATCCATATATGAGATCTAATTTCAAAAATGTTTTGTTTGTTGCTGCGATCTCAACAGACCCCAATCTCGCCACAAGCTGCTCTGAAAAATGTGCTCATGAATTGTTGCTCAAAGTAAAACGAACCCCCCCATAACTTGGAAGTTATTTAAGTGAAACTGATACCCTCACGCTGCTAGTAAATAACTGCCGATAATTTATCTTTTATATTCTGTACAGAAGCCCACCATCATCTCATCCATGAGGTGGAGAAGAAGTTGAGAAAATTTTATAGAAAAGAGAAATTTTTATAATAAGTAAGTAGCGCGAAGAAAAGCAATATTTTTCCGAAATGATAACAATGAAATAGTTTTTTTTTTGTAATTTGCATTTGGGGAAATGTTTTAGACAAATTGAGAAAAAGGCGCCAACAATTTTGAGAATGTATAAGCGCATAAGGTGGCAACACTATACTTGTCTTTGGAATACATTTGGCCATCTGTTTAGGAAAATTAAAAGTAAAATGTGAATTTATGGGTCTTAATACTAGTAAAACTCAAAGGATTCACATGACTTCGCATACGGGTTTAAAATTGAATCCAAACATTTTTTTCTTTTTGGGGTCTATACTAAAGTCGCTACCTAGCCTTTGTAGACGGGCAGTTTGGCCTATAGATAGAACTGAAGTATCCAAGCTGCTTCTAATACTGCATTAGAATACTGAAGAAAAATGCAAAGAACATTTTTTCAAGTGATTTTATAACAATTTTGTTTTTTTAAATGCTGCCTAAGAATTGTAAGAAGAAAAAAAATTAATGCCTGTGTAGTTCAAAAAGATTTTTAGAGGCCTATAGGCACTTCCCAAATTAAACCAACTGATTTGGACCAATTGTCGACACTCCAGCAATAGGTTAGATTAGGTAAGCGAGGTTCCGCTATAAGTACCTAGCCTGCTTCACTTACGAAGAGGGTCCCTACTCGTCATCATCGATTTCGTCCAAATTCATAGTATATGTAAGTAGGGCTTTACTAGAAATGAAAGTGACGCAAGTGGAAGCTGCAGTTGACCAAGCAAAACCGAAAAAATTCATAATGTAGGGGATGGCGGGGTCTTGTAGGCTTATCCTTTGAAAATGCTCAAATTTGAAAATTTTTGTGGCAGCGCAACAGAAGTTGATCAAAAGTGCCGAATTCATTTGGGTAAAATGCCAAACACAGAGGAGGTATGTACATTGCCGATTCTGTAAGTGGCATTTCCGGGCGTTTTTAAAGATCGCCGGTAGATGGCGAAAAGTGGATGTGCAAAATTTTTATAGATGTACTTTTCTTTTTTTTAAATGTAAATGACATCCGATCTTCCAGAAATTTTGTAAAAGTGTATCCATAAAAAAAACAAAAAAATTGGATTAATGGATTAATGTTCCGGTTTGTACCCGGGTTCAAATGGAATCGGGTACCCGGGTACTCGATTCCAAGATTTTCGATTCCAAATTTACTCGATTACCCGGGTACCCGATTCCAGGTTACCTGAGTATCCGGGTACAATCGGTTCTGAATTTTGTAATTCTCCAGTTACATTAGTAAATTCGTGAATTCAGTCATAATAAAAAGAATTTAATTCGGCTACACGAACCGCCCTTTGCTTTATTTTCCATATTAATTAACCAAATTATTTTTTCAACACCCGATTCCAAGGAATCGATTTCTCGCTACCCAATTCCAAAGAATCGATTACTAGCAACCCAATTCCAAAGAATCGGGTACCCGGGTTACTCGACTCTTACCCGTAAAACCCGGGTATCCAGATAAGAGCCGGGTACTCGAAAACCCGGGGTTTATGGAACATTATAATGGATAAGTTGTAGAAAAACATTTCGAAATGAATTTTTTTTGGCTGTCAAGAATTAAAGTTCGCAACTTAATCGGAAGGGTAGGGAAAACATGCTAAAAAAAATCAGAGAAAAAAAAAATAACAAAATACTAGCAAAAGGAATTTTGCAAATTGGATAATATTTACCCCACCCGAATTCGGCAATGAGAAACTTTTTCCTATTGGTATACAGGGTGTTTCCCCTTAGGAGGTTAATAGAGCAGGAGCTGATAGTACTCAACTAGAATAACAGAAAACTATATAGCAGTGGTTGGGTGGGGGGACAATATCAACCGTTTAGGTATTACAGCGTGATTAAGAAAAAAAGTGAGTTTTCCACAAGAGAAGAAAGCTGTTCTCACACCTAAATCTAAGTTTGATCCCTTACTGACTGAAAACACATCATTTAAAAAAAATATCGGTTAATTTCGGTATGACATGCATCGGTTTTGAGCTAATAACTCTTTAACAGCTACAGATAGCACTTGGCGTTATAATAGGTCACATTAAAGGGGAGAGAGAGTCTATAGTGTTTATAGTTATTATAAAAAAAAGTTATTAAAAAAAAAAATCCTAATTATTTTTCTTAGACCGCGCAACTCCTGAGAGGAGGTGGTATGGGGCTGGTTGAGCAGTCGTTGGAAAGGCCATAAAGCTCTGCATATAATGAGCTCTTAACTGCGACTGTGCACCCAGTAATTTTTAAAATACAGGGTGTTTTGTGAAAAATGAGCTTTTTCTCTTAATCGCCCTGTAACTCCGAAACGGTTGATATTGCCCCCCCCCCCCCTCCCCTACCTGCCATACAATTTTTGTTAGGCTAGGTGAGTACTCTAACCTCCTGCTCTATTGACTTTCTAGGGGGAAACACCCTGTATACCCCCACTCCTGGATTTTTTTTTTATAATAATATATGGTGATGGGTCATTACTCTGTAACCCGCTGCCGTACGAATCTCGTAATAGTTTCAAAAAATCATATAAGCTCACAATAAATTTAGAAAAAGAATTTTGATAATCGGCTGAAATTTGGTCGCGAGATATGCGCAGCTAATTAATATAAGTTGAAAGTAAAACCTCGCAATCTTATTTTGGAAAATGCTCCTAAACTAATTGGGATAATGACTTCTGGTTTGTATTGTTTTGTTTGTATATGAAAGATAACAGATTACAGATAATTGCAAATATACCGGCAAGATGGTAATTATCAAAGTTTTCCGAAAAATGTTAATTTTAACACCGGGTTCACCTACATTATGCATTGGGTTCCGCTTGGCCATCTGAAGTTCCAACTTGCGTCACTTTAATTTTTAGTCAAGCCCAACATATACTGTGAATTTGGATGAAATCGCTGATGACGAGGAAGGACCCTCTCGTTGTTTGCTTTGCAGCTCCCCAGACTTGAAAATAATAAATAGCTACCCAATAGCCTACCTCTTTGTTTATCAGAACGGGACACTCGCATAGTACGTGCTGGACGGATTCAATTTTCTCCGAGTCGTTACAAATCCTGAAAAAAAAACTACTAGCCTTCTATCATGGTCTCCTATAGCCCAATGACCCGTCATGACCCGTACTAGATTCCTGGCATATGTTCTGCTGCTGCCATTAAGCAGTTCACTTGTCCTCTTCCTGTCATATGCAGGTCATAATTGCTTCGCGATACGGCAGGTTTCCCTGTTGATCCACTGAAGGCTTGCCTTTTGATTGGCGAACATAATGATTTCCTCTCTTAAAACTCCTATCGGTATCCTCACATAAGCTATTATTGCGGACTCTCCACCAATATTATGAAGGAATATCTAAAGAAAAATTTCAAAGTAAATTTCCGGTAAAAATAATCTTGTCTAGGGCCGTAATTCATAAACATTTTTAGAGGCCTATAAGTAAATACGTCTTGAATGTCAGCCACACTAATTCCATTCATCTATTTTTCTTGCTGTTGTTACCCTCTATTCAATTGCAATGGAACTGAAAATTCTCTTTAATAAAATCTTCTGCAAAAAGTTAGTCTTTCTTGTTATAAAATTCTTTGCTAATATAACGCATATCCTTTAGATGCAAATTCTTAAGTTGAATCACAACGAAAAGAACTGGGTATTTCTACTATTGAAAACTTACTTTCTAATTAGAATTGCAATTCCACAAGGGCATCCTTCTGCTTTATTGCATTTGCTAAATTAATTTTCTCCTCCTCGTTATTGGAGGAATTTCGTTTTGCTTCCTTTGCAGATAGGTAGAGGTACCTCTACCTATACATTTCAAATTATCTTATTTGTTTTACTTACAAGAGAGAGAGAGAGAGTTTGGATTGTGTCCAATCGGTTCATAAAATTGTACTAAAATCTTGAACAAAATACAGTATGGAAATATACCGTAAATGAATTGAAATTGTATTAAGAAAAAACAAATTTACAAATTGTAAATTTGACATGCACAGAAGCTTTGCAAAATATTTTGTTGCTATGTGGAAATATTTTTCTGAATTTCTGTAATCAAAAAGGATTTTGCGCGCATGGGGATAACTTTAATATCACTAACAACCGGTAAAAGATTGCGAATTGTGCCAGAATCTGAGTCCCAGTTTCAATTCTAGTTGGTATTTAAAATTCTGAAAATCTAGCGAAATTGCAATTTTTTAGTTGGTAATGCAAATTCAGTAGGAACGAACCGCTTGAAATGTTATCCATTTTCGAGAAAAAAAAAAACTGAACAGGATAGCCTTAAGTTATGTTAGCTAAGCGAGGTGTGCCGCTTGACAATTAGCCTACGTCACTTAGACCTCTAGTGGGTCAGTTGTGCCCCTAGACATCATGGAATAACTTTTCAAGCCGCCCCAGATCCATCCTGGTTCTGTTAGGGAAACTCAGGATATATCTGAACTATTTACTTTGCAGCTCCCACAGATTTGAAAAGAAGTAGCTACCCAATAGCCTACCTCTTTTGTTCATAAAAGAGCAAAGCACGTGCTGGACGGATTCGATTTCCTCCGAGTCCTTACAGCTCCTACAGATATGGTTCGCCGCTATACTCAGTCTTCTAGCATGGTCTCCTATGGCCCTGCTGGTCTACCGGAGGCTTGCCTTCTGATAGGTGCCCCTGATGATTTCCTCTTTTAAAGCTTCGATTGGGATCCTCACATAAGCTACCGCTGCAGAGCTATCCATTTCATCTTTTTGGCTAATTCATCAGCCATTTCGTTGCATGAGACTTATGGCCATATACCCAACATAGGGTCACCTTATGCCTTATAGTCAATACCTCAAAGCTGGTGTTGCATAACTGCACCAATTTTGATTTTACCAGCACAGTATTCATCGCCTTGATGGCTGCCTGGCTATCGGTATATATGCAGAGTTGTTATGAGTGCTCTCTGCAAATATATGTAGATACAAATATTGCAGCCTGATAAATCGCTGCGAACTCTGCCTAAAAAACACTGCGTACAGGATAGCCTTTCATCGTCCACGTACACATATTATACTAAATTTCGGGTCCCATTGGGACGAAAAACCAGCACTTCTGAAAGAAGCACAATTTAAGCGCTTACCTAGACATCTTTGGAAGCTCTTTAGAAGAATATTTGTTGACCTCCAGCAGAAGTGCAACAAGGGCTAATTTCATATAATTTTCCATGAACCTGTGGATTTTTTCGCTATTCTGCGAATTGTATAATCATGACCAAGCGTCTTGGAAGCCTCTTATAAGATTACGGATGAAACAAAAAGTTTTTGGAGAGATACCTTCTAAATTGCTTCTTAAGAACAGCAGCACAGCACTTGCCTCTGCTTTTGCCTATGTAAGAAAGCAATGAATTGGGATAGAGAAAGGAAGCGTTGTGAGCTTATAGGGAAGTGTTTTCCGCTTGTCAGAATAGCCATCACCCATCATAGCTCAATCGTAACACCACATCGAAGACGTATTTCACCTTTGGCATTCTTCTTTATCTACCCATTTTTGCACGAAAACTTTCATGAATTTAACACAAGATGTAGGCAGGGTGTATTGCCTTTTTCTGCGGGAGTAAATGCCGATGAAAGCGTTGAAGAATAATCATCAATGAAACCGTCGATGAATAATCATCGATGAAAACTTAACCCTTCGCACTCCGTTGTCGCCGCAGCGGCGACATCTAAAATATACATTGTTTTTTTATTTAAATATATATATTTTTTTACCGTTTTTAGTGGGTGTGTTCGTCTCGATGTCGCACATTTTTTAATGGTGTTGGTTTTTAGGACAGGGGCTCGCATCCGGCGGGGCATGAGGGCAAAGTTTCAACTTCTTTTGCTTATAACTCCTTATCGAAAACGCGTACAGAGCTCATTAAGGACTTAAATGAAAGCTACAAGTGGTCGCTAATAGGTGGTTGGGGTGGGATCGCTCACTGGTAGGCTAGGGGGCGGAATGGAGGGAGCCTAAATCTCAATTTCCCGTCCTATACATGTACAAAAAAGTTTGCAGGGGTAGTGTCCGAAGACACCCATCTGATTTACTTGATTTCAAGGCGGTTTTTAGACAATCGCCTAGAAGGACAAGAAGGGTACTACGTTTTTTGATTTTTTCGGGGGGGGGGGGGGGACGTTGAGGGTATTTAGTTTTACGCTAATAACTCAGCCATGTCTCCTCGGACCATAGCGGTGTGGGTACTCAAAATCCATATAAAAGCATATTAGAATTTGTACTAGATTTTTTCGAAAACGTACTAGAATAACTATTTACCCCTCTGCAGGGAGCACAGTATACTTTCTAAACTTTTTCTAAACCCGTCACAATTCTTTGTTTTCATTTCTCCTTCGATCTCCATACCCACTTTTTTTAGTACGTAACTCTTTTTCCTAAATTAGGTACTAAATTTTTGCACGGTAAATACATAAAACTTGGTACGATTAAGTCCGATTGGAAAATCGATTCCACTGTTCATCTCAACTTCGTGCCAGCTACAATTCGTTGAAGATTTTTTTTTACAGGGGGTACTTTAAGGGTGCGAGGTAGGTACCCCCGGAGGGGATCCTTCCAATTTGGCATATCAAATGAAAGGTCTCATTGAGTGCTATCGAGTGGTTTTATTTTTTTCCCATTAAAAAAGCTTCATTTTCATACAGTTGGGTCCCCGTCCACCATAGTTCCTACATTTCGCATATGTTTGATCAGTTCTTTCTTTTAACGGCATTAGTGCACGCTGTGAACATTTTTTTCATGGGAAGTTTTTTCCCTGACGAATCAATTCTTCACAATCACGAATGGAAAAGAACTCAACTTTTTCACTCAAAAGACGGCCATTTTACTCATTCAGAAGGACGCATTTTTTTTCTTTTTCGATTATCTCAAAAACAATTTATTGCACGCAAAAACTAAGTACATACAAAGTTGTGCCCAGTAAATTTTCCAGGAAAAACTTGTAGCCTTCCCTAGATCAGGTCGAGGCATCGTTGATTTTATATTGGATCGAGGCATTGTTGTCTGCCTCGAATATGAATAAAATTTATAAAGCGAAAATTTCCAGCAAATTTTTCACTCAAAAAATAATCAAAAGGAATTTTGGAAATCTTAGTATATTTAGCTGAATTATGGGGTGGACATGGATTTGTACACTTATACGCACTTAAATAGAATAGAATAGAGTTTTTTAGGGCCTGAAAAAAATTCCAGATGTTACTGGGCGGGAAGGGAGGGGGGACTAAATTTGACTAATCTAAGTCATTTTCAAATATGTATTTTTTTAATGCAGTTTGAGTACCCACATGCCTATGCGGCGAGGCGAAATGGCTTAGTTAAAGCGGCCAGAGTAAAATGGCCGTTATTTCGTCCACCCCCCAGATTGAAAAACGTAGTATATGTATAATCGACGCAGGATGTTAAATTAGGAGAACCGTTTTCAGTAAAATTAAATCGGTTTCTTTTTGTGGGAGCTTCAGGGTCTTCCGTTTTTACATATGTATGCTAGAAAAAATCGTGCCCCATGGAACATTACATTAAACTAAAAAACAGCATTCCTCTATGGCCATCCCACGTAAAGTTATTTTTTTTTTATGAATTTTTAAATCACTGTATACCGTAAAATCCCGAAGTACTATTATTAACAATATTTATTTTCGTTCAGTGCCGCTATATTTTTTTGTAAAAGGTATAAAGCATTATGCTTCATTCGGCATTTATATCGGAAAAATCGGTTGCTTCGTTCTCGAGATATGATTTTTGGAAAATGACGTTTCATTGTAAAATCACGTAGTTTCTAACCTTTCTAGCGGGGAGGTGGGGCATGGTAAGGGGAACAAAAAAATACGTATCAGCTATCTTGGTATCCTATACAAACTGTAAAAGTTTCATCCAAATCTGGCGTTATAAGTTCACATTCAACACATACAAAATTTCGACGACATACGGACGATTATATTCCGGCGTAGCTGGTAGCCCATAGTAAAAATTGTTCGGAGTGCAAAAGGTGGTGAATGTGGTTGGTACTAATTTGAATGGAGTTAAGTCAAAACGCTTCTTAAAGCTAAATTTCATGTTGAATTTCTAATTAGCTTTTTTTTTGTAATTCAGCTCTTAGAAGTCGTTTCGACTTTACTCGATCCAAGTTACTTAGTAGCGCCCCAGCAGAAAGAATCGATTTTGGAGAGAGAAAGAAGTTTAACCGGTTTCTGCAATACCAGGAAAATATTTGAAAATTTGGAAAATTTAAAAAAACATATTTTTAACAGAGTTACACATATATTTCACATAATAATAGTAATAATAATAAATTAACTAAAGAAAATCAGTTTTTTATTACTTTTTAATTTTCACTCGTACTCAAAACAACGGAATAATTTGAATTAAACTTGAAAACTGTAACGAAACTTACACAAATTCTAGGGAAAGGGAAAAGGAAGCCTTCATGCACGGGTATGGTGGGAAATAATCTGAAATTTTTAGCTGCAGCTTCGATTACGGAATTGCCTTATAAATGATATTTCAACCAGAAAAGAATAAAAAAGTGTGCACTTTGCAAGCACTCTGGCCCTAACATGATTTTAGCTTCAAAGTCAGGCTAAGCTTCTTTTCTGCAGGAAATGTAAACATATTTTTCTTTGATACTGATTTCGTCGTTGAATTCCTGCATACTTTTATGCCCGATCATTTTCCCGCTGGTGTCATAATAAGCCGACGTATTATGCTATGCAGCAGTCCTATCGAAATCTGATTTTAAAGCGTGCCACTCTTCTTCATCTGTAAAACCAAACTCTCACCGTCATCATTTCCACAGGATTTATACTTCGTATAGGTAGTTTTTTCTACTTTCGTGTGAGTGGGTAAAATTAAAACCTCAACAACAATAAGTCACACAAACCCAGTTCGTTCACCGAGATTTGAACCCAGGACTTTTTTTTATAGTTGAGTTGATACACTTAATAGCTATATAACAACTGAGCCATCTTGACCTCATTCTGCTTTTGCGTCCCCTCTCCGTTTCATCTTTATAAAAATTCCATGCAATACGAAAAAAAAATAAAAAAACTGTTTTCATGGCATAAAAAATTCCTTCGAAGCAGGTAAGAATTATAAGGCTAAAAAAAAATAAAATATTATTACCCACCTACCTAAATTCCCAAAGTTAATCAGTATAATTCATTTTCTCTGTCGTACAATCTCCATCAACATTACGCCAACGATTAGAACACTTTATGCGACTTAATAACTTATAAACGAATTTTCTCATATTTTCCGTCCAAAACGTTCAATTTCAGGGCACTACACAAAAAAAAAAAAAACAAAAAAAAAGCTTTCGATTTTCCCAAAAGCTCCTTAAACTTATTTGACTTTTCCACAAATTTCCTCCTATTCAATATCCTATCCCTTCATCCGTTGTCAGTGTTGAATCCAAGTCATTCCTCTATCCTAATAAAAACTGATACCTCTCCTCCTTTCTTCCCTTCCCTTCCATCCCACTCCAACTATATCCCTCCTTCCATATCTGTCTTATCTCATTTCAACTAATTTAGTACAGCATGGATCGTTTCTTCGTTTCCCCTCTACCGCACCTTTCCCCTCTCTAGTTCATAGAGTATCGTCGATACGATAGCCACCTATATAAGTAAAATTTTAAGGTGGGGGAGGGAATGAAATTTTATTGCTCCATAAATTCATACGAGTGAACACCCTCTCGTGTCTCTTTTGCACTCCACGCGGTATCGGTATTATAACGGTTACTCTCTTTTCGTTATGGTGCTAAGTTGTTGCTGAGGTTAGTTTATACCCCGTGACCAGAATTGGTGCACGATTTTCTGCTGTTATAAGCTGGGGTCGAAGATACGATTTTTCCCCAACAAGTTAACGCGCGCTCTCTCACACTGCCCGTCAAGTCCGTAGAACGTTACATACCCGAAAATACTTTGTATAATATCAACATGTTATTATCCCTAACACCACCAGTTGGTTTGGTGTTAGGAGTGGGATTGGGTGGGATGTGGGGGCGTTTTATGTCGCTCTGTTGCTGAACGACCATTAGGCAATAGTCAATTTGAGTAATATGAATGAAGGGGTATCATTCGGGGGCTGGTTGTGTTTTTGCTCGGGTGACAATTTCGATATTTTGGAATTCAACCCGAGGATTATTATCGTTTCTCGAATGGTTATTTGCTAATTGGGGAGGAAAACGGCTGTGTGGATTAGACGAAAATGACTACAAATTAAATATGAAACGAAATTTTTGAATTATCCTTTGTTGTTATATTCGAGAATGGAACCGGAAGTGGGACTTTTTGTTGGTGTTAGTTGAGGATTTTCTTCAATCAACATGTCACATTGAATCAATTATTGGAAGTAATTTTTTTTTGTTGTTTTATTTTTAGTAGTTTTCTTCAAGGCATTATTCAAGATTTTATCCTTTCTATGAATCAATGAAGGTTTTGTCGTTTGTAGATTTTCCGAATTTAATGTTACATTTGTAAATGATGGTAGCCTCGTGTACAGAAGTATCTAGTGATTGCGGAAATGATTCCTTATTATAATGTCAGATGGCTCCACTTGTACCATTTTTAACAGTTTTGCTCACGATTCGCTAAAAGTTAAGTTGTGCAACTGAAGTATGCACAAGGGGTTCAAGGAATAAGTCGTAAGAGCATAGCCAAACTAAAAACATACAAAGGCTGGGAAGTCAACAGCCAACGCCTCGATAGAATATAAAATCCACGATGTCGGCCTCTAATGCATAACAATTTTAAGGAAAAAATTTCCAATAAATTTCTAAGAAAAAATTGCGGCTTTTCCTACATCAGGTCCAGTCATCGCTAATTTTATATTGGAGCGAGGCCGAGGCATTGCTGGCTTACGCTTTAGTTACGTCTGCTCTGCAGTAGTAGCGCCTCTACAACACAACAAGGTACTAAGTCAAACTGCGTTTCGCAATCACTATATAGTTCTCTGCACACTGATGGTAGCCAAGAACTTATATGGTTCGAAACAATCAGCGATGATACTAGTCTGACCGTACACAGCGCGTACTCTTTCGGGGAGTTTTTTCCACTACATTTACAAATACCTCTGGTGTTCCGCAAGGTAGCCAGCTCGGTCCGCTTCTATTCATTATTTAAATTAATGATGTGAGTTCAACCCTGACCAATTCTAGCATACTCTGTTATGCTGATATGCTGATGATGCCAAAGTTTTTTGTAAAATTTCGGATGAAAATGACTGTGCTCTTCTAAATTCCGATTTAAACATTTTTCACGATTGGTGTTCCACTGAACAAAGCTAACGCTATTTTAGGTTTTGTGAGATGACGGTCTATGGAATTTAACGATCGTCACATCTCTTTATTATGCCTTTGGCAGACCTGTTTTAAAGTATGCTTTTTACGCGGTGCATATTATTCCGTTCAATGAATATTCCTTAGGTTGGATCTTCGTAACCATCCTTGGAGCGATCCCATTGTTCTGCTTTAATACTAGCAAAGGCTTAATCTGCTTTCTTTAGACACCCTAAATAAAAGACGTAATTGTTCCAGAGTCGCTTTCGCATTGGATATTTTACAGGGCATTATTAGCTCACCTCAGCTTCTGGCAGCTCTTAGAATTTCAACTCCTCTTAGGTATCATGACTTTTTCCGAGTTCCTCAGCACAATATCGCTTATTCAGAATGCATAGACTTCAATTTGACTAAAGCTCAAATCATGACTCTTGCTAAGAAAGTTTTTTTGATATTTGCGTGTTATATTTATTTAATACTGTATTTATTATATTTATGTAAATTTTTATAAGTTATTATTGTTATTTCTAAGAACTATTTTGGGCTATGTAGTAACATAGATGGAACAAGAACTAGATGTCGCATGCAGTACCAAAAAAGTATACAAAATTTATATGGCTGGGTGATCCATCCCGAAATGGACAACAACATTTGAAATGATGTATACGTTCGAGTGATTCATATTTTTTCGTATCTGAAGTGTTGAGGATGTCGATCAAATGTATAAAAAACTGCTAAAGCATATTATGGTCCATTCCAGAATGCACTACCCATTTCACAATCTGTATACTCTGCTCTAGTATGGCATGCAACATCTAGTTCTTGTGCCATCTATGATAGTAATCAGTCTTTGACGAACTTGCAGTGAATAAAAATTTACTACGCATTTTTTTGTCTAATGATATAAATCCTGGATTTTGTTTTTTTGGAATATTTATATGAAATCCTTATTCGTTGATTTCAAATCTCATTTACTCAATTCCAGGAAATATTTTTCTTCGATTTTTTAGGATAGCTTCGAAAACTCGGAGATTTTAGTTGTCGGAGGAAAATACTGAAATCTCGAAAAAATGCGATATACGTCGTTTCTAAAAAAAGCAAAAAATATATTTCGGGATTTTTTCTTCGGATTTCAACCGGAATTTCGTAGCCACACCAAAACCGAAATGTATTTCTCCGCAGTATTCTAATATTTATCTGGACCTGGGGATTTTGTGTTCTGCGGAATTTAAAATAATCCACTACTCGAAGTTTAGTGCTCCGAAATATTGAGGTTATCCCTTTGGAAAAGGAACTACAAATTTTCCGGGATTTTGTGTTCCCAGATTTCATTCTATGCTATAGGAATATGTTTTTTTTTTTAATAATGTTCTCAATGATCTCAAAATTCAAGATATTGGGATAATATCAAATTTCCACTGTAGAAAATCCCACAAAATACACTTTGCGAAATGTAAAAACAAAAAATATTTTTTTTTAAATTTCCGGGATTTTATTTCCCGAGATTGGATTTTTCTAGATTTTTTATCGGGATTTTGTAGATAACTCTTTTTGTACTCTATTTTCAACAAGTTAAAATGTACAAAGAACTTGTATTTCACTGCATTAAACTCTTGACGAACTAAAGAGATTGTTCACGTGGTCGGTTCGAGAGAAGACAATATAAAGGTGATGGTAGCCGTCGTCATAACCAGGTACCGAAACAGTTATGACTTTTTACGAAAAAAGCCTACTTTACTTGTTATTTTCTGGCAAAAATAAAACCCACCTTGGCTACAAGCTCTTTGAGGCCATTCCATTTAACTCGTACACGAATTTGTCTATTTATATATTTCTTTACTATTTTCGACACTCTCGTAGACCCACTTTTCGTCATCACAGCGTGCTGAAATTTGGCACACAAGTTCATGTCGCGTGACAATTGAATCTATCAAAATTTGAACCGGAAATTTCCATGACAAACGCGAAAAATCGGGAAAAATAATTTGAAAATTTGGTACAAATTTGATTAGTGATAAATCCGTTTCAGGAAAAATGCAGAGTTTTCCGATTTTTCCGAAAAAATTTCCGGAATTTTCAGACTTTTCCGGAAAATTTTTTGACAAAAAAGATTTATAAGCGGAATCATTTTTTCCGTCTTACTGGCATCAATACTTTCTCTTCAACAATCATGAAAACTTGCATGAAAAATCGAGGAAAATTCATTTAAATTTAAAAAAAAAAATCATAGTAATAGGAAAAGTCTGTGGAAAATATGGAAAATCGGGAAAATTCATGTTATATGGGATCAAGTTGGAGTACAGCTAAAAAGCGCTGTTTAAAACATAATTTGAATTTCAGAAAACCGTTGCAGTACTTCAACGATTTGATACTTGAAAAATTTTTGTTTTCGGATCGGCACCAAACTTGACTTAAAAATTATTTTAAAATATCTCCATGCAGCACGTAATAACAATTTAGTTAACGTGATAAAGGCAGAAAATAAAATAATTAAAAAACGAGTTTTCAAACAAAACTGAGGCAAGCCGCATGAAAAAGTAGAAAATAATTTTTTCTTCAAACACAGAGGTGGACTCAGATTTTATTCGCTGACAATTACCGACAATTTCAGTATGATCAATTCAGAGGTAATAAGTGATTTGATTCATGAGAAGAGAAAGAATATTCAAGAGAAATGTCCCAATCAAAAAATCTGAGTCCATCTCTGTGTGTGAAGAAAAGTTTATTTTCTACTTTTTCATGCGGCTTCGCCTCAGTTTTGTTTCAAAACTCCTTTTTTTACTAATTTTATAATATTTTAACCGATAAAAAGTATCAAACCGTTGCGCTTGCTTTTCTAGCTTCAAAACTATTACCGGCCAGGAATTATAAGTAAATTAAGCTTTTTTCGTAAAAATTCATAATTGATTCGGTCCCTGTAAATAAGAAGCCAGCTTGGCTTTTTATACTTCCGGCTTCAAAACCTGTTACTTCCAGCTCAAAAAAAATAAAAAGTCAAGCTGGCTTTTTATTTTTGCCAGAAAAAATAATAAGTCTTTCCTGCTTAGTTTTTTTAGCTTTTTTTTTTTTTTTAAAGTTAAGTTTTCAAAAGCTTTACAGGAATCGAAACGGGTTTTACGAGACATCTTTTGGTATATTCCACTAATTCCACGATCATGATTTATTCCAGCTTTTTGTTTGTTTAAAATTTTCAAAATCCTACCAAATATTTTCGGACCCTGGTCATAAAAAAATATTTCCAAAATTCTTCGAACATTGGCGGGTATCAAATCCACGCCTAAGCCAACTGGACTAGGGCATGTGAAAATAAAGTTTGGATCCCAAATATCCTCATTGGACGTAGTTTGTAGAGTACCGATAGAGCTCTGATTCAGTGTGAATTTTTTTCAAAACTTGTTAACTTCTGGGTTACTTATTTTTCTCCTAAATTTTTGTATCCTATTAAAAGAAATCCACGTAAAATTTCCTTAAATTCTGTTGTTCAATAACAGTCCACACAATCTTGTGTAGGTGTATCAGAGCACATCCAACAAAACAACAAAAACTCGTTACCACTAACTACCTACCTAGGTATTGTGTAATCATAATGTACAGAGTATGCTACAAGTTATATACTTTCACTCGCCCCTTGGTAGAATTATTAATTCACCCAAAGTGCAGTGAAACAACATTTGCTCATTTTCGGCCTGGTGAAATATTAATTTCGACGAATATAAAACATCGCACCCAAACTACACAGAAAGAGGAACTCTTTACGACCTGGTTTCATCTTCCACGGTCATTTTATTTTATTTCCCGAATGATTGTGGGCTTCTGGGGCCTACGTTGACTTGGCTTGAGAGCCTCAACTTGGCTAACTACATATATTCACATGCACACACGTATCACATAGAAATAGAGTCAGACGTGGTGCTGATGTAGTGTGCTATAGTTTCTCATTAGGTCACGATATTGTGAATTAATTTAACTTGACCCTCTTTATTCAGCCATATTACGACTATTTAATTCAGTTCGTACAGTTTCTTGCTGTTTATAGGGATGCCACGATTTTTTATTTTTTTTTTTAATCTAATATTTGCAACCATCTTCCTCTAGTCTGGCATTTATTATTAAGAATGAAATTATTTTATATATGAAAAATCTCTAGATAATGTAAAAAAAAAACCGAAAACCAACAAAAAATTACTTCCGGAGAAGAAAACAAAAAATTGATAGACTCAAGACGCAAGAGTATGTGGTAAGATAGGCTTAGGCCGGACCATGATCATCATATCATGATTCTCGCGTTCAATATCTTTGTAATGGAAATTTTTCAAGGCATTATCTGTAATCTCGTTGTTGTGATTCATACTTACATAGTTTTGAGTATTGTGAGGCAAGCGCTGCAGCAAGTGCACACTTCACTTCAATCCATTTCCATAAAAAAAAACGAGATAGATCTGCGTGCGCATACCTTTTTACATCAAATTTTGTATGTGTGTGTCAGTCTCCCGCCATTATTATCATACGGTCTATGTGCGCCGATCTGTACCTAACTTCATTATATATAGATAAATAAATGAAAATATCAAGGCTGCTAATACGCACCAAGTTTGCAAGTGATCGACAATCGGCTGCTGGACGACAACGACGACGAAGAAGAGGAAGTTGGGAAAGAATGTGAAGATCTGACGATTTCTGTGCAAAGTCTATGCTTGAGTCTCTAACACTATCAGCAATTATAAGAAGGCATTGAAGATACTTGCTCTCTCACAATACAACTATTATTTACAACAACAGCAACTACCTATAAAGTTTTTACCTTGAACACGAATAAAAATAAAAATTTCTTGTCGAGATGAAGAAAAAAGTGCTGATTCAATGCGAAAAGTATAAGAAGAAGCGCAGCATCATCTATGAAGAGAAGAAGATGCTCGATGATTTCAGTGTTGTTTTGATGTGAGTTGTTGTTGTAGTAGAATTGGAGTGGGAGAGGAATCTTCTCGGATATTGCAAATAAGCCAAGGTCTTATAATAACAATGGACTTGAGAGATAGATCATATAGATGTATTGAAAAACTAACGATACAGTTGCCTAACGGGAAATTCACGTTATATTGTTTTCTGTGTGTGTTGTTCTTTTTTTCTTTTTTATACTGGAAAACTTAAGCGCGGTTATGTTTTGTTAGTAACTATCCAATCGACTTTCTTCAAGAAATTCTTGAATCGATTCGACGACGACAACGAGAACGACAAGCATATTTTTGCTTTTAATTCTTGAATGTGGATTACAATGATAGAATTGAATCACTATAATAACCTACTGTCAAAGGAGGACGACTGGTTTTGTTTATTTTTATTTATTAAACAAAGAGAAAAATAAAATTAAAAAAACAAATTTAATATTTGTTGATGACACTGAAATTCTCGAACTTACTCTATGAAATAACAATGGGGGATTACCTTGGTAAGCAAATTGAGGAAATGTAAATTAAATTTTCATGCCTGGTAACTTAAGAATTTATTTTGTACACCCCTGACATTTTAAATTAAAATAATTGTGGCTGACAATATCGCCAATAATTATGCAAATATCTTCACTTATCTATATTTGATCTGTCAAGAGAATATTTTGGATGCCCCACACTTCATCTATTTATAACTGTTTTTCAGGGTTTGATGACCTTTCATGTTTCAAAATTATATCGTCAAACTGTCTTCACATTGAAAATTGAATGCAGTCATTGATTCGCCTTGATTGAGATCTCTCTAGAGATTCATATCTGAGGCTAGCTAAAAAATAAAAAAAAACCCTTCTTCGAACCACTTTGGGAACCGATTGACATATTCATCTGTATCCGGGATGTCCTGCTTCTGTTATAATCTGAATTTGCTTGATATTTTTCTGGTATTAAGTCTTAGGTCAGTTGGACTACTTGTTGTTAGAGGAAGTTTTTTAATCATAGTGTTGAGATCCTGTTGTAGATGGGAGTCCAGTTTGTGACAGACAGACCATGGCAAAAGCTGTACATCGACTTTCTAGGTCCATATCGGTCAGTAAAAGGAAATGTCTGCATATTGATAGTTCTTGACTACTTTTCCAAGTTCCCGATTCTCAAACCGATGAGAGAAAGGCGTCTACTCTCAACGTGTGTCAGTTCATCGAGACTGAAATATTTCACGTGGTCGGCGTCCCGGAGACGATAGTCTCTGACAATGGAGTCCAGTTTTGCTCGGCTCAGTTCGCCAGATTACTGGACAAGTATGGGATGAAACACTTGCGAACGGCAGTTTACTCGCCGCAAGCATACACCTCAGAGCGAGTGAACAGGTCTCTATTGTCAGGGATTAGAGTATATATCCGGAAGGAACATACTAAGTGGGATGAGAAGCTAAGCCAAATAGCTAGGTCCCTCAGGAGCTCTTTCCACCAAGCAACTGGTTTCTCTCCCTACCGAACACTTTTCGGTCAACAGATGATCGACCATGCAAGCTCCTATCCCATCTTAAGAGGAGCCTTGGAACTCTTAATGAGCCTCTGAGATTAGATGCTGAAGATAAATTGAGATTGATCCGTGCTAGAGTGCAGGAGAACTTAAACTATGCGTTTGAACAGGTCTCAAAAGCTTATAATCTCAGAGCGAAGCCTGTTAATTTCAAAGTGGGACAAGAAGTATTCAGACGGAATTTTGCCCAAAGCAATTTCTAACACCTTTTTGGACAGTAGAGATATTTTTTCCTCCAATCCCTAGCGTGATAATGTTTCACAACCTATCCTATATGGTAACCCTGCGGCAGATAGTTTGCCGTATGAATTCCAGTTATTTAATGCCTGCGAATTTATGGAAGAAGACCGGTACTCCAACGATGCCTCGGAGACACACCCTTGAACAAGCGTCGGTCTGAGATCAGAGTGAGATATTAGAGCAGGGGAAACTCGACGATCAGTTGGTTAGGTTACTGACCGCTGGGTTCCCTCGGCTCATCTCGGTGAAGGAAGGCAGAGGGGCACTGGCCGGCTAGATTTTTTAGGTTACTGGCTTGTCAAGGCCCCTCCGCCTTCTGACACGGAGAACGATGTCGAGTTCTGGTCAAGGACTGGCGAGACTTCAGGGATGTGCCTTCGATTCATCATCTGTCGAGTACATCAGACTATCTTGGACAATCCGTAGCAGCCGCTTAGCCTGAGTAATGAGAAATGCTTTCATGGGTCATGGGTCGAGCCACACATCGGGCGCCCGCAGCGATGAGACCTATGTTTAAGACCGGCTAGCTTAGTCGACCATTTTTCAGCGTTGTCTGAACCACGGGTGGTCTAGAGACCACTCTGCCCTGTTATGGCCGTAGCGTATTGCATGTAGCAATATTCTACACTGAGCTAGGTACACGTCTACGCGACCCGTAGCAGCATGAGGTCTGTGCGGACTGTGTCCTATATAGATGTTCAGTCCACCTACTGAACATTCTTCCCTCGATGGACAGCCGTCGTATTTTCTAAAAATAAACAAAAAAGAATTCACAAAGGATCAAATTCCAGTGAAAAGAATTCGTGATACATACCTAATAACTTACTAATATGCACTCCTCAAAGTTACTACAATAACAATACACGAAGACATAAGAAAGTTAAAAAGAACAAAATATTATTAAAAAATTAATTAAAATCAATAAAATAATGCAAAACTTACCTTAAAATACATGATCTCCATGTATTACACAAATTGACATATCAGTCAATTGACATTACGTCAACCAGATGTTCTCGTAGCAGCAACTGGTATAAACGTCGCTATGGCAACGCCATGAGGAGTACATCACATGACCATCTTCAGCAGCTATAAAAAGGCGGCGAACGATAGTAAACGCACCCATTTCCAAATCAGAGTTGATCTGAATAAGTCCTAAGCCTTGGAGTCTGTTCTGAGCAAAATCCTTATCCAAACCAGAGTTTATTTCTGAAATTCCATATAGATGTTAATTCTACACCAACAGACTGAGGTTGACTCAATCCTAAAACAGAAGTTAATTCTGGCAGTCACAAATATTTGAGGTTAACTCAATTCTAAAACAGAAGTTAATTCTGGGCAAACAAATATTTGAGGTTAACTCAAGTACGTCGGCTAGGAGTTGATCCTAAGGATTGCAAAAGTGCACTCTCACACAGGAGTTAATCCGAAGGCCTAGACAACGTTATACAAAGGTTGATCTAGATCTATTTCCAGAGGTTAACTCTGTACTAAATACATTCAGAAGCCTATTCTGATCAAAGTGGAAGGAACTTTCATCCCACACGTAGCAGTACTCAGATCACTGCACTCATAAAAGCGCCAACAAGTACAAGAATAATCTAGATCAGTAATTTCAACACAGTGGATGTATGCCGTCAGAGTTCTTTAATGAAAGAAAGTTTTGACAAATTTGGCGTTTTTATAATAATAATTAAAAAAAAAATAGATGCGGTGATAGTGAAGATCCTTGTGGTACTCCGGTATTTACTGTTAAATGTCGTTTATATATTGATTCAGTTATTTTTTGGTAAAGCATTTCAAATATAATGGAGCCTAAAACCACATAATCCACGAAGGCTATAGGTAGAACAGGATTAGATTGGTCTATTAAGGTGATACTCATGTTGCTAATGTGATGCAGGAACGACCTTTACTAAACCCAGCTTACTTCCAACTTATCGTGTATAATCGACTGCTCTTGAAATTTTTCTAAAGTCACGTATAACAGGATTGATTTACATACACATAACTTTTTAGACTGTATTCATTGAATTCGATTAAATGGAGAGATATCAATTATAGCATATGCTTAATTCTCCATCCAATAACTTCCAGAGGTCACTCAGCAGAACCATAGAACTATGCTTGTGAATTTTTATTTTTAATTTAAAAATTTCATTACGATAAAAATCTCTCTCTCTCTCCCCTTTCAAAACTAAAAGTAGCTAAAGATCTAAAAATCAATTTCTTTTAATAATTCTCCAAAATCTAATCTACTCCAAAAAATCTCTGGAGACTTTTTTTTTACAACAATAATAAACGAAAACGAAATCCCTCGAACATCCTCTCGATTGTATACACTAACTAACCAAACACCCGCAGTGGATAAATACAGAATCTCCTTTAAGGACTCTCAAATGTATCCCAGAACAAATAGGATATCCGTCCTAAAACCGGGAAAACAACATATCAACGCGATGGGAATTTTGCAGTATTGACGATGTCAGTTCGCTTTTGAAATTTTGTCAACGCTCGCCCGCACTCATCGTGTCTATCATTTTCATCAATTGAGTGCGATATACACATGACATTACATTCATGTATATAGGTAGGTATGGATATGTGGGTATGACCCAAAAGTACAAAATCCATATGTAAGCATATGCTATTGATGCTACTTCACACACACACACACATACATTAACCAACACACATTCATTAAGTATCATATTGTATCATACTGTGAGGATTGCGTTTCACAAGCTTTACATAACCTAACTCCTATATATAGGTATATATGGAGCTCCTCTCCTCAATCCCAGAGAAAGCTAAACTATAGCGCAATGTCTCCTCTTCAACCCCAACCCGAATATTCGGGTTATCTCTAAATGGAATTTTAAATATTCAACATTCACTCGAATTCGTGTAAAAGAAATTGAACGATGCTTTTGGCAAATTTTAGAATTAAATATTAAAAATGGCTCATTCCTGTGACTTGTGGTGCGGAATTGGGAATGGGAAGAAATGTTCCAACCGAAATTTGTGGTATTTAAAAGTCCTTATAGGAGTGACGGTGATTTTTTTTTTTGTAGTAATTTGTGTATTTTAAATTAGATCCTGGAGGTGGTAGTTTTTATTTATTTATTTTTTTAGTTATTATTTTTTTTTTTCAAAAGTAAGTTAGAAATTTGTATTGGCCGATGATTCAGTGGGTCCGGGTTCGAATTCTACCACAGTCTACTAATGACTGAAACATCCACCATTGGTCAAAATATACTTTTGTATGGGAGATCGGAGTTATGGGTACCATATCCCAGATCTCGGATGTTTCTTACGCGGGGTTTACACGAACTTTGAACGGTTATAGCGAGGGGAGGAGATGTCGGACCGGGAAATTTGATGGCTTAAATGAAAGCTGCTGACGAGGGCTATACGCGGTAGAAATTTTATTACTCCAGGGGGAAGGGGGGCTCTGTGGGGGCCGATATTTCAATTCCGGGTGCATTAAGGTACTACGTTTTTTTGTAATTTTTTTTTCGGGGAGGGGGGAATTTAATTAGTTTCAAAGTACGCTATAACTTTCTTATTTGACCTCGCAGCATAGTCATGTGTATACTTAAACTTTATGAAAAAATGAGGGCGTTTTAAAACTGATTTAATTTTTGAAATTGTACTAGAACGAAAATACTTAATAATACGGCCCCCTCCTCCCTATAAGCATGTGGAATTTTTCGGAACCTCTTAAAAACAGTTTTACCCCTCCTCTATTGATCCCCATTTACACTTTTGCTCTACTACTAAATTCTGAATTTCCCTATTGTAGTACTAGATGCAAAAAACATACCTGCATAACTTCCGTAAGTTAAGTCCGATTGTCGAGCGGTTTTCACCGTTACCACTGGACGACCAACAGCTAAAATTCGTAAAACAACTTTTTTTTTTCATTGGCGTCATTTTTTACATTTTGGGGGGGGCACATGTTGTATATCAAATTAAAGCTCTCGGTGAGTACTATCTCATGGTATATATTTTTTTCGATCCACTTTATTTTAACCCCCTTTTTTCGACATTTTCCCCTACGCCATCCACTGAAATTTTTTACCTACCTTGGGTCACACATACCCCAAATACTATGTTCTTTTTACATTTGACATCAATTATATGTACCAGGGAAAATATCTACACTTATTGGCCTTTCATATGCAAAAAACCGGAAATCTAGATGTTACATACATCGGGAGTAATCGCCGTTAAAAGTTGCACCTATAATTTGAAATTTTCAATCTTCCATCAGCAGTTTAGTACAAATTTTATGATGTATTTTTACCTTAATTTATTGCTTTTACCTTTTTCTCCATAGTTCGGTCAAATATTAACCGATTTCAATGGGGTAGGTTGCGATGGTCCATCAATGCAATTTTTTAAATGAACTTGCATGCAAGATTATAAGACATCAACCAAACTGCCTTCTGCTGTCAAGTTTAGAATTGCGTTGGAAAGGAGGTTTGCATGGAAGCTATACCATCTCATGTAACATACGGGGTTACATACCTATTCGACTTTTTATGAGACTAGATCTGTTCTTTTTTTTAAGTAAATAACATTAACGTCTTCAAGGAATAGAATGACAGTTTTGTCGAGGACTAATTTTTTGCAGATCGACCCTAATGACTATCATGTAACTAGTACGTAGCACATATTATCGACATAGATCTATACATAAATTTACATCCAACACATTGTCTACAAATAGCAACGATTTGTACGTTTTTCCATGCCTGTTCTACCCTGGACTGATCCTCTTCGACTGTCTTCGTATCTTGATCGACTTGGTTTTTTTTTTGAGTCTCTCACAATCAGAGACGCAATAACTCCAGTATCGAACTAAGTCGAAATTAAACATTTTGACGTATTAGAGAGGAAGTTTGTTAGGACCCCCAAGGAACCCCAATGCAAAGTAAAAATATGAGCAGAAATTAGGAGGAAAATGTTATATTTTATTCCTCTTTATTTAAATAGACTCTTTTATTGACTGACTCATATAAAGATTATCTTAAAATAAGTAGCAAAAGGCTCAAAAAATGGAAAAGACACTAACCAATCTAAGATGATAAAGCAGTCAATAGGGACAATGAACAATTAAAGCACAAACCGAAAATAAAATGACACAAAAATGTAAAACAAAAAACACAAAATTCTCAAAAGGGAATAAAATCGGACACAAAAATTTTGAATAAATCAAAAGGATTGAAAAGAATTTAGTAGCCGTCGCGATTTTAACAATTGGGTAAGTTGGAGTAGTTCCAAGAAGCTCTAAATTTTCAAAATGATATAATAAAAAATTATTTCCCAAACGAACGAATTTTCAATATATAAATTTTGTAATTTAGCACCCTTAAAAAGAGTCCCGCGAGATCAGCCTGTAGTATCATAGACCTCTACAAACTGCAACCATCATCCCTCCAACTGAAAATCTCTAACGGAGTGCTTGTCCTTCCCACCATCCTTGCAACGGCTCCAAAGCAGGGAGAAGCCCCGTAGAATAGTGTTGCACACGCTGTGGCCGGTTATCAAAAGCGAATGTGTCGGTTGAATGTGTCTGTGTTTTTGTTGCAAGATATTCAAGACATAAACGTCTCTTCAATCTGGGAACGAAGTGGCTTTTGAATGCTTCTGCATGGTGTTGCGGCTCAGTGTTCCATCTTCCACTCTCCATCTTCGACTCTCTACAAATGAATTGTAGATTGAGCTAACATCAACACAAAGTCAATCAAACAATTCACCTGGCTACAAACTTTTGATCCCCCAAAAGGGGGGGGGGGGATTTCACCAAAATTTCTCCAAACATGCTCACTGACTTCCTATTTTGTTTCCGCAACTCCGATTTTGGGTGAGGGGTACGCATCCGACGGGGTAAGGGGGTAAAGTTTTTTTTTCACATCCTTATAACTTTGAAACTTGACGGATGATCTTCATTTTTAATAGCTTAAATGAATCTCCTCAAAGCCTGCTATGTTTTGTATAAAATTCATATTTGGGGGGGGGGGGGGGGCACACAGCAAAAACTGGCTGTACCCCGAAAGTACCAAAATTGTTTTCATACAAATGGTCAAAATTGGGGGACCCTTTTTGACCGACATATAGGTGTCGGATCAAAAAATCCTCAGATACGGGTCGGCTCATTTTTTATTTCGGGTGGCTTAGGATACTACGTTTTTTCGATTTTTTCGGGAGGGGGGGGGGGCAATATTTTTTTTTTTAATTGTATTACTTGGCCATTTCAAATCGTAGAATAGTCATATGGGTATTTAAAATTAATAAAAAAAAGCATATTCTAAACTCGATTCCGATTTTCAAATTGTACTAGATCGACTTTGGAAAAACAACGACATCACTGTATTGTATGGGGGGCTGCAATTTTTTTTAACCTCCCAAAAATATTTTTTTTCAACCCCCAATTTTCCTCATATTCACTTTTCCTCTACTACTTCATTTCCAATTTTCAGTATTGTAGTACTAGAGCAAAAATTGATTCCGCCATAACTTGAGTAATTAAAGTCCGATCGAGTATCCCAGTATGCAGATCTCACCGCACGCTTGATACCTACAATTCGTAGTCCAACTTTTTTCAAGGGCGTCCATTTTTAGATTTGTTGGGGGGGGGCACCCAAAAATTAGGAGGGGGCAACATGTGTCAAATAAGATGTATCGTCATTGCCTTTCAAATAAGCTGTAAATAATTGCAATCCACTTAACACTTTCTTTTTAAAAAAATTTTTTACTACATGCAAAATCACAAAAAAGTCTACTATAATAACGGCTTCTTTTGAGAAGCAACTTTTTTTTTTTAATTTTTCTAAAAAAAAACAATACAGGTTGTTTCCCACTAGGAGGTCAATAGAGGAGGAGGTGATAGTACTCGTCTAGACGAACCAAAAATTGTATGGCAGGGGGGGGGGGCATATCAACCGTTTAGGAGTTACAGGGTGATTAAGAAAAAAAGCTAGTTTTTCATAAAACACCTTTTATCTTAAAAACTACAGCGCGTTATTGGTTCGTCTAGATGAGTCACCTACCTGCTAGAGGGAAACACCCTGTATTCCAAACAGTATTTAATATTGGACCTTTACTTTCTTAAATGCAATATGAAAAACTGATGCAGATATTAGCATTGGTTTTTTCTAGTAGTTAATTTAAAAAAATAAAAAAATAAATAAAAATAAAATAAAACATAAAAATAATCATAATAACTTCGAAACGGAGAGGAGGAAATGGACCGTTGGAAAGCCCTAGAAAATTTCGAATCATATTTAAATTTTGTTAATATTTCTACTCCAAAAAAGATACATCTACCGCCTCCCCTTCTTAAATTTCTTAGTTTGTTTTGATGAGAATTATCTAGCGAATAAGATGGGCAAATAGATGTTATTGATCACCCTGTATAAGGTCCTACATAGAATTTCAATTGGCAGAAGTCGTTTTTCAGAAGTTACAAGTTGGAAGTTAATTTTGAAAATTTATGTTATATCTCCCAAATTCCACATGTTTCGGGATTCGGCTCCTGCTCGAAACCTTAGAAATCAATCTCGTATTAACCCTTTCGGTACGGAATAGACCAATGCAAAAACGCTTTGTAGGACCGGAGCAAAAGTAGAGTAACATGTCGCTGTGGACGGCCAATTTTTCGTGCATTTCTATGCACATACATAACTTTCCGTGGAGTAGGAGTGGAGCAGTGCATTTTTTTTCTGTTCTATTTGTGATGTTCGGAAGAAAAACATAGTAAAAAAAAATGTTGGAGGGTTTGTTTAGGGAGTTGAGGGCTTGTTCAAAATAGGGCGTGTAGGGTATCAAATTAAAGGAGAAAGAGAGTGTGCAGGCGAGTAATTTTTTTGATCCTGTAAACTTTATACCGACGTTTTTATCATTAAAAAATATATTTTTTTGACATTTGCTTCTTATATGTACATCCCCTTCCTTTATTTTGTATATATGTATTTTGCCCATTATTTCTTTCGTATGTATTAGTGGTCTGTTGTGAACGGTTTTTTTTTTTGTTAAGGTGCCAAATTCCCGGACGTAATGGTTCTTCGCAATACGAGATTAAAATGAAGAAATATTTTCATTTAAAAACAGCCACACTTTAAAAAGGGCTGGTTCAATTCTTATCGAGTTATCAACGAAATTAATTATTGAATTTTGAAAACTAATTAGATATGTGATTAGGAGACAAAATGTAGATGCGATTTTATTCTACAAACATGGCTTTAACGTTTATATTTAAAAAATTTATAGAGGTTCTTCTGTGTGATAGGAAGACGACCAAATTGAGCTTCTTTTGGGTCACTTCAAATTACCTTGAAATTACCAAGGAGGGCTAAATTAGGAGAGGTGGGTCAGTTACAACTCCTATTTGCCTTCAAAATAATTGTTTTCACTTAACCATGATTCGATTATACATAATTACCGAATCCACGATGATTTTCATTACATACACTACGTTTAATCGATCATTATATTACATTGAACGCCACCTTTATTTTATATTTCGCAACATTTAAGCCACTTTTTTTCTCTTAAAATTATCTATAATTTGTCATCTCATTAAAAAATTCGAAAGTGTGTAGGAACCATTAACAAAATTAGATTGCATGATTCACTTAAAATTTTTCGCCCCAAATTTCCAACCAGAAAATTGATTTGAAAATTTCGTTCTACGAAATTCCAGTTATTCCAGTTTTCAATTTTTTCCTATAAGTGGGATCATAAGAAGATTACCTAAACCAAATTTCAGAATGCTCAGATTTCATTTTCCTATTAAACAAATAATAAATTTCTTTTTACAAAATTAGCAATCATATTGCACGCCATCTGGTGGCGGACAATGTAACCGCACCGATCTGGTATTTTATCGTACAAAATATTTGAGCCAATTCCATTATTTTTTTTCAAATTCTATACGGGTTTAAATTCGACAAGTCTCTGAGCCCATATATGTGCCCATAGGCCACAATGACCACATTTCTGTGGGCGAATCTTATTTTTCTGAGCGCCCATAGTACCGAAAGGGTTACTGAAGTCATCAAGCACAACTACTTTTTTTGGATTAATCTGTTGTTAAAATTGGCAAAAAGTAAAAACTACCCTCGAAATACCAGAAAAATGTTTATCTTCTCACTTACTCAATATACATAACCTCAAAAAAAAAAAACGACCTGTTGTTCCTACCCTGTATATAATGATCCCAAACCTGATTACCAATTACAACCATGTTTCTGTGATCTTTGGTAAAAAAAAAAGAAAAAAAACGTCAACACAGGTCCAAACACTTCCACAAAGTATTAGGACACTTGTACAGACTTGCTTTTAATGCCCCGCGATGGCCGATACCAACCACAATTTTTTTTTATGAACTCCCAATAAAGCAGCGAAACATACGTTAAATAAAGTCATGCCAGCCGTTTTCCTATCCGTGCGTATAATTCTCGCGTATGCCTATAAAATACATGTAAATCTACATATTAAGTTACTGAAGCCACAGGAGTAGTGACGCCGCTCAAATCGCTCACTGAGCGCGATACTACAGCGACCATGGATAGACTGTTTCGTCTTTCATTCCAGCCACGTCCACCCCAGAGAATTTAGATTAATGTTGAAGAAAACGTCAAAACAAGTGGCGGGCGGCAGAACAAGGAAAAACCTAATCGGTGCGCAGTTGCGAATTTCCGGAGAAATCCGGTTACCGCTAAGCTAAACACAGATATAGCGGGAGGGGTTGCCTGCAATCATTATAATAGCGGGGCTATACTGAGGCTTTAAAAGTTCCATTATCATGAAGTAAGTAAAAAGTATCTAACTAGTAAGCTCCATAGATTTGGAGAGCTCTAGAGAGTACTACTAGACAAGACAGACAGGCCAGAGACCAGGCCTCTCTCATCTCACCTGCTGCTGCATGGCGAACTTTCTCTTTCCAGCGGAGCTTTTTTATTTTTTCTATACATAAAATCACACAAAATAGCCCAAGTTAAGCGGTATATGATGATGTGATGACAAAAGCTTTACGGGATTCGTTAGTATGGTTTTGGTCGACCGTCAGGGGATTTTAGGAGAGCTTTGGCCCCCCAAGTTGGGGGAGCATTTTGTTGCTTTGCCATTTTACGTAACGTATAGAAAACGACAAACGAAATTCCGATAGCAGCACCAGCATCAATAGCAGTAGTACGATTTGCGTGAATTTGTCGGCGCCGGTGCACAGAATCGGCCCGATATGATATACCCGCACAGTCGTCAGTACAACGCGTTCCAGGTGAGATGAGATGATTACATGAAAAGGTGTGAGAGTTGACGGATTTAGCGGGGATTTACCTACTAGCGGAAAATCTACTAAATGCACACTCACCCTTACTCTATATATGGCTGGAAAGTGCGAGTATTAATGCGATGATATTTCGGCCCTGAAGAGGAGGGTGGGGTGGCAGAAAAGATAGGAGGGGTTGAATGTACTTAGGGGATGACATTTTGATTGACGGGTCAACATTCTTCTGGGGTGGCATTGTTCGGTGATTTTTGAAATATAATCATGCACATGTGGACAGGAACTAGTAATGAATCATGGGATTGATTTCTCTGATTGCTTTGATATGGTTTTCTTTCTTTTTCTTTTTTTTGCGAGCGTTATTTGTAATTTGCCATTACAGGGAAAATGGTAGTAGCTCTCCATTAGAGTCTGTTGTGAGCGACAACTTTAACAACGTTTTCTGTTGGTATATTATAATGCATATACGTGTCCATCTGACAATGACAACCATGACCACATGTTTCCACTCCTGAGCTTATTTAAGACTCAATCATCATTTCCAATTATAAAGGGTATAGCCTTGGAGTCAGCTCCATTTTTGCTTCATACGTATTTCTTCAATGATTTTTCGAATTTCTTTCCACTTTCACTGCATTGGCTTTCACAAGGTTTCTTTCTCACCGTAACTTCGATTTCCAATTTTCCATCTTGAATTACTGCTTTATGCATTACGGCGAAACGTATAGAAGGTCAGTAAAGTTAAGATATGGTCGATGTACAGGGTGAAAAAAAAAATAGACTTTTACCAATATGTTAACAATTAAAAAAAAAGTAAATGAAATTGATAACTAATATGCTGGCGCCGATAGCAATGAATAAGGCGTTTCGTATCAGTAGGAACGTAATACTCTTCAGTACGACTAGTTCCTGCCTGCCGTAGGAGTTAGAAGAAAAATGATAAGCAGTCCTCATATATGAGCCGCTCATTGCACAAATTGATTAATTCCATAAAAAAAAAGAACAAATAAAAGAAAATGTAGGAAACATGGGCAGGGTATTTCAGGAAGAGTATATGCAATACTGAAACTCCTAAAAGATGAAGTGATTTGCAATCGAAAATGTTATATACATTAATTCGAAATTACAGATGATTTTAGATTTTTTCGAAAATGGACCGCATTTTGCAACGCTTAGTTAACTGTAACTAAGCTCGTTTTGGTCTTTTTTTATTCGTATTAATACTGGCTTTTGTTTAACTTGCTTTCAAAAAATTTTATAGATACCTAAGTAAAACATGAACGATATAATTTCGAAAAATTTTCTCCCGTCAAGAAACTATCTTCTTTGAAGGTCAGAAATCTCCTAAATTAGCCATATTAGCAAACTGGTCTCTGGTAACTCAAGTACTCCCTGAGATACAGGCAAAAATGTCTTGCAACATACCTCGCCCATACTTATCGAAATTATTTCGAAATTCAAAATATTTTATAATGTTGAAAAAACTAAGCACTTAAGCAAGAAAATCGAGTAAACCCGTTTTCATAATTTTAATTACCTTCAAAGGAGGATTTACACTATGATGGCACGCATTTTTTCCAGATATTGTGAGGGAGGATAGCTTATGGAAATTTAAATATCATCAAACCTCGTTGGGTAACTGTTCTTTAAGTTTTTTCTTCCTTTTTGCATTATCCCTTTTATAACCAAGCTATCAATATGGTATGAATATCATACAGGGTATATCTGTCCACAGGATAGAAATTATACAGGGTGATAGCTAGGGTCGACAAAAGCAAAATATATTGAAAGGGGAGGGATGATTGAAATGATCTTGTGATCTCTGAATTTTTTCCTTTTTCTTTCATACCCTGTAATTTTTTTGTCATCATACATGCTATAAAAATGGTTCTACTATGAATAATAATAAACCGTCTCTAAACCACCAAAACCGCACTACAAAACCAAACTCGTTCTCAATTTCTATTTTTTTTCGGGGCCTACAACGTCAAAGTAAGTTTACCTTAAATTTTAACTGATTTCACGTCAAAAATTTCTCCGTTTTTTTTTCTTACCGTTCTTACGTTCTAATAAACCTTCCGAAAATTTTTTAATGTGGAGCTGGTTAGATATTTTTTAGTATTTAGATTTTTCTTAGTATCATTTCACTTATAATAAACTACAGGGTGGGGCAGAGTATAACTTGTTTATTTGAATTTGGCGCCCTGAAACGATGGTTGGTCCGAGGTGGGAGAGGGTGGAGTAGGCACATTCAAGAGGACGGGGCGTAAAGTTTTAGCTCCACTTGATTTAGTTAGCATAATGGAGTGGACGAAAATGGAACGCGCGTTCGTTGTCGGGGCAAACTGAAAGCTTAATCCAAGCGATTTTGTAGTTCAAGAAATTTCATGTAAGACGTCTCTTGGCATACTTCACGCCACACTTGTTTTCTTCAGTGATGAGACTCCTCTTTCATCTTTCGGGATCTGTAAATAAGCAAAACATGCGCTATTGGAGCCATATTAACCCCAGACAACTTCATCAGCTTCCCCTACATCCACACAACGTGTAAATGTTTGGTGTGCACTATCGTGAGTTGGATTAAATGGTTCAAGGTTTTCTGAAGAAAACGAACGTGCAGTTTGGATGATGACTTCTGATTGTTATGTCCATATGATTCAGGAGTTTTTCCTGTTAGGACACAACAAGATGGATGTGGAAGATGTATGGTTCCAGTATGGCAGTGCCACGGCATACACAGCGTGTGTGTGAATGAGTGATTTCCAGAGCAAGATTTCTCAGGATGCCTTAAGGAGCGGTCTGCACTGGCCAACATGGTCGCTTGATTTAGCCCTCTTCGACTATTTTTGTTGGGGTTATCTAAAACCACTTGTCCCAGGACCGTGCCTCACCTGAAGAACAATCTTCGTCAAGGTGTCGCCAACATAAGGCTGAACCACAATTGCCGTAAAGAGCTTTATGATTTGAACGAAACTGATGTTTACTTACGATTTTTGGGCATTTTTGCCCTAATTAGACATAATATTCCGTAAGGGTTACTACCTTGACATTTAAGGGGGTATTCTAGTTTAGAGGCCCGAATTTTAGGTTATTTTTGAAGTGCCGTAAAAAAAGGCAATCAATATTTTTCTACCCATTTTTTTATGAGTTATTTATTAACATTACAAGAATACAGAAAAAAAAAATAAAAAATTAACAAAGTTGAAAATTCAAAAAATTAGCAGCTGATGAAGTGTGGGGCCTTAAAAAATTGGCGCGTGATCATGCTCACGATTCCAACCCGCCTAGCAATCCGAAAAAAATAAAATAAAAAAGATTATTAGTCTAGAGTAATGTAGCTATGTCCGGAACTAGGGAAAAGTTGAAAAAAAAATGTTTTTCACAAAATGGCCGCTGCCTGAAAAAAAAGCTATTTTTGTACCACTTTTTTGACTTTTCGAATTTTTTAAAAATAGTAAAAATTGAAATTTGGGGATGCGGCTAGTTCCGGACATAGACAAGTCTATAAAGAAGACTCTGAAAAAAATTTCAAGTAAATCGGTCCAGTAGAACTTGAGAAATCGTGGGTATCGTCTTGAAAAAGGCAGTTTCGAGAAAAACGCGTTTAAGGTGTAACGCCACTGTAAAGTTTTTGAAAAATCGTTTTTTTTTTTATTGACTTAAAAAATAGTTTAAACCCTCTAGAATAACAAGAAAAAAAAAGGTCCCGTGCGAGAAAATTTGTTTTTTCCTTTGAAAATGGAGGTCGCCACCAAGCGTGTCAAACTTGCTCCGAAACATGTCCCGGGAAGATGGCTGTGGAGCTGCAATTTTGTTTTTTTTTCGCTGTCAAAAATTTATCAATAAAGTTCAATGTATGCCCGATAATACCCTTAAAATGTTTTTTTCAAACACCACGTGGTTTGGAAATTAGAATTCAACTGTTAGCAGCTGGATGCAAGTGAATACTAAATATAAAAGATACAAATTTGAAAAATCCTCTTGTAGGCATATTCTTGAATAGTTAAACTTTGAAAATATGAAAACAAAAAAAATCGATTTTTTCGAGTTTCTAGACTAGAATACTCCCTTAATATTTTCAATTTTAAAAACTGGTAAAAACAAAAAATTAACAAATGGAAGATGATTTAATTGCAGCCTTGTGCCTTTTATGGACATTATATAAAAAATTTATAAGAAGAATCTGAAGAAAAATTGGCAGCACATCCAGAAGCAATATCTTGCTTTCTTAGCTCCTTGCCAAACTTTTCTCTTAAGGGACCACCTCTTTTCACATTCTGCTTCTATAATAAAATAAGAGTGTTACCGATTTTCATTGGATAAATAGATGAGTCCTTACGGAATGAGCGACTTTTACCGCACTTTATTTATGGCAATTTGGCATTTAAACTTAACGACAATTCCTTACCGACGCTTACGGTTATTTTAGGTATGTCTGTTAAAGTTATGGGGTGCTGCGCCATACTTAAGTAACTTTACTTACGAATACGGCAGTTGTGGTTCAGTCTATATCTGCTGATATGCTGGAAAGAGTTGAATGAAACTTCTGAGTTCGCTTAACGCAGCGTATTGAGAATAATGGACGCTATCTGCCTGATATCATCTTTAAAACTGTGTAAACATAAAATTTAAATATTGTACTTGATACTGTTCAAAGAATTAACAATTAATAATAAATAAAGTTAATGAGTTTTAAAGAGTAAAAATGTACCGCACCATCAAAAAACTACTCTTACGTGTCGAAACGACACATCTTCTTAACCTCTCAGTCGCTCTTTCCATCTTCTTTCAATATTGCTTTTCTTGATTTCACCACGTGAGGTGAATTTTGAGGCCATTCCCTTTAACTCGTACACGAATTTGTCTGTTATATATTTCTTTTTTACTATTTTCGACACTCTCGTAGACCCACTTTTCGTCATCACAGCGAGCTGAAATTTGGCACACAAGTTCATGTCGCGTGACAATTGAATCTATCAAAATTTGAACCGGAAATTTCCATGGAAAACCCGAAAAATAGGGAAAAATCATTTGAAAATTTGGTACAAATTTGATTAGTGATAAATTCGTTTTAGGAAAAATGCAGAGTTTTCCGATTTTTCCGAATTTTTTCCCGATTTTTCCGAAATTTTTTTCGGAATTTTCCGGAAAGTTTTCTAAATTATGCAGGATCAAGTTCCCTATCAAGTGGCATCATTACTTTCTCTCCGACAATGGTGCTTGGAGAAAAAATCGAGGAAAATTCATGTAAAACGCTTTTCCGGAGTTTTTCCGACCAAGGAAGCATTTGAGCGTTTTGCAACCTAAGACAAAGTTGTAGAGCGAAATGAGTTGCATAAAGTTGATTTTGTAGAAAACTCCATGGAAAACCCGGAAAAGCGGGAAAATTATCGGAAAAATTTTCATCGATATGATTAGTGATAAATCTGTTTCAGGAAAATGCAGAATTTTTCAATTTTTCTGAAGAATTTTCCGAAAATTTCCGGAATTTTCCTACTTTTCCGGAAAATTTTCCGACAAAAAAGTATGCGGAATCATTTTTTTCCGTCCTACTGGCATCAATACTTTCTCTTCAAATCAAGATTTTCTCTTCAAAAATCTTGATAACTTGCATGAAAAATCGAGGAAAATTCATGTAAATTTTTAAAAAAATTCATGGTAACAGGAAAAGTCTGGAAAATCGGGAAAATATCTCCATGCAGCACGTAATAACAGTTTAGTTAGCGTGAAAAAGGCAGAAAATAAAATAAGTAAAAAACGAGTTTTCAAACAAAACTGAGGCCATGCCGTATGAAAAAGTAGAAAATAAACTTTTCTTCACACACAGAGGTGGACTCAGATTTTATTCGCTGACAATCACCGATATATTTCAGTCTGATCAATCAGAGGTAAAAAAAGTGATTTGATTCATGAGAAGAGAAAGAATATTCAAGAGAAATGTCCCAATCAAAAAATCCAATCTTTTTCATGCTGCTTGGCCTCAGTTTTGTTTGAAAACTATTTTTTTACTTATTTTATATTGGATTGAAACAACCTTATCTGTCACCCTCTAAAGTTTAATCATGTTTAACTGAAACACCCTGTATATGAGTAGTTTTTTTTTTTTTTTAATTATAAACATACTCGGAGACACGAGATTGATCTTGACAGAACCAGCAGGAAACAGAGTAGTTGCTATTGCTATTAACAACGAAATTCATAGTTAAATCATAGCAACTCTTTATATAGTTGCGCGTGCCTATTACCACCGTTCGTCCTTTTTTTGTCTATCCTGCTCTATTATAGGGGTCCTAAGTAACGATCTATCAAAAACTAAGTAACGTGGGAGAGCCCCGCCCCCCCCCCTTTCAATACAAAGCATAAACATAATAACAACAATGCTGCCACCTTGACATTGTTTATAACATTTATAAGCCGTTAATATCTCTATCTCTGTCTTTTTCTATCTCTCTATATTTCTCAGTGAATAAATAACATTGGTCTATTTATCTATGAGGAAATTTTTTTAATGTGTATGGTTGCGTGTGTGTGTGTGTGTTGGTATTTGGGGATGAATTCCTCTGTATGGCAACATCCCTATCCCGACGAAATGGAAATGCTTTTAGTTCTAATTAGTTGAATTGCTCCAGATCCCACCGCTTGATTACAAATGAAAAGCTTTGCAATATGATGAAAAGCCTCCCCCCCCCCCCCTTCTATTTCTCATAAAGCTATATAGTAGCGGTAGAAAACTAGAGAGACATATGTATGTATACTCACTCAACACGACTCAATAGCCGCACCAACTTAAGCGAAGCTTTTATGTGCTTTCGACGATATGGAATTGAATATAGTACCAAATTTACCGTAATTCCACTATCGTTTGTCGGCCGTTGTTGTTCCGTTGTTGAGGGGCGCAAGTTGGTCGGATGTACAGACAAGGCTTTTCCATTGGAGCTTTTTTTCAAGCTTTTTATGAAGCTCTTTTTTTTCCTTCTTTAGAATATCTCTGCATCTCCAATCCGCAACTATACTCTGAGCTGAGTAGATATACACACACTTGAAAAGCTCGAACATATCGCCTATATTTGTGCAAGGGGGGGGGTGGCTTGCTTGGGGCACGTCTCCTGTGCTCCTTGTTTTCCTCTCTCTCTCTCTCCTTGTTTGTGTACACATTCGCAAATTTCTCTCATTAAGCTCATCGGAATTTGGAATTTGCTGTGCTGCTGCTATCCTTTGCCATATTGTTGTTGCTTTTGTTGGCTTTTCTTGAAAGCTCATTTGAAAAATTGTTTCAATGAATTTTTCACCGCAATTTGTTGCTACTTGGTCGCACTGCTCTCTTCTTCACTCACACATGTTTTGTGTGTAGCCTGTGTAATCGTTTCGTACCTGCTGCTCTGCTGCTTGAAATTTGTTGGCTGGGAGGGCAGTCGAAGAAACTCAAATCGACGATATCACCTCGCTGTTTTGCTTTAGCATTTATCGGCGGTAGTGGGTGGCGGTCTGGTTGACGGCGGGCGCGGAACGGTATAGTCTCTATACGATACGACAACGGTACTAAAATTCTCATAAATATGTGATAAATAATAAGAAATAGGAAGCTTTTGCCATATATACATATGTATGTATAGAGAGAAGAAAGGAGCAGTAAACGTATAGAAGGAATAATAATAATAATAATAACGAGGGGTTTAAGGGGTTGCGGGGGATGTTCAAGTATAGTATCAGTGCTCTGAAAATGAGGAGAATAAAACATAGAAGGTAACAGTAGAAGAAGTAGGAGATGTAGAAGAAGTAGAAGACGACGACTACGACGACGACGACGACGACGAATAATAATAAGAAGAAAAGCACATCGACGACGACGACGACGACGTCAGTCGTCTCGTCGTATTTTCCGCTTTCTCGATATTTTCGCGCAGTATTCAACCGACAGCGACGACTAAAGTATCATCCGGATCCGGTTGATTATAGCACGGCAAATGATAGATTATAGCCTCTCCTCATAAACTAAGTCAAGTCAGTGGTACTAATTACATACAAAATATTTATTTGGTTGAGCAGACAGTCAGACAAACAGAGATTAGCACAAAATAATTAATTAAATTTTTTTTTTTTTTTTTAACATAAATAGTGAGGGGTTGGTCATGTAGAACGAGACGACGAAGGGTTGGAAAATTGTTGCAAATTTAATTGTTTAAATTTTTTTTTTTTTGACTGTTGCTACTTTTCTTGATTTGTGCTTTGATTGTGCTTAGTACATATATGTAGCTTCTTCTTGCTTATACTGGCTAAGTAAGTTAGCTAATACTAATCTAGTGTGACGCGGTATGACCGCATTCTAAGACTGATAGCATAGTTGTGGCGGTCTTGGCGGTCTGTTGTTAAACTGTTTGACTGACGATTCTTTTGCTCGTGGTCTTCTGTTGTTGTTTTTTGTGTTTGGTGGTTGGTGGCGTTTGTGTCAAACTTTTTTTCTGTTTTTATTTTTCTTCCATCGTAATGATGGATCTGTCTCGGTGGTGGTAACTACTATTATGATAGACAAATGGTTGCACTAACTAACGACCTTCGTTCCATCGTAGTTGTCGTCATCATCATCATTATCATCCAAATCCATAATAGTATAGAAATTAGTGTTGTTTTGCTGGATAACTATAACTCCATGTCGTCTCTCCTTCTACATAGAAGACCCCGTTCTGCTGGAATTCTTTTTGAACAACACACTTCTTCACTCTTTGTGTATAAAAGAAAATTAACATTTTTCATCAGTTTTTTATTGTCTGCCTCAAATCATATCGCGCGCGCTTATTTTCTTACCTGCGGTGTATATTCGTATAGTGAAGTGCTGTGCTGTGTGCTAGTTATTTATTTATTTTTTACTTTTTTTTCACTTAAAAAAAAAAAAAAAAAAAACTTAATGAATGCGCGCCCTCTCTTGCTAACTTTGACTTCTACTTTACGTGTTTTTGTGAAGTTTTTTTTTTTTTTTTTTTTTTTTTTTGAATAATTCTTTTTATTTTCCATCCCCCCACCAATTTAAATTTGTACTGTTTTTATTATTTTGTTTTTCTCTCTGTACAGTGGTACTGTTACGCGATAATTGTTACTTTTAATTGCTATATAATTTCTGCTGAGAAGTTTATTTAACGGAAATTCCAATTTAATCGTTTTATTAAGAAAAACAAATATTTCGGATTTTTTTGTTTTATTTAGTTATTTTTTTTTTCTTATGTTGATAGCGAAAAAGAGTGCACGATTTTCATTGTTTGTCTTATAACAGCGCTGCTATAAGTAAACTTAATTTATGCGCATATTTTAAGTGAGTGATGATAAGAATCAATCTAAAACGAAATTCAATTTTTAACAGTTGACAATATAATTTTAAGATTTAAAAAAAAAACAAGTGATAAAAACGAAAGATACTTTGTTATGAAAAATTTTTTTCTTCTGAAATTCCTACAAGTCCTCGGATAATTTTAACCACCAGAAGCTGGAGTTCTTTACAACAAAAACACTTTAATGAATATTTGGGTAAATATCACACAGAAAATATAACATTTATTTTTAACACTTTGGTAATTTATTAGTCACGAACATCACTACCTACCTATCTAGCTAGCTATTGTTGTTTATTGAATAAATTTTTGATGTGTTAAATTTAAAGTAAATTATCAAAATTGTTTTTAAAAAGTTTGAAAAAGTTCCATGAAACAGATCTTTTTTTTTTATGTATTTTTTGTGTCACTTTTATACTTTTATATGTATCTTTTGATACCTGGGTAACTGCGCAATGCATTTTTTATTTTTTTTTTTTTTTTTGAATCAGGGAAATTATATGTTTTTTTTTAATGGAAATAAGTTACAGCTGTTTTTTAAAACAATCTTAATTAATAATTATAATAATATTAAAAAAATAATTATAAGTTAAAAAAAAACATTAAATAGATTCTTATTTAATTTTAAGTAAACTTTGTTTGTTTACTTTTTCGATTTTTAATTTTTATAGTTATTCAAGTAGTTTTTTTTTTAAACATGAATTTTTTTTTGCTACTATACTTTTGTACAATCATCATTGGTGACCCAGTTTTTTTTCTCTTACAATTTATTACAAATTTTAATAAGTATTAGGGGTATTCACTCTTTAATGTATCAGTGTGTGTAACCGATGTAAAAATACAACAAGAATTTACAAAAAAGAGTAAACACACCCTTTAGCCTTTAGCTTACTTCGAAATGTAACAGGGTGATAAAATGGCCCCATAGGAGCTCTCCCCGGCCCCGGAATAAATTAAAAAATCCTCAAGATTCCCAGGAGTCATAGTTATTATAGAAAAAAAGGAATTATGAAGATCCCGTTAAAAAATATCTGAGATAAAAACAAAAGTATCTCAACAGAACGGCTTAAATTAACTAAATGCAGGTTTTTCATGGCGTTTTCTGACCGTTTTGGTAGTTTTCAAAGTTTTTATTTCTACTATTACTACTTAATTATACACTTTTTCAGTATAATGTCAGCGGATTAAATGAACCCTGTTTTGTTTGGAACGTTTATTTCCAATTAGTTTTCGCTCGGGCTGATAAAACTGAGAAAACTTAATAATAGTAGAACAACATCCTTTTACGACAGCTTTTTGCCGCTTTTTAACGTGAGATGATGTAAAAATTTACAATTTCTCTTTACGGAATAACGGTGCTTCTGATGAATTTTTTTGAAAAGATAGAAAACAAAATTGAAAAATAACTCATACGTAGCAATGGGGTATATGGGACCCAGATGAGGAAAAACTTTGAGCTTCGGGAGAAAAAGCTCAGTGCGAACATGTGTCGAATTGAAAATAAAAACATTCTAGAGAATTCTGTTAACCTTAATTTGAATGTAAAATTTTTTCTCTAGGGGCATCCGTTATGATGCAGGGTCCGACAAAGTGCAAAAGTGGTTTTCAGGTAAAATGTATGAGGGTGGAAAAAATACACTACGAAGTATACCGGATTGAAAATTTAAAAACGCCATTCGATAGAGCTCGGCGAGGCTTTAATTAGACACCCCCATGCCATATTTGGGTCTTGAGGGGATGGGGTAACATCCCCCACCCCAACTTTTTTTCATAACTTTAATCCCTTCATCGAACTAAAGACGAATCCAAAGTTGACCACGAAGGTGATGTTTTTTTAAGTTTTCCAAAAAGTTTCATGCTGTTTGATGCGCCATTGCTTATGTTTTGGGTTCAACACCTTGCTAAATCAACCCAGTACCACCTAGAAAAGATATAAGTGCACCAGTCGATAATCCTCAAAGGGATCTTTCATTGGCACACTGGAAATTTTCCTAGGACACTCCCTCCCCCTCTGCACAACCTGACATTTGACGTTCAACCTGACCTCCTAAATACAACTTCACCAGCTGGTTTACACTGTCAATTTGTGAATGTAAAAATACAAGACCCTTGTATTGCATTTTATATGCATAGGCCTTGTATTATTTTACTGGCTTGTAATCAAATACATCTTTTACAACGATACACTCTTTGATACAACATTGCGTGAATACCCCTATTGTGTTTATTTGTACGGGTACGTCTCCATATACAATATAAATAGAAATGTGCGAAGGTGTTCTCATTAATGATTTCAAGACAAGTTTATTAATTTTTTTTTTTCATATCTGATAATAAAAATCCTAACTGCTGTAAGAACATAAGTAGACTAGTAGCAGAGTAAGAGTTTTCAATGCTAGTATTTTCAACGGGCGATACAAACTGTAGCTCGAAAAATAAGGCTGCTTAATATGGTATTCTGCTTTGTATTGTCCACTCGCTCATGCCTGAATTAATGTGATTAAATACTGCGTAGGTCATAAAAGACAGATCAATTTAAAAATCAGAGGCAAAAATTATCTTTCTGCATATGCCGAAAACTGAATAAACGTACCACGATTTATTTAGCTGTCTTTGAACTATCAAACGATCTCCGTTTTCTCCTTCCTATCTACAAAAGAAATCCACTTAAATTCATCAGAGCAGTCGTGGGAAATTTCAAAGGAAATTGTCCCTGTAATACCAGTCCTGTACTATGCTTAGGAGCTAGTTTTGCTGTCATACTTTCTGCAAAACAGTGGTGCAAAATTCTCAAAAGGTTGTGACTGAATCGCAGAATCATAGCAGAGTATACATATGACATATAGGCAGAATGATTATCATCCTCCCAGATGCACTGCAGACTCCCTCGCAATATCACAATCCTTGCATCATACATCGTATAGCAACACTTCTGCAAAACAAAAAACAAAAAAGTTTTCGGGCTAATTAACAGAGTCTATTGGAGTTATCTCCATCATAGATTTGACCTGTACGTCGGACTGTACATCAATCAACTGAAAACCGTGCTATGCTTTTTACTAAGAAAAGAAACATTCCTAGATTGAGTCTGCCCTCTATTGGCTCCACACGTTTGGAGCTAAAAAACAGGGTAAAATACCTAGACATCATACCATCTAAAAAGCTGAAGTGGAAACCATACACAGAGGACAGAGAGAACAAAGCTCTTGGAGCCTTCGCAATGTGTCACAGAACTATAAGGAAAAAGTGGGAGCTCAAATCCCGGATTCCGCTATGGATATACACAAAGCGTCACCCGATCTATGCTAACCTACGGTTCTGTCATGTGCTGGAAAGGAATGGATTTCGCTAATCATCGTAAAATCTTGGAGATTCAGAGATTGTACCGTGCATACGAGCTCTGGAGGTCATTCTCTACATACACCCCCATGCAAATTCACATCAAAAGGGGGCGTCAGTCGCAACGATGAGTTTGAATTCACACTGGAACAAGAGTTCCGCACCAATCCAGATTTGAATTTTTGCAGTCAATCGCACCTGATATCGACAGGGACACCGACCATCTCCTCGAGACTATGCTAAAAAGCAACTTTAAATGGCAAATGCCGTCTAGGGCAGAATGGGAATCACACTTTGTGCTTCAGCCATTGACAAATCCTAGAAAAAAACACCGGAGCAGGCGTTTTCTGTGAGGAGCCTCATTAGGAAATTTCCATAGACCTTGAAAGTCATGTCACTACTAATCAGGGAGAAGCCAAGGTCAACCTTGAAACAAGAAGGTATTTCTTCAACTCAGACAACGGGGGACGAGCTTCCTTGTCTTGGTGCAACCTCGGGAGGCATCCCCTCTACAATCGGAATCACACCACCAAAAAATCTTACCTCTAATGTTTTGGCAAGGGCCGACTGCCAAGACTGGTTAGATGACCTTTCGGGTAGAACTACAGAGTCCAGAGTCCCCCTGGGGCCTCAATCTCTCTTCAATCCATCCACCCATCCATTCATATCCCCACCGAGTTATAATCAAAAATATAGTAAAATCTAAAAAAGTGTTGTAGGTACTAAAAAAAATTGACGCTCAAATGAATAGAGCATCGCTTGCTAGTGCAATTATTTGTTGTCAAAAGATTTCCAATATGTCTACGTAAGGTCGACAAAAATCTTCTAGTATATTTTGAAAACTTTTAGTACATAATTGAATTGGCATCATCTCAGCGATAAGTTTACGTACCCCCACTTATCTAGAGCTAGAGTGTGTGTTGAAATGGAGTTATTATAAAAATCATTATAAAATCAATCTAATGGCAGACCGGCATCTAGTGAACTTCAAAGAATATGGTCGAACACGACCGAACACGCAGGAAGCTGACCATCTATAAAAGTGTATGAGAAAAGATTTGGGTCAACAAGAGAATGTGTGCGAAAATAAATGTACCTGCTACATGTGCTCGCTATATTCAACATATGCCAACATCTGTAAAGCAAGCCAAAAGGAGCAATAAAGTCCAAACGAATATGAAGAAGAAGAAACACAAACGAACATGACTGAAAGCCTATGGTCTTAAGTTAATGAAGGCGAACCTAAACGAACGGTAACGAATATAAGCATATATAAAAAAAAAAAGACGAACAAAAAGAAAACGATAGCAAGCACACACGAAAACATACAACTATCATTGAACCAGTAACGCACCCAGGATTTGGCTTTGGGGGGGGGGGGGGGGGCATATGTGTCCCAAGTCCTAAAGAGTCGGAAAAATAGGGCTCTAAAGTCGCGTCCTGCACCCATCTGAGCACTTATGACATTCTGGAGGTGGAACGGTCTCATTCGTCCCCCCTCTCGGTGCGCCCCTGCATTGAACATAAGTCGGTATAAAGCGAAATTGAATCGAAACGAAAACGAAGAGTAGGTACAACAATTATTGATCATTAAAGAGTAGGGGTACTGATGAACATGAATAAATACACAATATTGTTCGTATTTGGCTCCAAAGGAATCTAAACGAATGTAACGCGAACATAAACGAACACGGTCAAACTTCTTTAATCATCATCACAAAAACGGGTAATGACGAACATGATTGAACATCAATATGAACGCGAAACTGGCAGTGAGCGAACATGAAAAAATTTTAGAAGCCATAAACAAAAATTAAACGACTGAATCGCCATTGAACAAGCAGAGATCAAGGGAGAACATTTAGGAGGCCGAATGGACATGGGCGAACATCATCACTTTATTCTTTTCGGTTAATCGCCCAAAGTTACAAGAATTTTGTTTATTTATTTTTATTTATTTTTATTTACTCATACTTACTATTGTCTATCTGCCCTTAAGTCTTCACAGGTCTCAAAAATATATAAAATTAGTAGGTTCGCAACATAACCATTCTTTTCACTTCGCTTTTGATGCGAAGATCCGGTGAGTCTAGTGATGATAATTAAAAAAAAAAAAATCATATTCCCCCTTCTTATGCTCTGCCAAGAAGGTGCCCACAAATAGAATTAAAGGATATCTGGAACCGGGAAAGCACATAATTCTAGATCCTTAGCATATTACTCCATTAAAATTAAAAAAAATCCCATGCGGTACTCAATTCAAGTCCATTTGCGATCAGTTTCTTTCAATGTTGCCTCCATCTATATTTTTTGTTAATTAAAAAAAATAAAAAAATTTATATATAAAAAAAAAAACTAAAACAAATTTTCTAATAAAAAAAAATGTTTTTTTTTTCTCTATTTCAGCAACAAAAATTCCTAAAACGGCCAGTAGACGACGTCGACAATGGTCCAGATAATTACGAGCCACCTGTTAAATTACAACATAACGGATCCGAAAATCTAACGAAATTCTCTGTCGAAATAGTTCAGCAACTTGAATTTACGACATCCGCAGCTAACTCACAGCCACAACAAATCAGTACAAATGTTACGGTAAAAGCTCTTACCAATACGTCCGTAAAAAGTGAAGGACAACAGAATTCAGGAAACGTGAATCCAGGTGGAGGTGGTGGGAACGGTGGAAATGGACCAGATGCTAATGGAAACGTTGGCAACGGTGTAGGTGGTGGTGGTGTTGGTGGTGGTGGTCCTAATAATTTGAACGGTAACATTCCACCTGGCAGTGGAAGTGGATGCCAAGGTGGTGTTGCTGCTGGTGGAGTCGGTGGTGTTGGTGGTGCAGGCAACAATGGTCCTGGTAATGGTATGGGGCCAAATACAAATGGTGCAACGGGCCTAGTCGGAGGGCCAGGAGGTAATAACAAATCACTTGGATCTCATCATGATTTAGGAAATTTAGTAGAATGCAAACAAGAACCAGACCATGACTTTTCCGATCTACAGCAGTGCGCTGCTGCATTGGAAAAAGACGCTGCAGCAAACGGAAATTTTCCCGGATTCCCTGATCTTATGGGTGATGATGCGAATGATGAAAGTGATACATTCAAAGACTTAATCTCAGATCTATCAGATTTTCATCCGGAGTTCTTAGATTTTGAGGAGAAGCCTTTAATTGATATCAAAACTGAAGATGGTATTAAGTCGGAGAACAACGCACAATCGTTAATTGATAGTCTTAATGTAAATGTTAAGTCAGAGAATGCAATGGCACAGTTCAATTCCCACTTTGGTGGTGGTGGTGGCGGTGGTGGTGGTGGTGGTGGTGATAATCAAGGCGGGATGAATAAGATGCGTAATCAATTTCAGAATGGTCCTAATGCTCCCATGACAGAACTCTCTCCAGCGGCACAAACTTTGAAACATATGGCCGAACAGCATCAACACAAAAACGCCATGGGAATGAATTTTCCGCGACCACCTATGCAACCACCACAAAATCAAGTGGTCAGCGGAAATCGATTCAACGATTTCGGACCATTTGCCAATGATTTTATGTCATCGAGTGGGAATGGACCAAATGGAGTACCACAGCAGCAAGTTCCACCTCAATTTCATAAAAGCTCTTCTCAACCTTTCGTCGATATTAAACAAGAACTCTTCTATTCCTCTCAAAATGATTTTGATCTCAAAAGATTACAGCAACAAGCACAACTGCAACAACAACAACAACAGCAGCAGCAACAACAACAGCAGCAGCAACAACAACAGCAACAACAACAGCAGCAGCAACAGCAACAACAACAGCAGCAACAACAACAACAACAGCAGCAACAACAGCAACAACAAAATTCAAATAACAGTTCAGGTATTCCAATCGGCGGTGGAGTAGGTGCTAAAATGGGTTCCGCCGGAGGTTTCAATAAGCCACAAAATCCTCAGTCACAATCTCAACAACAACAGCAGCAGCAAGCACAGCAACAAGCACAACAGCAATACTCACCGTATGGCTCATCAATGTCGAATAATAATAACGGCAGTCCTGGTCCTAATTTTATGCCATCAAGAGGTGGCCCTAATTCTAGTAATGCAAACGGTGTTCATGCTGGAAGTAATACAGCTGGACCAAATGTTGGCTCCCAGGTACCTCCACAAAATTCCGCCAATGCACAACGGCAGAATTCATCAGGAGGTCCAGGTGGTCCCGGAAATCAATCCACAACTACGCTACAAATGAAACAGACACAACAGCTGCATATCAGTCAACAGAGTGGTGCTCATGGAATCCAGGTATGTGTGATGAAGATATTTTTTACTTTTTCGCTTTTTTTTTTTTATGATCTTCGAATGGAATCGAAAGGAACATTTTATTTGTTAGACAATCTATAGATGGTGGCGTCCCAATATTTAAAAAAAAATTACGATAGATACCGCTCTTTTTTTTTCTAGTACACCTTTTTAATAACACATTGAGCTTTAGTGTTTTCAAAAATTGTCAACAGATGTCCCTTAGTTTTTAGCTCTTTATCTTTCCCTTGTTTCTTCTGTAGTTGGAAAATAAAAAATAAGGAAAACAGCTGCTTCCATTGTTTAAAGAAGGAAGAGCATCTTAAATAAGAATAACTCTAAAAAAAAAAAACAAAAACGAAATTTACTTTCTATTCATGCTACGAATTGATAGTGCTATTAACCACCGTTTAAGCTACTTTCCTTAGATAAGACAACAACAAAAATAATATTAATAATGGAAAAAACAAACAAACAAAAATTCATTGCAATTTACATTTATGGCCCGCCCCGTTTACACAACTCCTTTTTCATATTATGATAAGAATCTCTCTCGAATGCTCCATTAAAAAAGCTCCAGCAGGACATTATTTTCTATGCTAACAACGGTTGATGTAAAAAAAAAATCGAAATTTTCCGGAATCTATTCAAAACCTGAAATTGAACCGTATAAATGGGAAAAGCTTCTGGCGCGGCGGGCATCTCTTAGTAGCTCTGGGTGAATATATATTCAAGCTTTTAACATCTTCAATTACTTTACCTCCATAACCATAAGCTCTAAAATCATCCCCACTTTATCCACAATGGTTTACTCTATATCTTTCTCCCTCCTGCTCGTTTTATTTAGATTAAAATGAGGAGTCTATCCGACTTCAACTCCTTTCGTCCCTCGCCCCACCCACCTTCAACTCTCGCCAACAGTTCCGATATCCTTTCCGTGTCCGTAAACTTAAAAGCAGTTAACGTGCTTGACATAAAGTACTCATTTGCACAGAGGGAAAACGGGCTGTGCTCGCAACAAACCGAAGGAGGTGAATTATACTACACGAGAAAAATCTCTCTACATATATATAGCTAGCTAGCTGTCTCTTTCTGACAGATTTTGTCGACCAACTCTTATGTGGGATATAGCCATTGTGGGATATAACTAAGTCTATTCTATCCGAACGGCGTCGCATCGTCAGTCGTCTTGTTGCTTCAGTTCTGCTATCCTTTATGGGTAGTAGGTAGGACATCATGCCATTCACTTGCCTCTTGCCGTCATTGAGTGTCGTGGAAGCTTTCACCTTTCCTTAAAATTGACTTGCCAGCAATGATACGTTTCTGTGTCAGGCCTGCCTGGTCTTGATGCTGTTGTTGTTGTTGTTGTTATATATCGCGCCGCCATACCACCACCTGGTCGTGTCGCCCACTTTATAACACCTTTACAGCACCCGCATTACATATCTGGCCTAGCTTTTCACCTATCCATATCCTCTCACTTAATCGCCTTCGCCAGGAGGCCAGGATACCTTTGCTTCTTGTGTGAAAGGATTAATGATGTTCGTTTGTTTGTTTGTTTGTTTGTTTACTTGTTTCGATGTATGTGCGCCATTTTATTTTATTAAGCCAAGAATTTATGTTATTAATTCCGAACCTCCATAACATCCCACTAATACCACCCCCTCCCCCCTCTTGCTCATATCAACCCCCATCTACATAATGTGTGTGCGCACTCCTGTCACTTCTCCATCCTTCTTCTACAACCCTCGTCTTTGGTGGTAAGCAACTTCTCGGATCGGATTTTGTTTTGTTTTTCGACAGGAAATCTTTCCGATTTTTCTTCTCGCGTTCATTTGGGAAAAGTTTGCTGATTGCGGACGACTTTTAACTAGCGTTTGCCGATGTTGTGACATTTGTTGGGTCTGGCCCAATTATTGTTTTTTTTTTTTTTTATTGAATATTAATGATGATTGTAGTGGATTTACGCTTCTAGCAACACTTTTCGACGAGAGTTCAATACTTTGGTGGGCACATTAATATCTATGATCCGTCTCATGTTTTTCCTCCCTTCTCAACCAATTCCATTGCAAAAGTTTTTCTTTTTTATGAAATTCGTGGTTGATTCGATGACGAACTCCTTTGGTATATTTTTCGACTATGTTGTTAGTGGTGGGGGTGGTGGTAGTTTGAGTGGGGTGAGACTTTTTAATATCGTCCTAATCATGCCTTTGAATTTTAGATGAATTTAATGTTCGCTCTTTGCCTTTTGAGTATCTTTCGAGGGCTATGGCAACTCTAATTGGAGTTTAATTTAATTGGATTTTTATGATCTTAATCCTATTATTATTGCGCAAGTTTACTTATATACGTTGTGGTGTGTAAGAATAATAGTAGTGAGGTGCAGATGGTTTCAGAAATATTTTAGTCTTTTATCATTAGTTAAGGTAATTATTTTAACAGATGTTAATAAACTTACTAGATTTACTATTATTTCTAAAGAATTTCACTTTTGCTTAAGGGGTGTGCCTCAGGGCTCTATACTAAGCCCACTGTTTTTTTTTTTTTTTTGCATATTAATTATAATGCAGTTGATGCCGTTTATGATGTATAGATCAATTATGGAGGCAAATTGAGCGTATGTTAAAAATCATTTGCATACAAAGGCGTTGAGCGGAGCCGTTCTCATTTTGAGGTTAGCTCGATTTAAAAGGATCGAACCTAAAATTTATCCCTGAGTCATACCTGATTCAATACAGTACATAATGAGTATGTCACGATGAGCTTATTAATGAGCATGTCAACGAGTGTCATGATGAGTTCATAAATAAGAATCACAATCCGTTTAGTACGGGCTTGATTTCATATATTTTTTTCCGGATTGAAGCTCCGGTTTCAAATCAAACTCTGAGACGTTAAGACGTAAGGTTTTGTGTTCAGTAGGTATATGGGCGACAGTCTTCCCCCGAACCAACAAATGAAAAATTTAATTTAAAATCCGATAAATCACAAAAATCAATTAAAATTTTCCTAGTAGAAATGTCATCTGAAACGTTGATGATGACAAGGAAAAGTATTTATTGATTGCTGGTTTAGTACAGTGAGCCCTTCGATGATATTTAATGAATGCTAATCAGAAGGCTCATTGGGACTTAATTTTCTATATGTTTCTTTATGAATTGCAAACACCTTGATGCTTTTCAATCAAATTAGTATTGGTTTATATAATAACTATCCCTTGCGGGACAAGAGACAAGGTAAAACTTTAAGCAATTTCTAGCAGGGTATTCAATTGTCAACTTGCTAGTAGAAAAAGGCGATTTGGGTAATTGAATTATTTAAAAATTGTCAGTAGATTTTCAACTAAAAATTTTCGTTCTTTATATCTTGGGGTATAATTTCAAAGGACAACTTTCAAAGGAAAAGTTCAAATTTTTGGTAAAAATATAAAGCCCAGAATGTGTCAAAGACAATAGGAAAAAAAACTAATCAGAAGTTTACTAAAAAGAAAGTTGAAAAAAAAAATGCAAAGTTATTCAAAAACTAAAGCTAAACAAAAAAAAATATATCTTAGACCCGTAAGCGTTCAGTGTCATTAAGTTGAACCCAGAAAATTACTAATCAAACGCCTAAAAGGTGCTACCGTTCGCGTACGCTGAATCTCAGGTCGAAGTGTATTCCAAGCGTAAGTTACGTGGACAAACTAAGAACCTTCTAGTACTGAGTGGTTACAGGGAGGCAAAACTAGATTTAAGTGTCTTTCACTACACATAAAGTTGCTAAAATCAAACAGGTATGAAGGTACGTACGCCACCGCTTTGCGCAATAAATAAATGTCCAGGGAAGGGGAAGCAATCAATGATTTTATTCATAAATGGAGTAATGTTCAAATGTAAAATGAGATAATATCAGCGAGTTCGCCAGATTTATGCGTGTAGTAGTCAAAAAAATATTGGCGTACAACCACAGCCGTATAAGCACTCCGTACGCTTTGCTAGTGATCACCTTAACTTAGTCAATTTTAAGAATAAGAATAAACTTAAATTTTTACTCAATAAGCACAGAAAATTGAAGAACCTTCATGGTGAGAGGGTTCGAGATTGTATCTGTACTAGGGCAAAGTCACCGACTTCTTAGTGGGGTTCAATGAGAGGCCATTGATGACCGACCACTTGAGAATTCTTTCCAAATCCTCCTTCAACCTGCTAACGCAATCTTCCACTAAGCCGACGGGACGACTAATGGCCAGCCAGTTTCATTTAATTAAACCAAGGTTTAGTTTAAACGTAGTTTAAACCAAATCGGTTTTCACAGTGCATTCTTTTAGTACAGTTGTCAGTACTGGTTAAATTATGAACTAAATTAGTTATCGCCTCCATTGTGAAACAATTTTTCTATCAATTAATCTGTCAGTTGGAAGAAATAAACAATAAAAATAAAAAAATAAAAAATATGTTAGTAGTGATATTGAGTAATTTCAAATAATCCATCAGACAAAAGGGCTGTAAATTTTAGTAGAAGTGTAGTTGACCTATTGTTTTCCCTAGTGCATAAAAAAAGACTTATAATAGAGTGCAAGAAAACAACGAACAAGTATAGATTCGAAGACAAACTGACAAAGCTCCTTACTTAAACACGGACTATAGCATAAAAATCAACGTTGTCTCACTTATTCAAATGATTTGGCCGATTGCTAATTCTTCTCGGGTGTCGACAGAGCTTTAAATTTAACTCAAAAAAGACTTCTTCATCTCTAAAAATGTCTAAATCTGAATCTATGATAAAATTATTTTCTTCATACAAACAAACAATGCTACTGTAAAAATACTTTTATCTTGAATTTAAACCGAGGAATGGCACGGTTTAAACTCTAGTTTAAATCGGGGCTTAAAACAGACTGTGAAACCCATTCGTAGATTTTAAGCTAAATATTTGGTTTTAACTCAGACTGTGAAACTGGCCATAAGATATATGTTGGACATATACATATCAACTTTGCAGTGTAAGACAACAGTTAGTAGATCCTTGATGAACAAACTAAATATGAGAGGACTCAATATAGATCCCTGAGGCACACCATATGCCACACTAATTCTGGAGGAGACAAGATTAGTGACCTTAATCTGCTGGCAACGATTCAATAAGTTTAGAAATGGTCCACGGTGTCAAAGGATTTGGTGAAATCTAAAAGAACTAGGAACACTAGTGGTGGTTTCTATACAAGGTATTGGGGTCAAAGTAACCCTTTAACTTCTGACTGGTGATGTTTTAACATTGATTGTACACTGAGGGAAATTCAAATAGCCTCATGAGAATTTTTTCAAGAATGAGTTCTTAGCAGCCAATAACGGTACAGATTTTTGCATTTGTAATGAAATGAGTGAATGATGTGCATATAAGGGTTTGCCTGTAACCGGTTTGAATATAAATCACCAAAAGTAATTAATAAGTATACTTTAAATTTTAGGACAACTACGGGAAAAATTACAATAACACTGATAAAGGGATGATTGCCAACCGTGTTAAAAGCGTACCATTTTTCGTTGTGCAGTTTAAGAAAAAATGTGTGCTTCTAAAATTTGGACTGAATTAGAAAATTACCCGTAACAGCTCGACGTGTGAGGCAAATTTTAAATAGTGAACCGTTGCTTAAGTGGACACAAAAAGGTAGCTAAGCCAAAGTTAATGACGCTATTTTTTTTTAGATAATCGTTTGAGATTTTCCAAAGCCTCAGAATGTTTGTCCTCCTCTTCCTCCTCCTTCAGTCAAAATTTCAAAATTTTAACTAGATTTGCTTTTTTTTTTTAATTATTTCAAAAATATTTCATCCAACAATATAAAATAATTCCAGTGGCGTGCACAAAAAATTTATAGGATTTGGAAAAAAATTTATTATGAATTCATTAAAATCAATTCAAGTTCTAATTAATTTTTATTACTTTAAAATGCACTTCAAATACACACACCTGACCTATGTATGAATGTACCATGTAGCAACCAATGGAAACAACCTATGACCTCTGTTTTTTTTTTTTTTTTAATTATTTTTATATCAAAAACCCCTGAAGTAACAATCTGGTTCTCTCGAAATATATTGCAAATGTGATAAATATTCATATGGAATTCATATGTTCAAATTCTGAGAGTGGCAATGAATGACAAAAACCCAAAAACAAAAACAACAACAAATCCATAAATTCGCAAACAATTAACGAAACCTTTTTGAAGTTAATGTGATTGCCATCACACAGGTTCGCCATACACACTCGAAAACAAATCATAGTCCGGCAGCACATAATCACTGAAATTCCCTATAAAGTTGCATTTACAAATATTGATAGGCATTTTGGGGGCGGCATAAATGGCCGCAAATGTAAATTTAGGGGTTGCTCTTCTTGGATGATGCGATGGCAAATGTGCTGTGGTCGAAATAGACAACCCTACCCCCCCCCCCCCCCCCCCCGTACCGTACCACCATCAAAACACACATAACCTAACTATATAAATGGATTCAGGATTCAGGACTATAGGCAATCATCAAAATGCACAGAATACATATCTATTTACGTATATGTATGTATATAACTGCTAGCCTACATATGTATGTATGTAGATAGAATAATATGTGTATAAAGTTTGATAGGATTCAAATCATTCGATAATTTCGCTGCTTACGTAAACATGGGCGAAAGTTTGATTAAAGCCTCGGCATTCACTTTCCATATTGGATTAAAAACTTTCTCAATTTAGATACGTACGTACGGCCGCCCCATCCGTATTCCTTGTAGATAATCTCAGTGATAGAATCTATATGTAGGTACACGTTCTCAATTCATCCTTCAAGGATGATGTGTAAGATGTTTCGGGTCCTGGTACCTGCCTAACACTATATAACCCAATGAAAATCTTAAATATTGCGCCTACGCTCGGCTACCATGATGAAAATATGTCCATAGAGAAATTATCAGGTAAAACCTAATCAGCTCCATGCATGTCCTCAATTCGGAAGGGTTTGGAATTATAAGGTGAGCTGGAACTTCGTAGGTATAGCTGCGGGGACAAACTACGAATTATATTGCGGTGGTGTAAACTGACTCAATTCCGTCATAGGCGGATAACCTGCCGAACCTTATGCGAGTTGGAAACGACGTACACACAGGTGGTAGGTAGGTAGGTATCTATGCATATCTACATGTGCGGAAAATTAAAATAAAAAAGTGAGAAAATAAGCGCAAGAAAAGTTGAAACCCGAGACTTTTTACGAATGCATTTGCATAATTAAAAGTATCGATTCATGGCATGATATTCGTGCATGTTCCACATTTTAGGTGAATTGTGGATATTTAAGTAGGCACATTGTTTGAATGTATGTATGTCTGTCTGTCTGTCAGTCAGTTATTCTATGTGGACATACATATATGTTTTGCTTTCCTTTATACATTACTCGTCTCTCTTTCTTGATATGGTGGAAAACTATTTTCATGAATAGTAAAAATCTAGAACTTCTAACCGCTGTCATTGTACTGAAAAATTCAAAAGGGAGATATTAATGCAAAGCGAAAAAAAAACAGAAATAAACAAACAAATGAATAAAAAAGCGTAAGGAGTAGGTAGGTAGAGGTGGAATTATAGGTGTGTGTGTGTGTGCATTAAGCCTTAAGAGAAAAGGAGACCACAAAATTGAAATGCATATTTTACATATACTCCACCCCCACTCAGAACTCATTTTCTAGCTCGTTTTTAATGCTAAATAGTATAAGAAATTGCGCGAATTTTTTTACTTTTAAGTACAAAATATGAACGGAAAAATTGACGATATTTTTTTTTTAATCACATTTGCAACGTTATCTGATCGTCTTAAACGCATTACAGGTAACTGTTACAAATCTTTTATTTAAATGTAACACACTGGATTTAGTTAAACAGAAAGAGGAAAAAAGACCTCTTCGCATCGTTCGGTATAAGTAGATAAATGGATTGTTACTGTGCGCAAAAGGTCATCTTGCATTCAATGTTGATAACTAAAAATGGTTTTCAAATAAGTTTCGAGAGGTAAAAAAAAAAATCTTTTCAATTAGACAAAGAAGTTATAATTGTAAATGATTAATGAAATCTTTATTGTGCTCAACCCCACCATAATTGTAGAATATTAACGAAAAGTTTGTTCATAGGTGTCGAAATGACCCCTCTTGGTCAACCTAGAGTTAAAAACTTCAAATAATTGTGTAGGTTATTTATTATTTGTGGGGGATGCGTGCAGAGTTCCCAACTCTCATCTAGTCACCGCGACCTATAAGATCTTTTGTGACATTACCCCTAAATGCCCGAGGGCGCTTATTTCAACCTTATAGTCTTTTTAGGGTTCCGTAACCAAATGATGCCAACTGGACCCTAGTACAAAACCTCCGCTGTCCGTCCGTCCGTCTGTCTGTCTGTTACCGTCTGTCTGTATCTCATGACCCGTAATACGTAGACAGTTGAAATTTTCACAGAGTGTGTATTTCTATTGCCGCTATAACAACAAATAATGAAAATAATAAAATAATAATAAAATAAAAAGTATATAGTGTTAAATCTTGTACGATGGTACGGAACTCTTCGTGTGCGACTCACACTTGGTCGATTTTGTAAAGCCTTTGACGTCACACAGGACATGCTCAGCTGTTACCTAGCCTTCCATATAGAGGCGACAGCTTTTATAATCGACTTTAACCCTCTTTTTAAGATGATATTTAAGCGGGCCGTGCCCACTAAATAAGCCCTTTATGAGCCTTAACTCCTTTCTGCTGAGTGTGACGAATGCTTTTGTCCTCTGTTGCGAATACTTTACAAACTTCTTCGCTTGTGTCAGATTCGGGTTATTTTCCCAGTGTGCCTTTTTATTTCTGTCCACCCAAAGCCTGATCTGAGCTTAGAGGTGACTTTTTGGGTGTCTAAAGACGGGCTCAGGGCTAATAAAAAGAGATCTGGCTCCTTCCTTTGCAAGGCCCTTAATGCCTTCATGTCCTGGTAGCCAAATCAGTGTCACCTTGTGATTATGTAGGTTAATTTTACATAAATGGTAGGGTAACAATGCATATCCCTAGAAAGATAACAATGATATATAACTTTGATTAAATAAATAAATAAATTGATTGAAATAAATGTATTGTTTATATAAAAAGTCTCCGCGGTTTTTTGGTACAATTTTGGGAAAAAAAAATTGTTATTGAAAATCAGTTTTACTCAATTACATGTTCACCATTATTATCTATGACCTTTTGCCATTTTTCGGGTAGCTTCATAATTCTATCAGTGTAGAAATTCTGTGGTTTATCGTGGAAAAACTTGGTCAAGTGACTTTCAGCGGCACGTCGGTCCGGCAATTTTTTACCAACCAGAGAGTTTTGCAGAGAACGAAACAAATGGTAGTCAGACGGTGCAAGGTCCGGGCTGTACGGTGGGTGCATCAAAACTTCCCAACCAAGTTCTGTCAATTTGTTCCGAGTCATCAAAAATGTGTGTGGCCGCGCATTGTCATGATGGAAAACAACTCCCTTTCTGTTGGCCAATTCTGGTCGCTCTCTCTGAATTGCTTCGTTCAAACGGTCGAGTTGTTCACAGTATAAGACCGAATTGATGGTTACGCCAGACTTCAGCAGCTCATAATGGACAATTCGCTTCCAATCCCACCGAACAACACTCAACATAACCTTCTTTGCGTTAATCCAGGCTTTGAAGTCGTTTGTGGAGGGTCACCAGCCTTTGACCATGATCGCTTGCGTTTGATATTCTCGTATTTCACCCATTTTTCATCGCCTGTGATGATTCGCTTCAAAAATGGTTCGAGTTCGTTGCGTCTCAGCAGCGTTTCACAGATGGTAATTCGATTAATCAAATTTCTTTGCGTTAATTCATGTGGCACCCAAACTTCGGGCTTCTTTTCGTAGCATGCTTTTTCAAATGATTCCAAACTGTCATGTGGTTGATGTTTAGTGCCTCCGCTATTTCCTGACAGGTTGCGTGCCGGTCTTGCTCCACCATTTCCAAAATTTCATTGGCTTTTTCAGTGACTGGCCGACCAGAGCGCGAGGTGCATCTTTGACATCGAAATTTCCGGAACGGAATCGCGCAAACCACTCCTGGGTCCTTCGTTCACTCACGGCATTCTCACCATATACTTCACAAATTTTTCGGCATGTTTTTGCAGCGTTTTTACCTTTTTTAATAAAAAAGCACCACATAGTGTATTTCTTCAGAAATTTCACTCATTGACAAATCGATATAATTTTTTTATACGAGCAACGAATTAGAAAACTATCTTCACAAAAATGTTACTTTAAATGTCACCTTTTAAGCACATGTCCGTTTGACACAATGGGGTGAGTGTTGCCCGATATATAGGCATCAACACCATCTAGTGACAAAAAACCGCGGAGATTTTTTATATAACCCTATATATGGCACATACGTAGATAACGGAACATGTCAACAAGGACAGTTTTGTAATTTTTGAAGGGGCTATATTTTTAAGAGTATTGACCCAACTATGCCATAGTTTCGGCATTTTTAAAACTGGTTCGTTCTTCTGTTCGCACATAACTATGGATACTTATTAGTGCAAATTACAACTAAGTGTCAATGTTGCAAATATGTGTCAATGGTGTGTAAATGTTTTTTTTTCTTCTTCTTTTTATCTCAACTAAACAGCGCCAGGGCTGCAAATAATTAATTGATAATGCTCCTTAATTGGGCTTTAATTTTTTTTTCATCTACGAGTATATACGGGGTATAAATCATGAAGGGAGGAGGTCAAATGCGATCTTATTGAGGTGCAGAGGGGAGTAAGAAATTTCTACCATCTTATACAAAATTGCCTATATTTTTTTAAATCCAGAGAATGTACGGTCTTTTTATAAACGAAAAATTGACACTGCCTCCCTTCCCATAATCTATAAAATTTTTTTTGTAATTCTATCTCAGTTTTCTATTTCAGTTTACTACTCAAAACTACTAAAAACCATAGAGTTTGCAAAACTACAGACATAATGAAAAATTCTAAGAAAAAAATGTTCACATCATATCTCTTTTCACATTGCACCACCAGCCAAAATATCTAAGAAAAATTCAAAAATGGTCCAAGATACGTCACCGCAGCAAAACATGCCCAAGTAGCATTGGAGGTTGAATTTCCTATCTTTGAGGGCCGATCGACCTATTTTGGTTAGAATTACGTAAATTAGACTTAAGAATTTAACCTCAAAGGCCACTCTCCTTTAAGCTTAATTAGGTAGGAAATTTTACTTAATAATTCCTTAAATTGGGTCCTCAAAGTAATCTTGACTTTGTAGTTAATTATTAGGGAAAAATTACGTAATAATTAGGAGAAATAAGGAAATAAATAAGGAAAATTTCCTAAATCTGAGGCAAATTGCCCTACTTTTTACCTAAAATTTTACTTAACCTTGAGGTCAACTTTAAGGAAATGTATGGACTTTGTAGTTAGATCTATTCCCAAGTTCAAGGAAAGATAACGTAAATATTCCCTAAATAATTCCCTATTCGATTGTGTTCGCCCTTAAAGTCCGAATTCTCAAAAAAAGTTAACCTCAAGGTAAATTCTACTAAATGGCCACGTTTGGCAAAATCCTTAATAGTTGAAATTACGTAATAATACAACCAAAAATTAAAGTTCATTTACTCTTGTTCAATTCTTTCAATTGTCAAATCTCTTTTACCTATTTAAGGCGAAATTCCATAATTTAAGGCAAAATGCCTTATTTTAAGTTGAAATTTATTTATAGAAAAAAATTATCATAACCTTTGAACACAAAATTACCTAAATAAGGATTTTTGCCCTCAAAGTCGAAAAATTTGGTTATTTCGTCTTGCCATCCAGGAAATTCGTCGTATAAGCAAAAATTGTAAGTCAAACTAACTTTTAGGTCGAGCAATGTAAAGTGCGCCATATTTATTTAAATATGGCTGCCATATATTAAAGGAACGAATAGAAAAATTGCATAATACCTTAATTTAAATTTTCCCATAGTTACTACAAAAAAAAAGAACCATATAAATGAATTTTTCTTAACTTCAGAACGATTAAAGCATATTTAAATTAATTTCAATGCTCTAAATCGGAAACCAAAGAATAATTTAAAAAATATTTTTAAAGCGCGTTCTTGTTTTTCGATAAATTATTTCCATATTTATCAATAAAATTTTTTTCGTTTTATAAATTGATCGCTTAGAAGCTGCGAGAATTAATTTTGAATAACGCCATAATTTATATATACTTTTTAACAAAGCAATACTTTCAGTTTGGAGTTATGTGCCTTGTTCATAATATTTACATTACCTGCTATGGCAAATATACACATACAATTCTTATAAAATGTAGTTCCTTCTATATTAACACGCACACCTTAACATGAGTTAAACTAGGTAGAAAATTGGTCGAGATGAAGGAAAATTTAAATTTAAATTTACCAAATCAAGGAAATGAGTCCTGTGCCCTATAGGAAAATATTTCCTAATTTGCATAATATTTACGTCGATACGACGTCCTCTCATTCTCCACTTACGTAAATCGAACGTAAATATTAGGTAATCTTAACTTAACCGCAAGTAGTCGCCGCCCTAATTTACGTTGAATAGACGTAAATTCGACCTGAAAAATAGGGGAATGTTACTTGGGTGAGAGCAAATATTGTGCAACATATAGTCCGAAATTTTTTTTTATACTGCGAAGAAGATTTCTCGTGTAACAGACTGAAATTTATTGAAAATAATTTCAATAAATTTACAAAATGCATTTAAGTGCAAAAAAATTATTGAACTTTTCGACCCAGAGCGGCAGCGATCAGAGAGGTCTCATCAGTATGGTTATCTCTGATTGCCTACCATAGAAGTTCAATGATGGAGGTCACACCAATTGCCCATATAAATACTTTTTATAAAAACCAAGTGTGAGTTATATGGTGGCAAGATTTGTTATTGTGCTTTTCAAATTGGGTGATTGTTCCCCTTTTTTTATTCCCCCCCCCGTTTTTCCGTTCCTTCCTCGAAAAATTCACACTTCTTTTGGTTGTTAGCTCTGGAACCAAAATGTTGCAGAATTGAAGTAATCGGACACAATATGTTGGTGGATATAGCGATGTATACACCTTTAGTAGTATCCAATATATATGTAGATGATAGGACCTCACTAAAATATCTTCTTGTATTCGAAGATGTTCAACTGGGGTAAGGAGTGTAGCTTTCAATCCGATATGCAGGTTTTTGTGTCCTTGCGACTATGAACGTTCTTGACGGATTTGGTGTCCTAAATATCTAGACCAGAAGTGCAGTCTAGGTTGCTACTTATGAATGCACTAGGGTGCTCCAGTGCGCTTCTTGAATTAGAAGTCGACGACTCTCGGAAAGCCAACGTGTCGAAATGCGCTGTAATAGTCATAAAAGCAAACAAGGATGCCTTGAGGTATGTCTCATAAAACGTCTCGACAGAGACGCCTCACGTCAATGGCAAACCTATAATTCGGATGGAGATTGCTGGAAACAAAACAAATGAATCAATGGTCCCTATGCCCATATGGTCGCACCTCTTTACCTATGGATCTATTGATAGGCGTAGGTATGAGGATGATCAACTCGTAGTTCTGAGGTAGAGACAAGAAACATCTGATTATTCCTATGTTCTGCAATCGTGGGGGTTACAGTATGGAGCAAAATCGCTTCCACTTTACTGGTGTCTTACAGGATCTATATCTGCAAAAGAAAAGTAATATGTTTCCGCCTATCGGCGAACATAAACATTAAACGCTGCATCAGTCTTCAAATTAAACAATGATGTTGAATTCCAAAAAGGGATCTTCGATTTCTTTATTGTAGGTACTACTCTTCAAAGTTCTCCTTTTTTTGTAGCCTCTCTTCGAAAGGACAAACATTTAAAAAAAATCCTTACAGATATTTTACAAAAAAAAATCTTTTTAAATCTCCTCTAACTAGATAGCTTCAATTCTGACAATAGACTGATTCTCTTGTTTACAAAAATATTTTTTTTTTCAAAAACCGCCGCTTTCAAGGCTCACCGAAGTATTAATAGTTAGACATTTCGACGGATAAAATTGCATGTTGTTTAGTCACGTGTTCAGAGAGGTGGTTACAGGATATTGACGCGTTGCCACACACCCTTAACTTTTTTCGCTTTCCCTGTCACGCCCTTCGGGAGATGGGGGTTGGTCACCATAGACTTTTTTATTTAGAATCATATTTGAATTTTTAAATTTTATAAACATTTTACCACTTTCTATCCGCACGCGTAGTAAATAGGCCAACCCTCAAAATTACAGCCTGAAACAATTTAAATGCGATCTTATGCATTTTTTGCTGCTTATTGGATTGGACTCTAAAAGTCTAAAATTATTTGCACTTCTACCCAAAACGCAACCTCATTTGTATTTTTTCGTGCATCTAACTAAATCTAGTGAAATGTTTAGAAAAGATCATCCAAATAATATAATTGAATCTTCATTTTTATTGTCGTGAAGTTACTAAATGATTTTCAAAAGGCGTTTTCCAACATCCCCTCTATTAAATACTGTTTTCAATAAAAAGAAGTTTTCCTTAAGAGGAGTCAGTACTCAGCAAAAGTTTCAATTTAGATACTAGTGAACCTGTAGGTAATAAAATTTGCTATACTTAGGTTTGTGTCCTAAAAGTGATAAATTTCATATAAAAGTAGCCTAGACCTAGACCACAGAGCACATTAGAGACATCTACCGCAAAAGACGGAAACCCAACATCCGACAAAACCATACAATTTAAGACGAAAAATGAAAATTTGCAGTTCACATAAATTGAAAACTTTTAACGAGAATTAACTGTCCTAAATTTTTTTTGTCCATAATTGTTAAATATGCTTTTTTGCTTTGTATTTAAATAACTTTCAAATAAATATTGCAATTTCTAGCCGGTGAAATGTCGGGAGAAAAAACAAGTACTATTAGAGTCAAATAATTATAAAAAGCGCTACTAGAAATGAAAAAACTGGACGTTATTTGCTATATCTAGGCCTTATCTTTCTAAAACAGTCACAATTTGAAGAAATGAGAATACCTTCTAACAGGAATTTGATTTAAAAGACTTCAATTTTTACCATTTTTTACAAGTTTCCGAGATAATAGCTCCATTCCAATACACTTTTTTTAATTTGTGCCGACGTTATTGTACTAGACTTCGTCATTACCTTTAATTTAAGATATAAATCATTATTCTGCTACAAATAGTTTGCTAGAAATTTGCATTGAAAAATGTATGAAACTTGCAAATATTGGTACTGACTCCTCTTAAGAGTTCCAACTTAATTTTGAAATTTTTACATCATAACTTACTTATACAAAAAAACAAAACCCTCATCTCAAAATATACAGAGCCGTTTCTTATTTTTGTTTCGACATTTGTCGTGGAAATTGTGTTTTCGAATTTCGAACAGAAGCTTAGGCAATGAAATAACATTAAAAACCTTCCGAGTCATTAAAAGCAACATCACACCTCAAGCTATTCAAAATTTCGAAGAAAGTAATAATTGCGATAAAATTCGAACTTAAATTTCGAAAATATTCGAAACCAAATCGTTGTATAACTGAAAAATCTACAAACAATAACTACTTATTTCATCAACATGGCTTTTTGTTAAAGAAAGCTCTGAGTATAAAAACCTAATGGAGTCAAGGTTATATTTTCACACTCCCTGCTCTCCTACACCACCGTATAGGTATATCACAAAATTTCGAAAAATACAGTTTTCTTGCAACCAAAATTCTTCTTCTTTCAAACATAGTCAGTGTAATTTGGGAAACAAATTTTCGAAATTTAAGGATGATTAATATTATTTTCGAATTTCGAATAAAATTAATCTAATCTGATCTGGTCTGTGAAGTTTACAGTTATTCTCTTCCATAACAAAACATTTTTACATAGAACGGAAACCAGCTCTAGTTCCCTCTCTTTACCCCATTCGAGCAATGGTTCTAAACTATTCTAAAATTGTATCAGTAACTCGCCATCGTTATCTTGACTCAGAGATTTTTTCACTTCTTTCTTCCTTCTTCAACACCATTTCATAACAGGTCAACATTTCTCTCAAACAAACAAACAAATATCGATTTGCCGCTGAAATCTTCTTTTCAATCTCAAATGAAATTTCAGTTTTGATCGTTAAATTCTAGAGCACTTAAAATCTAATTTTCTGGTCAGCATTTAAAAACGATTCTCTATCAGTATACAGAGATGCGCAGAACTACTCACTCTCTTCCTCCTTCCTTGGGGAACACTGTTACAGCGACAAACTGTGCTGTTTATGTTCTTCACTTAATTAGCGATCATTCATCGTCAAGATCATCATCACTCGAGCTAGCCAAAAAAAAAACATTGCTCGATATACGAAACATCCATAGACACATCCACACTAGTTTCGACTTCAGCATCTTCTCAACAGAATGCTTCCTTCGCAATAATTTTTGTTGTCCACAGAGTTTAAAATTTTATTCTACCGTATCCACCATCACCATTGGGATGGAAATTCTGACGATCGACGCGACGTGTCGGCGGCGGTAGTTCTATTTTTAATCGTTATCACTATCAGACTTAAGTCAGTTGATGGCTTGATGAGTGGATTGTAGAGATGCGTGCGCACGAATATCATAGCGCATCCTCTGAGAACTGCTATCACATTTTGTCATCGCTTCATAAAGACCCAACAGAATAGTGATCTTTTCTACATCCAAACGATCGTCCATCCGTCCATCATCCATTAGTAGATTAGACATTTACATCCGCCAATTCGTCGCTTGCCGCCACCACCTTCGGACCTAATAATGTTGAGCTCTCGTTTTCGACGACCGCCTGCCACTCACTGGGGGGACACTAGACTAGGACTGGGTTGGACAGTTCGTCGGACTGGGAGAATTAAATCTGTCATTGCGGTGTCATCGTTAACTAAATCGTAAATCACTTTTGGCTTGATTGCCTCACTTTATATAGGGTTTGGTGGAGGCTTATTAATCTCCGATTTGTCGTGATTTTGGCACACACTTCGTGACCATTAACCAGAACCAGTTTCTTGCCAGATTGCTTAGTTTCGATCGTTCGTCCGAAAATTATTATAGTTCTCGATTGGTTCCCCGTCGCCGCCGTTGTATTTATCATTTTCTAGGAGACTTATGAAAATTTTACTGTGCGGCGTGTATTGTATTTGTTCGTCATTCATGCGCGATTTTATTAAATAGCGATTCGGTGTAAATGTCCGACCGACCGACGTCACCTGATTCTATTTAAGAGTTTGCGCACGCGGCTAATGTTTGTTGATAATAAAGTTTCAGATTCCATCCTATATAGTAGGCATGCAGAGGGCGCTAGTGCGACGGTGAAACGTTAGGTTTCTCTATATTGAAATCTCAAGGAAAATTTTCGTCATTTCGCGAAATATATCTAAAAGTAAAAGATTTTCCGTACTAATTTTGGTTTAGGAGGTATTCATTCTACCGATGCCGGTAGTGGAAGAATTTAAATTTATGCAAATTGTTTGTTTACATTATTTTCAGTATGATAAACTGGAAATATTTTGGGTTATAATTAGAAAATATTTTCGAATCAGGGAAATATGGTGTGTGTGTGTGTGTGTGTGTGTGTGTGTGTGTGTGTGTGTGTGTGTGTGTGTGTGTGTGCAAAAAGATGGCTACACGAACAAACAAAATTTTGAAATTATTATTACGCAAAATATGTGAATATCAATTGAGATATTTTCGAGTTCACCACCTAAATATGGGGGGGGGGGATGAAATGGAATTTTTTTCTTAAATTTCAATATTCGATGAAATAGTCGAAAATGGAGTCGGCTCTACGTTTGAACAGCAATCTTGAAAACTTTTGACAAAGTCAGACGTATAAGGACTGATCTAGAAGAGAACAGACATCGGTATAATAACGCTGTTGCAATGACCTCTCATTCTCGCATACATACATAGATCGTGGGCTGATCCTACCTGAGCTATCAATTAAAAATAGAATTGATAAATGGCGAACTAATGGTGATGGAAAAGTGAAATCCATCCACAAATGTTTATGAATTTAACAAATTTTTTTAATATCAATGTTCGTCTATATTCAAATCAATTTTGATTGGGGGGGGAGGGGGGGTGTTAGTGGATAGCTCTCAGTGGGACAGGAGAGAAGCTCTCAGAGGATCTATAGGCAACTGAAAAGTGTACCATTAGAAACATGGATAGATTTAAGATCCCAATTTTCGTTATTGATTTTAATCGATAGCTTAGGTTAGGTGAGCGTGGTAGCCATTACCCAAACCACTCCGATCAACTTCACTTAGATCATTTGTGCTCCATTATGATATCACCTTTTTTGGGGACCCTATATCTGGAAAGTTGTACCCCCTAAGCGCTGAAACCAGCCACAGAAATTAATGAACCTTACCAGGTCCCCCAACACTATGTTTGCTATCTCCCTCAATTCGCCGAAGAAGTAGCTGCCGAGCGCATTCCTCCTATTCTTGGCAAGGTTAGGTCATTCACACGGCCGCTGTTGAACGCTCTCAACCTCTTCCTCGTTCATACAGCTTCTGCAGAAGTCATTGTATGAAACTTGCATGCGCTGTGCATATTTACCATAGAGTCAGTGAACCGTAATAACTGCGATAAGATTACGTACATATTTATGGCTCCTCCTCGGCATAGATTCAGTCCTCCTAGGACAAAACTCGGGCCACAGCTGTCCTGAAATCGCGCATGTGTTCAATTCTCCGATTTACGAGATCTACAGGTTCTTAAGCTAGGCAATTAGTCATAGCAGAGACCTTTCTGGCCAGAGCATCAGCTGCCTCGTTTCCAGTTTTGTCACTGTAACCAGGCACCCAGCAGAGAATCACCCTGTGGTTAGAACCCAGTGTTCCGAGCTCACAGCGAGATCGTTGCACAAGGCGCGATCTAATGGTGTTCGAGCTCAGGGCCTTGATTACAGCTTGGCTGTCAATACAAATCCTGATAACTCGATCACTGGGTATACAACATAAGTTGTTGCCAGTATCCTTGCTACTTTGGTAATAATCAAAAACTTCGGCTGGAATACACTACAGTAGTCTTGTAGGCGGTACGATTCCTGCATTAGAGGGAAAGATGAGCACATCACGCCTCCTGCTCCCACATCCATTTTCGAACCATCTGTGAAGACACATACGAGTATATAGAGTCTCTTATCACGCGATTATCATCCCATTCCTCTCTGCTAGGAATGCTAGTTGAGAATGTCTTCTCAATGTCTAGTCTAGGGACGTCTTCTCAATGTCTAGTCTAGGGACGATATAAACAAACCGTGGCTCCCCGTAGGTATACAGTCCCCAGGACATATGTATGTCATGTCAATTTTGTTCCTGATATTGTCATTAGTACAGATTCTTATTCTATACAAAATTAGGCCCTGTTAAATAAAGTTGCCCTAAATTCTGTAAATTCGTACGCACGCGTTGCCCAAAATTCTCATCATAAAATCATTTAAACTGATTTGCTTTGCTTAGTTATCTAACAACTTACAATTTTCATCACAATTACATCCAAAGACTTAGTTTTCGAAATTTTTGTATTATCTGCCTGAAGCGATAATATATTTTTGCTAACCTTCGACAGATTTAGTTCGGATATTCTCGACTTTTTTATTTTAAATAGTCCAATTGGCATTTGTCAAGCGCACTCTGATTACCATGATTGAATCCCACTTTGACACGACCCTGAAATTTTTCCTTCCACCTAGTTTCCTTTTGACTTTCATTGGTGTATTCTACTACTTCGCAGGATAGCACGCTTGAGATTTTTCGTTCCGCCTGCCGTGAAACAAAATAAAATCATGTCTGTAAGGTTTAAATCGTCGATTGCTTTTCTTTAGATTTAGAATTAAACAGTTTTCTTCTTTTTTTTTTTCTTGGTACCGATACACCGATATAAATCTGAGATTTGGTCCTTTTGGAAACGTCCTCACCTCGAACTGCTTGGAAAGAAAAAAATGCACAATTGTTGCAGCTTTCCCTTTTACCATTATCGTAATTGACAATATGCCTACAAACTCCTATTTCGGTCCTGGTTATGTAATCTAACGAATATGTAGGAGATGATAACATCAAAATACATAAAAGGAGAAAATTAAAAGAGCTTTAGGCTATAGAGCCATTTAGAATACGTTTTTATACTACCCATAAAATGGAATAATTTCCTCCTGTTAAAGTTTAAATATCAGCTGCCCTCCTCCAATACACCCCCCCCCCCCCACCACAGACCTCCACCCACCTCCACCCCACCATCACACAACCTATTTAATCTTACAGAAATTTAACACCATTACCAAACAACAAACAAATAGTGCGAGCACGCAACACACACTCATTCTCCTACGTACATACGTACATATGTATATCTTCCGCATTCCAAAACGCCCAATAGCCCAAGTAATTTAATGAATTAATCAAAAGAAAAGGCTCATAACGTCTTGATTGCCACCGAGCTTTGCACTAAATCCAGCCAACTTAAGAGTAAGTAAACCAGTGGTGTAGTGCAACAACAATAAAAGATGTGCCCCAATGTTACTTAACAAAACGGCGAACGACTCTGCCATCACCCTTGAGATTTATGTACATAACACCCACCCACCTCGTCCTTAAAAAAGTTTCCAAATAAACGATATACCTCTGGGTAGTTAGAGTATTTGGGTAAAGGGTGTGAGAAGGAAGGGGCAGGTGAGGGAGGTAGAAAGGAATCGAAAGCTTTGCACTTCAATAATTAAAGTTGATGTGATCAGTGTGGAGGAAGAAGAAGAGCTTTCAGTTTAATATATGACAAAATAACTTTAAAAAGTTGAAGTCGAAGGCGAAAAGTTCGGTTAACGACACGACACAAAACTCCGACATTCCACCCGGAAAGGGATCGTAAAAGCGAGAAATTGTGATCTGAAATTCTCGTTAAAGTTGGAAATTTGCTTTGAACGCTTTATGCGCCACATGAAAGCTGAGGTCTGCAACAGCAATATCCCTTCCTTCCCATATATCCATATTTATCCTGTGGATTTTTTTTTTTTTCTGAAGATTTTTGCATAAACGAACCCGAAATTAGATTTGATACTTCATAGGGAATGCGACGAAAGCTTTCTCTCTGTCTTTCTCACTCTCTATCCATCTCTCTCTCTCTCTCTCTCTCTCTCTCTCTATAGATGCATACAAAAAGTGCTCGGTCGGTTCATATAATCTACAACTGAATGGAATTGAAATTGTTATCGTGAATAAAATTTCCGTAATAAAACAAAAACTTTGTGATAATATTCCTGAGTGAAAGGTTCCTGAATCTCCAGGAATATAATAGGCATTCCAGGTGGTGGAGAGCGGCCCCCTCTTTGAACTTTTACAGTGGAATAAGCAATGCGATTTCGGTTGGACAGAGAAAGGTGTCTCGACTTTCAAGAAACCGACACGGAACACTTACTTTTTGGAGATTTATATCAATGAATAAAGCCGAAATTGCGTGGAGGGGGATTGGAGGTGGGGTGGGGGTTATACACCCACCCAACCAGCATACATATTATTACATCGGTAAACAGTAATCTGTGTACGTTTGCAAGAAAAATTGGTGGAAATCCATTATTATCGACGGATGAGAATCAATGGAGCCACGAAGAAAACTTGCAGGACTGAAGTTGTGTTGAACTACCCCCCGTGCACTGGGTCTTATCCAGAATGAAACTTTTAAGAAGGATAAAGAAGATTTCATTCGTTTTTGGAATAATATTTTTTAGCTAGAATGAAACTTTTCCAAGTTTTCTTCGTTTTATTTTTGACATTGCGTGAATATATGTAAGTAGGTGTATGGATCCTTTGTAGAGCAAAAAATGCAAGAAAATGAAAAATTTCTTATCAGCAGAATAAAGCCATTTTTATGTGCATATGTAGGTACATGTGATATTTGCTCAAGGAAATAAAATTCTTCGATCTTTCTTCTTCCTTCCATTGAAAATTTTGTTTGAATGATGAACTGGATTGAAAAATCCTCATGTGTCTAGATTCTCGAACATTGTTGCTGCAATCGGAAAAACAAAAATTCTAAGAAAAGAGGAAGAAAAATAGATAAAATTGGCCGTAAAAGGACTTTAGGTAATTTCTAAAAACAAGATTTCCAACCGAAATTGTAATATTATCAAAAACGAGAATGGAGAACTTATTGCAAACATCCAGGGTATTCACTCCTCCAAGAGTAAGCCTTCTTCTTTTTAAACATTTTAAACAGCAGTATTTCTACAAACATCTTGCTTAGGATTTAAAGACACTACAAATAGCTGGTCGAAAGAATTAAATATTATCTAAAAATGAAAAATCTATTTCAGAATCGTCATTTTTTCTTAAGGCTATAGTTAACAGTTGAAGTGCCACAAGGTTCGATTTTGAGACCACTGTTAATTTGAATGATTTTCATTTAAGTAATTTTTGCACAATCTTCTGTCATCCTCTTTGTAAGATCTTTTCTGTTCATCATTCTGGTTTAAGTACCCAAAAGATTTCTACAATATTAAAACATCTAACGATTTATGTAAGTACCACCAGGTAAAGCACAACATATATGTGTGATGCTTACAAAAATAAAGTTAAGTGTATTTAATGTAACTATAGAGGTATGTATGCACCTGCATAGGTCATAGACACACATCACACATACTGTCGTTCGTATGTATAGGCTCCCTTCGTCGTAAAAATTCCTGTCAAAGGTAACGAGCAAAACAAATTTTTGTTGTTTTTCGGAAAGAGCGCCCAGGCGGCAGGTAACGTGACGTGAGTTGAATATTCGGAAGCTTTCGTGCAATTTATCCGTTTGACAGCAGCTTTATTGTTCCTGACTAGTTCACCAGTCGAAATTTAATTGCCACTGTAAACAAAACAATTTTTTTTTTCGGGATAGTTATGTTCCCCTTGTTCCTGTGTTTTTTTTCCTCATGTTTTTTTTTTGTTGTTTTTTTTTTGAACGATGAGGAAAGTAGCTGTGATATAGAAGAAGCAAATTTAGCAATGGACACAACGCGCGAACACATCCCGCCTCTGTTCGACGCGACGAAGAGAAAGTTTTTAGTTTAAAATTTTTATTTGCTGTCGTGAATCTTTTTTTTTTTTTTTGCGGGTCATGGCGGTTAATATTTGAAAAGGGTGGGTTCCCGGAAGTCATTTTTAAAATTCATTAGATGAATTCAATTGGACTCTGTTGGGTTTTTTTTGTTTTTTGTTTTTGGATTACCCTTCATGAATCCTCCTCATCTGTTGACTTGTCGCTAATCGTTAAAATAGATTGAGTAGAGTCGAAAGTGACTTTAAACGCGATATTATACATTTTTTAAGGGTGGGAAGGAGGGGGGGGGGGTAGTTTACAATAATTGAATCGCTTCATATTAAAAGGACGAAAGTCTAAGGATCATAAACTTGGTGAAATAAGTAAGAAGTTTCTGCTGAACAAAATTTATATTGAACATGGTTTTTTAGCTTTTTTTTTTCTTTTTTAAATCACTGGGCTTACATCCTTTTAACTTCTAATCGGATTTGTGTTATAAAATCAGGTAACATTTAAAGAGAAACTAAACGTTTATTCTTGAAAATATTATAAATAAAAAATAAAAAAAGTCTTTCTTCTAAAAAGTAAAACTCGTCGTCAATATCATGAAACATTCTAAATTCCCTAGACAAGACAGACTGTGTCCATAATGACTTAATTTGAAATTCAGTCATTTCAATGAAATGAAGTGATGACAAAATATGGGCGAAAATTATTTCATTTGAAATGTCATTGACAGTTCCTCAATGTGAATAAAGATCATGGCAGAGTTCAATTCAGTTGATAGTTGGTCACTGCTAACTTTATTGGAAAAGCTTTCCACTTTCCAATAAATTTAGTTCATTTTAATGACGGTAGGTGGAATTTTTACTACAATTTCACTAAATGCAGTAAAATTTGGTCGATTTGAAAAAGAAGCGGAATGTTGCTGATGGACTTCATTTGTGTGACACACACTGCAAATTGACTCCATTTAATTAAAAATTAAGTCATTATGGAGACTGTCTTGGGTATAAGGAAGGATGACCCCAAATTTCTTTATAAAATGGATGGAATTCTCAGACACATCGCTCATATTAACACTTTTTATATTCTTAAGAGGCGCAAATTCTGTGTATCCTATATGCCTTTTTAGCTAGGGCTAGCTCTGATTCTTCGTTTTTTGAACTGGAACCCGCCGTAGGCATTGCCACCCCGAGTATCGGGTCTCTCATTAAAGCGGATGTTCATAGGAAACATCAGCAAAGATGGGAGAGCCTGAGTTCTCGCAGGTGCACAAAACTGTTTCTTGATGGGCTCAATAGGAATTTCTCTTGATTTTCTCATGCGGTTCGGAGGAAGGAAACAATGTTGAACAGTGGTTGGCATCATCACCAGCTCGCCTCACGCTCTTCTAACAAGGATGGGAGTTGTTGACGGACCTGACTGTTTGCCTTGCCTGGAAGGAGAGCCTGAGACAACCGAACACTTTGTATGTTCTTTGTCCGGTCTTCGCCTGGAGCAGGCTGGATACTACAGGGTCTGCCTTCCTATCCTAAAATGAACTGACAAATCTTCCTCACCAAAACCTGATGCGCTTCATTAAGAGGACTGGAAGGTTTTGGTGATAGGATGTCTAGCAGGATAGCACAATTGGCCGCTTTGGCCTCCGTGCTTGGGATTTCTTGTCTCCCTACAATATGCCCGAGAAGATGATTTCTGCAGCCTAGTGTGACTGACTAAATCATTATTAAATTCACGACCTTGAACGAATTCCTTATTTTCACTATGGTGATGAAGTTCTAATCCCAAAGTTTATCTTTTTATTTTTAGGAACTTTTTTTCCAGATTCTTTTGAAATGCATTCATGTAAAACTTTGGAAACTTAACTTTTTGGACTCACATGGTGATCTTGTAGTATGGGCTGATTTTCGAATTCTTTTATGGTTGGTGGAACAAGTTTCTTCGATTCTTGCCTGATTAATAATATTCCTCTTGTATATTATAGCTGAATTAATTATCGTTTTCCTCGAGGGTATCTCCTTGATCCATTACATTAAAAAAAATAACTGAACAGAGAAACCCACAATAAACAAATAATGAAATAACTAAAAATATTATCAAAACTACCAACCCTGTTATGGTCTTGCGTCAGGATTAGCACACATTTGCTAAAAAAGGGACCAAATAGTACTTTCAGTTCTGTAGGATCTATAACCTTTTCAGCAGAAATTATTTCGCATTTATTGCCTGAAATTAAAATGTCGCATAGACATGGTAGAAACTAGCAAGGACACGCAGGTAAAAAGACCGACTAAGAGATCCGTCAATATACTGAATCGCTGTCACCGCTGCGACAAGGTAATAAAATAGAATTTTTGGAAAATGACATGATACAGCCCTCGGGAAAACCCACCTGATGCTTTTTATAAAGATTCCTGGTTAAAAGGCGCTAATCACTGGATTGACGTCCTTTTAACATGGAACTTGACTTTTTTAGTAGTTTTTCGTAGTAATTCTAAGAGCTGGTGCTGGTTTTGGTCTTTATTCAACGAAAATAGCAATAGAAATAGCATCCATAACTCAATTTTGAAAGATTCGTGACTTTCACCCTTTGAACATGGAGAAATTCAATTATGTTGTAGAGTTTTTTCCTGAAATTAGATAATGTGGTAGAGATACTTAGTTGTGATTGAAACTTGGCACATATTTTAAGGCCTCTTTTATACAGTTAACGTGGTTCAATAAATTCTGATGTTGGGACAATAAATTTTAGAGTTATTGAGGCTCAATTCTACAAGATTTAGTTTTAGGTATAAGCCTAGCACATAAGGACGTAACGCTATCGCTATTATTAATACCAAAAACTACAAAAGTAGGCTACTACTGTGGTGCTACTATTGTGAGATTTGTGTAATAAATAGAATAATATTGCATGGGCACCTGAGCACAATTACATCCAGGATTTACGCAGAGATTTATCTTCGACCGCGAATCTTTTAATCAAACCTACTAAATTTTTTGATTTTTGTATTAAAACCTTTTACGACTTAAATGTGCAATGTGATGGGCAAGAGAGCTTCGGGGCGTTAATAAATGAATTAAGGCTTTCGGTTAAAAATGGATCACACTTAAAAGTTAAAGTTGCCCGATATATGTGACCCCTCATCACTGGATCGTACCAGTGAAACAAATCGCAGTTTTTTTTGTATGACAATCCTACGAAAAAGTTGCTCGGTTTCTTCCATTTTTAAACTTTGATTAATAATTTTTATAAAAAAAAAGAAGCCACATATACGCTTTCAATGTCAACATTCTGAAAAAGTATAGTGCTAAAATATTTATGGAGAAAAGTGAAATTTTTGATTGGAAATCCTGTGTACGGGTTGCCAGATTTCATAAATTTTCCGACTTATAAAAGAAATAAAAAAATGGAAAATTTGCTTTAATTTATAAAATTGGGCGAATCTAGTGTTTTCTGGTACCACAAAGTGATTTAGGTGGGGGTATTTAGAGATAACTAACGGTGTTAATTAGAGAATTTACTATTCAGCAAAAAATTCTTGTAAATTTTACCTTGAAAAACTGCTTTAGCTCGTCTTAGAGGTTAATTCGGAGGAGTAGGGGTAATTTTAATGAAATGGCGTGACTATCGTTTTCGGGTTATTCGCTCATAGATAGTTCTCGACTTTCGGAAAGTTTATTAAGGGGATGATCAACAGGTAAAAGATCAGACCACGTAAGAGGTATTTATGTGTAATGTTAGACTTTGATGAAATGAGAGTAAGAGTGTAGCATTTTTGAAGTGCGAGAAATCGATTTATCTTAATTTTAGATTTCAAATGAGAAAATTCATTGAGGGGTGGCTCTTTAGAGGGTAATTTAGGTAGGTAGGTACTATTAGAATTTTTTCAAAGTGATTTTCAATTATTTTATTCTTCCATCTTCCTAAACGAAAACACTCCTAAATAGATGTAATAATATACTGTTCCCGGTAAGAATGTCAGTTATGTCATCCTGTTTTGAAGATGTATTGTACGTATTGTATAACGTGTATATATGTATGTGTATTGAGACTATCCCTAGAGTAGAAGTGTTTATTAATTTTTTCGTTTAATGCTGGGTCATTGTCCTAAACAGGACAGCTCGGTGCACAATTCGTAAGATGTGGCGGGGCGTTAAGGTCTTTGAATAAATCACAAATTTATTAATGGAATATTTATTTAAACACCTAAGGCAACAAAATAACGTTTTTCAATTTTTAAATTTGTCCTCCAATTTTTATTGAAAATGATTTGAAAATGAAAATTCAACGATTTTTCTTAAATTTCTCTGGTTAGCGGAGCGGGGCTGCTAGAAATTTGAACTAAATTCAATAAATTTTTAACATAAGCTTTTTGAAATTAATAAGCAGAAAATAACGTTTTCCGATTTTTAAAATTCTACTTATTTTTATGAAAGTTTGTCTTAATGGGTAAAATGCAGGTAAAGCAATCTGTTACATCAAATTGTCGTAGATATAAGTGGAATTTTAAAAATCGGAAAAACCTTATTTTGTGCTTATTAACTGGAAAAAGCTTATGTTAAAAATTTATTTAATTTAGTTCAAAGTTGTGGCAGTTATTTTGTTGGCTTAGGTGTTTAAATAAATATTCCATTAATCAATTTGCGATTTATTCAAAAATCTTAACGCCCCGCCCCATCTTGCGAATTGTGCACCGAGCTGTCCCTTACGACCGTAATAAAGCCTGCATTTCCTGGAAGTATTTTGTATGGTATTTCCAAATTTTTAGATTTCGCAAGATTGCAGTTTCCGGCAAAGGGACGAACGTTTTTTTTTTTTTTATAAGTTGACCAACATTCTTGACTACCATTCTCGAACGATATTTTCTAACGTTTTGACATCAGGCGACTGCATCATGATGTTTGGTGGCAATGCATATAAAATTATATTTTGTTTTCCTTGTCATTTTTACTCAGCTCTAACGTCAAGTGTGACTTGTGGCCGTCTACGGGAAGGGTGCCTGCAGTCTGGTATTTTCTTACTCCTTGAAACACCCATTAACTCCGCCATTAACTATATATTCGAAAAGGATATCTCTATTCATTCATCTTTTTTTCTATTTTCCCAAAAACAGTTTCGTTGGCTTGCTATTTACAATATCCTTTAGTGACGCAAATATGAAAAGCCTACCATTGCGAAACATTTTTCTGTCTGCAGAAAATTAAATTCTTTTTCTTCTTCGGTCTAAATTTGATAAACCATTTTGAATCCACGGCATGTAATTACTTAGCTGGTTTTCGGACAACGAAAAAAACTCGTTTTATCCCCCATTTAGTATTCGGGCAAGATCAATTAATTAAATTGTCGTCCTATCCAATCCTTTTTAAATATTGGTCCAGTTCTCGAGTCATTTCAAAAACAGTAATCACTGCTTTGCCATTGGTAATACTTTCTGCTTGTCTTGCAGCCAACAATGTGTTTCGTTTAAAGAAGGAATTGAGCCATGCTCTTCCTCGTCGACCATTTTAATATGTTGCACAGTGTTGACAAAGTTATCTTGTTTAAGTGAAATTCCACATTTGCCAACAACACTCCATAATTATTTTTCATCACATTTCATAATGCTCAATTTATTATTATGGTTTTAGCCATCTCTGCTTAATTAGCGGATCGTTTTATACGTTTTTTTTTCGGTTTGTATGCACAAGTACTGTCATCCATTATTTTGAAAATTATTATGATTATTTACTACCCAAGTATCTTTTATTTTTAATTAATCGATTACGTATTGAATATTTTTGTCGGGACACTGAAACTACCATTTTAGTAGTTGGACAGCAGAAATAGAATTTCTTAAAATACGTCCGAATACTAAAGTTTAATAAAAAAACATATTTAGCTTTTTCTGTCCTATAAAAAACATATTTTATAATTGTATTAGAGAATAAGCAGGAAACAATATCTTTTGTAGCATATACTTTCAGTGTCCGAACAGCCTGTCCGGAAACTAAACAAAATTGTTTTTTTTTCTGCTTTAGTTACCGGACATACAAAAATCTCATTAATTTAATAAAAAATATTTCATATTTTTGATTTAATACTAATAAAATATGATATTCAATCAATACAAAGACAGTTAAACTAAATAAAGCGATACTTAATAATTTTATCTCACTTTCGCTGATGTCCAGTGCACTAATTTCACTTTATATAAAACACGTGTTGAACTTACTGACGTGAAGTACATACACCCCACACAGCACAAATCTTTCCGTGGTATATTACTGTGAAATCCTGTTAAGATATATAAATTGTCCGTGGGAAATCCAGTCCGGTCCCAGTTAATAACTTAAGACATCCCTGGGAGTGTCGAATGTCCGGGGTTGGGATGTCCCTGGTAGATCCCATGCTCTTCCCACAGGATTTGCTGTGGTTGTACTTATAAGAACAGTTCACACATTGAATAATATAAAATTGCCGCTACAAGCGTACCTAGGACGTCTTACGGAAATCCTAATTTGCTACCAAGATGTACGGGGGAATATCTGATGATATTGTTTAGTATTTTCTGGGAGTGTAAACATTTTTTTTTTATGGGTAGGAATTTTTACAATAAATAATAAAAATAAATACTGCCTGGAAAGTATATGCCAGAGATGGATACACTTGCTTAAAATATAAATCCAATATTGTTAACACAGGCAAAGTGAATTCCTATGACAAAATTACTAAAAAATCAAGTTCTAAAATGTACAACTAAAAAGCTTTGCCAAAACAAGGAGAAATTTTCAGAAGCGAATAGATTTCTAGTATAGCTTTACGCATGCAGCTGGTTCCAACCAATCAGTTCCCAAATGGCTTCTTTCAATACATTCTTTTTATTATATTTTTGTACACCAAAAACGACACACCAAGCAACAAATTAGTGCTTTCACCAGAGAGCCACGCGAACCATCAGAATCAGAGAGTAAAAGCGAAATAAATTCTGGAAGGCAAATATTTTCCCATGTTTGTCCCAAAATTGTCCTGCACATCGTGTATGTATTGGTCTGTAAAATACTGAGACTGTTCGCATAGAGAATACTTGTGGGATATCTTAGGGAATAACTTATGGGAAATTTTTAATAGCTCCTAGAAATAAGGTCCTAAGTACATACTGAATACTTCCTATTTATCCCGGGAAAGCTATGGGATCTGTGGGACAAGAATGGGATGTCCCTAGGTAATTTTGTGCTGTATGGGACAGACTGATAAGTATTTTCTCAAAAACGACACCTTGTGTTACCCAAATTTTGGATGTGCATCGAAAAAGAACAAATAAACAAAATTCTAATGGAGTTCTAAGGCTAATGGGTGTACTTTTCTTATTTTTAATTAAATAAAATGAAAAGTGTCCGAATATTGGAGCTGTCCGGATACACTAGTTCGGTTACCCTATATCATTTTGCTCCAGTTGTTTTTATGTGCTTATAAAATAAAATAAAATTTATTTTCCGGCATTGGTTCAGTTTTGCACCTTACTGTATGTATGTAAGTATATTTCTGATGATGCAGAGACGGTTACCTGTACAATAGTTACCTCGTAAAAAAAAGAAAACTAATACTCCTATATTTCAGGGGCCGTTCACATGATAACAGATCAAATTGTAATGTATATTACATTGTATGCTTTAAAATTCGCTGAAATCAGTACAACATAATTTCTTCTGTGTCAGACCATTCATTCCCTATATTCAAATCACTCGCCACATGATTATCCTTTCCATTATACTCTATACACTATATTACACTATTATTACGAAAACCTCACAGAGCACTTTCCCACAACTATAATTGAAACTAACCATGTGCAATAAGCGAAAGCGGTCGAAAGTATTAATTGTATTGCCACAAGGTTCATTTCTAGCAACCTCAGTATTTTCAGTTACCTATACTTTATTATTCACACTTGCATTCGCAATTCGTCTGCATCTCAATATGCATATGTATATGTAGTAAAGAAATTTTATTTACGTCATGTCTCTAAATCCTAAAATAGAATTTAAATTTAATAAAAATTCCAATGACAGGTCTCTATTATATCTTCCAAATTTTGTTCTAAAAAATTCATACATAGTACGTAAAAAAGGTCTTCAAAAGACGTTCTCTCTTATCTATATTATCTCCACCGAATCCTTGAACATATTTTCTTCTGTTACATTAATAGAAACGCGTAAGCAACAACAAGATTCATGATGTATTCCATTTCCTATAAGATTCAATTGTAAATGAATCATAATTTACAAGTAAGACTCTACCAGATAGTTACTACTAGAAGAAATCTTGACGATCTCCTGCCATAGCTATATTCCGTCAAACGGATTTCATCAGTCGGCCGGCCACCATGGCACAATAAAAGCCAATGTTACATCAATTTCATTTCACTTGAGCTCTGCAATGTATCACCGCAGAGATTTCATTAGTGAAAATTGACTTTCCATTGAAGAAACTCCACATTAAAATGGGAACTAATAGAAAGAAAGAAATCCCTTTCTATCATCTCTCTTTAATTGGATCTTTTCAATCAGTCATCTGTTCATTTCGACCGCAGCTCTGCTGTATGTATGTATGTTTTCCGAAGTAAGTAAGTAAGTAAGTAAGTAAGTAAGTAATAAGTAGATAAGCACAGTAAAGTGCATAGTTAATGATATAGTGCCCAACGAACCAAGAATAACGACATCGAGCGGCTGGCAGGCAATTGCTATGCTGCTGCAGACTGTTAGTTATAGCAAACTGCTGCTATGCCACCACCGATTACATGGTTGTTGGTTGGTATATCGCACCAACTATACCATAACTCTGAGCTGTTGCTATAGTATATATACTAGTGTCGAACTAACTACAATAATATACTAAGTCACAAACGACCAATACAAGTCTAGTATTAGTTAGTTATGACACGGCCAGAGAAGAGACAGAAATAACAGAAAATTCGCGCGCACATTTTTGCTGAGTGATTGCAATTGCTCGAGGTTGAGCAATGGAATTCCATGCAAATTACGAATGCACACCAACACACACCAAACACAGCTTTTAAAAAATATTTTTCATATCATCAATTCTCAAGCATACCTACTTATTATTTTCATGAGAAAAAGAAAGAGTAAGAACGAGTAAGAGAGAGCGAGAGTGAGAGAGAGAGATAGAGACAGAAGGAAAATCATGAGGATTTTGTTCACTAACAAGGAGAAAAGTCGGCACAAGATTTTTATTACAAATTTCCACTTGGCACCCATGAAATTTACCAGTTGACAGAAAAATGTTAATTATTAGCCGAATACAGGGATTAAGTATGCAATAAAATACGTTTTTTTTTCTTCTTGATCACTGTGCAAATATTTAGCATTTTTTTGGCGGCCTCCCGCCATCCACGTGAAATATTTATTATTGGTGAAGTGCCGCCTCCTCCTCCTTTCGATCCTGTTGATGCGTTCTCATATATGAATTTATTCTTTTGCTTATTATTTATGCAAATTTAAAAAAAAAAACCGATGCCAACTGTAGTACTACTCTTTTGCATTGCCTGGTGGATATTATGCATGTTGTACGTACGTACTAGGTACAAATGTGCAGCTTTATTATTGATTTGCTAACAGAAAAAAAAAAAGTTTGACGAGTAACTGCTGCTGCTGCTGCTGTTACTTAAATTTTTATTCTGTTTTGAACATTTTTTCATTATTTTTCTGGATATTAATTAATTTAAGTAAAAGGCACTTTAATGTATAGAGTGGACGTAAATTGAGACACTTGGGAGAGTTTCTGAGGATGAAAGTATTTATTTATGTGCAATTTAAGTGGAGTGAATGGAAATATATATATTGAAAAAACCAAGGATGCTAGAATTGAACCCTGTGGCATATCAGAATTATTAGTATAACTTTTAAGGCTTTCGTGGTTGCTTACTGACATTTTTATATAAGTTTTCCGAATTATTATTGAGCCCTAAATCAAGAACTCACCCCACTTCAAGTTATATGATCACCGGGGAACTGCCTGACATGTTACATACGATTTGAGCTACACAGATTATTGTACCGATGCGTCTTCTGTTGCTGTGTTGTTGCTGTTGTGCAGAATTTTGGGAACAAATATAACTCACTATGTCCATGACCTTCTTTAGCCAAGTGGAGGACCTGGGCTCTTTACGAAAACGAGGGGCCCCCCTGGCAGTTATTTTCTAAAATACTTTGGGTTATAATAGGAATCATTACGTAAGTATGTTACTGGAGAGTTTTTTTTTTTTGTTAACTCGTGCATACATGAAGTGACGTTACAGCAATGTGACTTTTTGATTTCTCTGGCTAGCAACTTTTGAGTGACGAAATTATCACCGAGCCCCTTCACGTTTATATGAATGTGCACGCACTGGTAACATTTTTGTAGCTGCTTGACTGCCATTGTTTTGGAAGAGTCCTTATAGACCTTACAGTTACAGAGAGTCTCTCTTTGGGTACAAATTGATGATCGTATATTGGTACTTTGATTAGTTATAGCAGGTCTCAAGATCTGTAGTAAATCATCAAAGCTTTCAACACTCATATACGGACCTATCGAAAGAATGAATTTTTCAAGATAGAATCGCAATTCATCAAATATTAAATGAAATTTTCCTTTAAGCACCCTTTCGCTCTAAAATGGAAGAGCCCAATAGCGTTGATATTTTCTATATCCTTATGACTAATGCACAGCAGCTGCCTCCTCGAAATTTATATTGATAAATAATATTATAAAACATGAGTTTTCTTGGATGACAGTTATTCACTGTATGCGTACTAAACTAAGTAATACAAGGCGACAGTGACTAAGAAGTTGTGTAACAAAAAGTCTCCAGTGCGCGTTGGGCCTAACATGAATCAACAGTATAAAAATTTTGGTTGATTACCAACAAATAAATTGAGTTTGGCTACTGAAAGTATACCATGAAAAAATGCCGGAAATTAAAAAAAATACTGAGGCTGCAAACACAGTCACCTAACGTTACTTTGTATGAAAATTTGTTGGCATAGGTTGTAAGGTTAGAACTATATCCAGGTTATGTTGCGTTGGGAAATTTAAATAAGAAAACATTTTAAATAGGCTTAACATTTATAATATTCATGCCCTTGGTTTCACCTTCCTTTATACATTATAACGGTAAGTACCTCCCCTAATCGGAGGCCCTACTTACAATAAGAAAATTAGCTAGGGTTTACTAGAGGTTAGTTTAGTTTTCTTTAATTATTTTCTTTTATTTATTGTCAATTAAAGTTAATAGGGTGAAATCGTTGGGCCCCATAAGGCGTTTTATTTTCCTGAATTATTAATCCTGTTATTGGGATCCCTCGTGGTTATACGTAATCCTGCTGCTCCTCGCGCTGGGTTGCCTTTATTTCGGTCCCTCTGATTAACTGGTTGAACTCATCATTTATTTCCCGGAACTCAGGTCTCCGTGAGATAGTTGATCCTTCTTGAATAATTAAAAAAAAACTTCTGGTTTCTCAATTTCTTACTAAAAACTCGCTTCTCAGCAATCGCGCCAACAGCCCAAAACAGAAGGAAAGTCACCGCTCGAAAAATGGCACAACAAATGGCCGAGACGTCAGAACAACCCGGCTGTCATCCACATAATCATCATCGTTGACTTCGTTCAGTAGTTGTACTGCCACACAGATTATCGTCTAGTTGTTTGTTTCATTTCAGGATTTATTTAGCTTTTATTTATTTTTATACTATTGTAATGTTAGTTAAATTTATTTATTATCTAATTAGTAAAATAGTCAAGAGCATGAATTTTTGGTATTTACTAATTTCATTTTTTCATATGGAAAATTGTAGTGGCTCATCAATCTTATAGATTTATAAATATATGCAAAGGTTAGGTATTAGTGAAAATAGTTGGATTCCAATATCCAGCGTTACAAGGTATATAAAAGTTCGAATAACTTATAAATTCAAAACTCCTGGTTAATTATAAAAATAGTCTCCTCTTTGTAGCGTCTATAATTTATATTTTATTTTTTCTTGTTTGCTCCCTGCCTTACAATTATTGGCGGCCGCTTCTAACTACGTACTATATCTATAAAAATTTTGAGGTTAAAGTTAATTTCTTGCACAGCTCTTCTCCTTCCTGTATTTCTTCTACTTCAGTTATCCCCGGTTTCTTCCTTTTGGAATGCTCTGCTATTATAATATCCAGTAAGGTATTCAGCTTCTTCAAACATCCAGTTAGGTATTCAGGTTCTTTAAACATACAGTTAGGTATTCCTTTTGCTTACTCTATCATAAGTCCGAGTTTACCAGTCCTCAGTGTCCTTTTTATGCTGCTCACTTCTCTGGAACAAATCGCAGGTCGTATCAACTGACAGAACCTTATCGCAGCAGACATGTGAAAAAAATGCCAAGTTGTGCAATTTAACAACTCTCACATCCAAAAGAAAAAACCTGCTTACTTTCTGTCCGGACTCGACAGCTGTCTCTCCTCGACTCTATCTCTTCACGTCTTCGTTAAAATTGCACTTCTCACTGGCTTTCATGCCAAATTTTCGATGAGTTTTACACGAAGAAGAGTGTGCAACAACAGCAGAGGTTCGGGACTTAGATTCCAATCGGTGCAGATCTCTACCAGCTTCCATGGACTATTATAAGTTTAGTATCGCCATTTATGATTCTACAGAATGTTGGGAATAGCCCAATATAATTAATTATTATTATGCTAATACTTTTGTGCATTGAGTTGCTAGTACTCTTACAAACTCCCACGGTCTACTTTCAGTAGCTAAACTCTTAAAACAGCTTAACAACTAGCTTGTAATAGGTTGTCTTACTTGAAGAATTGGTCATCGGTTAGTCTATTATCGCGGGTGCTAGAGGCTATTTCAATCGCCACACGATGAGTAGTATAATAAGGCTCGCGAGCCATTACTTCTGCCTTTTCAAAATGAATCCAATGATGCTTCGTTGGATGGTCCAGAATATGCTTGCAAATTGCTGATTTTTGCAGCTGATTCTTGTTTACAGCATTTAAGTATGTGTTCTTTATTTTTTATAATACTATTTATAAAACAAAATTTAATTTTAATTTAGTTTTTAATTTTCGCAAATACAGGGTGTCTCAGAACGACCCGACTATTTCAAACGATTATACAAAAAAGGAACTTATTTTAAATGTTTATTTATAGATACCAAAATGTACACAGTGAACGAAATTTTACCTTTTTTAAATATTACATTGGTTAAATGACGGTCGTGTTTTTGGCGACACTCTTCAAAAACTTTTTCGGACATTATCGAAGACTTTTTGAAGAAGTTGTTGAGGAATCAACTTTATCTTTTCTTCATTATTTTTTCTTATATCCGCCAAACTGTGTGGATTATTGTCGTAAACAGTACTCTTAAGATAACGCTACAGGAAAAAATCAAGTGGGGTTAAATCAGGGCTTCGTGGTGGCCACTCAATGTCACATCCTCGCGAAATCATCTTTTCGGCGAACAATTCGTGCAGTGCTGCCAACGAGTTGTTGGTGGTATGTGCCGTGGCTCCATCTTGCTGGAACCATAAGAGGGGATTGTAATGCTCACATTCTTGAAGTTTTGGACCAAAAAAAAATCCGTATCATCTCGATATAGCGCGCCGAATTCACCGTAATCGGCCGTAATCTGCCTCTATGGTCTTCAAAAAAGTAAGGTCCAATAATGCACTTTGCCGACATTGCGGTCCAAACTGTAACTTTGGGGCTGTGTAAAGGGCATTGATGTAATGTTGTTGGATTGCTTTCTGCCCAAAATCGGCAATTTTGACGATTCACATAACCATTCAAATGAAAATGGGCCTTGTCGCTGAAGAAAATGTTGTCAAAATCGTCGAATCTCTCTAACATTACGTTCACGTAATTAAGTCTTAAAACATAATCATTTTCGTTCAAAGCCTGCACAATCTGAATTTTGTAGGGCTTAAGTTTTAAATAGTATCGCATTATGCGGTGAATCGTCGCTCTAGATAGCCCCAATTGTGATTCTCGCTTCCTAATGCTAACATGGGGCTGTCGACTTACAGAATTCGCAACCAACTCGATGTTTCCAGGGGTTCTTTCTGTTCTTCGACTGACCATGATGAATCTCGCCTATTATGTTTCCAGTATCGATGAATGCCTGGATCCAAGCGAGAACAGTGGCGTTACTTGGGGTTTCTGTAATAATGCGCAATTCATAATGTAGTCGAAATAGCCGACGAACGCGAATGAACGACCGATCGTTCTCGAAATACGCGCGCATGCAAAACTAGCATTGCTCTCCCGTGTAAGGCATGGTGGCAACTAAAAATGTAAAGACAGATCTTGTCACTCCCCCCCCCACCCAGCTTTATTTGCGTCTCGTTCACTCTCGAAATAGTCGGGTCGTTCTGAGACACCCTGTATTATTCAAACCGATTAAACTGCGATTTCGAAACTTTTTTTTTCACTTTTGAGGTCGATATTAGTAAATCTCTTATTTATTTGTTGTTTACTATCTGATAATAGTAGTGGTGTATCACAGTAGTGTATTTTCCAAGGGAATACTGCTAGGAACAACTGACAATGTACCTACTGATCCGAGATATCAGGATTTGCATAGACAGTCAAAGGCTGCAATCAAAGCTCTGGATTTGAACACCATTAAATCATGTTTAGTCAAGCATTATCGCAGGGAGCTTAGGAGACTTAGTAGCAACCACGGAAGGATTCGGCTATATGAATATATGCTTAGCAGAAGAATCCATGGAAAACGTCCCCTATAATCAGCGATGAAGATTTTAGATTTTCTGTAAGCTGGCTAATTACAGATGAGGAGAATTAACCACATGCACGATTTCAAGACAGCTATGGTCCAAGATTTAGGAAGTCAGAAATGCTGCTACGCTGGATGTGCGGAATCTTACTGCAGTTATCAGCAAGCGTGAGGCAAGATATGTAAGCTCCATTCAATAAGTTCTGCAGTACCTGTATGGACGAAGAGAAGTTCGATATCGTTTAACACTTGCTGTATGAATGCCTGCGAATGCCCCCGCCTTGCCAAACGTAGAAAAAGCAGGATTTGTAGCTAATGTTAGCGCGAATTATAGGGGAAATTGCACAAAAAAGGTTTTGGGATCTAGTAAGGTTCATTAACTGTTGTGACTAGCTTTAACGCACCCCACCCCACTTATATTAAGCAGTCATCTCTAGGTAGGGTCCCAATTAGGTGGCATCAGAATGGGTCATTAAGGATCTAAGTATGGTCGATCGTAGGTAGGTACATTTTTCGGAGCCGTCACTCTAACCCAACCTAATCTAGACAAAACTAAGACATCTGTCAGAAAGTAGTAAAGGTTTTTTATTAATAACCAATCCTTTTTAATGTTAAGTTAATTTTTTCATCCCAACAATGCTACAATTTTTTTAATTTGTAACGCTGTTCATTGAACCAGGTTTTTTCTTCTTTAATTTTGCCTTCGTAATAGCCCGGTATCACTCATTTGACCTTAGTTCAGGGACGTTTGCTTGAGTCATTGTTTATCAAATTGAAGTTGTGGCATAATGAGCTTGGTGTTTAATCGGGTCAGAATATTTAAGATTCACAATTTTTCATCAAATGTTTATTAGATTAGATTAGATTAGATTAGATTAAGCTTAAGTGTGCCGAGTGGCTTTTGCACTGCAACCATTCATTGTACACCACTTTGTTTATAGTTCATCCAATAATCCCACTCTTCCTAGGAAGAGTAGTATTTTTTTGGGTGATATTTCTTTAAAGTCGGCAAGCTTCAAGTCGCCAAAAGGTTGGAATCTACAATGTGCAATGGTCTCGCATTCGCATAAGACGTGCTCTGATGTTTCATCCTCTACGAGACTCTTATAATAATTCTGAGTTGATTCCTGTAGAATACCTTACAAAATCTAGGCTCTTCTTTAGTGAAGTAGTGATGGGTCGGTAGCAAACGATTCGGTCGTTTTGACCGGGTCAGTACGCTGACTCAAAAGACCTGAGTCACCGGTTTATAATCATTTGGGTCAATCGGTCACTTAAACTTAAACTTAAACTCAAGGAGAAAAGATACTGATTTTCTTCACTTATTTGTTAAGGCCATATTTTCAACCGATCTTACACGTTTTATTTACAGGGCTATGCGCACGCTAGCTAATATCTCTTCACATTGAAATAAAACTTTTGAACCTAGGTCACGTCACATTGTATGTATTCCAACCATAACTCTGTTTTGGCAGCGTAAGAAACAGCAAGAAATTACTACTAGGCAGAAAGGTATCTTTTCTGCATTAATTTTTATTGCTATTACTCCCTCAACTGCCAACTCTATCGTCAAATCGTAATTTGGTAATTTGCACATGCAAAGAGGTGCCAAGCCAATGCAATTTTTACCTGAGTCACTTACGTATACCAAAAGACTTGTATGACCTGAGTCACCAAAATGACCGATTTTGCTAATCACTATAGTGAAGATCCTTTGATGATTTTTTTGGCTGCTTGTCTGGAGCCTGTCATTGAAGTCCATGTCTGATCCATTTGGTTTTGGCTCCAGTTTTGAATGGTAACCATCACGATGTTTTAAGAGATACCGCAGAATGGTTTCGGTCCTATGAGGGACATGGATGATCCTTTTCATGAACAGTACATCTGCGTTATCATTCCCATTTATTTCTGAGTGTCCTGGCACCCATCTCTACTGTAAAAAATGCACAAATTGTTGCCACAAAGCTTAGGTATTTTTCCCTACATTTTAAGGAAAAATACCTAAGCTTTGTAGCAACAATTGTGCAAATTTTTCACTGTGTAGGTATACTTGTCTGTAACCCCATAGTTTCTGTTGAGAAAAAATGGTTAGTCGAATGGTTTATAACCAATTTTATAGGTTTTTAAAATCCGAAAAACTCTTCGATACATTACAAATTTCTTGAACCTACCAGTATACATGAGGAATATAAACTTTTGCTTGGCAATTCTACGAAGGAGTTGTCAGATTTTTCCCATTTTCGAACTTGGGTTTCCAAGAATCTCCTCTTTATCACGTAAAAAATGGGAATGTCCATTTTAGGCACGACAACTCCAGACGTGATATGTCTTTAACAATATTTATTTCAATTAAGCGGGGGAAATCTTAGGAGAGGGGGTGTCAAAGTTTGATCTAGTACATTTTGGAGAATCGTATTCCTAAGGTCCTGTGAAGAAGTTTGAGTACCCACACTTCTATACTCAGAGACTTAAAAAGCTATTTATAGCCACCCGCATACTCACTTTTTTAGTACTTCCCTCTTTTTTATTTGAAATGAGGTACTAGATTTTTCGCACCTTAGATCGGCTCCAACTTGTTAGGATTATATCTGATCGGAAAATGGGTTTCATTTATCGTCTAAGCTCATTACCAGCTACAATTTGTAAAAGAAAACTTTTCTCTGCATACTTTTAGGATGAGGGTGTAGGAACCTCGGGGGGGGGGGGGGTTTCCAATACGGCATGTTGCATATCAAAATAAAGATCTCACCGAGTACTATCCGATGGTGTACTTTTTTCCCGATTGAGAAAACTTTATCGAGACGATTTTGCCGCCGGAAAACAATAGAAAAGTCCATTTTTTCACCTAAGAAAGTCGCTCAAGCTACACTCGATCGCTAAAGCTTTCCCCTGCTTAATTGACATAAACATTGTTCATAAATTATGTTCAGAGTATCATAATGCATCGTTTAGAACATCTCCCATGTCTGGAGGTGTCGGGTCTAAAGTTGTATGAAAAGTGGGCATTCCCCTTTCGCCTTCTCATGCTGTGTCCAAATGTGTCCTTTATAATGCCAATCAAAATTATTGTAGAGCAGCTCTACTGAGGGAGTTATTGCATGATTTAACCCATCTACGAGGTTGACCATATTTATTTCATGAAATTAGGTACTGCGTCCAAACGGACAGACAATGCAAAAATTTTTGTACTTCATCAATTAGTAGTACCGTCCCCCTCTGAGTTTATATATAATTTCATAGATAGAGCAATAACTAAAAACTTATGTGCTATCTGAAGCCTTAATTATCACTCTACCAATAAAAAAAACCATCTAACATTTTTCTTAAATCTATGAAAGTCAAATTGGCACAAGATGACAAAACCCATTCTAATCGAAAAAGATCGTTCCATTTCTTAAAATTTCATTAAAATCTTGTGCTCACAAAAGGAAATCATCGAGAACGTAGAAAATAAAACAAAATAAAAAAACAAACAAAAAATTCCCTCATTTGTGCATACATTTTCTGTTCACCAAACCACCGAGAGCCTCGTCCGTTTCGTTTCTCATTCTCGTTACCCTTCTTCATATATACTTGAAACTGTCACAATGGCTTGACAAATTAGAAAAAAAGCAACATTCATCTGCTGAAGGAACTAGAAAACAAAAGGATAGTGGAGGCAGCATAAAGAGATTGGGAGGAAGTATGGGTTGCTGGTGCAGAATAGACGCGAACCAACGACAAAACTCCCCCAAAATATATCCTGACAGCGAATTGTACCAATTTGTGTTATTGGAATGCTCACACTAAGAGATTCGCCTGTTTTGCTTCGAAGCGAAAAACTTTGTGTTTCCTAACGTGCTTTCGGTCGTTCTCGATCTTGACTCTCGAGCCTCCAGTCCAGAAGGATGGGGAGGCTTTAGTTAGATGAAGGCAAAAGCATAGTAGATAGAAAGGTATATGAATACCATATGAAATAAACTTGGCTCTTTTTTCTCTGGCTCCTTTTCCTTGCATATGCGATGTGTGCGAATATAGAATATAATATGTATAAGGCGCACCAGTGTGGAAACATAAATCTAAGCAAGCACACATAAACCTGACGGGAATTGATATTAGAATTTCAGAGATGAAGTATTTCTCTGTCTCTATTTTCATAGGTTTATCGTATAGAGAAACTAGATACTGTTGCTCTTTACTAGCAATAAGGGGCAAAAAGGTGAAAAGTTTTTATAAAGCTTATAATATGGGGGTGGTAGTAGAAGAACATGGGGCGTGATAATTTTTGCTAACTAAAAGAGCTTTTCTATTCAGGGATGCCCGATTTATAGATATATATTTAAGCCTATAAAATTGTTAAATATAGGTGTGAAATAAAAGAAAAATTGGCATCCCTCAGAGTTCAGTTTTAGGACCTTTGCTTTTTCATTTGTAACTAAAATTAAATATTTCATATTTTCTAAGAAAATTACTTTCTAAAAGTTTCTGAATTATTTCCTAAAAGGGTAATTTGTTCACTAAAATTCCATTTTGAATAAACTTCAGTTCAGGTCATGTTGGAAAAATGAAAAAAAGGTTGAAGACCTATATCTTTGCGATCTCATAACAGCTACCCTCCCCCTTTTTTTTTTGGCAGAAAGTTACACAGATATTTCTCTGCCGCATTCAATGTATCAAATACACGAGCAAATGTAAATGAAGCTTTGGTGCAACCTGGAGAAACTCCAGATCAAACATTTTGTTTTAAAAGGTGAGAAGGGAGGGGGAGAAAACCTTTTTCGAATAATGAAGGGTAGAAAAAAAAATCCCTTTTTGTTCTGATTTGTAGAGTTTATGTTCAACAACCATTCATGCTACTAATTTTTCATTTCGTGTGGTATTACTGTACGTTAACTTACGGAATACTCTTAAAGTGGATAGGGGAAGAGGGAGGGGGGGGGGGTACTAGAAAAGCTGGATAAAACTTGTTCAACTCAAAAGTTATGCACCTTCTACATCCACAGAAATTTAGCTTTGTAAATGAATGAAAACTTGTGTGAGCAACAAATATGGAAAAGCTTCAAAAATTTCATAACCATTTTTTCAAGCGATATTAAATCACATTTAGAGAAAGCCTCTACTGGGTAAGAGTGAGGCTGAGGAGGAGAATAATACTGCAAAGCTCTTCCCCCCCATGAAAATGAATGTTCTTCTGCGCATTGTTGGCAAATGTTTGAAAATAGTGGGGTGAATGAAGTTTTATAGATATTTGGGGTGATAGTGGTGGTGTTGGTAGTGGTGGAGTTTGTTAGTAGTGGGGGGATGGGGAGGCAAATTCTACTTTTGTAGTTACAGAAATAGCTGCGATGGGAGAATTTGAAATTATGTAGCGCGCTAAAGCAAACCAGTGCAGTGCAGTAAAGGGGTTGATCGGGGAGGCTGTACGCTCAGAGTTATAGCGTTAAACAAAAGTTATCTACCCCTTGCCCCCTTAAAGCTTCATTTTTATCAAGCATTGATGGTAATTTTGTAATTTCTTGTTCATTTTCATATGAGCAGTTGAAAGAGACGACGATATTTTTATTCTTGAGTACCTACCTCTACTATATTCGTACATTACATATATATGGGTGTATGTCTAAAAGAATTTTGAACAATCGAGTACAACTTAAGGGGTAGCACAGTAGTGAAATAGATATACAAAGTTGAGGATAACAACCTTTGGAATATGTATTGCCAGATTGAAGCTTTTACTTATTTTTTTTTTTTTTCAGATCAGATGGTATCACCTGATTGTTAGGCAGTTTTTTTTAGCCTAATTTTTCTTTTTCAAACAGAAGAGTATACATTTTTTTATATCTTGGCAGGTGGAAAATTCCAACTATTTTCTTGGCAAGGTACTGTAATTGCGCGGTATACAGAAAACAATGTCTTCTGGATATAAATTGTTAATAGGCTATGACGTATGCGTGGATTTCTGCTTTCTGTGCTGGTACCTCGCCGAGTATCGCCACAAGTCTCTCTCTACTTACTTTCTCTACCGATATACTTATTTTCCAGTCCTGAATATCGAAATATATATAGTATGTAAAATAATAATAATATTATTAAATTTGAAAATAGATTGTAAGAGGCAGTCATCAATGACATTAACATTCATAAACAGCATAAGATTTTTAGCGAATATCAAGCAATTGTACAGCTATTAGAAATAGCAACAACATCCGTGTGAAACATAATAAATAGAAAGGGCCCTAAATAACTGCCTTGAGGAACACCATTACAAAACGCTAATATCACTAGACAATATTTCTCCGAAAAGTTTAGCAAAAATCACATTTAGACGTGAGCGCTGTTGTTTTCCATACAAGTACTCGCATAGTTTGGATACCCGTGATTTACCAGAGCTCTTTTAGCAAAAAATTAATTCTAATATGTATACTGGAGAATCCAATAGCTTTGGAATATTTTTTATAGAAAAAAAAAATACTCTTAGAGCTTTTGTTAAGATATTTTTTAAGCTCGATTTAAAAGTTCCGTGGTAAAATGTCATTTGCCATAATCATCTAAAAGGATTCTCAAGAGCAAGTTGAAAATAATACATAATGCAAGTAGGCAAGTATAGTACTACCTGAAATAACTTATATCTAGATGTGAAAACCTCACAAAAACGCGGTTCGAATTAAAACGAGCTAATTGCACTCTAAATAGAAAGCTCTATACATTCTCTCTCTCTCTCTCTCTCTCTCTCTTCTCTCTCTCTCTCTCTCTCTCTCTCTCTCTCTCTCTCTCTCTTGCGGTATTATGCAACATAAATTCTTCGCAATGATAGCTTTTTTGGTTGAATAAAAAGTTAAAGAGATTTGTAAAAGTGATCCGGGCTTATATGGAGATTTTCTTATCTAGTTATATGTTGTCTAAGTTTTTTTTACTAAGGTAATAGCTACCACCTATGGTACGGCAAACCTAAAATTCCCACTGGGCCCTCTACTATTCTTAAGGGTCACATACACGGAATGGGGTTTTGGTTAATAAACCTGTATGTAAAGGATGCGCAGAGGAACCCGAAATGGTTATTCAGTTTCTTTGTCACTGTCCGGCCCTCTCAGGAAGGGGCTACATATTTCTTGGTTCATGCCTCCTGGACAAGCTGCATGAAGTCGGGAAGGAGGGCTGAGGCCAATACTGAACTTTATAACCCAAGAAACAATTTTTTTTTATATAGTAGTAACGGTAAGGTTTCCATTACCAAATTATATAACTTTAGTTATATAGACTAGTACTCGAAACCTCTTTGTAACCACTATAAACCCCTTATAGAGCTTAAATGGAGGATTATATAAAGGTTACCGTGACTTGATTTAGGTAACGTTATATAACTAAAAGTTTTATAAAATGAGTAACAAAAATATTCTGGTTACCTTAATATAACTTATTATATAACTCTTATATAACCCATGGTGCTCTCGATTAATTAATTTGGTCATAGCTGTGGTTGCAGTATTGTTTCGGTTACCTTTATGAACTTTGTTTATATTGGTGATGGTAACGTTTCCACAACGCTTAAAATTTTCTCAGACTGATTACTTTTAGTGATTGAAATGTTAGGGAAATTACTTTTCGTTACCTTTATATATAAAACAATACAATGCAAATATTTACGACATAGAATTTCGATATATTTTTGTATTGCATTTTTATAATGTAAGGGTTTAATATTTTTACATTTTAGAATTACAATGTTTTGGCATGTACGTGGTGAAATTCAGCTGCAATTAAAATTTTACTGTGAATATCATCATAGATACTTCTAAAAAATACAAACTCCTCCAAAAATAAGCAATTTTTAATAATTTTAAATAAACATGACAAAATTTTAATTTTTCACTTAGGTGGTATTAATTCATAAAAATTACATAACATAATTTAGAAATGTTATGTACCCAAAAAGATGTATTTACTTCATATAAAAATAAAACGGAAGCCATATACATATCTGCAATTTTAAAAATTGACTTAACCGACATTTCCTTTTTTATCTGCAATGGACAGATGAAAAAATGGCGGCTTGTGCTTAAATGAACAAATTACCTTTATAAAACTTCAAATAGTTTTATATAAACTGAATGACCCTTATAAAACTTCTAGAAATATTATATAAACTAAAGGTACTACCATGCCTCGAAAATGGTCCTTACTATATACCCTTTAGTCATAATATGTAACTTTTGGTAATGTTATACATCTTAATTATAGTCACAAAAAACAAAAAAACAGACGTTAGTGTTCTTATATACCCTTTGGTTATAGTATGTTATATAAATAAAAACAGTTTTATAATGGCTCCATTCGACATTAAAAGTAATTTGTTTTTATAACGATCACCGTAGTTACTAAAGGGCCACCAACAAATTATACGATATTTTATAGTGGGTATATGTATTACCGAAAGTTCTCAATTTTTATTAAAGTCACCTTAATTACTGAATGTTGTCGAGTTATATAAGGGTAACCGCAGATACCGCAATAAACACTTATTACCAATAAGTTATATAACGTGGTGATCAAAACGGTTATAAAACTTTCTTATACATATACCTTCTAGTAATGGTTACTCTAAGTTATATAGACCGATGATGGAAACATATTCATCACCAACTTATAAAACCTTAAGTAACGTACTTCACCAATAACCATTAGTAACCTTAAAAAACTCTAATATAACTACGTCACCAATTGGTAATATTATAAAACACTTATATAACCACCCAAATTCTTATATAACCGAGTAACCATTATATACCCCTTATAAAACTACCCATCATCACTTTCAGTCACCAAAAATTGAAAAAAATTGTTACTTGGGAAGAGCGTTCGGTCGGGACCTATGAGCAATTGCTCGTAGGTCTGGAGGGTGAATAATGGGCCTTGTTGTGGCCTGTCTGGGATTACATTCATCCATCTATCCATGGCAACTCTACAGAACACATTTCTGATTTTGCCCATTTTTTGGAATGTATGTATAATTAGGTATTGCATCCAAATTTTTAGGTTTTTGTCTCATCTCGATCTTATCGGAGAGAAGCCGAAATAGACATAAAAACTTGGAAATTTCGTATATTTTCTGTAGGAAAACACATTTTCAACCATTATGAAAAGATTTAGTTAATAACGATTTTTTTACAGCAATCCTACGATTGAATTTCTTCCATTTACGAATAATTTTTATAACTTTAGACTGCAAGAACTGCTGGAAATCATTCTTTCTTTTGGGTAGTTTTTACAGACTACAGATTTTGCATGCAGTGTTCGGTCTATTAACTTCAACTGTACTGTTTTATTTGATTCTGTGAATGTGTCCTTAGCGTTTTCTATATATCAGTCGAATTCTACGAGTGTGTTGTCTCAATAAAATATTGGAAAAGTGTCAAAGCTAAATAGTTGAAAAAACTTTTTCGAAGATTTCTTCTTAGCTTTTCTAATCGTTTTATCTAAATAAGGAGATTTTTTTTATAAATATTCATATATCATCTTCAGTCAGCTATATCAGCTTCCACCGGGATATTGTCCTGTTACCAATTTTTTCCAGCTGTAGACAATTTTATATGTACATATCTGTTTCTATTTGTTCATTTGTATGAGACTTATAGAATTCTGATAAACATTGGTTATCAAAGTCTTAGTTTATCATTTCATTCATATCATTTATTCGTTTTTATCATTGAGAATTACTCTTTGTTTCTATCTATTGATTAAAAAGTTTTCTTTCAAGTAGCGCTAGAGGTATGTAGGTACATATCTGCGACGGATTCCAGTTGAGGACCTGAGGACCTCCATTCCAATCCAGTTCTATGTCTCATTTTTATTTATCTGTTGACCTATAAATTTTCAAAAATCTTCATTGAAAGTGCCAAATACAATTTCGAGTCGTTTCGGTTTGGAAGACTTGACTTTAAAATTTTACCAGGTTATGTCTTTCCGCTTTACGGATGGATGATGTAAAAAATTGTTTTTTGTAGTAGAATTCATGTTTTTTTTTTATTTCCTCAACAAAAGCCTTTTCGTCCATCGCGTCGACGCACCGGCACCTATACCAAACTTCGCTACTTTTTTACGACTATATATGTAGCCATACATACGAAACCGATCATCTCGGAACCCAACCATTTCCTATTTGGATGAAACTTTCACAGTTTGCAAGAAAAACCAAAATAGCGTCCATATTTTTTGTTTCCCCTTACCACGAAGTTTCATGATTATGTTAATAATAGTATTTTTTCAAAAAAATAGTATAATTCACTATTGAGGACTTCTAGCACTTTTTTTGTATTTTGATTTTGAAGCCGCAGAAGCCTTATCTATCTATGTGCTAAAACTTATGCGATGGCGTTGACTTCGTTTCTGAGATATGAATTTTTAAAGTCACCGTATACCTGAAGTATCACCCATACGGAGTATCAAGTATACTTACATGTTTTTGAAAAAAATGCTATTATTAACAAAAATATATTTTCGTTTAATTATGAAAAATAAGCATTATATGCTCTTCATTTGGTGTTCGAATTAGGAAAATAGGATTTATCCGTTCTCGAGATATGATTTTTTAAAAATGAAATTGCATCGTAAAATAACGAAATTTCTAATACCCCTAGGGTGCGGGGGAGGGGGGGGGGGGGTCGTGTTAGGAGGAAACAAGAAAATATGAGTGAGCTATATGGCCTATTCCATACAAACTGTGAAAGTTTCATCCAAATCGGTTTCGTGTGGAATGACTGTATGTAAATGGACTGACACGATAAGCTTACAGAAAATAAATGCACCTTTTCGTATCAATGATTTTTTAGCAAAACAATTTTGTGTTGAGTTTATTCGCATAGAAAACTCTTTCTGAGAAAAAATGTCAAGGCCATCCTTGAAACGGGAAGGAACCGCCTTGGCTGAAATGCTGAGAATAAGAAGATTGCGATCTGCTCGGACAGCCAAGCCTCTCAAGGCCTTGTCAAAGTCCTTCACAACTTAGTACTGGAATGTTAAACCATCCTGAATTCCCTCTTTCAGTGTAACAGATTACTCCGCACTTTGGGTGCCTGGTCTTGGTGCACTATCTTGCACTATCCTCCACAATTGGGATCGCACCGGGACACTTTGTATAGACAATTGCGACTTGGGCCGATTGCCAACACACTTGTCTTTGGTTAGAGATGACCCTTCTGGTAGAACAATAAAAGAACTGTGGGGCAAACGTAACCCAGATTTAAAAAAAAAAGCTGCTACGACTGAGCAAGCATATCCTTAGAATTCTGGTATCTATTCTTACTAGACACTGTTCTCTCAGAGGTCACCTACATATATAGGTTAGGACTTGTTGATAATCCGATATGTAGAGGATGCGGAGAGGAATCCCAAATGTTGACTCACTTTCTTTGTCACTCTCCGGCTCTCTCTGGAAAACGTTATAGATTCCTTGGCTCACACCTTTTGGATAAATTGCATGAGGCCGTTAGGGAGGGTTGGGAGCCAATTTTATTGTGTTTATAAGAGCATCTGGTTGGGACCTATGATCATTACTTATGGGTCTGGAGGGTAAACAATGGACCTTTTCATGGCTTACTATCTAGCCCCCCCCCCCTCCGGGGATTCAATCTCTCTTCAATCCATCCATCCATCCAAATGGACTGACACGATAAACTTACAGAAAATAAATGCACTTTTTCGTATCAAGGAATTTTTAGCAAAACAATGAGTTTATTCGCATAGAAGATTCTTACTGAGAAAAATTTTCTAAACCAAACATTGTTCTAGCAAGTAAGTCCTAAATTCATAAATGGAAAAGACATTTCTGGTGTATACATTGTTTTTATTCAAATATAGTCGCTTAAAGTTGAAACTTTGAACCCCCGCCCCTCCCAGAGCTTACCCCTTCCGCAAAAATGAATAGCACTAAAAGATGCGGAATAACGAAATCTACGTAAATATCAAGTTTGGTAAAAAAGTGTTTTTTTTCGAAATTACCCCCTCCATTTTCTAAATTCGAAATTGAAAAGTACCCTATCTAATAGCCAATTAGGATTCCCGTACAATGACATATAAATGGTTGTCGTAGGTTCAAAACTGTAGGAGGAGATAGAATCCTACGAAAAAACTGAAGATTACATCGATGGGCACATCTTCCAAATGTTTGCTTATAACTTTTGATTATTATTGTTGATAGCACTTAGGGAGGTTATTTTGGTAAGGGGACATAATGCGCAAATTTTTTTATAGTTTTGCCAAGTTCGTGCAATGCTGATATTTCGAATAAATGTACACTGAAACGCGACAAAAATGTTGGTGAAATGAAAAATCATAGAGAAAACTGTTTTTTTTTTTTTAAATAACTGAAGGCACAATTATAACTTATTACACATTCTGAGAAAGGCCAATATGTGTTCTTTTAAATAAAGGTTTGAACGTCACAATCCATTAATTACAATAACGAAATTACTCTGAAGAGGTATGCAAAATCTCGAAAATCGATATTATCGATTTACTCGAAAACCAAGCGGAGTTCGATATAAAAGTATATGGCCTTTTTTGACACAAATGACCTCTACTTTCATCCCCTTAAAGATTAAAGACATTTCCGGAACACCCTGTATATGTAGCTAGTTAGCGGCAGTCGCTGTAAACCCAAAAAGGACTGCCGTATATAGTTGACACCCGCCGTAAAAGGGTTAAGTATAAACAAATCTTTACAGATGATTTTTTTTTTTTTTTTTTGGTTATGTCATCCGTAAAATATGAAATTTGATCAACTTTCCCGTTTCGATTCGATCCATTTCGATTCATTTCGGTGTTATGTGGTGTCCAAATTGCACGTACGTCTCCTATAAGCAAATTTGATAATTACGTATACGAATCGGATCGAAACAGTGGAATTATGTTTGCCCCCTTAAGATTAACATCATTCCAGTAGCCCAGCAGTGCCACAGGGTTCACTTTTAAGGCCGTGCCTTTTCTTTTCAATAAGACAATTATGTAATTGTTTTTGAAATTTATGAGACGTTTTTCAAAGTGAACATACATAACTAAAACATAATTATCTCTATAGATGTCTTCGTGTATGAAATTACATCTATCTGAGCTAATTTCTCGAAAAACAAATGTTAATGTGTTGTGTGTACTATAATTGACCCATTAATATTAACATAAATTTTCAAAATGAATTTTCCACAACTTGTAAGCAAGTATGTATATAATTAACACATCATTTGCATTCGCATACCAAATGAAAAGTAAGCAGCTTGAAAGTCGAGAGAGATCTCTCTGCTTACAAAAAAAATATATATATATGTATAATACGAATAATGAAAAAAAAAACATAAAGGTAAAAAACTCGCGGATAATTTCATCTGAAGTGAAAAACAAGTAAATCACTACAAAAGAAAACAAAGAGAAAAACCAGCCGCGACATAATTTTTTAGTGAAAAAGAAGCGAATGAACTTTTTTTCTGTTTTTTTAAATAAGAATTTCTGATTTATTTTATCTATTCACTTAAAAGCAAGCAAGCAAAACATAAGACAATTAATTCTATGGCAAACAGAGAATTTCTTGACGATTCTCTCATGTTTACTTTTATTTTGGTTTAATACCTATACAACAAAAAACAGTTTTTTTTTTTTCAATAAATCTAAGTACATTATACAGGCGATTAGTATTTTAAGTGATTCGTTCAGGCTTTAACTTCAAAAATCTACGTATATATGTAGGTATATTGCGCACGCGCACTCGAAAAATAATAATTACATGCCAGTGCTGCCGCTAACTTTTCCGCGCCCGCAACCTCTCCGATCGACACTTGGAATCATATTTCTTAATAGCCTACATGCAGGAGGAACATTATTATTCTTCTCTCTTTTGTTTGAGCAGGGGGAAATGAGATATCTATAGAGTAGGTATGTACATGTATGTAGTACCAAAATCGAACGTACAATGTATGTAGTTTAAGTTAGAGAGGCATGCAAAGTACTGCGCACGTTTGACGTCGATGTACGATACGACGCCGCGCCGTTGTTTTAACTTAAACCGTCATCACTTGTTGCGCACGCAACTCAATTCACTCAAGTCGAGAAAATCGACGACAAAATCATGCCAGTCGCTGGCTGCTGGTGGAAATTTTAAAAACATTAAATTTAATATCTCCATTCATATTTCGTTATCATTTGTTTCGAAATTAATTAAAAAAAGGAGAAAAAAAATCAACTTAAGTAAGGTGCACATGCGCATTGTGCACAATTCTTCTTCGCGCATCTATCCAGTCCAGATTCACAACTGTAAAGATGTTTGTTTTTTTGTTTTTTATTTTATTTTTTAGTTATAATAAAAGTCTGTTTAAGAAGAAGAAGAAGAAAAAGGTGGAGCAGAGAAGAGGGGGGAGGGGGCAAAAAATAACAAAAACAAAAATAATTAATTGCAACAAACAAGTGAAAGAAGAAGACTTGGAATATTTCAATGTGGCTGCTATAGCTGGAGCTGAGGTTGCTCTGTAAAATGTAATGGCTTTTAGCCAGAGCCAGAGCCAGAGCCACAGACCCATCCCATTAGCCAAGCCAGCAGCAGCAGCAAAGCATACAACACCAGGGCAGGGGGAGAGGGAAACCAAGCAAACCAATGATAACCATTTACAGCGCAATGACCTGCTTTGGACGTGTGTACACACTGTGTGTGCCTTTGCTTGCTGTGCGTTTGTCGCGTACGCGTTGCGCTGGAACAATATATGCGCCTTTACAAAACATTAATACGGTACTGATGATTGTCACGTGGGTGAGCTGCATTACATTAATTTTTATGATTTCATTTCTAGAATTCTATTTTTTTTTTTTACTTCCTGTTTGCATCTGCTGACTGTGATTATTCTTAATCTCTGCTTAAAAGAATTTAATTCCCAAAAAAACAAGAAAATCTCCTTTGCTTCTATGGACAAATGTAGAATCTCATCTAAAGCAGCGCGGTTGTGAATGTTAGTTCAAATTTTTTCAGGGATAATGAGAACTGATAACGATAAAATCAATTTTTAGAATTACATTATTTTTTTTTTTTTCAAAATCAACATTTTTTTTTTAACAACCAACACCTGTACGATTTTCCAAGCTATATAAAAGTTTATCAAAAATTTGTTGGTTCAATAATTTGTATTTTCGTATACCTTCATGGCTGCCTAATTATGTACTTGGACCAGTAACTAATTTAGTTTAATTGGTCTCAATAAAATATTTATGAAAACTGACTAATTGTTTACTGTTATCGATTTCTAAATACTATAAACAAGGAAGACGGAGGAGTATGAGAAGTTGTAGATTTAGTTGTTCCAGACTAATTTAACCCTTTCCTAGAATAGCTATACAGTTATGGAATAAAAAACAATTTACCGATTTACAATCATATCGTGTAATGGAAGATCAGAAAATGATAGACAAAAGAATTTAAGAGCCTTGTGGCTTTTCACATTTTCCCAAAAGTGGGCCAATAAAATGATTGTAATTAATTTTTATATTTCCAAAGATCATTTTTCCAGTAGATATGAGAAAATGAAATTTGTATATGGCAACCCTACGGTTATTTCATCAGAGCACTAATCGCCATGAAAGAAAGAACTGCAAAAATATATACGAATTGTATGTAGTAACTGGGGTGGTGTATGTGACCCAAGTACATTAAAATTAGCTTTCCGGTGGCAAAAACGTTCTGAGAAAGTTTTCTGAATCGGGAAAAAAGTACACCATCCGATAGTACTCGGCGAGATCTTCAATTTGATATGCAACATGCCGTATTGGAACCATACCCTCCTCCCGAGCGGGAGGTTTCTACACCTCATCCTAAAAGTATGCAGAGAACAATTTTCTTTTACGAATTGTAGCTGATAATGAGTTGCGGCGAACAGTGAAACCGATTTTTCGATCGGACATAACCGTGCCGGGCTAGAGCCGAGCTAAGTTGCGAAAAATTTAGTAAGTACTTCAGTTCGAATAAAAAAAGAGGGAAATGCTAAAACAATCAGTATTGGGATTGCTATTTAAGCCTCCGATTATAGGAGTGTGGGTACTCAAACTTTTTCTCAGAACCTAAGGAACTCGATTATGTACTAGATTTTTTTTTTAAATGTACTATATCAAATTATGACACCCTCCTCCTCAAGCTTTCCTCCACTTAATTGAAATAAACATTGTTAATAAAATATGTTTAGAGTATCCATAATGCATAATGGGCATTACTCTTTCTGATGTGAACTGAACGGAAAGAAGAAATTCACAACAAAATTCGAAATTTAGTTGAAACTTCAAGATTTTTGTATGGCAACACTGCTGAGGAATTGACCGTTTTGGTCCATTTTGGAAATCATTGGTTTTTGTTTCCGTAGATACCAGTACCAGTTCATCTTGTAAACAAAGTTTCTTTCAATAAAATTTGCCATAGGTAGACAATTTTTATAAATTTGATAAATGATACAAGCCTGGTCGTGGGTAGAATTCTCTCATAATGCAGGTATACCACGCATGCCTTAGGGGCGACTAAAATGGTTATCTAGCTCTAACACATTATCATCATCATCAAGTTGCTTACTTCAACTTACTTCCAGGATTTATTTTTATACCGGCCTCGATGATGAAATCATAGGGTATACTAATTTGTCACTCCGTTTGTAACGCACATAAATAATGCTGGTAGAGCAAAATGGGTTCGACACCCATGCATAAAATTAAAAGTTATTTTGATATTTGCATGGCCATCCGTCCGTTTGTCCGTCCGGCATACGATAAGTCTAGAATGTGTTCATTTACAGAGCTGAAATTTTGCACACGACCTTTTAAAAAAATAGAAATTTAAGCTCAAAAATGGGAAAAATCGGGTAACTCCTTCGTAGGGTTGCCATACAAAAATTTCGTTTTTCTATATATTTGGAGAGACATGGAGAGAGCTGACATTTTGTACACGGTATTTTTATAAAAGCGGTAAATATAATTTCAAAAATGAGTTAAATCGGGCAACCCCTTCTTGGTGTTTCCGTATAAAAATTAAGGCTTTTCACGATCCTATACTTTTTATTGTACTGAAAAGTTCTTCAGAATATGAAATCCTATGAATTGGTTATAGTCTATTTTACTGCCAGACGAACCGTTTTAGAAATATATGCGAAAAACCATTTCAAAAATTTAATATGCACAGATGGGTGACCATTCGAAATTACATACGGGCCGGGCATAAAAAAGAGACGAATATTGCAGCTTTGGGGGTTCAGATTGCAGCTGTTAAGATTATCCTCCAACTAATTGACCATAGAATAAACTCGATTAAATAAGATTAGATTTAGATTCATGAAGGGGGGTGCTGCTGCCCGCGCCAGACTCGCATTCATTACGACCTTAAAGATTTATTGTATAAATCATTCGCTTTCTAGTTTAAGACTATTAATAAAATCTAGACTAATTATAGGATTGAGATTCCATACGTAGCTTGGTGGAGATAGAGTAATCTTCGTCTAGGTTAATACTTCACAATTACAGCATAAGTGCTTTGAAGTTTAATGACCATAGAAGCGGCAGGATAAAGTTTCAGCCAAGCCCATATTATTTGGATGATCCGACAAGGAGAAGTGGCTTGAGAAGAGCTCTATGATTATTTTAAGCTCTGCTCTTCTGAGAAGTAGGAACTCTTTTTTTTTTTTTTGCCAGAGATTCGATAAAGTTCTTGTAGCCATTCCTAATAAAGAGATTTTTGTTTATTCTCTCAGCAATTTAGGATAGCTCTGACTGAGGTATTATTTAGAAGTGTCACATAATGGTTCTGGTTCGGCAAAGAGAGTTACCTTTCCTCTCTTAACTAGGCTGTCAACAATTTTGTTGCCTTTATGGTCCTCATGTCATACCAGACCTGTAAAATTCCAAGTACAAGTACCAGTACAGTACCAGTACCTGGACTTGAATTATTTTAAGTACAAGTACAAGTCCCGGTACTGATATTTAATAAAATTTCACGTACAAGTCCCGGTACTGTTACTTTAAAAATTTTCAAGTACAAGTCCAGGTCTGGTACTGTTACTAGTACTTAAGTACTTTACAGGTCTGTTCGATACCCACATGAAAATAACTTTGTTTCGACTCGATAAATTAAGATATTTAAATGACCAATCAAATCCTACCTGGCTTGAGCTGTTTCTCCTTTTGCATAACTAAATAAGATAGTCATAGACTATATCTAAAGAGTAGGTACTGATTGTGTATATTTATGTAGTATACGAGTTTTTTAGTCACCTCATGCACCTTTTTCCACAAACTGTGAAAAATTAATTGCGCATGAGCCTCACTATAAAAGCAGCAAATTAAGAGTTTAGAATCGAAGATATGAGTTTTTAAATTAAGGTTTCTTTTCGCGAAATTTTCTAGGTGTCTCTGACAATAATCGATTTTTAGTAGGTACCTACCAATTTAAGAGGGCAATAAAGTAAGAAAATTTCAGTAAAATCGATGTAGTCATCGTGGAATGAACAAGCTATTTTAAAATTAATGCAGCTTCAAAATTCCAATCCATTCCCCCATTCTGGGTGTACCTAAGGAGAAATAATTTTAGAAATTTATCAGTTCTCTTTTTGCTTTCTAATCATAACCAAATCCCTAGGGAATACCCTTTTAATGCATTTTAGGTATACATAAAAACTGTTTTTTCCGCACTTTTCATCGCTCTGAATTTGATAGAAAGTTTTGCAGCCTTATGTATGATGGTGCTCAGTAATGATCGTCACGAAGCCTATTTCCTTCAATAACCTACTTAACCCCAACTAACTTACCGGAACAAAATTAAAATTTATATGTCCGGTTCCATCAGAAGATTTTTTTTTCATTACATTCTTTCTTATCTCCTGCTCGTACAGCAGAGAAGAGATAAAAAGATGTATTTTCTATCTGTTTAAAATGATTTTGTTTTTTTTTGTATAGTTCCCAACAACAGTTTTGTTGAATAAATGGCGAAATGAAATTTTGTAGATGAACAAACAATACAAACCCAAAAACATTTCCTTAATGAAATTTCTATTTTCCCCCTTAGTGATTGTGTGATTGATTAAACACTTCTAAAACGAACCTTCTTTTCATCCACCCGTTTCATCCGAAAATGTTAATTTGGAACATGATAAGTATTTTCTCTTTACGAACGCACTTTATCCTTTCTGCTTATAGTTACAACAACAAGCATAACAGATACAACAACATAAAGATCCAATTTAGCATTTACAAAAAAAAAATAAAAAAAAAATAAACTCATTACACCCGCACACCACCCTGACCATTTGTTTTTCATTGATTTTTCCCTTGACTTTTCTTTTCGTTTCGTACATTCCTCTGAGGAAATCTATGCGGACCAAGGGAAGCCCTAATAATCATATATATGTAGGTAGGTACCCCTCCCCTTCCTTATATGAAAGTATGCATTTGGGCGAAGAAAAAAAAACAAGAAAGATTTCCTGATCATATTTCAAAATTCAATCACCATTTCGGGCTATTTAAGGACTATTAAAGGATACCCGGAAAAAATTCTGAACTATTTTCTTATTATGAAGCACCTCCATCTATATTTGTCCCATGGAAGCTTTTCATTTTGTAGATTTTGTTGCGGCTAGTTTTCCGACAAGAACCTTTCTAATGGGTATTTATGGTCAGCCTGATACTTCCCGAACAAAATATATACTCAATTTGAAAAACTTTGACTACAGAGCGATATACATGCATGCATACAAATAACGATGGTTAGCTCGATCACTATGATGCTGGATTTGGTTGGATGTGTGTATTTCCCTTGGGTTTTTATCTGTGGGAGTAATTGCAGGCCGATGAAGCTGTTATATAAATTATTTTAGCCGAGAATGAATGCACCTCTAAAAATGACTATAATGGTTACGGCCTAGGTTCGAATCTGGGTGAAGTTTTCTACGGCAAGAAAATGTTCTTTAAAAAATTCACATAATATGTTTTTGTTCACGTTGGCAGCTCCAAAAGGACTTAGTGATGTGCAGGGTTGCCAAGGGCAAGCAAGGATAAGGCCTGTATACGTGCTTCGTGCTGGGAGAATATAGTTGCTCCGATGCCTGATGAATGTGTGTAGTCATAGTGAAGCCTGCACGTATACAACCCAGTAGTCTTGTCTTGGAACCCGCACTTTGGTATGCTATAAGATTACTGGCTATAGTTTCAAACCTCTCTTAACTTGAAGGGCGGATCATAACCTTCTCGCGATCCACTCCCGTCACTTTATGTGCTAATATGATTTGGACCGAACGGAGTAACCAGTCTCGTTTAGGGATCTGCATGAAGAGCCACTGACAGTACCCATGGCCTTATGGTCATAGCAGACTACGAACCCATACCAACTGGTAGTCGACATTTCCAACTTGTTACTACAGGGTTGAGGAGCTCCGCATAGTGCTACTATAGTAGTGTTATTCGCCTCAACCTGGAGTAGGCCCCTTGATGGGAGCATCGTGGTGGTTGTAGTAACTCGTATTCGGGCATAGAGTCTGAGTCTGCATGACTTAGGTGGAAATTTTTCTTTGAATAGAAGAGTATGCCCTTTGAATAAATCGCATACTGCGTCTGAAGATCTGAAGGATGGTCGCTTCTTAATGTATGCTTGGATATTTGGGTTTCGGCGTGGAGTTGCGCTAAATCAACCGGGAGCCGTAACCGTGACCCACAAATCGGCAGAGATTTTAGATAGGTCTCGCTATGAACAGTAAGTCTAATGTCAAGCATGCACTGACATAAACTGGTACTCATTGGGACAGGATATACTCTGTCTCATGAAGGCGCTGATTGTCGCATTAAGACTGCGGTGAAATTAAAGCTTCGAGCTATTTGTTCACGTAGAAACCCCGACAGAATCTGCTCAGATGAACAAAGGTATCGGTGGAAAGGGAGTCGGTGATGCGTAATGCTGCCCCGGAGACCGGTCTAAAGGGAACGGACATTGTGCTTAATATCCTATTCTAATACCTGATGAAAACAGGAATGTAGTCGAATAATGTGTGTATGTACGCTAGTAGCTTATACAACCTAGTGGTTCGTACTGGATGGCTGATGTCTATTTATAGCCCGCACTAGAGTAATTAAGCGCGAATGGAGTTACCAGTCCCATTTATAAAAGGTTCTATATGAAAAATCTACTGGTGGTATCCATCGCCTTATGGCCTTGGTTTATGAAGCCTCACCAAGAGGTTGACTTTTTGCCTAATCTGGTACCATGGGATCGGGTGTTCGTGGAAAATTTACGTTTTCCACCTCGACAAGGAGAAGCTTCTTTATGGGAGCAACGTGGTAGTTGATGATTGCCCATATCGTGGGCAGAGATTGATTTCGGAGTCGAGTGCGAAATAGGCGGACATCCTTCTAATCACAGTAGATGTCCGTACAACGACTTGGAATTGGAAGGTATAATCGTCTACGTTATAAATTCTCTGATATTCGGATCTCGGCGTGGAGTTGCGCTTAATCAACCGGGTACCGGAATCCAAAGAACAGTTAGATAATTATTTTGGTTTTGCTTCTATAAGTAAGAACGGCAAATATGCACTGTCCTCACTGGTAGGTATTCAATGAGGCTGTAATATCTCTTGAGGGCACTGCTTGTCGCTAAAAAAATCAAATCTCTGCGTGAAGATAGCCGTGGAGTTAAGCCATACTTAGCAGGTACCCAAGTTAATTATAATAAGAACTTCTATCCAGAAAAATCCAATGTGTTTCAAATTGTGTTTCAGGTTCAAGTAAAATACTCCCACAAATAGAACTCGTTTACACTTCGAGAAATCTATTCTTTTAGAAAAGTTTCCCATAAAGAATCGAGTAATCTTGAAAAGTGATCAATTTATTAAGTTTGAAGTCCTATGAAAATGTACAGTGTGGGAATAAGTTTCGAAATCATTCATTTCGGGAATTCTTCATTTGAGTGAAACTGTGCTGAAATACTTGTTGGAAGCAGAACACTCATTCCAGGATTTCATTAATTCATTCGCTTTTAACACCAGTTAAGAGGAAAGCCTCCCAGCTGAATAAATTTAGTAAGATCCGCATTTAAAGAAAAATTCTCGAAGAGTTAAATAGAAAAATAAGGAAATAATAAACGAACAGAAAAATATCTAATTCGATATTTGTTCGAGAAATCTTCGCTTCAACGAACTATATCCCACAATTGTAGATTCTTTAATTTATATTTACCTTTTTTTTATGTTAGACTTTTGTTAAACTTTGTCTCAAATGATTTTATTTCATTGTAAACTTATTGAAATATTTTACAGTCCCTTCTTGAGTAAGAAAAATATACCGTTTTCGCGAAGAAAAATCGAACTTGTTGATTACTATTACACAATTTTATAGATCTCTTGCTAATACGATTCATTATCGAATCGATTCGTTATGCATTGGTTTTTCTTTTTACATCTGAACCAATTTCGATTGTTTATCATGATTACGAAAATATTTGCTGATGGGTGAAAGATAAAAACGGAAAAATTTTCTAGATGATCTACTAAGAAACAGAATGGTATCCTTTCACTACTACCAATGACTTTAGATTACTGCATCGTGATCTTAGTTACATATTTACATAAGTAATTGTCATGCCGTAGCCAATATCTATAAGAATACCAATAATAGTTTTGATCTGTGTTTAGATTGTGGACCCGTCAATTATGATTACATACAAGGATAAAAAATTAACAGGTCAGTTCCCATCTGTGTAATATCCTAGTCCATGTTAATATTGTTAAATAAATAAGAATAGATGCGAACCTTATAATTTCTTAAAAAGGAGACTCTTAACAAAAACTCTGCACTTGTTTCAGCTATGATAAATTATTGTCCAAAGTGCGCTCCCTTAAATGTTTCTTGTTTATCTATTTTTTTTTTCCAAAGTAAAAATTTTTGCATTCTTACTACGCAAAATAGTCGTTATTCATTGGAGTTAAATTAAAAGTGCTATCGTCACATAAAATTAGTAGAAGCAGCAGCAGCAGTAGTAGTAGCATCACCATCACCAACAACAAGCAAACAAACTACACCAGCCAAAAGCAGGCAGCCAGCAGTTGCCTTCAGCAATTTTGTAATAAGTTTTACGAAACGTACGCTAAAATTTATAGCGCCGAGACATTTGAGACAAATTTTCTTCTTCGTGCAAAATTTATTTAATTGCTTTCTCGACACAAAATAAAATTCTTAAGTTCACTTAGGATGCATTACCAAATTTTATGCGGTGATTTGTTTTAATTGTAGTAAAATAAATGGCTTTCTGGCATTCAAAGTCTTAAAATGAAATTTATATTATTATTGTAGGTAGGTATACCTCGTCGTACACTTCTGAAAGAAGGGTATATTGAAATTTATTCCGATTATTCCTAGGAAGATTAAAACTATATTTTTGTGTATGTTTGTGCCAAAAATTGAATTCAATTAAACTTCCTTTTTACCTTACACACGTGGAGTGCTTTTTTGTCTATGGTTCGGAAATATTCAAGGTTATCAGGAATATGTACATTGACTAGTTACCAGATTGAAGTCAGGTTGAGTCTTGTTCATAAAAGACTGAATTAGAACAAACTTTAAATCAACCGGGTAAATGTAGGAAAAAAGACAGCTATTTGGAAATATGGACAATTAGCTTGATTTTTGGAGTTCCCCAAGGTACAATTCTTTGTCCGGTTCTTTTTTTTATCATAAATATAATATTAATCAATTTTAATTGTAAACTATTATTCTCGGGCAAAACCAAAGCAAACTCTTTCCGTTACCTTTGATAGGGGCAGAAGAGGGTGAGGTTCAGCGGTTTTATTTATACAATTTGACAGTATTAAGTAAGCTAAGCTCTGATCTTCCTAATTGAAATCCATCTTCAAAACATGGATAAAAGAAAATTGGCGAAATTGCGCTAATACATATCGATATGCATTTCAATTTAAGAGCCGAGTGGTAGTGTATAAAGCTCTGCCTGTTGAGGCGCACTGGAATCTCATCGACCATAATACACCAAAAAAAGAGACGTTAATATCCTACGCCTGCAACTCTTAGTTTTGAAGCCACATACCGGTACTTTTCACTAAAAATTTATTACAATATGCGCTGACTCTTTCCTTCCTGCCATTTATCACTGTTGCTCTGATAAATTCAAATTCCAATATAGTTTCTACGCCAGCTTTGTTGAATCACAAATTGAATTCATACCTACACGAAAAAAGGATAAATTTAACATAATCTTCATGGAGTATGCATAAAACATGTCCAACTTCCTTCACATTACCCTTTCAATAGACTATTATCAAAGAGACGAACCACCACCAAATTATACACAAAACATTTTTCAAGACGTATTTGTGGATGCGTATGTGTGTGTGTGTAAGTGCGGATAGAGATAGAACCCTCAAAACTCTTTTAAATTTCCTTGACAAACATATTCCAAATGACCTGTCAAATGTTCGACTATAAATCATTTTCCTGGGGATCACCAGTTTAATGCTCACACACTCCCCTCTGCATCTTATTTCCTCTGAGATAACCAGAAAGGTACATTGGCACTGTATGTCGGTACAACTGCATCATCACTACCATGTATGTATGCAATGGTCACAGATAGAAATTTTCTTATTTTGTGCTTTTACAAGAGAATTTCATCTGGGTTTAATGACCACAGTCAGCCCAATCTACCTGCATACACAGATTCGGTCCACCAGAAGGAGCATCATCATCATAGGTAGGTAACCGGGTGGCGGCAACGATATATGTAACCAAACGTTTGCCCAGTACCGCATCATCGTATAATATGCTTGCTGCACAGCAGAATATGTTTTCGACTGATGAACCTTTCTAAATTATAATGACAGACGCAACAATAAAACATTTCTCATCCAGGTGAGGAACAATTCTCTGAATTCCGGTGCATCGAGACTTCATCACCAGAGTCTTGTTGTATGTACCGTTTTTACAGTCTTTTAACACGAACGCTATTCATTGTGTCGATTGAGTCTAGAAATTTCTAGATTTTATTGAGGAATAAGAATGCGGAGACGAATTATTTTACACGATTGGGTGTCGCCGCCGTCGTGATTCCATTCGAAGATTATTAAAGTTTTTGGGTTTTCTTTTATTGTGCCCTAGAATTTCTTTTAACAAAATTCCATTATTCAAGGTCTCTGCTGGACAACATTTACACTTGAGTAGTGATCTGAAAAATAATGTATCGGTAGCTGCCCAACAGGGTGTTTACTTTAATCAACAACAGCAACATCAACAGCACCAGCAACAGCAACAACAACAACAGCAGCAGCAGCAGCAACAACAACAGAATCAGCAACAACAGGCCCAGCATCAACAAACCCAACATCAACAGGCCCAACATCAACAGGCCCAGCATCAACAGCCCGGAAGCAATAATCAGCAAAATTCTCAGGCTAATCAGTCAGTTAACAATTCTCAAGGTAAGTTCAAATGAGATTTATTGATATATATTTAATTAGTAAAACTAACTGTTTTCTTTTGTAGTTCCAAACAATGATTCGTACACGATGTCACAGTCTCAATCAATTAGTTTTTCACAGCAGACAATGCGCCAAAGACAAAGTCAGGCAGCTGCAGCAGCGGCGGCCGCTGCAGCAGCTGCTGCAAATTCTGTTGGACTTGGTGGAGCTGGTGGATCTGCTACAATGGGCGGTACACAATCAAGTCTTAATCCTGGAGGACCCGGTGGTGTTACGAATGCGAATATCATGAATCAAACTAACAATGGTCCTTCCGGTATGAATCAACAGCCTGGATCTGGTCTTCCAAGTATGAGTCAAATGACTGGAAATGGTCCCAATGTTGGTGCAATGGTTGGTAACTCTGGAGCGGGTATACCTGGTAATGGAATGGGTCAGGGTATGGGTGGAAATCCAATGGGAATGGCGCAACAAATGGGTCAGAGTATGGGACAAATACCGCATGGACAGAATATGATGGGAATGGGATCAATGAATCAGCAAACAATGAGCGCAATGCCAAATCAAATGGGAATGAATTCGATGGTGCAAAATTCCTTGAATGCAGGAAATATTGGACCAAATTCGATGCTTTCTAGTGTTATGTCTGGCGGACCGATGGGCATAAGTCAAGCAAAATTCTTGCAACAGCAACAGATGTTACGAGCTCAAGCTATGCAACAGCAACATATTGGAGGAAATCGACCACCACCGCCAGAATATAAGGCAAGCCAGGCGCAGCTAATGCAGGCGCAAATGATGCATCAAACTGGAGCTGGCCGATTCCCGAGTGCAGCGCAAGCGGCCGCAATGAGACGAATGGGCCAACAGCCGATACCGCCTTCAGGTATGAAGAAAGTTGCAAGTTCAGGTATAAAATATTTTCTCAATGAGACAACCACAGGCTTTTAACGTATACTTACTTACTCTTCCAACGCTCAAATTTTTGAGTGGACTCATGTAAGATGAAAAAGTGACATTTGAATGTCATTTTATGACTGTTACCGATCACTTTACATGAACTCACTACTCTTATATTTTTATTATCATATTCCTCCAACTTGCCATCTTCCACTTTCTGAAACCCTTCTTTAAATTTCGTCGTCCTTACTGATTTGTTACTAAATCAAATTTTTCCATTCTAGGTCCAATGATGCGACCTCAACATTCAATGTACATGCAACATTCCGCTGCCGGTCATGCCGGTGGACCCCGTGGAGCAATGGGTGGATCAGCAGGGCCATATGGTGGTGGTCCAATGGCAGGACCCCAACGTCCACCGAATGTACAAGTGAATCCCGAAGGATTGCCTATTAGCTCACAACAAGAATGGCGGCACATCATGATGTCACAACAACAAAATATGTCATTCAGTGGACAAGGTGGAGCCGGACCAATGCGACAAGCTGCATTTAATCCGAACGCCCACCAAAGCAAAAATACGCTGCGACACTTAGATGCAACATGTACCCTTACAAGTCTTGATTTACCTCAACCCGGGGGAGGAGGAGGAGGTTTCATGCCAAATACATCTGTTTCTGGTAATAATCCTTCTGGAGGTGTTGGCGTAGGTGTTGGAGCCGGTGGTGGTATGCAAATGACTCCTGCTCAAATACAGCAACAAATTCTTCGATCGCAGCAACAACAACAGCAAGCAGCAGCGGCAGCAGCAGCTCAACAACAAGCGGCTCAACAGCAAGCTGCTCAACAACAACAAAACCAGCTGGCTCAACAGAATCAGCAAAGTATTATGGTAAGCAGTAATATGGCACAAAATCAACACCAACAACAACAATCAGTCATGCAACAGATGCTTCATCAGCAGCATCAGCAACAGCAACAGCAGCAGCAGCAACAAGGTTTGATGACTCAGATGCAGATGGCTTCGATGCATTTGTCACAAAGTCAGCAGATAACATTGCAACAACAGCAGCAGCAGCAACAACAACAACAACAGCAGCAATTTGTCCAGCATTCACAAACAGCAACACACCAGCAACACTCCATGATTCAAAGTATGGCAGCGACCGGAAATAATCCAAACTCCATGATGGGCGGAAACGGCCAAATGAATAATCCAACAGCTGGGGGTGGTCCAAACGCGTCCGGCAATTCTGGCCATCATAATGGTAATCACCCATCAGTTTCGGCCTCGTCCACCGTATCTCCTGTCAATTCCATCAATCAAACAATTAATTCCGTGGTCGGCAGCGGTGCCGACTTTAGTTTAGAATTTCTAGAAAATCTTCCTGTTGGTGATGCAAGCAACTTTTCGGCGCAGGATTTGCTCAATTCACTGGACAACGATAATTTTAATATTCAAGACATTTTACATTGAATACTCAGATGTGAGGAGTCGCGGTGTCGACGCGGCGGTGACCAGGTGGGATCTTAAGCTGTAAGTGATTCTCTGTAGTTAAAATTATACTGGGAGGAGGTCTGGTGTATATTGGTGTGGTACGCAAATATTTCTGGAGGACGGGGAAGAGATAGTGAATGATGTCAAGAATTTCAGTTGCTATGAGTATTTACTAAATTTCGATAGAGATTTGATTTAGAATTTCAGTTGTATGTAAATGGTAGGTCTTAGCTCATATTTGATTCACTGCTTGTCATCTAAACACGGCTTTAATATGAGCTTTTAAACACAATTTTTTCGATATCGATAGAATGTTAAATCGAACTGAATTCGGAAACACGTGTGATCATAGTTTCTAAAATAATTTATTATTTTTTGATTTCTAAATGAACCTGTTTTCAAAATTTTTAAAATCTGATTGGGGGGGGCCTCTAAACTCAAAATAAATGTAGGGAAAATGCAGTGGATTTTTCCCATTAAAATTTTACGCCATTTTCTGGATTTCTCTTTCTTTAGGTGATAAATAATCTAGACTCTGTGAAAGTTCCATGCCTATTATTTAGACCGCTCTGGTGGTTCGGAGGCATTGGGTTACTAACTGTTTGTGACATTCACGAAATAAATTTTAAAAGTTAAAGGAAAATTGGTGATAGAATCATTTTGATGAGGGACGGCAGGAACCTTTCTAGGACTATTGTGATTGAATTGAAGACTTTTTGACATGACCAATCTTATTTCGCTGTATTTATTCTTATTTTTTTTTCTATTTTATTTTACATGTTTTGAATGTTAATTGTTTATTTTCCACACGAACACAGTACAGGTCAGATATTTCGCTGGTATGTAGAAGTTCATTAATTTACATCTGAATTAATTATTGTAGCTTGTAGCAACCAACAGAAAACCCTTTATGCACAAGTTAGATTCCTTAGAATTCCTGTTTAGAACTTCCGAAACTACTAAATTCTAAAGTCGGAGTTATACATATCATGTCAATTAATTAATTGAGTCCTTCCTTAATCTAACTGGGCTAAGACTGTAGAATGAATTCAAACGTTCAATTCGATGTCCATTGTACAGGGCCTGTTCATAAAAGTCAGTATGCATTGTACTGCATGATTCAGTTATGTACTTAAAGTTATGAATCTGTAAATACAGACGCTTATAAACAGGCCCCTCCCTCATGACATCACTCGGAATTGAGGTTTAAGGCTAATCTATGAATTCCGAATACTCTGAAATATTTTAAACTCGTCTTAAACTCGCATTATGGAGGCAAATGTAATCATGAATGTTGATGCTTGGAGCTTTCGTGGAAAATTTATATTGTGTTTACTAAAACAAGGTATCAAAAAACATTGATTTACTATTTGCCATATTCATATTTACCTACATATGTACATATATTTCAGAGATTTTCTCAGAATATGATTAGAGATATCCTTATACTGCCATTGTTTTCAATTTTGCTATGTTAATCCAGAGTTGTGGCCAGCATATATGTATATTTCGATTTTAAATAATTCATCTGTCCTTGGAGCATAGCTGAATTATTTGAAATCAAATTGTTCGACTGAAAATAGTTATATTGACGCATTTCTATTTCGAGCAAGTTCAGCTATAACAAGCTTGGAGCTTTCGTGGAAAATTTAGATTATGAGCTGAATACTATTTGAAATCGAATTGCATACCATACATATATTCTAGCCATCCCACCCACAATATCGCAAACTACAAAGAAATTATTATATTCTCGATCAAAAAATAAAATAAATCTGTTAACTCTCCTTCCATGGCCATTCTTTCCACTCCCTCAGTATTTTTTTTGTAAGATATTCTCGGACAATTTTATCAATATTTTAATCGAAGCCTGGATTACGCTTTTCTATTTCGTATACATAAATAAATAAAATCCACTTTTATGAAATTGTCTCTGGAGTCTGTGATGGGCACAATTTATTTTCGATTAATTTAGCTACGTATTGAGCTTGGAGCTTTCGTGGAATATTTAAATTACTAGCTATAATTACTTGAAACTGAAATGTGTGCGAACCGATCCCAGAAACATCTTAATCACCCTATTCTCCGGTTTTCAGAACTCCTTTCTTTAAATATTGTTTGCAGCATTTCAAAGTGTTTGCGATTCTGTCATTCGCCATGATTAGAAAAATTTTATATTGAAAATCATGACACACAAAAACTTATGTAAAATGAGAGGAAGTGCCCCTTTTTTCAGAATTTGTCCTACTTAAGATTTTAAAAACACGCCGAGTTTCGTTTGATTTATGTAACGTTTTATATTTCATTTGAAATCCGTTCCAGTGACAGTTTTATTGATGCCATAACCGTACGTCTCGATTAGTTTTTGCCTCATCTTGTCTTGGATACACATAGAGAACGCATCATTGTTTCCTTTCATTTGCCTCCTAGATAATTTAAAAAGTATACCTACGTTTTAAGCTGGGGCTATTAATAAATGTTATTTTGATAATTTAGGAGAATATTTGAGTTCCTATATGTCCTCTGTTTTGAATAATTTCTTCCTTTAAACAAAAAAAATATAATAATAATTCCGTTGTCATAAAATAGGAGACAGGACATGGGATTCATAGTGTGAATGCATTTTTTTATGTAGAAGTTCATCTTGACGGCATAATATTCACGAAGACGACAAACAATTTTCTCTTCTAAATTACTTCTCTGTGTATTCATAATGCCTTTTGTTCGAATAGGTGGATTAATGTGAAAAATCACTTTGAACATATAAAGTCCACAATATATTCGCAAAGAAATCAGATCTCGACCATACAACATTTTTCTCTCTGATTTTCTTTATTCTCGTGTCCAGCGGTGACCCGTCCTGATTTCTGAATACGAATCGAATTCGATTGTATCGAGCATATAATTTCATTATTTCTCATTAGGCCTAATTTTTTTTTCTGTCTTTGTTGGAATGTTCCATATCTCTCGCGTCCTTTTTCTATTCAGCTCATTCAGAGTGCTATTCTGTTTAAGTCATAAGATGGAATTTGTATGTAGGAGTGTAGTAGGAAGAAGAATTTCATTTGGTGAAACTAAATAGAATACACAATTTACGTCAATAAAAGAGAGAGATAGAGTCAAGAAAGTCATCATTTGAAATTTAAGAAGAAAAGAAAAAAACGACACTTTAAATCTTTAAGCAAGAAACACAGTGCTAACTTTTCCGACCTCGACCTCAGTATAACTTGAAGAACCTCAATCTGGTTAGCGTTGCAAACTTTTGTAATAATTTACTACAGTAGGAATAACTTTTGACGGTAAATATTTTTCCCATTTTTTTTTCAAATATTTCCCCTACCTATCAACCTCCCACACCTCACCAACTTTTCCATTGGGAGCTAGATAACCTGATCTCATATATTCTACAGAACTGTTAAAGTTAGTGAGGCTGGCCGTGTTGAAAAAGTCAGCACTGTGTTTCACGGCTTTACACTTTTTTCCCATCCAATTTATGTGGATCACAGTCATCACTAAACTCCTTTTTTTTATATATATATTATTAATATGACAACGCAAAATGTATTTTCTTTTAAATATAATCCATTTAGTTAAAAGGAAAATTTTCCCAGAATCGATCGCACTTTTATACATTCTCATCCAAAATAAATAACTATAATTTTGACATTTAGCGCTATTTCAATAGCAACTATTAGGGGCTTTCGGCAAGCACTGTCTCAGTAAGACAACTGAGACAAAACTTTGAGCAACTGTCTCAGACAAAACTTTGAGCAACTGTCTCAGTTGTCTCAGTTCAAACAAATCAGCTGATTTGCCAATTTTGACATTTAAATAATTTTGACCACAGAAAATGGATAATAATATATTGAGGAAACTGTTGTTAGTTTATTCAAATGGTCACTAAACTTTAATTAGCAATTAAAATCACAAAATAACGAAACTGAGTCAACTGAGACAAGAATATTCAGTTTCACTTGTCTCAGTTGCTCAGTGGTTGCGTTCGAATTTTGTAGCTCAATATGGAACTAAGACAGTTCACCGAAAGTGCAGTCTCAGTGAACCAACTGAGAATATCTCACTTGTCTCACTGATAATGTGCTTCCCGAAAGCGCATGTTATACCGATTTCCATTGATCACGTTTTCTAGCACAAGTGTTACACTTTTCGTGCAGTGTTAAACCGAAATCGTTCCATTAACCTGCACTGCTAGAAAAAGTGTACGTCAAATGACCCTGACGCTACACCCGAAAAATCGGCGGTGTTACACCGAAAAACGCACACATCTACATGAGAAATGTCACAACTGTATGTCGTTGAGCATCACATATCAATCTTCAACTGTTACTCCACCAAATTCATCCGCAATCACGCCAAAATCTTTTAAATTACAATTTTCATAATTTTTACGTTATTCGGGATGTTATTTTTCCCAGAAAATTTCAATCTGACTAAATTACACGGATATGAGCTACTATTCCATTCTCATTGCGTCAAAAGTTGTTCGATTGGACTCGTGTTTCATTGATTGACGTGCACTTTTCTGAAAACATCAATGGAATTCGATATTAATCTCTAAGCTATATATTTTTTGCAATACAATTTCATGGTACTTCAGTGTAACACTAGTATTGCAGTTTTCTAGTAGTGCAGCACTGAAAATATTCCAAGGGCCAACTCTGACGTATTAAGCACAAAGCTCGAGCATTTTACTGCAGTTTTGCCCAGACATTAATTTGTTTTGGAGTGATTTCTTATATGATTACTGATTTTAATTGTGTGCGTGCTCAATCAAGTTTCAGTTATTAATATTCAGGAATAATTGTATCTTAAATTCGCATATATTATCACATAAATCGCATGTAAACAATTGACAGCCAAGCGATCCTATCAGAAATGTCAAAATCTTAAAAACTATTCGCTTGCAGTAGTATTGGTATGCTGTCCATGTTGCAGCTAAGAAATGTGTAGCACAGGGTTCTTCCTCCCCCGAATGCCACCATCCTCGAAATGTGTAGCATGCTAGCAGCGTCTGGGTTCTACCCATGAAATCACTTTTATATCTAAAATGTAATACTAATTTTGCACTGAACTTCCCCCTACTTTGCACTGGATTTTTTCTTGTGTTACAAATTCATATTGAAGTTCAAATTGTCATTTATTGTTTTGTAAAAGTAGGTTGTCATGATTATTTGTGAAATTATTCAATTAAATGAATTAAGAGATTTTATTTTGGTAATGTTTATAATGTATAAGAATGATTTTTTTTCTTCTGTATAATCAATAAAGAACATTGATTACGTTTGACAGTTCTGTGTATAATAATAATTAAAAACAAAAATTCTTCTTATAAAATTTATTTTACTTTATTCAGCGCTTGTAAAATCATAGCTGAATTATTTAAAATCAAACAATGCAGTAAAACTTTCATTAATTTCGATATTGGGTTTTATCTACTGTAAAAGTATAGCTGAATTATTAAAAAATAAATAAAACAAATTGATCAACACACAAAAATACATAATTGCCTCATTGATGTAAAAATTCAGCACGGCACCATTTAGCTGAATTCAGCGCAGTAACATAAAGCTAAAGTTTAAATCGAGATAAAGTGGCGATTCAAAAGTAAATTTACTCTATGATAACTATTTTTTGTGAATGTGTGTATATCAAAATCAAATCATACTTAGCTAGCTGGGTTCTATTGGTTCCGTCCGTGGATGGCAATTTGATTTGTTTTCTCTATATTTTCAAAACATTTTCATACATCCCTCCCACAAAAATCAATTCAATTCGCAATCTCCTATGCTGCTCTGCACTACACTGACTGCATGGAACCAAAAGAGCCCAGCTATTTTTTTTTATAGGAATAGCTAGCTCTTCATACATCTTTTCACTATATCGCTTCCCCACCACCTGCCAGTATTTTGTGTGCGACGACAAAAAATAAAAATCTTGCAAATATGAAATTCATACCGTGATATTGTGAGTAGTTGTTGGTGACTGTACATTGGTTAAGTGGTTACATTTAAAAATATATATATTACCTATACTACTATTTGACAGTATATTATTATTATTATTATTACCACTGCTACTATTACTACTACTATTATGGAATACTTATATTATTATTTCTCTATTTATTGACAAAAGAAAACAAAGGAATGGACCTATTCATTTACTTTCCGTCTGTCTATCTTCTTTGTTTGTATTATTTTATGTTTTTCGTCATTAATCTTCAAAGTCTTTTTTCTTTTCGTTTTAAAACTATTTTTTCTGTTTTGTTTTTAGTATAAATCAATTAATAACGAATAAAATAAAGAAAAAGAAAAACCCGTTTCGAAGTGGTAGTATATAGTAGATACGTATTAAATCTGTAAAATTATAATTTATTACTTTAAGCCATGCTAGTGTAGGGATAATATTTAAAGTTTAAAACTAGAATTTAAGGACATTAAATTTAAATAATTGTGTATAAAGCACCTTTTATTGTATGCATATGAAAGAAAGAGAGAGAGAGAGCGAGAGAAAGATAGATAAAGAGAGAGAAATCGATATTATTACAACCACAACAACAACAACAAAAAAACAGTTTAATTCAAGTAAAAAATATTAAAAATATTGAAAAAATTTTCTTTTAATTTTACAAACAAAAGAAAAACAATTGTATTTCTCTTTAGTGTAGTTCTGTACATTTTCCACTTTAATTTTATACATAAAAATAAATTAAATTATAAAAAAAACATTATAAAAATGAACGGACAACAACACCAAAATATCGTTCAATTATAAAACAAAAGCGGACTCGTTTTGTTTATAAAAATCATGTATTTTGCTTTTATTTACACTTTGTTGCTTTTTTTTTTTTAATGTAAATGAAACAATTTTTTTGCTTGTTTATACTTTACACGAGAGAAATTAAAAGAATTAAATTTATTGCAAACACACAGATGAGATAAACAGCAGTAATGACAGGGAATTTCCGTTTTATATTTTTCACTATTATATACAATTTTATTATTTTATTTTATTTTATTTTATTTTATTTTATCTATACATTTAATATTTAAAGAATTTTATATATTTTTACTTGCGATTATTTTTTGCAATTACAAAAATAATGTGAAAAATTATATTTTGTTATTACAAAACAACAACAAAAAAAAACAATTTATTTGTTTTACAATTATTTTTATTATTTCATTTTTGACTTTAATTTAGGTTTTTACAGAGTTTTAGTCGATTACGTTATGTGGCTTATCTATTTGATGATTTTATGCAGTGATACAAATTTGTTCTTTGTTCACTTTAGTTTAGAAAATTTAAATCTAGGCAAAGCTGCGACACTGGGACACTGCCCAATCGGACCACCTACACAATTGTACTACAGTGCCGACATACAAAGAGTTGCTGGAACAAAATTTACTGTTTAATTGGTGCACCTGTGTATTCGGACCGTGGACCACATATTTATCCATAATTTTTTTTTTTATCTTTTTGAACGTTCTAATCGCATCAGGCGTAAAGAAAAATCCGCGAAATGACATTGCTATTATAAGAAGTTTTTGTATCTACTTAGAATACGAAACAAAATAGAATGACTGTTTTATGTAAAATCCTTGTTCGTTGAGTGTGGTTTGGGGGGGGGGGGGGGGGGGTGTTTAAAATAGGAAAATATAATGTATGCAGGAGTCTAAACTTTACCGTCATCGAAACTCTTTACGTTCACAGGGGGTGATTCGATTAAAGGTGAACCTAAGACTTGTTTCTAATTTCGCGCCATAATATGTTGTGCCCAAGTCTTTTTTTATTATCTATTCCCGCGATTAGCTTCCAATTATAAAAGTTTAAATATCTAACACAAGGGTTATGCGCTAAATTCGGTTATTGCTATGCCATTTTGTTTAATATTCTAATGCATGATGCAATGATGCAATGCATAATTAGTACGTCTAAACATACGCTATTACATAAATATTCATGCATGTTTACATATCATGTTTAGTTCCCTAGTTTTTCACAGTGGAAAAATAGCTCTCATTTGTACAGCTTTTTTGTATATGTCTGTAAATACATATATTATGGTACCTGTAAAATCGGAAAATCGGACCAGTAATTCTTTCGACCGTGAGGTGGTCCAAATAGGAGGCTAACAAGTGAAATTGAGAAGTAATGGCCATAATTTTTGCCTAACACATGGATATAAAGCTACCAAGTCTTGCTCGACATAAATCAGTATATATATATTTTTTTCTGAAAAGCAGTATTTAATCAGTATAGAGAAAGAGAAAATGGCGCATATTTTTCGAGATGTATGTAATCTTAATTTATTCCTCATCAAAAGCAATTACAACGAAAAAAGGAAAACTTGAAATATATATACATACAATATTGGAAAGTCATTCTTCTTTGACGTGGAGTTCACAGATCTTTTTTTTTGTCCTGACGCGTAATTTTTCTCAGTAGTTCTGGATGAGGTTTTAAAGATTTATAAAAGCCGACGCAACTCTATATTCAATGTTATTTTTCACGAATAAAATCTAATTTAATTGTGGTTAACTGAAGAGCAGAGCTCTCATGTTTCGAAATATTTATTGCTTCTGCAAACACACACTCCACCGGAACTTATGAGACAGGAAAACAAGGTGCATATTCAAGGAACGGCATCTGCCCAGCGTCCATTTGTTTGAACATTTCTACCCAACGCAGCGTTCTTCTGTTAGTAGATTCTTGGATTTCATTATGCTATCTAATTTGTCATCGGTGCAGTAAATTTTTATTTAGCCGTACTGCTCAATTATTGCCGAAGAATGTGTGGCGGCCACATTAAAAGATATTTTTTATCAGACAGCACTTTCATATTTGTCGGCCAGTCAGGAAATTTACGCTATATGATTCACAATCAGTCTTGAAACCATAGTCCACATTTATTAAAGATAATAAATTTGATTGCAGAATCAGTATTAAAATCAGTATATGAACCTGAAAGTACGCATGATAGTGATCAAATTAGTATAGTTCGTAGCTTAAACGCAGGAGCATTGTTAAATTTCACACGGAATAAGTGTCATCCTCTGATTTTGAGAAATTTCAATTTCATTTCTAAAACAATTTCTTAATCCCATTAATGCTCAGTAAATTTAAAAGCTGCTTTTTCAGGCTGGCAGATTATCCTTCCAATGAGAACTATCATTAGTCAAAATATAAAAATAAATCAACGAAAATAAAATTTATTAAATTCACAGCATAGAACAGAACATAGAGTATTAGTTGAAAGATGACACCATAATTTTTACAATGCGAGTTTGGTTTATTTCCCTTCACAATTCAATGATCCAAATTATCATATCTAATTGCAGATTGTGCTAGTCCTAATATTTGAAGCCTTTAGATGGGTTTTATTTGTTGTTTTGTGTAGACTGTTAGCAAGCTGTAATACCGTAGACAGACTGTCTCCATAATGACTTAATTTTTAATTAAATGGAGTCAAATGTGCAGTGTGTCACACAAATGAAGTCCATCAAGAAGCCATTTGCAATCTGCAACATTTCGCTTCATTTTCAAATGGACCCAGTTTTACTCCATTTAGTGAAATTCCAGTAAAAATTCCATCTACCGTCATTAAAATGAACTGAATTTATTGGAAAGCTTTTCCAATAAAGTTAGCAGTGACCAACCATCAACTGATCATGAAAGAAATTTCTTTGCCGCTTTCTTCTCTTTTTGGTCTCTTTCAACAAGAAAAATTGTCTTCAAATAAATGCTTTGCAACTACAGTAAATACTTGATAGCATTTAATTAAAATCTGCTGTGATCTTTACTCACATTGAGGAACTGTCAATGACATTTCAAATGAAATAATATTCTGTCATCACTTCATTTCCTTGAAATGACTGAATTTTAAATAAAGTCATTATGAACACAGTCTATCTAGGAAAGAGCATTGTTAGTGAAAATTAACAGGCATGTTTTCCTTCAGTTTTATGTATAACAGCCACCTATTTAATACACTCGCATTCACATCCCAATATTTTTGAGCATACACGTGTACATAGTAGTTAGAAACGAGCTGAGAAAATAAGTCGATTCCTCCCTTGAGGTGGCGAGTTGATTATCAACTAAATGAAGTCTTCTGATAATATCATCGAATGTGCTTCGGCTCATTAATTTAGATACAAGACTATTTTAAGTATCTGGTGATGTACTCCGATACATTCACCAATTTCGTAGTTTGCTATACCCAGACAAAAGCACACTTCACAAAAAACAATTTGTATATTTTTTAGTGAAAGCGAAGAAATATAGTCAAATTTTGTCAAATATATTTGACTCTGCTTTAAAATAAGCCTAGTGAGTCCAGGAAGAAGCATCAACAGAAAAAAATCCAGTTGGAATTCATAAAGTTTCCTTGAGCCAATTCTCTTGGTTCGAATGATAAGCCTTTTGAAAACTCGCCGCGTTAGTATCGAACTTTGAAATCAAATAAAATTGTCTGAGAAAAATAATAGGTAATTAAATTTTCTACCTATTTTCATAGGATTTAGCAGGTTCTTGTTTACATGTTTTAGCCGTTTTAGGCTTAGAAACAGTGGATTTCCTTGATTTACTTTCCTGTCAGATTGTTGAAGTGGTGCGCTGCTAGATCCTTTCCTGACTTAAATTTCCATCAATTGTGAGTTCACTCTCAACATGAAGCAATCTCATAAGTAAATCGCGGTGATGCTTTCAATCTCGTCATAGCTGAGGTTACTAGCAACATCGGTATCTTGAGCACCTAATCGTTCATGTGGATGGAAATATTGTCGTATCACATATCCTTTCTTTGTATAAACAATTAACCTGCTTTTATCCTTTTAGTTAGAAAATAATATAACTTACACTCATTTTACTACCAAGAATTGCAACACTTTCACATATTTATGAGCAACTACTCCGACGTAAAAACTTTTATAAAAAAAAAGACAAGATTTCAGGAAATGGAAAAACTACAGCCGTTTCCAATAATTCTATGCGGCACATAGAGAATAAAATTTACTGGTTATGATCTTAGCAGGAAATATTTTTATTGGGCGTTAATGGGTTAAGCCATCTGCGATTTGTCAACGTTACTATCGGGACCATCTATGATAAAACATATTTCGTGTGTATTTTTCTTTATTTTTTATTCTTTTATTATTTAATTTGTTTGACTTTCAGGATGCCCTGCTTATGTGCTTTCTATCTCCACGCTTTCAAATCTCGTTGTCGTCAATTTTTATCAATTTACATTCAATTTTATTTGCGTTAAAAGTAACTAGTTTTCTTTATTACTTTTTGTTTTTGTATTTCTATCTCGTATGTCGTTTTTGTCGCATTAATTTAAAATTCATCATTTAGATAAGCTCAACGTATTACTTTTAAGCTGAGTGTTTTCATTCAATAGAGCCTGTTTAGATGGATCAGATGCTGCCTCTGCTACGCGAAGCTTGCTGGTAGGATGATGGTAGGGTGCAGGAATGAAGTGTAGCTTAAAATTCACAGGCAGCACGTATTTTTATTGGCATTACGAGTCACGTTATCAATCCAGTTTCGATTGGATAGAAAAGTGAAGGTTTGAATTTTTTGATTGGTTTCTGCTTGTAGTTGGTGCCGGTCATCGCAATTGTGGTTAGGCCTTGTAGTTGTTACTTTACATAATTTGTCAATGCATTGGTTCCACCGACTGTAAGGGCTGCAAGTTGACTGATGTAACCATGAATTTCATTTCATAGCGCACCTCGTACACACTAGCTGAAGATTGAATCAGGATACCTGGATCGTAAAACTAAAGAATCCAAACTATCCAGATCCGGATCCGGACTAAGCAAAAGAGTTTCAAAATTTCATCCGATTGCATTGTTTCATTGGGAAAATATAAATATCCATTTTCCCAATGAAACTGCAATCTGGAGGAAATTTTGAACCTTTTTTGCTTAGTCTGGACCCAGATCCGGATACCGGATTACGTAATAAATTAAACTAGAGAAAATTTTCTACCATTTATGTCTTAACCTTTCTTTGTTTTTTTTTTTGTAGTGGTTCAGCGTACGATCGCCGCAGTCTATTCCAACACGCGTATTGACAGTATGCCGGCTTTTCAACTCGTAGTAAAATATTTTTCGTACGAAATACGTGTGTTGGTGTAGACTTTGCACCGCTCGTACGTTGAAACCATTCATTTTATAAAAAAAACAGGTTAAGACAAAGTGAAAATTTGGAAAGAGCATGCCAAAATCTATAAAAATATCAATTTTCAAAACTCCCGGAAATCTTTCCAGGTAGAACTATCACATGACTGGACTATGTATAGTGTAATTGAAAAATTTGAACTGAGATCGTATTCAAGACACGGTCCGAATTTAGTCCGCTATTTGGAATATCTTCGAAGTTTTGGAATATATTGATTTTAATTTTTTCCCTCTAAATAGTTCGAGTGTGATCCGAAGTTATTCGGTCCGAAATAGTAGCTCGAATGTGATATGAATTTCTTCGATATTTCCTATAGAAAATGTTAATTTTCAATAAAGCTGACATTTTCTGTAGAATTTTTAATTAAAATCAAACTCTAAATGCATTGGCGAAACATTATTTCAATCATAATTTCACTGTTCAGTTTTTAATTCAGAACTACTTTAAGAAATGGTAATGAAATGGACTCTTAGTAAGCTTTTTAGTTGGAAATTTGCCACAAGTATGTAATCTCTACTCCACCACGAGAATGCAATTAGTTAAGCAGGAAAATAACCAAAAATACTTGGAAAGAGGTAAAATTCGAATTCTGGATCCTATCCTCGGTTCGCATTCGATTGGCTTCTTCGAAATTACGACAAAATGTTTGCACAGGAAAATGTTGTCTTAGTGGATTTTTGAAGTATATCTGAGAAATGTTGTCAGTAGATTACAATACGTCTTAGGTAGGCCGCTCACCGAAGATGCAAATGCTTCATGCATGCAGTATGCACTTGCATCATGCTCTCAAAAAAGGATCACATACACTTTTAAGTGTCACACTGCTCCCAAATACAGCAATTGCTTGGTTCAAGGGAACTAACTGTATGCATTCTGCAAGCATTTTCGTTTTAGCATTACATGTACAGCTTTTGCGTCAAACATTTTAGTAATGGCCAATATGTATGGATGAATGTTCATAGGACGACGACATGATAAAAACAGTTCATTTGTAATTTAAGCGCTTTACTTGAGAGTATGCAGTGCAATTGCTTTTTAGTGAGCGGTTTACTATACAGCATATGCATAGTGCATATTGCATGCACAGAGCATTTGCATCTCTGGAGAGCGACCTTCCTTAAAGTTTTTTGAGATTTGAAGTTTTTGAAGCTATGAGCCGTGACTAAATAATTTTGTAATACAAAAGCTGGAGAATTTATGTCCTAATTATTTTTTGTATCCGCAACCGACTTTCCATCAGTCATGCCAGCAATTATAAACTGCTACTAGCGTGTGTAGCACGCCTAATTGGTTGGTCTCAAAAATTTGACGTTCGTTTAATGTTTCTTTTTTATGGTTTTCCTAATTTTCATACATACCAGCATGGATAAATTTGAATTTCTTCTGTTGTTAAAGATTTTTCTTTTTCCCTAACCTTTTTGCATCGTTTTTTTGTGTGAAATATCTTTAAACCTGGGATCATTTATGATTGTACAAAGAATATAAAAAAAAAAACAAAACCAAAAAAAGATTTTAATCAAAAAAGTTTTTCATTTTGAAGAAATGAAAAAGAAAATGTTTTTAGTCTTAATAAAATCCAAATAATTCATAAAGAAAATCAGATTTTATAGTGTATAAATTTACAACAAGGAATTAAAAAAAAAAAAGTAAAATAAATGAAAAAATTAATAAAATTAAAACGAAAAACAAAAAATAGGAAATGTAGCAAATAAAAGTTTTAAACATAAAAACAGACCTTATGGTAATTTTCTTATGAAGTAGAGAACATTTTCCCAAGAGAAAAGTCAACGGTGAAAGCTATAATTAGAACTCAAAGTAAGCAAAACAAAAACAAACAAAAATATTCTTAACTTTAATATTAAAAAAAAAAAAACAAAAATTCATAAAGAAAAAGTAGAAAAATATTTGAAAAGGATTTAGCCTATAAGTCATTTATTGAGATAAAAGAAAAAAAATATTAATCAACATTGCAATCTCTGCGGTCTATTCATTTTCGCTTAGTTTCTCTACGTATTTTTACAGTTCTGTTGTGACGACTACCTAGACATTTTGTTTACTTGTAAATAAAATCGATTTGAGCAGCTTTAGTTTCTACTGGTGAGTGATCATCGGACACCCACGAAAATATTAAGTTACGTACACACACTACTCTGCATTTGTAAAAATTTAAATATTTTGATAGATTTTATTTTTAAAGGATATTTTTCTGAGAAGTTATTTAATAAAAAACAAAAAGAAAAACTTTTGGAAAATTTATGGGCAGCGTGTTTTATTTTTACCCATCTCCCCACACATAGACAATGCGCTTAAGCCCTGTACTATTTAGTACGTCAGGATGATTTTGGTGGTTCATTGCTGTTAATTACCTTACTTACCTTAATTAACCTCTCAATTTACTGATTATAGGCATTGAACGTGGACTGGATTGTGGGTTGCTCAGTTGTGGGATAATCATGGATATGAAGTGGCCAGTTAAGGCAGCGCAACTTCCTTCGTTTTTATGCACGAGGTCGTTCGTCGGGATGAAGTTAGTATATAAGTAAATATGTAAAACGATTAGTCAAGAGATGACATAAGAAGCTTATCACTTGTCCTCTCAGATAGGTGCAGCTCTAATGGCTTTAAGTTGCACTTGGATGATCTTGTTAAGTTGCTGGAGGACTCTTTCAGAGAGATATTCAATTGGCACTTTATAATACTGTAAATGTAAACTTACGCCCGTGGATGTGGTGAACTTGGATAAGCAATACAACTTATAACGATCAAATCAAGACGATTTCGAAAGAAATCATTTTTAATAATTGTTCTAACTATTCGTATAATATATCAGATATACTAAACCTGAATTCCATACTGTATTTCTTTTCAGAAATACATATGATAAAACATAAAAGTCATTACCATTATTTCCGTTACATTTAGCTATTAAGACATGTGATGAATTTTCGATATGAGTAACTTCATACCCAAATGCCGTGTGTTAACCCTTTTGGCACCAGTGATTCCAATTGGAATCATATGACAAATTTAAGTTGTATTTGGATTCGTATCAAAGGAAATGGGCTTAAAAATTAGATTCAAATTACTTAAAGAATACTCTACTAGTAGGCATCTAAAACGAAGGCAATAAAATATTTTAAACACAGTCTTTGACAGTTGGATATTTGAAATTTTCTCATAGCGAACTGTTCGAAGTTAAAAAAAGGCTGAATTCATACATTTGTTTAGAAAAAAAAATATTTCCTGCTTGTTTGGAGTGTACTTTATTGATATACACCACAAGGTAATTCGAAATTTTAATAAATTGTATAGAAAAAGCAGAATTTTTGCATGACTCCAATAGGAATCATTGGTAGCTAGAAATTATAAAATGCATGACACTTATTAAGTATTTAATTTCTAGGGAAAAATATTTCTGGTGTCGATTAAACTTAGAAATGAAAATATCATTGAGGTAATTCTGGAGGGCGATTTATCTGATTTATCAGATATGTCTGATAACGATGACCTTGCGCTAGATTACGAAAAGTGTGCCCATGTAGCCTTGTAGAAAATGAAGCTGAATATCCCAATGTATGCGAACAACCAGTTGATTGTCTGAATTGTGAAAGTGGAGAAGATAGTGATGAAGAAAACATTTCATTGGTAACAATCCAAAGGGACTTAAGATCCCAGATGCCTCCTAAGTGGAAAAGATGAATATGGAAGTCGCAAATGATAAATGTGAAATTGAGTTTTCCTATCCACCATTTCAATACTTTACTAGATTCATTGACGACAAAATTGTTCAAAATTTACTATTCCAAACAAACTTGTACTCAATACAACAGAGCGGTGATCTGTCAATACCAGCTACGATGAAATATGTCGTTTTTTAGAAATTCATCTGCTGACGGGAATTATATCCATGCCGGAATATTGCATGTATTGGGGTAAATCTACAAGATGCCATCCCATAGGAAATGCAATAGTTCGAAATCGCTTTTCAAAATTACGAACTTACTGCACGTTTCTAGATATCACCCAAACTACGACAAATTATTTAAGTTTTGTCCTTTTACAACAGCGCCCAAAGACAATATCAAAAAAACACAACTGTATAGATGAACTTATGATCCCAATGAAATCTAAAACAAGCCTTCGCCAGTTTATGAAGAATAAGCCGCATAAATGGGTAGTAAAAGTATTCGCTAGAGCTGGAGTCGGGGCAATTTTATATGATTTTGAAATTTATTCTGGAAAATCGACTGGTGTTGTCAGCACTCCTTTAGGATTAAGCGGGGACATAGCTTTAGACTCGTAGAAGGTCTTCCGAAACAGAAAAATTTTAAAATATACACTTATAACTGGTTCTCTTCGTTCAGTTTGTACCGCACTCTGAAGCAGCAAGGAATTCTTTCAATTGGAACAATACGCAAAAACCGCTTGCCGGGTGTGACTTAGCAAGCGATAAGGATCTAAAAAAGGACGAAAGGGTTTCTTGTGATTTCACAGTAGATGCTTATAGTAATCTTCTAATTTTAAAATGGTTTGATAACAAATTTGTCCATGACAGTTACTATTATAGACAATAACTTTTTTTTTTACATATAAGTACCCCTAACTCACCAATGACTCCAATTGGAGTTACAAAAATATTTACGTAATGGTACATTTTTTCAAAATTAAAAGAAATTCATTAAAATTATTTAAATATATTCCCGAAAAATTTGTTTTGTTCATATTTTTAACATTCTTGGCAATGATTTCGAAGGCTGCTGATAAATAAATATCACCATCTTTAATTAATTTTTTTAATTTTTTTTTCTAAATGTCGATCCAATTTTATATCGGAGTGTACTTATACCACCTGAGTGCTTGGTTTGTGTACGGAAAGTTCATTGTGGTGAAATAGTTGAATATTATCGTATTCAACCACCGATGGTTTACAGCTTAGATTGCTTATTTTCGCCCAATGGGGGCGTTCCAACGGAGGAGTCTCAGTACTATTGGCGCTAGTGTCGATTTTAGGAATGTGAATTTCTTTTTGTCCAAAGATGGCAGCACCAATTATTTATTTTTATATTTTTTCTCCTGGATTTGGAAAAATTCCAGAAAATAAACCACCATCAACCAATCCCACCATATCCTTCCACATGTATTTTTAATTATTGATTGCGATAAGGCTGGTAGAAAAATCCTAGACACTAATTAGTGACTGCATAAATGAAGACTTAGAAATTGTCTTCACAACAACGTTAAGGAATATTTATGACAAAAGTTAAGCATTAAATCCCATGGGTGCTATCCACGAACACAGTAAAAAAATTAAGAAATAAGGGAACCAAGCGGTCCAGCTGTATTTAACCCTTATTCTTTAGTGTACAAGCTATAACAGCCGCAACCCTACTAAGCCACCCCACCCACCCACCCAAATTTCTCTACTCAGTCTATGTAGCGCGTCTTAAAGGTACACAAAAAAAATACCCAAGTCCCAAATCGACCAGAGACATTTCAGTGGTTTCCATTCCGCTATCAGAAACATTGGATTCTTGGTACAACACAGCCAACCATATTGTAAGAAATATAAAAGTCCTTGAACTGTCTTCGTCCTTAGGTCTTGCTTCCCACGAGATGAAATAGAGAATCTGTGATGAACAGTTTATCAGTTTAAAACTAGGTTGGCCAGTAACATGCAATTCGGGCATTGAAAACGAAAAGTACATAGGTGGCAAAAGGGCTAATGAGGCCATTTAAGGAATCCTAAATGGGAGAAGAACAGCTGCTTTTTTTTATGCATAGATTATCAGATAAATAAACTTTTGATTTTTTTTTTAACTGTAGTTCATTCGTGCCGACTTCAGCCACTTTCGGGATTGGAGAAAAGGAGATTGCTTAATCCTGACCTTAATACTCCTGTTGGCGACTCACACTGGAAGATGAAGAGTAAGCTCGGTTTTAAATTTGAAAAGAGGTAAATTTGTCACATTACGCAATTAAGTGTGTTGATTTAAAATAGAAAATAGAAATAAGGTTTGAGATTTTTGGTGTTTGCAATTACCACCAGCATTTAGTTTTGTTTTTATTAATTTGCAAAATGTTTTTATTTGTAACTGACATCAAACGAACACAGGTGGTATTTTGAGTTAAGGGCTCTATTTTTAGCACCAACGGTTAGGCCTTTTTCGAAAATTCCTACACAAATCCTTTTTTTTAATGGCCTGCATCGATACAACCCTGTCCCTCTACGTGACAAAAAGTGTTTTGTGAAAAAAAAAGGCTATAACCCATGAAAATTTCAAAAATTTGAGTTGACATTTTTTGTAGTAGATAGCTCAAACGACGTGGATGGATTCAAGGATCATAAATATAAAATATTTTCCAAAACGACAATCTAGTTCCCGAGATAAGTGCAAAAACTGTAAGTGAAATTAACTTAAAAATTTAAAGACCATCTTCTAACATTTTTGAAAATTTCTTCAGATATATTTTAGTTTGAAGGTCCTCAAAAGCATCCAGCGGCATACCGCTCCGTGACAAAAAATATTTTGCGAAAAAAAAAATGGCAAGGCTTATATTCCATGACAATTTCAAAAATTTGAGTTCAAATTTTTGGTAGTAGATTCTGACAGCAGATGGATCAAACGACGTGGGAGGATTCACGGATCATAAATATAAAATATTTTCCAAAACGACACTTTTGTTCCCGATAAAAGTGTAATTAACGAAATATTCAAGGATCGTCTTCTGCCATTCTCTCGGGAACCAGTGGATCCTTTTTGAAACTTTCTTCGGTATCAAGGACCTGCATCAAAAGCAGCCGTACCGCTATAGTCCATGAAAATATCAAAAAAATTACTTCTAGTTTTAGCTATTTTAATAAGATGGAAAATTTTCTAATATCCATGACGAGCATACTTTTAAATTCGTTTAGTTTTGTATGAATTCTATCGACCGACCCGGTTTAAATAAATAAAATTAAATTTAGTACGTGCATTATTCCTACGCTGGGTAATTAAATTTTTATATTTCTTATTAAAAATCAAGCTTAAGTCGATACAGATAAATATTGTTAAACAAAGGACCGCCGAACACATTTGTTCTCTAAATTTAATTACAAACTGTGTGCAGATGATTTCTAGTTGATGTAGTTACATGGCTCTGTGGGTATAGGAATTTACGAGTCTCTCAGAGACGACACATAAATTTTAAGAATCTCTATTCAAATTCATCTAGCAGACTATGTATAGTCTGTCGTGAACTGTAACAGTTGCAAAGGTCGGAAATGTATTGCAGTGGGAAATTAAGTTCATGGTGATGTGGGAAAATTTAGATTTTCTAAATAAGATAAAAGGCTGGCGCTACATACCAGGGTATACCTACTACCTTCAATATGCACACGTACCAACAATTGTTGTATGTTGTGAACTTTTCCTAATTCACTAAGCATCAAACGTTCAAATCTAGTGCATATAAGAAGTGCCATAAAGCCTACTAAGAAGCAATGAGATTGTTGGTACGCCTGATGATGATGCACTTGTACTGGATCGTGATTATTTTAATTAGGCATGCTAATGCAAGATTGCTCCCCATGATAACCTGGAGGCCTGCTATATAATTTTATCATGATTTTTCCTTAGAAACTGAGGCTTTTGTTGAAGTTTTACATTAGATTTCCCGGACAGGTGTAAATTTGTGTTTTAGAGATTGGTTTAAATCAAATTTTAATTGCGCGCGAATGTTATTAGTTGTCGGCATACTTTAGATGAAATTGGTAGTTTTGTACTTTCTTTTTGAGATTAGTGATTAGTTTTTAAATATAATGCAAGAAAGCTTATACCTAACTGTTTCTGTTCTACATACTTGCATATGAATTACGATCCGCAAAGGAATAATCTATCTTTGTCTGTAAATATATGAGCATATGGGTGTTTCCTTATCAGATGAGATGTAGATGGAAGTTTTTGTGAAATTCAAAGATTGATGTTCTCCTGAAGGAAGATATATCATCGCTCAATGGTATACATGAAGTTTGCACCTGTCTTCTAGTGAATTATATATTGGCATTAAAGTAAGTTTTTTTTCCGTTTTTCACAAATTCCGGGTATGGGTGTGGTATGGTAGCATATATCATTATTTCTTATGAAATTTAATAATCTTCTTGGGAGTTGCTCTTACATGATTTGATGATAAGAACATTATTCCTAAATATTTTCGTATTAGATGGCCGAAAGATTCGTAATCGTAGATTAGTTTCAGATAGCTGCCATTACCTCAGCAGCTAGGTAACGTTCGTAATATGCTTTGACGTTAGCATCTTAAACAAAAACGATGATTACTCCAAAATGACAGTATTTTTCCTAGGGTAGTCTATACATCCTCATTGTTCTCTATGTCTTTATATCCTGGCATCTAAATCACTCCAAATATTTGCTTTAAGCTTGATTTGCTCCTAGCTCATCAATTCAATAATGTCTTCTTTGACAATTGGCTTATCCCACCTACCAGGTCAGACCACAATATTGGAAATCTGTCAAAAAGGATGGGGATTTTCACAAATTGTCAATTACTTAAATGTTCATGGTTAGGATTTGGATGAATTTTAACCACCAGTGTCTAACATAACCCTTTGGAAACGATATGTGCCACCCTGGTATTAATGATAGGTTGTCCTATTTTTTTGAATGTTTATCCAAGATATGCATGACATGTTTATAGGAACATTCATTCAGATCGCCATCTAATTCAACTGAGATTAAAAAACCTTAATAAATTGATGAACTCCAATTTTCCTACACTCGGGCTTACATGCCCGACGTTGCCTACAGGCAAGAAAACTTTAAAATCGCACTGCTTCTCAATTTTACAACCGTCAATATTTTTCGTAGAATTTATGTGTTCGTGAAAGAGCATTCTGGTTAAATTCGTTTTCAAAATGTGTCACTTTGTGTTTCAATTTCAAGCTGGAACAATCTATTCTTTTTTGGTCAAAATATTTGGTTTTTAAATATTATTTTTAGAACTGAAACTGGTAGGGATTATTAGTAGAGTATGTAAATGTTTGTTTTATGGAATTATTTTTTATTTATGTTGGTTAATTTAGCTTGTGGATTTTTCTGAAGTTCTTGTTGCCTATAGGCAACTAGTGTCACGCAGGGATGACTTTTGGGTTTTGTTTTGTGCGTTTTAATTACAGCTGAGAACTATAATGTCGTACAGAAAAAAGTCAGTTCGTGATACCGAAATAGCGAATATGATAGAAAATTGGGATGATTCAGCTGATGAGTTTATGGATGATGAGGTTGAGAATATTGTGGAGGATTCTATACGGGATGGATTTAGGGAAAGATTAGAAAAAGAAGATCAATGGAATGAAGTTCATCTCTTCAATGAACTAATTCCTAATCATGATTATCTAATTGTGAATGAATTGCAATTGAAGAAGAAGCGGAACCTGGACCAGAAATGGAGATTCAGACAAGTACTAATGAGTCGTCTTACGCTCCAGCAGTGTTGGGCGTAATCTGATTGCAGTGTAATTTAATTAATAATTCCATTACAGTTTAGTCAAATTACAAAGTAATCTAATTAAATTGTATTCGATTACATATCAATCAGATTACATATGAGAGAATATGTAATCTATCAAATGTGTAATCTATTACAATATAATAAGATTATTTTGTAATCTAATTACATTGTAACAGATTACTTTGTAGATTACTTAAAAGTAATTAATAATATAGTGAAATGAATCGAAAGAAAATGGTATTGTTCTCGTACGAAATTAGTTTTAGGGAGTTTTATGAAGAATTAGAATACATATATCTTAAATATCTTAAATGTCTTAAATGTAATCACATTAATTAGATTAACATGTAGTGGGATTAACTTGTAATCGATTAATGTGTAATCAGATTAACTTGTAATCACATTACACGTTAATCGATTACATTATGTAATTATGGAAATGGATTACATTAGTAATCTGTTACAAAGTAATCTGATTACAGATTACATGGTTAATTGTAATTGTTAATCATTAATCAGATTACATTTTGCCCAACACTGCGGAGGAGGAGACGATCATTGGAATTGGTTGATTTACCATGCGACTGCATTATACCATATCCAGAAAATGTTTCAGAACAGCAGAGAACACCTCTATATTATTTTAGAAAATTTATTGATAACGAAATAATCGAAAAAATTTGCGAACAGTCAAATAAATATAGTAGGTATACAACAATTTGGAAAAGAAGTAAAAAAGATCTATTGAAGAAATTGAAAGATATTTTGGTATATTGATCTATACAGGTATAATACATGTGCCTCAATATCGCATGTATTAAAAATGTATAAATGTTAACACATAAATGATAATCAAACGCAGTTGTCACGAAATGATCCAAGATATGACAAACTACACAAAGTTCGACCACTATTAGCAGCGCTGAAAAAAAATTGTAATACTATATTGCTCCAGAAGAATTCAATTCTGTAGATGAACAGATTATACCATTCAAAGGTGATTGTTTCTCCAGTTTTGCATTCACGTAGTAGGTACTAATGTTTCTAGTAATTTATTTTCACAGGCCGTTCACAATTGAGGCAATATCTACCAAAGAAACCACATAAGTGGGGTTTCAAGGTTATATCTAGAGCAGGGGCGTCCGGTATTCTGTACGATTTTGAGATATACGTCGGGGAAGGTACATGTCCAAAATATGGCCTCAGAATTTCTGCAGATATCGTTTTACATTTGACTGAGACTTTGCCAAAACACAAAAATTTCAAAATATTTTTCGATAATTGGTTCACATCTGTTCATCTAGCTGTTGCACTAAAAGAGCGTGGTTTTCACTGTACTGGCACAGCACGCCCAAACAGACTTGGCTCTCTAACCTTACATTCGCAGATAAAGATTTATCAAAAAAGGGAAGGGGGTCATTTGATGACCAAACATGATCATGATTTAACCTGTGTGTGTACGGTGGTTTGATAAGAAGGTTGTACTACTACTATCCACACATCTAGGGTTGGAGCAAAGATAGAAAAGAATTCATCGACAGCCTAAAAATATAGCAGACTTTAATAAATATATGGGTGGTGTTGATTTAGCAGACATGCTAATCGAATTATATAGAATTGACCACAAATCAAGGAAGTATTATACGAGAATTATTTACTGTGGTGCATAAATGTTGCAATCGTAAATGCTTGGCTGGTGTATCGTAGAGAATACCAAATGCTTCATAGTGATGAGAAATTCATGAAACTTTCAATCCGATATTGCCAAAGAATTGATGATACATAGCCAAAAATTACCACCAGCATCTACTCGTAAGAGAGGTCATCCAACTACAGATATGAGTGTTGTTCCTACCTTAACTGAAACTTTCAGTGAGAGTTGTAAAAAAGAATCATTAGCATCAACCAGTTCTACTCCAAGAAAGAGATTTACACCCATATCAGCAATGACATCCGTTACGATCAAATAGGACATTGGCCACAATGGGGAACTAAGCATCTCTGCAAAACAGGCTGGCCAAGGAGTAAATGTAGTAAATGTAATGCCTATTTGTGTTGTAATCCCCACAAAAACTGTTTTGTGGATTACCATACTTAAATAAATATTTTTTCTTTCGAAAAAATAATAAAGCAATAAAAGCTCTTTTCTTTGATCACCCTGCCATTTGTTGCCTATAGGCAACAATCTCTAAAATGTGTACCTAGGTTCCGATAATAATTAATTTAATTTTTAATTTAATTATAATAATTTTTTTTTTTTAAAGCATATTTGGCACCTATGTAATAAATGTATGTGTATAAAAAAAAATTGCTACTGCGGGATCTATGCGCGGGCATCAAAGGGTTAAAGACAGCATTAAATCATCTAAGCGTGATATTTTTAACAGCTTACTTTAGAATGATATAAGAAAAAAAAATGGCGTTCGAATGTGATTTGGTTTAATCAATTTAGTTCGGCAGATCCATCTCAATCGACTCGTCCTCTATTGATTGTTCCTTATCTTCCAGATTTTGCTATTTTAGCTCTTTAGCGGTTTTAGTGGTTCATGCTGGTAGTTATGAAAATAAATCAGAGACTATTGGATTCTGACGACTTGCTGTGAACACGGCAAGATTTATAACATTATTTTGTTTTTGTGTTTTTATTATTTATTTCTAACCACCTGAAATGGTTGCATGATGTACAGGAGATAGGTTATCATGGTAATACAAAAAATTTGTACTGTTTGGCGGGGGGGGGGCAAAAGTGTCCTTTTGAAAGGAGACTTCTGGTTTTGGGTACTTTTTCGCTCTCCCAACAGCCGTAGCTTGCTTGCTATACAACATATGACAGTGAGTTTGAGTCCGGATTATAGTAAACCTTTGGTGGTATAGGGGTACCACGCTGTTTATTATACGACCTGTGTGGCAGGTTAGCCAGGTGCATCAACAGAGTATCCTTAACCGTAGTAGATAGTTCCAGTGGAGACCGACGTGTGTCGTTGGCTTTTTAAATTATTCTTAATAGGTGAATCTTCGGATTGAATCCTAAGCTTGACTGTAGAAGATTCCACACCAACACTTAAGAGATTTTGGTAATTTGTGTACCAATGACAATGCTTGTGCGTAGAGATCTAAAGTCCTCTGAATGAATCTGAAATGAAGATGAGAGTGACCGGAGAAACAGAAGTGACGTGAAGGCAATATGGACCGTCCCAATGACAGCCCGTAGAGCACTTCCGTAGATGAATTAATGTTCCTTTCGATCTGTATTGTTATGGTAGATAAAGGCTCCAGGTTGTCCCTATGACAGCCTGAGTGATATCCTTGTGCTGGATAAAAGTTGCTCTCTATGGATTGTAGACCAGTGTAGTTTGGTTATGACGTGGCACATACACAATAATCAGCTCGATACATTGGTGTTATATCGACAGGCCGAGTCGTTGATTAAACTGTATCTCATCCAGAACTAGAATTTCTGGATTTGATTCCTTTTCTCCTGATGGTCTGTGTTGTCTCAGGGCGTACCTTGGCTTAGACCTGTCAGCGGAACCTATAAAACAGAACGCTGAAGAAATATAATTTTTGCTAATACGAAAGGGGTGCATCAATTAAAGCCATGACATCCAGTTGAAACTTCTTTATTGATTGATAACTGGTGTCCTTTATTGGGAGGAAGTTCCTCCGAACTTTATCTTTTACTTTTCCTTTTTTATTTAATTATAACTATAAGTCTTGGCAATATTTCTGTTGTAATCATACTAACTTCTGACGGATCAATCAATCTTTTCGTATTTTTGTTTTCTTAATTCTATATCACAGCCTACTTACACATACCGTCTTCTAGTTCTCAAATCAAAGTGACCTTCGTTGAGTTTCACGAAAAGCGAACAGATTTAATTCGGCTGCCCCAGGTGGTAAACACCGCGCCTGACGTCGTCAAGTCGCCACAAACCGTTTAAGCTTTCCAACGAATGTCGAACCGATACTCCAACCCCTTACCTTTCATTTAATTCTACACTTGCTAGATAGGTATCTACATGCAACCGTTTTTGAGATAAATCTGTTTTTATGATTAATTATTTCATTAATTCTGCTACTGACGATAGAAATCGCGCCTGATTTATTGCAATTGTTTCGACATTCGTTGGAAAGTTTAGATGGTTTACTATAATCTGAACTCACCTCCATAAGTTATATAACAAGAAAATTACGACGGTGTTGGAAGAAAAGGTATACCCAAAATCACAAGTCCCCCTAACTCCAAAAGGACGTATTTGCACCCCCCCATCCCACACCAATATTTAGTTTTTAGTTAGTAACACTTCAACCTATCTTTTTTTTATTTAATTTTCTACCAACATTAAAACGCGTTTTCATCACCCCAGTCCTTAAAGGAGGCGATCCTAGATTTGTAACTAACTATCGTCCAATATCCATTTCCAATGCGCTAGCTTTAATTTTCGAAAAAGTTATGTATAATCAGCTTCTTCACCAAACTATGCCTTTCCTATCAAATTCGCAACATGGATTTCTCCCTGGACGCTCGACGGTTACAAATTCTGCCCTTTTTACTGATACCTTTGCTTCTGCTCTTGACGAAAATAAACAGGTAGATTCTATATACACTGACTTTGCCAAAGCTTTCGATAAAATTCGCCACAGTCAATGTCTTATAAAAATGTCAAAAATTGGCTTTGATATGGACGCTGTTCTTTTTTTTTCAATTATACTTAAGAGAAAGGACGGGCATGGTTGTTTTCAACGGTTCTCAATCCAATTTTATTGAACAAACATCGGGTGTTCCTCAGGGTACTATTCTTGGCCCTTTTTCTTCCTGATATACATCAATGATTTACCAGGTGAGATAATTCGAACACTTTACTGTACGCCGACGACGCTAAAATTTTCAGAGTTTGTTCGGACATTCATGACTGCGAGAGCCTTCAAAACGATATTGCAAGGCTCGAAAACTGGTGCAAAAATAATTATTTGGAGCTAAATATAAATAAATGTAAGAGCATAACTTTCTCAAGAAAGCGTGATGCTATCTCTTTCCAGTACAAAATTAACAATTTGCCTTTAACTCATGTCAAAGAAATTAAAGATTTGGGTATTATTTTTGATGACAAGCTTCTTTTTGCTACTCACTTAAACCTTATTACTTCTAAAGCATATCATCTTCTAGGTTTCATTTTCCGAGTATGTAGATCATTTAAATCAAGTTCTACCTTTATTTGTCTGTACGTTTCATTGGTGAGAAGCACTCTAGAGTACGCATGATAAATTTGGAACCCTTTTTACTCTTGACATTTAAAAGATTAATCCTAAACGAGATTGGACACTGATCAAAAAGTTAATTATACACTATTTTTGATTTATTATCTTTTTTATTTTCTTTTTATTTATTGCTTGGTTTACTCCTTTTTTTCCTTGTTGCATTCCTTTTTGTTTTTTGCTTTGATTTGCCCATTTTTCTTTAATTTTTCACCATTTTTATCTTCACTTTGCATCTTATTTTACTTTATATTTTATTTTCCTTATTTTTTATCTTTTACTCTTTGTTTTTTTTTCCTATTTAAATTTTGTATTTAGAATACTATCGCTGAACTTCTGAATTTTTGTCTTTATTTTTTTTTTATTTTTAGTTTCTAACTACTTTAATATTTTAGGTTTCCTATATCTAAAATAAATTTTCTAACTAGCACTATTTTCTTAGATTAATTTACTATTATTACTACTTATTATTTTTATTTAGAATTTGTTATTCTTATCTCTTTTTTCTATTTTTTTTTCATTTTATTTTTTATTTTTTGCAATGTATAATTTTTATTTCTTACTTCTTACTCATTGTTTCATTTGAACTTGTTTTTGCTTCTCTTCTTTCTATTTTAGTATTTTTATTTTATCTAATGTAGTATCTTAATTGGACTAGTCTGTGTACTAACTTATTAACTAAATCAATATAAATAAATATAAATAAATACCACCAATTCAAAATCGCCCTGTCTTCCCTTGTAATTAATCTTCTATATCATCAAAAATAGTTTCCTCTAGCTTGGCATCTAATTTTCGACCAACCAGCATCCTTCTTTGGCTCGGTAAATGGAGCAATTATAATCGGGAACTCATAAAGATATTTTCAAAAAATTATGTAAAAAATTGGAACTTATCTGCGTTGCTATAAAATTCATTTACAGTTTTCTATCCAAGGGGGTTAATGTGTGAACAGTTGCTTACGTTCTGTGTCGGCCAGTTATTAAGTGCAGTATTCCGCAGGGTTCAATTATTGTTTTGGTTTGACAACTTTTTTAGAATGTTCGTCATGCCATCTACCGGTCTCTTCCTTAATTTACCTGTGATAAGCTGTAGGCAGGAAATTAAAATTTATTTTAGTCAAAAATAGCGAAAGAAATATTGAGAAAAAGTAACTAATTTATTTTAATAATTCTTCATAGGAATTGTGATGTCGTGCGTCACAGCTCAAGTATCAAATAACAAGTAGGCATACCTTGGCCGCGTTCAAGTTTTTGATCTGGAGCTTATTTAAGCTATTAGTAAGCAGTCTGAGCGACTGTCTGTTAAGTTCAAGTTAAGTTAAGCTCTGGAGAAGAGAGGGGTTGAAGAATTTCTTCTCCTGTCTCATACCGGGCGCGCTATGCCAAAAGAGATCCAGTTGCCTGTTTTCCCACTTATGCAGTTCTCCTCTAAAATGGATTTTTGGTAGGCCAAATGGTGGGTAGGCACCAGTATATATACGGACAGTCAGCTCCGGTTTTAGCCAATTCATCCGCTTTTTCATTACCGTCCACTCCTTCGTGTCCAGGAACCAAAACCAAGTTTACTTGGTTGTCCCTAGATGGTAGCTGGAATTTCGAGTAGCAGCTCCAGACTAGTTTCGACTCAAAGATTTGATAGAAAAGAGCTAGGAGAAGAACTTGGCTGTCTGAACGGATGTAGATGTTGGAGCTCTTGCAGTGCGCTTTCCTGAACTCCAACTTCTATAGCATAAACTTCCGCCTGAAAAAATGAATGGCGAGGCACCAAGCGGGATGGACAGCTCCATTTCTGGACCAACCACCCCTGCGCGTGTTTTTAGTTTATTCAAATAGCTCACTAAACTTTAAATAGTAATTAAAATCACAAAATAACGGAACTGAGTCATCTGAGATAAGAAAATTCAGTTGCACTTGTCTCAGTTGCTCAGTGGTTGCGTTCGAATTTTGTAGCGCTCAATATGGAAGTAAGACAGTTCACCGAAAGTGCAGTCTGTGAGTCAACTGAGAATATCTCACTTGTCTCACTGAGAATGTGCTTGCCGAAAGCGCCTGATATGTGAAGGCGCCAGAGGCACCTAAGCATGCCATTTTTTGCATCTTATCAAGAGTTCTCTTGGTGGTTGCCACCAACGTTTTAGGCCACCAGACGTTTGCCCCGTAAGAACATATGGGTCTGACTATGCCCTGAAAGATCCATAAGGTCATTTTGTGGTTCAGATCCCTCTTTTTTTAATAGGTACAGGGTGTACGGTCACTGTCAAATGATCTTTATATGCAGAGCTTCATGGCCTTTCTACCGACTGTTCAACCACTTCTCCTGCTGTCAGGAGATATGGCGCTCTAAAAAAAATATTTCAAATTTTCTAACTTTGTTTTTACTTTGTCACTTTTTTTCCAAAAAGATAGTTAACATAACTTTTTTTTTATAAAAACTGTAAACTGTAGACTCTCCTTGACAGTGACCGTACACCCTGTACTTTTTCAGATAAAGGGTGGATTGTGAAAAATTAGAATTTTTTCTTAATCACTTTGTAACTCTGAAACGGTTGATATACCCCCATCCCCCTGGCATACATGAGTACTATCACCTCCTTTATGGACCACCCAGGTGGAAACATCCTACGGTGACATCTGTCAATCTTAAACAAGATCGAGTTATTTTTAACTGTACCCGCTGCACATTATTTATGTCACTGTCATTCGGGAATTGAAACTTGTCCTATTGGAATTTCGATCGACATAATATTTATTGAAAAAAACTCGGCTCCCCCAAATTTACCCGAATGAGCGTTTCACTTTGAATTGAAACATGACAATCGTGAAACTCATTCACTGCCCAGCAAAAATGTTCTACGCGGTGCACCTAAAGAAGTTTTCACTTCTAACAGCTTTTCATGGACAATGGACGTATTCACATAAAAAATCCTTTGAATTTCCACCAGGGGCTGGTAAATCGTCGACCTTACACCAGAAAGATATTGAGAAAAACTCCTTCCTCTTGTTGGGCCCTTAAACTTCGTTCTTGAAGTATTTATTTTCTAAAGAGTAGGTATACGCCGCAATCACTTTATCAAAAACGAAAATGTCTTTAAAAGCGCTTCATTGATTTAAAATAAACAAAAAATAAAGTTCAAGTTGCCCTCATTCCCCATGCGGACTGGATATCCTATACCTAACCTATATGGAAAAATAGAAAAAAAAACACGCTCAGCACGATATTCTCAGGCCTAGACGTATTGAAAACGAATAAACCGGAAATCGTTCAGAGAAATGCAAAATGTTCTTAGTTTTTGGTTTCTCATGCAAAAGAATCGCACATTTGAGAAAAGTTTCATTGCAGCCGGATGAGGTGAAATTTTTCTTTCAAGTTCACTGAACTTTCAAACAAAACTGAAATTCCACCCCTCACCATGGTCGTTCAAGAACAGAGTTGAGCTGCTGCTGATATCACCATTAACCGGGTGCACAGTTTTACTGTTGTTGCTTTTAAAGGTGCTACATAGGTCTGTAAGCCAACCCCCCCTCAGCAGGCAGCAGGAGCAGCAACAAAAACAACAGCATCAGCAGCAGCACCATCATCACATGCTGCCACACAGTAGATATGTCTCAAAGGAAATATTTTTCCTTAGAAAAGTCTCCTGTAAAATATTCACCCCCCCCTCCATCTATCCAACTTACCAGGCGCCTTTGGCATTGATTGCACTCAAGGCAAACATGCAAACAAACAAACAAACAAACAAACAGACGGAAACACGAAACACAATCATCTGTTTAAGGGGGTGGATAGAGGGGCAAGACACTTTAAAGATGATCCGTGGGCCTTGGCAAAGCAGAACCTGCCGGATGAACATTAAGTTATGAGCTTAGGGTGGAAAACATCACTGTTCCCACTCCCCGCCAAGGTTGTGTGTACACACATAAGGTACCAGACACAAGCAGCAGTAATTGCCATCCTTGACGTAAAAAAAAAAAAAAATTTTCGTCATTCAGCCAAGAATGCAAGGAGGAAGGACGTAGTGGAATGGATATTTTCCTAGAAAATTGTGCGCCTTAAGGACGTTGCGAGTGGAAGATTATAACGAGACCGATACTATCTACTCTAAGGATGCAATGCTGCGTTGCAACGATGACGATACACGAGATGCGAGAGGGTCGCAGCTTAAACCCCTATCCCTATCCATCCATCCATCCATACCAGGTCGGCATGGAATGTTGTCAAAAGATGCTCTTTCCTTCAAAAAGAATTTTTAAGTTGTCTTTGCAGACGTCTAGGCGAATGAGCTAGAGACTTGTGTCCTTTCCAAAGTCACCGGGTCTCTGCTTAATTCAGGAAACCTTTGAATTATTAAACGGTAAATTACTGTGTGGCACCACCCGAACACTAGTGCTTAATGCTTAGTGCCTAGATGAAGTCATCTGACTATTTGAAACCACAAAGAATGTCACAGACAGAGTCATGCTAAAATGATGCTGTAAGCAGCGTCATTTGATGCCTCGTTGAACGCCCGCCGCACTATTGCTAATGAGAGTAACGGCGATGACGCGCTCTAGTCTGGTAATGGTGGTACTACATATACTCGGCTCAGGGCAGGGAGTGTAGAATGGATGGATATGGATTGCATTGCAGCAGAGCGAATTATAGTGTAGCTAGGTGGATTACATGCTGTCAGCAACCGTGGAGGTGTAGCTTAGAATTTATGCTAACGGTAATATTAAATGCGTGCCAGAAATGGTTATGAAAGTGCAACCGAATGCAATTTTTGTTGTTGTTGTTGTTGTTGTTGTTGCTGTTTATCATCATCTGGACGACGACAATATTGCAGCAGTTGTATAGATGCCAACAACACTTATTCACTAGCCATTGCCTCGTTGAATCTTAAGAGCATTCGAAAAAGTCTTGTTGTTCTATCTATGCTGCATGACCCCCATACCAACTGACCGCAGACTCTTTACTTCATCCTCCATCATGATCTCGAGCATCTTAGAGCAAAGATGCTGCTTGTCGTCATGAATCGTAATGGCATTCGGTAACTGAATGCTTTTGTATGGTTTCCGTTTGCTCAAAATCCCGTTAAATAGTACTCTATATAGCTTCCATGTCCGTTGTTGTCTTCTTTTATATGCATGCAGACAGAGGAATCTCAAGTGCTATCCGTGAGCTAGCTCCATGATCTTGTTAAAGTATAATCTCCAACCTATGAGTCCGAATGTATCTTGATTCTTCCTATGGCAATGATCTCTAGTAGTCACAGGCAGAGAGACGACTTGACTAGTGCCAACTTCATTCTTTGGCAATTTACCTTCTATGGAGTTTGACTGCATCGGATTCTGTGATTTGTGGATCAATTGTTTCCGCCTTGGTTCTTAAGCTGGATGTGGCTGTGGATGTGTTGTAGACTCTGTCAGATTTAGCATTGACACATTTCTGTTCGACGACGGCGCAGAGAGACGTAAATAGAAAATATCGGTAATATACGGTATCCAGGGAATCTCATAGACTTCCTCACTAATTGCGAACTAAACGTGGAAAAATCGTTAGCAGAAGATCAGAGAGATGAGAAGAATTCTACTTTGGTATGGATTCGTGGTGATTACACCAAGGTGAAAAATGTTAGACCACTTTTAATAGGATTTTTCTTTTGATATTTAAGGGTAAATGATAGAGGGAGGGGTGGGGAGTTTTGTTGATCATCTTGTAGTAGGGATACGGGGTAAAATATAATAGCGCAATTGGGCATGACACAAGGGACAAGTTCATATTGCGTTTTTTTTTTGCGTCAGGTTAAATTACCACGAAATATGTAGAAGAAAAAAAACTATTTTGTACCATTGCACTTAGGATCAACTGCTGAAACCTGGTTAGGTTAAGTTTCATCCACGCGATCAAATATTTCGATCAAACTAAATTATGTACAGCTATTTTTTAATGGCCGCTCTTCTTCAACGAACCTCTATGTAATGGGTAGGGATAGTGGAAGAGAGAGGGTGGTTGGATTAAAAAGGTATGTAGTATTATTATTATTATTATTTATTTATTTGTTCTACATAATTAAGCCCAATGGTCTAATACCCTAGACACACAGCACGAACTAATGAATCATTTGTACTAACTATTCATTAATATGCCGTGTGTCAAATAGTATATGTCATTATAGCTCGAAAATCAGATGATAATGAAGTACACTAATGAAGTGTTTTCCTCCTTCATTATAGATATAATGAGGAAAAATGTGCTAGATTTGGCATACAATGTAAATCTGGAGCTCCGCTGTGCATTTGCCGATTTGAAAAATAAGAAGAAGAAATGCAAAGAAATGCAAATCACAAATTATATTATTTAATATTTTTTTAAATAAAATGTGTTTCTCATTTGGAAATTGTTAAATTGAAAATAAAATAAATGAAAACAAAGTTTATCGCGTTAATTCGATCCATATTGCTTCTTTAAGGTGATAAGTTCATCAAAACCAGTTTGACAGCACAACTTAATTAAAGAAATGGCTGTGTGTCCGCAGTTTATAATGAATCATTATAGACTAATGAGTCGTTAGTTATTTCTTCATTAAGAGTGCTGTGTGTCTAAGGCATTATAACTATATGTAGCATAGGTGTAAAGACTGTTTAAACAAAAATAGCTTAATCTAACTTAGATATACTCTAAAACTAATAATATAATATAAATACAACAAGTAAGTAAATTTATAAAGCGAAAATAAAAAATACATTTAAAGTTAACTACTAGGCAACGACATATATGGATACATTAAAAAGAAAATAAATTTTATAGAAAGAAGGACAGAAAAAAATATAAAAAAAAATTAAAATAAAACTTACATTTAAGAGTAAAAGAAATAACAAATTTAAGAAGAAAAAAACAAAAATAATTAGCTAGTACGAATATGTTCAAATAATACACTCTTGAGCCTCATCCCAACGTCTCTTTCTCTTCGCAACATCAAAGGTAAGCTATTCCAACTTCTGACAGTCTGAACAAAATACTGCTTCTCAGTGACCGAGAAATTAGCACCAGATACAGATAGACTTACACTACGTGAATATTGAGAGAAATGCAGTTTTTCAAATAAGCAAGATGGTCTGCCAGAAGAGATAATACCATTAAGAAAACAGCAAATCTTTAAACAGAAGATATGATTGCAGGGGACATCCAAGGATAGCCTTAGCAAAATCAGAAACGCCTTAAATTATAAATAGGTATATACCGAGCAACGGAGTTAAATGCAATATTTAACTTACGTAAGGAAACAGAATCACATTTGGACCAAATTTCGCTGGCATAAGTAAAAAGTGGTACTATTATTAGTGACTTAGCTAGTATCATCCTAGTGGTAAAGGTCGTTGTTAAGGCGATCGACAGCATCTTCAAATAAGTCAACTGGCCTTGATATGTAAATTTGTAAGTCATCAGCATATAGGTGATATTGAGCATTGATAATAGCATTCGGCAAATCATTTATAAATAGCGAAAATAATAGTGGACCCAGTATCGAGCCTTGAGGTACCCCACAAGTGTTCGGTAAAAAGGTTAAGAAATTTCCATTATAAGTGACCTGCTGACAGCGACCAAAAAGATATGACTGAATGAGATTGGATGCCGAATTTGAAAAACGAAAATTAGTTATTAATTTGTTGATAAGCAAAGAATGATCTATAGAATCAAATGCCTTTGAAAAGTCCAATAGAACGCGAACAGTTATCATGTTACTATCTAATGCCAAACGAAAGTCATCAGTGATTTTCAGTAAAGCAGTTGTACAGCTAGCTGTGTTTGCACCGGAAACCAGACTGAAACTTATTCAAATAGTTATGACGTTCACAATAATCCACACAATTTGCAAACGAAGGAGTTTTTCGAGAACATTGGACAAAAACGGTAGTATCGCAATAGGTCGGTATTAGGTGGCGCTCGATTGAGACTTTTTTGGGATGGGAATAACCTTAGCCAAATTCCAGGAGGAGGGAAAATAGCAACGAAAAATAACGTTGTTTAGAATATGCGTTAAATGGTAAAATTATTGGTATAAGCAATTTTATAAACTTAGGATGTATGTCACCAATGCCTAATGAGTTTGATTTTATTGAGAAAACTGCGTTAAACACTTCCTCCTGCGTGACGCAAGCAAAAGAAAATGTATCATTGGTAGCTGCCGTTGGGCTATATTTCACGACGGAAGGTGCAGATGATTGAACCGAACTGCAGCTGACAAAGTTTGAATTTAATTCATTAGGGTCAACGTAAGTCTTACATTCCGAAGTTCGGCCAACTCCAATCACTCTCAAATTGCACCAAACCAGGTAGCTTCGTGTTGAATTTTGATCGAAAGTAGTTGTTCTTAGATTTTCGTATTTCACTAGTCACAAAATTGCGTAGATTACGAAAATTGTGCCAAGTTTCAGAAGTTCTAAATCGTTTCCATCTACGATACGCATTAATGCGCATTGAAATCAATGTTTGAGTCCGTGAGGTGAACCATTGGCTACCCGTAGTTAGAATACTTTTCGTTCTAAGAGGAATATGTGTCTCAAAAAGATATTGCAGTAAGTACATGAAATAATTAATCTGTTCATCAACACTTCTCTGAGAATAGATCCTTTCCCAATCACAGGCATAATCATCACTAAATAGGGCATCAATGTATATAGCTTTAAAATCTCGGAAGCTGAAGGTAGAGATATGAAGATCGCACGATGGTCCAAAGTCATACGTTAGGAATATAAAGTCATGTTTGGAAAATGCCGGAAAAGATATTTGATCATTGAAGAGAACCATTTCATTGTTTGCAGTCAAAAACATATCTATTATGGTCGCGGAAGAATCTGTAAAATGAGTAGGGTAAAGCTTATTTACAATAGATAAGCCAAATGTATCATGAGATGAGCTATTATGTACAAGCAAATTTGAATTAAAATCTCCCGCAATCACCATATGCTGATAGGATTGACTAACGTCAAGCAGGTGAGGTTCAAATGAATTAAAATTTGATATATGGGGCGGCTTATAGACAACACCAACAGGACACTTCTGAGAGCCATTGCAGATTTCCACAAAAATAAACTCTACCTCGGCATTATTTGCTGATTGAGAAACGAGACGTGCATGGATAGAACTACGAATGTACAACGCTACACCCCCCCCCCCCCCCCACGAGAAGCCCGATCATTTCTATACACAGTATAGTCAGGAAGAGATATTATTTGGTCGCTGATGCATGGCTTTAACCATGTTTCCGATAAGCATATCACATCTAAAGATAGACCGCAGAAGATTTGTCGGAACTCATCGATCTTAGGCAAGATACTCTGGGCATTAAAATGACACATGTCATGTCGATTACAGAAGATATTAAGCATAACTCGGGAATTGTTCAAACTGTCAGATATACCGGAATTAGCAGGTTGCATTATTCAGAGATAAAAACAAAATAAACCAAAGGAATACTGGCTATAGTTAACTAAAAAGGACTAATTCGCTGGAGCTATACCAAAAATTGCGAGGGGAGATGTCAAGGAACAACAGCAACAACCCTCCCCAACTAATAACATCTTGGGGAGGAGAAAAGCTTCTTATGATATATCTATGATACTATTTGTATGTAGTTCCCTGTTACATATATATATACAATTCATGCCTTACGTATTCTCAGTTTCTTGTAAGTAGAAAAATTCTATAGTGCTACCACTAGGATGAAATGAACTCTGCTCCTAATGATCCAAGCGATTTTCGTCCTATAAGTTTACTATGGTTCCTAGGGAAAGTATTGGAGAGGTTGATGGCTTCGCAAATAATTAATTTTGTCGAGCGCAATGACTTGCTCTTTAGATTGCAGTCTGACTTTCGTTCTGGGCATGGCTGTGAGAATGCTCTACTGAAACTCACTACAGAAATTTGAAGCGCGCTATATTATAATCATCTATCCACCTTAGTTCTGTTTGGTTTTTCCAAAGCATTCGACTGCATTGACCACACACTTCTTCTATACAAATTAGATGACAAAGTCTCCCGAACTGCAATTAAGATGATCAGCGAATTTCTATCCAATCGCTTCCAACAAGTCTTAGTTGATGGAGTTAAATCTAATTTCCTTTCAATCAATTCTGGAGTTTTACAAGGTTCTATTATGGGTCCTTTACTTTTTACCTTGTTTATAAATGATCTTCCGTATGTTGTAATGGACGCAAATTTGCATATATACACGCTGATGATGTGCAGATCTATTTGTCTAGACTTATTGGATTACAGGAGGACTATATTGCTCGCATTAATATAGCGATCTAACTCGAATATTCGGTTGCGCTGAATCTAACCGACTTTTGCTCAATCCGAAGAAGTCGACTTGCTTGGCCTTTTATAGTGGGGCTATAGACAAACGGCAACTACCTCCCATACTTCTGAATAATGATATACTACCTTTCTCCGAAAAGGTTACCAGCCTTGGAGTTGCCCTTAACAGCAAACTAACTTGCAGCGCTCAAGTTTGTAGTATAATAGTCAAAGTTAACCCAATGACAAGTTAGGAAGCAGGCAAGATTTCCGAGTGTTTTACATTTAAAATGCACACGGCAAAAAAAGGAAGAAAGAAAGAAAAAATTGAAAAAAATCAAACTCTCTTTAAAACTTTTATGAATAAAGACAAAATATGTGAAAGCGCAAGTTGCATGCAACGAAACAGAATGGCAAATGTTTCATTTTCGTAAATAAATGAGAAGGGGCGGAGTTTTCACGTTTTACTCTCATAAAATGTTCCCGCGCTTTTGTTAAAACCGGTTTTTGCTGAAAAATTGAAAAAAATTGTTTTTTATAGCATGGCCAATGTTTGTTAGTGTAATTTCTATGGTAATTGATCAGCACGTGCTTCTGTTTACATTCGTGTTGCTGTGCTGTGAAGAGATTAAGTGGGAGAAATTCTTGCTGGATTCTCTGATATTTTCGGGAAAAATGAGAATTTTATTTGAGAGGAATTTTACATCTCCTTTCATTTTACATTTACATTTTACATTCTCCATTCATGCATAAGACGAAAGTATATGAAACTACTTGTTTCATTCTAAAAACACCAGAAATTTTCCAATTTTGCTCTACAGCTTCCTAACTTTGGTATAGTCAGCAAAATCTATGGTGGCCTCCGCAGGTTATGGCTCTCAGGGAGGTTATTGTCAGTCGGGCTGCGGCTCAAACCGGTTAAGACTCTGCTTGTCTCTCATTTGGTTTACTGCAGCACTATCTACTTTTCCCTCGACACAGCTTGTAATCGTAAGCTAAATGTAGCATTCAACGATTGTATGTTCGTTTTTTTTATGTACTACGTCGCTTTGATCATGTGTTACAATATATTACCTCAGTTCTGGAATGTTCGTTGAATGCTTAACGTGACGTCACCGTCCTAAGATTCCTACATTGTCTAATAAATACGCGTTCACCAATGTACTTTTATTCGAATTCCTTGGTTTCTTGCACTCGCACCGCCACTTCAGCCTACTTTTACCCAGATTCCGCACATTAGTTGGGCGTTCCCGATGTTGTTAAGGATCACGTCGTTTATCCTGTGTTCAAAACGGGGGATAAAAACCTTGTGAAAAATTACCGCCCTATAGCTACTTCCAACGCCCTAGCCCTAATTCTTGAAAAAATTATTTACAATAATCCAATACCGCAACTAAAGCCTTACATCAGTCCTCAACAATACGGGTTCCTACCAGGCCGATCTACGTTAACCAATCTTTCGATATTCACCGACTCTATTGCTCTGACCCTTGATGAAGCTAAATAGGTTGATGTTTTTTATGCGGACATATCCAAGGCCTTTGACAGAATAAAGTACAAAGTTGTCATAAATAAGCTAAAGAGATTGGGCTTTGACTCTAATAGTACCCTCTGGTTTGAGTCATATCTCATGAATCATCATCCAACGGTCGTATTTAATGGATATTCGTCTATAATTCATACATGCAAAACTTCGGGTGTACCCTAAAGGCTCGATCCTTGGCCTGGTCCTCTTCTTATTATATATCAATGATCTCCCTAATGAATTATCCTCTGCTACCCTAATATGTGCCGATGACACCAAAATTTATCGAATTATTAATGACCTATCTGATTGTCAATCCCTGCAAAATGACGTCCTAAAGCTGATTTCCTTGTGCAATAAAAATCAATTATCCTTAAACGTAGACAAATGCAAGTGCATAACCTTTTCAAGAAAGCAAACATTATATTGGGATTATAAGTTGGGTACCGTTTCCGGCCATGCGTGTATCTGATATCAATGATCTAGGAGTGCAATTTGATAGCAAGCTTCTCTTTGACTCTGATATTAATCATATCACCAATAAAGCTTTTAAGACCTTGTCTTAAGTCTTAAGTCTTAAGTCTTAAGTCTTAAGGTGTACTAGGCGATTTAAACAGCTTTCTTTGCACATAACTATTTATAACACCTTGGTTAGATCTATACTAGAGTACGCTTCCCCAATTTGGAACCCTTTCTATACAACGTACAGAAACAAAATTGAGAGTGTTCAACGCAGATTCACTCGGAACTTGCTCTTTAAACTTACTGGTTCATACGTGGATTACGAAGCCCGATTGTCCAAATATTCTATGATATCCTTAAAGCACGTCGCTTCTATCTCGACGAAATGTTCCTGTTTAAAATCTTGCAAGGGTCTATTGATTCAGCCCACTTATTATCCCTATTAAAAATCTGCTCTCCTAATCGCCTCACCCGCCACATACTCACTTTTCTTATTGATGCTGACCGCAATAACTTGCGCGGTAGTATCGCATTAAGTTTTCAAATAAATAAATAAATGCTCTTACTTTGTCCATATTGCACGTAAATGGAACTCTCTTCCCTATAGGAATACTGGAAGTTGGTCTACCTCAAAGTTCTGTTCTAGCCCCTTTACTGTTTAATTATTTCTCTTATTTCTATATCTCTGATAGAAGAGAATAGGCATAAAAGTCGTTTATACTCATATTATCCATTATTAGAGAAGTTATCGACTACTGTGTTGCATACAATTTTATTACACCGATGACGTCTTAAACGTCCTTAAACGCTTTACACACATTTGACACGTGTGGAATGTTTTCCAGTATTACGTAAATAGGTATACCTACTAACCTATTTCGACCAACTGAATTATATTCAATACATTAGCAAAAGTCCTTCTTACTCATTCTCCCCAATCAGTCTTGCAATATTGCAATAATATCATCCTCAGCAGAAACAATACACCTCGATCACACCAAATAAAGTCAGCATTCAATATAGTCCCCCTAGACCGGAGACGGATCTAATCAAATTTAATTCAATCAGGAAATCGATTGTCCCCGAAGGAGTTACACTGAAATGCAATGCACTTGCTCATCCTCCGTATCCTCCTTACTTACTCTACCCTGTGACAGTAAAGTGCAATGTAAGCTCATCTCTCTCTCTACTACTTCTAAGGGCATCTCAATAATTACTGAGACTTTCTTATAGGTTGCAACAACTTCCAGTGCAATTCAATCGATGAATTGATTCTAAAAGCGGGTCGTCATGTGTTCGCCCCCGGATCATACAACAACAACAACAACGAACAGAATCCGGTTGAAATTAATTTAGCACTGAAGGAAGCAAATACACAAAAACACACGTGTAATTAAGGCTCCTCTGTTGTTATTGGTTATGAACAGCCAGAAGCAGCAGGTTGTATGTATGCAAATTTGCAGTTGCTGCTATTGTTATGGGGCTGGCAATGTAAACAAGGGCCTGAGTCGAGAGTAGGTACCTGATGCACATGGGAAACACTATATATCTCGACGGTTTATGACTGAGTCAACGGGTTTGTTCTTGACTAGGCTAGCTATAGTGCACCACTAGCTGTCCCTGTGTGTAATTAAATATGAATCAAACAAGCTAATGGAATGCCGGGATTAGCATATAAATTTTCAACTGCGCCCCGATTGCATACGTAAATGTTTCCAAATAAAGGCGGGGGATTATGAGTGGATTATCAAGGCCCCGACGCGTAATTAGTATTTGCAGAGAATCAGGCTAGGCGCTGAGGTAATGCGTGTGCTGCTTTTGTTTCGTCTGGGAATTGGAGAAGAAAATCTTTGTGGTATAGCTAGCAGCTATAAGGCAGCGATCTTTTGTAGAGCTTGTAAGTCAAGCGGAAACATAAATAAATGCGTTGACAATTATTGACAGAAACAATTAAATAACACAAACATTGTTTTTTTTTTAAAACTTTGTTAACGAGATTTTGATTAGAATTTTTCGTATATTCATGGAAAGTAGGCGTTTAGTTATGCAATGAAAAAAAATGGAAATTGTCTTTTCCACCAAAAGAAAAATGCGAGCCAGATATAAATTTCTAATCTTATAGAATCTGACAAAGCATCCATTGACATCCTAGTAAAACAACGATAATTACACGTACGTAAAGTTAGCACCGCAACTTCGTCTGATATAGTTCGGAGGTATCTCATAATTTGTCGTTAATTTGTCGTTAATTTGTCGTGTCCTTTTTTCTAAAGGAAACTGGATGTGGTGCTAAGTTGACGTCAAGTTAGCACCGCAATTTACTGGAACTCGGCCCAAACATATCGGATTGGAAAATTTCACATCTTGGAATTTGTCGTTAATTTGTCGTGAAACAAAAACTTTTTTCTGTATTGTTTTTTAAATTGGATGAGGTGCTACGTTAATCTGAAAATAAACAAATACTCTCTTTATACTTTTTCAGTGAGTTACGGTGCTAACTTGACGTCAATTTGTACCACATCCAGTTTCCTTTAGAAAAAAGGACACGACAAATTTATGGTTTTCACGACAAATTTACGACAAATTCCAGGATGTGAAATTTGCCAATCCGATAATCTTTGGTCGAGTTCCAGTGAGTTGCGGTGCTAGCTTGACGTCAACTTGCACCACATCCAGTTTCCTTTAGAAAAAAGGATCCGACAAATTTATGGTTTTCACGACAAATTTACGACAAATTCCAAGATGTGAAATTTTCCAATTCGATAAGTTTTGGCCGAGTTCCAGTGAGTTGCGGTGCTAACTTGACGTTAACTTAGCACCACATCCAATTTCCTTTAGAAAAAGGACACGACAAACTTATAGTTTTCACGACAAATTAACGACAAATTCCAAGATGTATAATTTTCCAAGCCGATAAGTTTTGGCCGAGTTCCAGTGAGTTGCGGTGCTAACTTGACGTTAACTTAGCACCACATCCAATTTCCTTTAGAAAAAGGACACGACAAACTTATAGTTTTCACGACAAATTAACGACAAATTCCAAGATGTATAATTTTCCAATCCGATAATCTTTGGTCGAGTTCCAGTGAGTTGTGGTGCTAACTTGACGTCAACTTAGCACCACACCCAGTTTCCTTTAGAAAAAAGGACACGACAAATTTATGGTTTTCACGACAAATTAACGACAAATTAATAACAAATTATGAGATAGCTCCGAACTATATCAGACGAAGTTGCGGTGCTAACTTTACGTACGTGACAATTATAATCGTAGTAAAACAAAAAACAAAGCCATAAAAAGTGCACATCTCCAACTAAGTTGAAATATTTTAAAGATTTTCTTACTTTTTCAGTTGCCATCGATTTTTTTTCGATGAGTACCATCTTTCATTCGCTTGACCCTTCTAACATTTTCTTCCATAAAACGGGATTGAATGGGGTAGAAAATATTAGTGCTAGAAAATAAAGCTAAACTAAAGTCCTGTAGTCATGTATCCTAGCTAATTCAAAACTAGATTTATCTCTACTGCGTACTCCCCTGAGTGCAGGTGGAAGACGATTCCTTAGCCTGGCAGCAAGCTCTGATATCACACAAGTTTATCGTGGACTAATTAACTTAGAAATTCGGTTAGATCGAGAAAAATTAAAAATATTATGCAGATAGTCTGGTTTTGTATATTTTAGGATATTGTATAAAAAGGATGAAGATAGGATACTAGGGACATCCAATAACTGAAACAACATGTGCACTGAATATGGTCAAATCATCGAGGTCCGTACATGTAACGAACAGCTGAGTTGAAGGAAGTATTGATCTTACGCATTGATATGGAGTCCATTTTACCAGCAACAATTTCGCAATAATGAGCATACGAACAAGCATACGTCTAATGGATAGAGGAGTACAGGCCGACGATAGGGAAAGCATACGAAGAGTTCCATAAATCTTAACAGTGATGCTGTTAACGTGATTATTCCAAGTTAAGGTTTTGTTAAATGTAATACCGAGATTTCTAACATTATCGCAGTACGTGATAGGAGGGCATTCATTGAGTAAAATTGAATGAAAATGAAAAACATGAAGTGTCTACGGGATATTTGTATATAACAATCGAATTACTTTTGTTGGGATTGAGGACTAGGTTATTTTGCTTGGACCAATTCAAGACTGTCAAGAGATCCTCATTTAGTTTTTCCATACCATCTTCAATCAACTCCAAAGGCATGGAGATATAAAGTTGTAAATTGTAAACATAGAGGTGAAATTTATAGGACCTTATTAACAGCGTTACCAAAATAGAACCTTGAGGTACATCACAATTCGTTAACAAGAGCTCAGAGAATAAGCCAATGTATTCTGTTACAGATATACGATACCACAAGTTTGCACGCAAAGAGTGAAAAATTGTAGTTGTTGGCCAACTTATTGATTAAAAGTCTGTGATTGACCTTATCAAAAGCTTTAGAAAAGTCCAGCAGCACAAGTGCATTAACATTTTCTTCATCAATTGCAAGTCTCCTATAGGTATTTCCGGCATTTTTTATATAAATGGAGTGGCATTTATCTCTCTCCACTTTGCTTGATTATCACAACAACAAAAAAAAAAAAAAAAAAAAACAGAAAAATTGTTAGCTTAAAAACGATCGTATTGTAGTGGTATTTGGCGGGATTCTGCGGAAAATTTTCAAGAAAATTCTTAAGAAAAATTTAGATTTGAAAGATTATTAGAAGCGCAAGCAAGCACCCGTGTCATCTGGGTTATATAGAATAAAATATGTATGTATGTAGGTATTTCCTTTATTGATAAAACTGACTAGAATTATTTATATATCCAGTAAAAATCTAATCCACATGTAAAGCTACCCATGCTTTCCCCTTGCCATTACCTCCATAACAATTTTGTCACTCTTGAATTTAATTTTTATTTCGAATTTTGTTTGTAAGAACTATAAGCACCTTAGATATATTCAGTCTAATTAGACTGTGATTAAAAAGGGTTTTAGGCAGATTTGTCAATATCAACTCATCCCTCAACTCAAGACGTGTTGTTAATCGCTCCAAATTTGAGCGGACTCACTGGTTGAACAAACTGAAGTCTTGAGCGGACTCACTGACTGGGAGAACTTGAGCACACTCACTGGCTGGGAGGACTTGAGCGGACTCACTGGCTGGGAGGACTTGAGCACACACACTGACTTGGAGGACTTGAGCGGACTCACTGACTGGGAGGACTTGATCGAACCCACTGTTTGAGCGAACTCATCATTTCAATTATGTTTTAATTAACATAACGAGAATCTGATTCAATTAGCTTGAAATTTCAAACAAATAAGAAAAGCATACAAAAAAGTCATTCATTATATTATATAAATTTAGCTTTTATTTATTTTCCTAAATTGTTCTTATATTTTTCCATAAAATCGGTGTCTTACTGTATATTTTCTGTATATTTTTTTCATTGAATATGTAGCATCACTTGTGTTTCAAAGTTTTCATCATTTAGACGACATCTATTAGGAGTTAACGTCAGTTTTCTTATGCTAAATAATCTTTCCACCGAATCACTACTAAGCAGTGCTATGTTGTATTCGGAAAAAAGACTTAGGACGGAAAAAAAATCTTTTTGAAATATACGCTCCAGGTTTTGTCTGTGGAAAAATTATACTCCAAAAACAATTTCTGACTATCCGTATGTTAGCTAAAACATGATTTGACTCCGCTTAACTCAAATTATGAGTTCGCTCAAGCAGTGAGTCCACTCAAGTCCTCTCAGCCAGTAAGTCTGCTCAAATGTTTAGCGGATTTAATGAATGAGCGGACTTACTGCTTGAGTTGAGCGATAAGTTGAGTCACCATTTGATTCTTTTACATCCATGGTTTTAGGCAGGTGTCATTATTTATTTATTTATTTACTTTGAAAGTTATAAAGATAGTAAACAGAAAAAAAAATACTACTTTAGATGCAATTTAGTGAGCAGATTTACATAAACAAAACAAAAGAAGAAGTTAAAGAATAATTGAAAAGCAAAAAGTAAAAAGAATGTTGAGATAGAACTACAAAAAATAAGTTCTAACTAAAGAAATAAAAGTAAGAGCAAAATGTGAAAAGGAGCTAAAAAGTAGAAAGAAAATATAAAAGAAAAGAAAAGTACAAAAATACTTAAACTAAATCTAAAGCATGCATAAATACATGCGTCAACTTAAAACTAGAAGATTAGGGAAGCAAAAAGAAATTAGGACTAAAATTCCTCGAAAGAGCGGAAGCCAACAATGCTGCTAAAGGGTTGGGAAAAGGAGGAAAGAGAAGCAGTAGATAAATAGAAATGAAGAAGCGTGTTACTAAACGATCTCGCGGAGGACTATTTTTGAAGATGTCTAAGTCTTACATTGTATGATTTTGTAGTTCTCTAGATAGATGACATTTCTTTAATGTTTGTTCTGCAAGTAGATAGTCTGAAGAAGGTCTGGGATCTGGAGCTATGCGAAGGAGACTATTTAAGATGTTATATAGAATCGTACTATTCAAGTAGATTCTACGATTTTCCAGTGTCATTAAGTTATATTTTGCTAGTCTTTCATGATACTCTAGAGTGGTATTCTCCAATCTGAGCAATAGAACTCTTGTGAATTTTCACTGGACAGCCTCAATTTGTGTACTATAGGAGGAATAAAAAAGATTCCAAATTTGACTAGCATATTCGAGAATGCTCCTTATTAAAGAATAAAAAGGACTGATATAAGAGGATGCTGACCTAAATGATTTGCAAGTGCGAAAGATAAAGCCTAATAAACGAGGTAATAAAGTTTATGTGTGGAATAAAGAGGAACTTTCGGTCAAAGATTACACCTAAATCTTTTATCTCATTGACACGAGAGAGAGAAGGGTGTCGTGAATGGTGTAGTCAAAGAATATAAGGTTTTTTTTTGCAATGAAACGAGATACATTTACATTTGCTTATGTTGATTTCAATACAGTTTTCATGGCACCATTTTTCCAGCCGTAGTAGGTATATTCTTTTGAAGATGAACACAATCTGTCACGTTATTAATTTTCTTAAAAATCTTGGCATCATCAGCGTATAATAAGCAATCAGATATAAAAAAAAGACAGGCATGTCGTTGATGTAAATGAGAAAAAATAATGGCCCAAGTATTGTACCTTAGGGCACTCGAGAAATTTGTTTGAATGAGGAGGATTGTCGTTGATGTAAATGATAAAAATTAATGGCCCAAATATTGTACCTTGGGGCACTCCAGAAATTTGTTTGAATGAGGAGGATTGTCGTTGATGTAAATGAGAAAAATTAATGGTTCAAGTATTGTACCTTGGGGCATTCCAGAAATTTGTTTGAATGAGGAAGATTGTCGTTGATGTAAATGAGAAAAATTGATGGTCCAAGTATTGTACCTTGGGGCACTCCAGAAATTTGTTTGAATGAGGAGGATTGTCGTTGATGTAAATGAGAACAATTAATGGTCCAAGTATTGTACCTTGGGGCACTCCAGAAATTTGTTTGAATGAGGAGGATTGTCGTTGATGTAAATGAGAACAATTAATGGTCCAAGAATTGTACCTTGGGGTACTCCAGAAATTTGTTTGAATAAGGAGGATTGATGGCCATTAAATACAACGATATTATCCCTGTTGGTTAAATAGTAGTGGAACCAAGATATGGTGTCTATTTGGAACCCCATTGGCGCCATCTTTGAAAGACAGCTTTTGTGATTAATCTTATTGAATGCTTTAGCAAAGTCAGTGTGCATAGAATCTATTTGTGTATTTTTCTCGAGAGCGGATGTAATTTTGTCTGTGAATATAGATAAGTTGGTGATCGTAGATCGCCCTTGTAAAAATCCATGCTGTTTATCAGAGATAAATGATTTTATTTGGAATAGGAGCTGATAGTAAACGACTTTTTCAAAAAATAAGTTCAAGAGCGTTAGAAATGGAAATGGGTCTATAGGTTAATTACGAGTTTAGAGTCATCGGATTTATAAATAGGAATAACGAAGCAATTTTTAGGAGCTACTGGATAAATTTTATTAGTGATTGATTAGATTACTAAGCGGTTCCGCAAGACTTTGTACGCATCTCTTAAAAAGAATATTTGCAATCCCGTCAGGTCCCGGATTTTTATCACAATCAAGATTGTTTAATGCATTAAGAACTGGTTCCGAAGGGATGGAGATTAACATTATTTTCATATTAGAAGTGTCCTGAGAAGGCGAAGAAATAATTCCGGGATCTTTTTCAGAGTATAAGGATGTAAAGTGCGCGGAAAGCATCTCACAAAGATGTGAAGGACATGATGATGTATCATCATTAAATATTAATTCTTTAAGATACGTGTTCCATATCTATTTAGGTTTTTACTGAAAGCCCAAAATGCCTTAGGAGGGTTGTGTTTTAGCAAATATTCAGTGTGGTTCACTACTTTTGATAACATTGAGTAATCAAAGATTTCGATATCTTCCTCAAATAAGAGAAAGTCTTATTAATCTCCGAGTGGGGACTTTTATTATACAGCCGTCTTCTATATTTATCTTTTGCCGTAAGGACTTTAATCAGTTGGGAGCTATATCATGTCGGAAAATTATTATGATTGCGTTGATAAACTTATGACAATGAATCTAGAATTCTGATTTTTCTATGTATATTCAAAGTTTAAGATTTTGAGTTTATATAATTAAATTACTTTTATTCAGGATTCATTCTATTACATGGCTGTAAGCACTGAAGTACATTTTCACATGCGTGCCTTTCTCAAAATTCCAGTTTATGTTACACCCAATAAGATTGCACATCATACTTTCCAACTCTTTAGAAATCATAGATCAGAAAAGCTAATTGACGATTGTAAACTGCAAAAATAAAACTGTAATTTAACATGTCGCATTTACAGTGCTCAGATCACACCAGCTTCAGTGTTAGTGAAATTAATTATTTTTGCATAAAATCTACCATTCTTTTCTATGTAACTTATTCCGGAAATTCCATACCTAATTTTCCACTTAAATTCCACCTGAATTCCATGAAACTATTCAACTTGAAATTAAATTAACAGACACTTCATAAAATATTGGAATAGTAATATTCCACCAATTTTCCACGTAAAATTATGTACCATTTCCACGAAGATTCTACATGAATTCCACGTGGTGTTTTTTACTGTGTAATTAAACTGTTTTTTTTAAGCAGATTTTATTAGGGGGCCGTTCAACTCGAATAGCTTTACAATTGCTCACAATGGGAAATCAAAACTGTCAAAGTTATTCTGAGATATATCGATCAGTCCTGGGGGGGGGGGCGGCGCATATCTTAGATGATAACAATGACATCCTTTCTAGTATTATCACGGTAGTATAAAATTGCATCTACTATTTTGCAAGTATAGTTCATAAAAACAAGAGAATTATTTTTTCTCCCATAAGTCTTTCTCTCATTAGTATATCTTTCTCCATATATTTTTCAAAACTTTTCCCAAATTGCTCAAAACAAAAAACATTTTTATTGAATCTTAGTAGGTACTAGAACTTTCAATTCTATTTGATCCTTTGATAATCATTTGAATACAACCCCTGTACCTGCTTTCTTTCAAGTGACATTTACAATTTACAGTAGCAGTTGTGGCAGCTTCTCATAAATATTTTTTCACTTTGCACTTATTTAATTTATGCCCTGCCATGTTCGTTTTCAATTAAAACTTCCATCAAGAGGAAAGCGGCGCTTCAAGTTTTTTTTTTTTTTCATTAAACTACACAGAATCAACCGCAAAATCCCCCAAAGCTACCACTCCAATCTATTTCAATTCCCATGAAACAACATAAATTAAATCCGACATTCCGAATACTGCGACTATGATGAGGTAGAGGTATCCTTTGTCCTGCCACACTATAGACACAGAGCCTCCACCTTCCCTATACAGTCCTTCGGGGCATTAGTCTAGGCTAGAGTTAAGCTATAGGGATGGGAATATGGATACGAGAATGATAACTTGCAGACAAGTTGTGAGTGAATAATTGCAGTAAATATACCTATAATCCTGGCCACGACTGCATACAGGTCCACATATGGGGGTACTACTTTGCAGCCGCCATGCAATTTTGTGACCGAAGGAACCGAACAATTTGTGAAACTTCTGCTAGAGAGCTTTTTGTATGGATGGTTGACGGTGAGGGTGAAAGTGGGGGAATGTACTCTGTCATAACTCACATTTAATATCCTCCAACGAAGCGATTAACTAAGCTTTGCAGACGTAATTGAGGAAGATAAATGCACGTATTTTGACCTGATCCAATCCTAGCCGTAGATGTATGCATATAGTTTAGAGAGTCTTCTTTAGACCGCCTTTTACCATGTATTTATGCAGTTTAAGGATAAATTATGAACGTTTAGGCTATGAAGTCTTAGTGTAGACGATGTCGTATAAATTTTGTAAAAAAAAAATATATATATCCACCAATATGAATAGCAGAGTTCGTTGGAATGTCTGCAAAGACATGATGTGCTCACGAACAGAGTATTTATAATCATTAGTCCCTGTCTACCTAACAATTATCATCTCTGGCTAGATATATTCGAGTAGAGATAGGACAGGCTCCATTTCCAAAATATAGAATATTTGGGCAGTGTTAAAGGACACAATATAGGATGCACAAAAAAATGTTGGGTCTTTAACGGTTTTTGTCAAGGAGTTTTTCAATATGGATGAACAGAAGTACGCGGTTCCAATAGTGATCCTCGAGAGAGAATTGCCAAAGTTGAATATGATCGAAACATAAATATTTGATGGGAGCATAATAAATACTGTTAAAGATTTTAGCTAATGATTTATTTACTACTTTAACCTCTCCCCTGTTCCCGTGTTAATATAATTAAATTGCTCTCAGTAGATGTGTATACGACGAAAATGATCTGCTCAAAGTGTACTCAATAAAGGCAAAGTTATCTGATATCATTTGATCCTCCATGTGGAAGTTAGTTTTAGTCAACGACTGCATTTTTTTTAGCATGCCCTAGATTTGAAAATATTTTGATATCAATCACACACGTTTGACGTTTATATAATAGCAACAAGTCGATCGAGAGCGGAAAGCACTTCTACATAATTGAAACGCATTTTTCTGAATTGAATTTCAGTTCAAATGAAAAAAAAAACAAACGACATAAATTATATTAAATGGCTTCAATGTTTTTTTTTTCATTATATAACACATCCGCAGCAATATGCTTGAACATCAAAAAAATTATTTTCACCATTTCTGTAAGAAACGACAAAAATTCCCACTGTGAGGGCTTCTCATTCTTACCTTGACGAAGTTCTACTTCTACAGACAAAAATTATCGCACCAAGTATTACGTTTCCTTGCAACAAATACAATAAAAGTAAACAAACAGAAAAAAAAAACAGAAAAAAAACAAAATCCTAAAGAAACGATAAAATTACGAAGATTATTATCAGCACCCGAAGCAATTGAAATATGGCTTGACCAAACGAATGGGGAACATAACAAGCACCCACAAAATGCAGTGTCTTCATAATTTCATAAGGCACTTACTTAGCCGCCCTGGCAAAAGTGATCCCCGTGATCGTCCGTCCGGACTATATTTGCCGGTTAAGTAGTGCAGTCCTCTACATACTTAGTATGCTGACATTTAGCATACTAAGTATGGGATATTTACCCACAATTATACTGACGGATTGTCTAGAAATCTGAACTGTGTCATCAGATATCATATTCTTTGCTGATATCTAGGAATGTGTTAAGAACGGTTCAGTTCAACGCCGCCGTATCATCGTATCATATACATGGCGTCCGTTGTTATGTGTTTTCTGGTGGCTTATTCTATGTAGAACATAAGTCACAGGAATTTTTTCGGCTAAATCAGCATTTTTATGGTGTGCTCAAGGGATCATGACTGCTAATAAGGTAACTAACTACTCGGTGGTAGCTTAGCTGTGCTTTGACGATCATTTCTAGGAGTTGATGTCTTTAGTTTTTTGGATACCATCGAGTAGATCGGCAGACAAAATTTAAAAGTCTGAAATTTGAGGGAAAAAATAAAATTTGTAATTTTTGTGTGAAAATATTATTTGTGAAGTTTCCTTAAATACAGAAAGAGAGAGAGAGAGACAGGGCTATAGAGAAACTTCTGAGAGTGAAAGTGTTTAAAAAAATTTCTATTGGATTTTGTGTAAATTTATTAATTTTTTTTTTTTTTTGGTAAATTATTTTATGGTGATATGAGTAAGTACATAAGAAATAAATTTGCAACAAGTGAAAATATAATTTTTTAAGTTTTTCCAACAAATTTTTGCATCCTTTTAAATCTAAATTTTAACAGTGAAAAATAGTTTGAATTTTTTTTTAAAGTTAAATTTTTAACAAAATACTAACAAAAATTTTACTTATTTTTTAAAATTTACTTTTTATGAAATTAACAGTTTTTAAAATCATTACTAACAGAAAATTAAATTTTAAATTTTTATTTCTAATAATAATTTGCGTGAAATGATATCAATTTAGAAAATAAAAAGTCTACAAAAGGGGAGATTCTATAGAGTGCTGTTTGAAGTTAATTTCTTCTTTAATAATTGTTTTTTTTTTACAAACACAATTCTTATTCATATAAATTAACAGTAGCTTTTATAAATTTCTAAACAAAAAAACATTTTTTTTTAATTACAAAAAAATATAAATATTTTCAGTGTTTTAAAAATTTTTAGGTTTTTATTTTTATTTTATAGAGAAAAACTTTTATTATTATATTTACTAACGAGATAAGTTTGAGTAAAATATTTAATAATAAAAACTGGTTTTTGCCCTAAAAAAATCAAAAATTTAAATATTTATCTCAATGCTATTTTTTAAATTTATTTTTATTACGATTTTGTGAGTTTTTTTTTTCTCTTTTTCGGCAATAATCAATTGATTTTTTTGTTTTGTTGAATTTATCTCTAGAAAATTTTACTTTGCAAATCGACATTCAGTTTAAAAAAAAAAATGCAAAACGAAATTCAATTTTTTTCTTCTTTTTACTTAAAAAATAATTTTTAGGATGCGAATGTAAGAAAACAGATCTCTGTGAGACTACAATAATTATTATTTGTGCAATTATTAAAGAAATTCATTCAGTTTGTTGCGTAGAAAATTCGAATTTAAGTCCGCGAAAAACTATGCAAAATTTTCATTTTTCATAATGCGTAAAACATTTTTATATTTTTTAATTCCGTTAGTAATTCTTGAAATCGTTCTGATGTATTTTTTATAACATTTGCATCCTCTATAAACTATTTCGAAAATTGCAATATTAATGTTTTGTGGTTTGAATTTTTCTAATTCTGTTTAGACATTTTTACCTTAATGTTACTGAATTTGTACAAACTGTGTTCATTATAATTTGTATATATTTTGCATTTTATACCATGGGTCATCAGAACCCGAAGCGTTTTCAATAATTTATTGAACTATCTTATTCATATCTACACAACAATATCATATCTTAGGAAAATATTCTGAGCATTTTATTTATTTTGATTTCATACTAATTTTTGTATTGATTTTGAGGTGAAAAGCCCAAAATTAAAAAAAATGACTGCATCACATAAAAAAATGTTTCTATTTGGGTTTATTTTGTTAGGATTATCTCGAGGTTGGCAGGGCCGGAAAAATATTAATTTCACATTTTTAACAATTAAAAAATTTTATTTCATTCTAACCTAAATTTTTTGAAATAGTTTTTCCAAATCAATAATTATTATCGTATCATAAAAAATTTTCATTTACGCAAAAAAAAACATAAAAAATTAAAGTTTCAGAAAATAAGGGAGAGTTAAAATTTTTGTAAAAAGTAGTGTAAAATGTGTACAAATTTATATCGTTTCCAATCGTCGCATTATACTTTAATTAATAAAAAACAAAAATAATAATAACGGTTCAGGGGTGTATAAGATAAGAAAATAGTTTTTTGATTTCTTTTTTTAATTAACTGAAAATTCTTTCGCAAATCTAAAATTTTATTATCTGATCTAATTTTAGTTTGCAAACATTTGATATGATATAAACCTCATTAATAACAGCTTTCTTACCAAATTAAAGTACCTACAATGTCTAAATAGAAAACCCAGTTGAATGTTGTTATTTCTTCTGAGAACTCAATAATTTTCCTACATTTATTCCATTTGTTAATTTTCTTTTTTGTTTGACATTATTAGAAAGGAAAAAAATAATTATCTTCAATTTGTTAGAGTTAAATTTGTCTGTTTAAACAATAATTTAGTCTGCATGAACTGCTTAAATCAAACTTTTAGTTTTTTTCTATAAGTTCTTTTCAATGTAGTTTTGGACGAAAATTTTTACAAATTTTCTATAAATTTTCGATCATATTAAGATCTCGCAATTACTATTATCACTCCAAAAGACGAATTTAATGCTCCTAGTACTTAGTAAATAACTTGTTAATTATTTGGATGCATGTCTGATGTTATTGTCCTGCATTTCGGTCTATTTTAAGGATACATGTTCTTTTTTTCGGTGTAGACCAATATAAATTCCCAAAGCATTTTAGCAATATAAAAAATTAGGAGAAATAAATATTTTTAATAAACAACGCCGAACTTTGATATTCCATTAAGCAGGCGTTAATTTTATGCTCACCAGAACTGTAGTCGAATTTCTTAAATTAGAATGCCTTTTTTAAGATTCGTGTCATTAGAATCAAGTAAAATGATCTTAGATTCGTTTTTTTTTATTTCCAATCGAACGAGACCACTTTTATATTCTATCAACTTAGTGTAGGTAGTTTACTTTCTACTCGCCTTCTCTGAATTGTATTTAAGCTAGCATTAATGCCCGGATCTGATCTTGCTTATTTTTTATTCTGATTAGCGTATAAGAAATTGTTTTATAGATTTCATTTAAAAAATTTCATAGTATAGCATATCTTGATTTTTTCTGTAATTCAACTTTTTTTCGGCAAACAAATAAGACCTGGCCTAGACCAATTTTCTACAAAAAAAAAAGACAAACAAAAAAAACTCGAAACTCGGTTCCGAAAAATGCAAATGGAAAAAATCATTTTTCTTACCTTACAAGAAATATCATGGGCCCAAATTCTATTAAATAGATCTAAAGGATATCAGCAACAAATTTTGAATTTAAAAAGCAATATGAAAGAATTTTATTTATTTTGAAAAAAAAAACATGGAGTTTCCGTACAAAAACTGAAAATTTCTATTTTCCAGAACCCGTTGGATGTTTTTCTTTTAACATTTTATAATTACAAAACTAATTAAAGCTATTCAGATCAATTCAAAAAAAATTCTACTCTTCAAATAGCTTCTAAATTTAGAGAGAAAATAATGTAGGTCTCCCATTTTTTGGTACTGAATTTGCATATTTTACTTAAATTTTTAAAAATTACTGACCGCCAGATTAATTGGCAATTTTTTATTTTTATTTATTTATATTTTTTAATACAAAACCATTATTTTTTTGTTAGATTTGATTGCTATTAAAGGACAAAATTCTCTTTATATGTAGTTCCTTGATTTTTCCACATTTTTTCCATATTTTTCTATATAAAAAATTAATTCCCAAATACTCCACCGGATTGTAAGCTATAAAACAGAAAAAAAAATTTTCTCTTTAATTTCCCTCCTTCATTAATTATCGCTTGATTCTGTCTGACATAATCATTTTATTCAAGTTTTATTTTACAATTTTCATTTTTTTATTTTTTTCAATAAAAACAAAATTTATTCGCTGCTAAAAAAGAAAACATAAGAAAAACCACCAGTTTTCCGATGGCATCTGTGCATTTAAAAATTGAAATCATATTATTCAGGTGAGCATGTTACTGAGGAATTTTATAGCACGTGCTACGATTTTCAAAGGAGCATTCTTTAGCGATTTACTCACAGAGATGAATTTTTGTCGCAGTTAATGAAAGCTCGATTAAGCAACGTTGAACGCGTAATTATTATTGAATTTCATTTATTTATGCAATCTCGAATTGTACCTATACATGTTCAGAGTAAATGAGGTGAATTGTTTTTTTTTTAATTTTTTATTCAAAATTATATTTGTGAACAATTGTAGTATAGACTATCCAACAGAAGGGACTTTTATTGTGGTGTACATAAATTAAGACGTCCATTCAATCTGATCCTGTTATTGACAATTCTTTTGAATTCTGTGCAGGTTTTCTCATTTTAATTATTTTATTTCTTTGTTTACGACATCCTTTTTTATGCAGTTGTTGTTCTATTCACACTTCATTATCCCGCTGTTTCCACTTTAAAATGGGCAATCAATTTCTATGATGCGTTGATAGATGTAATTGTGTAGGAAATAATTAAAATTGGAGAATTGGAGATTAGATAGGCAAGCAAAGCACGTGTAAAATGGAATTCTAAATTTTGCCAATTTTTTTTTCTCTATAATTAGTTTCCGTGTGGAGAATAAATATTGAAAACTGTGAATAAAGAATCTCAGCACCTGAAGTTTTGTTAAAGAACGTTCCCATCTTATCTCATTCAATTCTATACCTATACCTAAAGAAGTTCTATACAAACAAAGTATTTCAAAAGCTTGAGGATAAAGTAAAGTTTTAATTCAATTAAAATTAAAATTTCTCTCTCGCAGTCAAAACATTTTAAATTCAAATTAAATCCAATTTACGAGCAAGTCCATCTAAATTTATTTTCCAATTTCAACTAAAGCCGACTGACGACTTGCTTTTTACCGAAAGCAAGCATACACCTGAAATCCGAATTTATTCAATGTGAAAACTACCTAGAGCTTTAGAAAACCTCAAAGGACATTTACCAGAGAATACGGCATTCTCTAAAATTCAAAGTTAAGATCTAAATTTGTTCCACTCTCCCAGCATCTCTCTGGCTATACATACCTACATACATACATCTACCGTACACAGGATAAGGGAATTATATAGATTCCATGGGGATTGAAGTTATATTCCTTGTGACCGAGAACATCTCTTGCCACACAAAAACTTCCTTCAACTTTGTATTTTGTCAGCATTTTACAAAAATTTAATTCTTTTTTTTCCTCTTTTATCAAGACTCCGATAAAAGTTCCACAGCTTTTCTTTCCTGTGAAATTTATCTTAGTTAAATTTCTACACTGCGTGACTGTGTGCAGTGCAGGGCAACTAAAGTTTATTTAAAAGTTTCGGATTAAAAGTAAAAGAAAAAATAAAATAAAATAAAAAAAGGAGAAAAATCAACATTTTATTTAGTTGCATCAGTCTCAATTCAATCCAACCTGCAATGAACGTAATCGTAATTAAAAGTTGAAACAAGACTTCAAATTGGCTTGGCAAAAGTTACTGTGAACTGGTTTCATTCACATTCGACGACAGGCACGTGTTGCGTAAATTGCGCGCGCCGATAAAGCAGATAAAATAAAAATAAAAAATAAAATAAAACGCAGGAAAAAAAAATTGTGCAATAATATACAGAGCAGCACAAGAAGAAAAAAACTGCAAGATTTTATTGGAGACGGACATTAAATGTTCCAGACATCGCACTACTTCTAAAGACTATGTTAGTTTTTTTTATTTTTTTTTTACCGGTAGGCGACACTATTTCAGTGAATTCTATCGCAAGTCGTGCGTTCTGTTGACTTTTATAGAGTCATCACATAAATTATAAATGCAACGTCAAAGTGATCTATCCAATTATGGTCAAAACAACGTCCAACTGTATTTTACTGGGCACACCACAACGGAGGAGAGATCACCTCTTTATCAATTAGTAAATTGCAATGCTGCTACATACCTGGTAGCTTGTTGAATTGAATACCCGCGATATACCTCGGTCGATTACCTCGTTTTTGATCCGATTGATTTCATAATCTTACACAGATTAGTCACAATGACAAGAATAATAAGAGAAGTTAGAAGATTTAGTGTTTGAAAATGACTAGAGAGTAGAGAAGAACACAAATTTTGGCTGGTATGTGAGTTTTGTTTGGTTTTCTTATTATTAGAATGAAAAGTTCGAGAAAATATTCGAAATTTCTTTAGTTCTTTAATTATTATTCCCAGATGCCTCTAATCCCTCAATGAGTAATTACCTCTAATCATTCTAGGTAGATCAATCTCCGCTCTTGTCACCTATCTATTATTCTCGATTTCCTGATAACTCCCAGCAGCTAAGAATAAGTTGTCAATTTCAAACAGCTACTTCATTCGAAGTTTTTCAAAATTCCTTAGTTTGCAGGAATATGAAACTCTGGGGACTTCACAACTACATACGCATCTTATAAACATAGGCTTGCGTATCTAAGTCTATCAGAATTCATAAAGTTTACTATATTAGGAGGCCTAAAGATAAAACGTGAGCACTCAGAATTAACTAAAAGCCCAATTCATAAAATGTTTCGGTCGGACTTTTCTTTGTATATTGATAGGCATATAGAAGATAAATAACAAAGGCCCTAAGATTGATCCTTGCGGTATGCCATAAATCAAGCAGACTATTTCTAAGAGACTGCTAACTGTTTTGATTTTTACATGATTTTTACACTGGCCCCTGGATAGCCGAATTCTGTACCAGTGGTGGTAAAGTGCTAACAAACTAATTCTAATACAGGTAAGCAAAGAAGTCGTCTAATAAAATCTTTTTCATAACTTTAAATTTTTTTTCTATACAAAAGTATAAAAGAAAACTTTTTCCTCCAAATTTTAGGAATTTAAAAAAAAACAAAAAGGACGTGGGAAAAAGCCACTACCTCGCTGTCACGTGATTATCAAAAATTTTAAAATTTCATGTGATGTGACGTAGTGGAACATTCCTGCTGTTAATACCAACAGAAACTTGTCAAAAGTATGATTTTTTTCTTTAAAGTAAAAAATAAATAAATATAAAATCAAAAAAAAAAAAAAAACAAATTAAATTTTTATTTTTATTTCTATTTCTAAGAACAACCCAGCAATTAGCACACTCAGAACATAAAAATTCGAATCTGTCAATCTAAACAAGTCTCGGAGCAATTACATAAGTGCAACACGATTTCATTTAATTATTCAAGGAGTGACTGACAACCGCGCAGCGACAAATACGAAATTGCTACTATTTATTGAAACAACAATTGAACTACAGCAGTAACAACAAAAGTGATTAATATCAAACCAAACCAGAAAAAAAATAAACAACTTAAAGCTCCGTCCGTATGCTAACTACAAAATCATATCCAGCCAGGTATGTGTAATGCATTGCGTCAAGAATAAACGTTTTGCGCAACTTTTGAATACGAAAATTAGATGCGCCGACATATGAATTTTTTTTTTTAGATTTTATTTATTTTTTCGTTTATTTATTTTTTATCTATAAAATTTATCGTCTACTCAGTCATGACGTTTGCTTGTTTTTTTTTCTTCTTCTTATTCTTGTTGTCCTAGCGTTTTAGTACACAGTCCCTGACTGGATCGTTACAAACCTTTTAATCGAAAATCACCTTAAGAAGTTGCCGTTGCCATCTTTGTCGTTTCGCGTCAACGTTAAAAATGACTGACATCCGTATAAACGCTGAAAGACATGCTGAATTTGTTATGCAAATGATTTAACATGCGCGAACGCATAAATTGAGTATGCACAATCGCATTGCACATGCGTGCATTGATGATCGGACCAATGATGGGGATTTTATTGGACATGACAAGGAAAGTGAAAAAATTTTATTGATAGTAATCATCGGTTGGCGTTTTTTTTTTTAATTTTTTTTTATTTATTTTTTTATTCCTAGATTTATACGATGGACATCATGAGAATAAATCTTTGGTCAGGATCGTCGACTAGAAATTTGTAGATGCGTTTGTAAGTATTCGTTGCTTTTTTTCTTCCTCACTTTGAGTATGTGTTTGAATTTTTAAGAGGTTATAATAGGAAATATTTTTGTGTTTTATAGTGTTACATCAATATGCAACTGCAACGAGGAGACTGGAGATTGGAGACTAGACAAGCACTATATTAATCAAACGGGGGGTGGATATATGAACGGAGCTAAACTCTACACGTGACTATTTATGGAGTTGGAAAGAAGCACTTTCTTCAAATACAGTTGCCATCCTCAACTCTCCATTATCAACACTAACCATCATAACATCCGTGGAAAAGAACTGATAAAAATTCTTAGTATTTTTTGATATAGGAATAACAGTTGTTGGAAAGTTCTTCTAGTTATAGTTCTCTAGCTGAAATATATACGTAAGTTACCGAGTGTAGTAAAGTTAGTTTTAAAACTAATACCAAAAACTGGAGAGTTGTTTCTTGTAGGTATGTAAAAATACCTCCCAACATTTTTTTAAGAGTTTCAGATTGGAGAGATTTTGTAATTTAAAATTCTCTAAATTTTCAATTTATAACTTTTCTTCAAAACTATAGGGAGAAAATCGTAGAGTTTTCTTGTTATTTCTACAGTCTCCAACTGATATAGAGAGAAATTACAAAATGGCAACTGGAGAGAATAAAATCAAAATTTCCTCCAATTTCACTATCTCTCCATAGATACAGAATCTAATCCCAAGAGTCCAATTTTATTATACAAAATTATGGAGAGTTTGGTATGTGTGAGAAATTTTAAATTTTTTTATTTTTTCTAATTTCTATTCTATAGTTTGGAGACTTACTCCAATTAAAATACTTCTGAATATTTTGTTGCTCGAAAAAGAAATAAAAAATATTAATAAATAAATATAAACTGGAGATTTGGAGAATTTTCTAATTTTGGAGAATTTTGATTGAAGTGCATTATTTGTTCGTTTTTCCAAAAAAAAAGTTCCTGTGCTACCCATTAGGCACTTAGAAAAATTTTTACGGCTAAGTCTCCAATCATTTTTTCCAATTTCTATTCTATAGTTTGGAGACTTACTCCAATTAAAAACTCCTTTGTATATTTTGTTGCTCGAAACCATAACTAACCATCATTCGTAAATAGCCACCCTAGTTTTGAAAAAGAAACAAAAAATATTAATAAATATAAACTGGAGATTTGGAGAATTTATTAATTTTGGAGAGTTTTGATTGAAGTAAATTATTTGTTCGTTTTTTTTTCAAAAAAAGTTCCTGTGCTACAGGTTTTGACCCGTTAGGCATTTAGAAAAATTTTTACGGCTAAGTCTACAATCATTGATCTTTAACTAGCCCACAAAAATTATTCTAATCGAAAATTATCAGATATATTTATTGATTTTGGAGAAATAAGAAGTAGAACTCTCTTGCTATAATTTATTAGTAAGTAAGAAATGGAGAATTGGAGAGTTTTATTTAGAGAAAATATTTAAAATTTATTATTTTTTTTTTTGCAATTCATAAACTCTCCACCTAGTGATTTTAATGAGTGAACATTATTTTTTTAAATAATCACACATATCTTAACGAAAAGATTTTTTATATTTTTATTTAAATTTTATTCTTTAATTTAATTCCACGCTTATTTGTTACGACTTTCCACACTCGTCATTCTCCCTCATATCTTTCTGTTTTTTCGATTATAGTTTTGTATATTTTCTCACAATCTACTGTAACCAAAGGATGGGGATTTATGTGTTGCTTGGTGCCTTTGAGATTTTGTCCAAAGATTATTTGTGGGATCGTATGTATAATGATTATTTCAGAATCTCGACTATGTCGGCAGATTTAAGCGAAATTTATATTGAGAGTTCAAGAATCTTCCAAGATATCTTCTTTTTCATCCCAGGACAGCTTATATTGACGATATCCATGCTTTTTAAATTATCCATTGATTCTTGTTGAGTTTTGAAACCCTCCAATGAAATATTTTTCTTGAAACATCTCATAGGAATATACGTATCCAATTCTACCACAGTCAATTCGGCTTAAGTTTAGATCGGTCTGTGCAGGTGGTATCAGACAGATCGAGAATCAGTCCATTTACATGAGCCTTTCTTCACTAAAAAATTTTCTAAGGTTCTAGACGAGGTGTGTTTTTTAATTTCAACCTGTAGGACACTATCCCGGATGCGTGTGTCGAAAGCATAAATCCACGACGAACTTGACTTCCTATCGGGAATTCTATCATTGTAAGAAGTCTTACACATTAAATTGGAGTAATGACCATAATTACCAACTCTGTCGACACAATACTTTTCTTTTCATAGGCACAAAATCCAAGTAGGTACATATAAGAGGGACCGGTATAATCTGCTTTGTATTTCTATGATTTTCATTGTTTTGATGTCATCTAATCCTTTTGTTCACTGATTGTTTGACTAACTGCAGTCTTAATTCTAAGTATGACATAATTTCCTTAATAATTGTACTCGCCAATTCTTAGATCCTCCTTTGTGAAAATTTTTTGCATAAAACACTTTCGTCCAAATGTCCAACAATTTACTACAATTCGGTGAAAAATTTGGTAGGATCTCATCTGTTAACAGATTAGTATGAATAGTCCTTCAGCTGGTTGCAATTCAACTTGTAGCAGATCCAAAAATTTGTATCCTGCATCAGGCTAAGGCTGAAAAAACACTATAAAGTTATGAATTTCTCGGATTATCAATGACATCCATTTCAAAGAGAAGATTTCGACTGCTATAATGATAACAGCTACGGTCATCAGTTGTTTTCTTCTAAGTCCAAAAGCAAAAGTCTTTACTCTTTTCATCTAGTCTATAGAGGAAGAGTTTTGTTCACCACTAACGTTCGGCCAATACTATTGATGTTACCTTAGAAGAACCTGTTAATGAAGGATCAAATTACTGAGGTGCAAAGTTATCGGCAAGTTTTCCAATTTTCCAATAATTCCCTGATGTCTAACAGGAGATACCCCATGAGAAAATCGGAGATATTCCTATTGGGCCCACCAAGAAACAGTTTTGTGCACCTGCAGGTACTTAGGTTCTCCTATCTCTGCTGATGTTTCCTATGAACATCCGCTTTGATGAGGGACCCGATATTCGAGGAGGCAACGCCTACGGCGGGCTCCGGTCGGAGGAACGGAGAATCGGAGCCAGCCCTAGCTAAAAGGTCAGCCCTTTGATTCCGCATGGTCCCCATGTGACCAGGAACTCACAGGAGGGAACATTGTGTGAAAACACAACTTATCCACTAACGACCTGCAGTCCCCCAGTAACTTAGACGTTATCCGAGGGCCATTCAGAGCCATCAAGGCTGCCTGACTATCCGAAAGGATAGAGATATCTGCCCCCTTGATTTGCATATATAGGGCTAACTTCGCTGCCATTGAGATGGCGAAGACTTCAGCCTGGAAGACAGTGGTGTGTTTTCCAAGTGAGTACTCCATTCCAAAATCAGGCTCAGGAAAGTAGAAAGCTGCCCCAGCTCCCTCATTAGTGAGAGCCGTCGGTGAAGATTTTTAGAGCAGACCGGGGAAGGCACGATAAGGCACCTCCCTCAGTCCACGATTCCGTTGCAGGAAAGCTTACAGAGAAGCGACGCCCGAAACGAAGCTCTGGTACCACCGCATCCCGTGGCATGCCGGCGAGAGGTTTTTCCAAGTTCAGAACACTTACTAGAGAGTTTTCCTCAAAGCCAACGATCTGTACTCAGACTCAGAGCCACTCCAGTCCTTCATGCTCCATATTCTGTAAAAACCATGTTGGCACGGTTGTATAACTGATTTTTTCCAGCACCGCTAGTTTAAGTCAAACCTCAAGGGCGTCCATATTTGTTGAGGAGTGCATGGAGCCTTTAAGACCCCCCCCCCCCACCCATCAGGGAATTGAATTTAATTTAGACATGGAAACTTTTCAAAAGCAAAAAAAAAATTCCATATAGTCAGTAATTAATTTTTGCGCACACTGCATTGTGTAATATTACACAAATTTATCGTAAAGTGATACAAAAACGACTAAAATGTCCATTTTACTTCCACTCCAAAACACATTCAACTTTTCCATTGTTTGGTTGCGCAAACAAATTAAAACAAAATTATCTAAAAACTTTCTAAAGCAGCAATCATCGCGCGGTTTTGATTAAGTTAAAAATTAAAATTTTCAATATTTCCACCACCAAAGAGGAGAAAATGTGGCCTCTGCACTTGAAAGAAATTAATTGAAAACGGAAAACACGACCAACAGCGGGAAGGTCGCAACACGAATAATTTTCATAATTAGATTTGCTACACGAGAGAGAATTGGAAAACTTTTCGCCTCTGAATTCCATGCAAATACAGTCATCATATAAAGTCTGGACTAAAACTTTAAGAGGACTCTGCCACCATGTTCTGGATGAGACTCTTGTATCCTGTCAATTCAACAGGACATTTATATTATGTTGTATTTGTTTTCTGGCTGGAATCCAGGAGGATGATCAGGAGTTATATCTATATACTAACTCTATACAGCAAATTACAAACCCATCACCGTTAACATACCACCGGATAGTATCCAACTTGGGTAACTATTAAGTGTGCAGCAGTCCAAAAGATGAACAGGCACCAGACAGAAAGACAGACGGACAGACCGATAGTCAGACAAACATGTCTATATAGCCAGTAATTTATGTCGGATTTGCATTAGTTTTCACGAGCATGACACCATAAATTGGAAATGTTTATTATGCAGCTTGACCAGTAAAGACCATAGCGACCGCAACGTATCTTGTATCTAGCTTATACTATACAGGATGGGAAAAGAGTGGGAGTTTTGACCTCCTCAAAGTGAAGGGAATTTTAAACCCTTATTGCTTGCCGTCTGCCTGTAGAAGTTTATGCCATCCTTAATCATGTCGAGGACTTGAAGTGGTCACTCTTGATGGGGGAGTTGATGGGCTAATGAACTTAAAAGTCCGTCAATGTTTATTGATGTTTGTGGGAGGTTTGTTTTTTTTTTCTTATTTCTGTCGCTATTCTGTCTTGCACTTGGGTTAAGTAGAAAATTGAATTTAGACGATAATGTTGCAAGTGATGCCAAATGTAATGTCATTGAAAATTTAAGGATATTGGAAAAAGTAAAGCTAACAAAAACAAAAACTAGAGATATACACTGAATGAGAAAGGATCTGGCTTGTGTGGTGAGTATAGATTTTTTTGCACTAAGATATTTAGTGCATTCAATATTCCATGGAATCGGGATTAAGGTGATTAAGCAAATTGTGTTTATCCAATTTTCTTCGATAAAGGAATTTTTTTCTTTAAATTTGTGCTAATTGCGTTGAAGCGCCATTTCAAAGATTGAATCGACTCGCTCTTTAAAAAGGGGTGGTTGAAACATGATTTCAACCTAAACTGTCATTCATTCGTTGAAAGTAGCTGTCACTCACCATCTTCGAATGCTTTAAAAACACATATATACAGCTCACCTAGATATAGAGGCACATAAGTACCTACCCACCACACTTCCGTCATTTTTTTTACACTAATGTCGCTGATATATTAAGGAAGTACCCTTAAAGGCTTCTCCCTTAAACACCTCACAGCACCACGCCTACCGGAGGGGCAGATCTACGGAGACGGCTCAATGGTTACGGTCATTGAGCGGGGACTGGATCGTGGACTGTTTACCTTAGGAGCCTTTCGGGACATCGAGGGGGCTTTTGACAAGGCCACCCCCAAGTCGCTATGTGAGGCAGCTCGTCGACATGGTGTTGACCGCACTGTTGTGCGATGGATCGACCAAATGTTGAAACGACGATACTTAACTGTGAATGTAGGCGACCGAACCTCTCTCAGTGTGCTGGTGGAGAGAGGCTAATCGCAAGGGGGCGTACTATCCCCAGAACTCTGGTGTATGTTGGTTGACACAACGAGGGATTCTCATGTGAAGCGTATGCGGATGACATCCCTCTGCTCATTTCCAGGCATAGCATAGCTGATGCCTGTGCCTTTATGCAACGAGGCCTCAATATTGTTGAGGACTGGTGCACCCGTCATGATATGACAGTGAAACCTACAAAGTGCAGCTTGGTGCTCTTCTCCAGAAGACGTTGTTATTCCAAAGCTTTTTGGACACATTCTGCAACTCTCTCCTCATGTCAAGCACCTTGGAGTCTTCCTTGACTCGGAGTGACATGGGGAATGTACGTAGAGGAAAAAGTTAATGCGGCCCTCTGGCCGGTATGCCACGGGATGCGATGGTACCTGAGCTTCGTTTCGGGCGTCGCTTCTCTCTAAGCTTTCCTGCAAGGGAACCGTGGACTGAGGGAGGTACCTTATCGTGCCTTCCCCGGTCTGCTCTAAAAATCTTCACCGACGGCTCTCACTAATGAGGGAGCTGGGGCAGGTGTCTTCTTTTGAGCCTGATTCTGGGATGGAGTACTCACTTGGAAAACACACCACTGTCTTCCAGGCTGAAGTCTTCGCCAGCTCAATGGCAACGAAGTTAGCCCTTGATATGCAAATCGAGGGGAAAGACATCGCTAACCTTTCGGATAGTCAGGCAGCCTTGATGGCTCTGAATGGCCCTCGGATAACGTCTAAGTTACTGGGGGACTGAAGGTCGTCAGTGAATAAGTTGTGTTTTCGCAGCAATGTGTCCCTCCTGTGGGTTCCTGGTCACATGGGGATCATGGGGAATGAAAGGGCTGACCTTTTAGCTAGGGCTGGATCCGATTGTTCGTTCCTCGGACCGGAGCCCGTCGAAGGCGTTGTCACCTCGAATATCGGGGCTCTCATCAAAGCGGATGTTCATAGGAAACATCAGCAGAGATGGGAGAACCTGAGTGCTTGTAGGGGTACAAAACTGTTTCTTGATGGACCCAATGGGAACATCTCCGATTTTCTCATGGGGCTCGGAAGGAAACAATGTAGAACTGTGGTTGGCATCATCACCGGCCACAGCTCACTTCACGCTCATCTAACAAGGATGGGAGTTGTTGACAGCCCTGAGTGTCTGTCCTGCATGAAGGGAGAGCCTGAGACAATCGAACACTTTTTGTGTGAGTGTCCGGCCTTCGCCCGGAGCAGACTGGATACTCTAGGGTCTCTGGATGAGCTGAAAAACCCTTCTCACCAAGACTTGATGCGCTTCATTAAGAGGACAGGAAGGTTTTAGTGAATGGGATTCAGGATAGCACAATGGGCCGCTGTGGCCTCCGTGCTTAGGATGGGTATCTCCTGTTCCCCCTGTTTAAAAAAAAAAAATGTCGCTGATTGTTTTCTTTTTTTTCTGACGCCTCGTCCTAGTTTCACGGTGTCACAGGTTATCAATTACAACCTTTCTCTAGCACTCCACACTTGAAAAACACTTTTCCACCAATCACGTGCACAACATTAAAAAATTATTTCGTTACCACAACTCAGGGCTTTTTTTGATATTTTCCTAGACTCGACGACGGTGTCTATTAGGCACTGAACGAGGTGAAGCATACACGATACTTGCTTGAGTTCGGAACCCAAAATCATTACATCTGCAGGTAGCTAGCCTTCTCCTCCACAGAGTGCATATCTGCACAGCGACAAGAAAAGTAGCATAACTAGTCCAAGAAGCATATGCAGTTGCTGGAAGAAAAATTCAACCTCAGTCTGGGTGGAGGAGCTCAGCTGATCCTCTCAACTCAATCAATATGCTGTTACAACAGAGCTCTTCTGATGAATTCCTTTGCTACAAACATCTATGAGCAGCGCTTTTGAGATTTTTCTAAAATTTTCACTTTTCAATTTCTACCAAATATTGGAGCGCAGTTTCTTCGGACCTAGTCATTTTGCCTGGTGTACCACAAGGCTCTATATTGGAACTATTGTAGTGTTTACTTATCATATTAATGCTCTCAATGGTATCTTTTCCTATGGTGTCTTTTGACAGGTACACTGACGTATTTTATATGTCTGTCTATTTTGTATGCAGACTGTCTGTGAGAAATTTTGGAGGATACAATCACCAAAACAAGATCACCACTTAACCGCACTCCCATTTCGTTTGATGGAGTATTACTTTACGATACACCGCTACTAAGCATTATTGGCATTAATATATCTAGTAAATTAACCTGAATAGATCACATCTTCTTTTTTCGAAAGAAGCATCGAAATGTCTTAGATTTCTGGAAAGGGGTCAAAACAAGCGCTCCTCTACAAGTCCTATATCAGGCCTAGAATGGAATACAATTCTCACATTTGCGCTGGGGCTGTTCGCACAGCTTTAGCTTCATTGGATATTGTCTAAAAGAGAGCCTCAAGCTCATTGCATGGTCAATGTTCCGATGAAATACATATCTAGTTTGACCCTTTGTAGATTAATTCCTGCACGAAATACTTGCGCTGCAAGCCGCAGCACATCTTTTTACCCTTCCAAATACTTCCACCCATACAGTAAAATTCCGTGATGCTTTCTTATCCTGAACTGTGTGCGAATGTGGAACAGTCTACCATCTTTTGGTTTTCCTCGGGCTCACAATCTGCGAAGGTTCAAGAGTGGCATACATCAGCACTTCCGCCATTTTCCTCATATCCCTTAATCCTTTCTCTATCTCTTTCCTGCCACGCTGTACTTTGCATCATAAGATATCTTCTAAGCTTGACTTAAAACTTCCAAAATGTTGTCCGAAATTTCATTATCAAGTCAGTGTGTGCGGTCACGGCAAAAAGGAAGCCAGCGTTAAAAATAATTAAAAAACTCTTCTTCTTACCATACAAATAAGACCTCATCCTCTGTTATTGCTATGATACTTACAAAACATTGAAGAAGACATTTTTTTCTCAAACCATATGTGAAAGAAGTGTCAATCCTGGAAAATTTGTAGTCTTCCTCAATAGTCTCACTGCCAGCCTAGAAAGGGAACAAACTTTAGGTCACAGTCGATTTGACGCTAATTTTGACAGTCGTTATCATCGACGTATCCATTCTTACCGAGTTGATTTCCGTGCACATCTCCAATTTTATCTAGGGTTCCTTATTCCTGTCTATTACACTCTTGCATCTGTTCGTGCAGGCTGGTGTTCACCGGGAGCAGAATATCTAGTCATCTTGCTTCCATGAGTATAAGATTGTTCACTTTCGCATGGTCTAGGATAATGAATGGCTCAAAATTGCTACCTAAGACCGTCAAATAGGCATCTCTCGCTATCTTTGGTCGAAAGTTAATTCTGATAAAGCCTAGGGCCTTCAAGGGATTCCTTGTTCTGTACTGCCTCTAAACTACAACTGTTAAGTAAATTTTTCAAATACCTAAATTTGGGTAGGTCTATTACTTCCATCGCCTAGCAGCTATTCATTCCAGACGAATTTTGAGCGTAAAGAAGTTAAACACACTTATCACAAAATATGCTGAACTTTGAAACAACCACAAATTGTATCCACCTTTGACGACATTATCTGATCTAATGACGTAAGTCATCTAATCTCCTGAAGCTTCTCCTTTCCTTTGTGAATTTTCTGTAAGTACCTACAAATAGAAAAGCATATGGGAAATTTCAATGTTCTTATGAAATTCCTCTGGCATTCCTTGCCTCCATCAAAGAAGAACCAATAATCAGTTTTGAGCTCTTTTCATATTTATATACCAAATTTTCCCAGTTTGGCAGCAAATGGTGAAAAATATCTCCCTAATTACATACTTCACACATAGGAGGTACCTATGCCAACAAAAACGAATTACATAACCACCCCGCCTTAAAGAGAACACACAAAGAACACGATTTCCAAATTCCATTCAGGTTCGTTTGCCAAGTTTTTGTGCCTCTGGTCCGAACGAGAATCCAGCAGACACCCGAACCAGGCCATCTTCTCATAAATTTAATGGTCCGGAAGAAGAAAGTTTTTTGTTTTCGTTACTTTCCAAGCTTTCAAAATGGGTAATTTAACCCACCCTCGGGCATAGTAGTATAGGGTTGTGCAGAATGAGTCCTTAATGTTGACCTTTTGTATATCGGGTGGTTCTAGTTTGCCAAGTGACCTAATTAGGCCGATTCCAACAAAACATCACAGAAGAAAAGGATAGGAAAAAAAAACCCCGCACCAATCTTAGTAAAATTCTTCTTAATTTACTGCTCTTTGCGAATTAAAGGCACCTTCTCAAGTGAAAACAGAAAAAAAATGTTTGCGCAACAAATTCCTTGCCAGGAGAGAGCTTAAAAAAAAAAAAGAACCTACCAAAAGTCGGTTGGAAATAGCTCAAAAAATCAGAAATAGCCACGGCTCAGATGAGGTTATTGTCTCGCGGTGAGAAGTTCAAACATTTTAAGTTCAACCATCTCTGAAAGGTTTTCATGGTGATGCCAATCTCTTGAATAATGGTTTCCCAGTTCTCACGTAATACTGTGCTGGCGCTATAAACAGTGTTGCGCGGCCTGAGTTCAAAAACACATAAATAATCCCACGAGACCCATGTCCTGTTGCTAATGATGAAAAAAAAAATTGAAAAGAAAGTCTGCCAACGATATCGTATCACTCTGGATAAGTATAAAACCGGAGGTGATTTTGTGGTTGCCTCCCAAAATTTATCAACGTCCATCCCCCAAATCTCGCTTTAGATAAAATCCAAGTGGAGGAGGAGAAGATGTAATCGATGAGTCGATATTCATCATTCACCATACTACCAAAAAACCTCATCTACGGAAGAGATGAAATTATTTTTGGGTAGGACGAGTCTTTCATGTTGGTTGACTTTGTGTGTGACACGATTGACGTCGAATGGAAATTTGTTGGTTGGTTCCAGGATAACGACGGTGACTTGACGTGTGCTAATTGACTTCAAAATTTCACAAGAAGAACTTTAATAGAAACGGAGCGCGTCAGGATGAGACCTTTTACTCTGCTTGTTGGGTTATTGGTTATCGGAGCTCAATAGGTAGAGGGCGAAGGATCAAATATGAGAAGATAAAATTTGCATAGGCATTGCTGACATTTAGAATAGGTAGGTAGCTAGTAGGTAGGTAATTAGAATTTTGGTAGAAAATGAGGAGGGGGGGGGGTATGTACTTGATGGTTCTTATAAGAGATTAGAGCCTTTTAACCGTTCTGTTTACTTGCTCCTACCTTGGCTATTCTTCGCTTCAATAGCTTGGGATTGAATATATTTAAAGGTGTATGATTTTGCCGACCTTTAGTCAAGGTATGGAATGATAGCCTTAGGGTCTTTTAGGTAACCTCACTATCTGATACACGTTTTCCCATGTTCACCCTTATTCTTAAAGTCGATTTAACCTTTTCGGTACATATTTATTTATTTCGATGAAAAAATGTAAGAATGCTTTAATTGCTAAAAAAAATTGTCAAAGGATGTACAGGAAAAGAATTAAGGATTGTTGCCATATGGCAACAAAAGTTCTCAAAGGTTAAAATTCCCTTTTTACATATTTATTTTTAAGGAACTATAATTAAAGTAAAAAAAAAAGACTTCTAACCGCGAATGCAAACATAATAATTCCAAAAACATAAATATTATAAAATTAATAAAACTCGTATAAATAAAAAAAAAAGTAATAAAATTAATTTAAAAATTCATTCATGCTTGATAGGAAGCAGTTTTTATTTTTGCTGGAATGCACTTATACCATGTGAAACTGCTACAATTATCCAACTTACATCTAGTTTTATTCATGGTGTATTCGCGGGCCAGTGATTACAGGATTCATATTTTGTAGATACACTGGGAGCACTTTCGTATATTCTTCCAGGAGCACTTTTCGCATGCTTTTCGTGAGCTTGTTATCAATCAGTTTGCAACATCACTTTCAACATTATACATAGTTATATCCAGGGCGCCCGCGTTTTCTTTTTTGCGGAGGTTAAGATATAAGGAGCCCAGTCGATATATCGTTTCGAAACTCTAGTAGGTCCATACGTTCTTTATCAGGTATGTTGAGAGGATTGAAATCGCATCGATATTCCAGACAGGAGTTACAAATGGCTATATCAGTCATATGATCGAAGACTCGCAAAATCCACTTATTGGTTCTAATGCTTCTCCTGTAGAGAGAAAGTAAAAAGTCTACTTTATCGACGCCATCCATATGTTGTTTGTGTATATTCTCACAATTTCAGATCGCGTAATTAAAAATTTTTTTTTCTTTTGCTTTCAACTTCATCCACATTTACAACTCCATAAATTGAAGAGGACATCTGAACAACACCACTGTCATACCATCCAAGTAAAAATACATTTGTAGATTTTTCCGTACGGAAATCGTAAGATCTTCGACCTATTTTTTTTTTCAATTCTTTCTCAGATTTCATTTCAACTTTTCCCATCCTATTTTCTCTTATCGTACCAGTTGCCAACATGCCCTGCTCTTCTAGTTCAATTATCAGGTTTATGCTACAAAAATAGTTATCAAAGAATAATTTAAAGTTTTCATTTTTTGAAAAATATCATATCAGAATGCATGGCCGTATATATGCGGTGGGTTTAAAGGGTTCAAACCCCTCCCATCGTTGTAGCCTAACATTTCGTCATTTGATATCTTTTTTCAGGTAAAGCAACTTTAGGAAAATTGTATGGAAAATAGAGAAAAAACAATAAGCAGTACAATATATGTATATAAATATACATATATAATACATCAGTAGATGGTAGCTTCTGTGGCAGACATATCACGATAAGCTCATTGATGAGTAATCAGATGAACGTACTGATGAAATTTATTTGCGTTTGAATCAAAACTGGGAAAAAATTATTTATTTACTCATTCACAGATAGTGTGCATGAGAATTGCATCTCTTTCATTTATTTAGAAATGTATGCTGTGCTTCTCTTTTGTGCATTTTACAATATTAGATGAGCATTTCGATGAGTATATAATGAGTGTCACGATGAGCTTATTAATGATGAGTTCATAAATGAGAATCTGGTTTTAAGGATGATTTCATATATTTTTCCGAATTCGACGCTGAAGCGTAAGGATATGGATATAACGTCTTGTTCAGCATCAGGGAGATAGTACATCGTATACGGAAATTTATTAATGAATGACGAAAGAAGCAAACGACTTCTGAATTTTTTCCAGACCTCGTTTTTTCAATGTATGCGTGCCCGGAAAACCTTATTTCCATAAAAAGTTCTTGAGCATACCAAGTTTTTATGAGTGCTGGAACTAAAACATTGTTACTGATAAACACTAATCTGTCCATGCGTTCCTATAATTTTATATTAAACATTTTTAAATTATCTTTCAAAATGAAAAAAAATAAAAATACGGTTTTAATTTGTAATTAAATATCGTGAAATTTAAAGTTTTTAAATATTTTTTTATGGGAAGCATTCAAATTATTATTTCGGAGGTAGTCCTTCGACTAGAAACAGAAAGCAGAGCATCCACAGATTCGTTGCAGTGGTCTTTTTCGACACTTTTTTCAGTTGATTTTGAAATAGAGATATTTCATTTTGACAATTTGACTGTTTGACAGTTTGTGTTTTTGCCATAAATACTAGTGGGGAGTGTATGTGTGATGTATTGCAGTAATTGCTTCGGTAACATTTAAATTTCAATAAGCTATCTTCCTCACAATATCTGGAAAAAAAGCATTCCATCATAATGTAAATCCTCCTTTAGTCTAATTTTACTTTAATTGTTAAAACAACAACTTTTTTTGTAACTAATATCTTTCATGAGCGCCCCATGGTTTTATTTTAATTGCTTCAATTATTATTTGTTTACTTTTTAGAACATTTTAGATAATCACATTGTTATATCTAAAATACCCTAAAAAAAACTGTTTTTATACCCTAGCCTAGATGAAATCGAAGGGTATACTAATTTTGTCATTCCGTTTGTAACGCATAGAAATAATGCTGCTGAAGCAAAATGAATTGAACACACACACGCATAATATTAAAAGTTATTTTGGTTTTTGCACAGCGAGATTACCATATACGAAATTAGCAACGGGCATTCATCTAGGGTATCATACGAATTGGTCTTAGACCTGTTCTATCTTTTTTACCTGGCTTTTTGGCTTTTTATTAATTTTTTTTGAATTTCTTGGCTTTTTATTTTTTCGAGCTGGTTTTGAACAGGTTTTGAAGCTGGTTATTTTTTTGAGGAAGTATAAAAACTCAAGCTGATTTCTTACTTTTTCTAGTCGAGTATCATTTTTGGCTAGAAAAAAAAATTTCCTTTCCATTAAAAATAATTCGGATATGGGAACCCAAATCGCTTTTTAAATAATTTGTCGGCACTGCAGCGCGGCAACGGCAAAAATAACATAAAAAAAAGATAGGAAGCAGCCGACACCGATAAGCCGCACTCGTGCAGTTGTTAAAGTTTTAAGAACTCCGGCTTTTCGGTAAGTTAATGACGACATCCTAAAATAAGTCAGATGCAGAGCTCATCGTAAATCATACCTTCCTTTAGTTATTATTATTGATAATATATAACTACACATTTATTACCGGATACCGGATAAGAAAAAAACAATTCATAACTGATTCGGACCCTGAAAAGAAGAAACCAGATTGGCTTTTTATACGTCCAGCTTCAAAACCTGTTACTTCCAGCCCGAAAATATAAAAAGTCAAGCTGGCTTTTTACTTTTGCCAGAAAAAATAGCAAGCCCAGCTGGCTTTTTATTTTTGCCAGTTAAATTAAAAAGCCTTTCCAGCTTGGTTTTTGTAGATTTTTTTAATAAAAAGTTAAGTTTTCAAAAGCTTCGCAGGAATCGATACGGGTTTCACGAGACATCTTTTGGTATATTCCACAAAATTCCACGATCGTGATTTATCCCAGCTTTTTTTGTTTAAAGTTTTCAAAATATCAGTTATTTTCGGACCATGGGTCTAAAACATTTAGCATTTCGTCTGCGTATCTATGGTTATGTCATCGAGTCGAGGCATCGTCGATTATATATTCGAGCAAGACGTTACTGGTTTTTGTTCTATTTAAGTTAGATATTTGCAGGTACTTAATAGATTCAGAAATACTTAATCAAAAATCTTGGTACTTAAGTAAAAAACTAATTCTTAAGTACAAGTAAATAGAAGCAAGTACTAAGTAGGGACATTTCAAAAGTATTGAGTAATAAGTCTTAAGTAACGCAAATGTACTTTAAGTAGTACTTAAGTCATTTTTTACTTAAGTATTGCCCAGCTCTGATCCGATATTTACGTATCCTCAAAATATTCTAAAACTTTCTCCCCAATATCTTCAGTTATTTTCATATATTTGCAAAAATTCCCTGAGAGAGAAAATCACTCATAGCACGCTATGTTGCCATGTGGCAACAATTAGGCTCGTATAATTTCTATACCATAAAAGCAAATTGTTGTCAAAGGCAACAACCAAATTCACATAAAATGTGACACCAGTAAAATAAAATTTGCATGGAATTTTTTAGATGGAAGCTACAATTCAAAAGCTACTTCTTCATATTCAAATGTAAAATTAAAAAAAAAATCTAGGAATTGATGACACCCAACTTAAACTTAGGTACCCCTTCGATTTTCCATATAAATTCTCGTTTATCCTTATGCCCAATGAGTACCTCGACGATGTAGCTATTTCCTCAGCATGATGTCTTGAGCAAGAAAAAATATTCTCATCCTAAACTTGAAGGTTGCTGGACAAAACTACCATCAATTCTTCGAGGAAGAACAGACTTGCAGAACTATCAACGATACCAATTTAAAAAATAAAAAATTAGTGTGAAGTTGTCTGTGGACAGAAATGAAGACTTATCGAACATAGCTCAACATTAGCTTCCATCCTGGTCCAAAATCAAATCCCTGACTTTTCCACTTTTATACAATCACATAATACAAAATTTTTAGGTGCGTTCAAATACTCTTTTCATTTAAATGCAAATACCTTCACTTCAAAGCTGGCTTGGGAAGATCCTGGAACATCCTAGAAGAACCTACTATGAAAGGTAAGCAAAGTAATAAAAACGGGGACATGACGAGAATGCAGGTAGTGAGACTATGCTAACTACCTCACTAGAGAAGGAACAGCATTTCCAATTACCGGATCCAAATATTTCTACGGCCTTAAAAAGAGGCACCTATCAGGGGAAGTCCCTGTCCAGTATATCAAAGACTCACCAAATACAAAGGAAAGGCCTTTCTGGGACAATGACTGGCCATTGCCAACTTAAATACATGCTTAAGAGGAGAACGATCCGATTCTGGAAAGAGGACGTAGAATCTCAAAGGATTCCTCCTCAAAATGTATTTCAATCTTAAAATTTTTGTTGGTTTCAGGCTTCTACATGCACTTTCCCATCATAGACGTAGATAGATACAGTTTCTATTCGGCTTTGCACGAAACAACTATCTCTATACGTCCTGATGAACAGAATCCACCGTTATTGTATAGCAAAGATATATCACGGGCATTTACTACTTAATTTCGCAATGTAATGGTATCCACCACATCACATCCTTCACCAGAAGTAGGAAACGTGCGTGAGCATTATATAAAAAAAAATCTTTTCTTTTCTACTCTTTGCAGCCGCAGACGACATACTTGAAGTGAAGGGATGCGTACCAGAAACTTTCTATTCTGATGAGACAAAAAAACTGCTCGAAAAGTACTCCTTCCTGGTACTTCAAATCTAGAATGCGCCAGCCACAATCCTCTAGACTTCTCCTAAACTTAAAGCTTTAAAAAGATTGTTCCGATGCTGTCGCATATCTGTTCAATGTAGAAATTCCATTCTGTCCAAAAACAGGTATCAATCAAGCGCCCAGGTATATCTTTACATAGTTTAGGTTCGCAAATTTATGCTCAACAATGAGTGTTACATCGTTTCATAAAAATCAAGATGTAATCAGTTCGCTCTGGCATGTACCTACTATAGCCACCGCCACCATCGCCGCTCCGCTGCAATGTTAAATTAATCATGCAAGATTTATCAGCAGCCAACACAATTTCATAATTAATACCTGACAGGTATGCATTAATCGGCCCCCGTTCAAACTAAATTTCCTTCGTTAATCAAACAATGGTTGTGCGGTGTGGTTGGCACCCGAAAGAACTTTCACTCTCATTTCATTGTCTGGGATTCGGATTTCTAGGTGGCGCGCGGCATGCAGAGAAGAGAGATGATTGCCCGCAAATTTTGATTCAAGCCAGTAAGTAAGTACTTTTCAGTATTACTAGCAGTAGCCGCAACTATCGTAGATACTGCAGATGCTGCCAGAGTCAGGTACATTTCGAATCCATAAATCCTTGAATATGGATGACTTCCCAAACCTCAGCCCCAGGTCGAAATGTATAGTGCGGTGTACCTAGTCGGCCAGCAAGAAGTCAAGTAAATCCATAAGGGCATGCATGGTAGTGACTTTTGATAGATACGAAACGAAATGACTTCTATCGCGGAAATGAACTCAACCGCAACTGAGCTATAAAAGCTGCTTGCTAACTCTAGCAGAGAAAAGCCAGGAAAAACTCATTTATTCATGGGGCTTGAAATAAGTTTTCCCCAAAGATGCGTGGAAAATGTGCAGTTTCGGTGGATTTTTCCATCGGGTGGTGGTGGAAAAGGAAACCGTGGCGGGAGACAGGTGAAAGCATAGTTTTTCACTGCATTAAGTTATACAAAGATTACAGGGATTTTTGATGTAGCTCTCTGCATTCTCACATATAAACTAAGCCAGTCGTTGGCTCTCTTAGAAATTCATAGAAATTCACGTCAGTTAAATACATGTAGCAGAAGTGTCCGGGGATGGTAGGCAGGATCACATGAAAACTGAATAATGGAAATTAATTGCGTGATGCCTTGGTACATGGATTATGTACAGAATGCAAGGAATTCCTAATAGAAGCTATGGGAATTCATACATACATTATACATTAGTCCGGGTAATTTACTGTTGTATGCAATAATTGTGATACTTGGGTTTTATCATCCTAATCTACCATGTAAAGTTAGCCGGAGTGATGTCATGACTTAAATGCAGTGCTGATATATAATTTTTTTAACAACCGGTTCGCTTATCGAGTTACGTATTTAATATTTCATTGTACTGAAGTAAAATACTTTTTCGAGTATTAAACAAAATAACTAACTATTCAATACCAGACCATTTATTGAAAAAGCTCCATCCATCCATGTTATTAAGAAATTTAACATTTAACGAAAACATATCAAAAGGCCTAGAAAACTACCAAAATTCAATAAGCGAGCTCATTGGGGTATTTATACAGGGTGTATCCCCTTAGGAGGTCCATAGAGCGGGAGGTGATAGTACTCACCTAGATGAACCAAAAATTGTATGGCAGGGGGGGGGGGCAATATCAACCGTTTATTAGTTACAGGGTGATTCATAAAAAAAGCTAGGTTTTCACAAAACACCCTGTATATTAAAAACTACAGGGCGTATGGTCACAGTTAAGGGCTCATTGTATGTAGAACTTCATGGCCTTTCCAACGACAGCACAACCAGCCCCATACCCGTCTCCCCTCAGAAGTTATGAAGGTCTAAACTAAAAATTTCGGATTTTCTTTCCTTTTTTTTTACTTTGACCTCTATTATTTTTGCAAAAAGGCCGTTAACATAACTTTTTTTTATAAAAACTGTAAACTGCAGACTCTTCTCTTTAAGTTGACCTATTACATCCTATGTGTTAACTGTAGCCGTTAAACAGTTATTAACTCATAACCTATTCCGGTCACACCGAAATTAGACGATATCTTTTAAAATGGCGTGCTAAGGGAACAAATTATTGTTGAGAATAGGTTTGAAAATAGGTTTCAGAATAAGTTAAGAGCTAATAACTCTTAAAGGGCTTCAGATAGCACATTGGGTGTAATAGGTCAACTTAAAGAAGAGAGTCTGCAGTTTACAGTTTTTATAAAAAAAGTTATATTAACGACCATTTTGCAAAAAATAATAGAGGTCAAAGTAAAAAAAAAGGAAAGAAAATCCGAAATTTTTAGTTTAGACCTTCATAACTTCTGAGGGGAGAGGAGTACGGGACTGGTTGAGCTGTCGTTGGAAAGGCCATGAAGTTCAACATACAGGGAGCCCTTAACTGTGACCATACGCAATGTAGTTTTTAATATACAGGGTGTTTTGTGAAAACCTAGCTTTTTTTATGAATCACCCTGTAACTCCTAAACGGTTGATATTGCCCCCCCCCCTGCCATACAATTTTTGGTTCGTCTAGGTGAGTACTATCACCTCCCGCTCTATGGACCTCCTAAGGGGAAACACCCTGTATTTAAGACCAAAAATTAGATTACTAGTATTACAATAAGCACCAGATAGCTTATTGGCTTTCAAAATAGTTTTTATCACATTTCTTTTTTGCTCTTCTATCTTCAGCTTTATGATGGCCACGTTGTAACTACGACTTTACAAATCGTGTTCCATCCCAATTTGTTTTCATAAAATGTAAAATATTTGCAATCAACAAGGAATTTCTATTTTCAGTTTCCATAATGTTCATCACACTGAACGCTCGTTCAACTTGGCCAAACTAACTGAAACGACTTTTGAAACATCCTGGCTTTCTTGAATTATTTCAGGAATATGTGGGTTTTGTTTTGGTCTCGAAAATCATTTTTAGAGATAGAAAATTTCCCTAGCGTGGACAAATTCTCTAATTGTTTCTCGTCTTTCTAGCCAAGGCGAAAGTGAAAGATTTCCTCGCCATATAGTAGGATTTAATACATTAAAAATTGGTACCAAATAATTACTTTCACTTTTTTTTTTTATGTTGTCTATAACAGCTTGAATTAACAAACCTTTTGGCAAACGAACACATTTATTTTCAATGAACAATAATAATATTTATAAGCGTCTGATTGGACTATGTTACAAACATTCATTAGTTCCCTTATTTACTTTCATTAGCTCCAGTGCTCTTGTGCATCTTCGAATTAGTCTATGTGCTCTGTTTACTGTGACTTCTCGACCATATAATCCTAATGATAATTTGTGTCAGATCTTTTATAAGGCTTGTTTTCAATGACAATAAATTTTTAAAATCTTAAGAAAAATTCAGACTGGTTATAAAAAGTTCGAATCCCAATATGTAAAGAAATTAAAAAAATTAAAATAAAATAAAAAAAATTAAATTAAATTAAAAATATTAAAATAAAATAAAAACAATTAAATTAAATTAAAAATATTAAAATAAACTAAAAGGAAAATATACAAACTTAGGAGAGAATCCAATTCCAAGAACCGGCAACATTAGCTAGTTTTAAATATAAGAAAGGGTAAAAATTGCATTCGAATTTACAAAAATCGAAAAATTAACTAGAATCCATTTTTAAGTTGACGTCATAACTTTGGTGATAAAGACGCCGTCATAGCGTTACCAGATCTGACTTTGTGACAGTGCCCAAGCGGCTCTTTAGAGTAGTATTAGATTAATTTGGTGACAGCTTTCTTCCTTATGAGGCGTTTCATAACATCCTTTTAAAAGGCATCATTCAACATACATAATACAACAAAAAAAAAGTTATTAAAAGAAAAATAATTTATCGCAAGATTTATAGCCACCCTGTACGGACACATTCGCATACAATATAGATCTGTTTAATGAACTGCTATTGGTTACTCTACAGAGCAGGTTACTCTAGAGCAGAAAAGAGCAGAAATGAATTCAGAACACTGCTCTAAAGCGCTCTAATGTGCATTGAACTCGGTTTAATAAGTGTGCTTTAAAGTGAACTGTAGTGACCTAAAGCAAGATTTTCTGCTCTACCTTTTTCGAAGGAGTAACTTAGAGCAAGCATTTGAGAACCGTAAATTGTGTTGACAGTTGTGGTAAAAGTTCAAACATAATTGAACTTTTTTATTGACAGATATCAGAAAATTTCAGAAAAATGTGTTTAATGAGCTTTGTGCTCATTTCTGCACTTTTTTGCTCTACTTTTAATTTGACAGTTAACCTAAGTTGAGATATCCTGCTCTGCTCTGCTCCGAACTTTTTTCGAGTTCATTAAACAGAGCTATTCACATCTAAAGTAATGCTGATCCCTAACCTGTATGCTTTCCTGGAGGGTACTTAGCAAAAGTATATGCATGCGATAAGAAGATTTCTTCCTCCCACGTTCGATTTAGATAGCAACCTCTGTATTAAAATTTCACTCGGATATTAGTGAAAGCAGTTAAGAGACAAAATGTAGTTACATTCACTGCCATATATAATATGAACTGCATGATTTTCTATTTAATGTGAGACTAATTAGAGAACTGCAATTTTATAGAAGGCGTTTCCACAAAAATAGTAAATATAATTTCAAAAATGGTGTTGCCATACAAAAATGTGTCTGTTAAAACGATCATTCCTAGAAGTTTTTATTGTACTGAAAAGTTTTTTTGCATATAAAATCAAATGAAATTGGTTGTAATCATGTTTACTGTCCGAAGAATCGTTCTAGAAATAGATGCGAAAACCACTTTAACAATCAAACTTGCATAGAAACTGACGAAATTACATACGGGAATTCATCTTCTAGGGTATCGTAAGATTAGTTATAGTTTTGTTCCTTATTCCAGAGCTTCATTTATTTACATAGCTCGATAAGCTTTTGTTTTGAAAACTTTATCAATTCATCTGGCAAAGGGAAATACACAATAAAATGTTATTTTATTAATGTCTCTCATGCTCCTTTTTATAAACTTCTTAGAAATATATAATTCACAATATTTTTTAAACGTTTCATCTTAGTATTTTTAATTATTTGAGAACCGGTTCGCAAAACTCTGATTTTTTTAACAACCTCTTCAGCCGAACCGGTGCAAACCGGCTGAATATCAGCCTTGAGTTATTTAACAACCGGTTCGCAAAATTCTAATTTTTTTATCAACCGGTTCGAACGAACCTGTGCGAACCGGCTGAATATCAGCACTGCTTAAATGTCAACAAACTATTAGGCATACGTTATAGACTGTATGCCGAGACCTTGGTAGTCTGTTCGTATGAATTTGTAGGATCATAGAAGTCGGTTGATTGAGACTTCTGTGAAGTTAAACTACATGTTAGCAGTCCCCAAGAATTACCTGTGCTGATACTGCTTTTCTCAGGGATTAACTAATCCACTTTCTACTTCCATTTGCAGATTTTTGTCGAGAATGTTAAGTCAAAACCCGAACCTACTACCGAATATGTAAAATTCAGCAGACAAACTTACTGTCGAAGATTTGCGGTATGTTGTAGGTAGATGAACCATGGTTCAATAAAAAAAAAATTGGAGGATTTTTCGTTTTTGAGATGATATCATTGTTGGATTTGAAAACTTGAGGAAGCAGCAATGGTAGTGTACTTATTTTAGCGTTTCTAGACGTTAGACGTTGCCAACAAAAGATAGTTCAACTATAACTGATAAAATTTGTGGAATAGGTTTTTTTTTAATATCAGCCAGGCCTTAGAAAGCAGAATTCTTGGGAAACAGTTCTCAATGGAAGCGAATTGGTTTTAGTCGTTTCTAACAAACAGATCGTAGAGGAATAAATTAAACGAAAAATGGAGTACCCCAAGGTTCTATCATTGAGCTTTCTTATTTATTATATTCCTTATTTACATTTATATATTGTGTGGGAAATGTTTTGGACTACTACAAAATTAAGACTCTTTTTATAGTACAGGTGTTGGCAGTGTGAATTTTAATGAGTGTATGAGTGATTTGACTAGGATCTTCTTATGCTTATGACAGGCATGGGGTATCGATATCTAAATATTCCGAATATTTAGCCGTTCGTTCAGGTGTGCACACCGATGTAGGGATAGCAACTGCAACCGTTCAGTGTGTGCACTTCGATTCGAAATGTCACTTTTGAAAGTTCTTTAAGAATTAGAGATGCTAACAGACCGTAGCGTAAAAATGTGCTGGGGAAATGACAACCCTTCGGTCGCCTGGTGTACAAAAATGTGACAGACATAAAAAAAGGGGGATTGAAGTGACAAACCATACTTTGACATTTCAATTCAGTTCACAGATTTTTAAGCGTAATATATTTGGAAATGGAAGGGACAAATATAAATAGCTTTAAAGCATTCTAAATGGCAACAATTAATTGTAAATATACAACAAATTCAAGAATTGGAACGAAAAAAATCCTGGTTAACCCGCGGGTTACACCTGCAAGTACAGCTTGCATGCAGGCTTCCCATCGAACGAGATTTTAAACTTGACACCAGATGGCAGTTGTTCGGTTGATGTCTTATCAGCTTTAAAAAATGGAATTGATACGTAAAGTCTCGCGTATATTGGAAATTATAGCAATACCCAGAATGATAAAAAAAAACCCAAGAAAAAAGGAAGAGGAAGGTGTTGGTAAATGATCCCAGAAAAATTCATTTTCCTCGGTATAAATTTATGAATTTCTTTCAAGCAGTTCTTTTCCGCCATTTTGAAAATTGTATAAATGTCAAATTACTATCTCTCAGCTGCTGCGATGATTTTTCATCATGCAAGTTGGATTATATGTACGTGCAAGAAGTATGGCAGTGCAAGTTGTATGCAAGCTATACTTGCAGGTGTAACCCGCCTGGGTAAGGTGCAAAATATATCGGCGGATTTGGTGTCACAATTTTGTGTGAAACGAGGAAAAGTGTGCGGTTTGTTTAAAAATAACAAAATTGTAATGGAATAATTTATTAACTCTGTGGAGTTTAATATTTGTTTTTTTTTGTATTACTTTTCCCGGAAAATGTTTAGTTCTTCTTCTTCTTTTTCCCATTTTTTGATATAAGCACAGATACATTATCATATTATTATCATCAACAACTAGATGTCGCTGCGCAACGTAAGAAGTGCCGATGATCAGGCTATAGGATATACCCAGTAATTTATGAGGATATTGATATCTAGTCTATACTCACTAGTTTTTCTGGGTATATTGAGAGTATTTGATGACACACATGATGTATAAACGGGATATTCCGAATATCTAGATATCGATACTCCATGTCTGTCATAAGCATTAGCAAATGACTAAAAACGAATAAATTAAAGTTTATTAGTGCAAAAATCAAAATGATTGTTACTAGCAGGCGCGTATTCAGACCTGCGGTCTAGGGGGGTCACAACTAAAATCTTCGAGTGGGAGGATAAAGTCGGAAGAAGCTGCTTTTAATTTTTTTTTTAATCCTATTTACGTAATATCACAAAATCTAATTTTCAGTTTGATTTGGAAAACCTATCGATAATATTACCCACATCAATTGAGATCTCATGGTGGACATCAAGGACTCATAACCAGATACGCCATCTCGTGCAGAGATTGTAGAAATAGATGCATGCGATTCTGTCACGGGTGAAGTAATTGACTGAGAGCGAGCTTGCAACTTGAGTTACATTTAAAGGAATGGGAGTAGGAGTACAAGATATGTTACTGACTATTTCTTCTGATAAGAAGTTAACTGATCTTAATTTTTGGGAGTATAGGTACTGCGTGTAAAGTGTTTCGATCAGCAGTAACAGAGCGATCTCATCTGGACAGCAATGAACCCTGACACTGCCTGCTGTATACACTACAGTGAGCTCAGGTGCCAATAAGTTGCTGGTGGATATATATAGAGTTATTTAAAAATCTATATGTGAATCATTTTAAGGAAAATTGGTTTTTTTCACAATTAAAATCATTTTTGGCCCTCCCATTTATAACTAATAAGTAAGAAGTTGATTCACATATAGATTTTTAAATAACTCTATATACATCAACCAGCAACTTATTGGCACCTGAGCTCACTGTAGTGTAGACAGCAGGTAGTTTCAGGGTTCATTGCTGTCCTGATGAGATCGCCCTGTTACTGCTGATCGAAACGCTTTACACACAGTACTTATGTATACTTCCAAAAATTTCTTTATGGAATTTTTGGTCTTCGGCTTTAGTGCAGAAACTGACAGTACCTAATTACTTGTTTTTTTAATATTCTCATATGCAGTAGGTTGAGAATTGCCTGTTGACTCATTTATTGTGCGGGTCTCGAAAGAGTAAAAAACTCATTACCACTTTCCACTTACTAACTGATTTTGCTTTCTTCTGAGGAAAGTTGTCAATGGTCTTATCGTAAACGTGCAGTTAAATTAAACAACACTACCTGAATTAGTACGAAAGTACAAGCCAAGTAACAACGCCAACTACCGCAGAGAAGAGCGAATGGATTTTATTTTTATAGTTTTGTCACAAAAATTTTGAAAAAAAATTGTATTGATGGTTTTCAGTCACCAAAATTCGAAAGAAATATGTTCAAGTAAATTTCTAAGAACAAATTGCATGATTGCCAACGCTTATAAATATCTTTAGTGACCAAGCCCAGCAAACCACCTGAATCAATTTAACTCCTTGGAACCATGCTCGGCCACCAGTAGTGCATGAAAAATCTAAAGAAAAAATATCAAATCTCTCTAAGAAAACTGAATGCTTGCGCCCTTATCCGAAAGAGTGAACCAGCAGAATCACCGTTGAAAGAATTTAATGCTTCCCTAAGTGTCGCTACGAAAAATAATTAATGCATGATTGTATGGAACCAGGGTTCTACTGGAAGAACCCTAAATCAAAATTCGTCAAGTAAGTTTGTATGCTTCTGTTGTGAGCTCCCCACCAAGTTGTCCTGTCATCATCGATTTTATGTCGGAAAATTAGATAGGTAAAAAAAAAAAACGTAATGATCGCTGACCAATTTCTTAGAAACAATAACACTCTCGAGTCTCGAAATTTTGTGGTTTTTCATCTATAGGAGTAATCGGTGAAACAAAAATACAAAAGCATCATAATAACCGGGCTGTTAAGCATTGGGTGCCTTTTTCTAAATAATCAAACACTGTAGTATTCCAAAATTAGTTACCATCCTGTGATAGGTATGATAGATGACTTTTCGACACTATATAAAACACAAGAAAATTATAAAAAATTGGACACGTTTCAAAGACGAATAGCTACGAACGAATGATTATTATATCCAATCCAGACTCCACTATTACTACTCAAAAAAAAAAAATAAACAAACGCCCAAACCAGTGCTAGCTGTCACCGCAGATTGGAAAAGGACGTTAGAGCACCAGCATTAATCACTGGCGTCAGCTACACATTGTGTCCGTAGGATACAAAAATCGTCCCATTAAACTGTTATAACTCATTCTATAGTCCAGCGCCACATTCAATTTACCGCGAAGGTGAGGTGGCGCTTTAGGACGGGGAGGGGGGTCGTGACCCCCCCCGTGACCCTCCCACTGTATACGCGCCTTGTTACTAGCTACATGATAGTGTCACTATTGAATTTGAAAATATTAAGATCTTATAGACAATAGGTACACTAAATTTCAAAGATCATTTAAATTTATTTCAATAATATCAGAAGAGTTAGAGACAATTTTTGGATGTTAAGTGCAATGAAAGTATGCCATATTATGGCTAAAGACAAATTTCGAATATTTTCCGTCAGTATACTCTTTATAGAGGTAGAGGGCAGGATTCAACAAGACTTTAGAGATTACAAGATAAAGCAATATTACTTATTCTGCGGTGTGGAGGGGGGACATCGGAAATATTAATGCTTGACACGATATGCTTTTTTTTTTTTTATATTATTAAGCCAAGCTCAGGGGATACCCTATGATGCAAAGCACAGCGTGGTAGCAAGGAGATAGGGAAAGGATTAAGGGATATGAGGAGAGCGGCGGAGGTGCCGATGTATGTCGCCCTTAAACTTTCGCAGGTTGTATGCCGGAGGAAAGACAGAAGATGGTAGACTGTTCCACATTCGCACAGTTCGGGATAAGAAAGCATCACGGAATTTAAGTGTACGGCCGAAGGTAATTTGAAGGGTAAAATGATCAGCGCGGGATGCAGCGCGAGTATTGCGTGCAGGAACTATTCTACAAGGGATCAGACTAGATATTTCATCAGAACATTGACCATGCATATAGCGATAAAGGAGCGAAAGGCATCCAACATTGCGACGGTGCTCGAGCGAGTCGATATGACGAGTAATTGCCACATCGCCAATGAGCTTGCAGGCTCTCTTTTGGACAATATCCAATGAAGCTAAGGCTGTGTGACCAGCCCCGGCCCAGATATGGCAGTTGTATTCCATTCTAGGTCTAATGTAGGACTTGTAGAGGAGCGCTAGATTTGACGGGCTGAAATATTTCTTACACCTTTTCAAAAAACCAAGACATTTTGATGCTTCTTTGGCAACCGTGAAGATGTGATCTGTCCAGCTTAACTTACTGGAAATATTAATGCCAAGAGTTCTTAGTGACGGTGAATCAGAAATTAATGCTCCATCAAACAAAACGGGAGTGGTTAAGTGATGGTCTTGTTTTAATGAGATGAGACAGCTTTGGGTCTTAGATGCATTGAATTCGACGCGATTCACTTTGCCCCAAGCGAGAATATTGTCAAGATCGTTATTCAATGATCTAATCATGCAGTCTCGTTTAACACATGTGGCGTTCCCTCTGGAATCCGCAATGGTGTCAAAGGAGTATGCGAAATCAAGGGTACTGTCATCAGCAAAGCTATGGATAGGATTAAAAGTAAGGGAAAGCAGATCATTAATGAAGATTAGAAATAGAGTCGGAGAAATAACAGAGCCCTGGGGGACACCGGCATTAATAGGATGAGGTTCAGATATAACGCCATCTAATACAACACGTATTTGGCGACTAGATAAAAAACTTTCAATCCATAATAGAAGAGGAGGGGAAAGACCAAGTGCTTTGAGTTTGGCTAAAAGGGCTGGATGCCAGACTCTATCAAAGGCCTTTGAAATATCTAGAGGAACGATTTTGGACTCACCAAAATTGTGAAGACTACGATTCCAACGTTCCGTAAGAAAAGTCAGCAAGTCTCCAGATGAGCGACCGTGCCGGAAGCCGTATTGGCGATCGTTGATGAGCTGATTGGTTTCCAGATACTTCATTAATTTGGAGTTAATGATGGATTCAAAAACCTTTGAAAGAATCGAAGTGATTGCAATTGGTCGATAATTTGAGGGATCGCTACCCTCTCCTTTCTTGGGAATAGGCTGAACGTGAGCTAGTTTCCAAGCAGATGGAAATTTTCCTGTCGAATAGGACAGGTAGAATAGTTTGCACAGAGGTTTAGCCAAGGATGAGGCACAGCTTTTAATTAATAGGGGCGAGAAACCATCAGGTCCTGCGGCTTTAGAGACGTTGATACCATTAAGGACCTTGAACACATCCCTCGTACGGATGTGTATTGGCTCTTATACACATCCGCGCGGGGGATGCACAACAGGTGCCTGTGAAGTGGGTGGAAGAAAAGAATTTGATGCGAATCTAGCAGCCAAAATATTAGCTTTATCCTGGGAGTCAACTTCACCATTATTAAGTAGTGAAGATATAGAGGAACTGCTGAAGTTGTTCCTGATGGTTTTGACCAGGGACCAGAAACCTTTACTACCTTTGCGGCTTGCCAAGATTCTTTGTCTAACATTCTGGTCAAAAAGAAATTTTTCTCTCTGGATAATGGACTTGCAGGTGTTCCGTGCAGTCTTGTAGATTTCTTTCAGTTCTGGACAAGGATGCACTTGATAGGCGCGAAAAGCAGACTATTTCGCTTTAATAGCTTGGTTGCACTTATCGTTAAACCAAGAGCGATTTTGCTGTTGTTGAGATCTGCTGTAAGAATACGGAATATATTCACGCATGCCTAGACTTAGTAAGTTACTAAGTTCTAATGTGCATTCATCAGCATCCCTCGAAGCAAAACAGACCGACCAATCTATATCTCTAAGATACTGATTGAGACTTTCCCAATCAGCGTTCTTATAGTGCCAGAGAAGCCTACTTGTAAGTGGAGAAGTGGGGCGGCGCAGAGATGAGGTGATAAATTGAGCCGTGATTAGACAGTGGTCTGAATTACCAAGAGGGGAGCCGACTGAGATAGAATATTTGTCAGGGTGAGATGACAGAAACAAATCTAGTAAATTGGCCCTATCTCCAGCTGCATCAGGGATTCTCGTCGGTGCATCCACTAGCTGATGCAAATTGAAAGATTCACAAAATAGTTCAACGAATCGGCCCGCAGGACTTGTGGTAGTAGAATGTCTGAGCCACGGTATGTTATGGACATTAAAATCGCCTGCCAGGACGATTTCGGAAGAGGGGGAGACAGAAAGCAAATGATCAATATTGTTGGAGATATTGTCAAATGCGGATACCGTGTCGTCATCAGACATATTTGGGCTGCGATAAAGGAAGCAAAAGTAGATGATGTGCCTGTGAAGTTTGAACCTAATCCAGATGTAATTAAACTCAGGTGTAAAGCAACGAATTGTGTTCAACGTGTTAATTAATATTTTTCAACCAAAGCATAACTTGTTCCGCAGATATTTGTACAGAAATGTGAATCTGGTTAGTGAAATGCAGCAGTATCAACTACAAAACAATATGGATTTCCTCCAGAAATCAGAATGTAGAGTGGCAATAGACAGAAATTGGAATAGGTTTCCCTAGTAGAAAATGCTCATCCGCTTCGAAAACCTTTTCCCTGCTCGGGGGAATCCTATGTTAACTAGTACCTTTGCATCTGGAAATTGCGTATGCATGAGTAAATTTCTCTACTTTTGAATGCGGGTGAAGTTTTCTTATAAGTTCCGATGAGCTTTTCGATGAGCTACCATGAGCGGTTTCATATTCAAAATTCATGTACATTTCCACGAAATTATGATGGATGATGTGTCGCGTTATTGATTAATAAACAATTGTTAAGTTTTTACTTTTGACGCGTATTGCATAAGTTGAAATTTGAAAATAGTGCATTCATTTAAGAAAGTTGTGTAAAGTGCTGTGAAATGAATTGTGTAATGTGAAAGTATTTTTAAATTTTTAACAGGTATTTTATAAATTTATTTTCTGGTAAGTTTTAATAAGAAAAATATATTTAAATCAAAATCGCAAATGTACGTAAAATCAGAACATGCAGATGTAAAATGAAATGATCGTACGAAAACAATGTAAAAACTCATGGAACTGCTCATCGAGTGATCACGGAAAGGCTCATTATGTCGAAAAAAGTATATAATGAGCGTTTTTTTTTTGCATCGGTGTTAGCCCTGCCACTTGAAGCTGTCACCTGAAGCTGTCACTTTCTGTTTTTGTTTGCTCCTGCAAAGAAAGAAAAAGAGGATATGAAAAAGTTCGTGTTTGATAATTTTGACGTTTGCTGCTTCCTTTGCTCAAAAACACGTACCTGGCACTTCGGAGTTAACAGCTTTTTACATGGTTCTGACATATCCCCGGATGACCCAGGAGTCACATTTTGTCAGCAACAACAAAAACCCTCGATGAGTTCAGTCCCTGGTCCAGAACACAGATTTCATCATTACTTTCATCTAAGGGCTCATGATGAACTCATCGATGAAATCATCACATCATTTTTACTAGGGTGCAGGATTCGCTACGGTACAACGTTAGGTACAGCAAACTAACAAAGGTGCAATGATCAAACTTATTGCGGCAGAAAGTAATATTAGTAGGCTCTAGATTAAGATAACGAAGTCAAACACTAGAGGTTAGGAATAAGGTAGATATCAAAGTAGAACTAAATGAGTTAAAGTCCTACGGACTTAAAATGGAGATTAGTGGCGGGGATAGTTACAGAGTAGCACAAATGACTAATAAAAGTATGACCAAAAAGTGGAAGCTGTTAGATGGTGCAGGAGGGAAGCGTTCTAGATAGGTAAGAGCTTAAGCCGAGAGGAAGAGGGTAGCGTTCTTGGTTAGTAAGAGCGTAAGCTGAAACGGTGACTGCCAGATGAAAAACAATTAGAGTTTTGTAAGACAATTAGAAGAAGGATAGGGAACTAAGGCGGAGCTTCGACAAGATGTGGTATCAATAGAAGACCATAATAAAGGTAAAAAAAAGTATAAAGACTGAATGTAAGACTAAATCTGGAAACACAATGCGACGGTCACCAGCGTTAATTAGCTCAGATTTAAATTTATTCCTATGTCTGATAACTGAATAGAATTCTATCTGAGCTGATTGTCTTTCGCGCTTAACAATAAAGACTATGTACTAGAGTATGAAGAATAGGCCCATAGAGTCAAAATGAACGACCAAATAGGCGTAGTAGTTGGGTTAGAGACCCCATGCTAAACGATAAAATTAAGGACTAAAATATGTAGAGTGAGTACAAGCTAAAGTGAGATAAGAGTAGAATGAGTCCATGAGGTGAAGAAGAGCCAGTTCCTTGAGCTGCTTATGAGAGTAGGTTTTTCTGATGAATTCAGGCAAAGAATCGTAAAGGCAGGCTCCCTGACCAAATATGCCGATGGGCACAAATCGGATGCGAGATCGTTCAAGGACTAAGCACCATCTGGTTTTGTGGATGAAGAACAGGGCTCTTAAGTTCAAGGAGCTTATTGAGGGGCTCGGTAAGATAAGTTGCACCGTCGAAAATTGTATCCCACACTGCCGGCTTTATGTGCTCTATTAAGTTTAGCGATTTCCAAGGCATGCAGAGGATAGATATATTGCAGCATCAGCATAGAACAAGTGCGGCATGATAAGAGAAAATATCAGGCCTGAGGCCTCCAGGTGAGTTGGGTATCCTTATGAGTTGATAGAGAGATAGAGATAGCAGCATTAGCGCGAATAGATATGTCAGATATGTCACCGACAATCACATTGAGCGGCTCAACCAGGAGTTGGAGATCACTAACACAACTCCATATATCTGTAGATCATCTGCATTTGAAATAGCCTTCACCATTGCCGTTTCCATCAAATTGATATTATTTCTCACACATTGCACTGATCTCAGAATCATTTTTGTTTTCTATTTTATTTTATTTATGTGATCAAATTAAATAACTTAGTCAAGTGCTCAGAATTATGACGTTCAATATCCAAACTAATCAACAATGGCGCCATCTACGTACTTCCTCCCTTCCCAAATTCCATCGTTCCAGCTTGATTATATTTACAGGTGGGTATTCACCCTCTACCTTTAAGTGATCATAAGATTTATGAAATTATATTATTTTCATATTATATTAAAAAAAAATATAAAAAATTTATGTAATTTATAATGAAGTCATGCTAAAACACCACAACAAAACGAGAAAAGAATGCTTTTTCATTTTCACAGTTTTGTTCCATTTATTATTCTTTCTGTTTTTTTTTTAATATTATTTCAATTATTTTCTTCTTTATCATCCATCATCAAAATGATATTGGTAAATTTAGAAATGAATTTAATATTTTTATTTAAAATAATGATTTCAATAATATTTGACAATTTCTACTACTTCTAATAAATTTTGACTAGCGTTTTTTTACGTTATGAACGAATATCTTCAAATTAATTTCATCCTTTTTATATACAGGGTGCCCCGTAAACGGTCTGGCACCCGAAGGTTATGGATAGGTCATGCTTAGACGAACTTGTATGGATTGGGGAGGGGAAATCCCCGAACGGTTTCCGAGATAACGGGACATAAAGATATTTGGGTATGTTTTTAAAGATCACCCTGTATCTTCTGAACGTTACACTCCCCTCTGCTTTGAAGTTATAAACTCAATAAAGTTAAAATTTTGCAATTTCAACTCGTTTTCTTTTTATTTACCTACTATTTTTATCAAAAAACACGCCATTAACACTAATTTTTCTAATTATATGTAAGAAGCCCAAAAGCTTGGCTTTAAAATGACCCAAAATTGTAATCCTTTCTGCGTTTTTTACACTTTTTCTTAAGCAAATCCCGTGAAAAGTTCAACTAGTGCCAGAAAGTAGGCAATTATCTAAAACAATTTTTTTGCTTGTGTAAGCCTGACATATCCTATCCATAGCCTTCCGGTGCCAGACCACTTTCAGGACATCCTGTAGATTTCCTGAAAAATAAACAAAAAAGCAAAAATTTATTTGTTGAGCATTCAACTAAATTCTATTGATCTGGTAAATGGCATATTCCAGTAAACTTATTCATGAATGGTCAGAAATATATTTTGATTGTCATTTTACTATTTAACCTTACAACGATTACAATAAAAAGGATTTTACGCTTAAACCTGTAAAAAAAACTCTATTTTTCAAATCACGTTCAATATTTTTTGATAATTCGTACTGCACAGACTTTGTTTTTTTGTAGATCGTGTCAGAAGTCTTTTGATGCATTCCTTTTCTCGTTCTAAATGAATCTGCATGAATCAACAGAACGATGTCATAATTTAATTCTGTGCTCATAGAAAAGGAACGAAACAGAAACATTTCAAGTGTTTGACATTTCTTCCATTTGATAAAAGCAAGTATAAATTCGTAAAAATTGTTATTTATGAAAATAAAGCTATTTTCCAACAAAGGCAACTTAAACTCGACTAATACCACCTCGTCCAAATTGTAAACAACACATTCACGAATACAAATTAAAATCGTTTTGCTTGAATCCGGGAAAAATTCAGGTGCATTCAGAATGATACGGAGTCCGAAAAAAGCGATGACAGATTGAAAGTAAATCGTTCGGCCCGAGAAAAAGAACGACATGGTTTGAAAAAATTCATTCTGAACAAGAAAAGGAACGCAGCATTTTATAACCAGTAACGTCAGAGTTGTATTCATAATATCCCGCCTCATTCTGAACGACGATCTGTCCATTTCTTAAAATAAGCTTTGATGGATTTGAGTTAGTTAATTCAGTTAAAATTTTAATGTTTTTAATTAACAATTATAACTACAGAGTTCGTAGTAAATGGGATTGGTAGCAAACACTTTGATTGTGCTATGACAGATTTGCATCCATTAATAAAACGAAAATCGATCTTCTGCCTGTTTTTTTTCTCGAACTGTCAAAGCCGTTGTGGACGTCGTAATGGACGAGAAAAGAAACGATGCGTTTCTTATAATTCAGACCCATATTTACGCCCGTCATTTTAAAAATTCGTTCGAATCAAAAATATTTACATAAAAATTCCAGCAGTTTGAAAATATATAACTAAAAATATCCCTTTCCATTTTTCATCTGGCTTGGCAATGCTATTTTAATCACCTGTTTTTACCTTTTCCCATGGAATTATCTCTCAAAAACCAAAATCCTGGAAATGAGTATATAACCACGCAATGCGACGTCAAATGAAACGAACAAGTACGCAGCAGAGTACAGCAGCCAAGCCAAAACCATTGGAAGGAAACGTTAAATTTCTTCTCTTATCACTTCCAGTGCGATAACGGGAAAGATATTTGCTAATGCTGCTAGAGCTACTGCGACTTAAAGTAATAGGAAAAGAAGAGACAATGCTACGAAATATGTTAAGAAGAAAGAGTACAGCAGTAACAGTACCACTCGCCACATCACACCGCATGCAGTCACCACAGAAAGAAGCAGCAGCAGCAGAACAAGTAGTGAAAACAACAACACAAATTTGAAGAAATTGAATTCGCGTCGCTTCGCTTTTGCAGAAAGTAAATGCAACGCAAAGCAACGTACACAGAGGAAATTCCCGTTGCTAAACTCTGCTGTGCTGCTGCTGGCTGGCTGTCGAACCAGACCAGAGAGTGGGCAATTTCAGTTGAGTTTGAAGCGTCGAATCGTTCGTGTGGTGGGTGTTTTGTGTACGTACGTCGGTCGAAATAAAACCGTTTTTTCTCTGTTTCTCTTGCTGCTCTATAGCTAGCTACTGTCTGTACAACAATGGGAGATCCTTGCAGGAAGGGCGTTCAACTCCTGCTGCTGCTGCTGCCGCAGTATTGAAGGAGTTTTCTGCTGGGGTTCCTGTCATGTCCTGTACTCTGCTTACTGCTGAGATAAAATATAGTGCAAGTTCTGTACGAAGTTAATTGAGAAAAATCAATGAAAAATTGAAAATAAATAAGAAAAATTTCGCGCTGCATACCACGGTCTAACCGAGATTTTTGAAGGCGAATTTAAAACCGGTTCCCTTTATCTTTGTAGTTCCCCCCACGTTGCGTTGTCTCCGCCTAGTTTTCGCGTTAAAGTTTTTCTTTTTTCTTTCTTTGCTTGCTTTTTTTTTTGTCTTTTATTTTAAATAAAGTGAAGTCGCGAAGTGTCTGAATGTTTTCATGCTGCACAAAGTGTGTTCGTTCAAAATCTTTTTGGATGCTGTGAACTGGACCTACACTTCGTTGGGCAGTTAATGAGATTAAAACAGAATAAAAAAAAAAAAAAAGTGAAAAAAAAATTGTATTTGCAACCTAAGCGACACGACAGTGTAGATAGAAGAAGAAGAAGAAGTGCACATTTGACCACACCAAAAAAGTGAATTTGTCAATTTTTATTCGGCTTTTTTTTTTGTTTTTTTTTTGTGTGCTGCTGCTGCAATTGTGTTGTGGAGCCGGTCAAGTTGGATTTTCCTTTTTTGATATTATGATGACAAGACGACAACGGTCAAACGGGATGACCGCACCGAACCAACAACGAACAACATCGTTGTCGTGAAGGAGAATGTTTTTTTTTATTTGTCTGTTGTGAAATTTTTCAACTTTTGCTGAAGAAGTTCAAGATTAAAAAAGGGGAATTGCATGAAAAAGTGTAAAATTTTTTTTTTTTCATATATAGATTTAGTGCGGGATTTTTTCAAACGCTCGCTTCTGGTAACGGTTGTTGTGTTCGAACAAGTGTTAGTAGTGTGAGAGTATAGTGCCGCATGTGATTTTTTTTTTGTATGATAATTTTATCAGTTACGCACTATTAGATTCGATACTCTGTTTGTGGTGGAATTGGTGGCACACACGATTGATGACATTTGTTTTTTTGGATATATACCTAAAACGACAGCAAACAAAAAAAGGTTTGTACCTAGCTACTTAAAATTTTTTTATATCCTGCCTTGGCCGGCATAAAAGTAAAATGCCATTTTATAAATTATTACACAAAACCTAAGCACATCCAGCCTAGTGCCTCACCCTTCTTGTTTCGTTCCTTCCTGATTATATACAGATTCGCTCGAGTTCCAGATCGCATACTCTTGCCGTTACCAGCAAGCAGCAGCAGCAGCAGCTCTCTAGTGTAGAAATGTCACATCTGATTTAATCGATAACGAAAATGTCCTTTTTCATATTTTCCCTTGTGTGATACCAGATTGTTGTTGCACACGTATCCTCCTCCACCAAGCCGTGTCGTCGACATTTTCACCATCGCATCGTCACAACATTCCACCTCACTTAGCCGCCCCACCCACCCAGCCATCTAACTAGGAATATAGCAGTCGTTTTGACACCCTTCTTCCCAGGCTTCTATATAGTGTGAGTCCTGTCTGTTCGATTCTTCTGTTTATATACACTTTTATCCAATATCCCACAGGATTTCTTCTGTTCCTTTTCTTTCCTTTTTTGCTTGTTGTTTAAATTTTTGGTTGTTTCCTCCTTTTATTCTTCTTCTTCTTCTTCTTCTTCTGTTTCTTATTATTATTTAGCTTTTCTTGGTCCTTCTGTTTTGTTTTGGTGTGTTTTGTATTATTAACGACGCCGAAGGACGACGTATGTGCATGTTCTCTTTTAGGGTGACTTTGACAAGAGGGTGATGATTATTTTGTTACTGTAATATTTACTTGAATGGGGGGGGGACTGTTAGTTTGGGGTTTGGGGATGAATTCAGTGTTGACAAGTGCTGCCAATTGTCATTATTTGTTCTTTCACCCCTTAAAGATATTTACTGTAACTAAACGTCAAGTCTACTTTAACCTACAAATTTTTTTTTTTTTAATTCTTCAGGAATTTTTTCGTTAAAATGCGGTCTTCAGTCACAATTAATTTATTTTTATTATGAAGAATTAAAAACTGTTTTTGAGCTAAGCACTAAGAACATTTTTTAAGAAATGGGTGAGTTTGCAAGTTTTTTTGTAAACCAATGAATTAAATTAATTACTTGGAAGTCTACAGCTGAACTGCAACTTAACTAATTTAAGGATCTAAATCTAAGGATTTTTCCTTCTCAGCAAGCCTGACGTTTCGAAGCTTAGATACCAGCCATGATACAAAGATTACCAAGGTATGCCCGAATTATCTGTCAATTGGTTGCTTGCCTCATTTGGGGACAAATGTCACAAATTTGTTCGCCTCAGTTTCAATCAAAGTGAAAAAATTTGTCTATTTGGAAATTTCTTTGCTTTTCCACTAACACATAATTAGGGAAAAAACATAAACATAAATTTTTTTTTTTATTTCAATACCCATGCCAAAGGCACGCATAGCGCTGGGCACTTCTTAGAAAGTGACATAGTCCAGTGCACAGTGCACTTCACAGATAGATTTACAGGTACAAGTATGGAAAGTCCTTAGAATTAGAAGTGATATGGTAGTCACAGTTGATAATTGAAGGTTCTGAATGATGGATAGCAAACAGGTAACATATCCAGTCCCGGAACAGGAGGTTGTGAGGCAACTAGTGTAAAATTGGTCAGACAAACCGGAGGCAATATTGAGGCAAAGATCGTTACCAGGATAACATGGCGGAAGCCCATCAGATAGCTAACATCAAGAAGTCCTGAGCTTCAGACTTAAATGAATTCAGTGAAGCGCTGTGTCTAGCCTTATCTGACCTATGGTTCCAAAAACTGGCTCCGCACTTACAATCGCAGTTTTCCCACCGAACTGCGGATGAACCCTGGGAAGGACAATTCTGTTGTTATTCAGGGCACTCCAAATGAAACGTCTACTAACGCAGTTAGGCAATGGGCTGTGTCTAGCCTTAAATATCAGCTTTAGAGTGCTAAATGCAAGTGAACAAGGAAGAAGCATTGCAAGGAACAGTTTGGGCACATATGAACCTCGTTTGAGATCGAAAACGTATCTAGCGCAGGCCTTGAATGATGCACGAACAAATTTATAAAAATTACCATTGGAGATGGGGAACAGGATTACGTCAGCGTATAAAAAAGCGGTAGAATCAGGGCCGAGTAGATCCTTGTATCGGTGAGCTGCGGGAATCAGCGTAAAGCGAGTGCAAACTATCTAATATATCCTAGAACGAATCCTATTTATCTGAGATTCCCAATTGAGACCTGAGTCCATGAAGAGGCTGAGACATAGGATCGGCATAATTGAGAGTGTAATAGTGTGGCCCAGAATATGAATATTAGGAAAATCCGGAAGAATGGTTGATGATGTTTCTGAGACGAATGAAATATATGATGGCCTGAGTTTTTGAAGGACTCAGTGACAGATCGTTGTTAGCCGACCAATCCGCAATCCCAGCAAGAGTCATATTAATTGTTGCTTCGGTCTCTCAAAGTGATTTAAACCAAGGCATTCAAGTGACATGACATGTAAAATGACATTTGTGTCTAAATGACGTAGTAACACAAAAAAAATTCATTCCTCTCGAATCGGCCATACTTGTTATCTTTGTATTTTACCAGGTACCTACGTATATAGCTAATTGAGAGATAGACTCCTTACGTTAGAATAATAGAAATCTTCCCTCCTCCACTTTATACCTATGTAGATATATGTCCTCCAAGGTACAAATATATTTTGAATAACTTCAATTTCCATTGTAAACACATCTTTTGAGTGGCTTTTTATCGATTTTTTGCTCCCATTTTAAAACTTTAAGGTTCCTCCATCCATCCATCCATCCATCGGATACACTGGGTGGGAAGTATTCAGAATAAGTAAGGCATTTGGAGGTATACCTAACCAAGATATAGGTATAGATAGGTTTCTATAATATTGCGCAATCTGGCCGATGAAAGTGGGCTTTCCTTTTCGTTATCCCAAATATTTTGAGTTCTCTATAACTTTCTGATTCATTCTAGAACATGGGAGTAGTCTTTGAGTAATATTTATACCTACACACAGTGAATGAGAAATATGCTTTCAATTTAAAAGTTATTGAAAATTGGGAATCGATAGTTGAAATTATTTGGGTTGGGAGCATAGCTTGGGTATATATGTAGGTAAGGTAGGTAGGTAGGTAATTATGCCTTTCTTCATTCATATTCCTTTAGATTACCTAGATTCATTGCATCACATACATAAAATGCACGTGTTTCCGGTGGAGATGAATCATTTTCATTAACTTCTTAACTACATTTCGGGTGGGTGCAATGACAATAAGAAAATCTTCAATTTTAGGTTGGGCTTCTTCCCACATGGTAAATCCTCCTTATAGACAAAAAGTAAAAATTTTCAAAATAAATTTGTTCTTATTTCGTTCAGTTGTGGATTGTTGACATTCGAGCACATGAAATTTTAATTGCTCTAATTTCCGCGGAGTTTTTATGTTATTTTAGACTGCTGCATTTTACCTTTTTCTTTCTTTCTTTAACCTTGTGTCAATGGATAAAATAAATGACGTAAACGAACCCATAACAAACCCCGTTATGTAACCATATTTCTGTGGAACTGTTTCATTTTTTTGTGATTTCTACATTATAAGGAGAATATTTAGTCAAACAGTTCCCTAAGAATTTATTTTTATGATTAGGCCTGTTCCGAAAGGCGGGGGTATACTGCATATGGCTTACAAAACTTGAGGTAGGATAATTGTTGATGGCAGGAATGCACAGTTTTTTGAGTATTTCAACAAGAGTTTGTTCATATTAAGTGTAAATTTCATTCTTGAAACCGGCTTTTATTTTTCTACTGACTGCGAAGGGTGACTAGATCATAAATCGCATTTTGAGGTATCGACCACTGACATATATAAAATGGACTGCTGATATCTTAGAATATACGGAATACAGGAAGTGTGATAAGCCAAATTTGGTGTAGTCAAATTCTGCTTTGGTTAGTATCTGTTGCCGGTGTAGTGAAAGCTCAGTACAGCCGTGTAGTTAAATCAATATAGAGAGCGGGGCAACAAGATATATGGTTGAAAATACTGCAGTTGCTCCCACCGAAAATACTCTTAGTCGCTGCCACTGGGCCAATATACCCAGGGATTTTCCACGTCGTACCTTGGTGTTGTTGTGGCAATTTTTCACCGAACATTTCAATCTGAAAATACATGAACATCACTTAGAAATTAATCTCTATAATATCAACAGATAATTACACTTACACTCTTTACTTTATTTAGCACTATTTTTAAATATAATATATTTCACTTTTCACAAGTTTTAAATTATATTTAAATTGTTGTAAATCTTTTGCAAATTAAACAAACTTCGTTTGACTGCTAAACATAGATTTGTCTCTTTCTGCAATATACATAATGCTGAGCTACTTAACGGCACGCTGAAAAATCCACGCTCGTGCACACTAATTTTACAGGTATCAACACTTCCTGTTGTCTCTATACATACTCTAAGGCTGATACTTCTGAAATTGCTTACATTATTTGACATTATTTCGGGATAACTTTTCTATAGTTGTCGCGGATGGCCTAGCCAAAAGAGGAGCGGAAACTCAGTTTGTCGGACCAGAGCCATTTTGTGGCACTTCAAGGTGTTACCTCAGAGCTACCCTAAATAACTGGGAGAATAAACAAAAATCCCTGTATTGGGAAAGGCTACAAGGACTTCGTCAGGCAAGCAAAAAAGTTTATCGACACCTCTGGCGGAAAAACAAAAGAACTCCTACTCCTTAGAAGAACAGAGCTCAAAATGATCACTGAGCTCTCTCAGGTCATTGCCCCTTGAGGTATCACCTAAACAAGCTGGATTTGACTGAGACTTCATCCTGCCGCTTCTGTCAGGATGCTCACGAAACCTCGGAGCACTTGCTCTGCAACTGTGAAGCATTGGCTAGGCGGAGATTACTCCACCTTAAACATGCTTTTCCTCCACCAAGTTACGTATGGAACCTCAAGCCCAGAATGGTTCTAGACTTTATTAACAGTCTAAACTTGAGCAAATTCAACGGGGACTCACAATAGATCTTTCAGGTCGCAGTGATTGCGAGGCTAACGCCTGCACCACACATTCACAAATCTAATCTAATAGTTGTCTCTTTGTGGTTTAACTACTTTATTCCGCTGAACTTCAAATAATAAATTCTATACAAAATCCACCATAGTTCAGTTTCAGTTCAGTGGTTTTCCCAATGAATATATAGAATAGAAGTAGATGGCAATACAATATTTGTAATCCTTTCTCTGTCCCCCATTCCTACTTTTATGGACAGGCAGACAAAGATTGCTTAATTTTATTTCTTTAAAAATCTAGTTCAAGGAATATTTGATTTTATAGGAGATAAGCTTTCAAGAATGAAATAATATCGAATGCATCTGTAATTGGTTGAACTTTTAATATGAATATTACAGCGAAAGTAAAATTTGGCACCCCTGCCAACAAAAGTTGACCCATATGAAATAGAAAATCAGGTAGTCCATGTTATATATGTCAGTGGTATCGACCGTAAAGCATACGTCACACTGGAACTGTCTTAATACATTCATACAGAATTTCAAGCTATACCTTCGCGTACACTGCTTTCTACCGATTTCGGATTTTGTGACAAAACCACGATTTGATGTACCAAAAGAATCTGTGATTTTGCTTTCATTAATGCATTACGATAGAAGTGTTATTGGTGTCCTCCAAAAGCTTGAAATCATATAAAATGGTAGGACATTAAACCACCAAGAGACGTACGTTGCTGTGGACCCTAGCATGTTTTTATAATATTTTGGATGTGGCTCCTATCCAAAAGATAATAACGGGACGTACGTTTCTGCAAGATCTTGGTGAAGACCTTACCATGTCAGCTGTATAAATCAGAGCAGTGAATGCACACATTATGAGGAACTGAACATGACCAGATATGCTATCGAATGCAAAACTTATTAATGGCTCCCTTTCTTTCGTACAAAATTTAAGTTTATCTTAAGATCTCGTTCAAATTCAAATCCGTTGAACATTTTTCATGGGTATGGAGGAATTAATTCATAAAAAACTACTTCAAAAACAAGAGTTACAAGAAATAACAAAACAATGCCGTGATTTTTATACAGGTTGTCCCGTATGTGGTCTGGCACCCGAAACAAAAAAATTGTATGGGTGGGGAGGGGAGATCGTAACGGTTTCCGAGATAACGGGTCTTTAAAATATTTGGGTATGTTTTTATAGATCACCCTGAACTTCTGAACGTTACACCCTATGATGATGATTTAAATTTTGGTAGATAGATAATCGTTGGATCTTTCCAATAGTCTATAAATTGTTTCCTCATCCTTTAAGTTTTGAAGTTATAGCTCAACAAATTTAAAATTTCGGAATTTTTATTCGTTGTTTTTTATTTAACTACTATTTTTATCAAAAAACACGTGATTAATATCAATTTTTCATATTCAATTTAAAAAGCCCAAAAGCTTAGCTATAAAATGACCTATCACACTCTGTACCGAAAATGTAGCCCTTTCTGCATTTTTTGCAGTGAAAAAAATTCAATAAGTGCCAGAAAGTAGACAATTATCTGTTGGAAATGACCGCAAGTGTGGAAAGAAGTTTTTCGACGGTCAAAATCTTATTAAAACTAAAATCAGACGTAGAAACTGTAAATTCCATAATGGTTGTAGCAAAAAAAAACGTTATTAATATTATTAGCAAAATACGGACAAAACCCAGAATTGATCTTAGACCAATTCTTACGATAACCTTAGATGAATGCCTGTGTGTAATTTCGCACGACATGCAAATTTGATTGATAAAGTGTTTTTTGAGGCCAGCCATTCCGTTTAACTCGTACACGAATTTGTCTGTCTGTATATTTCTTTTTTACTATTTCCGACAATCTCGTAGATCCACTTAACGTCATCACATCAAGCTGAAATTTGGCACACACGTTCATGTCGCGTGACAATTGAATCTATCGAAATTTGAACAGGAAATTTCCATGGAAAAACCGGAAAATCGGGAAAAATCATTTGAAAATTTGGTACAAATTTGATTAGTGATAAATCCGTTTCAGGAAAGATGCAGTTTTCCGATTTTTCCGAAAAAAAAATTCTGGACTTTTCCTTTTCTAAATTATGCAGGATCAAGTTCCCTACAAACTGGCATCATTACTTTTTCTCCGACAATGGTGAAAACTTGCAGAAAAAAACGAGGAAAATTCATGTAAAACGCTTTTCCGGAGTTTTTCAGACCAAGACAGCGTTTGAGCGTTTTGCAACCTAAGACAAAGGTGTAGAGCGAAATGAGTTGCATAAAGTTGCTTTTGTGGAAAATTCCATGGAAAACCCGGAATAGCGGGAAAATCATCGGACAAATTTTCATCGATATGATTAGTGATAAATCTGTTTCAGGAAAAATGCAGAATTTTCCAATTTTTCTGGAAAATTTTCCGAAAATTTCCAGAATTATCCGACTTTTCCGGAAAGTTTTCCGACAAAAAAGTTTTATAAGCTTGCGGAATCATTTTTTTCCGTTCTACTGGCATCAATACTTTCTGTTCAACAATCATGAAAACTTGCATGAAAATCGAGGAAAATTCATGTAAATTTTTGAAAAAATTCATAGTAATAGGAAAAGTCTGTGGAAAACATGGAAAATCGGGAAAATTCATGTTATATGGGATCAAGTTGGAATACAGCTAAAAAGCGCTGTTTAAAACATAATTTGAATTTCAGAAAACCGTTGCAGTACCTCAACGATTTGATACTCGAAAAATTTTTGTTTTCGGATCGGCACCAAACATGACTTAAAAATTGTTTTAAAATATCTCCATGCAGCACTTAATAACAATTTAGTTAACGTGAAAAAGGCAGAAAATAAAATAAGTAAAAAACGAGTTTTCAAACAAAACTGAGGACAAACCGCATGAAAAAGTAGAAAATAAACTTTTCTTCACACACAGAGGTGGACTCAGATTTTATTCGCTGACAATCACCGATATATTTCAGTATGATCAATCAGAGGTAAAAAAAAGTGATTTGATTCATGAGAAGAGAAAGAATATTCATGAGAAATATCCCAATCAAAAAATCTGAGTCCACCTCTGTGTGTTAAGAAAAGTTTATTTTCTACTTTATCATGCGGTTTGGCCTCAGTTTTGTTTGAAAACTCCTTTTTTTTAATTTAATTATTTTATTATTGTTTTTAATTCCCATTCCTAAAAAAATGTATTACATACCTGGGTATGCGTTGAGGTTGGTAAGGTATATTTATAATTCAGGTTTATTTTCAAAATTTTATAGTTTATATTAGCTACAAATAGAGCCCTTGAGTGATGGATGAAAAATATTTGATAAGGTTTTTTCATTTTAAAAATTGCAAATATACCCAGGTATGTAGGTATTGAATTGACACAAGGATTAAGAGCTTACATTAAAAGTAGAATCTGAAATTTCTGACATACATTTTGTCTTTGTCTTAAGGCTCCTGCTTAATTTGTTAAACGGACTTACATTCTTCAAATTCAAAAACCTTCTCTAAAACGTTTTATTGAAACCTCAAAAAATATTCTTATCCTTGATAAAACTAATGTCACTACGCATGTAATTGCATCATCGCAAGGGCACTTTCTGGATAGAGCACTTATACCAGAAACCATTGTGCGAGACTTTTTTTCTTATTTCCTTATAACGCAGGTAAGGTAAAAATTTACTTAACGATCTTTTAATCACCGTTCTTACATGATTTGTTAGAAGAGATTTCCGCCCCAAAAATCTTAGCCTTGGGTCTGCTAGAATCATCTGAAATTCCATAACTTATGACAGGGACATTAATATAATCTTTCTATCTATACTAATAGACAAATTGGCTATATTTTAACGATGGAAAAGAATTTACCAAGTTGCCCCTCAAAATCTCTTTAAAAATTGTTCGTTTTTGTTGTTGTTCTCGTCAGAACCCATACATAATGTGAAAGAAACTGTTGCCCCCTATATAGTCGTCAGCTCTTCGGTTGATTCCTTTTCGACCGAAATTAGTTCACATAATTGGATAATTGGTAGGAGCGTCATTTCACTCACTTAAATACCCCTCGACGCATTCCTTTCCGGCTCTTTATTCAATTTAAAAAGTTTTTGGGGATAAATGCGAGTGTTTTGTACCTACATATGTACATACTATTTCAAGGGACGAGAGAAAAGTATGACTAGAAAAAATAAAAATAAAAGAATTTTCTCGCCACACCCTCTGATGTTCAATTAAAAAAGCTCTCGTTGAGTTTGTTTTTTTGTTTTTTAATGAGTTTCAATATTTTGATTCCTTTTTTGGGCTGAGATCTATTATTCAGGAAGATGATAAGATTTTTAAATAGAATAAAATTTTAGATTACATTTTTGGGATTTTGACAAAAAATTGATTAGCGATTAAATTATGTTGGATAATCAGTCGCGACCTAGTTGATTTAATATCGTCGCCTATAATCTGTACACCTACGCGTGTTCTTCTACGTAGACATATGTATGTAAATTGTAAACGTAAGAATTTCTTAAAGGTATACACAGGTTTGCTCAATTAGTTTCTGATTATACCTCCGACTTTTAAACTAGGTAGGTAATTGCGCGTTAATTATGTGGTAAAACTTAAGCAAAACAAATTTAAACTCTTACTAATTACTGGCGGTATTTTATCTTTTGAGTATTTACACATATTTGAAATTCTCATTCATATATACTTGGTAGAAAGAACAGTTTTCTGGTGTTTTATTGTTTCAAGAGGGGGGGGGGGGTGTTTTATTTGTTTTCCGTTTATATTCGTTAATTGCACAATTGAAAAATATTTTTTTTTTGCGTTGTTGTATACTTTTACAACTCATCGAAATTAGTTAGATTAAGAAAAACCTGCGCATGAGTCATTTCATATGCACGCATAAATGAAAATTTTATTTTCTCAATGAATTTTTAATCGCGCTATCATGGGCTAGACTGGAAAATTGCAAATAAATAAATAATTCATCGAAATATTCCGATTTTCATCGCAATCGGTGTTATATATATTTTTTTTAATATTTATTCCGTCCTTTGAGGTGATTTTCCGCCACTTTATAACTATATAGGTAGGTTACCTGTAGTAAAAATTCAGAGAACGATTTACACCAAATATTTTGATAAAAATAAATCAATTATAATTCTCGCCTTTAATTTGATTCATATTGGATTAAATACTCAGAAAAATGAATTTTAAAACAACCATGGTAAAAAGTTGATTAAAAATTGCTAAATAAATCAATGGAAAAGAGGTGATGACAAAGCCGTATTTATGGGGTGGGTTTGAGGGGTATATTTTTCTTTAGGTAAAGCAACTTTAGGAAAAATGTATGCAAAATCGAGGAAGAAAATAAACAGTACAGTATGTATAGTACCTATACCTACATATATATATAATACATCAGTAGATGGAAGCTTGCTTTTATACACCGTACCTTAAATTTTGTTTACATTTTAAACGGAACATTAAGGGGGTATTCTAGTCTAGAAATTCGAAAAAATCAATTTTTTTTTTGTTTTCATATTTTCAAAGTTTAACTATTCAAGAATATGCGTGGAAGAGGATTTTTCAAATTTGTATCTTTTATATTTACTGTTCACACTTGCATCCAGCTGCTAACAGTTGAATTCTAACTTCCAAACCACGTGGACGTATGGACTTTAAGGGGTAACGCCACTGTAACGGCTAAAAAAAAAGGTTTTTTTCACGTATATTTTTCTCGCGAAATTAAAGGTATTTGAAAAAAAACCTTTTAAGGGTATTATCGGGCATACATTGAACTTTATTGATAAATTTTTGACAGCGAAAAAAAAAAACAAAATGGCGGCTCCACAGCCATCTTCCCGGGACATGTTTCGGAGCAAGTTTTTACGCGCTTGGTGGCGACCTCCATTTTCAAAGGAAAAAAAAAATTTTTTCTCGCACGGGACTTTTTTTTTCTTCTTATTCTAGAGGTTTAACTTAATCTATTTTAAAGCCAATAAAGAAAAAACGATTTTTCAAAAAATTTACAGTGGCGTTACCCCTTAAACGCGTTTTTCTCCAAACTGCCTTTTTCAAGACGATGCCCACGATTTCTGAAGTTCTACTGGACCAATTTACTTGAAATTTTTTGAGAGTCTTCTTTATAGACTTGTCTATGCCTGGAAATAGCCTCATCCCAAAATTTCAATTTTTACTATTTTTAAAAAATTCGAAAAAGTCAAAAAAGTGGTACAAAAATTGTTTTTTTTTTTTAGGCAGCGGCCATTTTGTGAAAATTTTTTTTTTCAACTTTTCCCTAGTTCCGGACATAGCGACATTACTCTAGACTAATAACCTTTTTTTATTTATTTTTTTCGGATTGCTAGTCGGGTTGGAATCGTGGGCATGATCACGCGCCAATTTTTTGAGGCCCCCCACTTCATCGGCTGCTAATTTTTTGAATTTTCAACTTTGTTAATTTTTTATTTTTTTTTCTGTATACTTGTAATGTTAATAAATAACTCATAAAAAAATAGATAGAAAAATATTGATTGCCTTTTTTACGGCACTTAAAAAATCAACTAAAATTCGGGCATCTAGACTAGAATACCCCCATTAAATCTAAAGGAGGATTTACATTGTGATGGCATGCATTTTTCCAGATATTAAGAGGGAGATAGTACATCGTATACGGAGACTTATTTATAAGTGACGAAAGAAGCAAACGACTTCTGAATTTTTTCCATATCTCGTTTTGTCAATATGTTCGTGTCCGGAAAAATTTATTCCCATAAAAACTTCTCAAGTATACAAAGGTTTTTTTAGAGTGGTGGAACTAAAACTTTGTTATTGACAAACACTAATCTGTCAATTTTGACTACTGGCGACCCGTTTTACTATAATTTTATAGCAAATATTTTTTAAATTATCTGTCAAAATAAAAAAAAAAAAGTAAAAATACGTTTTTAATTTGTAATTAAATATCGTGAAATTGAAAATTTTTAAATATTTTGTTATGGGAAGGATTTAAATAATTTCGGACGTAGTCCTTCGACTAGAAACAGGAAGCAGAGCATCCATGGATTCGTTACAGTGGTCTTTTTCGAAACTTATTTCAGATGATTTGGAAATTGATATTTTTGACAATTTGACTGTTTGACAGTTTCTTATAAAAAGTAGTGGCAGTGCAGTGTATGTTTGAGGTGGTATTGTAGTAATTGTTTTGGTAGAATTGAAATTTCAATACGCTATCTCCCTCACACTATTTGAAAAAAATGCATGCCATCATAGTGTAAATCTGCATTTAGCCTAATTTGTTTTTCATCGTTAAAACAACAACTTTTGTTGTAACTAATTTTATAACTAATATTTTCCATGACCGCCCCATGGTTTTATTTAAATTTATTTAATAGTTTACTTTTTAAGGCATTTTAGGTAATTACATAGTTATATCTAAAATGCCCTAAAAAATAAAATGTTTTCTTTTTATTAATTTTTTTAAATTGCTATCTTGACCCGGTCAATAAAATCGTTCATCGAAATTTTAAAATTGAAATGTGTGAAGGATTTTCCCACTTCACAGGAAGATGGAAGAAGAAATCAATTCATTTCTGCATTTTTTTCTTTTTTTATAAAAAGTAGACCTTTATATTTATTTTCTTGGAATGTAAATAATATGTAATAAAAATATTATTAAACAACATGTTTTCGAACATAACTTATTAAATTTCGGAAGCTTGACACTGCAGACCCACAGAACATTAATTGAGAATTACCGTGAACTCAGTTATCTAAATATAGCACTTTCAATTTAATTGGAATGTCATTCCGATTATTGAATTCACATTAATTCTCAGTTATTCTATCGTCTCTGGAGGGTATTCTACTGTTGACGCACAGCTAGTATAGATGCCCTGGCTCGACTACCATTGCATTCTCTTACCATGCTTGGTGACAGATCGCATAATAGTTTCATTTGACAGCTTTTGAAACTTGTAATTTGTTCTTTTGAAGAAAACGTCAAATATATTTAATATTTTATGATTTCTCAAAAAGGCCTATACTTGAACAAAAAGTCACTACCTCAAAGTGACGCTGAAACCATTAAAGAGTTCCGTACATCATGAAAAAATCCCAAGTATTTATCCTAACTCACTTTGTATTATGCTGGAATTCAACGGAATACACATGGTTTATGCATGTACTATGGTATTTGTACTAGATGTATGTCACAGGTAGTAGCCTATTAGTTTAAACCCTTCCCATTCGTGATCTATACATATATACGGCCTTGGGTGATGACATACATATTTTCTCGCCTTTTCCCTTTCGAAGTGAATGTGCCTGTGTGTGTGTGTGTGTGTGTGTGTGTGTGTGACTCTGTCAAAAAATCGAAACAACTAAAATTCAAATGATAATGCAAATATAGTAACAAAGTACAGACAGGAAGTCTTCTTATAGGTTTCTACTATATTTAAGGTCTAGGGTAACACGTTACTTGATATATACCGTTGAAAACTTACACTATCCCGTAACAAAATGTATTTTTTTTTCCCAAAAGCTCAGTGTACAGTAGAGACAGTAGAGACAGAGAGGTTTTTTATAGCAATTTTTGCCAATTCTTAAATCTCGCAATGCTCTGCACCACTTTGCTTCCCCAGCAAAGTTCTTGAGAAATTAATGCATTCTCAAATTACTTCCTTTCTCAAACAACAATCTTTCCTATCTTGCTGGCAGTCAGGTTTCAGACCACGGTATAGCTGTGAATAGGTATTGTTCAATGTGGTGTCATACTAGCCCTTCTGGATTTCTTCTTAAATTGCGGCAGAATTTCAGTTTCTCGTCTACAACTATTTATCTTACCAAAAATTGTCTGCCCTGCCATAGCCAATCGGTTAAGACTCAATAAGTTTCAGCTCCCTTAACTCTTTACTGTGGTATACCCCAGGGTTCTATTCTCGGTCCTTTTCTTTTCATACCCACAATTCTGCAAGATACTTCGGTCCACCTTTACGTTGATGACGTAAAAATTTATTTAGATATGCCAATTAGCTCAATGGAGGATGGCGTCAATCGGCTTAACAATGGCCTTGATAAATCCAAACAGCTGTTTGTATACAGTTGGAAAGGTGTATTCTTCCCAACGCATATTAAGAATGTCTGCGCGAATATATTGTGACATTGCATACGCATGAAGCTTGCAAAGGCTCTCGTCTTACCGCATTTTATCTTCGGAAGTCTAATATTTCCTAAGCTGGATTTTTTCTGTCAGCGGAAATTAACGGTATCTTTCAATAGGCCGCGTATTTATAAGAAAAAAGGATTTGCTTTTACATTTGTTTCTTTCGTTTTTCTTGCTTAAATCTAAATCTAGTGTAATTCTTCTACTACTACACGCTAATCTCCGAAACCGCCCAAAACGATTTCAATGAAATTTTGTCAAGAAACAAACTTGCAACTAACAAACATTACAGCATGTGGTCATCTGCCAGCGGACGCATTGACTATGATGGGTTTTTTGCAGGGTTGTTATGATTTAAATCAGTGATTTAAATCACAATTAAAATCAAATAATTTTTTCTTTTAAATCACATGTTTAAAATCATTTCTCTAATTTATCTGCTTTGCTTCTTCCTGCGTGTAAATACGTCATCTATTACGATGCACTGTAAACGGTAAAACCAAATATGATATAACATAAAGATGACGCATAACCATGGTTCTACCAGAAAATTTCTTCCTGGAATTTGTTAGACGAACCTGTACGACCCCGCCGGTTGTCGGCATTTAATAATGCATAAAAATTCTAAGAAAAATTTTCCAGTAAATTTCTAAGAAAAAATTTAGGGTTCTGTAGATCAGGTCAGCCATGGCCACCACAATCCACACCACCTATCAGCATTTAGCCTTGATCAAGCATTACATGGTTCTTTGCTGCGCCTACACTGGCATTCTGGCGGTTAGGACATAGCTCCAGTTAGTATTACCACAGGTATTACACAATGAAAACCAGAGGAAATAACCTAGAGTGGTGCGGTAACATTGTTTTAATATTGCTCTTTTTACGTAAAACCGGCAAATTTAGCGCTTTTTATACCCTAGATGAAATCTGTAGGGGTATACTAAGTTTGTCATTCCGTTTGTAACGCACAGATATAATGATGGTAGAGCAAAATGAATTGGACACCCACACGCATAATATTAAAAGTTATTTTGATTTTTGCATGTCCGTCTGTCCGTCCGTGTGTCTGTGCGCACGATAACTCGAGAACGCGTTCACTTAGAAAGCTGAAATTTTGTACACGGACATTAAAAAAAAAATTAAAATTAAGTTCGAAAATGAGACAAATCGGGCAACTCCTTTGTGGGGTTGCCATACAAAAATTTCGTTTTCCAGGATATATTTGAACACTACCTCAGAACACGTCTACATAGAAAGCTGAAATTTGATACATTGTGTTTTTACAGTAATAGCAAATAAAATTTCAAAAATGAACTAAATCGGGCAACCCCTTCTTGGTGTTGCCATATAAAAATGTTGGTTGGTAGACATTTTTATTGTACTAAAAACTTCTTCAGAATAAGAAATCCTATAAAATTGGTTGAAATTATTTTTTCTGTCCGTCGAGCCGTTCTAGAAATATATGCGAGAAACCAATGCAAAAAATCAAAATTGCTCAAATGGGTGACCATACAAAATTTCATATGTGCATTCATCTAGGGTATCATAAGAATTGGTCTTAGACCAATTCTAGCTTTTTCACTTGTTCTATAGACATTTGGCGCCCTTATACAGACTGTTGGAAACCTTGAGTTTAGTTGAATTTCATTCGCGCGTGATTTATGTCGCCGGCTCACTTTTTGGCATATATGGTAAATCCAAAACTGCCACAAGAGCTATTATCAGGGAAAGAATCTGAAGAAGCCTTAAAACTTTTTCAGTGCAACTACTGGAACAAATTTACTAATAAATTCATTCAATTAAACGCAAGAACTAAGACTTTTACAGGATTCTAATGAATGAAGATGTCATAAGAAAAACCAATACCCTACACTGGTGGCTAACATTAGCCAACATGAAGAAATGCATAGCTCAGGATGAGTTAGAAATAATAAAACAACTGCTCACCGCAATCGCTTCTTCCGGGGGGGTGGAGCGAGTGTTTTGGACTTTCAATTTAGTGCATAGTAAATTAAGAAACAAACTGGGTACAGAATAAGCTGCGAAGTTGGTGTTTCTGATCAAAAAACTAAATAAAACGTGATTAGATAGAAAAAGCAATAAATAAATAACAAATCTGATTAATTTCGTCTTATTTCATTTAACCAAAATAAACTGATTTAAATCAAAAGAATCGGTTTTTTTTTTGATTTTTTTTTAAAAAAATCGTGATTTTTATCAACCCTGGTTTTTTGAAAATTCAAACGTTGCACAGTGGGGTATTTGATCAAAAAAGTTGCCCAACATTTTTTTTTTTATATGAAATGGATCTATGGTAATACAGGGTGGGCCAAAACTCACCATGGGGTTTAAAAATTTAATAACTTTTTCGTTTATATATTTTTTTTATTTTTTTTTTTTAGATTATAAAATATACAAAATGGAAATTTTTTTACGCTAAGTATGGAAAATAATGTCACTTAAATGACCGCCGTTATTAGCTTCGCAATGATGGGCTCTTTTTAGAGCATTTTCCATAACATCTTTCAACATTTGTGGCTGTAGCGCTCGAATTTCTGCAACAATGTTGGCCTTGAGTTCAAGGATTGTCTCGGGCTTGTTCACATATACTCGCTCCTTCAAATAACCCCCAAAGAAAATAGTCGGGTGCTGACAAATCTGGCGAACGCGCTGGCCAAGTAATTTCCGAATTTCTTGAAATTATTCGCTGTCCAAAAATTTGCCTTAAAAGTGCCATTATGTCTCGGGCAGTGTGGGCAGTGGCTCCATCCTGCTGAAACCACATCTCAGGTCTGTTTTCAAGAGCAGGACGTAAAAAATTTTCTATCATAAACCGATACCGCTCTCCATTTACGGTTACAGCACTTCCATCTTCATTTTCGAAAAAGTAAGGCCCAATGATATTTTCAGATGTAATGCCACACCATACTGTACACCTAATGGGGTGCAATTGGCGTTGATGAATGGCTCTTGGATTTTCAGAACCCCAGAACCTACAGTTCTGCTTATTAACAAAGCCATTCAGATGAAAATGAGCTTCATCACTCATAATCAGATTTTCAATAAAGTTGATTTCATTTCTGGCCAACTGTTGAAATTTAACTGCAAAATTTAGACGTTGCCGATGATCTGCGGGTTTCAATTCTTGCACCAATTGCACCTTATATGGGAATAACAGTAAATATTTTTTTAAAATGCGCCGTAGTGACGTACGAGACATCCCTAGCTGAGCAGAACGCCTTCTGGTAGATGTTTCTGGTGTTTCGTTAGCACTTTGCTCTACACGTTCAATATTTTCCGCAGTGTGAATTATACGCGGTTTACCGGTTCGAGGCAAATCACTTACGGTGCCATGTTGGTGGTGACCATAAACTAAGCAACGAATCATGGCTTCAGAGGGCGAAATTCTGACGTTAAAATGGCGACGATATGCTCTTTGCGTTAAAATAATTGATCGCTGATTTAAGTAATAAAATTCTATTATTCTGGTTCTTTGTTCAGTTGTAAATCTCTCCATTATTTATTCTCCAGATGTTATTTATATAATCTAAAAAAAAAAATAAAAAAAATATATAAACGAAAAAGTTATTAAATTTTTAAACCCCATGGTGACTTTTGGCCCACCCTGTAGATTCATTCAAAGAAAACTGTTTTAAAGAATTTTGAAGATTTTTTTTTTTTTTAATAAAATATCAAAATTGCGAAATACTACGATTTATACAAATTTCTTCTTGATCAATACAAAAGTCGGCATTTGCGGGTTTAATTTAACTTCCCGTCACGGTAGCAAATTCAAAGTTGGTTTAGACAAGGACCTCATTCTCTTTTTTTGGTGGCTTCCTCATGTCCGTAAGTATTGGATCTAATTTTATAAGCAGCCTATTTAAAACATCTTTAAATTACAGGTTTCTCGTGAATAATTGTGTCTGTATGCTCTCAAACTTTTTGTTTTGAGCTTCCGCAGCTTCGTAGAGCTGTCTGATTGGAAGCAGTACGTTTGAAATTATTTCAGAACTATGACGGAATAGTGGGAGACATTGGATGCCATTTATTCAGCTGGACATCAGTCTTTCTTGCATATTTTTTGAAATTCTTCAATATTAATTTTGTGATAATACCTCAAGAATGATTTTAAATCTACTTATACAGGGTGTTTCAGATAAGGATGTCATCTTTGCAGGAGGTGATAGGGGAGGTCGAGAAACGAAAAAAATTGTACGGAAAATTTTCAATTTTCCTAACGGTTTTTGAGGAATTCGGCTTAATTAAAGTGATATTCCATTTTCAAAGTGCAGGATTTTGCATTTTTGCTTATGTCTTTGAAACTACACAACGTTCGATAGAGATCTAACACACATTTTAAAGTAGACAGATATTTCTTGAATTGAAGTAGTTTTGAAGACTTTACGTAAGATTGTTGTCGAGATATCAAAACTTAAATTCAGACTTTTTGCACGAAATATCACCTTTTTTGTACTAAAAGATCAAAACGTCGGAAATTTCTTTTATAATTTTTTTTTTTATTTTATTACCTTAAATAAAGCCTAGTAAAAAGGAAATGTATAAATAGACAGACAAATTCGTGTATGAGTTAAAGAGAATGGCGTCAATAAACATAAATTCACTGACGACATTACCGAAAAAAATCAAATATAGGTGTAACCACACCAACCAAAAGCATACCAAACAATCCAATCCAGACGTTAATGACTTCAGAAAGAGCATATAAATCAATGTCCTCCACAAAGCCACAAAATCTGATGGACTTGAAAAAAGCAGGTGTCGTTAAATTACAGATCGCTTAACAAAAACAGAAACAGAAAAAAAAACAATTTTTAAAACGACACTCTTTGTGCATTGTGCTTCGCAGCAAGGTAATCGCGGTGAGTTCATTTCGGATCGGAGTCTTGCTGGGATAAGGAGAGACGTTTTTGCGTAACACAACAACAACAACAACAACTGGCTAAACATCTGGCTAAAGTGTTCGTCATGTTGACAAATCAAAACAAATCACACGCGAAATGATGTGTTGTCATTTTCCATTGATTTTCTCGTTATCTCACTCTCACAATTAGGTATTGAAAAAATACTGTCATTTTGGGTTGCTTTCATTTATTTGGAACAGGTGAAATCCATGAAATCCATAAGAAGCAGTGCCACCATGATCTTCAGTTTTTTGTGTTTACATTAGAGATCCCATATCAGCTGAATTCAAGTGGTAAATTTGTACTTTCAAACGGTTTTACCGTATAATTACTTAGCCTAGCTGGAGACATAAATTATGCTTGCTATAGCCCAAACCTAAAACAACTCTCGATCTAAGTATCTTGGGGTATAGGAGCCCTCCTGTGTGGAGTGGAGGCATATTTTTCAATAGATCGAGTTAGATTAAAAAAAAAAAAAAAAATTATTTTTGTTGCTCAAAAAAGTCTTTGGGAGTGTGGGAAGAAAGTTTTTTAAGATTAATTTGCGCACACACAAATGACTTTATTTGCAGAAGTTATGTAGTAGCAAGCAAATGGTTTTATCGCTTTTAAATTGAATTTTTTCATTATGTACTTAGAGATGCTGTGGATGAATTTTGTAGATTACGCCTCCACTCCCCTGGTAGCTGCTAGCTAAGTAGCAGGGTTTATGATTTGATTTAGAGAAACTCTTATGAAACTGGGACAATAATGGCGAGAAAGAGAGGGTCATGCAAAAGGAATTTTTTGAAGATTTGTTGATATTTGGGCGGAATATACTTAGTAGATATACCTACATAAAGGTCAGGAATTTTACTGTGAAATTTTACGTGGAGAGCGTGCTGTTTAACGAAAATATATTTTTTTACACGTTGATGAAGGTGTTGAACCTGGCTCATTAGCTGTTTCTAAATGTTCCAGCGCTACAGTGGAGTATTTGACCCGTCTCACAGTGGTCCCAAACCCCAAAAAGCTGGCCAAAATTCGAAAAAAAACATTTTTTTTCTAGGTACTTTCAATGGTTGGAATAGTTGTAGACGTATCCCTAGTATGTATTATGACCGTTAAGAAAGGGGGAGCGTCCTTACTTGGCTTTGGAACGCATTCCGCTCGTGAGCGTTAGAGGAGCTGCTTCGTTTACTCGTCGCGCGTTGAAAATAAGACAAAGTTGAGACACGTGTAGAATCGCGAAAAGTGAACGGATTTTGATTCTCCAAAATGGATTCTTCCCGGAAACTAAGTACAATTTGAATGTGTTGCTCGAAATTATTGTTAACAATGTATGAAATAGTAAGTCATTAATAAAAGTAGTGATATTTTTCTTGGTTATGTACTGAAAAGTCGTGTTAGAAAAAGTAATAAGTTAAAACCCTCATCGAATCCTGCTCTGAAACTAAATAGAAACTGTTGCTTAGACATTTCCACAAAACATATCCAAAAATTAGCTGCATCTGACTATGCGACTTCGGTTTTGGGGATAATTTTTATGCGATGATGTGTGGTGCACTAGGGTGGTCCTTATTTAGGATATGTTGTTTTTTCATGTATCATTTGAAAATTTGGTACAAATTTGATTAGTGATAAATCCGTTTCAGGAAAAATGCAGTTTTCCGATTTTTCCGAAAAATTTTCCGGAATTTTCCGACTTTTCCGGAAAATTTTCCGGTAAAAAAGTTTTCTAAATTATGCAGGATCAAGTTCCCTATCAACTGGCATCATTACTTTCTCTCCGACAATGGCGAAAACTTGCAGAAAAAATCGTGGAAAATTCATGTAAAACGCTTTTCCGGAGTTTTTCAGACCAAGGAAGCGTTTGAGTGTTTTGAAACCTAAGACAAAGTTGTAGAGCGAAATGAGTTGCATAAAGTTGCTTTTGTGGAAAACTCCGTGGAAAACCCGTAAAAACGGGGAAATCATCGGACAAATTTTCATCGATATGATTAGTGATAAATCTGTTTCAGGAAAAGTACAGAATTTTCCAATTTTTCTGGAAATTTCCGACTTTTCCGGAAAATGTTCCGACAAAAAAGTTTTATAAGCTATGCGGAATCATTTTTTTCCGTCCTACTGGCATCAATACTTTCTCTTCAATAATCATGAAAACTTGCATGAAAAATTGAGGAAAATTCATAGTATTAGGAAAAGTCTGTGGAAAACATGGAAAATCGGGAAAATTCATGTTATATGGGATCAAGTTGGAATACAGCTAAAAAGCGCTGTTTAAAACATAATTCGAATTACAGAAAACCGTTGCAGTACTTCAACGATTTGGTACTCGAAAAATTTTTGTTTTCGGATCTGCACCAAACATGACTTAAAAATTGTTTTAAAATATCTCCATGCAGCACTTAATAACAATTTAGTTAACGTGAAAAAGGCAGAAAATAAAATAATTAAAAAAAGGAGTTTTCAAACAAAACTGAGGCCAAGCCGCATGATAAAGTAGAAAAACATTTTCCTTCACACACAGAGGTGGACTCAGATTTTTGATTGGGACATTTCTCTTGAATATTCTTTATCTTCATGAATCAAATCACTTTTTTTACCTCTGATTGATCATACTGAAATATATCGGTGATTGTCAGCGAATAAAATGTGAGTCCACCTCTGTGTGTGAAGAAAAGTTTATTTTCTACTTTTTCATGCGGCTTGGCCTCAGTTCTGTTTGAAAACTCGTTTTTTACCTATTTTATTTTTACTATTTTTAAATCCCTCTTTTGGGGATCTGGTTTTTTGTGTTAATTGTGTCAGTAATACTTTGTGTGGGGGGGGGGGGGGGGTGAAGACTTATTTTTGTATATCTAATCCGCAGTTACATATTGACGCAAACAATAATTTAGAAAACTCCAGTAATGCTAAACAACAAAAATTTTAATATTTGGCACACAAACAAAACTCACAATCAGTCACCTTTCCAGTAGACGAACTTGTAGCCCACAAAGGCACAAAAAAAAACTTACATAACTATTTCTCCCTTAAATCAAACTCCTAAAAGCAGCCTTGCGTGTATCATTTATAAATTTTGATCAACTAAAAATCTAAGCTATGAAACCTTTCACCACTAAACTACATCTGATGAATTTAATCCAATGCCTGTCGTCCCATATCGCAATTATTATGAAAAGCATTTGGTGGTGCACGTGCTACCAAACATTGTTCTCCTCTTAAAAATAAAAACTTACCTGAAAACTTAAGCGCACTCCACTATAAATCAATTTCATTTCACCTCTCTAGGGTTTTCGTTCTTTTCATTGTGGGGCTCCCCTTAAAAAAAACATGTACAGCAGTACAGCAGCAGGAAAACTTCCCTTTTTCTTCTTTCCTCAATTTTATTAACTGAAATTTCCATTTGAAAGGTAAATAAAAATCGTAACGCGGCAAAAAAAAAAATAACAATTTGCGGGCAGAAAAACTGCTTCTTTCCCTTTTTTTTTTGCAGCTGGGAAAATCGATACTTGAAGGAAAATTCCTGGTACAATTAAAAGGACGAGAATTAAATGAGAGTTGGTAGAAACATATACGTACTACGTAGGTAGGTAGGTACCCAACGCAAAAAATTGGAGTCTCCCTATTTTATTCGTTGCGTTCTGTTGCTTGAATAAATGCCTCTATAGATGAAAATATGTTTACGCAGCATTTTCATCAGGTAAATTCATAAGAAACTGCCACACTATCACTACATCTCATCTCTCCTCCTCTATATAGGTAAACTCTGAGATGAAATTGAAAATCCCCAAAAATTTGAATAATTTTTTTTTTCATGGGTGTGGCTGAATGGATTTTATGCCCAAAAATATTTTATACGAGTTGAGAAAAAATCGATAGAGGCCAGCACAGTTTAGTTAGGAAGAAGCCGACGACGACAACACGACGGGCGCGGTAAATTTTGCTTTTGAATGGATTTTTTTCTTCTGGAATTTATTTTATATTTAAACAAATTTGACATTTCGTTGCTGATGATTGTTTGGTTTTTGTATTTTAGTATTGACACCTGGATGAATTGAGGTAGGTGAACTTTTATGGATACATACAGGAAGGGATAAGCTATATGTTTAAGAGCTGGAATTGTCTTGAGACCGGTTTGAACGAATGACCTTCATTTATGTCAACAATGGTTATAATAGGCGTGGTGTACATAAAAAAAAATCATTAATTCTGAGCTTGATGCAGACACGTGTACACACGGCAATCAAACTAATCTTTCGAAATCGTTATCATCGATTTTAAGTTTATAAAATTTAACCACGGGTTCTTTATGGGCATTTTATTTATTCGAAATGATTCACAAATGAATTTCGGGAAATTTTCATCAGTCTCAATCTTAATTAGTGTGAGTTAGATCTAGATCAAATCATTTATGATAACAAAAAAAATGTAGACCAGAACTAAATTGAAATAGATCAACGGCTGATCTTCACTTATCTGATCCACTTTAAATGTGGTTTTTTTTCCAAGCTATTCAAATGTTTTCGAACATTATTTTAAGGTCGTAGGTCTCACAAGCATAAAGAGTATTTGGAAAAAGCGAAATTTCATAAATTGATTGAAAATGAATTAAGTATTTGAAATTTCGCAGAATAACTTTTTTTTAAAAATTCTTGTCTGCAAAATTTTTCTATGCTTTTTTATAATTCTAGCGACCGACTGGGAAATTTTAGAGAAATTTATATTTCCTAATCGTTAATACACATACGATTGCACTAGGTAGTCGCTCTGCAAAACTGTGATTTTTCAACGAAAAGCTAGATAGCGGATTCTAAATTGTTAGATTTGTTTTCAATTTAATCCGGTGTTCCACAAGGCTCTATTCTGGGCTTCCTATTGTTCTAAAAAAAAAAAACGCAAATCATAAAAAGTAAATTGTTTTTCAATAAACACATCTCACCAAAAAAACAAAATGAGTGCAGTATCATTCGGTTATCATTCCATTAAAGGATTATTCCTGGGGCCGGATTCTGTAACACGGACAGTTGGGGAGTTTGAGAGTTTTCAACGATTAAAACTCCCTAACTCTCTGGTGAGTTAGGGAAAACGTGAGAATTATCGCAATATTGAAGCAAGGCTAACTTGATTTGGGAGGATCGTAGAGCATTGGGGTTTTTTTCCTAAAACTCGCTAACTCTCTGGGGTGGTAGGGAAAACGTGAGAATTGTCGCAATATTGAAGGACGGCTAACTCGATCTGGGAGGATCGTAAAGCATTGGGGGTTTTTCCTAAAACTTCCTAACTCTCTGGGGAGTTAGGGAAAACGTGAGAATTATCGCAATAATGAAGCAAGGCTGACTTGATCTGGGAGGATCGTAGACCATTGGGGGTTTTTCCTAAAACTCCCTAACACTCTGGGGAGGTAGGGAAAACATGAGAATTGTCGCAATATTGAAGAACGGCTAACTCGATCTGGGAGGATCGTAGAGTATTGAGGTTTTTCCTACGGATTTAGGGTCTAGAGTACAAAAATATAGGTGAACAATTTCTGGGGGTGGGGCTTATGGGGCTGGGGGTCGTACCAACCCTCATTTGTGGTTATCCAAAATACGTCATGTTTGCTATCAAATTAAAGAGGGAGAAGCGAGTAATAGAGTGGTGTAGCTTGTTTTTGATTATTTTAACGTCATAAGAAGGACTGGTTCACACACTTCTTTTGCAGTTATCCCAAAACCATTTATCGAACTAAAAACTAATTACATATCTAATTAGGGGACAAAATGTAGATGCGATTTCATCCTACATATACAAGCTTTAGCGTGCATATTGAAAATTTTGATAGCGTATCTTCTGTACTGTGGTAGATGACCAAATTGACCATTTTCGCGTGATTTAAAATTTTTAGCGAGTACTTTGAGACACCAAAATCCATATTTCTCTGTATAAGTATTGTAAGGATCTCAAAAATTTGTTTTTGCAAATATAGCCAGGATATGCGGTGAATCTACATAATTTAATTTAAAAATCCTAGATCCTAGCTACCATCAAAAAACACAACAAAAACAGCCAATACTGTCAGTTGAGAAATATTCTTTATACTTCTCCACAATTAAAACAGCCGAGAGTTTTGTAAAGTGGAATATGCACAAAGTTTGGTAAATCTCTATACAAATGCCCCGAGTTATAGACCTCCGAGTGGAGAGTTAAGTCTCAAAAGAACTCTCATCTCCAGACCAGTACTTTCCGTGTTAGTGAATCCGGCAACTAATGTTCTCTTGACAGAATTCCACAGGTCTCATCAGCTTGTTGTGGGTGATACTTGCGCGTTAATCATAAAAACATACGCACGATTAGTCGTCAGTGTTATCGGAACCCAAGATTCTGTCACAGACATTGTAAATTATTACAACTTTGTTGTTGGTTGATCATACTGAAATAATATATCGGTGAATGTCAGCGAATAAAATCTGAGTCCACCTCTGTGTGTGAAGAAAAGTTTATTTTCTACTTTTTCATGCGAATTGGCCTCAGTTTTGTTTGAAAACTCCTTTTTTTAATTATTTTATTTTCTGCCTGTTTCACGTTACCTAAATTGTTATTACGTGCTGCATGGAGATATTTTGAAACAATTTTTAAGTCATGTTTGGTGCCGATCCGAAAACAAAAATTTTTCGAGTATCAAATCGTTGAAGTACTGCAACGGTTTTCTGAAATTCAAATTATGTTTTAAACAGCGATTTTTAGCTGTATTCCAACTTGATCCCATATAACATGAATTTCCCCGATTTTCCATGTTTTCCACAGACTTTTCCTATTACTATGATTTTTTTTAAAAATTTTCATGAATTTTCCTCGAGTTTTCATGCAAGTTTTCATGATTGTTGAAGAGAAAGTATTGATGCCAGTAGGACGGAAAAAATGATTCCATATAGCTTATAAAACTTTTTTGTCGGAAAATTTTCCGGAAAAGTCGGATAATTCTGGAAATTTTCGGAAAATTTTCCAGAAAAATTGGAAAATTCTGCATTTTTCCTGAAACAGATTTATCACTAATCATATCGATGAAAATTTGTCCGATGATTTTCCCGCTATTCCGGGTTTTCCATGGAATTTTCCACAAAAGCAACTTTATGCAACTCATTTCGCTCTACAACTTTGTCTTAGGTTGCAAAACGCTCAAACGCTGTCTTGGTCTGAAAAACTCCGGAAAAGCGTTTTACATGAATTTTCCTCGATTTTTTCTGCAAGTTTTCACTATTGTCGGAGAAAAAGTAATGATGCCAGTTTGTAGGGAACTTGATCCTGCATAATTTAGAAAACGTTTTTACCGGAAAATTTTCCGGAAAAGTCCGGATTTTTTTTTCGGAAAAATCGGAAAACTGCATCTTTCCTGAAACGGATTTATCACTAATCAAATTTGTACCAAAATTTCAAATGATTTTTCCCGATTTTCCGGGTTTTTCATGGAAATTTCCGGTTCAAATTTTGATAGATTCAATTGTCACGCGACATGAACTTGTGTACCAAATTTCAGCTCGCTGTGATGACGAAAAGTGGGTCTACGAGAGTGTCGAAAATAGTAAAAAAGAAATATATAAATAAATAGACAGACAAATTCGTGTACGAGTTAAAGGGAATGGCCTCAAAAACATATGCCTGTGTTTCTGTTATGCATGTGTAATTAGTCTATGTTGAATCACATATATCACGAAACAGAATGTACTGTATACGGAATACAGGGAAGTAATGCCATCATCTCTCATTCCCCTCTACTACCGTTTAGTTTACGGTGAATAAAAATCCGGATTAAAAGAACATTTCAAATTTTTCTGGTTTTTCAATAAATTGGTCAATTACGTGGCTGGTTAAAGCTATACAAATGATGATAGTACCTAAATTAAGTAGCACAATTTCCCGCCTTAATCTCCATGCTTAGAATTTTCGACTCCCTGAAAAAAAAACGTTCCAACTTAAAATTCAGGACAACATTTTCATGCTCTTCCTTTTGAAATCTAATAAAACCTAAATAACAAACAAAAGTCAAATCAACCTTTCACATTCTGTTGCCGGCATCAAGAAGAAGAAGAACACACACGAAAATAATCTCCCCGCATCACTAGGCAACAGATATTTAGGAACCATAGAACCACCCGTAATAGGTATACATCGTAAATCATAAAAATAATCACAAACCGGGAGGATGAAATCTAACAATCAATAAAAACTCCCCTTGTTACGTCGGTAACACAGTTAGTTTTTGGTAAAATACCAAAACGCAGACGTATAGAGCCACCATTACTTGCTCAACCCTCAACAGATTCATATCGGAAATGATATTTTGGTCTTGAAGAATAAAAAAAAGCTTGCTATACGCCCGTAGGGTTGATGGTATTCGTATCGGGGGTAGTCGGGGAAAATACTATTTTCCTAGCTAAAGACAGAAAAATATCTTAAACGATGTAGGTATAAACTCCAGATACAGTCGAAATTATTAGAGTCAAGTTACCAATTATTTTTCTCATACAGTAGCTTACCTTGAGAACTTGCTGTATGTACTTGGCAGGAATGGGTTTTTTATTATGTTTGGACGAGGATTATGTGGTGGATACAAAAAAGAAATTCCATCACTAATTAGAGCACTACACACAGATAACTGACATGACTTACATATCTGAATGAATTCATATTCATTCCTGGAAGTATAAATGTAAGATTTGGACTATAATACTTTCTAGAATAGTCTCAAGAACCGTAAGCCTATTTGCATAAAATGGTGGCAGTATAAATGTTATGCCAAATATGCGTTTTTTCTACTCAGAAATTCTTAGTGGAAGCAATAGGAAAAAACAAAAAAAAAAAAAAAACAGTCACGAAAAGATTTTCACAAAAACAAATCCAATACGAAGTCTATCCAGTAACCGTGCACCTGAAAACTCATTAAATTCTCGACATTGATGAGATACCAATGTCAGAGACAGCAGGTATCTCGGCCTAGCTAGTAATCATTTTTTGCATTAAAAAAAAAAAAAAAAAAACAACAACAAAAAACAACAACAACAACAACAACAAAAAACTCGTGTCAAGTTCACTCATGGAAATTTTAGAATTTGTGTTATGACCCTTCTCCACTGACAATATTTGTTGCATTTAGGTACTATTTTTGGTTATATCTGTTAGAGGTGAACGAAGACTGCTTAAACTTAAGAAAACGCACCAATCTGCATTTATCAGGTATTGCAGGCAAAGCAAGAAGTGCAGTATATGGGTAATAACCATAGTGACGAAATTCAGAAATGATGTTCCGAGAGGAAAACCCGCTTTTGCAGTGATAGTTATTAGTTTTGATCGCCACAGTAAAATGTGGTGATGCTCCTCTGCCTCAGGTAAATCCCATCACCGTCAACGAACAAAATACAAAACTCTTTCGATTGGTTGTGGATTGCTGGAAGTTAGTAGTTGAGTCAGAGACCAAAACCAGGTTTTATGCAGGCCACAAATCTTCAGTTGGGTCCGGTACGTAAACGTACGTCCGTCAAAAGATAACCGGCAGCAGTTGACTTCCAAATAGGCTTTGGCTGTCGATTTATATTAACTTGGACTCATAATGGATTGCAGGCTATAAATCAATCGGAGTTTTACCCGCGTCTACAGTTTATTTGCCGACGACGCGACGTAGTAACATTTTCTGAGAAGAATTGTTTTTTTTTTTTTAAATGCTTCACCTGGTCATTTTTATGAAATCTTTTTTTTTATCACGGCCTTTTTTTTTTTGCTTCTACTTCTTTTGAGTGAGACATATTTTGTGAAAACTAGGCCTTTTTTTTTTAATTAGTTTTATAGCAAGCGACTTATCATTTATTGCCATCATCTCTTTGAAATGTGAGGAATTGAGAGAGTTCAATGGAGCAGAAATTCCTAGGGTTTAAGTACGAACTACGAAGTCCCGGATTTCAAAATCTCCATTATAGTAACGGTATAGTAAAAATGGCCCCGAAATTTATTTTTTGGACTTGTGAGATGGTGTAACGCATTTTAGGTTGGACGAAAGGGCATTTAACTTTCCCCTCTTTTTCATTTTCTCGAGTATATTCTTATGAGATTGAGAAGCATGTTGTACTTCCGCTGGTGTTGATAATTTACCCATTAAATTGATTAAAATTTTACTGCCATTTATTTTGTCAGTGATCACTTACCTATATTTGTAATTCGAGTCTAATGAGTTCCTCTTTTACGACCAACTGGAAAAGAGCAAAAATTATACCCATCCATAAAAAATCTGTGTCAGGATCGCCGGAATATTGACCTATTAGTATACATACTACCCAAGTAACAATTTTTCCAATTTTTGGTGACTGAAGGTGATGGGTAGTTTTATTAGGGGTATATAATGGTTACTCGGTTATATAAGAATTTCAGTAGTTATATAAGAGTTTTATAATATTACCAATTGGTGATGTAGTTATATTAGAGTTTTTTAGGTTACTAATGGTTATCGTGGAAGTAAGTTACTAAGTTGGTGATGGAAATGTTTCAATGACCGGTCTATATAACTTAGAGTAACCATTAGTAGAAGGTATATAAGAAAGTTTTATAATTGTTTTGATCACGACGTTATAAACTTATTGGTAATAAGTGTTTATTGCGGTATCCGTGGTTACCCTTATATAACTCGACAACTTTCAGTAATTTAGGTGACTTTAATAAAAATTGGGAACTTTCGGTAATACATATACCCACTATAAAATATCGTATAACTTGTTGGTGGCCCTTTAGTAACTACGGTGATCGTTATAAAAACAAATTACTTTTAGTTTCGAATGGAGCCATTATAAAACCGTTTTTATTTATATAACATAATATAACTAAAGGATATATAAGAACATTAACGTCTGTTTTTTGTGACTATAATTAAGATATATATCATTACCAAAGGTTACATATTATGACTAAAGGGTATACAGGGTGTTTCCCCTTAGGAGGTCCATAGAGCGGGAGGTGATAGTACTCACCTAGACGAACCAAAAATTGTATGGCAGGGGGGGGGCAATATCAACCGTTTAGGAGTTACAGGGTGATTCATAAAAAAAGCTAGGTTTTCACAAAACACCCTGTATATTAAAAACTACAAGGCGTTTGGTCACAGTTAAGGGCTCACTGTATGCAGAACTTCATGGCCTTTCCAACGACAGCTCAACCAGCCCCACACCCCTCCCCCTCAGAAGTTATGAAGGTCTAAACTAAAAATTTCGGATTTTCTTCCCTTTTTTTTACTTTGACCTCTATTATTTTTGCAAAAAGGTCGTTAACATAACTTAATATTAATAAGATTCGTGTAACAGCTTATAGGACTTTTCAATTCCCATCCAAGTGGTTTTAGGTGGCTTTCCTCGTGTACGATGTGTTCTCTATCAATGTTCTTTTTTTTTGCGTTATTACTTATAGGTTATCACATTGAATCACGTTGACAATCCAATTCCATTTTCTTCCTCTTTTTTTCTACGTCGATGATATCTGATTGATTGATTGTAAAGAGATTGGGGCCTTGAAAACTTCTGGAACGTAGGCACAAACAAGGACCATTTTACACCCTCCAGACTTATAAGCAATTGCTCATAGGTCCCAACCGGACACTCTTATAAAGCTAAGTATTGGCCCCAGCCTTCCTTGCCGGCTCCATACAGCTCGTCGAGGCTTACCCCACAGTTCTTTTGTAGTTCTACCCGAAGGGTCATTTAACCAAAGGCGGCTGTGTTGTCGGTCAGCCCAAACCGAAAAAAATGGATGTGGAGGTGTTTCGGTACAATCCCGATTATGGAAGAAGATTTCTCCGAGGCTGCACTAGGACGAGCAAGCTCGTTAGCGCTTTCATTCCGGCTGATATTGCTGGGCCCTGGCACCCACAGAACGAGTAACCTGTTATTCCGACAGAGGGAGTTCTGGGTGGTTTTACACTCCAGTCGTAGTAGTAGTAACCCTTTACAACCTCTAAAGTAAAGGGTTTAGATAAAGCCTCGACAGCTGCGTGGCTATCTGAGCAGATGGCAAGTTCCTTGTTCTCAGTGTCTAAGTTAAGGAGATTTCTTTCCGCTTCAAGGCTGGCCTTGAATTCTTTCTGGAAAACCGTGACATGGCTTTCAAGGTGTATGGCAATTTCCTTCTTATGATGCTCCTCGGAGAAAACGCCTACAATGGGTTTTTTAATATCTGAAGCACAGAATGTGATTCCCAGTCTGTCCTGGATGGAATTCTAGATTTAAAATTGCTTTTCATCATACTTAGTTTCGAGGAGGAGGCTGCAATCTATTTCGATGTCAGGTGCGATAGACTGCACCAACTCAAAACAAAGATGGATTCGTGTGAAACTTTTCTTCCAGTGTGAATTCAGATCTAATTAAGATGCAGTCTTAGCGCTACAATTGACACCCCCTTCTTGATATGTATTCGCACAGGGTGTATGTTGTGGATAACCTCAAGAGCCCAAGTGTTAGTTGACTTGAGTGCGCCACTTACACTGAGGAGGCACAATCTTTGAATCATTTCTAATATCTTACGATGATTGGCGAAATCCTTTGATTTCCACCACACCACAGAACCGTAGGTTAGTATGGGTTAGATAACGCTAGTGTGCATCCATAGAAATGTCCGCGGTTTGTATTCCCACTTTTTCCTTATAGTTCTGCAACACATTGCAAAGGCCCTAAGAGTTTTGTTCGCTCTGATGTACTCTAGCTGTGGTTTCCAGTTCAGATTTTTATCTATAGTATGATTTTACTCTCTCATTTAGCTTCAAACGTGTGGAACCAATTGAGGGCAGAATTTATCTGGAAATGTTGCTTTTCCTGGTAAAAAGGTATAATGAGCTTTCTGTGGATTGATGCACAGTCCGAAATCCGTAACCCAGTGCATGACTAGTCGCATCACGTTTTGCACCACTCCGCAGAGTGCTCGGAGTCATAACTCCCGGTGACAAAGATCATTAGGTGGCCTGCGTAACATACTGCTTTGTACCTCATATTAAAGCTGATAGGATCCTACCTTGCGGGGTGCGTGCTCCTATATGAACTCTTCTAATTCTGCATACCCCGCCCAGATCAGCGAGGACAGTTTTTATTTAACACGTGTGCGATCCAGTGTTTTCAAGACTGGTTTACTCCATGTTTTGGTAGAATTTCAGTAAATTTATATAGAAGAAAATTATTGAAGGTGTCTTCTACATAGATGAAAACAGCCATCATCGTAGATTGTTTAAAGAGGAAGATGCCATCTAGATCTGATCGTTTGCAATGACCTCATGTATAAAAAACACTCTGACCCCTTTACTCGTCGTACTAATTGGACTGTAACATTTTCTGGACATCGAAGGGGCTTTTGACAAGGCCACCCCCAAGTCGCTATGTGAGGTAGCTCGTCCACATGGTGTTGACCGCACTGTTGTGCGATGGATCGACCAAATGTTAAGACGACGGTACTTAACTGTGGATGAAGGCGGCCGAACCTCTCTCAGTGTGCTGGTGGAGAGGGGCTGCGCGCAAGGTGGCGTGCTTTCCCCAGTACTCTGGTGTATGTTGGTTGACTCACTCATCACGGTGCTGAAAAACGTGTGATTCTCATGTGAAGCGTATACGGATGACATCCCTCTGCTCATTTCCAGGCATAGCATGGCTGCTGCCTGTGCCTTCATGCAACGAGGCCTCAATAAGGACTGGTGCATCCGTCATGATATGACAGTGAACCCAACAAAGTGCAGCTTGGTGCTCTTCTCCAGAAGACGTAAGCTGGGGTACTTTGTTCTTCCAAAGCTTTTTGGACACACTCTGCTACTCTCTCCTCATGTCAAGCACCTTGGTGTCTTCCTTGACTCGAAGCTGTCATAGGGATTGCACGTAGAGGAAAAAGTTAATGCGGCTATGAGGGTCTTCGCTCAATGCAGGAGAACCTTTGGCTGCACATGACGCATGAGACGCATGAGGGTTGTGCATTGGATGCACACCTCGATCGTCAGACCCATGCTCACATATGACTCCTGTGTATGGTGGCCGAGGACGCTTGCGGGGACTACGATCCGGAAGCTGGCGGGCCTTCAAAGGTTCGCCTGCTAGGGAATTACGGGCTCCATGCGATCTACGGCTACAGCGGCTCTTGAGGTCCTACTCAATCTGCTACCCCTGGATCTTGTCATTCAGGCAGAGGCCAAAAGGGCTGTGTGCAGATTGCGCTTATGGGGATGTTGGGAGGACGGCTGGACTGGCTCTTCTCATTGCTCTATGGCATATCGGCTGGACTTGTAAAACCCTATGGCTCTCACTAATGGGGGAGCTGGGGCTGGTGTCTACTTTCCTGAGCCTGATTTTGGAATGGAGTACTCACTTGGAAGACACAGCACTGTCTTCCAGGCTGAAGTCTTCGCCATCTCAATGGCAGCGAAGTTAGCCCTTGATATGCAAACCAAGAGGAAAAACATCGCTATCCTTTCGGATAGTCAGGCAGCCTTGATGGCTCTGAATGGCCTTCGGATAACGTCTAAGTTACTGGGGGATTGCAGGTCGTCAGTGGATAAGTTGTGTTTTCACAACAAATTGTCCCTCCTGTGGGTTCCTGGTCACATGGGGATCATGGGGAATAAAAGGGCTGACCTTTTAGTTAGGGCTGGCTCCGATTCTCCGTTCCTCGGACCGGAGCCCGCCGTAGGCGTTACCACCTCGAGTATCGGGTCTCTCATCAAAGCGGATGTTCATAGGAAACATCACCAGAGATGGGAGAACCTGAGTTCTTGTAGGTGTACAAAACTGTTTCCTGATGGGCCCAATGGGAATATATCCAATTTTATCATAGGGCTCGGAAGGAAACAATGTAGAACCGTGGTTGGCATCATCACCGGCCACAGCTCACTTCACGCTCATCTAACAAGGATGGAAGTTGTTGACAGCCCTGAGTGTCTGTCCTGCCTGGAGGGAGAGCCTGAGACAACCGAACACTTTTTGTGTGAGTGTCCGGCCTTCGCCCGGAGCAGACTGGATACTCTAGGGTCTTCCCTTCTATCTGTGGATGAGCTGAAAAGGCTTCCTCACCAAGACCTGATGCGCTTCATTAAGAGGACAGGTAGGTTTTGGTGAATGGGAATCAGGATAGTACAATGGGCCGCTATGGCCTCCGTGCTTGGGATGGGTTTCTCCTGCTCCCCCTATTGGACTGCAACTCAACAAAGAACTCACATCACACTCAAATGCGTGTGAAACGGTCATAAATCTTAGAAATATCTCAATAATTATTTCATTCATTTGGTAACAAACAAAAAAATCGCATTGCATTCAAAACGTCTTATGCCGAAGAGCGTCTTAAATTTCTAACGAGAGACAATAACAGAAAAAAACAAAATTTCTCAGCTTTTGATGAAACTTTTTGACTTGAGTTCAACTTTTGCTTTTAAAATCATCTTAGAGATTATAAACAAGGCGGCGGTCTACTCTCACTTTTTCATTGATGTTTTAAGTCTCGAGAAACTTTCTTAATATCGCGAGTGTAGGTTTTGTCAACAAGTGGTCGTCGTCTTGTGGCTGCTGCTCCCCTTCAATTTTCACAAAAATTTTTACTCATATTGAAGCAGGAATTTCCTGTTGCTTTTTTTAAGATCTTGCATGCTGCCACACCATTGACGACCTAAGTCATGCGAGATCTCAGAATTGTTCACATGATCCAACATCGAGCGCTTAATTTGGATTCACCACCACCAGAGAAATTTTCGAATTTCATTATCACACGAACTTGAATCGGGCTGATGTTGACTGAAGGTAGGAAGGTGACGTGACACCATCGATAAGTTACAACGATACTCACCTCATTTCGGAATTGATATCATCGCGCATTCTACTGATTATGAGTGAGTCTACATCATGCATTCCTACAAAATCCGTCCAACTCCAATGGAATCAAATGAATCATCATCCGATCTACAAGAAAAGCCTCTACGTATATGAAACTGTTGCAGCACAGGTGAGTGAGAGCGTTCGTGTTCATCTTCAATTTTAAGTCTATGAAAATATGCAGTTACCCCTTTTAAATGATGAGTTTATGCTGTGATGCTACCTGTTCACGTGCGAACGTATGCAGATATGTGATTAACGACATACAACAACAACAACGTCATAATTGAATGTGTGATCACTATCTGCGGGTAATTTACCTTTTACTTCCCATTATCGCACACCACCTGACGAACTCCTCGACGTAAAGATGATCAGGTGGAACAGTTTCGGCATCCGAAGGAGGCTCTTACAACAGCCAGCATCAGCAGCAGCGGTATTTTGTGCATTTTTACCTGTTCTTGCATACGATTCCCGTCGATCTGGGTGATATGGGAAAGCTGAATTTTTGCACTCATATATGGTTGGTTTGGTTGATGGTGCTGGAATTTCATTGCAATTAAATTTAATTGTAGTACTCAAAGCACGGGGAATTTTCGATTCTCTGTGTGTGTGTGTGTGTTTTTTTTACCTGACCCGCGTGTCTAATTTCTTTTTACCTTGAAATGAGACCACGTGGGAATCCAGTTTGATGAGAATATTTGCAGCAGTGGCGTTTGTTTTGTTTAGTTTTGTGCTACTATGCAAGTAGACGTATGTACTCGTATGTAGTAGTAGAAACCGCGATGTATAACTGTATATCACGTTTCTCGTTTGAGCAGAATATTTGTATGAACGATGTAAGCCTACTAGCTAATTAGCAACGAAATGAGATTGAATAATTTATGCCATGAGACTGATGGCTTTGAATCTCACAGATAATGGGAGCTCTCTTACTTAGTATGTAGTAGGTAGGTACGATCGTATATAGTTTTTCTTCGTTTTAGGTTTATAATAGCAAAACAACTGAAATGAAGTAACGGAAATTCTACTTAGTGCTAAGTGAGAGAGACCCATTTAGCTGTCCATAATTAATTAATAGTGAGGTCTTTAAAAATGTTTCTATACAGACGACGACATTAAAATATTGTTCAAGGTGATTTCGACACAGTAAGCATAGATTGGCTGTGTTAAATTCATAAATTTGGAACTGGTTGGGACTTTCATTATCGTTGAGTATAGGTACAGTTTTGGAAAAATTTAAGATAGAGAATTTATTATTTTATGCTCTTCCACTTCAAGTGGTGGTGAAAAGACTCTTTTTACGATCCCTGAATAAATTTTGGTGTATTTAGACTAAATGTCGGAAACTCTGATCCTCCATTTGTCATACAAAGTAGTTACCTATACTATGCAAGCGATAAAAATGAATTGATTTAATATTGACGCAACGTCGGCGTTTCGTACGATCATAAGATTTAGATCATACTATGCAATATGAGAACTCTACATACTACCGAATAGATAGGTATCGATAAGTTTCATCAAGTCAGCAAAGAAATGAACCGAGACAACTTTGCGGTTTCTCATTAATTTGCAACATTCGCGACTGAACCAGGTAAGGTATAGGTATTCGATTACATTTGTAGATTAATATGGCGAATAAGTCGTCGATGAACAACTTCGAACACGAAATATTTATTACCCCTCGGCATGATTGGGCACATAATTTTTTATATTATTTATAAAAATTCGACAGTTTCCAGTTCGACAATCTTATTTGCGTTTTTTGCTCTACATTTAATTGCAAGAAATTTGCGTGTGTGAGTAGATCCAGTGTGTGCTTAGAATCGCTGGAGTCCATTATTAAGAAAATTAAAAATCTTTTATACATGCTATAGCTAGACCCGGGTATATTCTGTCATTATTGAACCATAGCCTACTAGTCCAGTCAATATAGGGACTAAATAAGCCCTTTGCCCTACAAACGGTGGGGTATTTATTATTCCTGTTCTTTAACTCCGGGCCCAATCCAAGTTTTCACCCTTTATTGGGGGGGGGGGGGGGGGGTTGCGCAGTCCCTCGTCCTTCGCCATCTTGGATTAAAGGTGCAAGAAATTGGTATATCAAAATAATTCATCTTCAACGGTTGATCCTTCGACAAAAATGGCTGATAAAAATTTGAAGCAAACTAAATCTCAAAATTTTTTTGTAGTAACTGGTTTTCCAATAAGAGGTGTTATTTTCATATTCAAAGAAAAAACGCCATTTTTTGAGATAAATGATCGGATCTTTATTTCATTATAAAGAGGAAGGTATGCCGTTAATAATGGAAAATAACATCAGCCAAATGACCACCACGACCACGCCTACAGGACCATATCCTTTTCATGAAATTTTCCATAACCAAATCGCAAAGTGGCTGCCCTATGTCCTCGATAGCCTCACGAATTCCATCTTTGAGGTCTTGAATCGACGCTGGGCTGTTGGCGTAGACCTTCTCTTTCACGTGGCCCCAAAGGAAGAAGTCGCAAGGTGTTAAGTCACAAGATCTCGGTGGCCAATTGTGATCACCTCTTCGAGAGATAACACGGTCCGGAAACTTTTCCCGTAAAAGATCAATGGTTTCATTGCTTGTATGGCATGTAGCGCCGTCTTGTTGAAAGTAGACGTTGTCCAGATCAATACCATCCAATTCCGGCCATAAAAAATCATTAATCATCTGTCGATAGCGCAATCCATTCACCGTAACTGTTGCTCCAGCCTCATTTTCGAAAAAGTAAGGTCCAATGACCCCGCGGGACCATAAACCACACCAAACAGTCACACGTTGAGGATAGAGAGGTTTTTCAACAATAACTCTTGGGTTTTCCGAGCCCCAGATGCGACAATTTTGCTTGTTGACGAAGCCATCGAGGTGGAAATGGGCCTCATCACTCAAGATGAGTTTTCGATGGAATTCCGGACCATTTTCATGCATTTCAAGGACCCAATCAGCAAAGACTCGACGTTGTTGATGATCGGCCGGCTTGAGTTCTTGTGTTAACTGAACTTTATAAGCCTTAAGACCCAAATCTTTATGCAATTCCAAAGAACGACGAGGAATGGACAAACCTGGGTTTTCTTCAACACTTTCGGCTACAGCAGCAATATTCTCGGCTGTTCTTGAGCAACGTGCACGGGTTTTATTCTTCACATCACTAACTTGTCCCGACAGCTCGAATTTTTCTACCAATTTCTGTATTGCGGTCCGACAAGGTGCTTCACGACGACCCAAAAATGTTCGAGTTTTACGAACCGTCTCTGCCACATTTTCACCATTTTTATAGTGAATTTTAATAATTTTAATGCGTTGTTGAATCGTGTATCGTTCCATTTTTATTAATGGCGTAGCTTCTACTTGTCAAATGTCAAAAAATGACAGCTCCAAAAGTGACATCTACCGAAATAGCGGGCTAATTAAAATAACACCTCTTGGAAAACCCTTTATAAACAGTTTTTTTGTAAGTCTGATGTGTAACGAATTACAGCGGTGAAAACATGAATATTCTTAAAAAAAAAACTTATACGTATAGTACCCATTATACAGGGTGTTTCGTCGCGGCATTTCAACCGTTTCGGAGTTACAGGGTGATTAAGAAAATATGCTAGTCTTTCACAAAATACCCTGTATCTCAAAAAGTACAAGGTACAGAGCTCATTGTATGTAGAACTTCATGACCTTCCAACGACTGTTCGACCAGCCCCGTACTCCTCTTTCCTCAGGAGTTATTCAGGTCATACCGAAATTAGACGATATTTTTTTTTAAATGACGTGTTTTCAGTCACTAAGGGAACAAATTATCTTTGAGAATAAGTTAAGAGCTAAAAACTCTTTAACAGCTACAGATAGCATATCTGTTTAACAGATTAAATTAAAGAGTAGAGGCCACAGTTTACGAAGAGGTCAGAGTCAATAAAAAGGTAAGACAATCCGAAATTCTTAAGACCACCATAAGTCATTGGAAATGCCACGAAGTTCTGCATACAATGAGCTCTGTAAATAATAACCGTACAAGTTTCATGGTTGCATTTTTGAGTTACAGAGTATGTGGTGAAAGACTAGCATATTTTCTTAATCGCCCTGTAACTCCGAAACGGTTGTCGTAAAATTTTTTGCTTGACTAAGTGACTACTATCACCTCCTGTCCTATGGATCTCCATGGACGAAACGCCCTATATAAGGGGTGCTATACGTATAAATTTGTTTGGAAGAATGTTTACGTTTCCGCCGATGTAACTACGTTACACATCAGACTTACAAAAAAAGGTTTTTATACAAAAAATGTGGGGAATTTAGTCTTCTTCAAATTTGTCGTAGGATCAACAGTTGAGGAATTATTTTGAAAAGACCAATTTTTTGTACCTTTAATCCAAGATGGCGGACCGCGCAGACCCCCAAGCGCGAAAAATTGTATTTTTCATCTGGACCCGGAACTAAATAACATGCAAAAACAACAATAACAAGTAAAAAGCTAGAATTGGTCTAAAAGACCAATTCTTATGATATCCTAGATGAATGCCCGTATAAAATTTCGTATGGTCACCGATCTATGCAAGTTTGATTTTGAAGTGGTTTTTCGCATATATTTCGAGAACGGTTCGTCGGACAGAAAAAATGTTGATCACCAATTTTATTATTATTATTAGTTTATTGAAGCTTAATTATTGTATAACAGCAATTCAAATCTTAAATTTAGTGAACATTTTTAAGCTAATGACTCACATAAGCTAGGCTTGTGTGTGAACACACCGCGGCCTTGAACTAGGAGCTATTTACAAAATTTAAGGAACATTTTAGAAGTTTATATTTACTGAAAGTATGCTTGTATAAGCATAGTTTCTATGTTTACATAAAATAAGTATTTATCTGAAAGACATTTGAATGATTTTTGACATAGATCTTAGTTAATTTTTTATAGTAAGCCAAATTCAAATTTTGTTTGACCTCAGGTGGTAAGTTATTATAAAATTTTGGTCCTATTATACTGGCATGTGTTTGTGTTAAAGCTTTTGAACTTCGCTTAATTTCCAAAGGTGATGTTGCTTGCGTACGTGTGGAGTAATTTGTGTGATGTTACTGGAAAATTAGATAGATTCAAGAAAATAAACTTTAGTAGTGTAAAGCAGTAGATCTGTCGAATAGTCATTACATCGAAATCTTTGAAAGCTTGCGTGGTTGAAAAGTACTTTGATTTAGTTTACAAGTTATGAAGTGGCATAATTGTTGCTGTGAAGGTCGCTCCCCAAGCTGTTATACCATATTGTAATATAGACTGAACTATAGCAAAGTAAACCATCCTCATAGAGCTAAAGTCGAGAATACCACGGAGCATTAAGATTTTGTAAATATTTAGTTCTCCTCAGCCTCTTAGTGACAAAAAGTATATGCTTGTCCCATATTAAATAATATTTATTTTTAATAAATTTTTCAAATATCTTCGCTATGTTGGGTAATAGCGAGATTGGTCTATAATTGCTAGGGATCTTTTTATCGCTACTTTTATAGACAGGAGTGACAATAGCACATTTAAGCTTTTTGGGAAAAATTCCTTGATCGATTGCTAAATTTAAAACGAATGTAATTGGACTCGCGATATAATAGGCAACTGTTTTAAGCAATTTAGCTTAATATCCATCTACACCAGGGGCTTTATTATTTTTTAACATTAATATTTGCTGAAGGACTTCATCAGGTGTAATATATGCCATATTGAAGGTGCTTTTAAGCCTTTCAGTGCTAGTGAGTCCATCATGAGAGGGAGATACTACAGAATTTGCGATCGTTTCACGTATATTGATAAAGTGCTCATTTAGTTCAGTTGCAATTTTGAACGGTTCCGTAAGTATTGTATTATTTTTGCTAAGAATTTGCTTTATAGATTGGTCCGGCTGATTTTAAGAATATATGGTCAATGCAAGACGTCTTGTAATTCCTTCTAGATAGTCATTAAATCCCTATTCTTCTAGAGTATCAAGATATTCATTTGCATTGAGAGACATTCTGTTTGCTAAAATATTTATATTAATATCACCCAAAATCAAATGGGTATCCAAACTTACATTAGCCTTCAAAAATTCTTCCAAAGAGTACCTATAGGATTTCACATTCTGAAGCAGTTTTTAGTACAATAAAAATGTCTTGGACTGATCGTTTTCACAATATGCGTAAAACCTACATTTTTATAGGGCAACACCAAGAAGGAGTTCCTCGATGTAGTCCACTTTTGAAATTTTATTTGCTGTTACTATGAAACCACCATATACCAAATTTCAGTTTCCTATGTCAACGCGATCTCAGGCAGTGTCCAAATATATAGTGGAAAACGAAATTTTTGTATGGCAACCCCACGAAGAAGTTTCCCGATTTGTCTCATTTTCGAACTTAATTTTACTTTTTTTTTTTAGTCCGTGTACAAAATTTCAGCTCTCTTAGTGAGCGCGTTCACGAGTTATCGTGCGCACAGACGGACGGGCATGCAAAAATCAGAATAACTTTTAATTTTATGCGGGGGTGTACAATCCATGTTGCTCTACCATCATTATTTCGAGGTGTTACAAACGGAATGACAAACTTAGTATACCTACCCTTTAGATTTCGTATAGGGTACTAAAATCACAACTACCCCAAATCGTCAATGAGCTTGAAGACTCTCTTTTGGACAATATCCAATGAAGCTAAGGCTGTGCGACCAGCCTCGGCCCATATATGAGAGTTGTATTCCATTCTAGGTCTAATGTAGGACTTGTAGAGGAGCGCTAGATTTGACGGGTTGAAATATTTCTTACACCTTTTCAGATATCCAAGACATTTCGATGCTTCTTTGGCTACAGAGAAGATGTGATCTGTCCAGTTTCTCTTACTGGATACTTGAATACTTGTTGACGGTGTCAGAAATTAATGCTCCATCAAAAAAGACGGGAATGGTTAAGTTATGATCTTGTTTTAATGAGATGAAAGAGCTTTGGGTCTTAGATGCATCGAATTCGACGCGATTCGCTTTGCCCCAAGCGAGGATATTGTTAAGATCGTTATTCAATGATCTAATCATTCAATTTCCCTGGAGTCAGCAAGAGTGTCAAAGGAGTAAGCGAAATCAAGAGTATTGTCATCTGCGAAACTATGGATGGGATTGAAAGTAAGGGAAAGCAGATCATTAATGAAAATTAAAAAGAGAGTGAGAGAGATAACAGAACCTTGAGGCACACCGGCATTTATGGGATGCGGTTCAGATGTAACTCCATCTAATACAACACGTATTTGGCGACTAGATAGGAAACTTTCAATCCAAAAATAGAAGAGGAGGGGAGACACCAAGTGCTTTAAGTTTGGCCAAAAGGGCTGGATGCCAGACTCTATCAAAGGCCTTTGAAATATCTAGGGCAACGATTTTAGACTAACCAAAATTGTGAAGACTACGGCTCCAACGTTCCGTAAGAAAGGTCAGCAAGTCTCCAGATGAGCGTCCAGCTCGGAAGATATATTGGCGGTCGTTGATGAGATGATTAGTTTCTAGATACTTCATTAATTTGGAGTTAATGATAGATTCAAAAACCTTTGAAAGAATCGAAGTGATCGCAATTGGTCGACAATTTGAGGGATCGCTACCCTCTCCTTTCTTAGGAATAAGCTGAACGTGAGCTAGTTTCCAAGCAGTTGGAAATTTTCGTGTCGTATAAGACAAGTAGAATATAGTTTGCGCATCAAAAAAAACCTATTTTGAAAGACTCCTCGATTTTTTACGACCTTTATGTGAAAAACAAAAAATTCAAAATAAATTCACCACAAAATACAATTTCCCAGAAGGTTATTGCCTCAAAGTTTATACTAGTTAATATCATATCACCGTCATCGGGTCAAAAAGCGGAATTCTACGAAATTTCAAATTCATTGAGAAATATAGTTTCGTGCTTATGTGCTTTGCACATACCTACAATCTCTTGAAATACACATCCACATTCATCTTATAACCTGCTATCAGATTCGCACAAATCTTTTTTCTGATAATTATCTTCACCTAATGTTCAAATAAAATTTACATAAAAATCACACATTTTGGAGCAAAAAAAAAACACAAACTGAATAAAAACGAACGGCTAACGGTGGTGATCAAGGAAATAAATTGTGAATTTATTGAGCCCCTTGATGGGTAATGTTTCTTTGTGAGACGACGACGACGTATTCATCCGGGCTGTTATGGTACTTAATTTCTTCGTAAAATTCCAAGAAAAAAACAAAAATGGAAATAGGGCAAAAAAAAATTTTTTTATTTAGCCTCATTAATATAGCAAGCAAAAATCAAACACTACAATCAGAATTTGCTCAAGGTGAATCAAAAAGTGTCAAGAATTTGTCAAAATGTTTATTCGATGTCGAGTGATCTTTTTGAATTGATTGTGTGAAGCTTTTGATTGTCCACCTGTCATGCCATATTTGACAATCACACTGATGATAAAAAACAGAAAAAAAAAACCCCCAACTAAATCAGCTAAGCACCATCAGATAAAACTCAATTCTCGTGTATAGGTAGACTTAAGTCTTTTTCCAGGTCGTTAACCACAGCATAATTTCAAGTTTGCAGCACTCGTAAAGCCTACGCGATCTGTTCTCCTTCTCATACTTTAAGTGCAGGCAAGAAGCCATCATGATGGACTCCTTCCTTTTCGTATGATCTTTTTTCTCTGTGCTATTCTTGTTCTTTCTGATCTTTTCAGCTCCAATTGAAATTCGGCTAAGAGTGATTAGCAAAAGCGTTAAATACACAGCTTACCGTCCATTGATCTTAGGCATTTGCGAGAAGTATAGGTATAGACAGTGAGTTCGTTAGCTTCCCACAAATCTCTTAAAATCTACTTTGTTGGTCTTAATACCGTGACCATACTCAGAGGACATGATTTCTCGCAACATATAAACAAAACAAACAAAAACAAAAACCTTTGGGTGGTCACACTAAATGCTGACCGACGACTAACTAACCAAACCACGCAATTTTCTGTCCATTGTTTTAGATTTTTACCATAAGACGGAAATTGCCGGTTGCAGTCGATGAGTTTTATTTTGTGTCAAAAGACATCCTTTAAATGTGTGCCATCGCACAAATCAAAAGATCTTCAATCAAAATTTAATTCATGCTTCAGGCGAATCTTTTCAGGAATTCTTTATCTACCTAAAAGTACCAAGTTACATACTTATATATCCGTGTACATTATGTGTACATATATAGACACAATTTAAGCCGCCTTTGGATGAGCAATGATCCGTCATTGACATGATGATAACAAAATTTCAAGTTACTTACGTACGCTTCCTCCCTCTTTATACTTTGGTGTGACTGACTGGAAAAGTCAGTCGAAAGCGGTCGTTTACTTAACCTTTGATCAACAAACACTGGCTGATGATCACTTAAGTGGCATGGCAGTCTGTTCGGCCGGCCAACTCAAACTATGTATATTGAGGTGGATGGAATGGCGGATGGGATGTGGGAACCACACATTCTGGTTCTACTTCGGCGACTAAATTGAACCTCGATTATGGACGGCGACGATCGAAGTCTGAAGTCTGATTATGGACAGTTTTCGTAAAGCATTGATAATTCAAAGAAATTATCAGCGCGAAGTCGAATAAATTTTGCACTTAGACTGCGATGTTGGGAAAAATCTTTGTTTTATTTTGAAATTTTGTTCTTTTTATGCTTGAAAGAATCACTCTCGTCGTGTGATCAGCAAACATAAATTAATTCGACAAGCATGGCTGCGCTGCAAATGGATAATAATTTATGTAATTACTCTGAAATTTTGATTTATCAGCAACAGTTGGAGAAATTTATGCGTTTTGTGATTTTTTGTGTCCATGTTGTATTTAAAAATTTTTTTGCGAACCGTTTAGAAATTTGTTTCAAGGTCACTGGTTAGCATATTATCTGCTGTTAGAGGTAAGCTGTCTACTAGAGAAATATGTACTTTGAAATTGTCTGTTTGATCCTAAGTTAAGGCGATCTGGAGATTTCTCCAAATCAAAAATGAAAAAGTGTTTTTTGAAAGTTCGTCAATATATTCTGTCTGATGGTCGAACCTTCATTATGACAAATAAATTTTCCAATAAATGAAAAATGAATAGACGATTTAATGGTTCTTATGACGAATATAAATAAATAAATAAATAAATAAATAATTCTTTATTAAAAGAGCACAAGTGAGATCAAGCTCATTAATTTGCGCTTACTCCAAGATAAATTCAATACAAAAAGAAAATTATGAGTCACACAAAAATTTCGTTATACGTTAATCTATGTTGTCCTTACTATTATTAAAACTAGAGATAGATATATATTACAAGAGTTAAATGAATGCAAGTAATAAGTGAAATTAAAGAAATTAAATAATTGAATTCATGAACACTAATGAGATAAGATTACATACTAGAAAAGTGATTAAATGACAATCTCTTGAAGCTAACAGGACAGCGGGTTGTTCTAATTTCAATTGGGAGTGTATTCCACAAACAAACACCGTAGACGAAGAACAAACGAGTGCTAAAATTCAACTTATGCCGCGGTACAAGTAGCAACCTGGTACGAGCTGATGTGAGAAAGATAATATTATCACGCAAATAATTAGGCCACATAGAATTAACTATCCTGAACATCATATAGGCAATTCTAAAACGAATATAATTATCAAGCGAGCAACCCAGTATCTTTTGGAGTATTCAGAAATATGTTCACGTCGACAAAGCCCATAGATGTACCTTGCACATGAGTTATATGCAACATTTATCCTATTACGACATGTACTATTCAAGTTGCCAAGAACTTCACAGCCATAAGTTATATTTGATAGTAACAGAGCCTTCACAAGACGAATCTTTGTATCTCTAGGAGTGTGGGATGCATGTCACCAAAAGCCCTTTAAACCACCATAAATTTTTCCAACCTGAACATTTGTGTGCTTTTCCCAATTAAGAGATGTATCAAAATACACCCCGAGATGCCGAACTGAGTCAGCGAACGGAATATGCACATCATTAAGAGACATATAAGGCAGATGAGACGTATCGACGTGATCTTAAAAGATGACTATAGATTGAGAAACTTAGCAGGTTTCAGAGTAAGATTATTCATTTTTGCCCAGGTAGAAATCCACATTGGCCTTGGTCACATTCAGATGCAGATCATCTATACTTGTAGATATGCACAACTGGACATCATCAGCATAAAGTTTAAGGGAACACTGTCTGGGAAATTTCACTAGGTCATTTATGTATAGACAAAACAGTAGAGGACCCAAAATTGACTCTTGCGGTTCCCCCAAGTATAATGATTCATGCTGGGAACACTTCATTCCGTTTACAACCGCCTGTTGCCTGCCAGATAGATATGAGTACATAACTTTTAGCGTGGGGCTTGAAAGTTTGTATTCAGTTTTAAGTTTATTGCACAATATATTAAAATCTATCGAATCAAAAGCTTTACTGAAATCAAAAAGACATAGAATTATTGCCATATTATTCTCTGTGTTATTCCTAATATTTTCAACTAAATTTAGCATGGCTGAGACTGTACTGATGAACAGATGTTTATTTAGAGCAGATAAAACGGAATACTGAAAATTTGAAATGAATCTTGTCATTTCATTTCTATTCGTGTGTCTATTGTCTGGCTGGCTTAGATAATTTTAATGGCTTTATCGTGGTCATTTTTAGTATTTTTTTATCGCAATAATTGCCTTATCATCTACTCAGCAGCAATCTTTAACCATCTTTTTATTTTCATTAACGCAGATATCAGTTGTCATTGTTAGAGGCTTACTTCTCAAGTATTTAGATAAAATGTCAAAAGACCGACATTCAGGATTAACGGAAATGTAAGTGATTGGCGTCTAAATAGGTGAGAGATGGTTAACATGCTCGTCATAAGAATTGTCGTCTTAGACTGCATAGAGATCTGTTGTAGTTGTTGGGTGTAATCTTTTCCTGTTTTGGCGCAATCTTATTCGTCGTCTAGTCTCTAGTGGATACATTTTCCTTGCATTTGTACAGTTTTCGCTAAGAACAACGAAAGCCACTTTGAGAACTGGAATGGGTGTGTGTAAGTAGTAATGTTCTTTAAACCCCAGGTTTTCGAGTACCCGGCTCTTATCTGGGTACCCGGGTTTCACGGGTAAGAGTCCATTAACCCGAGTACCCGATTCTTTGAAATTGGGTTGTTAGGAATCGATTCTTTGGAATCGGGCATTGAAAAATTAATTTGCTTAATTAATATGAAAAATCAAGCAAAGCTTTTATTCATTCAGCTATGCACGAATTCAGTAATAATGTACTGGAATACAAAAAAATTAAGAACCGATTGTACCTGGATACCCAGATATTTGGAATCGAGAATCAATTATATCCGGATACCCGGGTAACCCAGAATCTGGTACCCGGCTACCCAATAAAACTGGGAATCGAGTAACCAGGTACTCGATTCCACTTGAACCCGAGTACAAACAGGAAAACATTAATAAGTAGGTAGGCCGCGATTAAAATGTTCCGCAACAAAAATATTAAAATATTATTATTGTCTAACAAGATGGGTAACAACCCGTTAATAGTAGCAGTTTTTAGAAAACAAGAAAAATAGTTGTATTCAGACTTGTTGTACTTCGCCACTATTTTGTCAGGAAACATATAACAACCAGATTCAATTATAAAAAGGACGTCATATAAAATAAAAGAATCTACTCGATGCTTGGTTTTGGATTTATGCCGTTTAGTTTCTTTTCAGGGTTCTCGTATCGAAGTTTGCCGAGATTGTCTCCCTTTGGACGCATTGGGACTACTGACATTTATATAAATGGACTGACTGATCACCTGTTTCATGTGGCACCAGTTTTGATTTCAGAAAGTATGCTCTCACTGTCAATGCTACCAATTGTCGTAAACTGACGGTATATTTAAATTATTTGGGAATTTACTTATATGCATGTCCGTGAGATTTACCGAATTTATTACAAAAGTATTTTATTTGGGACTATTTGTATTATTAAATTTTAATTATGAGTCGAAGGAAGTGTTTTTTACAAAGTAGTTTACAAGCAATTTCTCGTTCCCAATCGTTACAGTTCAGTGGGAAAGTATGGTCTCACAGAAAGAGACAGGAATAGGAAAGTGGTGCCATTTGCTTTCATGCATTTTTGGTTCAACGAGCAGTCCATTTGTATACATGTCAGTGATTGGGTCCTATCTAGTACTTGCACAGCAAGAAGAAGCACTTATTCAGGATTCGAGCTCATTGGCCGTAAAGGCTGAACTGGAGGGCGATTCTGATCTTTTGTCGTACTATTTAGTCGTGAATTTTGACATATTTTGTCTACTTTTTTTTTTCAACACAGTTCATTTTGTGTCTTCACTATTATCTACCACAAAATGAAGTATAATGAATTTTCGGCGAACCAACGTAAAAAAACACGCCTAAATATAGACAAATTAGTCAACTGCTCCCAGAGGTTGTGACAAAAATTTTACACTGGTAAATGGAAATTGTACACCTAATTAGAGCATTACAAGTGCTTAAATTCGAAACATTATTTTGAATTTGTAATGTGAAGTGTCATTTTCAGTTCATTCTACGTCATGCAAGGCTTGCTGAACTGAATAAAAACACGAAAAAATAAGTAAAAAGTTCATTTCATTTAGTCGATTATTTTGACATTAAAGTACGACAAAAGATCAGAATTACCCTCCCGTCGACATAGGGTCGATCCGGAGAGACTAATTGCTTTTTCATCGGCAATTCACATGGGTGTCACACCTGAGTGTACACAGTCTCCTCTGCCAGTCCGTCATTCCTCGAGAGTATCGAAAAACTCGCATTAGAGCAAACGCTAGTCCCAGGCTATCATAAGGACAGTCTGGACTTCGAGGGACGATTGGATCAGAGTGACACAGTTTGGTGTCATCACACAGAAGTATACTCGAGATAGGTTGGTTTATCACTCTATTCAGATCTTAGCTGTAGTCGTCTTAACGTAAGAACTTATCGGTTTTTACTCGAAAGTTACCCTAGAGATCAAGACTAGACGCGATGGCCGGTAGTTCCTCGAACTAATGGTTCCTTGTGAATCGGTGGTATTCAACCACTATGAGCGCCAACATTAAGAGATTCTTTCAGGAGTCGAGCTGTCAGCTGTCACTCTGTTGACGCATTCGTCTGACCTATCGAACAGGTCCCTTAACAAAGCAATAACAACACCACTCAAATTGGTACAACTGATCTACCAAACATTCCTACCCATCTGTAATTGTCTGCCGATGGCTGGGGAGACTTTCAGGATTTAATAATAAAAAAAAAATCTTGTCGATATTATAATGACGCACTCAATAGCTGCAGTGTTGCATTGGGAGTAAAATACTTACGACGAGCACTTTCCGAAGAATGGAACGCTAATTTGTGTTGTTACGAATAAAACATAACCTCCAATTTCGGTTTTGTTTTTGTTGTTCTGACAGTTCTACATTAATTTTCTGTCAAATTTCATCTATTTGACATTTCAATAACCACTTAGCATCCAAATCCACCTAGCGAAAAATTCTTGTGAAACTGCTCAGCTCATCTACTTGCGGACAAGATTATGAGTAGTTGCGAATAGGCAGAAGTACTTGGGAGGACTTTACTACAGCCCAATGGAACGCAGCTGATCTCGCTGAATGGTTTGTAGAGATCAATCAATCCAGTCGAAAGTTTTTGAAACAATTATTAACAGTGCCTTAACAAAATATTTTGAAACTAACAAAATCCTCAGAGATTGTCAATATGGTTTTGCGTTCTGACAGATAAACAGGTGACCTTATGTTGTATCTTACTAAATATTTGAACTGTTCCATCCATTATTAGAAATATCATGATATCCCTTCCTAACCCGAATAGTATGAATGCCGAACAATTTACCATCTGCTGTTTTTCTCTGCGAATATGCAAACGTAATGTATGTACATCGGCACTTCTTTCACTCTTTATTTCTTTATCTCCCTCCCCCTTACTTCTTACCTTCCTTTCCGAAGATGTATGTACTTAGTATCATAGAGCCTCGATAAAACTGTACAAAAAAAAATAAGTCTTCCACAAATCTCTAAATTTTTCATCTAAAATGCATCCAGAAAGCTGATTAAGCGCATTCAAGAAAGAAAAACTTCTCTAGACACTCTACCAAACCCCAAACGCATTATTTCAAAAATCTCTTAAGCAACCCGGCCTAGCAGGGATCATGTTACTCAAAGACGAAGAAAAAAAAAAGAAATTTTCTCAAAATCCGATTACCGCCACGATAACTGTTGCCGCCATGTCATTTGATAGCATATGAAACAAAAATTTTCACAACGCACACACACGATGCGTCGCCGCTGTATTTTACTATATACAGCAGCACCTGCAAAATGCAGTCTACTGCAGTGCCAGTGCAGCCGTGTAAAAGTGAATGTATTGCAAGCATAAATCAAACATATTCTCCAGTGCTGCAATTATGCAATTTATGTGAACTAGTTGCAAAATATTTTTCCTCGACAATTTCTTTTTCTCTCGTTTCCCACATTTACCACGGCCGGCATGGCATATTGTTTATTAGAAGGCAAATTGCCAGCCACCAGCTGACGACCTGATTAACTCACTCGACTTGTTTTGGAGAACAAAATCTTGAGTACAAGTTTGCCTATATTTTATACAGACATACATACAAACAAGCAGCTCTACTACAAGCATAGGAGTGCACTGAAAATGTGGTCCAGAAAAAATTAGTACCACAAACAAGACAAGACCCACAAAGTCTGGTGCAGTTTGGGTTTAGGGTCGCTTTGGAAAATGAACCCCGCGATTATCTGCTGTCACCTACTTCAGTTAGTCGCAACATCTATAATCACTACTAGACTAGGATTTTTGTTTTTTTTAATTGATTATTCTGATGCAGAACGTGGTGCAGCAATGCTAAGCCGCAGAGAGATCCGATTTCTTTCAATCAACCAACAAAACTGGCGATGGTGGTGGTGGCACAGTGCAATTTCCTTTTTTCTTATACCGAGATTTCTCACTGCTCTGCTCAATAAATGCAATTCAATTCTGCACAGTTCTCATTCAATACGTAGTTAGTGGAGGCTCTTCAACACAGCCCGAAGACCTGCCAGTTTTCGTTCGATTATAATGTAGGCCAAACAATTCTCAAGTCAGTGCACCCCGTTACTTTGGTGAGCGATTTGTTTTGTTCTCCCATTGAAAGATTGTGTGCCGATGGAAATTACCACGAGATGACAGCATGACGATTAGGCACGATTTGAGCGTACTTAAACGCCTTTCCATTGCATGCTTCTCAAAAGATACTACATACCTGTCGGCATGAGATCTTGTTGTGAATTATAGAGCGTCCAAGATTCCGTCGTCCTATCCACATAATTTGGTGTTGATGAAAATTAATTTCACCCTAGTAAAGGAGGAGATTTTGCGGGATTTTAATCTTTGTTTTTGTTTGTTTATTCATGAGATCCTATAGTATCACGATAAATGTCTGAAAACGTCCGGTAAGATGATCTTTAAAATGACAGGAATCGAGGGTTTTGTTTTTTTTGTTTTTTAGAGTATACAGCTTAAGAAAATTATGCCATCTCGAATTATTTCGTAGCGGAGCTTAAATGCTATTTACTAGGATTTTGTGATCTTTTCACAGAGAGAGAGTAAAAATTCTAGTTTTTGTGTTTAGGTGTTATTATTATTATTAATTACGGGGATGCAGACAGGATTTCTGCCTCTCATCTTGTCACTGCGACCTATATAAGATCTATTGTGACATTACCCCTTGATGCCCTAGGGCGCCCATTCGAACTTAAGGTCTTTGATGAAGCCTATAATATTCTTTAGGGCCATTTTCTCGACATCCTCTGGCAGTGGAAATGCCTTTCCTAGATGTCTTAGCCTTATGCGGCACAGAGCTTCACAGTCACATAGGACATGTTCATCGCATTCATCGTCTTCCATACAGAAAAACGACAGGTCTCATCATTCACCTTACCCATCTTCTTAAGATGGTATCTAAGTAGGCAAAGCCCAGTAAGTAGGCCCGTTATGAGCCTTAGTTCTTTCCTGCTGAGTGTGAGAAATTCTTTTGTCCTCTGTTGCGAGTACTTTATAAAATTCTTCGTTTGTCTCAGCCCCGGGGTATTTTTCCAGTATTCCTTCTTAGTTCTGTCCTCCCAGAGCCTGATCTGAGCTGAGAGGTGACTTTTTGGGTGTCCAAAGACAGGCTCAGGGCCAATAAACGGAGATTTGGTTCCTTCCTTTGCAAGGCGGTCCGCAATCTCGTTTCCCATTATGCCTTCATGTCCTGGTACCCAGATCAGTGTCACCCTATTTGTCTCGGCCAGTTGCTGCAAGACAGTAAGACAGTCCCAAGCCAGCTTTGACTCAAAGGTAAACGAGTTTAACGCTTTAAGTGCTGCTTGTCTGATATTATGTATATTTTTGCTCCACGCATATTTTTATTGATTATTTCCCGAGCGCAGAGTTCTATGGCGTGTATTTCTGCCTGAAAAATGGTTGGTGAGGCCCCCAATGCCTTTGCAAGATGGCACCTTTGCCCATATATGCCCACGCCTGCTTTACCTTCCATTTTGGATCCATCCGTGTACCATTTAAGAGATCCTTTTTCAAAGGGTAGGTCCCCAGTGTGCCACTATTGCCGGTTCCCCACGATCACCTTAAATGGTGTTTCAAAGTTATGGCGTTTCGGTATAACGTCTGAAATTGGGTTAGCCATCGGGTCCTCTATGAAATCCTGGAGGACTTTCAGGTGGCCAACCAGATTATTTGTACTTAGGAGTTTTGCCCTTTGTAGCCTAATTGCACTAATTATGGCCTGCTAAGGGTAGCAGGTCCAACATAGCCTCTAGGGCCGCAGTTGGGCAAGTACGCATGGCACCGGTTACTCCTAGACATGCAATCCGTTGTAGTCTTTGCAAACTAGCTTGAGCTGTCTTTTGTTTTGTTTTTGGCCACCAAACGAGTGAGGCGTATGTGACCATGGGTCTTATAATAGATGTGTATGACCACAGAGTCATTTTCGGGTTAAGACCCCAAGTTTTGCCAAAAAGCCTGCGGCATGTCCATGTTGCCACTATAGCTTTATCCAGTGTTCTTTTTAAGTGAGAGTTCCAGGTTAGTCTGTTATCCAGGGTAATACCTAGATATTTGACTTCCTTTGAGAATTCCACTACTGTTCGCTCAAGAGATGGTGCTTGTAGGTAAAGCTTCCTTTTTCTCGTGAAGGGAACAACTGTTGTCTTACCGGGATTGGCTCGAAGTCCCATTATTTGGCACCAGTTGCAAACTAATTTTAGGGCATTTTGCAATAGATCAGAGATTATCTGATCATGCTTGCCCCTAATTGTAATGACCAGGAGTTTAGGTGTTAGTTGACTATTTGTTTTTTTGTGTGTTTGTAGTATCATCTCATATCTCTAAAATACTGAAAAAGTCCATAGGGGCACCCCTCAGAGCGGTATCATATGAGCCTTATTATGGGTACTCATTATGGACGATCTTTTGCTAACAGTTACTCGCATGATGTACAGGTCGGTTTGTTGCGCAGACGACCTAGTAATTTTTGTCACCGGTAGTTATGAATTCGAACTCTGTGGACTGGTGCAAAACGTGATTTGACTAGTCATAGTCGGGCTATGAATTTCGGACTAGCATCATTCCAAGAAAATTGATCTATGCCTTTTCACTAACAAAACGAGCAACCCCGGATTGCAGTCGCCCTCTATTGACTCCACTCGTTTGGAGCTAAAGGACAGTGTAAAATAAATAGGCATAATATTAGATAAAAAGCTAAACTGGAAATTACAATTGGAGGACAGAGCAAACAAAGCTCTTAGAGCCTTCGCCGAACCATGAGAAAAAAATGGGGACCCAAACCACGGATGATTCTTTGGATATATGTACACTAGCATTAGCCGACCCGTTCTGTGGTGTAGTGGAAACTGATGAATCTCGCCAATCATCGGAAAATATTGGAAAGGTTTTAGAGACTGTGCCTGCTAAGTATAAGTGGTGTGCTCTCAAGTCTCGGGCTCTTGAGGTCATCCCCAATATACACCCCGTGCAAATACACATCAAGAAGTGGACGGCAATCGCAGCGCAAAGACTGCATCTCAACCAGAGCTGGATCCATACTGAAACAAGGGTTCCACATGAATCCATCTTTGAGTTTGTGCAGTCTATTGCTCCTTACATGGACAAGGACAGTGACCGTCTCCTCGAGACTCTGCTGAAAACTGACTTTAAATCGAGAATTCCTTCTAGGGCAGAATGGGAATTAAATTCGGTGTATCAGTCGTCGACAAACCTTATAATTTACACAAAAAACACGGGAGCAGGCGTTTTGTGCGAGGAGCCTTATATGGAAATTGCCATACATCTTGAAAAACATGTCATTGTGCCCCAGGGGGAAGTCAGGGCCATCCTGGAAGCGGTAAGGCATCTTCTGAGCTCAGCTACTGAGAATAAGCAAATCGCCATTTGTTCGGTTAGCCAAGCCACTATCATGGCCTTGTTGAAATCCATTACATACTCCAAACTGGTTTTGGCGTGTGAAACAACCCTGAATTCCCTCTCTCGGAATAACACGGTAGTCGTTTTTTGGGTCCCAGGTTACAGTGATATCGGCGGATACGAAAAGGCGGATGTCCTTGGTCGTCTTGGTGCAGCCTCGGAGGCTCCTACTCTACGATTGGGATCGCACCAAAACACCTTGCTGCTAATATTTCGGCTTGGGCCGAACGCGAACACAGTTGTTTTTGGTTGGATGATCCTTCGGGTCAAACTATGAAAGAACTGTGGGTCAGACCTAACCTAAACCTAACGAACAAACTATTGGGACTAAACAAGCCAACCCTGAGAACTCTAGAGTCAATTCTCACTAGGCAATCTGTCTCTTCTCCTCAGGGGTCACCTACACAGGATGATGTTGGTTGATGATCCTGTATGCAGAGGATGCTGGGAGGAACCCGAATCGATGACTCACTTTCCTTGTCACTGCTCTGCCCTCTCAGGAAGGAGATATAGATTTCTTAGCTCGTATTTCCTGAACGGCAGGGAACTTCACACTTGGGCGCGCGGTTGGGGTCTATGAACGATTGCTCGTAGGTCTGGGTGGTGAACAATGGGCCTTGTTGTGGCCTGCATTCCACGGATTCCGCCTGGGATCTCAATCTCTATTCCACATCAATCCATCCATTCATCATATATTAGAAAAATCGTAAAAATATGTACGAAGAGCAAAAAGTGGTACATTCCAAGGATTGTAATTTTACCCTTATATCGGTGTAAAATTGCACTCATTACATGTAAATTGTCTTTCCTTATTTGTAAATTATTTAAATTTGTAGAAAGTAAATGTTTTCATTCTCATTATTAAATATAATTGCATGAAAATGGAAACAGCGTTGAAAAATTTTGTACCAACGATTATCGTAATAAAATTACACGATTTTTTCTTCTTCTTGTTTTGCACATTAATTTGATTCAGACTCTAACAGCTTTGTACTGCTTTTACTGCTTCTTTCAACTTATTTATTTCTAATTATGATCTCTTGGTGGTCTTTTCCACAGATTTTTTAGATTGCTCGGCAATTCGCACTCAAAGCCGGATCTGATTAACCCATGCACAAAATATTCAATTTAAATTATTAATTATGGATTTACCTATATTTTCAAAAAAAAAAAAATGCTTCTAGTGATATTAGAAAGTTTGGAAATGGTCCGTATTTTGGCATGTGAGAGCAGTTTGGACGACAAGTTAAAAGGACAGTGGTTCAATAAATTTTATAAATCTCAAAATAACGGAACTTAATATTATGATGAAGTTGAAATTTTTATATACACACATGGGGAGGGGAGAGGTGTTAAGTTAGTGCGGTTGTTGGGACTAGTTACAGGATCTATTATAGCCTAAACGTAGACCTCGCCAAGTCCGTTGTAATTCGTAGAGAGGGGAGTTTTCTTAAGAGTTGAAAGAAATTGCAGTGCTGGTTCCATTTTACTACTTTCTCTCTCTCAACGAATATTTTATTAAACTTTATCTTAGGTTTTTTTTCGTTTCTACCTTAACTTTTGAGGTTAATGCCAATTTTTGTTGTGGCAAGGAGTCCACAATTGTTGCGTCTTCTGACGTAAGTAAATGCTCGTGGTCTCGGTAGCTCAGTTGGTAAGCGCGCTGACTACCATCTCAGGGGTCGTGGGTTCGAATACCACCTTGACACGGTCCCGCGCTATCCTTTGACCTAGTTTTCCTGTCAATTTCTGGTCAATTTCTGTAGCTTTATAGCTTCTCCTACTTAGCAGGTTAGCACAATGGGCTCTCTTGGCCTCCGTGCTTGGGATCTTTCATCCCCTGCCACAAAAAAAAAATGCTCTGCATGGATACCCGGCTTGGTCGAAGCGGACCTGAAATAGTTTCCCAGCGACCAGACTCTAATTAGGCTGGGTTAAAGCTGTAGTCCGTGTGTCCGTGTTGGTTTGAATAGCTGACAGACTTCAGATCTGAACTAGTTTCCTTTGGAAGTACTAGGTCGCCTCACTGTCAATTTGGTATCCCCTGAGCGGAGCAGCCGCAATGTCTATCCAAAGGAGGAATACGCTGCTACAGTTCCACCTGTTTCTATGCCGCTTGCAGAATACACCAGGCTACCAGTACGTTTGAGGCAAAACTAGAAAACACGCGAACTCTGTAGAGTAGTAGTAGTATAGTAATTAGTAGTGTATCAAAAGAAGAAAAATATCGGCCTAGTTGGTTGGAGATCCCTCTGCGGGAAATTATGCTTGTAGTATGAATCCTTGTTGCTGCAAGAATTGATTACTCTTATTTTTTTTACCTTTTTCCTTTTTTTGTTCTTCACGAGTTTTGCAAGTTGACATGAATCTGATTACATTTTTATAAATTCCCACTAATTCCCCTTTTGTCATCAACAACGTACGTAAAGTTAGCACCGCAACTTCGTCTGATATCGTTCGGAGATACCTCATAATTTGTCGTTAATTTGTCGTTAATTTGTCGTGAAAACCATAAATTTGTCGTTTACTTTTTTCTAAAGGAAACTGGATGTGGTGCTAAGTTGACTTCAAGTTAGCAACGCAACTCACTGGAACTCGGCCAAGATTTATTGGACTAGAAAATTATACATCTTGGAATTTGTCGTTAATTTGTCGTGAAAAATATAAATTTGTCGTGTCCTTTTTTCTAAAGGAAACTGGATGTGGTGCTAAGTTGACATCAAGTTAATACCGCAACTCACTGGAACTCGGCCAAGACTTATGGGACTAGAAAATTATACATCTTGGAATTTGTCGTTAATTTGTCGTGTCCTTTTTTTCTAAAGGAAACTGGATGGGGTGCTAAGTTGACGTCAAGTTAGCACCGCAACTCACTGGAACTCGGCCAAGACATATCGGACTAGAAAATTATACATCTTGGAATCTGTCGTTAATTTGTCGTGTCCTTTTTCCTAAAGGAAACTGGATGTGGTACGAAGTTGACATCAAGTTAGCACCGCAACTCACTGGAACTCGGCCAAAACTTATCGGATTGGAAAATTATACATCTTGGAATTTGTCGTTAATTTGTCGTGAAAACTATAAATTTGTCGTGTTCTTTTTTCTAAAGGAAACTGGATGTGGTACGAAGTTGACATCAAGTTAATACCGCAACTCACTGGAACTCGGCCAAGACTTATCGGACTAGAAAATTATACATCTTGGAGTTTGTCGTTAATTTGTCGTTTCCTTTTTTCTAAAAGAAACTGGATGTGGTGCTAAGTTGACGTCAAGTTAGCACCGCAACTCACTGGAACTCGGCCAAGACTTATCGGACTAGAAAATTATACATCTTGGAGTTTGTCGTTAATTTGTCGTTTCCTTTTTTCTAAAAGAAACTGGATGTGGTACTGAGTTGACGTCAAGTTAGCACCGCAACTCACTGGAACTCGGCCAAAACTTATCGGATTGGAAAATTTCACATCTTAGAATTTGTCGTAAAAACCATAAAGTTGTTGTCGTGTCCTTTTTTTTTTAAAGAAAACTGGATGTGGTGCTAACTTGACGTCAACATAGCACCACATCCAGTTTCCTTTAGAAAAAAAGATACGACAAATTTATGGTTTTCACGACAAATTGACGACAAATTAACGACAAATTATGAGATAGCCCCGAACTATGTATATCAGACGAAGTTGCGGTGCTAACTTTACGTACGTCATCAACAAGATATTTCAAAGTACTTTTTTTTTAGAATTTCTTTACAGCGGTTTTTTGGCAACTATCTGCTGTACAGTCTGGAACGAAAATGTCGCACAAACTCACAATTTTTTAGAATTGGTAATAGATTGAAATAGAAGAATTTTTAGAACTGGTTATTTTAAATGATTCTAAATAAATTAAATTATCCTATGTACCTACTTTTTATTTAAACAGTTGGTCTACTTTCGATTTCATATGTCCGACTTGTCTCATCATTGACCATATTGAATTATCTGTTGCACTCAGCTGTGCTATTCTGATCCAACCTTATTTTTCATATTCTTCGGTATTTCACGCATGCACCATTCGATTATGAATGATTATGATTTATCGAAGACGCTTCACCGGATCTCATGTTTAGTATCTATATTGTAACGTTTTTTTCAAATGTAGATTGAGCTATATTAAATACAGTTAGAAATTAATTATCTAGAAAGTTCGGAGCATATTCTGTTGCACTCGAATAAATTCCAATCTTCCAATGATGTGGCGGCTGCAAAAGATAATTGTGTTCTAGTTTTCATAAATTTTAACAGTTGCGACCGACCGTTGTTAGTTGTAGACTCATGGTCAAGGCCATTCGACATACAAACAAATCATCGTTCGATCTCATTGCAAAATTAATGTTCAAAGAAAATATCGTAGCAAGTTTGCACAGTCTACTACAAAGTGCATTGCGCAACTTATCTCATGACCATCTGTCTTTTCAATACGCTAATTGTGCGTGCCCGTTCTTTCGTTATGTGTTGCTCTGTGAAATTTTTTTGCCATTTCTTGAATCTAGACTTGAAGAGTTAATCATAGTTGGCATAATATAGTCATGTGTAGACATCTAGATAGACCCCATTCCGGTCAGTGGACTCAACAGTTCAGTTAAGATTTTCTATAGGTAAATGAGGCCAATATATCACCGCGGAGTTAATCCATGTTGTAGATTTGTTGTTTATTTTTGAACTTTTTTGAGATGAATGAGGAGGTAAGGAAAGAAGAGATTCAGTTTTTCTCAAATTCTCACTTGATATATACGTACTGATGCGGATTAGAACCTAGAACCATGTAGGTAGGTAGATATATAATAAGTTGTCATGTCAATTGTCTGGAAGGTCTCGTTTCTACCTACGGTTACATGGCCATCTGATTTGCGACCGTTTCATATTCCAATTATTGTCACACAGCAACGATGTACGACGCGATAAGTCTATTAACAACAAAAATTCTATGCCCACACAGGAAAGCTATAGGCATCCACAACAACTATACTCTGCTGCAGCTGTTACAGAATATATTCGCGCCGCGTATGTTAAGGAAGGTGTTTCATGCTATAATTTTACATTTCCAGTTTATAGCAATTTGCGCGAGCGCGCTCGCGATTTTTCATCCATAAATCGAAATCTGGATTATTAGCCTTGACGTTCGTTTTGGTACGAGTAGGAATCTTTTATAGTGTGGCTTGGGACGGATTGAGTTCGCTTTCAATACTGGACTTTTCATATTAACATTTCACAGCCAAGTTCGATTCTTATGGCTTCTTATATATGTATTATTTCCTGGTTGTCATCTTGTGATTAGTAGTTGTGAATTGTGATAGAATCAGGAGGTTCAATGTATAGCGCAAAAGTTCTGTAGGAGTTGACAGCACCAATGTGGGCAGGCAACTTAAATAATAATAATAGGTGAAAGGTGCCCCTAACGTAGTTAGTTTAGTAAGCGATATAACAGTAATAAAATTTTCTATATTTTTTTTAATATTTTATGAAATATAATTTTTTTTTTGTATTTCTTTCAGATAAACGAACCTGTCATCTATCATTAAAAATATAAATTCTAACGATGTCTAATAAAAGTGGCCGATTATATGATCATCTGAAGAACAAAAAAAAAACTTTTAGCCTTCGGTAAGTTTGAAGAATTGCATGCAAGCCATAGCTACCAAGTAATAATTTGAAATGAATTTTTTTTTGTTGTAAGTAGGTATGTAAAAGTTGCTACAAGCGACTATTTTGCGATTAAATGATTGCGCAAAATTCTTTAGGGTCTTGTCATTAGGCCGATTATGCATTTGTTTTTTTATTGGTATGTTCATCAACAACGAGCTTTATTGCCTACAGATAATAAAATCTAGTGCAGTGCACTGCAAAAAACATCATCAACGTCTTAAATGGATGGAAAGTTAAAAAAAGTTAAATCGTTGTCGATTATACTAATGAATGTGTGTTGAAAGGTCTAATTGGACGTCTATCATCTATGCATAGGGGAAAAAGATCTGTTTTTGTTTTTTTTTTATTTAATCCATAGTTATTTAAGTATACCTGGAAGCAAAGAATATGATCTGAATTAGAGTCATTTCGAATGAATTAGTCTATGGGAAACGCAGTTATAAATAATTGACTTAAGTATATGCACAGTGAAATTTGCATTTTTCGGAAAACAGGTTCTTTTCGCTTTTTGTGGATATTTTTGTGTCGTCTACATATATATTTCTCAGAAGGCTTGTACTTTTTGTGAATACAAGTTTTTTTTTTTTTTTAATTCAAATCCAAATTTATGTTTAGATATATATCAACTCTACGAGATTAACTTGTATACAAAAAAAAAAACAGCTTCATCTAATAGCCTTGACGAACTATTCTGGGTTTCGTCTTGTTTTTAATATTTTTTCTTGTTACAGGGATGAGAAGAGAACATTAGTTGTGTACGTGTATAGCTACATACATATACAGGATATCCCAGACTAATATGACTATATTTTGCCAAATGATTCAATTGAATTCAATTCAATTCAATTTTTATTTCCTGGCAAATGATGCAATAAGACTTACAAAATCTTTTACCTGCACCGACTGTTACTGAATGTATAATACATGAAAATCAAAAGCTAATGAATAAACTTAAGAGAAAAACAGAATGAAATTAAATAAAGGTAAAAAGTTAGAAAATTAAGAATAAAGGAATTAATTGAAACAATAATATAATAAAAATTAAACAAGAATAATATCAGAATTCAGAATGAAGTACATAAATTCAATAATAGCAATTAAAATAACAAATAAATTGATTAAAGAAAAAAAACAAAGAAGAAATTTTTTTTTTTAAATTAAGATCTCTGACAGTGACAATTAAGTCCTTTCTGTTTTGAGTAAGTGCAAAAATAAATAAGTTATGTAATGATAAGTTGTTAATAGGCGAGTATTGGTATAAAAGTTCCCTGAAAGCCCCCAACGCGCTGGATCTTTGAAAGTTGGCAGGAAGTGAATTCCACAAACGTATTACTCGAACAAAGTAAGAGTTCTCCATTATGGAATATCTGTATCGCGGAATTAAAATGCTAAGATTTCTAGATGAACCCAGGAAAACTAACTCGTCATGTAAGTAAGAAGGTACAAGGTTTCGATATGTAATTCTATGAAGAAAAATTAACTGCCTTCGAACATGAAAAGTGTTTAAAGAACATCCAAGTATATGCAACCGAAACGGAGAAATGTGATCAAATCGTTTCAGCCCAAAGACAAATCTCGTGCAATCAACCTCCAATTTCCTAGCACAAGAAGAATCTAAACGGGGGTAAATTAGACAAGACCCAATAAAATATGGCAATCAAAGCGTTTTAACTAATTTTAAACGTAAGGGCTCTGTTAGTATACTAGCTGATAACCACAGTCTCCGAAAGCCACCATAGACATTACAAATTATTCCATTTACATGGTCACATCAGCTCATTCAAGTGTTCAGAGTAAAGCTGAGATTTTTAACTTTATTCACAAAAGGCAGGTTAACTCCATCAAGAATGACCGGAGGTAACTCGCTTAAATCAAGCTGTTGTCTATAAAAAACCATTGATTGAGATTTAGTGGGATTTAATATAAGCTGATTTTCGGACGCCCATCTTGATACTCGCTCCAAGTCAGAGTTGTGGCGGTCTACGCAGTATTCCATTAGACCAATCGGCCTATTCAGGTATAGCTGTACATCGTCTACGTACAAATGGATGTTACAGCCCGGGAAGACATTAGGAAGATCGTTCATGTACAGACTAAACAATAGTGGTCCAAGAATAGATTCTTGGGGTACTCCGCAATGTAAAGGTAGTACTTCTGAGAGACGCTGATCAGCAATCACCTGTTGGGATCTATTTGCAAAAACAAAAACAGCTATTAAAGAAATGGCAGACGTAGAAAAATTGAATTGTGAAGCTAATTTTGTCAGTAACTTAGGATGATTGACACTGTCGAAAGCTTTTGAAAAATCCAGTAGGTCAACACTGCAAGGTCATTGCTATCTAAAAATTTACGAATATCACTGGTGACTTTTAAGAGAGCGGTTTCACAACTGAAGGAAAGCACGGAAGCCCGATTGCCAGGGAGTTAGGAGTTTTTTGCTTTCCAAGTGTTCACTTATTTGGGAATAAGTTATCTTCTCAAGGGTCTTTGAAAGATAGCATAATACACTTATTGGCCTATAGTCAGTTACGTTACTTGGGTTACTAATTTTAGCTATTGGCCGCACAATTGCGACCTTCCAACAATTGGGAAATTCAGAAGTTGTCAAGTAAGCATTAAAGATATGCATGATAGAATGAATTATGTAAGGTAGAACTATCTTGAGAAATTGGGAAGGAACTCTATCTGGACCCACTGCATCAGATTTTATTGAATGGAAAGCTTTACTGACTTCTTCGATATCAACACAACGGAAACTAAGACCGTCCGTATGAGCTTCACCTGCATTTCCGTTAACAAAATCTTCAGAAGCAGTGGCAGAATTCAGAGCAACAGATTGTGTTGATGTAAAATGAACATTCACGGTATTAGGATCTAGTTCACATGTATCTGTATCTTTTCAAAAAAATACCTGAGCGTTTTAAATTGTTCCACAGTCATTTTGGAGGCAGGTTAATATCAAAGCTGCGTTTGAAATAACAAAATTTAGCTGCACGAATCTTGGAATTTACTTTATTTTTAACTGTCTTATAACGATTACGGCTTTCATTAGTTCTTAGTCGCAAAAATCGACGATGCAGAAAATCGCGCTCAACAATCAACGAATGAACCTCTTGGGAAATCCACAGGCAACCGTTTACTTTGACCGACCTTGTTCAGCACCACATCCCTCTCCCATCAAAAATTATGGTTGTCTTAACTAAAAATTTCGGATTTTCTTACCTTTTTTTTTAATTTAAGCTCTATTATTTTTAAAAAAAAGTCATTAACATAACGTTTTTGTATAAAAACTGTAAACTGTAGAGTCTCCTCTTTAATTTGACCTATTACACCCTGTGTGTTAATTGCACTTGGATCCCTGAGCAAACCTCTACACCTATGAATTCCAAATCATCACTCTGGGAAGAAAAAGCCACTTTCGCTTTCAGATCACACCTAACATACATTCCGACACCTCCACCAGAACGCCCCCTACGATCATTTCTAAACAAAGTATAACCTGGAATAGAAACCTGGGATGTAGGCATAATATCATTCAGCCAAGTTTCACTGACTAAAATTGCGTGAACAGCAGTGCCATGGAAGATCTCACGAAATTCATCAGTTTTGTTCCTTATGCTTCTGGCATTAAGCGAGCAAATATTCAGACCGACGTTCCGCCCTCAAAAAATTTTAGCATAGTTCTCACCCTGTCCAGACACGTAAAATTATGCGAACTCATAAAAGAGCTGCAAACCGCCAATGCACCCAGTCTCATCACCCACAAGATACTTCAAAGAACCGAAAATAATGTTGAAAGTGCAAGCCACGCGATAAGTACAACATTTTAGCCACTCTAATGAATCTACTACAAGAACAGAAACATACAGGGTGTCCCATATGTGGTCTGGCACCCGAAAACTACGGATAGCTCTTGCTTAGACAAACAAAAAATTGTATTGGTGGGGGGAGGAAATCGTAACGGTTTCCGAGATAATGGAACTTTAAGATATTTGGGTATGTTTTTATAGATTACCCTGTCACTTCTGAACGTTACACCCTATGATGAGGATTTAAACTTTGATAGATAGATAATCGTTGGATCTTTCCAATGGTTTATAATCCCCCCCCCCCCCACCCTTTCCGTTTTGAAATTATAGCTCAACAAATTTAAAATTTCGGAATTTTTACTCGTTATTTTTTATTTAACTACTATTTTTATCAAAAAATACGTCATCAATATCAAATTTTCATATTGAATTTAGAAAGCCCAAGCTTAGCTTTAAAATAACCTATCACACTCTGTACCGAAAATGTAACCCTTTTTACGTTTTCTGCACTTTTTCTTAAACATTTCCAGAGAAAATGGCTGAAAAAGGTCATTTCCAAAAAATAATTGCCTACTTTCTGGCACTTATTGAACTTTTTCAGCAATTTTCGCTGGAAATGCTTAAGAAAAAGTGCAAACACGCAGAAAGGGTTACATTTTCGGTACAGAGTGTGATAGGTTATTTTAAAGTTAAGCTTTTGGGCTTTTTAAATTTAATATTAAAAGTTGATATTGATAACGTGTTTTTTGATAAAAATAGTAGTTAAATAAAAAAAAACGAGTAAAAATTTCGAAATTTTTAATTTGTTGAGCTATAACATCAAAACGGAAAGGGTGGGGGGGGGGGAATATAAACCGTTGGAAAGATCCAACGATTATCTATCTATTAAAATTTAAATCCTCATCATAGGGTGTAACGTTCAGAAGTGACAGGGTAATCTATAAAAACATACCCAAATATCTTAAAGTTCCATTATCTCGGAAACCGTTACGATTTCCCTCCCCCCACCCATACAATTTTTTGTTTGTCTAAGCATGACCTATCCGTAGCCTTCGGGTGCCAGACCATATACGGGACACCCTGTATATTGAATACAAACAAAGAGAAAAATAAGTAAAATAATAAAATATAAAAAAGATTAAAATCCCATGAGTTTGGATACAATACAAACTAAAAAAATATAAATAACTAAAAAAAAAAAACTATTAAATCCAAAAGCATCATAAATGTCCCATACAGCACGATCGTCGTGTAGACGTCATAAATATGTTAAGTTGAGTTTTGTTGGGGTGTCGAATGGATTTTTCGACGAATTGTCATTTGTTGAATTATTTTCGAAGAAGTTTTTATTTCGACGAATCATTTTTCAATTAAAATTTCTAGATTCAAAATTTTTTTATGTTATGAAAAAAAAAAATTACACGAGTCGGCCGGTCATCCCAGAAGGGATGAATCCATACACTATCGATAATGGTTATTTCTTCGTAGAATTTTGGATCTCTGTGCCGTTAAGAACTAAGGCCTTGCAAGTTAATGGATGTCCTTGGTATACACGTGAACCTCAGTCTATTATAGCAGAACTGACCATGACCGTTCTCTTTACCGAGCAGCTCGCAACTTCACTACAACTGCAATACGTAGAGCCAAACGCTGCTACTTTAGCTCCAAATTTAATTGCCATTTCCCTGCTAAAGCTCTTTGGCAGGACTTGCGGCAAGCGGGAGTTTTTGGTATGGATAAAACTAGCTGTGAATTTGACCACTTCTCTAACTAACACACAGCAAGGACTTGTGGATGAAATGCAAGATAATCGAAGTCTAATGACTTCAAATTTCACAACAGGTAATGAATTATCTTTTTCTTTCCGCGGAATCGACCGCCGCGAATTAATTGAAGCGATTTTTTCGGTCAAGTCTTGTGCTATTGGTCCAGATAATATGTCTCCGCGGTTCGTTAAGTTGCTGCTTCCTTTCATAGATACCTACATCCATATCCATATCATAAATACATGTCTTATGACTTCGTCCTTTCCTAGCGGCTGGAAAACCGCTACTGTGTTGCCAATACCCAAAAAATCTTCTCCTCAGTCCCCTTCTGTTTTCAGACCTATAAGCATCCTATGCTTTTTATCGAAAGTTCTGGAAAAGCTAATGAATAGGCAATTAGTTGAGTATTTGGATTCGACGGAGCTCCTAAGCAAATGGCAGTCTGGCTTTCGTCGTGACCACAGCTGCGAAACAGCAGTACTGCGAGTGTCCACTGACATTAGAGCTGCCCTAGATCAAAACAACTTGGCTGCCTTGGCACTGCTCGATTTTTCGAAGGCTTTTGACAGCGTTGATCTTGGGATCTTACTTCGGCAACTCAATTGCTGCTTTGGTTTTAGTCCTTCTGCCGTCGCTCTTATCCGGGATTTTTTGGTCGATCGTAAGCAGATGGTGAAAGTGGATCTTAATACTTCCTGTTCCCTCCCTCTTCTGTCTGGCGTTCCTCAGGGCTCTATACTGGGTCCTTTGTTATTTAGTTTATTTATAAATGATCTCCCTGAAACCATTCGGAACGTCAACGTGCACATGTATGCTGACGATGTGCAGGTCTACCTAAGCAGACCTGTTGGTTTATTTGAGGACTGTATTGCTCGCATTAATGACGATTTAGAGAGAATCAATATTTGATCGAAAGCTAATGGCCTAAAGCTAAACCCTGACAAATCCCAATGCATTGTCTTCCATAATGGCACTTTTGACCCGCATGATTCACCTCCTGTGGTCTTGGATGGTACAATTTTAAATTTGGCACCCAAAGTTTAAAAATCGGGGCATTATTTTGCATCAACATATGAAATGCTGCGACAATACAAAATTAATTATCGGTAAGGTTTATGCTGTACTTCGTAGGCTCTGGCTCTCTGCTGACTCATTATCTTTCGAAATCCGCTCAAAACTGATTAAAAGTCTAATTTTACCTTACTTTACTTTCGGCAGTTTGATTTACCCTAGACTCGATAGCGTTTGTCTTCGAAAGACGGAAGTTGCCTTTAATGATCGTATCCGCTTCATTTATGGATTTCGTAGGTTTGACCATGTTTTACCGTACCGTACAAAATTGCTGGGTTGCTCAATACTAGATCATCTAAAGCAAAGAGAACTGATTCACTTTTATAACCTATTACGCACAAACAAACCGTATGATCTACGTGAATTTTTCCAGCACACAGCTTCGGAACGTAATCACAATGTGGTAATACAACGTTTTCATAAATCAGTAATGGAGGTCTCTTATCCTGTCCAGATAGCCCGTCTCTGGAATAGTTTTCCCCCTAGTTATCAGAACGCGCGATCTGTCGGTGCTTTTAAGGATCTTATGAGGGTTTACGCTTTCAATTAATTTTGCCCATTTTCATTTTCATTTTGTTATCCAGTCTCACAGCGTAGCTCACATTTTCGTAATTTTTATAATTTTTATCTTTTTATTTAATTTTTAATTTTTCTGCCTCTGTTTTTTTAGTAGTATACTTTTTCAGTTATTTTAGTCAATTCCAATTTTTGCTTAGTTTTTGTAGTTTTTTAATTTAATTTTAGATATAGTTCCATAATTTTTTGTACTAAAAAGATTGTAAAATCTTGTGTACGTTTTGCCAGTCCAATAAATAATAATAATAATTATCTGTGGTGAAGGAAACAAAATCGGGGTCTTGTACTACATATTTCATTCTGGAACCAACCTACGGTACTCTCGTATACAAAATTTACATTGCGACAATCTTTTGATGCACTGGTTGTTGCCAAGAGTAGTTGTAAATCTGCCATAAACAGTGTCATAATTTATCGTAAGGATTATTGACATCTGCTCAACTTAGGAACTATCACACTATGTAAAATTGGTAAAATTGGTAGAATATGTATTATGAAAATATCATTTTAGCTTTGCCCACTTCCCCATAGTAATAAGGTTCCTTTTTTTCATTATAGACTCGTATATCTTTGCATCTTTCAACTTAAATGACACTTTCTGTCCGACTTAGCCAATGCATGGATTATTTTAGACTTACTTTCTTCTACCAAAAACGAACTATTCATTGTCCAATAAAAATTAAGGGTATATTTCATCGAATCGTTTAAGCACCCAGCTAAAATCTTTTCAAAAAGTATAAATCAGCTTCTTATCTCCTGCTGCCTGCAGAAGTTACTATAAAAATCATATAAATTGACATAACATCCTGCCATAAAGCTCAATATCCTCATTTTCATATCTATATTTGACGGGATCATTCCCATATTTCTGATTAAAGTTTTGTGTGATTTTGTCGGTGTCTTCTTTCTTCTGTATAAATTTATCCATGATGGCGCGATTGTCCTACTGTAAAAAATGAACAAAAACAAAGGCACTCGCGCGGTGTTTATGGTATCCATAGGGCGGTCGTCATGTACAACACATAAACAAATTCACCGTCTACAAATTCTAGGAAAAATATGAGGCGCTGTGGCTGATTGAAACTGAACGTGACCAGAAAATGTTATTTTTTTTATTTTTTTTTATAACATGAAACATAAAGGTAATAACCTCGTGCTGAAACTAGGTGTGAACACATTGTTACCTATTTGTGTATTGTAGTATTGGCGGCGTTTATCTTGAGAGTTTAAGTTATTTATTGGTAGGAATTTCAGATTAAACTCATTTTCAATTTGCAAGATTATCCATTAACATGATCAGTCAGTGGCAGACGGCAGACTTAAATAATTATGTTCTCTCCCTCTCTCCCTTTTTCATGCACTCTCGCTATAAATTCAAATAAATGCCGTAATAATGCTGAAACACTTTTTCTGTTCTGCAACAATAACAATGCAAATCAATGGCAATTTGCAACTGTGCAGATTAAAAATTTTTTCGCTGATGATGTTGAAATTCAGATTAAGAATTTTTACACAAAAAAAAAAGAAAAACCGTCCCAAACATAAATGGGGATGAGCTTAATTAAAATGCCAAATACTGTCTCTACCAACATAGCAATAGGTCAGAGATTGTGGGAAAATACCTACGTTATTTAAATTTCTGTTTCTGGCAGCAGCGCTAATGGAATCTCTCTCTCTCTCTACAAAGTGAATGTGAAATATATTTTGAACTTTGGTTATCAACTTAATTAAAAAAAAAAAATCCTTCCAAAATGTTTTGGATGGTAAATTTTAATGATTACACATAAATAGGTACTTCGCATTTATTTCAATGAAGGCGGAAAAAATGAGAATTTATATCACTTCAACTGGAAAAATTTAAATGAGTAAAATAAAACACGTGATATGTAGAAAATATATTTTGATACGATTTAATGTGCGTACATAGATATTTATGTTTTGTACACATGAGAACTATGTATGCTGTGTGTCATTCGAAATAATCCAATGGAAGGGAAGTTTGTAACGATTGCTATGATTTGGACTCACTCTATAGAATCGCTTTTGTGTGAGGGTCTTTGAATTCTAACTTGAACTCATTTGTGTAGAGCGCCAAATATCTACAATAAAATTGTATAAAATAAAATTTGTCTCTAACTTTTTCATACACGCTATTCTGGAAAAATTGATATGCCAATTTTAGGCCCGACACCTCCAGACATAAGAGATGTCTTAAACGATGCACTAAGATACTCCGAACATATTTAACATATTTTATTAACAATGTTTATTTCAAACCAAGGGGGAAAGCAGGGGGTGTCAAGGTTTGAACTAGTACATTTCTGAAAATCTAGTACAGAATCGAGCTCATCAGGTCGCGAGAAGAAGTTTGAGTACCCACACTCCTATACTCGCAGGCTTAAATAGCTATTTATAGTCATCCCCATACTTGTTTTTTTTTGTTTTAGTTTTTCCCCATTTTTGAGGCCATTCCCTTTAACTCGTCCACGAATTTGTCTGTCTATTTACTTATATATTTCTTTTTTACTATTTTCGACACTCTCGTAGACCCACTTTTCGTCATCACAGCGAGCTGAAATTTGGCACACAAGTTCATGTCGCGTGACAATTGAATCTATCAAAATTTGAACCGGAAATTTCCATGGAAAACTCGGAAAATCAGGAAAAATCATTTGAAAATTTGGTACAAATTTGATTAGTGATGAATCCGCAGAGTTTTCCGATTATTCCGAAACTTTTTTCCGGAATTTTCCGACTTTTCCGGAAAATTTTCCGGTAAAAAAGTTGTCTAAATTATGCAGGATCAAGTTCCCTACAAACTGGCATCATTACTTTCTCTCCAACAATGGTGAAAACTTGCAGAAAAAAATCGAGGAAAATTCATGTAAAACTCTTTTCCGGAGTTTTTCAGACCAAGGAAGTATTAGAGCGTTTTGCAACCTAATACAAAGTTGTAGAGCGAAATGAGTTGCATAAAGTTGCTTTTGTGGAAAACTCCATGGAAAACCCGGAAAAGCGGGAAAATCATCGGACAAATTTTCATCGATATGATTAGTGATAAATCTGTTTCAGGAATAATGCAGAATTTTCCAATTTTTCTGGAATTTCTTGAATTTTCCGACTTTGCCGGAAAATTTTCCGACAAAAAAGTTTTATAAGCTATGTGTAATAATGTTTCTTCCGTTCTACTGGCATCAATATTTTCTCTTCAACAGTCATGAAAACTTGCATGAAAAATCGAGGAAAATTCATGTAACTTTTTAAAAAAAATTAATAGTAATAGGGAAAATCTGTGGAAAACATGGAAAATCGGGAAAATTCATGTTATATGCGATCAAGTTGGAATACAGCTGAAAAGCGCTGTTTAAAACATAATTTGAATTTCAGAAAACCGTTCCAGTACTTCAACGATTTGATACTCGAAAATTTTTTTTTCGGATCGGCACCAAACATGACTTAAAAATTGTTTTAAACTATCTCCATGCAGCACGTAATAACAATTTAGTTAACGTGAAAAAGGCAGAAAATAAAATAAGTAAAAAACGAGTTTTCAAACAAAACTGATGCCAAGCCGCATGAAAAAGTAGAAAATAAACTTTTCTTCACACACAGAGGTGGACTCAGATTTTATTCGCTGACAATCACCGATATATTTCAGTATGATCAATCAGAGGTAATAAGTGATTTGATTCATGAGAAGAGAAAGAATATTCAAGAGAAATGTCCCAATCAAAAAATCTGAGTCCACCTCTGTGTGTGAAGAAAAGTTTATTTTCTACTTTTTCATGCGGCTTGGCCTCAGTTTTGTTTGAAAACTCGTTTCTTACTTATTTTATTTATTTGATGTTCGCAGCTTAAGTCGGGTTTAACTCGGTAGGGTTATGTCTAATCGGAAACGGGTTTCACTGTTCGCCTTAGCTCATTACCAGCTATAATTCGTAGAAGAAAATTTCCTCTGCATACTTTTACAGTGAGGGTTCGAACCCCTGGGGGGGGGGGGGTGGAGTTCCAATGTTGCGTATCAAAGTAAAGGCCCCGCCGAGTACTATCGGGTGGTGTATTTTTTCCCGATTCAGAAAACTTTCACGAGACATTTTTGCAGCCAGAAAACCCATTTTTATGCACTTGGGTCACATAGACCCCAGTTACTACATTTCGCATATATTTTTTGCAGTTATTTCTTCCATGGCCGTTAGTGCTGTGTTGTGAACATTTTTCTCTTAGTAAATCATTTTCCACAACGCACCAATTCTGCACAATCACGAGAAGTGGAAGAATCCACTTTTCACGCAAGAAAGTTGCTCCAGCTGCATCCGATCGCCAAAGCTTTCTCCCGCTTAATTGAAATAAACATTGTTAATAAAATATATTCAGAGTATCATAATGCATCGTTTAAGACTCATCTCTCATGTCTGGAGGTGTCGGGCCTAAAGTTGTATGGAATGTGACCTTTAAGTATTCCATTCTAGTTTTAGTTAGTTTAGTTAGAATTGCCATTCACAAAGTTTTTTTAGACTGTTCTTCATCTTACTTTTAGTGGTTTAAACATCTATCTCCTTACTTAGTTGCATGTAACGCTGTTAGTAGTAGTTGGGTCTCGGTCTTAATGCTGATAGTATTGACACAAGCAGTGTAGATGAAAATTTTTTGTTTGTTTCCATAATTGAATCCTGTGGACCACGTCGTAAACTCGAGTCACAATGCCTACTAGCCTCGAAAAATCGTTGTTCTGAAGTGACTGCGGAATAGTGTTCAGAATAAAAACACGTATATTTCATGGAAAAAATCTATCAAACTAAATTGCCCTTGTTCCTACCAAGCTGTCGAATTCCAAAAGAAATTCCATTGCAATTTCATCTACAGTTTTTCACTTTTTGACATATTTTTGTCACGGAAAAGTTGAAAATTTTGAACATTTGCACGACAAAATTGCAGTAGAGTTTCCAGTACTAGATATTGAACGAACTGATAGGAAATTGAAGATACAAACTTTTCTTTGTTTTTTTCGTTAGAAAAGAAAATTATATCGAAGTTGGGTACACCCGAGTATGAACGTTGGAAGAATAAAAAAAATGCAGATATTTTTCCTCAAAAAGAAATCGATTTTGTATTCCCTCCACTAACCCTTATTGATAATGAATATATTAAAAGTTAAGCTTTGTAGTAGGATTCTTTGTCATATTTAAAAAGTAAACTGTATCGAAAAATATAAATTGCCCCCCCCCCCCCCCTCCAAAGGGAATGGTCACTTTCTCATCATACTGTACAATTTTCGAACCACTAGTTAATTGGGGTTGCCTGTCTGTGTCACAAAAAAATAGATCGCAATTGCAAAAAGATAAAAGGGAAGTTGAGTTAAAAATAAAAAATAAAAAAAAAAGTTAAAAACTTCGACCCTATTTTTTGCGCCTTGCAACAAACGTTCCTTGTTTATATTTTTTTCCGGATGTCCGAATTGTTTAGGGTAGCGTTAGTGGGCCGTCAATATATGATGGGCACAGACACAAACAGACATACATTGGTTACCTACTCTTATAGTATTGCACTCAAAAAGGGGGGCGACACAATTTTATTTTTCCAATCCCGTCTAACTGACAACAATTTGTTTTTCCCCCGGCCCTCCCTCCTTCAATTTCCATTCGCATGATATGACATAGCTTTTATATGGGGGAGTATCCAAAAAAAAAAACAAAAAGTGGCTCTGCAATTGCAAACAGCAGCGCCCGGTGGGGACGACTGTCACTCATTTTACAACTTCAAATTAAAGTCATTTGAGAAAAGTGAGATCAACCCAAACAATTTAATTGAATGATGTTTTTCAGGGGAAGTAAGCGTTTTTGTTTAAGTTATTTTCTATTTAAGTTTTAAGTGGAATTTGTCTTGTGTATACTTTTGAATTGTGCCCGAATATACATATATTTATTCAACTGACTGAGGGCGGTTGTAAGTTTTAGTGGAAAAAATGTGAATTAAATTTGTTTGTATACAAAAAATAATGAGAGAGAAAGGGTGTCCTTTTTGTTTTTGCTAATTTGCATATTTTGATTTATGATTATGAAAGAAGAACGAACTAACATAATTGTACCCAGATTAATTCGTGTGTGTACATACATAGATACATACATATATGCCACCTCAATAATCATAGTACCACTTGTAGTAGTTGGGGGGGGGGGGGGAATCCAACTTATCCTTTAGACAGCGAATGGCTTATATACTTAGACAGTTCCCATTACATATGCATACAATGCTCAAATGGTTTCAATGACAGCTTGGAAAATGCCGGGTAAACATTGCGCAATGAAAATTGTATTGACTGTCTTCGTCAATCATGTACACTACTTGCGGTCGTCTACCGAATTCAACACTTTTTCCACGTTTCTGTAGAGCTATCTATGCCCCTATTTATGAAAATTCAAATAATTCACCTATAAAATAATAAAGCCTACCCTAGTTCTCTCAACTTTCGATGATTCAGCTTCGCAACAATTACATAGACATCGATTTGTTCCCGCCACTTATTTAAGTAAATGTTCAGAATTTGGGCGGCCATTAAATTTCATTACCAAACCAAATTTGAAGACAGTCATTTTCGTGCGTTTGTCTCATTTCCCTTAAAATTCATTTCACTGTCAGACAAATTTGCCTGGAAGGTATGAAAGTAATCTCGTACATACTAGACCCCAGCTTTGCCACCAAAGAATATCTCTTTTCAATATTTCATATTTTCTCCATCTTACTTTCGTCTTGAAGTCATCAGCTCTGTTACTTACATTGAGTCAGTGGCGATGCTATTCTTATTACTCGTTTTCTGATTCCATAATAATTGCGCACGTTACAAGCTACCACCAAATATATACCAAACGAACCAGCAGTTCGCTGAAACGTGAAAATTTTGCCTCAAGGATTCATCAGTTCTTATCTTTTTATACTTAACAGTTTTGGATGGTTCCACCAAGATCCAAGTAGAGTGTTACGTCGTCGTCGGATACTGTTGTTCGTTGATATGCAAAATTATGGCAATGTTGCTGCTTTTGATACGTAGACGGATAAAATGAAATTCTTTCAATTTTTTTTTGTTGAGCGTCTAAAACTATGGTTTTATTGTTTTTACATGAAATGGAATGGAAGGACGCTGTGGAAAACATTTGGGAACTTTGGGAGCTGTATATTATATATATACAGGGTGTCCCGTAAGTCGACGTCAAGCCGGATTCGGGTGATAGACCAAATCATAACAGTTACCAGAAAAATATAAAAAAAAATTCTAAGTCATGTATTTTTCAAATTATAGACATTTCTTTTGTTTTGGAGAAAATGTACACCCTGTGATGGTTTTTTAGCTCCGGTTGCTACAAATCTTTACTTTTTTTCAATTTTATTTTTCCTATGTAATCCCGAATACTGGTAACCTGTCGCTTTAAATTCTAAGCCAACTGTTCCAGCTTGGAAGAAAATGTCACATTTTGCCGAACCAAAAATAGAAAACTAACTAAACCCAACTATTTAACTGACTGCACTGAAAGAAAATGTACTACGCCAGTTTGGCAAGTAACTTTAAAAGTTGACGCATTTAATAAGGATTCTAAAATGGTATAACACTTGCTACAATATTTCTTAGATTACGGGAAAAAAATTTTTTATTCAGGAAACCCAGTTTCGAAAAATTTCTTTTCATCTACTAAAAATGATTCTAGTGTACCCAAAGCTTGCCGTAAGACCGTAACTTTAAGATTCTAGTTTGAGTGAGACGGAGAGTCATTGCATGAAATGTGAGTGAGACAGATAGTGACGCTAGCTCGTCAAATCATTGACCGAGAGGGCCGACTTCCAAACCAAGTACATGGTGAAGGAAGAGTTCCTTACCTTACGAGGACGTAGTACTTCAAGCAGTTGAAGAAGACCCAAGTACTTCGGTACGTCCAATCCAGGAAAGCACAGGAGTGACTAAAAGTATAGCTCACCGAATTTTACAAAAAATTGAGCTCCAGAATTACGGAAGCAGTTGAATTTGTCAACAATGGAAGATTTGCCCGTCTGATAACCCGATCCTTTTTAAGAAGATGTCGAACTTGTATTGCAGCTGAAGAAAGGCAGTTTGAATATATTTTGTAAATAATAAATCTTAGCATCCAAATAATTGGTGTTTAATTTTAAACTTAAGGAAAATTTGTCGTATATTCAACAAAAAGTTAAGACCTCTAACTTGAAAACGTCACTATCTGTCTCACTCACACTGCATGTAATGACTCTCCGTCTCAGTCAAACTAGAATCTTAAAGTTACGGTCTTACGGCAAGCTTTGGGTACACTAGAATCATTTTTAGTAGATGAAAAGAAATTTTTCGAAACTGGGTTTCCTGAAGAAAAAAATTTTTTTTCCGTAATCTAAGAAATATTGTAGCAAGTGTTGTACCATTTTAGAATCCTTATTAAATGCGTCAACTTTTAAAGTTACTTGCCAAACTGGCGTAGTACATTTTCTTTCAGTGCAGTCAGTTAAAGTTGGGTTTAGTTAGTTTTCTATTTTTGGTTCGGCAAAATGTGACATTTTCTTCCAAGCTGGAACAGTTGGCTTAGAATTTAAAGCGACAGGTTACCAGTATTCGGGATTACGTAGGAAAAATAAAATTGAAAAAAAGTAAAGATTTGTAGCAACAGGAGCTAAAAAACCATCACAGGGTGTACATTTTCTCCAAAACAAAAGAAATGTCTATAATTTGAAAAATACATGACTTTTTTTATTATTTTCTATTTTCCTGGTAACTGTTATGATTTGGTCTATCACCCGATTCCGGCTTGACGTCGACTTACGGGACACCCTGTATATGTCATAAGGTTCATAAAATAAGCAAAGAAAAATGTTTGAATTGGTCTTCGATCAATCTAGGTGCAATTTTTGACATCTTCAGTGTACAGCTATAAGTCAAGGCGTCCTAGATTTTAGTACAATTTTGTAAACCGATTGAACAAATTCATACTCTGGGCACCTATCACAAAATTCGGTGTAGTACAAGCAATATTTTAAATACAATTCAAGCGAATGGCAGTACGTCAGATAATATTTGACCAATATTATAAAATTTACGTCATAATAGATTTAAAATAATATACTTCTAGCCCCGCTTTTCGTAAAGCGGACATATCAGACAATCAAGTTTGGATATGTCTTTTTATAAAATGTTAACAAAAACTTTTATGCCTTCTTTAATGCAAGAATACTATTTATATTTGTATAAAAAAAAACGCAAAAATATATCACCATCAATCAATTCCATAAATACCTGTTAGATGAGTTTAAACTAAGCCAAACTAATATTTAAGTTACGTGTATTGATGTTCCACAAGGCTCTTTACTTGGTCCACTGCTGTTCTCTTAAAAGCAGCATAATTTCTATATAAAAGTTTTTAATAGGAGCAATTTGTTACTGTTCGTACATATGTATGTATGAAAATTCGAAAAAATATGTTCCCAGTCTGGAGTTATTACAACTTTTCACTTGACTTTGTCTTCTTAGTAAGAATTCTTTAAATAACAAAATTTTTCAATTTCTAAACTGATAAGAACGGTTGACCTTTACCTGAATGCAGCGTGTCTTATCTTTTCAATGGCAGTGTTGAAATTCTTCTTATCGTCTTCCATTTATAGACACACAATGTCCCACTTGTTCTTTCAACACATTCACTTGCGTTAGCCGAATATGAGACTGTGTCAATGTCAAGGCAAAAAAAAAAAATAAATAAATAAATTTATTTAAGCTTCACTGAAGAAATAAAAGTACTGTCGCCGACTGAACTGATAGCAAAGTACTTGTTCGACTATTTACGTATTCCCAAAGGCTAAAGCCAGTCCCTTTTTTGGATTTTTTCCTCTTGATTAATATCAACAAAAGGATTTGAGTGAAACGGATTCTTTGATCAAAAAGAGTCTTTGGGTAAATAGAAATGTAGGAAATTTCATTTTGGAATTGTCATGGGGGTGTATTTGTTTTTTTTGCTTTCAGAAATATTAATTAATGTAGAAAAAAATGAAACCTACGACTTTTTAGCATTTTTTATTTTTTTGTTATAAATCTCTTCATGCCTGAGTCGATTCGCTCCATTTTGCTGCTAAGACCTTTTAGAATTTTGGCAAGACCTTATTTAGCAGTTTCTTAATCCTGCTTACAATATCTTTTTTTTATAAGACGTACGCTAAGGATGTATGTAAAAAAATTTAGTTAAGCCATTCGGCATAGTTGCAATTGGGAGATAATTGATAGTTTTTAAATCAAGATTTATTTGTAGTTAGTTCGTAAGATATTCACATCTGTCGATATGAACAGAGAAATATATTGGGGGATCGGATGTTGAAGAAAGTGATTATATTTAAGAGAAGTTTCTTTCAATTATGTTACCACCTTTGATGAATACATGGTATGTGCACTAAGATAAAGAAACCATAAGCTACAAGAGCCTTTTTTCCAGTGAATTAATTTAAGGGAGAAACCGAATTCTCTGAAATACTTACCAAGAGATCTGATTTCAAAATTATGGCGTGATTATACTCTTTTCCATAAAAATTGTGACGTCGTTTGCTCGGTCGGTCGGGATTGCTCGGGCGTCAATAGTTCGGTCGGTAGCTTCAGTGGAGTAAGGGTTCCAAATGACAACAGTTGGGTTGAGTTCAAATTAATTCTTTATTCTCTTGCGTCCCTATTACAAATGTAAAATGATCTATATTAGTAAAATTCTTGTCTAGGTTTCCTAAATCTAGGAGTGTGACAGGAGAGACTTCCGTTGTACACGTACTAACTAGTAGTTTCCGTTACTCACATACCACCACTAGTCCTCCGTTGTTCACGTACTGGTGACAGGATAGCTTTTCCGTTGTACATGTCCAAACTATTGGATTCCGTTTGTTCACGTACTAATAGCTCTCCGTTCTTCACGTACTGGCTCACAGGCAGGGTTTGGAGGTGGAAGAGGATTTTCTAAGTCTTCCGGACAAGCCAGTTCAACTTGCTAGAAATGTTGTGCATTAAATTCTGGTAGGCGGATGAAGGTGTCTAGTGAATCTATACTGCCCTACTTATAACATCAATTCAAAAACTATTGTGAATTACACGAAGGAAAATTTTCTATATAAAACTTCACTCATACATTTCTAAATATCTATCTATGTACAGGTTCGTTACAAAATCTTGACAGAAAAATATCCCAGCAATTATCTTGGAATATCTGTGTTAAATCAAAATCATATCATCACTGAAAGGTGCTAAGAATAGAAAATCTTCACCTGCTCAAATTTGGGTAACTCTAAAAGTCCATTTAAACTTAAGGAGTTAAAAAATTAAAATTCCAAATAGAAAGCTTTGCTAAACTCAATCACATAAATCTCCATCTTCACTAATGATTAGAAATGTAGGACACCTAGCTTTTGCATCTGGAAGCAGATTATTGAAAATAATACAATAATTTAGCAAAAACGACGTCGGAGGTTTTTTTTGCAGTAACCGCTCAGTAGTCTTTTTTTAAAAGTCTTTGTAAAGATCAAAGGATTACTATGGAAAGGGTCTGTTCTAGAACCAACTTTAATATCTACATGCACGTTATGTCAAAAACTCGTATATTCAAAAAATTTCAGTTCACCGTCAGGTAAACTCTACCCCCCCAGCATGGAAAAAGAATCGACAAATAATTAGCCACGAATTATCTTAGGGTTCTAAATCTGCCGATCTTCTGCTACGACTCCACGGTCTGGTGGACGGCACTGACGAGGAAATGTAACTTGGATGTGCTGTCGAAAACCCAGAGGGTTGCTTACCTGTGAATAACGGGGTGTTTGCGCACCATGCCCACAGCAGCACTGGAGGTCATGATAGATCTACTGCCGTTAGATTTCCACTGCAAGAGTATCAGGTTTAGAGCGAGGGGTTGGGGGATGGAGAGGGTTTTTGAGCATTTCAATATATTCCAGAAAATGGACTATCAAATACCTTTCCGAGCTTTTGGAGAGGGTGTCAATGCAATGATATCCACCAGGAGTGATTGTGATTGGAAAGAGATGGTAGTAACATCCGAAATTTCTTTTTTTACGGATAGATCCAAGACGACTCTAGGCACAGGGGCTGGAGTGGTACTCCAGAGTTTTCCAGTGGCACACGTCTGATAGATTGCCGGACAAATGTAGTTTTTTTTCAGGCAGAGCTCGTAGCTATTTACTAGGCGGTAATATTGGCATCTATGTGCAGAGAGCTCGCACGGCACATCTGCATATACACGGACAGCCAAGCAGCCATTAAGGCGCTGGATGCTATGCTGGTTAAATCAAAATTGGTGCAGATATGCAAGCCTGGCCTTGAAGAATTGACTATAAGGCAAAAGGTGACCCTATGCTGGGTACCTGACCCAAAAGGGATATCTCAGGCAACGAGATGATAATGAGTTGGCCAAAAAGGGCTCTGAAATGGATAGCTACTCAGCAATAGCTTATGAAAGGATCCCGATCGGAGCTTTAAAAGAGGAGATCATCAGGGACGCCTATCAAAAGGAAAGCCTGTGGTGGATCAACCTGCCGTATCGCGAGGGAATCATGGTCTGCATATGACAGGAAGAGGACAAAAGAACTGCTTAATGGCATCAGAACATATACCATGGAATATAGTAGGGGTCATTACGGGTTATTGGGCCATTTGAGACCATGCCAGAAGACTGGGTATAGCGGAGAACGATTTATGCAGGAGCTGTAACGACTCGGAGGAAATCGAATCTGTCCAGCACGTACTCTGCTAGTGCCCCGCTCTGATGAACTATTGGGTAGCTACTTCTTTTCAAATCTGGGGGAGCTACAAAACAAAGAATTCAGATGCATTCAGCGTTTTCTAAGGGAAGCAGAATGGATTTAGGGCAATTTTTTTTTAGCTTATCGCATCATTGACAAGGGGCACAATGTCTGTCACTGTTGGTCTAAGTGAAACAGGCCAGGTACTTATAGAGCGGCACCCCTGTTACCTATCCTAATCTAGGGCTCTAAACAAATATTTCTCAAACAAGTGAACGACATCCAACCCGACTAAAATTTGAACAGGAAAATAGTTCACTTGCCACTTAACCTCGCGGGAATCGAACTCGCAGTTTTTAGAATCGGTTATAGATGAAATAGAAGAATTTTTGAGAACTTTTTAACGGTTCCAAATAAAATTATAAATACAAATATACAGCTAAAAATCAGGAACAACCTGCTATTACAATTGAGCATCAACTTCCTGGGCAGTTTTACCTGGTATTGGTCCAATTTAATCTATTCGTCAGCTAAATAATTTTGTAAAAACATCCATAATTTACGTAATTGAAAAATGTACCAAACATAGTTTGCGTAGGATCTACATTGCTTGCTACAACTTGAGAGAAAGTCAAAAGTACTTCAGTTCCCATAGAACATACTGTGAGTAATTTAATTTTTGACTTCCTAATTATCTCTTATTTTCTCTCTGAATGTCTGCCGCCGCCACCGCCCTCCCAACGCCTGCAGTACCTTAATAAATCTAATAGATTCGTTTATAACAACATAATTGAATACGACAATAAATCATTTTCCACCTCTGTGCCAAAAGATCGATAAATCTGCCATTAAAATAATGTATCTCCAGGAACTCTTAATTTAGGCTGATCCTCCTCCTCCATATATGATTGAAACGGTCGGCAACAATTTGAAATGGCACCTTCCACAGAATCAACAAACTCGAAAGATACATGCATTTAGGAATAATTGAATTTGTATATCATGCAAAACAACTGCTTATAATTGCCCACTTACACTTCATTACAATGCCAGAGTCTATTTGCGTAATTTTATGACCGGCAAACAACATCACATAGCTCTGCTACTATCGCCTTCAAGGCCCGCTCAACTTAAATTGCTGCACTTCCGAGTCATATAAGGCGACCATTAGGAGCGCATTAGTGGAATGAAATGTTTGCTAGTAGTGTGACTAGTTTGAGTTTAAGACAAGCGCGTCGTTTAATTTAATAAAGCTAGATAAAACCGTGTTGGGCGACTCAGCATTAGTTTTGATCTCATCCATCATCATACCACAAGCTCAGCGATAATGGTAACTGCACCATATAGCATCGTGTCGCATCAAAACTACTGCGATTTTAAAATCAAAATCTACTTAAAGGGCCGCTCTGGCCCCACACCCGTACCCCTTTTTTTGATAAATTTTGAGTGACAGTTTATAGTACTGCGCCTGGGAATGAACTCAAAAAAAACTTTTTTTTTCTCCTTCTGGGAAACTCTCAATGTCTTATCGCACGCCCTGACTTGACTGAGAAGATTACGCGAGTAGTGCTCTATTGCGTCTGCGTGAGTGGTTTACCATATGTTGTGAATACGACCCAAGTAAGAGTCTCACTATATAGATTCAAACTGACTTGCACTTATTGTGTTCCAAAGATAGTGAACACAGCGACATGCAAAATTTTTGTGCCGCCAAACCGGCCGTTCGTCAAGACAAAAGGTTTATTGGCAACAGGTAAGAAGGCGGTGTGGCGGCGGCGTGGATTAAGCAATAGCAGACAACATGAGAAATATTAATTGGCACCACCACCCGACTCTCCACTCAGGTGATATCTATACCTACCTTATGAAGTTGTTACAGAATGTAATTGCAGCGCAAAAACTTATTCTATACACGGAGACACACGAATAAAATCCTCATCACCGCATAGACCAACCAGCGCATGAGGAGAACATGTTTTTCAGGCTTTTGATCAAAATTGTTGAGGAATTTGATCGACCGAAAATTACTTTCTCCAGTTGTTTTTGTTGTTGTTGCGTTTAGATCTTGAAGATTTTGAATGCTTAAGTGCCCCAGATGACATAATTATGTACAAATAGCATGCAAGCTGTATACGTGATGGGAGAATTGTTTGTTCGGGTCGCGATGTAGGTACTTATGCTGTGCAAGTGAAAAATAAAGAGATACGAACGATTTCGTTGCGTTGGTTTGAATTTGTTGCGCTCGCTGCACGATTTATTTTCATATCTCAATTTTTGCGTAAAATGAAGAAGGATTCGACACACAAGAATGTCACACCACATACTAAAAGCTTGCGGAAAATGTTTCTTGAATAGTGGAAATTTTGTTGAAATGTTTCTGTAACTAAAAAAACGATATTTTCAGTTAATATTTAAAATTTCCGACTTGAAGGTATTTTGTATGCTTCCTACCGAAAATGCTTGTCTCGTATTCGCGTCAATCTAAATTGCGAAACGGCTCTTCTAACTTATGTTGCTGTTTAAGAAGCAGATAACTTTTCTAGCCTGATTCGTGATACTGCTTGCTTCTCAAAGGACTCTATTAATCTTTCAATAAATTAGGGGAGAGAGCCATTCAAATTTTCATATTCTGTCTGCAAATTAATACGATTTTTTTTTTGTCTCTCTTTAATAGCATACAGAGAGTACTGGAGAACTCTTTCTTAGGATTGACTTTGCTTTTTAGAGGTGTACCGTATACCATAGGGGTCAATATTTGAACTTTCAATATTTCTGCAAATTTGCCTAAGTATTAGGGTCGATCTCATTGACAATTTCATCAACCAGTCATTAATCTAGAGGCAAAATATAATAAAATCCTTTTAAACTCTATTATTTCTGAGCCATTCATAGTCCTGATTTTCATGGGTCTCCACTTCAACTAATTACGTCATAATGGGCCTGTTACCTTTTCTTAGTAAAGTGAACAATTTCGGGGTAAATATTAACCCTCACTTATGTAACTGTTGTGTCCTAGTCAGCTCCCGATTGAAGGAAAAATAGGTATAAAATATGTTATTGTCGCCTAGACTGAAGTGGTGCTACCTGTGGGAAATTGCATGAACCTCGTTACTGCGTTCATATATCTGCATTTTACTTATGGTAGCTTTAGTTATTCTAAGTTGTAGTCAATATTCGCATATAGACTTGATGAATTCTTTAATGACCTTGACCTTGGACCTCGCTCCTTTTATAGAATATTATAAGCCCCCATTATCGCTTTATATAATTTCATTTTTTTCGATCGAACAAGGCACAATAGTTCACTTACTTTACAATCGTTGTAAAAAGTCGCTCCTCTCTCAAATTGTGCGTCCTTGAAATTCTTATCCATAGTGATGCTTTGGAGGGTGGGTATGGCGCAGTGGCGTCGCTATGTAATGGCAATGAATAGTCGAACGAGCTGTCAGCTTAAAACACGATGGCCCTATATTGAGAAGATACACACGATCGAAGAATTGGCTGAACTTATAATCATTAAATTCAAGCATATGAGTTCGACTTTCTCCGAAGTCTACTCCTTGTGGCTCCTTTTTGACGATTTCCGTCGCAGTTGCATCCGCGGACCGCTCGCAATTAGCACTACTGAGCATAAAGGTAGGAAAAGCAGAAAACATGAATGTCTCGAAACTCATCGATGACTTCGCGAGCGCTAAATCTGCTATGCAGTAAGCTATGTTACTAGTTAAAACTTAACTTAATGATTTTCTACCACAGGCTCTATATTGTTTTCTGTATAAAGTGTGACTTGAGATTATAGAAAAGAATTGCAATTTCGATTTTAATTCATTTAAATAAAACCCACCCAGCTTTCAGGTGTCTACTCCCGACTAGCCGACTTCTCGTCCTACGCTCGTTTTCATAGGAAAAAGGCAAGGCTTCCATTTTTTGCATTGGGGGCCGCAAATGCTAGTTATGCCACTGGTATGGCGCTCGGTAGGTGTTACTTCAAAATGTTATAACTTTGTTCATACAAAGTTACTTTTCTTTATTTTTTTCTCTTAGTTTTTAAGTATTTTGTTCTTTTGTTATCTTATTTTTCCAGAAAACCCCTCCTTTTTTTCAGTACTACTAGTATCAGTAACACACCCATGATTTGGCTTGGGGGGGGGCATATGTGTTCCAAGTCCTAACGAGTCGGAAAAATAGGGCTCTAAAGTCGCGTCCTGCACCAAGGACTGCTATTGTATATTAAAAGGTTTTATTTTATTTTATCGGACTTCGTAATAATATACAGACCACAATTTTTTATACGTAATTTGTAAATTATGTTCAGAAAACTGACATTCTGGAGGGGAGCTGATCCCGTTCGTCCCCCCTCTCGGTGCGCCCCTGACTAGTATGCATTTTTTAAATACTTAATTTATACAAATTTATAATAATTTTTACAAAATAAGATAAGTTTTTTTTTTTTGTATAAATACAAACTGCAAAATACTTATGCAAAAACGACCTTCAGAGCTCACTGGGGCAATAATCAATTTGCAACAGTTTCATGATATAAATAGCAGGGCCCAGTCAACGAACTTTCCTCCCATCAATCCTCCACCTTTGGTAACGAAAATATGCTCTAAGGCTATGGAAAGAAATCTTTTTCCCTTTAGAATTAAAATTATTAAAGAAAAAATTGCTTAAACGCAAATGCTTTAATTATCAAAGCAAATGCTTGGTCCTTCGAGCCGGATAAAAAGAAAATTTTTTAATTTATTCTCTTATTTACCAAACTTTAGTTGCATATATATTTGTGTGAGCATGTAATAAATCTCTAATTAAAATCTCTTTTTCTTTTCTTTTTCTTTCAGGAAATAACTGAAAACCGTTATCATCTCAACAAGTAACCGCAATAAATTATTACGTAATATGGGAAAAAATTCCATGATGAAGTTATGTCGTTAACAAGAGGCGGCACAAAGCCGCAAAATGTGTGCGTAACTAATTGAAGGTGATGACGTTCAAAGGCGTTGTTCAAATGCCTTAAATTATATCTTTTCGAGAACTGTCAGAAAAGAAAAATTACTAAACCAAGCGGAAAATTAACGAAATAAAGAATTTTTTACGCTTTTTAGTGTTAGTTAGAAATATACACGCTCATAAGCTTTAGGAAAAAAGAAGAAGAAAAAAATATTTATTAGAAATTCTCATTGAAAGAAAGAAAAAAAGAACCGAAAACGAAAACTAAAACCACAAGAAAATAAGAAAGAAAAACTTTAGACGGAAACCAATACTTCATCAACTGGCGACATAATGGAGTCTTCTGGTTTCGATGATGATCCACCACCAGAACCACGTGATGGTTGGCTTTTGGTTAGGATTCATGTTCCCGAATTGAATGTCTACAAATGTTTACAATTTCCAGCTGATCGTTTGGTGTGGGATGTTAAACAACAGGTTTTGGCTTCATTACCCAAGGTAATTGATTCTATTTATTATTTATTTCATTGTATATGTATTGCAAGCTCAGATTGGCTATTAGTGATAAAGTGATAAATGTTTTGTAGGTTTTAAATATACTTAAATACTAGAGAACACAGTTTTTAGGACAATTTATAAAAAAAAATAAAAATCATTCTCTTTTTCTCTCTCCCTTTCTCTTCTATTTTCACAATATGTATTTCAAGTAAACCAGAACACATGGAAATTCATTTTATTTCTTGATGAACTAGTTACAGAGAATACCCAGCCTAGGGGCGTCTTCATGAAAGCTTCTTAGTTCTATAGATTTACACTGCGAACTCAATCTACATGCACTAAAAAGAAAAGAGGTGGTTTTTTTTTCTTCTAAATAATTTACCACATAAATGAAAATACTTGAGCGGATGTTTTCTATGTCACAGTCTTTCAGGCACATGATAACGAGATGTCTTTAAAGTGTGAAGGTATTTTCTTAATTTTTGGTTATAGAAAACGAAAAAAATTGTCATTTGTTCGGACAACCAAGCTTCTGCCAAAGCTTTGATCAAAAACCTTTTGAAACCTCGAATTTGGTAAAACCACCTTGAATTCCCTTTCAAGGTGCAATGAGGTACCAATCAGGTTACATACATTAATATCTCTAGAAACGAAAAGGTCGATGAAAGTCGCTCATTTTAAAGAACTTTCTGAGGCTCCCCCTTGAGATTATTGATCTAGAGATTATACCAAAACATGCTACCACAATTATTGTGGCTTGGGCTGACTGCCAATAAAATCAACTTTGACTTGATGACCCCACGGTCTGTGAGGTAAACTCAATCTAAAACTAAACGAGAAAAGTCTTGAGAGTAAATAAGTCATCCTTAAGAATCCTGGTGTCTGTCCTCACTACGTGCTTCCCTCTCAGGGGCCACCCACAAAGGATTGTGGAGTGATTGATAATCCTGAATGAAGAGGATGCAGGAAGGAGACCGAAATATAGTGATTATTTTCTTTTTCACTGTTGCTCACTTTCTGTTAAAACGTTATCTATTTCTTATGTCAAATATCCTCAAGCAGGGAATGTCATAAACTTTTTCATAATTTCTCATAAATTGTGAAGGTAGATAATAAGCCCAAGTTTGGTAGCTCTACTTCTCATTGAGTCTAAACTATTCTTGCCGCTCTCCACAATGCCTAAAAATTAATAATCTACCCACGAAACAAATTTCAATTTTTGTTTTTTTTTTGTATCTATTTTGCATTTGTCTGCATATTCTAATTAGACCGGATGCTAGTAGTTCTCTCCTTTTTAACGAGATGCAGTAATTATCATAAATCCACATAGCAAATAAAGGACGCGCGCGCTATTCCATTTAAGTAAGATTTATATAAGTTCACGCGCAAATACATACCTCCCGCACTAATTAGTATATGTTTCTCAAATCTCAAGTGTAATCCACCCGCTGTGACATGCAGTGACAACTGTTTACCTACTTATCTCTCTCTCGTGTGTGTTGATTTAATAACTCAGACTTAAAGTGCTTTTCGCGTGTCGATTTTCTCGGAAAGTTAAATTCACAAATTCTCGATGACATCATCAGACAAGGTCTTTTGAATAGAAGAACGCGTATCTGTGGTGGCGTCTTCACCTGCTTATCTTATCAATATTGTTGTACTTAATTGCTACTTAGTCTGGATTAGTGGATTTAGTATATTGTTGCCGCCGTCGCCGCCGTCGATTTTAATATCTGCGTGAATCACAGCCGATTAGATATGATGAAAGGAATGACAATGTTCAATGTCGCCGTCAATGGAGACTAAATACATACTCGTGTCTGGCAATGGTGAAATATGAAACATTTTAATTAAAATAGTTTTTCTTTTTAGCTCTTTTGTAATTATGTATGTAAATAGACATTAGAAATAATGGACACCACTTGAGAGCACTTACATAAATGGTGGCAGATGAAACAGGTCAGCAGAGGGTAAAAATGTTAAAAATAAAAAACAACACTTTTATGTGTTGATACTAATTTGGATTATGCAATAATAAAGTAAAATACACGACCCTTGGCAAGATTTACGCCATAATAGTGTTTTTTTTTATTATTTAGCACAACTAATAGCGATGAAATACTCTACTCGACTTGGCGATGATAAATTCTACTCTAGCGCTATTAGAGGATATCAAAAATGTTTTCCGCTGTCACCACTAGCACTAGGTTAGGTTAGGTAAGAGCGGTGCCGCTCGACAACCAGCCAGCCTCACTTAGACCTCCAACGGGTCCATTGTGCTTCTAGACCTCATGGGATAACACTTCAAGCCGCGGATTTATCCTGCTTTCCTTGGGAAACTCAGGATATATCCAAGAGCTTTAACCTAGATCCATCAGCCTCACTCAGAAAACTCAGGAGGATGTAACTGAACTTTATACTTTGAAGCTCCCCCAGACTTGAAAAGAAGTAGCTACCTAGTAGCCTACCTTTTTTATTCAACAGAGCGGGGCATTCGCAAAGCACATGCTTGACGGATTCAATTTCCTCCGAGTCCCTACAACTCCTGCAGAAATCGTTCGCCGCTATTCCCAGTCTTCTAGCATGGTCCCCTATGGCCCAGTGACCCGTCATGACCCGTACTAGATTCCTGGTATTTACTCTGCTGCTATTAAGCAGTTCCCTTGTCCTTTTCCTGTCATATGCAGACCACAATTGCCTCGCAATACGACAGGTATCCCTGCTGGTCCATCGGAGGCCTACCTTTTGATAGACATCCCTGATAATTTCCTCTTTTAAAGCTCCGATTGGGATCCTCACTATGTTAGGACACTAAATGCACGTAAAAGCATTTAAGCGGGGGTCAGAAGTTACAGCTTCCCCTTCTTCCCCTCTTTCCCAAGAGGGATTCAAAATAAAAACATAGTTAGAAATTTTTTGACATTCATTCCCGTAGGTTGCGTTAATTTCGACAAAAAAGGTTAAAAACTATTCCTCAACTATACATTTTATGATTTTAGGCACTAATCGTAACCGTATTATTTTTTTGTTACGTAACCCTTCTATGATTGGTCTCCATCAATTATGTAGATGAATTTAATAAAGGAAAATCTAATCTACTGGCTTCACACCTGTGCGAGGTCAATAGGAGGAGCGATTTAGAAAAATATTTACTATTTGCCTTCTTTTTTTTTTTTGTAGGCAGGGGGACGAAAGATTCCAAGCACGGAGGCCAGGGTGCCCCATTGTGCTACCCTGCTAGAAAGGCTTTCACCAAAACCTTCCAGTCCTCTTTTGAAGAAACGCAGCAGTGAGGTAAGCTTTTCAGCTTATCCACAGATAGGAGAGCAGACCCAAGAGTATCCAGCGTGCTGCTTTGAACAAGGGCCGGGCAAGCACATAAAAAGTGTTCGGTTGTCTCAGGCTCTCCTTTCAGGCAGGACAGACACTCAGGGCTGTCAATAACTCCCATCCTTGTTAGAAGAGCATGAAGTGATCTGTGGCTGGTAATGATGTCAACCACAGTTCTATATTTTTTCCTTCTGAACTCCAAGAGAAAATCAGAGAAATTCATATTGGGTCCACGTTGTGTGCACCTGCAAGTGCGTGCTCAGGTTCGAACCATGCTGTTTCATACGAACATCCGCTTTTATAAGAGACCCTTACTTGGTGACAAAATGTAGAGGAAGCCAGGATCAATTATATATCGTAATGAAAACTTGTGATTTCTGCTGACTCCAATGGGTTGTTTAGATAGTTCCAGACTGTTTGAACGTGCTGGTGCCAAATGATGACCAAACGGTATTACCCCCCCCCCCCCCAAAGGTCTAACCAAAAAATCTTTCCTAAATTACGTTTGCAATAAGCAAACACAAGGCTATAAGTTATAATTAGACTCAAAATTTTGACTCTACATCATTCACTCTATTTCTAAATCCGCTTATATTTTTATTTTTATTTGCGAGTCGATTTCACTCAAATTTCGCATTAAAATTTTAAATATGAGTTAAATTTCTTTAAAAAATAACAATTGTGTGTAGTTAGACTAATTATCCCGACTTAATTTGTGATTGATTACAAATTTAGGCGTTTACAAATAGAAATAGGTTCAAATTTGAGTAGATCTCAATTTGAGTGGAATCAAATTTGAGTAGTGAGTAGATTATAATTTGAGTGGAATTAAAATCAAAAGTTAGACTAATTTTCCCGACTTAATTTGTGTTTGATTACAAATTTAAGCGTTTACATATGTATAGAAATAGGTTCAAATTTGAGTAGATCTCAATTTAAGCGGAATCAAATTGGAGTAGTGAGTAGATTATAATTTGAGTGGAATTAAAATCAAAAGTTAGACTAATTTTCCCGACTTAATTTGTGATTGATTACAAATTTAAGCGTTTACATATAGAAATAGGTTCAAATTTGAGTAGATCTCAATTTGAGCGGAATCAAATTTGAGTAGATCTCAATTTGAGCGGAATCAAATTGGAGTAATGAGTAGATTATAATTTGAGTGGAATTAAAATCAAAAGTCCGCTGGAATTTGTTCACAGTCGTTTGAGATTTTTCGGAACTCTTCTTTCCTCTCTTAAAAAAAAATTTTTTTTTTATCTGTATCCTCAAATATGCATGCATGAGATACCCTCGTATGTTTTATGCCACCAAAGACGAAGTTTCATTGAGAAATTCCATGAGAGAGTGAAGTTAAGTATAGAGAATAGGACAAAGCACACGTGTGACCCAATTTATCGAGCACAAAATCATAATTCATCTATAATTCATGGTTCAAATCACGCCGATAACCAATTTATTTTATAATAAATTAGCTTAGAAAAATTCTCCAAACTTTTCACAAAATTTCTCATGAAATACGAATGATGTCAGAAAATTGTTCTCAGCCAGCGTGCATGCATCACATCGAAAATATGCAGTCGCTCGCGCAATAATTCCTGTCTGTCTTCTGGAAACCTTGCCATTGGCCGATATAACAAAGTCACTTAAAAGATAAGTGGAGGAAAAAAGTTTGCTTTACAAATAGAAATGACAGAATTACACCTGAACTTGAAAATGGAAATATGCGCAATCACAGGTCTTTTTTGGCGTGTTAGCTGAGCTCATTTTCTATTGTTTTCGTCATTATCCAATAATTTTGGTCACGATCTTGTTGGATAAATGCCTGCCCCCTGCTACACCACTATCATCATCATCATCATCATCATTATCTGTGAGAGTGCATAAACTGATCGTGATTTGCTCTCGAATCCTATCACAAATATAATTTATGTTTATCGAGTTGTTTTTTTTTATGCCCAGTTACTTATGTTGCCTGGAAAATGGGATTAGCGAACCATGAATAGGGAAAAATGTTTGCTTGCTGAAAGAAAATTCATCTGCTGTACCACAGTTTCTTGAAAGCCTTGTATTTATGTAGGCATTTTCGTAGTACTAGGTACATAGATACAAACAATTATTGGAACAAGATACATCGTTTTCTAAATGAATACATTATAGCTATGCCACGCTATTATTTTTGAAGGGATTATCCCCCCCCCCCCCCCCTCAATTTATATAGCCGCAATGGAGCCCATCGGGATTTGGTTACATCGAAATTTAATGACCTAAAATCGATTTCCGGTTGATGCTTTTTGTTCTGTTTCATAATAAACGGGGAATTCTGGTAGTCGATTGCTTGGTAAACACCAGAAGTGTTAAATTCCACGCAATAATGGAATTTCTAATGATGATAACAGTAAATTGAAACTTGTAGGTTTTTATCATCATCATGTAATAAAGGTTTTGATAATGACTAAATGTTCAAAGAGTTCAATTCAATTGAAATTTATTAGTCATGGTAAAGGTGATTATAGATTACAAGGATTAATCTCTTGTTGAGTGAAATGCCATAGCCATTGGTCTACAAGGTATTCAAATAACAGGTTAAAACAATTTGTTGTACTCGTAATACCAAACGTTCTGTGTAATTCGAGGGAACATTACCATCTCTCTATAAAACTATTTATAAAGAAATGAGGATTGGTTCAAGCGGGTCCAGTGTGGAGTTGACCTAAAAATAAGAAAGGATATCACAATCCTTAGATTTCTTCGAATTAGTATAGTAGCTTCAGTGTAACTTGAAATAAAAGACTTGGACGTACGTTGTTAGAGTTGCATTAATAAAGGGTTGGCTCCTTAATCTGGTTGGCCGATGACTTCTTGAAAAGGCTGACTGAAATCGACTATGTCATACAGAAATATACCGATGATAACACACAAGTAAAACAATAATTCTGTCATGATTTAGTAAAAGACAGAGACTATTCCATACCTATTCTAAATGGTATACAACTCTCAAATAAATATCTAACAGTAATCCTGGACAATTAAACCTACTTCCAGCTCTTAACTAATTTTCTTTGAGCTGAGAATCGCAGTTATTAGTTTTCATGTCTCCCAATCTTCTGGGACATCTCCCATCTTCTAACCAATTTCAATGTTGGTATAAGAAACAAATATTCATTTCGCATTCCCATATTTATCCTAACTCCAGAACAATTCATGTGCTCGCACTGCTTGAAACTCGAGTAAATTTTTCACTATTGTTCAAGTGCTGGCAAAGAACATATAACTTAACTGTTATATGACCTTTTGTGCTAGCTATATTATCTTGTTCTGCCACATATGCGGGTTTCTTGAATTTACGCTAACATATTCCTCAATGTACTAATTGGAAAACAATAACAGTATACGCAAAGATCCTGCGCTTTGAAGCAAACAAATTAAACCCTAATCATCTAATCCAATACTGCCTTGAGGCACACATCCAAAGCGTTCTTAATAATTTTTATTAAATAAAAACATGTGTCCCAAGATTGAGCCCTGAGGAATCCCAAAAAAAAAATTTTTTTTTTAGTCTACTTAATAATTAAAACAAATGAAATTAACTACAAAATAAATAAATCATCAAACATGAATCGTAAGATATCAATCAAAATTAATTGCTCGCAAATTGCAATGTCTCCTCTGATAGATGATAGCAGCAACGGAATGTTGATACCAAATTTACCAAATTTATCAAACAATTTTCTAAAGACATCACCATAATTGGTTTGAAATTAAATATGCGAATAATACAAATCAATTCGAAACCAGTTGAACATTTCCATTTTTAGATATTTTGCCAGTTTTTAATTTGTGACAACACCTTGTCGTTATAAAAACCACTTAAATCAATCCAAAGATAGAATTTACCATAAAAAATTGCGGCACGTCACAGCACGGTACGACCGGGACCGGGCGGCGTGGTAGCTTAAAACGTTTAATGGCGCTAAAAAAATTTTAATTTGCATTAAAATGTGAAGTAAAATTGCTGATTGATTAAAATTAAAAGGAAACAAAAATTGAAAGTTGTTCTCTATCTTCTAAAAAAAAAAAAGTGATTTATTTTTATGAGTGACATAGGACAGCATCTAAATATTTAATTAAGCGCTGAAGGAAATATAATGAACCCTTCTTCTTTCATTCCAACTGTAGTACTTAGTGCGAGTATCGATCCAATTGTCGATAAATTTTATAGATAAACTTTTATTTCGTCCAAGCAAACAACAATGTTTTTAATATCTGTTGACTACGACTACATGGCTAGACTAGAATAGACTATAGACGAGGTTATGTTTCACAGAAGAAGTTTCCATTGTGTTCTGGTTTTTCTTTTCCAACTAATTATTTACAATGCTTTTCTTGAAAGAGTTGCTTTTCAGTTGTTGTTCAACAAGGAGCACACCACTGTGACAGAAATCTTACAAAGATCTCTTTGTGAATTTCTGGTTCTGGTTTTGAAAAAAATTATTCTCACGCTCTTGTTGCATACGAAATTAAATCAATTGAAGACAAGAACTCTTTTATAACTACTACTATAATATCTATATCCATGTAGATAGGCAGTATGTATTATGTAGATACCCTCTTAACCGCTTTAACACAACTCACCTAATCTTGAAACCTAATCACATTAATCCATCTCCCATTTAAGCACTAATTGACATTCAGTTCTAGATTAGCTCTATAGACTTAAGGGATTTATTTAAGTTGTAGAAGAGGAAACGTTTCAAATTTATAACCACCCCCCCCCCCCTTTTTTTAACTAAATGGATTTTAATTTTGTTTTGTTTTCTCTTTTTTTTTTTTCTTTCTATTTCGCACTTAACCAATAATTGCTTTTGGTGTTTGTGTGTGCGCGAAAATTTAACAAACGATGCACCTGCTGTTTTCATATATATATGCTCTCCTAAAAAAAAAAAAAAATACACATCCCACAAACATGATGCACACCTTGATGTCTTCCTGTGTACTTTTGGGCGGTACATAAAAAAAAACCAAAAAAAAAACAACTTTATACCGGTAAACCACCACCACTACACTACAACGCATTTGTGTCCAAATTGTTACTGGATTGCGACTACTTTGCATATATTTTTGTACAACGATGACCAAACTTCGGACGATCTGGCCTGTTGCTTCTTCATATCACCATGCCGCCAATGATGGAATATTTTGGTATAATTGCATCGCATCAATCAACCTCTATGTGTACATCGCTATACGCGACGCTATATTTATGTGCTTTGTATAAATAAATAAATGTGTGCATATTGTGTGCTTTTGACGCCATGCTTTTCCGCGGATATCTCAAACGAACATTTTATAACTGCGAATCGATGTCGATGTTAAATAAACTACAAAGGTGGCATTTTGGTTCAGGGTAGGTGGTGGTTTTTTGTTTATTTATTTGTTTTTGCAGTTGATGTTTTTTTTTTGTCTTTTTACTGATAATGATTTTGTATTAATTTGGCATGCTGCATGCTCACTTAATGAGAAACGCATGCAAATTTCAAATGTTATTTATTATACAATTTTGCCCAGTAATGGTGTGTATTCATAAATTTGATATTTAGATAATATTTTAAGTGTGCGTATTTATTTGATTTATGGGAATTTGTTATTAATGGTATTTGAATAAGACACGTTATCTATATGGCATTGTGTCTAGAATTGCGCAAATTATTATTTTGATTGAACATACATAAACTAGGCACTTATCTTGCTGGTAATTATTTTGAGTAAATCTACCTACATATTCGGGAAATTTTTTTCTAAGAGTTTTAACTTTAAGATCCAGTCGACAACTTTGAAGTATATAAATTAGAAATTATTACGTAATAATAACTTAAATATTAAGTTGAAAATATACCTACGCGTAAAATTTTTAATTGAATTTCTTACAAGCTTACACATTCATTATAGTACCTATGTTAACACTTTTTTAACTGCTACGAGCATTCGCTGAAATTAGGAAAAAATTTACGTAAATGTTACGATGATTTTTCGTTTAATTTACTTAATTTTTAAGCTACATTAAATAAGCCACTATTTTAGTATATTTTAGGATGGAGAAAGAAGAATTTTAAAAACTTTTTTATTTTTAACGATACTAAATCAAATTTATAAATACAAGAAGAAAAAACAACCGCCTCGTCCGGGGTTTGAAACCGGGACCATCCGCTTACCGGGCGACTGCTGTTACCACTTCTTCTTTTTCCATCATTGACCGATTCTAACAAGCGTAGGTTGGATTCCCGCCCGCGGGAAAAATAAATATTTTAGGATATTGATTTTAACATAAATCATCGATTTTCGAAATTAACTTCGAAAGTAAAATTTTTTCGTATCAAATTTCGAAAATTGCCTATTTCGAATAACTCAAAAACTATACATTCGATTTTTATACCCTAAATGAAATCTATACAGGATATAGTAAGTTTGTCATTCTGTTTGTAACACTTCGAAATAATGATGGTAGAGTAAAATGGATTGGACACCTACGCATAATATTAAAAGTTATTTTGATTTTTGCATGTCGGTCTGTCCGTCCGTCCATCCGTCCGTCTGTGCGCACGATAACCCAAGAACGCGTATACTTAGAGAGCTGAAATTTTGTACACGGACTTAGAAAAAAAAAGTAAAATTAAGTTCGAAAATGAGACAAATCGGGCAACTCTTTCGTGGGGTTGCCCTACAAAACTCTCGTTTTCCACTATATATTTGGACACTGCCTGAGAACGCATCGTTATAGAGATCTGAAATTTGGTACATGGTGTTTTCATTGCACTAGCAAATAAAATTTCAAAAATGGACGAAATCGGGCAACTCCTTCTTGGTATTGCTATATAAAAATTTAGGTTTTTTTACGTATACTGTGAAAACTATCAATCCAAGACATTTTTATTGTACTAAAAACTTCTTCAGAATAATAATAATCATTTTTTCTGTCCGACAAATCGTTCTAGAAATATATGCAAAAAACCACTTCAAAAATCAAACATTCATAAATCGGTGACAATGCGAACTTTCATACGGGCATTCATCTAGGCTAGGGTATCATAAGACTTGGTCGTAGATAAATTCTAGCTTTTTTACTTGTACTTATAACTCAAATTTTGTATATATTTTTTTATTTATATTTATGTGTGTTTACCACACACAGAGGGAAAATGTAAAACCAAGAAGATCTGGAAATGGTTTTGAAACTTTGTAGATCTTTCGATTCTGTCATCATTAAGTTTTCGAAAATGTTCAATATATGAAATTAGACTTTTCATTTTCATAAAGTTTCTATATAGTCAAGGAACTTTAGGATTTCACTACGGAAAAAGTCCAACGAAGCTAAAAATTGGTATACGCACTTACCTCTCCAAATATTGTGTGGAAAGTCGGTTGTCCGCATAATTTGTGGCAGCCCACAAACGGAACAAAAAATTATCTTTTCGGTTTTTTGTGGCCAAAAGGTATACTTATGAAAAAGAAAGAGCGAGAGTTTCTCTACAAAAAAAAGTGGAATAAATTTTCTTAATAACACTAATAGTTTTCCCGTAATCTGGCATTGAAAGTCCAATATAATTTTTGTATTGATATTTAATTGCATGTAATGATCGACATTCGGGCATAAATAAGAGTATATTCAAGAGTACAAAATTAACGCTCCTGGAGGGTGATTCTGATCTCTTTGTCGTACTATTTAGTCGTCAATTTTGACATATTTTGTCGAACTTTTTTTTTAACCCAGTTCATTTTGTGTCTTCACTATTATCTACCACAAAATGAACTATAATGAACTTTCGGCGAACAAACGTCAAAAAACACGCCTAAATATACGACAAATTAGTCAACTACTCCCAGAGGTTGTGACAAAAATTTTACACTGGTAAATGGAAATTCTACACCTAATTAGAGCATTACAAGTGCTTAAATTCGAAACATTATTTTGAATTTGTAATGTGAAGTGTCATTTTCAGTTCATTCTACGTCATGCAAGACTTGCTGAACTGAATAAAAACACGAAAAAATCAGTAAAAAGTTCATTTCATTTAGTCGTATGTTTTGACATTCAAGTACGACAAAAGATCAGAATCACCCTCCTGTTTTGATATTGGTATTTTAAGATTATAAAGATGTGAAAGTCTACCGTAAAAATATTAAGCTTGTCAGGTCGGGTCTTCTACTTCTTGAATATTTAGGATAACTAAAAAAATGAAGGTTGTTTATGTAAAGCTCGATGCACACTTACCGGCAAACCACGAACTGGCACAGACAGGCATCGACTGGCACCGGCATTTTTCGAGCACATATAACGACATATGCAAAACGGAAAGGAAACTTTTAGTTAAGGCAGATTTCGTGAGTAAACTGGAGCCACCGATAGCAACCACCAATGAAGTTTGCCGGTGTCGGTTGATGTGAATTAGTTAACTTGTTTTCATATAAAAATATTTCGCTTGGCTATGCCGACTGGTGCTGTGCCGATAAGTGTGCATCGACCTTTTCTCGCAGTTTATTCTCTTTCGGTTTTTTCCTCTTCTTTCTCGAATTGTTCTTGATTATCCCACGGGACTAATGAGAAATTCCAAGAAATGCTCAGAATCAATAGAATCGGTTTCTGGGTCGTCAATATCGTTTCGTTTTTCTATCGAATCTTCGATTCGGTCAGCATTCAGACCAGATGTCCCACGACAATTACGTCAAGTTCCTGAACATTGGATGCCCAACTTTCGACAGCCGCACAATACGCCACAGCCTTTCGGACAATTGCAAAAACATCATGTCCAATAAGGCGCTCCGGAGCAGGAGGTTACGATGTTTTTATTGGTTCCAATATGCCATTTTTGCGTACCCAATCTTGCTGGTTCAGCTGATTTCCTAACCAATACTGCATCTGGTAGCAAACACAATACAGGTGCTTTATAGGTGCGTCAGCTGTTCGGGGGTAATAAACTCAAATTTACCGACTTGTTTCTGTCTATAGCTATAACATAACAGGTTCAAACTAGAGCCTTGTGGTATACCAAATTTTTACACTTTAATAATTCTCTAATTAAAAGAGATCTTTCCAAATACATAATCACCATTAAATCATGGCACAAATCCTTTAGCTCATCTGCCCATGTGTTGACCTTAATTGCAAAAAAAAGAAAAAAAAACAAGAAAAAAAACCTCAATTGAATGAAATGCAAAAAAATTAAGAAATAAACGGAATCGTTCAAGTCGTAAAAAAATAGTGTCATTAAGCACGCCAATGGCTAGTTCCTTCCTCACTAATTGTTTGTCGCTTGTCATTGCTTTTGGTGAAATTTTTTCTTTCCATTTTTTTTTTATTTTTTTTTATTTCACTCCTTAAAACTAAGCCCGTTAATTTCTCTAATCGGCGAATGAATGGTCACGTAATCGATCCGGTTGGGCAGAAGTAGCATGTATTCTAGAGCATGACACTAAACGTTCTCAAATCATGCAAGTCGTACGTTTACAACACTGTGGAAAATAGTCACTTTAGTAGTGTGAAAATGAAAATTTCGTGTATCGTGATGATGATAATGCGAAAGTTATGTCTACGATTTAAGAGATTTGTTTTTTTTTTGTGTTTTTCATTCCTGGTCTATTATAAAACCTGTGGTGGCTCTATTCTGACCTATACCGACCTCGATGATTCTATTCTTTGCGCTATAAAGAAATTTTACCTTGCCCGGCTTCATTATTGAGTCTGGACGACTCGGTTTCTATGGATTTATCGTTCAACTGGATCAATTATAGCCGCAAAAATGATTTGTCTATGGTTACAGTTTCCGTTAGAATTTATCACCATCAACGCAGGGGGGAAATTTAATGGTCAGGCGGCTCAGAGATGAGAGATGAAATTCATTAACACACCAAAACCGTCAGATTTTATGTCTGAATGACTTAATAAACGTATTCCCAAGTGCGTTAATAGAACTAATGTTCTATAGCACGATAAAATGCCCCCATTAGAGGCTTCTTTCTTTTGTTTTCGGTGCTATCTGGTTTCCTTTGAGGCAGAGATCGCGAAAGAATTTCTATCACATTTCCTCTGCATATGATTAGAATAAGAAAACAAAAATTCTTTTTTTTTCTTCTTTGTAAATTTCTCTAATTGGTCATTATCATCGCCAGAAGAATTTAAGGTCGTCGTTGGGAAAATGACTTTATAATGTTTGTCCACTTACATTATGTTTCATGCTCTCTTTATGTCTGGTCAAATCTATTAAAAATATTTTTTTTTTTGGGTAAATAACCTTCAAAAATATTTTTCCAATGTCACCAACATAAATATGCTTACTGAGGCACTCAGTAGAGTTACTATTTTGCTTCCGCTGCAATTTCACGGTTAATCTCGACGGGGCTTATCATTATTGACGTTATTAAATTGCCCTCCCCTATGGTTGGTTGCTTGGGTGGTTGGTCGGATTACAAAAGAAAATCATTTTTTTTCCTCTCAGAGTGTATAGAATTGCTCCATGATGGATGTGATGTATAGAACCGAATAAATAGCAAAGTAAAGAATGCTTGCAAAAAAGCTTGGTTTGTTTTTTTCGAGAAACTTCCGCCACAGGATGTTTAAACTAAAGCGATTATCTGAAAATTACTTGTTTACTGCTGTTACATACATATGTACATAATTATATACAAAATATCGGACCAGAAGAAGTAAAAGTCATGCAATTTAGTTTTTTTTGTGAGGAGGCTTGTTTTTTTTTTGTGCTTTTTCATCTAAATATTCATCGAATCACCGCCCATTATTAGGTCAGCAGCCCATATATCATGGGATTTCAGGTATGAGAGAGGCGCAGTAAGCTAATTATTCTAGTCGATGTACGTTAATTAAAAAAAACAACGACTTTTTTTTTTAGGATAACGCAAGTTTATTGTTTTTTTTTTTTTTTTTAGGCACTTTAAAAGTCATTTAGTCCAGTCGATATGGTTTTTAGTAATTGCTAGTTTTACAACAGCTATAATATTTTAGTCCATTGAATCTGGTGCTTCTCTACAAAGTCTACATACATAAAATACATAGATGCCCCCAAATCATTGAATTTGAACAGTTTTTAGTTAGTTTTTTAAGTATTTGATTGATTTGATTGAACGAAAATTTCAATATTTCTCTAACTGACATATTTTTTTCTTAATCTCGAATGAAGGCATTTTTGTGCAAAATAAGTTTCCCTCTGAATTCATCAGATTCATTCAATGTGTCCTCTCCGCGCACAGACTTAGACGCCTCCGTGACCAGGTTAATCCCAGCAAACATTACGATACGATATCGACTCGAACACGATTCGTTAAGGTGAACTAAGATTTCGATATCGATCCGAAAAAGAAAAAAAAAGGAATGCTATATCGAATTATCTGGAACTTTTTGAATGTATTTTGGTTGCATAATAAATACAATTACATTTATTCGGCCTTGTACAGAAAATTACAAAATCTTATCACGTATAATTAGGTGGGAAAAAACAACAACATAATGAACATTAAAATTAAAGCAAAAATAAAATAATAATAAAAATAAATAAATGAATAAATAGAGAAAGAAAAAAAAAAGGATATCCAAAGATGAAAAAGAAAAAGAGAACTTAAAGATAAAGGGCAAAGAAAAGAGCAAAAATAAAAAATAAGTAAATAAATAAAAATACAATAAATTAAAAAGAAAAGACAAGAAAAAAAATAAATAAATAAAATTAAGAATTAATAAAACAATTCAACAAGAATTTTAAGATCTGAGAATAAATACCAATCGACTATCTAATAACTAGTTAAGGTAATCTTTGACTAACTTAGCAAAGGTCAGGCCGGAACCTGTGCGCCGAATTACATTTGGAAGAGAGTTCCATTTTCGGGCAGCTTGGACGAAGTAAGAGCGCTCACTGTACCCAGATGTACATCTCGGGACAAGGAGTTGAAGACCTATATTCGAGTGTAAGAACTGTAGGCTTTCGAATAGATATGCAGGGGATTTAGTGTAAATTAGCCTATGAAGGAAGATAAGCCTCCGACGAGTCAAATAGGCCTCTACAGAGCTACCGAGTAGTGACGTAGCAAGAGTAGATACACAAGCGCTCCTAGGAAGTTTATAAATATAACGGATCACGTCGTTAAAGGCTACAGTAACTCTTTTTTGACAAATTGAGTCTAGTCTGCTAAAAATAAGGCTCCCATTGTTAAAATAGGGGAGAATAAGAATCAACGTCAATTTCCTGCGAAAATCCACAGACAGGCAACTGGAGGAAATAGAAAGTTGACGAAGACTGCCATACATTTTCCCCATCAAAGCGCTGATGTAGTCGCAACAACTAAATTTCGAATTGAGTTGAATGCCCAAATTCTTAACTGACTCAACTGAACGTCATCGGCATACAAATGAACAGAAGCGCCATTGACAACAGAGGGGAGGTCATTTATATAGAGGGAGAAGAGAATAGGGCCTAGAACCGAACCTTGAGGAATACCAGCGTAAAGGGACAATGGACCGGAGATAGAATACTGCACTTTTACAACTTGCTCACAATTCGAAAGGAAAGCAGAAATTAACCCAACGGCCGATGAGGAGAAGCCATATTTTGTGCCAAGTTTGCAGATTAACTTGACATGACTCACCGAATCAAAGGCTTTACTGAAATCGAGTAGGACCATCACTGCTAAATGATCATTGTCAAGAGCCTTATGAGTATCAGATGTGACCTTTAAGAGAGCAGATTCACAACTGTGACCTGGGCGAAATCCTGATTGCCAGCCTGACAATATATTCTCTGCCCCCACATACTCCATTATTTGCGTGTACATAATTTTTTCGAGTGTTTTAGCAAATTGCGAAGTAGTAAGACACAAATTATAAATATGCGTTAAGGGACATGACAAGTAGATCGCTAGTAGCTTTACGAACTTGGGTGGTAAAGCATCAGGTCCAATAGAATTAGACTTAATGGAGTACAAGGTCGAAAGAACCTCAGGGCCATCCACACAATGAAAGGAGAAACCCTCAATAGCCTTATATACTCCGAGTTTTCTTTGAAAAAATGAATCGATATCGAAACGGGTCAACGAGTTATTACCTGTTACACACCGTTAGACAGAATATCTTCAAAATGATTTCATTTATTAATTTCTTGAAGTAAAATTAAAAGAAATTGTTGTTGTCTTTTGACGGAGATAGCATGATTTTTGCTGGCAAATATAATATGATTCCTCTGACAAAAAGCACCACTATCTCGTTGATAGTCAGTCAGAAATAAAAGAATTTTCTGAAATTCGCATGAATTTCGCAACGGAATAAATTCTCAGAACTTGCAGTTTCTACTTGACTCTTCCCAGCAAATATTACGATTAGAGATCGCATCGGAGTCGCCCGATCAATCGAAATTTAACTTCGATCTCGAAGTCGAAAATGAAGGAAAAGGAACGGCAATTCGAATTAAATTAACGACTCGATATCGATTCGTGCTTTCGTGACTATTTCGAAGATTTTTTGTGTATTGGTGCTATATATATATATGGGTCATATGTATTGGAGATTTTTCCGTAAAAACTATTAATTGGATAAACGAGTAAACTATGCTTTGGAGAAAACTACTCGATATCCAATTGAAAATAAACAACCAAACTATGAGAAACATTTATCAAATGAAAATTTTAATTTCTCAGCACTCACTTCAATTTTTTTCGGCTGAAAGCTCTTGAAAAGACTGCTGTTGGCACGCTTGCATTGTCATCATGCACAATCTGAAAAATCATGTACCTACTGATAATTCTTTTGATATACTTCGTAATTTTTCGAGAAGATTCGTAAAAACGAAAAAAAAAATATTCTCGGATTATACTACAAGTTCTCTGAACCTGAAAGCAATATGTCGAGAAAAATTCGTAAAAGCGAAAAATTATCGAATTGTTGCTCTTCGAGAATTTCTCGCAAATGTGGGAAAACCCGAGAAAATGTTTGCTGGGTTCAGAGTAAGTAAATCTTCGAGTATATTTTAGTTAAAATAAAAAATTATCGAAAAATCAGATTAGCAAATTGTTTTAAGTCAAAACAAAACGAGTTCATCTTGGAAAAGCGAAATATTCTCAAATGATGGATTTTATTTACTTCCGAAATTATTTCTTTCCTACTCGTTACTTCTTCGAGAATTCTTCGTAAAAACAAAACTTGGAGAAATTGTTTGCTGGGATATATAGCATTCTATTGCTTGGACTGTGGAATGGGAAGAGTGAAATTCTTTATCCTAGTTTAGAACCATTTTCATCTGATTTCCTTCAAGTGATCAGTAGACGCATTTGAAGTTAGTGGTGTTTAGTATTTTCAAATGTTTATCAGGTCTATGCTCTCTCTGTACCTACTAATTATTTCAGCATCTTTTCGCTGTACCTACTAAGCGTATAGATGCTAAAATTATACCTGATTTGTGAGTCACTCCCTTAAGGCAGTCGGTCAAATGTGAAAGGTCATCTCTTTGTAAAAGTATTTCGTTCTTCTACATTCGACCTAGTTGGTAATTTATTTTTAGTCATCAGATAGTACGAACAACTTGGTTCTGATGAAACCCTTCCCTCTATCTTATCTTTTTTTTTGCTTCCTTAAAATCTCTGAGGTCCGCTGTTCGGATTTCTAATCTAGAGATACATCCCTAGCTTTTCGCTCCTTTTCTGGTCAATTTTAACTATAAAAAGTTAACAATTTCGCTTCACCCTATTGTATACAGCCATAATTGTATCTAGTCTGATCCCTTGTACACAATACTCGCACTTTATATTATTTTCCGCCGTGTAGTGAAATGTCGATTTTCTTATCCTGAACTGTGTGAGTATATGGAACAATTTACCATCTTGCTCTTGAAATCTGGGAAAATTTATGCGATTTTAATTGTCCATCGCTCTCTTGATTTCCCCGTAATTATTATATGTGTAATGTTCACACTTGATTGGTTATCTGCGCAATATAGACCCACGGGCAGAATGAAGTCCAATTGGGACAGGTTTTTAGTTTTTAGACAAAACAATGTCCCAACAGATTCCCCACTTATTGGTAATCAACTTATTTAAAGTTATTACCTTCTACAAATCCACCACACAGTATAAAACAAAAGGACGTTATTGAATTTGAAAATTAAAGTCAATTTCGTTTTGAGAAATCTTTGTTTTATGAAGGAAACTCTGTTTCAATTCAATCCCTCGAAATTCTCAATCCTCAAGGAATTCTCATTCAATTTTAACTTTGTCTATAGAATTCAAACGAAATTCTGTTTTACTTCAAGCACCTGTGTGTTTCTTGAGTCATCGCTTCTGGCATTAAATTCTACAAGAAAATGAAATTAAAATTTTTGAAGGAGTAAATCTGCATAAAACTACATGAAAAGTGGTTTTTCATGTAGCGCGCGTAAAATTAAGCCTGGAGTAAGGATTTTCTGGAAATTTCTGAAAACGTACTACCTAAATACTCGTACCTTTTTTTTTTTCTTTTTTTTTTAGAACATTAAAATTAATTAAAAAATCCAGAAAAGAATTTTTATGCAGACTAATCTGAAATCAGGAGAATTGAGCATCCCTCTGTATCCTCTTCGCAACCATTCCATTTTGCCCTATACACTCTTCGGTTCTATGTAAATAAGCTTTGCACTACATACTGAAATAATTTATCATAAAAGGAACTTTTTGTCCTTGTTCCATCATGATATATTGCTTATCCTGCTCATCCTCTAGAACATTTTCGAATATTATTGGCAGCTAGTGTGACATACTTGTGGCAAATATTGAGTACAGCTGCCAGCCGGTGACATTAGATTTTTTTTTGGATATCGATTCCAGCCCAACAGAATGTGACACAGCTATTTCTAGTCAGATAGTATTGATGATGTCTCATCAACAAATTTCATATGCATGGATAAATGGCAATCAAGAGGCAGATAGTTCTCTTGATATATGTATGTATGGGGCATGTATATCCTCCTCATATACATTCCGCCTGTAAAATAAATCCTTTTCGATATGACAGCCGAAATGAAATGATTTGTCATTCTCTGTGCGAGAGTAGGTACCTATGGTTTTTTTTCCTCGTCTCCTTGGGGCTTTTGTGATATATTTATGCTTGAAAAGAGTGTTATGAAATTTTAGGGCTTATGTGGGACACTGTAACCTTTCTTATACGAGTAGTATACCCTTTCTGTGTCGGATCAAGAATGTTTTTGTGTTAAGGTTTCTGATGGTTTCTATACTACAATTCCAGGGTACTTAAGGGAATATAAATTTTTAGGCTCATATTACATTTTGGAATTAGAGGTATTTCTATGGGGATACTTTATTTGATTATGGACTATATAAGGTGTGAGAGGTCGGAATAGCTGAACGGCTTAAGAAAGGCACACCTGAATCTAATTATTTGTGGGCACAACAGGTATACTATAGTACTGTGGTGTTTTATTATCTTTTTCATTGTGCATATCCCATATACACAACAAAAAAATAATCCTGTTGGAGGTGAGAAACATTAACATTTAAATATATTTCATTTTAACTATGGAAGCAAATAAAATCAATAAACTTCTTCATAAGCTTTGAGCTTTACTCACCCTAGTCGTTATTTTTACTACCTTTGACCTAAATAGTATTGTAAATCGTTCATAATCACGCGATAGACTTCGCAAGAAATTAATTCTTTATGTATGCAGTGTGGATGCGTATGTATGCTCTATATACAAGATTAGATGAACTATCAGTTAGGCAGCTTTCACCTTAAGTGCATGACTTTACTAGTCAAATATAAACTGCAATTTAACAACAGCTCCACCCACTGATGGTTGTGTTTAATGAATTCAAAAACTTCATTTTCAGGTCAAGGTAACAAATCCTCGGTAATCACAGGATCGTTAACTCTTAATTTCAATGCGGATGAAGTGTAGGCTTGTAACCTCTTAGTTTTCGCTATGATGATTCAATCCTTTTTAATTCATTTGAACCTTTTGAATGTGGCATTGACTAACACATGCAATTCATGCTTTGACAAATTAAATTGGAATTAAACTGGTTACATACAATCGTAGAAATGAATGTGAATCTTATTCATTGGGGGAAATATTCGATTCTATCACATGTGATAAGTGAGTTTTCTCAACCGAAGAAATTTCTGAGCTGAACTGATGAAAAGCAAAAGATTTTATCCTTATGCAAATAAAAAAATATTAAAACTAACTATCCGTTTTCAGGGAACATAACAATAAAGGCGAGATTTCACACTGCCATGGCGGCATAAATTAAATATTTTTACAGAGAATTAAAAGACAAATACCTTTGGCTTAAAGCAGCAAATCAAAATTTCATAAAGAATTTCTGAGAGTATATTGATGTGTGTTTCGAGTACTGGGCGATCTCATCAGGATATCCATGAAACCCTGAACGGTCTGCTGTGTACACTACACTGGCAGCTTCATTTCCTACCAATTGGAAAATTGCCACCATTTTGTCCTTTATCAATATGAAAATAATTTGTAATCGCGTTGACAATTCTATCATAATTGTGAAAAGTAAGATGAGAACTAGACCGACAGCTGCGAGGAAACATTCAGGCGCTTATTAGAAACTCATGTTGCCGACTCTCTTATTCCCAACCAAGAAATATCACCTCCAGACCAATTGAGGTGGACAATTACAGGGCCTCTAACAGGAGTAAGAGCCTTGTAGGAAGAATCTTCACTCCCAACAAGATTAGATAGGCCAGTGACACATTTAAACCTTTTAAATCTGCTGGAGGGGATGGGATATTCCCAGTCTTACTAAAGCAGGATGTTGAAAAAATACTTCTACCACTACAAAAAATCTTTCGATCCAGTTACGTTCTGCAGTATATTCACCAATGTTGCGGAGAAACGTCAGAGTGGTATTTATACCCAAAGCACGAAAAGAAGCTAGCTCTGTAGCCAAATCATTCCGACCCATCATCCTTGATTAAATTGTCACTTCATTCTAAACAGTTTGTTTATCAAGCTGGCAAGTCTATTAGAGGCTATCATCCACACATTAGTCAAAGACTTCTAAAAAGCTTTCGAAGAAAAAAAAGGTGGCCTTATGATGTGCATTGGAAGACATAGAAGAGCTTTTTTTATAACATCTCCTTCGATGCAATTAAATATGGCAGTGAAGATAAAGACTTTGAGTCACCCGCAGTTAACTGAATAGATTCCATGCTTAAAAGCAGGAGAATAGCCACAACTCTGGGACACTGGTCAGTCATGATCACTGCAGCTAAAGACTGCCCACAAGGAGTCATTTCTCCACTCTTGTGGTCAATTTTGATTGACGATATCCTAATGAAGCTGACCAATTCGGGATTTAACGTATAAGGCTACGTGGATGACCTACAGTAGGCACAATACGACACAAGCATGATCAGATCATATCCGACCACAAAAAGCCCTTCCCGATGTCCGCATGTTGTGTTTAAAAAAAGGCCTTAGCATAAACTCCCAACAAAATGGCTATCGTTCCGTTCACGAGAAGAACAAAGCTTTCACTCATGGCTCTTCTTCTTGATAATACGGAATTGGTGTTTTCATATAAAGTAAAATTTTTGGAAGTCACTCTAGACAAAAAACTTTCCTGGAATTCGCATCTGCCCAGACCGACGGAAAGAGCAGCTGTAAGATCTCTCTACACGTAGCGTTGCTTCATTGGCAGGGTCTGAAGCTAAAAATGATGTACTGGACGTACACCACAGTTGTTAGGACCCATGGTTACCTATGCGGCCTTCGCATGGTGGCCAAAAACTAATCAAGTGAACACTTAGGTTGTGCTTCAAAAACCCAGCGGCTTGCCTGTCTAGGAATAACTGGTATAATATCCTACAGCTGCCTTATTAATCCTTCCAGCCCTGCATTTGCAGGTGAAAAAGAAAGCTATCAGATTGCAAAAGCAGTATCTTAAAACAGTTATGCTTCGAGCAAATGACGACAATATCTGATATAATCAGAGCCAAGGTGGATCTTGTAAGACGATTAAACGTGGTCTTGGGAGAACTACAACAATGGCCTTCCACTAAACCGTCCTTCCAACAAGAATCGATGGTGTGGTATACAGACAGTTACAAAACGAACAGTTGGACTGGTTGTTACGGCCCAAGATGCCATATATCATGCGCCCTGGGCTCTACCCCTACCGTATTCTAGGCCGCCGTATTAGTCATAGAAGAATGCACCAATAACTGCATTGAAAGAGCCATAAATGGCTCAACCATTAATATCCTCTCGGACAGTCAAGTCGCTCACAAGGCCTTAAAAAACCACACTATCAAGTCAAGGATTATCTGGAAATGTCTGAAAACCCTTAAAAATCTATCCAGGACAAGCAAACTTATCCTTTTGTGGGTGCCTGGACTTGAGGACCATAAATGCAATGAAATTGCTGACACCCTAGCCAAAAGAGTAGCGGATAGCCCCTCTGTCGGACCAGAGCCATTTTGTGCCACTTCAAAAGTGTTACCTCAGAGCGCTTCTGCCCTTATTGGGAAAGGCTACAAGTACTTCGTCAGACAAAAAAGTTTATCGACACCTCTGATGGAAAAACAAAAGAACTCCTACTTCTTAGGAGAATAGAGCTCATAATGATTCTCAGGGCATTGCCCATTGAGGTATCATCTATACAAGATGGGCCTAGCTGTGACTTCATCTTGCTGCTTCTGTCAGGATGGTTATGGAACCTTGGAGCATTGACCAAGCGGAGATTACTCCACCTCGAACATGCTTTTCCTCCACCTCGAACATGCTTTTCCTCCACCAAACTACGTGTGTGGAACCTAAATCCCAGAATGATTTTAGACTTCATTAATAGTCCAAATCTAGAAAGGACTCACAACAGATCTTTCAGGTTGCAGTGAATGCAAAGCTAACGCCTGAACACCCCCTCACAAATCTAATCCAATCATAATTGGGAAATGTAAAATCTTCAAGATGTCTTCCGATGCAAGAGCAAAGTAGTTCGTGCAATTTGGATAACTTTAGTGTGTTATTATCACTAAATTTCTCTAAAGCCGTTGTTAGATGGTATACGGTATAATCTGTAGTAAAAAAAAGACTTATTGAAAAGCTTTGCTTCGAAACGCAAAAACGTTGCTCAGGATGAAAAATCAACCAAGCTGGACCGCTTTTTTTTAAAAAAAAAAAGGCGGCTACATTTAAGAGGGCTACGAAAACAGCAACCACATCCACCCCCTACATATTACCAAAATTGTTAGATTTATTTCACGTCTTAAGATCATTTATCATAGGTAAAAAATTCAAATTGCTTTGATTTCGATTTTTAACTATACAGGGTGTCCCATGCTTACCGCATTTCCTTTATACCCCGGATTCCTCACTCAATTTCGAGAAATAAATTGTATGGGAGGAGAGCCGGAAAATGCACGGTGTGGGTGGTAGTGGGGGTTTACGATTTTTAGTACTGTTTCCACTTTATACCCTGTAAATTTCTTGATATACACCCTATCAAGGCTAAATTCATCTCAAGTGATAACAAACCGTCTGAGCTTTGAAATGAATGCACAACCAGCCTTTCTGTCGTTTTCCATCGTCAGTTGTAGGACGTCAATATCAGAAAATTGGAGAAAAACTCCTAATTTTTTCAAATTTTAACGATTTTCCCGCCAAAATGCATGATAACTATACAGTTTATTTACAATATTTATAAGCCCCGGAATATTTCCTTTAATTTGACTATGCACATGTACCTACCTAAATGCTACCGTTTTTTAGATATTCCCGTTTTTATAATGCATAATTTCATTAATTTTGTTAATAACAATAGAAATTGCGCCTAATTTTATGCAATTCCACGCAAATTAGATAAATTCATGAAATTATGCATCATAAAAACGGGAATATCTCAAAAACGGTAGCATTTAGGCAGATACATGATCAGGATCAAATGAAAGGTAACATTCGGAGGTCTCGAAATCTTGCAAGAAAGTGCTATCATTATTTTACCTTTTAGCGGAAAAATCGTTAAAATTTAAAAAGAAATTGCTAAATTTTACAAGTTTTTGGCTTTGACATCCTATACCTGCCGGCGGAAAGAGGATAGAGAGGTGGTTGGTCATTTGTTGGAAACCGTACAGGGTTTACTATCACCTGAGATGCAAGTCACTTTCATAGGGTGTATAGCAAGAAAGTTACATGGTGTTATGATAAAAAGGACGCAAAATCACAAAACCCCTCCTATCGCCGACACCGTGCATATTCCTGCTCTCCTCCCATACAATTTATTTCTCGAAATTGAGTGAGGAATCTGGAGTATAAAGGAAATGCGGTACGTATGGGACACCCTGTATAGGCCCACAAGGTAGGTTCAGTATTATTTTACATGTAAAAAATGACGTCAAAACTAGACAATCTTGCTTGAATTTTACGTTTTGATGGCAGAATCTAAGAAAACTCCAATTCACAACTGTGTTCGGGGGGGTCTACAGTCAAATTTTTGCATACCTACAACAAGCAACTTATAATCTTTGAAAATATTCTTGAGTTTGTCAGATTATCAACTTCCTCCAAAGAATGCAATGCAAGTCAAAATACAAAATATGAGCCCCAAAGGCTCTAAATTATGACTGCATTAAAAAAAAATCTAATTTTAATTTATTTATTTATAAAAAATAAATAAAATCACAAACCCCTTCAAAGAATCAAATTTCTAATTGATCTTGAATCAAATTAAAATCTAAAATATTTGAATATTTGCTATAAATTCTACACATATTACTGAGAGGCTCATAAAATCCATAATTCGTTCGATGACTCTTAATGAAAAGAATATCGCGGTACCTTAAAATTCTACCAGGAACATTCAACGAAATTGATTTAAGAATTTCAGGAGAATCTATTAATCCAGTCAAAACTTTATGAATAGAAACACACAATAAGAACTCACGCCTCTTATGGAGCGACGTCATATTAATTAAAACCAGACGATCAGAATATGGTGGAAGCTCAAACTTATCAATCCACGGAAAGTGACGAAGGGCTAAACGTAGAAACTTTTTCTGTACAGATTCAATCCTATTGATATGTACACTGTAATATGGACTCCATCCACACTTGACAGCCGTATTCCAGTATAGATCTCACGAATGAATCATATACAAGGAACACAATGCGTACGGGTCATTAAATTCCTTAGCCCAGCGTCTAACAAACCAAAGCATTGAAAAGGCTCTGCCAATAATAAAATCAAGATGGCGAGAGAAAGTAAGCTTTGAGTCAAAGATAATGCCCAGATCCTTAATGTGGTCTACTACATTTATAGAAAGAAACATTATCTATGTGATACTGTGGTACGCAAAAGGAGAAAACTTACGGCTAAAGACAATAACATTACATTTGAGAATATTAAGAAATAAATTATTATGCTTACACCACAAATATAAAGCACATACATCATTCTGCAACAGTACACAATCATTCGATGAATGAATCTGTTTGAAGATCTTAACATCGTCAGCATATATATTTAAATTTCAGAGAATTTTATCACAGATACAGGATCATTAATAAATAAGACAAACAATAAGGGACCCAGATGGCTTCCCTGTGGAACTCCAGATTGCGTACAAACAATTTTTGAAAGCGCGTTTCTGAAGAGCATTTCTACCACTTAAATAGGATGAGATCCAATCAACCAACAATGGAGAAAAACCTATTTTTAACAGCTTAAACAGCAATACTCTGTGGGAAAGCTTGTCAAAGGCTTTAGAGAAGTCAGTATAGACACAGTCAGTCTGCAACCGCTTCTCAAGGGTATTAGCAATGGAAGATGCTAAAAGTGTCAAGTTGGTTGATGTTGATCTACCCTTAATGAAGTCGTGTTGTTTTGAGCTAATTAATGGCTTACATTCGAACTTCATCAGTTCACAAACCATATGCTTTCAAAAAGCTTGAGTATAACAGGTAATTTAGTAATAGGTCTATAATTACTAACCAAATCTCTCTTTCCATTTTTAAAAACAGGAATAACAAATGACAATTTCCAAGCATCAGGAAATACACCCGTTGACAAAGATAAATTAAATAAATAAAGAAGTGGACGCGAAAGACTATCAAAACATTGTTTGGACCATCCGGTTCAACAGAACAAGAAGAATCCAACTCATGAACATGCTCACATAACATATGTTCACTAATACACCGAATATTAACATCTAGGCTAGAACAACTAGACATGCAAGACGACACATAAGAAAAATCATGGGCATTGCCATTGTCAACACTGAAAAATTTGGAGAAATAATCCGCAAAATAATTAGATATAAGAGACGGATGATGACTGGAACTGTTCAAAAAGGACAGGAGGCTGTTGGGATAACCATCGCATTTACGCTTAGCATTAACAAAGTTCCAAAAACGCTTAGGATCATATTTAATATTATTTTGGACGTTATTTATGTATGTAAGAAGTATACACCTTTTGAGCCTCCTCCTCCTTAAACTGTTTTCTAAGACAAGAATAATTACGATAATCACTCATAGATTTAGAATTAATATAGATTCTCCACGCCTTATTACGCGCATTACGCAAATTACGTAGACTGTCATCGAACCAATTTGGAGTACTAGAACTATAGTTCTTAGCTTTACGAATAGGTACAGCGTCAAAGAATCATTTCAAAATTAATTTATAAAAAATTAACAAACAAGAATCAACATCTGAAACATTAAACAAGGCAGACCAATCAATATTGCTCTTGAGTATCAACTTCAATTTTTCAAAATCAGCTCTAGCAAAATCAAAATCAAAATCTAAAAAATAAGTAAGGGTATCACCATAAACATCGTCGACATAAAAGACAAGAGCCAGATGATTAGGAACTTCACCCACCAAAGGATCCAATGAACGAGTAACACAAGCATTGGAGTCATCATTAACAAAAACAAGATCCAAAATCCTGTTGCGAACATTATGAATACCATTTACTTCCTTAAGCCCTGCTAGAAGATAGCACATCCAGAGTATCGTATTTCAGCACAGACGTAAACTCTGTTGGAATAAAAGAGCCTTCCTCAAGCGATGGAGTCCAACATATAGAAGGCAAGTTAAAATCACCAAGAACAACCATACCGCATCATCTGAACTTGACATGTCAAAAACCGAATTGATGCAGCTAAGATAGTCCTTGTAAACAGAAGAATTAGATCTCGGAGGTATATAAAACCAGAAAGCATAAGATTTAATCCCGGACACATAAGAATTCCAAGGAGCTAGAACCATTCACATCACAATAGTTTCAACCAGCAAATCTTTCTTGATTGCAATCAAAACACCACCCCCAACCGGGAATTGTAGCTGGTCCTGATGTCTAATGCGACGAAAAACACTAAACTCATCAGAAAAAAGTTCCTTGTCAAAAATTGATGCACAAAGCCAAGTTTCAGTGAAAGTCACAATGTCACAGTCCGATAAAAAAAGAGTTTAAATAGACAGAAGAGGTTCATGTTTCTAAGTCCGTTTACATTCTGATGATAGATTTTCAATGCTTTGCTGGTCTCCTGTGATTGGATTTCCCTCCTAAAAAATTGTTTCTTGCTACAAATTCATGAGCCACAGTTCCGCTTGGCCAGAAGTCTGGTGAAATTAATGACTGTGCCAGAGAGTCTTGTCAGAAAAAATTTTAAATGACGACACAAATCTCTTATTAATAGATGAGTTCATATGAAGGCAATTGTATAACCATTGTTAACTGGAACATTCAACTTAGAGGCAATATACTTATTAGATACGTCGTCAGCTGTTGTATGTGGTGCCAAACGGGAGACGAAAGTGCAAACTGGTTTATGTACTGCTGATAATGTCGGTGGTGCAGATGATGAAGAATTAAGAATGTAAGAGTCTCAAAACAAACGAACAAGCACAACCGCATTCTCAGTGTTGTCAAGTGGACCCTCGTAACTATAAGAACTATTTATTTCAATAACTGACGACAGTTTAGGAAATACTTGCCAAAATTTTGTCAATATAAATTAAAAAATCCTACAATTCTTCAGCTTTCTCCATGGCTCAGCAATATCAATCAATATAAAAATATAAAGCAATTGCAGCAGCATTGCAACAAAAACATGATTCTGTCGATCAAGCAAAAAAGAGCAATTCAATTCAGCTTTTGAGTTTGCAGTCAGCAATTGTTCTACTTTCCACTGTATATGTCGCTGTGACCTAATAAACTTTTCACCATGAACTGAACATATGCAGCTACCAACCAGGTCTTAGCTACCATACTCACATAATAGCAGTAAATTGCAGCAAAATTTTATGTTTTTCTCGACCTAGCCCAGCCTCAGTTTTGTACCAAATGTGCCTATACGAAAAAAAAACAAAAAAAAAACACTAAAAATTTATGGAAAAGTGAAAATTCCTTTCCCGATTAACTCACGCTACGCCGCCGATCTAGCTTCAATGAAAGTTAGTTAAATATTAAATTCACGTTATGCTCCATCTAGCCCTAGTTAGTCTTTGTGCGGTGTATTTTGTCAGTTATGTATGTGCCTATGACTACTTATCCTCAGGGTGCCATCGAAGGTACTACGTATAATTTTATATGAGAGAATGCTGTTACTGAGCCTACAATAAAACCATCACCAGCAAATTGTTCATAGATTCAACTTTTGGAGTACGTCACCTATAGAGCGCCCACTTCCAAGTGCTTTCTCCTTCATCTATAAAATATTTATGGTTTTGCTCACTTTCATTTACAGCGAACTATAAAATTCGTGAAATGCTTTCAAATATCCTCTGCAGACTGTTGCAGTTGTCATAAACGGAAATGAATGTTGCGCTAATACACTTTTGCCAAATTGCTCCGGCATTAGGAGGAGGCATATGGAAGGGCTTATGAGAATTTGGTAGACAGCCTAGCGTGGAGGCGGACGCGCGAAAAGTTATGATTTTCTAGATGCTCCTAATTAAAGTTCCTCTATCAGATTAGATAAATTAATTGCCGTTATGATTTATTCTAGTTAGTATAGGCTTATGCCGTCGGGTGTAGTTTCACTGTTTAAGTAGCGCTTAGTTCTGTAACTTCTGTAAGAGTAATTCGTTAGAGTACTGTGGAGAGGAGAAAACTAAAGGCTTCGCTATACTAAAATGTAACTTGAGATTCCATCCATAGTTATACTTTTGGTGGTTCGTTAAAAGTTCGAAAGATTTATGTGTGGCTCTATTGGGAATCTTTTTGAAGATATCATAAAGATTTATTACGTTAGGTACTTGGTATAATCACTGAACAACAATTTTTACATGATAGCATCACACTTTCAGATTTATTGACTGCTGATTCAAATCATTTTTTCTGCTCATTTGAAGAATTTTTATATAAATAAAAGGTTGATTGGGAAGTTTTTTTTTTTTTTTTGTGAGAATGGGCACGGTAGTCTGTCGCAAATTTTAAATGCGCCGAGTATTGCTTTTTCTATAGTAAATTTTTCAAAAAATATTTTTTTACTGTCGCAAATTTTAAATACGCCGAGGATTGCCTTTTCTTTAGTAAATTTTTGAAAAAATAATTTTTTACTGTCACAAATTTTAAATACGCCAGGAGTTGCCTTTTCTATAATAAATTTTCAAAAAATATTTTTTTACTGTCACAAATTTTAAATACGCCGAGGATTGCCTTTTCTTTAGTAAATTTTTGAAAAAATAATTTTTTACTGTCACAAATTTTAAATACGCCAGGGATTGCCTTTTCTATAGTAAATTTTCAAAAAATATTTTTTTACTGTCACAAATTTTAAATACGCCGAGGATTGCCTTTTCTTTAGTAAATTTTTGAAAAAATAATTTTTTACTGTCACAAATTTTAAATACGCCAGGGATTGCCTTTTCTATAGTAAATTTTCAAAAAATATTTTTTTACTGTCACAAATTTTAAATACGCCGAGGATTGCCTTTTCTTTAGTAAATTTTTGAAAAAATAATTTTTTACTGTCACAAATTTTAAATACGCCAGGGATTGCCTTTTCTATAGTAAATTTTTCGAAAAATATTTTTTTACTGTCACAAATTTTAAACACGCCGAGGATTGCGTTTTTTTTAGTAAATTTTTGAAAAAATAATTTTGTACTGACACAAATTTTAAATACGCCCAGGATTGCCTTTTCTTTAGTAAATTTTTCAAAAAAATAATTTTTTACTGTCACAAATTTTAAATACGCCAGGGATTGCCTTTTCTATAGTAAATTTTCAAAAAATATTTTTTTACTGTCACAAATTTTAAACACGCCAGGGATTGCCTTTTCTATAGTAAATTTTTCCAAAAATATTTTTTTACTGTCACAAATTTTAAATACGCCGAGGATTGCCTTTTCTTTAGTAAATTTTTGAAAAAATTAATTTTTTACTGTCGCAAATTTTAAATACGCCGAGTATTGCCTTTTCTTTAGTAAATTTTTCAAAAAATATTTTTTTACTGTCACAAATTTTAAATACGCCGAGGATTGCCTTTTCTATAGTAAATTTTTCCAAAAATATTTTTTTACTGTCACAAATTTTAAACACGCCAGGGATTGCCTTTTCTATAGTAAATTTTTCCAAAAATATTTTTTTACTGTCACAAATTTTAAATACGCCAGGGATTGCCTTTTCTATAGTAAATTTTTCTTGCAACAGCTATATGCTCAGATATTCTGCATTATATCGGCGATTGTTATTTATTTATTTCGCTAAATGCCAGAAAAATAAGAGCAAATCTTCCTCTTCTATATTCTACATTAAGGGGGTATTCTAGTCTAGAAATTCGAAAAATCGATTTTTTTTGTTTTCATATTTTCAAAGTTTAACTATTCAAGAATATGCCTACAAGAGGATTTTTCAAATTTGTATCTTTTATGCATCCAGCTGCTAACAGTTGAATTCTAACTTCCAAACCACGTGGACGTATGGACTTTTAAGGGGTAACGCCACTGTAACGGCTAAAAAAAAGGTTTTTTCACGAATTTTTTTCTCGCGAAATTAAAGGTGTTTGAAAAAAACCTTTGAAGGGTATTATCGGGCATACATTGAACTTTATTGATAAATTTTTGACAGCAAAAAAAAACAAAATGGCGGCTCCACATCCATCTTCCCGGGACATGCTTCTTAGGAAGTTTGACGCGCTTGGTGGCTACCTCCATTTTCAAAGGAAAAAAACAATTTTCTCGCACGGGACCTTTATTTCTTCTTATTCTAGAGGGTTTAAACTATTTTTTAAGCCAATAGAAAAAAAAACGATTTTTCAAAAAATTTACAGTGGCGTTACCCCTTAAATGCGTTTTTCTCGAAACTGTCTTTTTCAAGACGATGCCCACGATTTTTCAAGTTCTACTGGACCGATTTACTTGAAATTTTTTTGAGAGTCTTCTTTATAGACTTGTCTATGTCCGGAACTAGCAGCATCCCCAAATTTCAATTTTTACTATTTTTAAAAAATTCGAAAAAGTACAAAAAAAATGGTACAAAAATTGTTTTTTTTTTCAGGCAGCGGCCATTTTGTGAAAAACATTTTTTTTTCAACTTTTCCCTAGTTCCGGACATAGCGACATTACTCTAGACTAATAATCTTTTTAATTTTATTTTTTTCGGATTGCTAGGCGGGTTGGAATCGTGAGCATGATCACGCGCCAATTTTTTAAGGCCCCACACTTCATCAGCTGCTAATTTTTTGAATTTTCAACTTTGTTAATTTTTTATTTTTTTTTTCTATATACTTGTAATGTTTATAAATAACTCATAAAAAATGGATAGAAAAATATTGATTGCCTTTTTTTTACGGCACTTCAAAAATCACCTAAAATTCGGGCCTCTAGACTAGAATACCCCCTTAAACCCAGACACTAATTCAGATTTTCCTTCAGCAAAATCAAAAGGAGTACGATTTGTTTCTGCTAAACAAGAAACAAATCAAATTAAAACCAAAGGAAATAATATAATAAAAAACTCAATATATTATTCTTCAATTAATTCTCTGTACCTGGAATTTCACTCCATATGACCTCATCTTCTTAACTTACGACCTTCAGTCTCCACTGTTGAATGAAATTACTTCAATTAGTTATAGAGATTACAACCGTATTAATCTCAATGACATTCCATCTCTCCCATGGGACACAGTTTTCTCTCTTATCAGTTCTGACGATCACTTCAACACCTTGGTGAAATTTCTTTATGAAAACCATGTTCCTCTTCACACTCGGCCTTTCCATCGATCTGTTCCATATGGTTTAACAACCACACATTGCCAATTAATAGCAGAGCGAGACTATTTACATATATCACCTTTGGAGACGAAATCGGAACGAGGAAAATTGGGATCATTTTCGTAGGTTAAGGAATATTACCACAATGGCTGTTCGTACCTCCAAACTAAACTATTATAAATCTAAGCTCAATACAAGACTCCCACCTAAAGAGCTATGGAAAAACCTTCGTGAAATTGTGGTTGGAAAATCTCAAAACAACGAATGCCAGCTGGATCCTAACAATTTAAATAGATGCTTTGTTATAAATCCCAGTTCTACAGTTGTATTCAACTTTAGGTGTGTCGCCTTTGATGAAGTGTTAAAGGCTGCATACTCGATCAGTTCTAATGCTACGGGTATGGATGAGATTCCACCATGCTTTCTCAAAAGTATTCTACCTCACATACTCCCTTATGTTACTCATATATGTATCTAGCAATTGTATCACTACCTCCACCTACCCCTCTCTGTGGAAATCAGCCTTAGTAGTCCCCGTTCCTAAAAATAGGAGTGCTCTGTCTCCTGAGGATCTTCGCCCTATAAGCCTCCTCTCATTCACTTCCAAAATATTTGAAAAGCTTCTGAACTGGCAAATGATGAACTATACGTAGCTACTGAAAATCTTTTGATCCCTTGACAGTCCGGCTTTCGGGAAAATCATAGTTGCACTACAGCTCTCCTCAAAGTTACTGATGCTATAAGAATTACTATGGACTCTGACTTGGCTTCCATTTTAGTGCTTCTAGATTTCTCCAAGGCCTTTGATTCTGTTGATCATGCAAAATTATGTTGTAAACTTCGCAATACTTTCAAGTTTTCCTCACTGAGTACTAAACTCATCTGCAGCTATCTATCTAATCGAGATCAAAGGGTGCGAGTGAATGGGCTTCCTTCTACCCCAATCAGGATTAGGTGTGGGGTACCACAAGGATCTACTCTCGCTCCATCTCTTTTCGCACTGTTTATAAATGATATTGCATCAGTACACCAGCATTCAAACATTCTCCTGTACGCAGATGATGTACAGTTATATCTGTCGCGATCGTTTGGGCTACTAGAGGATGGTATTTGCAGAGTCAATGAAGATCTGGAAGCCGTCTCATCCTGGGCACTTTTGAATGGCCTGACTCTTAATCCAGTGAAATCTCTCTGTCTATTATTATTTACAAATGTAGACTGGATACTCGCATAGATACGATCATGTATCCCCCTTTACCAACCATATCTTGGGCTGCAGTTTGTATGAATATGTTAAATACCGCACAATACTCTTTCTTTTCTGCTTAATGTACAACAAGCAGCTTCGGTATCTGTTTGAAAAACTTAATTTTGCCACATCGTCCAGGTCAAGGTCGCTAATCGTACCCAGACATACCGTCCTGCAGAGCCGAAGATCATTCTATGTTCATGCGATTAATCTTGGGAACTCCTTGCCTCTTGCAATCAAACGAATAAACAATCTGGCCGCCTTCAAGGCTGAACTTTTCGAGCACTATGAAAATATATATAGAAATATGTAAATTACTGCTCCTCTCGTTATCTGCACATAATTTTAAGAAATTCGAGCGATTTCTATTTCCTTGTATTATATATATTTTTTACAACTATTCTCTGAGGTACGAATTGTTAGCATCTATCGAATGGAAATTCAAATTAAAAGTACACAGCACATAGGCTCAAAGTGTCCATAGTTGGTGCGATGGGAACACAAATGAATAAAAAGTCATTAGATCGCAAGTGTCGAGATCGTAAATTGAAATTAATTTTCTGAAGCATCAAAGGTATACCGCTATTTATGAATAATATGAAGAGAAGGGGCCCTACGTGACTACCCTGTGGAACACCGGAGTAAGCCATTATTACTTCAGATAGAGCAGAACGAAACTGAATCCTAAATTTGCGATCTTTAAGGTAGGATGATAACCAGTTCAACAACCAAATTGGTTATGATCAAGTTGTCTACATAAGATATGCGATAATACAGTCATTTTTTCCACAAATTTTGGAGCCTCGTTATTGAGGTGGTCCGAGCGGCCCGCGCCAGCCGGTCCACCCTTGCTACGCCACTGTATATATACAGGGTGTTTCCCACTGGGAGGTTAATAGAGCGGGAGGTGATAGTACTCAACTAGACGAACTAAAAATTGTATGGCAGGGGGGGGGGGCTATATCACCCGTTTAGGAGTTACAGGGTGATTAAGAAAAAAGCTGGTTTTTCACAAAACACCCTGTATCTTAAAAACTACATGGCGTACGGTCACAGTTAGGAGATCATACAATTTTTGGTTCATCTAGGTGAGTACTATCACCTCCCGCTCTATTGACCTTCTAGTTGGAAACACCCTGTATATAGCGCTGAGTAATTTTCTAATAATTTTTCCATTGTTTTAAGTAGGGGGAAGATAAGACTGAGCATATAACCTTGAGTATAAATGTTACATTTGCACTTCTCCACATTCTTAGTATACAGAACGTAGATAGATCTGAAGATTTATAATTCTTGTTGAAGTGGGGCTGAGAAGATGACATTATTTTCATGTGATTTAAATGGCCTGAAGGAGCTGATGTCCCATTTAACCTTCATCGGGAAGCGAAGCACTCAAATGTAGCATAATAATCTAATCTCACATTTTATAAACTGTCAAAATATCATTTTGACATTTGGATTAGATTTTACGGCTTAAGCTGTTAATTTGGCAAAATGAGTAGTAAGATGACATGAGAAAATAAAAAATGTTCTTCTGTTTCATTTTGATAATTAGGCTATACACGATTACCTAATATCACCACTGTCTAACATAGGTAACAAATTTTGTTTATTTTTACTACATACGCACTCATTCATAGGCTTCCACTTAAAGTAATTCTCAATAACTGTTTGTTACCTATCTAAATAATAATATTAAGAAGAAGAAACATTTGTTTTTTACCTTAAAATCTTTTGTTATCTTTTTGTTACATTTTAACAATTTATTATTCATCATATTAGAAAATTCTTTGATTCTTTGATCGCGATCATTTTTCTACGAACTTCGTACATTTTTTCCTCAAGTTTGGTATGCTTGAAAATGTCCGTGTATCAACACTGCCGCTCACAACGGAAACACATCTTTTGCTCTTGTTTTCAAAACATATCATCACACCGAAACAAAAAACTCAAAAGATTGATGAATTTCATATTTTTATCTTATCGTTTCTTATATTAAAAAAAAAAACAAAAAAAAAACACAAACAATGTGTCGGGCGACAACATCGACCTTCGAGTTTCATAAGATACAAGCAAATGTGTAACTGATACCAAAATTGCCATATCTTCCATGATCACATCATAAAAATGTCGGCCAATCATTGTATCACTTTTGCGGCGGCGGGCTCATATTGTTCCGCCGAATAAAAAAAACATGGTGAATGTGACAAAACAAAGCTTTTCTCATGATAGATGTGAAGAGAAGAAAAATTATATAAAAATAATAAAAACAACAACACCAACAACAAAAAACAAACCTGCTCGCGGTAACTTGTTTTCATCGTGATCTTTTTATTACGATCAGATGATCATCATCTCTGTCTTAAGTGAAAACAAAAAAAAAAAAAACAGCTTAAGACTTAAGAGTAAAAAAAAAAAACGAACATTTGCTCTGGTGTCCAGTAACCACCAACCTTGAAAGTTTTCCTTCCTTGATTGATTCAGTTACGAAATTGCGTTATGTGTTAAAAGAAGGATTTGCAAATAAACGTTATTTTTGTGATTCGATGATCATTAATTAATTTTTGGTGCTATTAACTACCGTCAGATGGTACTCTTATCCAAAAAAAAAACAAAAATAAGGAAAAAAAACAATTAATGATCGTACGATCGTACTTTGACCCCACCTGAGCAAGCTCTCACAAGGCATATAGAATTTATCTTGGAGCGATTTTTTGCATTACCGCAAGATCGTGATTTTGGGATCGTAAAACATTTAGCTTTTTTTTTTGCTCCTTATTATGCCAGGTATTGTTCACCGGCATTTTCATAAGAATGGAATTGATGCGGCAGTAAAATTGTTTTTATTTTTTTGTTAATTCATTTACACACAATGGAAGCACGCTTTATTGTTGTGTTATTCAAATGCAAATACAGATTCGAGTTTTGCCACTTGTGTGGGATATCGGTGGATTGATCTAAAAAAAAAACAATTCAATTTTCAAATTTTGTATAATTATATAAGGGGGAGGGGAGGGGAGGGGAGGGGAGAATAAATTTCTTTTTTAGTGACAATGAAATCGATTTTATAGTAAATAAATTTCGGGTAAAAATAAAATAGAACTTTGATCCAGATGATTCTTAGAGATGATTATTGTTTTATTTAATGGCCTAAAATTTTTATATATGTATTATAGCTTCGCGTCGCCATAAAGTAAACATATAGAACATAGCAACGTTTAATGTTTGAAGAAAAAATTTATTACAGCAAAAGAATAAAAGAATTTATAAATTCTTAATGTTGCTTACGCCATCTACATCTCAATTTCTTTTGAAATTGAAAACATAACCTATGAAAACCTTTGAAATTCTAGTGCGTTTACACTTTAACGAATTGTGTCATTGAGTCAAAACAATTTTAAACTGCTCCATCTTCTTTTCAATATTTGCACTATTTGGAAGATCCTACAGGCTCTAAAATACCTAAAATTATTAATTAGTCTAACGCCTGTTTACCGTTTAGTAATGAAAGGTAATCTACGAAGGTGGAAAATTTCTATTAAGTAGAGGCTTCAAATTACTTACAATTTTTTCTAAAATAATTTTTTTTAAAGAAATTTCTCCAGAGTCTTGTTAGCTTGACCAGTTCACATGGACAGCGTTCTGACGTAGGACTTTTTATTCCGCAGCTCTGTATTTTGCTGGACTAACTTTTATTTGAAAAGCAAGTACCGAGGTACTGTCAGTTTCTGGCCTGAAAGCCGAAGACCAAAAATTCCATAAAGAAATTTTTGGGAGTATAGGTACTGTGTGTAAGGTGTTTCGATCAGCAGTAACAGGGCAATCTCATCAGGACAACAATGAACCCTCAAAACTGCCTGCTGTCTGTCTACACTACAGTGAACTCAGATGCCAGATGACAGTACCTCGGTACTTGCTTTTTAATTTTCTCTGCTCATATGCAGTAGGTTGAGAATTTCCTGTAGACTCATATTTTGTACGGGTCTCGAAAGAGTAAAAAAATCATTATCACTTTCCAACTTTTATTTGTCCTGGCTTTGAGTATAATTTCTGGAATTATTTGTTTCCTTTATGATTATATTGGATTTTATTCAAAAATATAAAACATAAACAACTTGCAACCTTTATGAAAATATGCACCCAGAAAGGTTTCTTCATGGCTACCAGCGTCACCCGAGTATAGACACCCACATCATACCAAGATATGGCCTTCCTGAATGTACCAGCGCGATTTGTTTTGTTTTTTTTTTAGTTTTAAGTTTTAACTCCTTTTCTATACCCGCAATTAAAAATATTTATTTATATTATATCTTATCTCTACTTGTTGTACTAAGAACCGAGTTCAATTTCTACACTAACGCTGATCGGACAACAACTCCCAACTAACAGTTCTTATTAGTAATGAAAATTTCACAAACAATCAATCACAATAATTATGTGTATCTAATTACAGCATACAATCACTAAACAAAAACTATGCAATGCTTTATTAAAAGAAAAATTGAAAAATAAAAGTGGTTCTAGAATCGAACCTGAAGTAGATCCAAAAATTCAAATTTTTAATTTCTGACTTCCGAGCCTTCAACAAAACTTCATTGCAAAAGTATAAGAATATTTCAATAGTAATCACGTATGCAAGTGCGATGCATTCTAAACCGGATGGACCGCTACCGTATTACAGAAAATTCTTATATAAGACGTCTGGTAGATTTTTTATTATATAAAAAAATATACTTACATTCAATATGGTATGTGTATGTGTACAAACAAAGCATATAAATCAAAACATGTTAAATATTTCATAACTTTGCATTTACTTTGCTGACCTTGTATGACATAAAGAACGTATTTATCATCGGAACTGGAATGATTACATATTTAATTCGTACTACGGATATTTGTATTTTTTTGCATATTTTTAACATTAATTTGTTTTCGTTTTTTTTCCGATTTTTTCGTAATGACTTAATTAATTATTGCTCGTTGTTTATTTTAAAATTAAGCTGTCCAGAATGTTAATTTTAATTCATGTTCTTTTTCTTTCAGGTGAGTAGCGATGTCTTCGTTTTTTATGTATGTATATATATGATAATTTGAAGAGTAATGTAAGTAATTGATTTTATATAAATATATATTTCCTATATTTCCTTGAAGAACTTTACATTTATTTTTGTTTCACGACTTTAAGCGAAAGGGTTACAATGTGCCATTATGGACACAGTTAGCACATTGTTTTGTTACATATATTTATTTATTTCTAACTTCTTCTAAGGATTTATATAATTTTTGTCTACTAAAAAAAAGGCATAAACCATGCATAAAAAGGCATAAACAAACAAAATGAAAATGAGAAACAAAATAATATCAGACATTTGGGGGAACGAGGCTTCTCAATCATAATTGAATTTAAGTAAAAAATTGGAAAAATATCACCGGCGCTTTTAGTGTAACAGAAAATAAAAATTCAAAGTATGAAAGATATCGGTGGTCCTGTTTATTTTTTTCCCAAATTCGTATACATTTTTAAAATTTTTCTTACCATTTTGAAATCGACTTTATAATCTGTCTGTGTATGATAAAGTAGATTTCACAGATACCATAATTTGTACAAGGAGTTTGGTTTTTTAAGCATGTGAAAATAGTTCCAAATTATCTACGTAGCATAGCAAATTATCAAATTTTTAATAGTTTATTCCAAAGTTTCTTTAATCACTTTCTAATATTCTCACATGGTGGCGCTGTGAACGTTTCTATAGATTTCACGTTTCAAAACATCTTACTAAATATTAGGTCAATTGCAAATGTCATTATGATTCATAACATTGCTTTACTATTTTAATATATATTAATTCAATCGAAGTAACATTGTTACTAAAATAGTAACATTTCATGGAAATATTGTTTTGAAAAATATATAGCAGCAATTTAATTTGGACGCTATTGATTTGCATCGGGTTAATAATCTGCCCACATACTATGCATCTACCACTCCCTCACTTCTTGACATTTTTCTCACTGCTTCCGGGTATATCTGATCATGACATGATTTTGCTAACCAATGAATTTCAAACTGAAGTTCCTTGTGAGGGTACTACTTACTCTTATTATAATTATGGGGCTGTTAACTTAGATGCTGTGTGTAGTGATGCGGAGTCCTGGGATTGGAATAGGGTGTTTTTTATGCATTATTTGGATGATCAAGTGAATTTCCTTAATAACTCTCTTCATCTCTTAAATGAAATTCATGTTCCTTTGGTCACGAAGACCATCACTAACCCTCTGTGCCCTTGGTTTTCTCCTCGAATAAGCGATATGATATCAGCTCGTGACACTGCATATCTTAAATGGAAGAGGTTCAAACTTATTGTTTTCCTTGAGGAATATAGAATCTTACGCAATGGTACTATTTCAGCTATTCGCAAAGCTAAAAAGCATTTTTATGAATCTATACTTAATTCTAAACTTCCTTCAAAAATCCTTTGGAAAAACTTGCGGATGACTGGCATTAGTTCATCTCGTAAAAATAATTATGCTATTGATCCCAATTCAACTAACAATGAATTTCTTCTGTCTTGTGTAGATGATGCTGTTGACGCGTCATTATTTCAATCTCATGAAGCTGGGAACTATTCTTCTTCAGCTCTAATTTTTAATTTTTCTCGGGTCACAAATGAATACATTTTTGTTGTAATTAATAGTATCAAATCTCCTGTACGATTGGGGCGGATAACCTCAACCCTCGATTCATTAAGATGTGCTTGCCATATATTCTTCCTGCACTCACACATATTTGCAACTCGTGCTTTACTACTAGTAGCTTTCCTCTGTCATGGAAGGCCGCTAAAGTAATTCCAGTACCTTAAAACACCAGCTCGCATTGTAGTGAGTTTCGGCCTCTAAGTATATTACCATTTCTCTCTAAGGTAATTGAGAAAATTATGCACTTACAAATCTCTCATTATTTATTTTTGAATGGTTTTATGCACAAGTATCAATCTGGATTTCGTTCTGGGTATAGCTGTACATCTGCTCTCCTTAAAGTGAGCAATGATATCGCGCGTGCGGTCGATAAACATGAACTAACGGTACTATTTCTGTTAGATTATACTCCAAGGCCTTTGATACCGTTAAACATAGACTTCTTCACACCAAACTTATAAGGAATTTTAACTGCTCTTCTCAATCTGCAAAGTTAATTTATGACTACTTGAGCAACAGGTCACAAGCTGTTTTTTTTCAAATGGTTCTCAATCATCTTTTTTACCAGTGGTATCTGGTGTACCTAAGGGATCCATTCTTGGGCCCCTGTTATTTTCCATGTTTATAAATGATATATTTGCTCACGTCAAGTATTCTAATCTGCACTTATATACTGATGATGCTCAATATTGTATAGATCTAGTGTACTTGGCCTGATTGAGGATTGTATCTCTAGGGTAAATGAGGATTTGGAGGCTATTTACTTGTGGTACTGTAATAATAAACTAGGCTTAATCCCTCAAAATCGAAGTGTTTGCTGATACATAGGCCTGTACTAAATATGGATGGCATTCCGTTAGTTTCCGTTAACAACACTGCTATTCCTATTGTTGATTCAGCTAAAATTCTTGGGGTGATTTTCAATAAAACACTTACATGGGATCTGCATATCAATTCTGTTGTGAGTAGAATTTATGCAGGACTTCGTTCTCTATGGATGTCCTAGCCATTTCACACCTATGCCTACGCGACTATTTTTACTGCGTACATTGTTAATACCTATTATGACTTATGGATGTGAAATATTTGGAAAGCTTGATTACAATAATAGAAGAAAAGTTTAGATTACCTTTAATTCTATCATCATAATACGTTCATAGTCTCAGGAGATTTGATCATGTTTCTCAATTTAAGAATTCAATTTTGGGGTGCTATATTTCTGTTTATCTTGATTACTCCTCAGTAATTTATTTAATAAAAATTATTAAGTTTAAATGTCTTCGGTATCTTTACGATCTCTTGGTATTCTCTAGGTTCAACAGAACACATCATTTGTTACTATCGCGGAATAATTTCCTTATCACCCAACGCTTGTTTTTTTGCCATGCTATTATAATATGGAATGACTTACCACAATCGATAAAAGACATGGTCCAGAATTAGAAGTAGTGTTTTTAATTTTTTTAATCTTATTAGTTAGCATTGCTTTTTTTTTTACGTTATATTGTAATTTTTTATATTTTTAGTTAATTATTCTTTAATTGTTTGAGCTTTTTGTCTCTCTTCCGTTGGTAGGTACATCCTACTTAGTCATATAGTTTTTATTTTGGATTTTCTTGTACAAATAAAAAAGATTTATGTCTTAATAGTACAATAGTTATGTAAATAATAAATTTGAAATTTGAAATTGGAAAAATATTTTTTAAACGTCGCTGTTATTCCTTAATTTCCAAACTATTGTCAAGTAAAATAAAAAACTCCAAGTCTCCCTATTATTTTGTATCATTTCAAATGTATAGTTCTGTGTTAATTGCGAAACTTCAAAAAAATTGTGTACTTTTAATTTTTTATACTTATTTTCAATTAATTTATTAAAAATGTAAAGTTGCACGTAAAGATACAAAGTTTTTATTTTATGACATTAATCGAAATATCGGTTACAATATGTTACGGCATTGCGACTTTTTTTTACAAACTTTGGGTAAGAGCTTTCGCTATACAAAAAAGTAAAAACACATGATCGAGGAAGTGAGAGTTGACAGTAAGCATGAATTGCAGTGTTTTGGTTTCAAATTAAAATAAAAGGAATTAATGAAGTGATCATAGTAAGGCGCAGAGCTGGGCAAGTACCAAAGAAAAAGTATTTAAGTACAAGTACAAGTACCGAAGGCCTGAGTACTTCAACGTAAGTACAAGTACCGCATGTATGAAAAGTACTTGTAACTAAGTACTAAGTCTATAAAAAGTACTGAGTACTTTTTGAAGTACTTTTTTAGAATCTTTGTACGTTGGCAGTAATATAATGAAGTTTATCGAGTTCAGTTAATAGATATTAATAAATAAATACATTTTGAAAACTATTATATGTATAGTAACCAGTGGCTACTATTTATACTTTTTTATAGTTTTTGGCGCTGCAAGTAGAGTAAAACTTTCACCTCCCATTGCTACACTCATAAAAACTATTAGAGGTCCGCCCAAGCACCCATTATCGTCTCCAAAAATGCATAACAATTCTAAGGAAAAATTTTCCAGAAAATTTCTACATCAGGTCGAGGCATCGTTGATTTTATATTGGAGAGAGGCATTGCTTGCTTACCCTTGATTATGTCCACTGACGAATATAATATGGACTGCCTACTTTTATATTTCACGTGGGCACAATTGCCTGTGTCAAAAAGAGTTCTTAGGTGTCGGTGCCAACATTGAAAAAATCATTGGCGTGATTTTATTAAAACATTTAGAATTTTTCGTCTGCATATCTAATGAATATATTGTCTTTGGTAAAACATTTTCTATCAGTAATAACCGTAAATGATTAATTTAAAATCATGTATTTCGACGAATCCACTAATTTAAATAGTTGTTGTTTTCAGTTCTCTCTCAGTTGGTACTTGGTGCTTATACCGAAAGTGTCAGCAATATGGAAGTGAGTTCACTCTCTGCAGTGTATTTCTATGAATGTTGTCAGTCCATATTATACATGTCAGTGTCAGTGGTTATGTCATCAAGTCGAGGCATCGTCGATTATATATTCGAGTGAGACGTTACTGGTTTTAGTTCTACTTGCCCAGTCTTGTTTGTATGTTATTAGTTTGTCTAAGGTTCTGCCTTGACGCGTGAGTACGGCACATGCTTTAATAGTTCTTTACGTGCTTTAAAACTCTACGAAGAGTTAGATATTTGTAGGTACTTAATACACTCAGTAATACTTAAGTAAAAATCTTGGTACTTAAGTACAAAACTCAGTCTTAAGTACAAGTAAATAGAAGCAAGTACTTATGTTCAAGTACTAAGTAGGGGCATTTCAAAAGTATTGAGTCTTAAGTAACGAAAATGTACTTTAAGTAGTACTTAAGTCTTTTTTTACTTAAGTATTGCCCAGCTCTGGTAAGGCACGCAATGTATTTGTATATTATACACTCTGTTTCAATCGAAGCAGTAAATATATTTGAAATTTTCCGTTTTAAAAGCGAAGGTAATTGGTTTTCAGAACGTGGAGAGATACTCAAGACTGTTCTAATGCACTGGGTAAGTTGTCTGGTAATAACGGTATTTGTGCTCAGAAATTCGCATAATACGAAAATGGAAAATTTTAATTTCGTTTATAACAGAGTAAATATTGTTTGTCGCCTTCATGAAACTGAGAAATTAATCTTTTGAGATTGAGATATAGCAATTTTAGTCTTAGTAAACGTTTTTCCAGTATTTGAGCTAATTCTTGAAAACGAAAACCAGGAATATCTAATACAATTGGTAAAGTAATTTACAGATAAGATTTTTACAGAATATAGACTTGATTTTCTCCAATTTCTTATGAGTGCGGCAGATACAAATAGCCAAAAAAGCAGATTAGCGATTATGACATGACGGCGACAAATAAATTCTAAATAAGCTAAATTAAATTGTCAATAATTGCTCATTTGCTTATTTTCCCCCGACTGTACCCTTTTGTCATCAATATCATATTTCAAGACGTTTCTGCTCTAAAGTAATATTCCCCCTATCCAATTTGAAATTCCTCTCAATAATTTATAATCTCCTCTCGCCCGCGTGGCTTGAACAGATTTGCCTGTTCATCGCCACCAAAATGCTTCCTAATCGACCTACCTATACATGGAATTGACGCAAGAACAAATAAAACCACCTCCAGTTGAAACAAATACAGCGTTGATCTATCATAAGAAAACTATTATTGTTTTTATGCTTCTAGGGGTATTTTTTTCAATTACTGGCCTGTGTCCCATAATGACTCAATCTGAAATTCAGTCATTTCAGGAAAATGAAATGGTGACAGACTATGGAGAAAAATTATTTCTTTTGAAATGTCATTGACAGTGTCTCAATGTGAGTAAAGAGCATTAGAGTTCAATAATTTAATTAAATGCTATCAAGAAAATTTGCGAGTATTTACTACAGTTGCAAAGTATTTAGTTGAAGATAATTTTTGTTGTTAAAAGAGACCAAAAAAAGAAGAAAGCGGCAAAGAACTGCTAACTTTATTGGAAAAACTTTCCACTTTTCAATAAATTCAGCTCATTTTAATGACGGTAGGTGTCACTTTTACTGCAATTTCACTAGATTCTAACTCCAGTAAAATTTGGTTTATTCGAAAATGAAGGGAAATGTTGCAAATGGGTCCTTGATGGACCTCATTTGTATGACACAATGCACATTTGACTCCATTTAATTAAAAATTTAGTCATTGTGGAGACAATCTATTTAGGGTATTAAGCTTAGAAATATTGTAGCTACACTATAAGTGGCGAACGAGTAACAGAGATGTGTGAAGTCAAGTTCCAATTGCGTACATTTACATTTCGTTGGATGCTGTTAGATTGTTGATGGAAGCAAAAATAAAACCACCTCCTCCAGGCCATTGCGTCGCTTGTGATAGGTAGGTCCCAGGCATGTTCAAATACCATACATTTACATTTTGTTGGATGCTGTTAGAATGTTGATGGAAGCAAAAATAAGACCACCGCCTCCAGGCAATTGTGTCGCTTGTGACACCATAGACAGAGCCCAGAGGTGTTGGAATGCTATACTTTTCATTGCATGTTGTTCGATTGCTTTGTTATTGTTTTTTTTTTTGTGTTCAGAAGGAGATGATTTCATTATTGCTTCTCTTTAATAGTTTACAGCGAAAGACGAATAAAAAGCCTTTAGGGAAAATATTTTGAAGAAAATTTTTGCTTTCATTTTCATGTGTTTTAATTAATTAAAATTGAAGAACCTAAGGGAAGCAATGCTTCCATTCCTTCCAATACCTCTACGCCACTGGGTATGTCTAATTTCTTTCTAATTAAGTGACATTGTGGAATTTTATGAGAAATTATTATTTTGCCACATATGAACTGGCCCAGTAAAATAGTGCCGAATTTTTGTCGTAACAAAACGTGGGGAATGTTCAGAAACAACGTATAAAAGAATTTTAAAAAAACTAAGCCAGACCAAAACAATCTTTTTCTATTCATTCTACTCTACTTAAAGTGTCCTTTTGAGACATGGAGTTAATTAACTGTTTTTGGACAAGTACTATAAATGGACTTACGATTTCTTTATATGGACTGTAAGCCACTGAGTGAAGCATAACTCACATAGGTATTGCATCATCATAATTATTTTTTACTAAGTAAACTGTATTTTTAGAAGAATACCTCAATTGCTGGTGGATGTTGCAGTTGGGATTTGAACCCAGCATCCATACAGCCACAATGTTTTTTTTTGCATTTTTAGACAAATCGCTTTAAAATTATCGATTTAATCTACAGTAAAATTCTGAAACACGTTGAATATATGCCCGGTCGTCGCTTTTTAAATGCCTTAGCATCCATGCAGCAGCCTTCCTTATTCTTTGAATTATAGTTAAGCTTTGATTTACCTTTAAAATAAATTTATAATAATAAAATTTTATAGCATGAAAGTAAAATTCAATATCATGCCTTCAGCAATTTTTTATAGCCGCGTTACTCTCTAGTTAGCCTTAAGAATTTTATAGTGCCATTTTCAATGCCCTGCAACTACATCTGTAGACGTTTTGTTTTATTTTTTTTCAAATGGGACGCGACGCGACTCTAACTCAAAGCAATGAGACGGATGTTTGGCGTAAATTGAGTTGATGAGCTGTTAACAAACCATTGACGAGATAAAAACAGTTAACCATTCGGTGGGTGGGTGGCTTGGTTGGGTACATCTTAAATAATGTACAGAGTATAGAAAAGTACATTGAACTAAGCAGCTCAAGTCTATAAAAGATCAACACTTCCCTCTAGAACTGGTTATATCCCCATAGTATCGGCCGGCATATATCGCATTGCAAAAGGCTAGAAACAGCTGGGGGCCGCGCAACTAATTTGTCGCCTCGGATGCTCTCTGTTTGATCTTGATGTGTCTGTCGTCTTTTGAGATGATTAATTGATGGTGGGTGCAATGAGGAAGTTCAAGGAAATCCTATTTATGTGAGACCATATTATATGGAGGGGTAGGAGACATTATTGTGAAGAAGCGCATTGAACTTGTTGTTTGTAAAGGCGCGGTACAACGGTATAAATCTTTCAAACGCATCATCGGTCCCATAGTTTTGTATACCCACCGCAATTATCATAGTATGAAATTAAGAAATTATGGATTCTTGGTATTAATTTTTTGAGTACTTTCTTCCGATGATGTTTTACCTATATAATGACACAAGTCTAGCAGTTAGCTGTTAATTTTATAAAGCTATCACGACGGTAAAGGGCTCAAAGTTATAGGTTAGATTAACTTGGTAGTCACTTGAGTCTTGAGTTCGATGACGGGTCAGTAGGAACTGACTGGTAATGACTGACTCACTAGTGTTGAAGAGTAGTGTAGATCAGGACTCTATCAGCCGTGGAAATTAATATTACCGACACAGAAATACCTGGATTTTCTTCCCATTTCTATCTTATCAGAATCACATTGGGGAAGAATAGACTAGACTACAAGAGCAAGGATAAATCTTACGAGAAAAGGGTTCATCCTATGAAAAATACTTTTTTTCAAGCCTCCAATGACTTTGGAGTGATAGTAGAATGCCACTGTCTCTCAACATATGTTGAATGAGGACACGCAAGGCTGGAGCAAGAATAAGAGGAAAACTGCACTAACGCAGTGCATAAAGGACAGATGGCAGGCTAGATGGAGCGAGATTGAAATGGGAAGAGCAACGTTTGAGTACATAGAGCGAGGTCCTTCGTACAAGAGCATCCGGGCTTTGAATTCAATCTTTGCTTAGGTTTCCTTCTAACCGGCTATGGCTCTTTGAACGCATTCCTGCACAAGATGGGGCTAAGTGAAAGCCAAGAATGTATGTGTGGTAATGATTGTGAGGACTGGGTGCATATTCTGTGTGAATGTTCCTTATAGGAGAGTTTCAGGGAGTTAAAAAATATGGGAATAGAAAGAGTGGAGGGAAGGTATATTTTCAGTAATGTACTGAACAGCGTACGTATAACAGCTGCAGGGCATTGATAAATTGCGAAAGAAGCTTTCAAACGAAGAAGGAGGAGATATAACAGGCAGGAAATTCCTGCCATGCCTGCAGAGCCCCGGTCTTGCATGAAGCTCAACTGAAGTCGCCTTGGCTATGCAATAGCCTTGGAAACGAAAACCTGACCAGAGGTCTTCTAGTATTCCGGGGTCGATTGACCATGGAACTCTCTTCCATGCCGACATTGATGAGGCCCTTCGGGGAGTAACGTGGTGGTTGTGGTCGCCTATATCGCGGACAGAGTGAGTATGGGATGATTCAGTGATGATTCATGTAAGTGAATGATCGCTGACATCTTCTCACTGAACTAGCGTAGGAGCTTGTCGTGGAGTTGCGCTTAATCAACCGGGTGCCGTGACCCATCAATGAGGGCGCCAAGCATGCACGTTGCGTCGACTGATACTACAGAAGTAGAAATGCTGCTGGAGTGTGAAGAACACCATGGGATTAAGCCATGATGGCAGGTGCTCACGTTAAACCGACCAACGACTTCTGTCTCTCAACATAGACTGATGAAAATGCTAATTGATATTTTCTTAGTTAGAGGGACTAAGTCAATCGCGCGTGGGGTTTTTGAAGTGAACTTTCTTATTATCTCTCTATAATGATGGTGACTTGATACTTAAGCTAGACTAAAATATTGGTCGGCAACAAATGCTGCCTAGGTCTAACAGGAAAATTCATAAAAAAATCTCTAGAGTCACAAAAGAATGTTCTTAGGAATCTCATATGGGGCGATGATAAGGCAAATATTACTCGAATTCATACTTCGACATACTTCGTTGAAAAACCTAACCTTGGTAAGGACTTACGTAGGAAATTAATTGGGCCCTCTTTGCCCATACGGGATTCAAAATCACAATTTTTTTTTTAGAATCAGTCATAGATGAAATAGCAATTTTTGTTTTTAGATTTATTTTTTAAGATTCAGGACGAGACGGTATTTACTAATTTAATTTAAAATCTTAAAAACTAAATCTAAAAAACAATTCTAGTACTTGTATAAAATCTGTATATAGACGTAAAAAAAGAAGTGCGGAAAGCATCAAAAATGTGTTTTGTATATGTCCCAACCAGACCTGTAAAGTACTTAAGTACATTGGTCTTGTACTTGAAAAATTTTAAAGTACCAGTACCGGGACTTGTACTTGAATTTTTTTTAAGTACCAGTACTGGGACTTGTACTTGTACGTAAAATATTTCAAGTTCAGGTACTGGTACTGTACTGGTACTTGTAATTGAAATTTTACAGGTCTGGTCCCAACCTTGCCGAATAAAGAAAAAGAAATAGCAAACAAAGAGTCTTACAGGACCCAGTCAAGTTTATTAAATCTTATGGATGGTTGAAGTTAACCTAACTAATCATCCAAATATCTTCAGGATGAGTCCCAACGAGATGTGATATCATAAGTTCGAAGATTTAAGTGTGTCTGATTGTAAGCCACTTGGTGCTCGCGGGTACTTTATTCAGTAGGTCAGTTGATGAGTGGGTTGACTACCGTCCCTTCAACACGGTCCCGCACATTTGTCTCCTACCTAGTTTCATTTCAACTTTTATAGCCTTATAGCTTCTCCTACTTATCAGGTTAACATAATGAGCCGCCTTAGTCTCCGTATTACACCAACCTTATCTAGCCTATGGGTTATTACAGCTCTGCACACCACCTGGAAATAAACTAAACATGTCACCACCTCACATCCATGATTATGTTAAGGAAACAGTAATTGATGTGCCAGTCCTGAATCTTATTTGACCATGACAACTATCCTGTTGATTGTGGGATTGTGGTCCTGTTAAGCACCCAAGTGAAGAGCTATAACACAGGACTATTTTACACTTAATCGATTGATTGACAAAGTATTTCTCATAAATACAATTGTTATCAAAATCAAGCGCCCGGTTTTGTTTTATTTAAAAATTTCTGAAGAACCTAAAAAAAATATCCGAGGAAAATAGTTTAAAATTTCATTGGGCTTCTATAGGACTTGAAGACAACTTCCCTCAATACTCAGATTGTAGATACGTTTAAAAACTGGAAGATAGAACAAAAAAAAAAACTAGTTCCATCACAATTACCATTAACTCGAATGTGTGGACCATTAAAAAGATGGAATCATGTCATCACATTAAAAAAGAGGTACGATCCTAACCTCTCAACGCTTTGTAATTACTTTTTCCGAAGGCACACGGTTAACTAGTTTTCATCCAGGCAAACACCTTTTTCTTTTCTTTAATCTGCACTTAAGTTTAAATCATGATAATCGTCACCTGTTTTCTGGAAAATTCATCATAAATATCTCGCAAATCTATGGAGTGTAGCATCTTTATCTATATATTATGATCTTCACAACCGTGACTTATCCGCAGCGCTATAAATACCCTTCTGGAGCAAGCCTATCACAAAAACTATGTAGGAATATATGTATGCCTTGGCTGGGGTATACTCCAACCAGCCATGCCCATCTTGATCCCCATTTCTTAGCAACACCATCGCGAGAGTGCAATACATCTAGTTAACAAGAGATTTGTACCATCAGCAAGTTTCCATGTCAAACAATCGGCAAATCCAGCTACAACTAACTATACACATCACATGTCCACGCAACTCAAGATTAAAGTACATAGGTAAAGTACAACACCACAGCATCAGTCAGTCAGTACCGAGGAGGATATCTCGGGAATCTTAAAATAGAACTCTTTCTATAGAGATAAAACCTGGATATTTCCAGCAATTCTAGAGTGTACTCCATCAATTTTTTCTGTCCCTAAGGCGATATGCTATAGTACAAAGAAAAACGAGAAGGCGCGCAAAGATAGCGTACTACATACTACAAACCTACATAGATATCTGAGCTAGAGTTCTATGCACTGAACTACGGTGTCGTCTGAGTGCAATTCCACAATTACTCTGCAACTTTACCAGCTATAAAAGAGTAGAAATCTTGGAATTCTTGGCCGCAAGGAGATCATGAAGATTTTGAATTCACAAAGAATCAAGATGACGTTAAATGAGGTGAAGAAGCAGGAATTGAGGAGGATTAGGTGAAAATGGGAAAAAAAACATTCGCGACTTCATCCAGGAGCAGTACCTACAGATAGATCTGTTTTAGAGTCCCAATGAAGCCAGGCGGAGCGGCCATCGGTCCAGGTATATATGTGTCTTCTACATAGATGATATTTCTGCGAAATGCAAGGATATAAAAAAGGCGAAATACCTCAATTCTTGATCTCTCTGTTTGGGGAAACCTTTATGTGTATCAAGTCGAATCTTTGTTGTAAATAGTGAGAAAGAGAGAGAGGGAGATAGAGAGATAGTGTTGCACAAAATTGCATGACTATAGTCATTGACCTCATCCGTCGAGCCGCGTACCGTGAACGATGTAGACACTCCAAGTGTTCACATAACTGGAAGAAAACTGGTCTTTTATGCTGTCATCTTCTTGCGTGATATTACTTTGGCCATCTTCGATTCGTAAAATAGAAGTTCTCGTTTGATTATATTACGATGACGCACAACTGTGTACTACTGGAATCATTCTTTGTAGGGACATTTTAAGTCTGCGAGTATGTAAATTTGTGTTTTTATCATATTGACCCAGCAGATCCTATGTTTTCCCCATAGCTCAAATATTTGGGCCGTATACTGGGTACGTAAGACTAAGAGACTAGTTTATACGGCTCAGTATGCTGCCTTTTCCTCACGAAAACTTGTAGGTAAGACGATTGTTGGGAGCAGGAATAAATCATCACACTACCTACAGATTTCGTGCGGCAGAGTCAACAAACTGATCTGTCTAAACTGTGTGTCATTATCTCATGTTTCTTATTGATCTGGGATCGAATCCCCACTAGAGTTGATCAACTTTTGTGGTATTTTTTGGTGGTAGCCATGAAAATGTTGAAACTAAAGTTGTAGATAGAAATGCAGAATCTATTATAACAACAACAAAAAGCTTTTCACAACATGTTATGCTTCTCCTAATAAACGACAGATGTCATCGCCATAGCACAAGGTAGAAAAGCTATATTAAGCCCTAGGCTTCCAAGGGTAGTGAAAAAACCACTTAAAAATATCCCATGCACCAGATTACAAGAGTTTTGTAGTCCATGACTACCATTGACTACCGAGTTCTACAGTGAACATCCGACTCTGTTAATGTCGGCCAGTAGCGGGATTTTGTAACACGGAGAGTTGAGGAGTTTGGACGATGAGAACTTAAAAATTCTCCATTCGGGAGAGTTATGGAAAACGTGAGAAGTGTCGCAATATTGGAGGACGGCTATTATTATTATTATTACTTACGGGGGATGCACACAGGGTTTCTGCCTCTCATCTTGTCACTGCGACCTAAGATCTGCGATATAAGATCTATTGTGACATTACCCATTGATGCCCTAGGGCGACTATTCGAGCTTAAGGTCTTTCATGAAGCTTATAATATTCTTTAGGGCCATTTTTTCGACATCCTCTGGCAGTGGAAATGCCTTTCCTAGATGTCTTAGCCTTATGCGGCACAGAGCTTCGCAGTCTCATAGGACATGTTCAGCGGATTCGTCGTATTCCATACAGAATCGTCAGGTCTCATCTTTGACCTTACCCATCTTCTTAAGATGGTATCTAAGTGGGCAAAGCCCAGTAAGTAGGCCCGTTATGAGCCTTAGTTCTTTCCTGCTGAGTGTGAGGAATTCTTTGGTCCTCTATTGCAAGTACTTTATAAACTTCTTTGCTTGTCTCAGCCCGGGGTATTTTCTCAGTATTCCTTCTTAGTTCTGTCCTCCCAAAGCCTGATCTGAGCTGAGAGGTGACTTTTTGGGTGTCCAAAGACAGACTCAGGGCCAATAAACGGAGATTTGGCTCCTTCCTTTGCAAGGCGGTCCGCAATCTCGTTTCCCAGATCTTTAGTGTCACCCTATTTGTCTCGGCCAGTTGCTTCAAGACAGTAAGACATTCCCAAGCCAGCTTTGACTCAAAGGTATACGAGTTTAGCGCTTTAAGTGCTGCTTGGCTGTCTGATATTATGTATATTTTTGCTCCACGCATATTTTTATGGATTATTTCGCGAGCGCAGAGTTCTATGGCGTGTATTTCTGCTTGAAAAATGGCTGGTGAGCCCCCAATGCCTTTGCGAGATGGCACCTTGGCCCATATATAACCACGCCTGCTTTACCTTCCATTTTGGATCCATCCGTGTACCATTTAGGAGATCCTTTTTCAAAGGGTATGTCCCCAGTGTGCCACTGTTGACGGTTCACCACGATCACCTTAAATGGTGTTTCAAAGTTATGGCGTTTCGGCATAACGTCTGAAATTGGGTTAGCCATCGGGTCCTCTATGAAATGCTGGAGGACTTTCAGGTGGCCAGCCAGATTATTTGTACTTAGGAGTTTTGCCCTTTATAGCCTAATTGCACTAAGTATGGCCTGCTCCCTAGTATGCAAATGTAAGGGTAGCAGGTCCAACATAGCCTCTAGGGCCGCAGTTAAGCAGGTACGCATGGCACCAGCTACTTCTAGACATGCAAACTGCTGTAGTTTTTGCAAACTACATAGCTTGAGCTGTCTTTTGTTTTGTTTTTGGCCACCAAACGAGTGAGGCGTATGTGACCATGGGTCTTATAATAGATGTGTAATGACCAGAGCGTCATTTTTGGTTTAAGACCCCCCAAGTTTTGCCAAAAAACCTGCGGCATGTCCATGTTGCCACTGTAGCTTTATCGAGTACTCTTTTTAAGTAAGAGTTCCAGGTTAGTCTGTTATCCAGGGTAATACTTCGATATTTGAGTTCCTTTGAGAATTCCACTACTGTTCCCTCAAGAGATGGTGCTTTTAGGTAAAGGGAACAACTGTTGTCTTACCAGGATTGGCTCGAAGTCCCATTATTTTGCACCAGTTGCAAACTATGTTTAGGGCATTTTGCAATAAATCAGAGATTTTCTGATCATGTTTGCCCCTAATTGTAATGACCAGGTCATCCGCATATCGCTGATTGTCATAGCCGGAGTTTGTTAGCTTCTGTAGGAGATCATCTACAACCACGGACCATAGTAGAGGGGACAGTACCCCACCTTGGGGACATACCTTGGCAGCCACTACTGTAATAGAGTCCGCCCCCAGGTTAGCTGTGATTCTCCGGCTTTCAAGCATAGCTTTTATCCATTTTATCAAGGTAGGTTCAATTCCTGGAGGACGGCTAACTCGATGTTAAAGACTGGTAGAGCCTTGGTTTTTTTCTTACGGACTTAGGGTCTACAGTACAAAAATATAGTTGAAAAATTTCCGGGATAAATGCCTTCTGGGGTACCTTCACAAAGGACAATAAAAACAGACAATATTGTCATTTGACAAATATTCTTCTTTCTTCTCCACAACTAAAGCAGCCGAGAGTTTTGTCGAGAGGAATAGAGAGTTTGGTAATTCTCAATATAAATTCCCCGAGCTACAGAATTCCGAGTGGAGAGTCAAGTGTCAAAAGAACTCTCATCTCCACAACTATCGGTGTTAGTAGATCCGGCGCCAGATATACGAAGAATACAGTTTGAACTGAAAACTTAATAGGTGAAAAGATGGAAGCCGCCAATTCCTCCATCTTGGCGTTAAGCCATCTTAGCCAATTCAGGTTGGTCATATAAGTTTACCACCATTCAACTGTAGATCATCTTCTTCTTCGCGGTCTATAAATTTAATCGATATCAATTTTTCGAATTAAGTTTAGTCAAGGTATCCGCAGGGGTTAATCATTGTGTCTCTCTTTAGTACATTTAGTACAGGTTCATATGGTATCACTAAGCTTCTCGAGAAAATCCATAAATGCTTTTCTTTCGAATTTCTTGATAATGACTAGGTACTTTCGCTAGCCGTGGTGTCCTTGAACTTAATCTGTTTCACCTCCTTCGAATTTCTATTCTATATCTATACATACGTGTGAGAAATACATATAGAGCCTGTAAAATGTTTAGACATTTTAATAGAGACTTTTAGGTAAAGTTGTGGCGACGCGTCTTAGTCGTCTGGGTCGTTCTCCAAAATTTATCGAACCAACGTATAAACCAGGTGAAAAGTTCTCCAAAATTGTATGCTAATCACACCTTGCTGGCACGTAGGAAGCCGTAGCTAGGTAGGCTAGGAATCAATGTATTAAAAACAATGTAAAAATATTCAGTTTGTTTTTTGTAACGTCAGCGTGAAGACACGAGAAAATATTTAAAAATAAAACAATACTTTCAATAAAGACGAAATAATTCTTTTCTCGAAAAAAGTGATTAGCTTTTATTTGTTTTGAGAAGACCTTCGAAGCAGTTAACGACCATGCTCATGAACACCTCTTTTCGGTAAATCCTTCTGTCTTACAGGGTTTCTAAAATTGTACTCTAGAGAAACAAATTGAGAGGTGCTATACCAGGCAAGAACAGCACCGAGAGACCCCAGGAAAATTCCGCAGAAGACGACTGGTTACCCTGTGAAACCGATCACGGTGTGCTGCAACATCATCACAACCGAATTGCAAATCAAAAGTGATCGTTCGGTTTCCTTCGAATACAATCTAGCATCATCGTTCGGTGTGTTGCATCATCATCATAACCGAATTGCAAATCCGAAGTGATCAGTTGTGCAACAGCACAGCACTCTGATAAGCTCTTTTGGTCAAATCTGGGGTCGGTCTAATGTTGCAGCCACTGGCGTAACTAAAGCTCCCGCAGACCCCGCCACGCGGGGGGCACAGTTTCTAGGGGCCAACGAAAGCCTACAAAATTAATATTTTGAGAAGTCGAGAATGCTTCTATTTATTCTTTGTATTTAAACGGAGAAAAATGTACGCCTGAAACAGAAACACTTTAATTTATTTTCTGGGAAATATTTAGCTAACTTTTTTAATTTAGGCGTACACGCTGCTAGTATGCATCACGAAACCTTTTTATTTTTTTGCTCAAATCTTGGTTTGAGTGAGTGGAGTGTGAAAGATCGTGGGAATTCTTCAATATTGTGGGAATTTCTGGCCTGAAGAAAATTAAAAAGGGGGAAGGGAATAATTTCGTTTCCCGTACAAAATTATGGGAAACATCATACATCCGAAGTTCAGAAAATATTTCCTTACAATTGATACAAAAAATTACATTTTCCTGAGCAAGTATGTTAATTTGCTGCGGGGCCCATACATCCTTAGTTACGCCACTGGTTACAGCTCAGTACTAACTGCACCTTGTCCTACACGAAATAAATTCTACCGAACTGTCATTGGTGACAGGCCAACTTAACTAAGATATAGTCATTTCAGGTTAAGTTTCTAGCCTCTACCAGTCTAGAAGAACGAGCATGCCAATTTTAGCTGACCAGGTATTTACCGACAAACAATTACAGAGGTTTGCAGAGCAACGATCACCGGCATACCGTCTATCTGGCACACGTCTGTCAACCGTGCCAGGACCCCTACAGCAACGAACAATCGATAGTTATTGGAACTACTCCTTTGCTCTACGCCACAGAACTATCTGGGAACAAAATACCTATTGGTTACCTTACTTACCCTATCGCCAAACAGCTCGAACCTCATCAAGCAGGTCGAGTCTCCCAAGGCAATCGGCTTCTCATATATTGGCCCTTTTGTCAAACTCAAGACTTGTGCCTGAAATACTACAGTGATCTTCAACTGGTACCATTACATCAGTACCAACGACAGCTGGCAACTACTCAAGTCTTGTACAGAATATGGTATAAACTACCAAAAAGTTTCATGGTAAATCGAAATAAGATTTGTGGAATACCGATTTTTAATTTCAACCTTTTTCCATCTTCCAATTTTATGGCGACGTTGTAATTCATAATTCTTTGGGTGTGAGTTTAAGACGAAACAGCTCAGTTCTTAACAATAGTGGAGGCATTCTACTTAGAACAGGTTTCACATTTATGTGGTGGTTCAGAGCCTTTTTAAAATTGTAGGTCGACTTATCAACTTACCTATAAGATTTTTTAATGAACTCAATGAAGTCAAGGTTCTGCAACGACATATATGGGAAAAATATCGAACTCTGAGGTACTCTAACCGCGGGGTTTATAGTTTAAGGTTTGGAAGTAATGCTATCCAATACAATTTCTATTAGTTGTCCGAATCCCAACTACTGGAAGAGTAGAAAAAAACCAAGAGCTTGAAATTTAGCTATTTGAATAGATGTCAGACTCTATTAAAGACTTGAGAAATATCTAGAACAACGATTTTATACTTCAACTGTAGAAAGTTGACCTTTAAGATACAAATAAAAAAGTCTCCGCGGTTTTTTGTCACTAGATGGTGTTGATGCTTATATATCAGGAAACACTCACCCCACATTATGTCAAACGGACATGTGCTTAAAAGGTGACATTTAAAGTAACATTTTTGTGAAGTTTTCTAATTCGTTGCTCGTATAAAAGTTATATCGATTTGTCAATGAGTGAAATTTCTGAAGAAATACGCTATGTGATGCTTTTTTATCATAAAAAAGGTAAAAACGCTGTGAGAATGCTGTGAGTGAACGAAGGACCCAGGAGTGGTTTGCGCGATTCCGTTCCGGAAATTTCGATGTCAAAGATGAACCTCGCGCTCTGGTCGACCAGTCACTGAAAAAGCCAATGAAATTTTGCAAATGGTGGAGCAAAACCGGCACGCAAGTTGTCAGGAAATAGCGGAAGCACTAAACATCAACCACATGACAGTTTGGAATCATTTGAAAAAAGCATGCTACGAAAAGAAGCCCGAAGTTTGGGTGCCACATGAATTAACGCAAAGCAGTTTGATTAATCGAATTACCATCTGTGAAACGCTGCTGAGACGCAACGAACTTGAACCATTTTTGATGCGAATCATCATAGGCGATGAAAAATGGGTGAAATACGAGAATATCAAACGCAAGCGATCATGGTCAAAGGCTGGTGACCCTCCAGAAAAGACTTCAAAGCCTGGATTAACGGCAAAGAAGGTTATGTTGAGTGTTTGGTGGGATTGGAAGGGAATTTTCCATCATGAGCTGCTGAAGTCTGGCGTAACCATCAATTCGGTGTTATACTGTGAACAACTCGACCGTTTGAACGAAGCAATTCAGAGAGAGCGACCAGAATTGGCCAACAGAAAGGGAGTTGTTTTCTATCATGACAATGCGCGGCCACACACATTTTTGATGACTCGGAACAAATTGACAGAACTTGGTTGGGAAGTTTTGATGCACCCACCGTACAGCCTGGACCTTGCACCGTCTGACTACCATTTGTTTCGTTCTCTGCAAAACTCTCTGGATGGTAAAAAATTGCCCGATCGAAGTGCCGCTGAAAGTCACTTGACCAAGTTTTTCTACGATAAACCACAGAATTTCTACACTGATGGAATTATGAAGCTACCCGAAAATTGGCAAAACGTCATAGATAATAATGGTGAATATGTAATTGAGTAAAACTGAGACCGCGGAGACTTTTTATATGCCCCATGTCCCAAGAGTTTTAGAAAAGGTAGAAAAATAATTAATTATTCCCAAGTTTTACAACGTAACTAACTGCATATATGGACTTTGTCTTAATGAAATGAAAAAACAAGAAAAATTTACTTCAGCTATTATATTAACTTTTCAGCTATCTTCTTACATAAAGTGTATAAGTGCAACTAACACAAACATCTTAGGGGAACCTTCACCCAACCTCAAAAATCTTTCTATATAGAACGAAGTTCGTTTTCAACAAGCATGTCTGAATGGGGAATAATTTAGGAAAATCTTGAGCAAAGTTAGGAATATCTTAGTGAGAAACTTTTAAGATTTCTCTAAGTAAATCGTACCTCAGAAAATAACTGTGTGCATAGAATAATATCCCCAAGAGCCTGGCCACATATATACTCATGACCAGACCAGAACAACTAAAGCTGATTTTCTTTTCTCATCTTAGTCATACTAACTAAGTTTTACTGAGAGACGTGACCCAAGTGTGATGAGCAGCATTTGTGCTTTAATTTCGTCAGATATTTTTCATGAAACTTTTATCCTATAGTCACTTTTTGATTAAGTTGACTTTTGTGGACTATACCTGTTCGTCCTCTCTAATACAAATTGAGTCTCCTGCTTTGGTTTTTTTTTTTGTTTTTATCTCGAATAAGAAAACTTTAAGTCTCTGAACAGGAAAGGTAAGGGATTTTAATTTTTTTTCTATCTCATCTCTTCTCTTCCAGAACTGATTTTTTTTTTCATCCTATCACCAACATTCTTATAGGTCTGACTTTATTTTTTGGTAACCTTTTAAATTGCTTTGTGTTTGCTTTTCATCTTTTTTAAGCTCACTTTAATCGCTTATGGGTCGGTGGTTGGTTGTTTTTTTTTTTTTAATTTAACGGTTGAGAAGTCTTGCAGTGATTCTGACATTATAAAATCATAATGAGATAATGTTGGCAGTGTAAGAAAAGAGTATCCTCAGAAAAGGAACCTGGAACCTGTTTTCTTTTAATCACTTGTCTTTGGGAATGAAAATTTTATTATAAAACGTCCGAGAAGCATAATCTTCCAGTAGGCTTTGATTTTAGGCAGTTGGAATTTCAGGATTATTTTTGATCGTTTTGTAAATTAAAAAATTAAAAAAAAAAAAACAGCAAATCTGAAAGTATTAAATTTCATTTTCTCCAGACATCGAACGAAAGTATTAATTATTAGTTCAAAGTATAACAGAAACTAACGCGCACCAAATTCCTCTGAGATTAGGCCATGACACTGATGATAAAGAGTAACTTTTATCCGACAGGATAAAACCGAAACTCTCCCCTTGATGGCACTTGTTTTTTGCTTCAGTCGGAGTCTGTAAATAGAACTTTATATGTGGAAGATAAGTCCATATGTGACAAAATTGAACAAAGTAAAAGCATTAGCACGAAGATAATCCTTAGGGCGAATCATATATGTATAGAGTTTCCAAGTTGGAATGATACCATACCAAATAAATGAGCACTATATGACATTTTGTAAATATACCTACGCGTATGTCACATTAAAAAAAAAAAACTTTAAGTCGTCCTTGACAAATTGAATTCAATTTGGTATAAATACGAAATTTGTGAGTGGGGTGGAAGTGATCCAAACTAGCATTTAAATCTTAGAGTAGTGAAATATTAGTTTTTTCACTAAAACTCAGTGCAAGTTTCGTGACAACCATTAAAATTTTCACCTCATGGTTAAAACTCGACGTCATAAAGTGACAATAAATCGTTTTATATTCACTCTTAAGAGGAAATCTCTATAAAGTGATTAATAAAACTCGTGCTTAATCCTTACAAAAATCAGTACTAAGGACCAAAACAAATATATTCTTCATGGTGATATTTATTAGTGATCAGCACCTTTTTTATAACTATAAAATTTCACGTCGAGGTAATTCTACTTTATAGTGCAAATTACGTAGTGCGAAACACTTAATTTCCTTACGAGAAGAGAAATAAAACGGGGCTTATTTGTCCTTTATAGGTAAAACAAAAGTGCCTTATTTAAAAAAAAAAACAAGGACCCATTTTGGTCGAATTGGACCAAAGTGGCAACACTGATCCCAACATATGATTCTAGTATGATGTAGCCACTACAAGAATGGATGATCTGCATAAAATTGTTGATTGTCGAATAATTCGGAGCGGTACATAATCTTGTAAAGAGATATCTCATATTTAAATTTTCCGTAAAACCAATGTTTACACCTAAATTTTTGTTCTTACGACATTTTCGTTACAAGTCAATTTTAAGAAATTTAAGGATTTCCCAGGCGAGTGAAAAACAATTCTCTTTTTACAGGAACGCCACGATAAACAATTTCCAAGAAAAAGAAAAAAAGGATTTTTCAAAATGCCGTCTTATGAAATCCATTTTTAAATATCTTTTATCTACTCACAAACCCCTGACTAAATAACTTTGTGCCTGAGAGTGCCTTTCGCGACGAAAGAGTTTTAGGGTAGTAAACGTGAATGGATTTACATGGATTTTTTTTTATTTAGAGTAAGTGAATGGGGAGCTCTCCGATGGGGTGAAAAAAATTACGTTTTTGGAGGTTTTGGGGTGGGGTGGTAACTAGCATCCTTAGGGTTGTTCAATTTAGGCCGTGTATAATATCAAATTAAAGCCCTTGCTGAGTACTATTAAATGCCATATTTTCTTTATATCAGACTTTTCTCACCAGAATATCTTTAAATTTCGTAATTTTCTAATTTGTGTACAGAGGGGTGTAGGTTGGTGCGAGGGGCTGATTTTTCCATTAAACGCTTTAGCCTAATATTTTATATATTTCATGGGAACATTTACCGCAGGAAAAAAAAATTACACCACAACGTCCGCATGGGAACGTAGATGCGAATTAATATGCATATGTCATATAGATTAGGTTCCGTTATGTGAGTTTTTAGCGAAAATGTAATAACTAAAAAGTAGAAAATTAAAAATTAAAATTTTTTTTTTAAATGAAATAACTTTCATACATAAATTGTACTAAATGGTAAAAAATAATTTTGTTCTTTCTCGGTGATAGATACACAAAAAAAGTTTCGTTGTAAAATAAGAAAATATTGAATCTTAAAAGTTTGGGCATGAGTTGCAGTTAGGCAATTGTGATTATAATTATGGATGCCCAAACTTTTCGGATTTACTTTGAGTTCTAGCTTTTCTTATTTTACAAAGAAACTTTTCTTGTGTATATATCACATAGAAAGAAAAAATTATTTTTTACTTTTTAGTACAATTTATTATTTATTTTAGAAGTTTTTTTAATATTTTTATTCAGTGTAAACCATATCCCTATCATTTTTTTTTAATTTTGTAAAAGAAGGAAAATAGAAACTATGCGGATACCTGAAAACTTAATTTGGTAAAGAAGTATTTAGAAAATCGAGATTTTTATGGAAACGGTATATCGTAGAGTTCTCTTTTTCGAAATTTTTTGTATTACGAGATTCTCAGCAGACAGGATTTTGAGAATGGGATATTTAAAAACGAAGTATCGTTACGCTTCCATTAAAAGAACATAATTTCCATAATTTCCAATTCCAAGGTGACTGAAGTGGATTCCTCTCGTCTTGTTTACGTAATTAGCAAAGCTTAAGATTACGAGCGGAAGAAATGAGCTCGAAATAAGCCCGCCCCTAGTGGATGCCCGCTTTATTTTTATAAAATGCGCAAGTTAAATGGAAGCAGTTGTTATACCCCCCACCACCTGTTTAATAAAATCCAGATCCCTTTCAAATATAAACCTTTTACGAAATCTTGAAGAGCTAGATTTTTGAAAATGATTTTCTCAAAAGTGGGATATAGGTACTGTTTGTAGCCAACTAGTTTTACATTCAAACGATACGATATCGACTGAAAAGTATGGATTTTTATAAAATTGAATTTTTTACTCGCCTTTGTTAGTACGGAGGAAAAACGTGATTATTAGGAAAGCTTCGCCCCCGGGAGAGACCTATTTAAACGAAACAAGTCAATTGTCAGCAAGTCAAAGATAATCTTCGGGTGAAGCAAAACTTTTGAGACAAAAGGTATTGGAAGGAGAGATACTGGTGACACAGTTTTAATCTTCATTCAGTTGAAAACAGCCAATTTGTATTCGTCAATCTTTCAATCTTTTTATTCGACAGATTAAGTAGGACCTCAAGATTAGCCGTAGATCGCATGAAGCCCGTAATTCCCAAGCAGGCCCGCCAGCTTCCGGATCGCAGTACCCACAAGCCTCCTCGGCCACCATACATCGGAGGTAGAGCCGGTAAGAATCATAGTGGTGTAAGCAATAATTTTCAAGACCAAATTCTTACTTCTTAACGATTACCCGCTAAGCACCATCATAATTCAAAATTTACAGTTACAGCTACTGATGGCAGTGTTTCATTGCCATTTTTAACAAAAGATGTCCATACTTTTTATGGACCGAAGTGTGAAACATCAATTTACTCTAAACTATGCAAAACTGACTTACGCCACTCTGATTCTCACCGGCTCATATCTGAGCATAATTCTAGCAATCGAGGTGTACATCTAGTGCACAACCTTCGGTGCAACCAAAGTTTCTCCTGCATTGAGCGTAGACCCTCATAGCCACATTAACTTTTTCCTCTACGTGCAATCCACAGGTCAATTTCGAGTCAGGTTAAACTTCGAGGTGCTTGACATGGGGAGAGAGTTCCAGAGTATTTTGAAGAACTTAGAAAGAACAAAGTTCCCAATCTTATGTCTTCTGGAGAAGAGCACCAAGTTGGTCTTCGTAGGGATCACTGTCATATCATGACGGATGCACCAGTCCTCAACAATATTGAATCCCACATTTTTCAGCACTGTGATGAGTGAGTCAACCAACATACACCAGAGTCCCGAGGAAAGCACGCCACCCTGTGCGCAGTCTCGCTCCATCAGCACACTGAGAGAGGTTCGGTCGGCCACCTTCACAGTTAAGTATCGTTGTCTTAACATCAGGTCGATCCATCGCACTATAGTGCGGTCAACGCCATGTCGATGAGCTGCCTCACATAGCGGCTCGGGTGGCCCTGTCAAAACCCCCCTCGATATCTAGAAAGGCTTCCAAGGTAAACACACCAGTCCCCGCATAATGACAGTAACCATTGAAAGGAGAACTGTTTCAGTAAATCGACCCATCCGGTAAGCATGCTATTAGGACTACTCCCTTGATAAATTCATCTACAAGTCTCTCCAGGCATTTCAAAAGGAATGAGGAGAGGTTTATGCTTCGAAAACTCGTCGAGTCCACGTATGAAGCTTTACCACGCTTCGGAACGAAGGCAACCCTCACCTTCCTCATTACTTCACGGAGATATCCAAAAGCGATAGATGCCGTGAAAATGGAATCGATGTAAGGAGCCAGCACAGTGCTCTCTGCCTTAAGAAGGATAGGCAGAATACCGCCTGGTCCGAAGATTTAAGATTTAAGGATCATTTCACCTTCTGGACATCAACTACCTTGGCAGCAGTGGATCAATCACTAGCAGGAAATGTTCGCCATACAATTACAGGTCTTCCTCTTCTTCAAGTCTACAGTCTGGAAAATGTGTCGAGAGAAGAACCCTACTTCCTTCTTTCTTTCAATGCTGTAAAGGAGCCATCTGGTCTTCTCAGGACATTCAACCTAGCTGACGGGTCACTCCTAATAGCCCTGAGTACCCTAACTGGCTCACGATAGACGTCAATCTCCTCGCAGAAATCTACAAAGGGGCAGTCTCTTTGATTTTCTGACAAGCCTCTTGTAGTTAATCTGAGTCTCGCAATAGAACCCCCGTGTCCTCCTCCGATCCAGTCCCCTCCTGGCCTTATTAAAAAGCCTTCTGGAGGCCTTACGGATTTACTTTTCTTTGTAAAATAGTCCGTGGGGAAAATTTCAGCATGCTCAGCTTATCGTGAGAACGGACAGACAGACAGACGGACGGACACTCAAGATTTTTTGATTGGGACATTTCTCTTGAATATTCTTTCTCTTCATGAATCAAATCACTCTGATTGATCATACTGAAATATATCGGTGATTGTCAGCGAATAAAATCTGAGTCCACCTCTGTGTGTGAAGCAAAGTTTATTTTCTACTTTTTCATGCCTTGGCCTCAGTTTTGTTTGGAAACTCGTTTTTTACTTATTTTATTTTCTGCCTTAATCACGTTAACTAAATTTTTATTACGTGCTGCATAGAGATATTCTAAAACAATTTTATGACGGCTGAAAAGACACTGATTTACTGATTTTTCCCGATTTTTCATGTTTTCCACTGACTTTTCCTATTACTATGAATTTTTTTTAAAGATTTACATAAATTTTCCTCGATTTTTCATGCAAGTTTTCATGATTGTTGAAGAGAAAGTATTGATGCCAGTAGGACGGAAAAAAATGATTCCGCATAGCTTATAAATTTTTTTTTCGGGAATATTTTCCGGAAAGTCGGAAAATTTCGGAAATTCCAGAAAAATTGGAAAATTCTGCACTTTTCCTGAAACAGATTTATCACTAATCATATCGATGAAAATTTTTCCGCTTTTCCGGGTTTTCCATGGAATTTTCCACAAAAGTCTTAGGTTGCAAAACGCTCAAACGCTTCCTTGGTCGGAAAAACTCCGGAAAAGCGTTTTACATGAATTTTCCTCGATATTTTCTGCAAGTTTTCACCATTGTCGGAAAGAAAGTAATGATGCCAGTTGATAGGGAACTTGATCCTGCATAATTTAGAAAAAAAATTTACCGGAAAATTTTTCGGAAAAGTAGGAAAATTCCGGAATTTTTTTCGGAAATTTCAGAAAACTCTGCATTTTTCCTGAAACGGATTTATCACTAATCAAATTTATAACAAATTTTCAAATGATTTTTCCCGATTTTCCGGCTTTTCCATGGAAATTTCCGGTTCAAATTTTGATAGATTCAATTGTCAAATTTCAGCCGAAAAGTGGGTCTACGAGAGTGTCGAAAATAGTAAAAAAGAAATATATAAATAAATAGACAGACAAGTTCGTGTACGAGATAAAGGGACGGGCTGGCCTCAAAAACATCGAAAATTGTAAAATTGACAACGAAGGTGCTATGATTATTGTAAATGCGTTTTTCATTGGTCACATTCAACAATCTTCAAACATAACTAACTACTTACACCTCCTAGCTAAGAATTATTGTAATGTAAATTTTGCTATCTCGTGAGTCACTTTTTTTACTTTTTTTTTTACTTTATCATCACCCTATACTTCAGTTAATTTTCTACACTTTTCTTCCGTAAACAACTAAAAAAACGTTTTGCAGTAGCACAACTGCTTCTGGTAGATTTCGCAAATTAGCAGCTTTGGTGGATGCAATCAACGTAAAAAATCGGCGCAAGTTATGCGCATACTCCGGCCATTTAACAAATTCAATTCAGTATAAATTAGCGATTAGTGTTTAAATCTACCGAGTACCGGAACATATCATCAGCTCGTGACGTAAATTAGTTTACTTAACAGGCATCACTTAAGAAGGGAAAGGCGCAGAAGTAACTATAGATGATGGCAAAACAGGTCGAATGGACTACACACACACAAACACACACATAAAAAAAAACATACTCCAAACTATCCATTGGATAATGGCGACCTAAAAGGAAATCTATGTATAGACGAATTCATCCAAGAATGCCTACACTTCTTTCTATACATAGAAAAGAATTGCGACCTTTAATTTACCATGATCCTTGGAATTTTGCTGAAAGATCTCTTCTATAGCGTGCAAGCATCACACTTAATCTAAATAGATTCTTATGATTTAGAACGGTAGATTGCTGATCCATGGAATATTCCTTCGCCTAGAGATGGATTCTTGCGCACTTTATTTCTTTAGTTTTGTTTTTTTACCTGTAGTGTATGCAATGCAATTTCACGTTGCATTAGTGAACAATCAACGAAGCACGCTAGTCAAAAGGGCTTCACAATAGTAATGGCGATTTGTGAGCTGCTAGCCTTCCTAATGGCGTGCTTATTTGTTCTTAACCGCAAAATGTTTTCTAGAAGATAAACTACCAACGTAAAACTATAAGCATCACACGATCATGAGATGACCGCTCGCAGTTACTCGAGCACAAAATCTGAACATTTTATTTTATTTTGCATTATTTTGTGCCGCAACCAACAAGAAGAAATTCACTCACTGGCCAAGAGTTGCTGCTGCTGCTGCTGCTGCAATGATATGGCCCAAGGGGAGATTTTCAAGTGTGCATCCAAGTGATGGACCCCGCGCGCATATAGAACGAGAAAAGATGCAGAAAAAGGGAGAAAATAAAAAAACAAGGTAACAGCAGAAACCTTGGATAAATCGCCCAATGGTCAATGTCTTGCACTGACCACGGATCATGTTATATCAACTTGAGATCGTCGGGTTGGTTGCTCTTGCTATATAGGTATAGGAGGAAAATAACAGGCCGCTGCAGAGAAAATATTGTTAACTAACTGCGCGACACACAGCAATTATAGTGAAAATTTACCGGTGCAAAATTCTATCTCGATAACGTTAGAATTCTTTGTGAATTGTGTGTATGCCGACGAAAGATCTCGGGCAAAGATTTTCTTGTTGTATGGGATCTGGCTGGGCTTAAGGTTAGAACGATAATCAATTTTGGAATTATTGCGTATTGTGCAAAAATAACAAATTTCAAAACCGGTTTGAAAAAGTTAGAACTGCACAGATAAAGAATTTTAACTGCATTCCATAGTTACGATAATAAAATCGTTTTAGGTGATTTTATTTAGTGTGCAGTTTGATCGTGAATAATACGTGCCTATAACAATTAGCTTACAATTCCAACACTTTTTTTTCCTCATTACAAGATAACTTACTGTGCATTCTCTCATTTTTGAGGCCATTCCCTTTAACTCGTACACGAATTTGTCTGTCTATTTATTTATATATTTCTTTTTTACTATTTTCGACACTCTCGTAGACCCACTTTTCGTCATCACAGCGAGCTGAAATTTGGCAACAGGTTCATGTCGCGTGACAATTGAATCTATCAAAATTTGAACAAGAAATTTCAATGGAAAACGCGGAAAATCGGGAAAATTTGGTACAAATTTGATTAGTGATAAATCCGTTTCAGGAAAAATGCAGAGTTTTCCGATTTTTCCGAAAAAAATTTCCGGAAATTTTCGACTTTTCCGGAAAATTTTCCGGTAAAAAAGTTTTCTAAATTATGCAGGATCAAGTTCTCTATCAACTGGCATCATTACTTTCTCTCCGACAATGGTGAAAACTTGCAGAAAAAATCGAGGAAAATTCATGTAAAACGCTTTTCCGGAGTTTTTCAGATCAAGACAGCGTTTGAACGTTTTGCAACCTAAGACAAAGTTGTAGAGCGAAATGAGTTGCATAAAGTTGCTTTTGTGGAAAATTCCATGGAAAACCCGGAATAGCGGGAAAATCATCGGACAAATTTTCATCGATATGATTAGTGATAAATCTGTTTCAGGAAAAATGCAGAATTTTCCAATTTTTCTGGAAAATTTTCCGAAAATTTCCGGAATTTTCCGACTTTTCCGGAAAATTTTCCGACAAAAAAGTTTTATAAGCTATGCGGAATCATTTTTTTTTCAGACCTACTGACATCAATACTTTCTCTTCAACAATCATGAAAACTTGCATGAAAAATCGAGGAAAATTCATGAAAATTTTTAAAAAAAAATTCATAGTAATAGGAAAAGTCTGTGGAAAACATGGAAAATCGGGAAAATTCATGTTATATGGGATCAAGTTGGAATACAGCTAAAATCGCTGTTTAAAACATAATTTGAATTTCAGAAAACCGTTGCAGTACTTCAACGATTTGATTCTCGAAAAATTTTTGTTTTCGGATCGGCACCAAACATGACTTAAAAATTGTTTTAAAATATCTCCATGCAGCACGTAATAACAATTTAGTTAACGTGGAAAAGGCAGAAAATAAAATAATTAAAAAAACGAGTTTTCAAATAAAACTGACGCCAAGCCGCATGAAAACGTAGAAAATAAACTTTTCTTCACACACAGAGGTGGACTCAGATTTTATTCGCTGAACAACCACCGATATATTTCAGTATGATCAATCAGAGGTAGAAAGTGATTTGATTCATGAAGAGAAACAATATTCAAGAGAAATGTCCCAATCAAAAAATCTGAGTTCACCTCTGTGTGTGAAGAAAAGCTTGTTTTCTACTTTTTCATGCGGCTTGGCCTCAGTTTTGTTTGAAAACTCGATTTTTACTTATTTTATTACCTGTAAACTTCCCAGAACGCAAAAAGATTCCGTCTGAGCATTCGATCATTCTGTCTAAACAATATAAAGACCATCCATCCAATAGCTAATACGAGGATTGTTCGGAAAACAACACCCTGAGAGTTTACCGGTGTACAAGTATGAAATGAGGATTTTTTTTTCTTTCTAAAAAACAAGTTAAATTGAGAAGAATGATAAAAAGTGCTTTATTCAAAGTATGCTCCATCGCTTGTTATAACATTTTTCCCATCTTTCGGGTAATTTGTGAATACCACGCCAGTAAAACAGTTTCCTTTTTGCTGCGAACCATTCATCAGCCATTTTTTCACATCTTCGTACGAACCAAAGCGCTGCTCAGCAAATGCATGACCTATCGATGCAAACAAGTGTTAATCGGAAGGAGCCAAGTCTGGTGAGTAAGCCACATGGGGTTGAACTGCCCAGCTAAGTGCTTCCAAAGTGTGGCGAATCGGTTTTGCCTTATGTGATGAAGCATTGTCATGACGAAAAATGTCGTTCAACTCATGTGGTATCCATCTACCGGTCTTCTCAATCTTTCCCATCTCTCGTAGCCGATTGAAAACAACTTGTTGACTAATGCGCAATTGTTCGGCAAGTTGTTTTTGTCTTTTCGAATCATCTTCGTCCAATTCCACAGCTTTTTATTTTGCGGTTTTCCACGTTCCTTGCCTGCAACATCTTTACCAATTTATCACACGTACGCGTCTGAACTTGTTGATGACACAACAAAAAGGCGCAGTGTCAAATCTTTATATCACAAACTGCATTAGTGCGCCATCTGTTGTTTGTACTCCGCATTTTATACTTGTACACTATATTTTTGGATGACAAGTGCTACTTTTGAGTATTTTTTATATAATATTGAGAAAAGCATTCACCAGTGTAGTAATCCCAATTACACCTGTTGAGAGCCTTGCCGTTACGAATACCCTCCATATTGTCGAATATTTTCTCAAAAAACAACGTTCAAAATGTCACTCACCACACTGCACAAGCTGTTTCACGTGATTAAAATCAAAAATTTAGATGTGTCATTTAACCGCCTCTAAACGCTCTGGAACAACTCGTAACGCACCGCCTTTAACCGCGTCAACATGAACACTCGCATTGTTTGCTATATCTGTGACTTTTTCAGGCGGTTTTTCGCTTAACCACACCGCTTCAAACCTCGTCAGGCTGAACAAGGCCTAATCGTGGTCTTCATAACTTTTGGTGATTCATATATATCGTTTTATTGGATGTTTGCGAGGCGTTCGATGTATCTAATCTGGTCAAACAAGCCTTTGTAGGGCATATATTTATGAATAAAAAATATGAACCCTGTCGTAAAATGTATAACAGTAGCGTCCACATTATAAAGAACACAATCGAACGAGCACCATAAGCATAAGAGATCGTTCGTCAGACATGATGAGAACCAAACTGTAAACACGCTCGAAAAGCTGAAGAAAATACTATTCATGATTTTTTTTTTATTTGAAATACCTAAGACAACTGAAAATACTTCTTAAGTATTTGAAATGTTTTCAACAAAATTGGAATTAAAATAAATTAAAAATTTTTAAAAAAATATTTGAAATATGAACTCCTGCGAATTAATTTCAAAATTTAATCGAATTACAGTAATTCGAATAGGTACTAAAAACTAATTGAAATTGTTCATTACCACCATTACTAATACTAGGTATAAGTACCTACTTACTATTAGCCAAAGTAATGAGGTAATGGTAGTGGTAATCAACATAGCCGAAATTAGAAGGATGTAGATTGGTACATAATTAAATGCCCCTCAGAAGTTTTAAGTACTACTTTCAATTAATTTCTAATATTTTATTTTGTTCATTGCTTTCTAAGACACACCTACCTACGTCGATTTTTTTACTAAACCAATGAAAGCAATAGATGCAGAAAATGAAAACAACAGGTGCTTTTCGATTATCTGCTAGTAAATTTCTCAAATTTTGAAAAAAAGGACCTGACGATATTTTTCGGGATCGATCAAAACATGAATTTATGGCATTGGCATTGAAGACATAGACATTGACTCATGAATCCGCATGGATTTTGTGTTTAAAATACTATCAGAAAAAATATACGAAAATATTCTTATTTATAAAAAAAAACATATCTCAAAGATGCAAGAAGCAAAATTAGGTTGCACGTTCTTAAACCGGATTCTCCCTTAAGTTTATAAAAAAAAATCATGCTGAGAGTCGAACATGTTACAGACAAACTGACAAACATTTTATTTATTTCTACAAATTTCATCAGTGGCTGATTACTATAAAAACAAAACAAAACAAGTTCAAAATAAAATGATTCAATTCAAATAAATTTTAAATATAATAAAGATAAACTCAAATGCGTGAGGAAAAATATAAAAATAAAATAAAACAAAAATACAAACTAAAACTGAGTAGAAAAAAAGCTACATCATGTACTTGTGCTTTAGTCATATGTAAATCAAGTTCATGCCAATGAGCATTAAACAAACCAGACATCGACGTAATAGGCTCATTAAAACTGTAATTTGTATGACAAAACGACAAAAAATTCATGATTTCTCAAGGAGCGACAAGGAGCAGAGATGTTTAGGAGGCCAAGCAGCTCAGGGGAATTAATTGTACCATGCAAGCAATCAAAAACAAAAATCGTAAGGTGGCAGGGCTACGGAATCATTCCAAGGAAGGCCACGAAGAGCAAAATCCGATTAATATGGACAGAGTAAAATGCTGCCCAAACAGGGACTCCAAAATCGCCCTAACAAAAGCGTAATAGAGGGTGTTGGTTACAAAAGGATCATTCAATTCCCGAGACCACCAGTGTTAGCCCTATTGACAATATTTAAAATATGGTTTTCAAATGAGAGTAGTGTGGAATTAAAAATAACCCCCAGATCCTTGGTGCTGTTAAGTCTGAACAATAAACTTCCATTGATGAAGTAATTCAAATATGAAGGACTACGCTTACGATAATAAAACATAACAAAACACTTATCAATATTCAAAGGAAGAAAATTCTTAGAACACCAAGAGTAAAAGATGTTCAACTCAGAGCTAATCAGAGAACGCAGTCATCGTCATTCGCGAGAGTTCGAAAAATGTTGACATCGTCAGCACAACAGAGAATTTTGGTATGAGGTAGTAACAAGTGTAAGTCATTGATATAAATGACAAAAAATAGAGGACCTAGATGGCTACCCTGGGGTACTCCAGAAGTGTTAAGGATGTTTCTGGATAGTATATCACGAAAAGAGACTTGCTGGGTACGGTTAGACAGATAAGAGTTTAACGAAAGGAGAAACTGATGAGGAAAACCCAGGAAAGTAAGCTTATGTAAAAGTATATTATAACTACTCCTGTCGAATGCCTTACTAAAGTCAGTATAGCTACAGTCAACTTGTTTTCCTGCATTAATAGCAGACATACAGTGATTAAAAACTTCAATAAGTTGGTAAAACCATGCTGGAAACGACCTATAAACGGCTTAGAGTGGAAATAAACTGTATCACAAAGAAAAATTTTAGGAATAGCTGAAAGATTAGCAACCGGTCTATAATTAGTGCTGGTGTGTTTGGCAAAGGTATCTCAGAATGTGATGCTGATCCTGATTGCCTTAATAAGTACTTTACTTCTCATAACATCCCTTCCTCATCTAATTCAGATGTTACTCCTACCACTTCTTCTGAGGTCCCAGATTATCTGGCATTTGAATGCGATTTCAGCTTTAACTGTGTTGATGTTGTCCAAGTAGTTAATGCCATTAATGCCGTCAAGTCTGAGGCAGTGGGATCCGATCAAATATCGCCCCGTTTTATAAAATTTATTTTGCCCTGGCTCGTCTATCCTATCCTCCACATTTTCAATATGAGCTTCACATCCTCGCCATTTCCTAAAATTTGGAAAAGTGCGATTGTGCTGCCCCCTGCTAAAGTTGCATCTCCCAATGCCCCAAGCGATTTTCGTCCAATTAGTATGTTGTGTTTTTTGTCTAAGGCGCTGGAGAAGCTTATGCATGAACAGATCTTACTTTACTTGGAATCAAATCAATTGCTCAACCCGTGGCAGTCTGGATTTTGAGCTGGGCACAGCTGTGATGTTGCCTTATTAAAAGTAACGTCCGACATTCGTAGAGCTCTTGATAAGAATCGTCTGACTGTCCTGGCACTCTTAGATTTTTCAAAAGCCTTCGATAGCGTCAACCACTCCAAGCTCCTTACCGTCTTATTAAACAAATTTGGATTTTCTTCATCTGAGACATCACTTATCGGTAGCTTTCTTATTGGACGATCTCAGCAAGTCAAAGTCCATAATTTACTTTCGAGAAGCTTGCCTCTCACGTGTGGGGTACCTTAGGGTTCAACCTTAGACCCTATATTGTTCAGTATGTACATAAATGATCTGCACAACGTCATAAGAGACTCCAAAATACACTTGTATGCGGATAACGTCCAGATATACCTGGATAGGCCGGTTGGCCTGATAAAGGATTGTGTCGAGAGAATTAACACAGATCTGAACAGAATTTCTGAGTGGTCCAAGAGGCACGACTTACTTTTAAATCCTAATAAATCAAATTACATGATTTTGAATCGTGAGAGGCTTGATGAATCACAATTTCCAACTGTAACTCTGAATGGCACAGCTTTACCTTACGTTATCTCTGTTCGAAATCTGGGAATTATCCTCAACTCTTTAATGAATTGATGCGACCACATGAAAAACACACTGGGTAAAATTTATGGCATATTTCGAAGGTTGTGGTTGTCTGCAAGGATTCTGTCTCCTGCTCTTCGCTCTAGGCTGGTGAAGACACTTCTCTTGCCCTATTTCACAAGTGGATCCATTGTCTTCCCTCACTTGGATTCGACATGTAGGAGAAAGCTCGATGTTGCTTTCAATGACTGCATTCGTTTTATTCATGGATTGAGAAGATATGATTACATTTCCCTCTTTCGTAACTCTCTATTGGGTATGTCATTAGATTTTTACCTGACATTGATAAATTTGATTTTTCTTCATAAGGTCATCTACACCAGGCGTCCTGGATAGGCACTTAATGCTGCGTGTTTCCCGCTATCAACATATAATTTTAGAACGCTCACACCTTGTTCATGTTGCTCGCCTTTCGAACAGTCTACCGGCGCCATTGCAGCTTACTAGCTCGGCCAGTTCATTCAGGGTACTGTTACTCATGCATGAAATAACTATGCCCTTTTATTCTTATTTTTATTATTATTTCCAAGTCATTTTTATTTATATTTTCAGTTTTCTTTTCCATTACCTATGGCTTCCTGTTTTGTATTGTATGCTTTGTCATTCCCTGCACTGCTGTTGCTATTGCTTACTTTCAAGTTTTTTTTTCTTCATCTTGTTTTATTATCAGTTTTGTGTTCCATTGCTTATATTTAAATTTCTCATTATTCTTTAGTTTGTCATTTATAGCTTTAATCTTTTCTTTTCTTTTCTTTTCTTCTATCTTTACTTTTTTCATTTATTGTTAGTTTAATATTAATTTAGCATTTTCCATAAACATACCAACTAAGTTTGTATCTTCAAAGATTTCAACATCTGAGATATTTTATCCCAATAAACCATAAAATTTCAAGCTCTTAACTATCCCTTTTAAACTGCCTAATCTTTTTTAAAATATAGAATGAAAAAAACTCTTAATTAGTTCAAATCTTCCAAGATTATAATAACCTTGTACTCTTGACTCTTTAACGAACTGGTTCAAGTAAAATGTTTTTTTTTTTTACCTTTATTTCAACTGATAACTGTGAATTACAATTGGATAGAAATACCTAATTTTCCCCTATTGTCATGTATTGCATCATTAACGAAATCATTATTTTTTGTGTTTCAAGAAATGCGCGATCTTCTACAGAAATCAGTTTTCAAATATTGTGCAATTTGCTTCCCATGGCTCCCATGCGAATGTAACACTATTCAACAGAGAAAAGAAAAGACACCGGCAATCGTCCGCCTACACAATTATTTCACCAAAGAAATCATAGTCACGTGCTTTATACCTTGATGAAATTCCTTCAATACTTCTTATAGGTAGAAACCAAAAAAAAAAAAAGAGTAAGAAGAAATGGAAGAGGCAAAAAGCACTTTCTCAATTGCATCGTGGGTGTTGGCCAATGTTAACCATTGTGAAGAGGGCGCTATTAGTTTTCTTTTCTTTTCTTGTAATTCTGCGCACTATCGATTGGCAATTCTCAATCAAATTGAAAAGGGAAGTCTGAAATGTGTTTGATGGCTGCGATTAATGGCAAAAGCAGCAGTAGTAATAGGAAATGTTCTTAGGCCTAAAATTTCCCCCAATGAGCTCTATATGCTTTATATGCTTTCAAATGGATGAAAGTTTTGCGAACTCTGCACAGATTTTGTGATTTATTGATAGTTCAATGTTCCTCCATTCTATGGAAGATTCTTTGTTTCCTCTTGACTAGATTTAGTTTACTTTTTACAAAGTCGTCCGACAACTGCTGATGAGTTTTAAATGAATTTCAGTGCCTTGAGTGTTTTCTTTAAATATGCTTTTAAGAGAAGACGTCTTTTTTTAAATGTATTTGCCCAAATGTTTTTTTTTTGTTTTGTAACTAAGAATGCATAACAGAACACAAACTGATGGAGAAAAGTTAGTCATCGTTTTGCAATTAAGAGCAGCTGAGAGCTATTTCTGTGTCAAATTGAAGGGTTTGAATTGAATTTTTTGAGTGAAATTATGTTGTATGTCAACAAGGATGATAAATTAATAGATTTTTTTAGTTAAGAAAAGTGGGGCAGCCTAGCCTGTGTTAAGACAAAAGTTTCCTATAAAAAAAAGACGTTTCAAAATATTTGGAAGTAGGGGAAAAACTGAATTTTATATTTTTCAAATTATCCGGCTCGAAGGACCAGGGTGAATATAACTAAAGACCATATAAATTGTTTAGTTAAAAGCATTTAGGAAAATCTTTAGAAATATTGATAATTCTGTGAAATCCTACTACAAATTTATTTATTTAGTTTATTTTGTGGCAAATAAAAATGATAAATTGAACTGAATTTTTTTGAAAACAAAAGCACGATAAAAGATCAGAATCAGCATCCTTCACGCTCATATTTGGATGTCATTCGTACCCAGGATTGTATCTAGGCTGGATATTGTCTCAATGGAGTCGGTTGACGATAAATCAATACTCTAAGCAATCTACTTCTACAGCTTTTCAACCGGCATGTACCATTGCGAAGGCGAAAGGTTTCATCACAGCGCTGTCCGTGGTTAACCAGGGAGATACATTCGATTATCGCTGAAAGGGATCTACTACTGCGTCAGTATAAAGCCACACACAACCCTCTAATTCATAGTCGCTTCAAGATAGTTCGTAACCTTGTGACTTGTAAACATCGATCTTCCAAAAAGGCTTTCTATAGCACTGAGCTTCCAACTAAAAAACTTTGGAGCAACATCCGCTCATTGGGCGTTGCTGGGAGAGAAACTCCACAATGCAAAATTAATGCTGAGACCCTAAGTGAGTTTTTTGCTTCTTCTACCCCTATAGCCCCTAATAGTCATCTAGTGGTGGGTGATTATTGTTTTGAGGGTTTTGCGTTTAATTGCATTGATGATACTGATGTTCTCAATGTAGCAGTGTCTGCTGTAAAATCTACTACGCTTGGGCAAGATCTTCTCCCCCCAAGATTCATCAAGATGATTTCCCCAGCTATTTCTGATATTCTAGTACATATTTATAATTATTGTCTTGCAACTTCTCAATTTCCGTCGTTATGGAAAAAAGCCCTCATTGTCCCTGTTCCTAAAAAACCGCGCCCTAATGGAATTAATGATTATAGGCCTATTAGCTTGCTGTGTTACTTCAGAAAAGTCTTTGAAAAAGTAATGTACAATCAGCTCACCAAATATCTTGACCAGCATCAGCTTCTATCATCTTTCCAGTCAGGTTTTCGACATGGACACAGCTTTAAAACTGCCCTTCTGAAGGTTTCTACGGATATTATTGAATCCTTAGATCTAGACGATTTAACTATCCTTGTCTTATTGGATTTCAGTAAGGCTTTTCATTCAGTTGATCACAATTTGCTCCTTTACAAAATTTCGAATTGCTTCAATTTTTCCTCTTCAGCCATCAAGCTGATTAAAGGTTTTCTCACCTGTAGACTACAAGCAGTCAAAGTTCTAGACTCTATGTCGAACTTTCGGAACTCATACTGTGGAGTACCCCAAGGATTAATCCTAGGTCCTCTCTTATTCAGTCTATACATCAATGATTTGCTTGAGATGATTAAGAATGTGAACATTCATCTGTATGCTGATGACGTACAAATTTACTTGAGCAGACCAATTGGGTTACAAGAATATTGTGTTGCTCGTGTAAATGAAGATTTAACGAGAATTTACGACTAATAAGCTTCAACTGAATGTTAGCAAATCTGTGTGTATGCCGATCTATAGAAACCACCTCGAACCATTAGACCTACCACGAGTTATTGTAAATAACTTTACCTTATCATTCTCTAGCTCTGTGAAAAATTTAGGTGTAGTCCTGAACACTGAATTTACTTGCTGCAGCCACGTTACCAATATTTTAGGCAAAGTATATGGCTCCTTACAGAAGTTGACAGTCTGTGGGTATTTATTGTCTACAGATATGCGATTGAAACTGATACGTAGTTTGATTCTACCCCACGTTATGTATGGCACAATTGTATTTCCCAAGTTAGACTCAGTTTGCCCTTGAAGATTGACAGTTGCATTCAATGATTGTATGTACTAGATATGTTTTCAACTTAACACGCAGTGCCCACATCTCAATGCAAGTTAATGCAGCCCTTGGACATCGTCTTGATACCCATTTTGCTCATCGTGACTTGTATTTTTTACATAAATTAATTCATGACAAGAGGCCAAAATATCTCTATAATAAGCTGCAATTCTTGCGCTCTCGAAGAAGTTTAAAAATTCTTTTAACACGCTGTCATTCTCATTTCGGAGAGCGCTCTTATTTTGTCCAAAAGATATAAACAATTCAGTGGGGTGATTCTGAACTTTTGTCATTCTATTTAGTCGTGAATTTTGACATATTTTGTCTACGTTTTTTTTCAACACAGTTCATTTTGTGTCCTCACTATTATCTACCACAAAATGAAGTATAATGAATTTTCGATGAACAAACGTCAAAAAACACGGCTAAATATACGACAAATTAGTCAACTGCTCCCAGAGCTTGTGACAAAAATTTTACACTGGTAAATGGAAATTGTACACCTAATTAGAGCATTACAAGTGCTTAAATTCGAAACATTATTTTGAATTTGTAATGTGAAGTGTCATTTTCAGTTCATTCTACGTCATGCAAGACTTGCTGAACTGAATAAAAACACGAAAAAATCAGTAAAAAGTTCATTTCATTTAGTCGAATCACCCTCCAGAAGTAACTTATGATAATAATAATAAATAAATATTGCATTTACAAATTTAAAACAGTAACAATAACAAGTTATAATGAACTATAAAAACAGATCTGATACTAGAATTAGATACTAACAAATGCCATAGAAAAACAAAAACAAAAAACCAAAAGAGAGCTACAATAATTCACGATAGTTCTGTGCTGTGAGAAGTGATCCTGGCAAGACAATCAAGTAAAATTACGGGCGTCTAATTAAGAAATGTGTATCAACGAGGCTCTTAAAGGAATTGACAGTACGTGCATACTAGATACTAGATGGGAGAGTATTCCAAGAGCGCGCAGTCTGGACAAGATTACGAGCCCTCCATGACAAGCCTAGTAAAACGAGGAAAAATAATGTTCCTGTATCTATGTGAATTAGTGAAATTAATCATTTCTCTACGGTAGTATGGTTCATTATTTTTTCTGCAGGTTAAAAAAGAACACTAACACTCTTTTCTTGAGATATGTACAGTAAGCGGGCACCCCACCAGCTGATCGCGGTAAGCCGAGACATGGTCATATCTGCGAAGTCCGAAGATGAAACGTAAGCAATCGTGGAACGCGATCTCCATTTTACGGGTACACAAACACTATCAAGTCGAGGGAAAATTAAACTTTCGCATGTGAAGTACGGCAGAATTAGTGTCTTAACCAGATTTAAACGAGTTGCTTGTGGCAAAATACTGACTGAGAGCCAGAGCCTTCGAAGTCCGGAGTAAATTTTACTAATTTTTGAATTTGTATTGTCACAGCAAGTTAAACACTATACCCAAATTTGTCACTTTACTAGCACGAGATAATGTTTTACCGTCCAGAATTATGGGTGAGATATCGGACTAAAGGAGTGGACTGTTGTAAAAAATAATATATTGAGACTTAGAGGGATTCAATCTCAATGCATTAATCTTGAACCATGCATCGATTCTACTCAAATCGTCATTAATACGCGCGATGCCATCTTCAAACAGGCCAATAGGTCTGTTTAGATAAAGCTGCACATCATCTGCGTATAAGTGAATCAGTGACATCAAGTCCAACTAGAGGAAGGTCATTAATAAATAAACTAAAAGCAACGGCCCCAAGATTGAACCCTGAGGTACACCAGTCGGGAGAGGACAACCTATAATCCATCGTCACCCGTTGATGGCGTTCTGACAAGAAACTCCCGATCAGAGCAGAAGCGGAAGCAGTAAATCCAAGAAAATTAGATAGCTTATGCTGTAACAAGCTGTGATTTACACTAACGAAAGCCTTTGAGAAATGAAGCAGAACTAAAATGGTAGCGTTATCCTGGTCTAAGGCTGCTCTTATATCGCACTAGTCACTTTAAGTATAGCAGTCTCGCAGCTGTGAGAACGCCGGAAACCGGACTGCCAACATGACAAGAGCTTGTTACTTTCCAAGTGACCAATAATCTGGAAGCTAATTAGCTTTTCCAAAACTTTAGACATGAAACTTAATATACTGATTGATCAAAAATCACCAGGAGATTCCGGAGAAGGTCTTTTTTTTTTTGGTAATTTGCAATACCAAAGCCACTTTCCAAGACTTAGGAAAACAAGAGGACATTAAACAAGAGTTCAGGATTGGAAGCAGAATCTTAATAAAACGCAGAGACAGACAGTCAGGTCCAACAGCATGAGATTTAATAGCATAAATGGAAGTAAACAATTCACTTCGATCTACACCGCGAAAAGAAAAAGATGGGATAATACAACTGACATCACTTACAATAGAATCAATATAACTCGAGTTAGAAGTCCTACCATGCTCATCGTTCAATTGAGTAGTAAAAAATCTATTTAGATTATTGGGATCCTGCTCGCATGTAGTTTTATCTTTCCCGTAAACTCCTGCTTTTCTTAGATTCAGCCACAAAATTCTTGGTTGCAAGTCACTGTGGTGAAATTTGGTGCTAATAAATATGCTTAAGCTACAAAAAAAAAAATTTGTTTTTGTATAACAAGTTCACAGTCATATTTTTTTCTATACTCAGCTCCATTTCGAAAGTACTCTTTTTTTACGAAAATTCAAGCCAAGTCAATTACATTTCGAATCATATTATGATACGACGACACGCATATATTTACTCAGCCCAGCTGGCTAAAAATTGAAACTAAGTGAACCAAAATTCAATCAATTTTTTATTTGTTTTGTAATAAAGTTTGCACTTAAACTGGTTCTTGCACCAAAATCACATTTTATTACTCAACTATACCCAGGAATTCCTTATCCGAACGTTCGCATCTCAAATGAAACCGTGTAGTTAACATGACAAGGAACATATCAGTCAAGGTGCTCTAGCAGTTTCAAATGAAGAGTTGCATTAGAGTCGTTCGTTACCAGTTTTGTTTCTTAGTTTACTTAACATTCGATCGTATATGCATACCTGGCTACTATTTACTTACTTTCGTATATATATACATGAATTATATTTCTAATTTACAAGCGAAGTATGTTTGCGATCAGTAAACAACTTTATTGTCCACAATAGCATCAACATCAACAACAACAACACTAGTATGGATATCAACTCAACTATCAACTCAAGCCCTTGACTCGACCTACAACTTTGACCACGTTTTCTTATTTTTTCAAAACTGATTCGAGTTCAGTCCCCTTTTTCAGTTGGCTTTTCTCAATCATTTTACCTACAATCGATTGGGTAATTGTCGGAGATTCTTTTAAAGCGCGTGCGTCAGTCACTTAATGCGGCTAAGGTTGAAACCTGAATGAGGCAAGATCGATTCGATTACTGCAGTTTTGTAATATTTTTTTTTTTTGATGAGCATAATATAAGCAAGCAACACCACGAGACCAGCTCTCGAATAATAAAGAGATCGGCTTTTCTTGATCGTCACTTTAACATTAAAATCGTGATGATGTTTTTTCATGGATTGGGGAATTTAATTGGTTCAATGGAATGCGCGTCTCCCTTATGGTTTCTTACCGCCGCGCCGCCGCGGACAATCTTTTTATGGATGCACACGTAGGCATGTATGTATGTGAGGTTATGTCATATTGTATCTATATAACGCGCATGATATCATTAATCAATTCGCGCAACCACCACTAGCACTATCGTCGTTATGCTTCTGCTGTTGCTCTCTTTTTACATGAAGACGTCGTTGTGTTCAAAGATTCAACAGATTTGACAAGAACACGGTAAATATTTTGATTTATAAAAGTTGAGAGTTGAAACGAGTTAAAAATTCACAAAATGCTGTGTTCATTAATCTTCAACTCAAACCCACGCAAGTGGATCAGTTATGTATGTATATGTATGTATGTGTTTTGTTTTTATACATAAGTATATGGTGGCCAAATTGAATATTCGCCCACAATTATCGAAGTGAAGTTACTTAATTGTGTAGGTAGCCCCCGATCATTAACATTTTGTCAATTATTTAGAAATAAAAGTATTTTCAACACCATTTCGTAATTTCTTCTTTGGTTACTATGGTTACACTGAGCGGATGAATTTTTTTCTTAATTAGTTCTTAGGAAGTATTAGGTTACAAATGAATGTTCATTTTTCAATTTTTTTTTCTCAGCAGCAGCAACATTTAAAAAAAAATTTATTTTGGTCCTTCGAGCCGGAGTGTGGTACAAACGAAAATAATGTTTCTAAAATAAATTGGAAATTCATGAATATTTTGAATTGTATTGAAATTTTAACTGCTCGCGGGCCTTTTTTTTATTTCTAAATACACAGCCCACTTCGATAGTTAATTAATATCATGCTGTGCGTAATACATTAATTAACCATGAAATTTAACTGCGTATTTCCTATATAAACATTTTCTCAAATCTCAATTACCACCCCTCCTCCGCCCGAAACATTTCTGTACCGAAACAAAGTTTTCCATTACAATTCGCCACTAATTTCCTGTAGACCCAATGTTTCGATTTCTTAATTTGTCACACTTTGTCATGGTATAACTGCACCACTGATCTGTGTCACTGATAACACTCTCTATGCTGTGTAAATTCTCCTCGATAGATATCGCTCTAGAAAACATGGTTCGCCTGCATGAAGTCATTTTATGCTTTGTGGAAAGCATATACGTACACTATTTTACTGCCTCATTATTCCGTATTATGGGGGTGGTGGGGGGTTGTAAATTGTAATAATTCTGAATGGCAAACAATATTGGAAATCTGAAAATGGGGAAAACTGCAACCCATTTAGCAGAATATATAGACTGCAGAGACTGTGATAATATGTGTACTGATTTGAGCTTATGGAAATTTCAATGTGGTGATTAAAATTAACAAGATAATTGTGTATTTGGCAGGACTGGAAGACTCCCACAGAACAGTGGTCATAAGCAGACTCTGTTTTAATCCTAATCAAAGCATGCAGTGGATGTGAGAGTGTGGTATTTTCTATCATGCACCTAGCAAGGGTGGGATCTTACAATTAAAGTGATCTGTAGTTTCAAGCTATCCGTTCAAATAAAATATTCATACTAGATCTTAAGCGGACCTATTCATTGAGAGGCATCTTTTATAATGTTATCCAATGGGTCTGGTAGAAAAATCCATCCACAAACGTAAAAATTCCAAAAAACAAAATCCTGAAAAAGTCCTAAGCCTAAAAATGGATAGGAAGCTTAAAATCTCCATTGATTTCGACTACATCCCTAATTTTCCCTTATTTTTTTTCAGAAAATTTCAAGAAAGACGGTTTGCAAATTTGAAAACTAATGAGAAGCGGACAGTACACGATCAGTAATAATGTCATTACTTCCAGAGGGCTTCTTTCATTACTCTGTCATTATGTTCAAACTTTACACTATCATTAAAAATGACAGTATTTCTTTCAGTATGTCTGAATTCATCGAGCCAGAAGTTCATTTATCTTGTGTAAATTATTGTAATGGATCCTAACAGAAAAGCTGACATTGCTATAATTTTAACATTAAGTGTACAAAGCGTAATTGAAATTTTAAAATTATTCTTTATTATTTGTTCCATACTGCTTATCTTAATATATAAAAATCACATATCACTGTGTTCATACACGCTAATCTCCGAAACCGTCGAATCGATTTCAAAGAAATTTTGTAAATATGTTTGGTTGGCTTCAGCTTGAAAGATAGGATAGTTTTAGACACGATAGATGGCGCTGTTGTTGTGATTTAAAAAACTGCCTGAGAACGCGTCGATGTGGATAGTTGACATTTTTTACACGGCGTTTTCATAAAAATTGCAAATACAAGTTCAAAAATGAACTAAATCGGGCAACACTTTCGTAGGGTTGGTATACAAATCGTTTTTTAGTATATATTTAGGCAATGCTTGCAATGAGTTCACGTATAAAGCTGAAATTTGGTATGTGGTGTTTTCATAGCAATATTTAATAAAATTACAAAAAATGTCGAAATCGGGCAACCCCTTCTTGATGTTGCCATACAAAACGTTAGGTTTTCACTATACTATATTTGGACACTGCCTCACTCGTCGACATAGCTGAAATTTTGTACACGGGCCTTTTATATAAAAAAAAATGTAAATTAAGTTCAAAAATAGGACCAATCTGGCAACTGCTTCGTAGGGTTGCCATACAAAAAATGTGGTACGTGTTGTTTTCATAGTAATGGTATATAAAATTTTAAAAATGGACTAAATCGAGCTACCACACCAAGAAAGGGTCGCCATTTTTCACTATATACTTGGTAGCTGCCTGAGAAGGCGCCAATGGTGGAAAGGTCATATTTTGTAGACGGCGTTTTCATAAAAATTGCAAATACAGTTCGAAAACGGAACCAATCGGGCAATTCCTTCGTATGGTTGGCATACAAAAATTTCGTGTTTTACTATATGTTTGGGCACTGCCTGAGAACGCGTCAACATAGTGACACTCTAGCACAGTGTTCTTCAAACTTTTTGCACCTGCGGACCAGTGAAAATAGGATAAATATTTCGCGGACCAACTGAAAGCTAAGACAAATAAAAACCAATATGCTTGTAGATATTATTTTTTATTATAGAATATTTTATGCAATTACATTTTTTATTGCAATATCTGCTGCTGCTTCTTTGATATAAGAGCTGAAGTTCGAGGCTGCAGCGTTGTTTCGGAGAGACGAAGCGCTGCATTAACTTCTATTCAGTTTCGGTATTCGGTTTTTATTACAGACTTGACTGAAAAGTCTTTTCACATAAATAGGAAGTCGAAAAATTTACTAATAATTTGATAGTTTTATAACTCAAAGTTGGATCTTCATTTTCTGGGAAATACTTATTCAAATTTTCAGCTAATGCTCCTAAATGTTGCTTTATTATGCTAAATATGACTTGCGTGTTCACATCTGCAGCAATCAAAAATTCATCCAAAAGAGAAAACATTTCTACAACTTCCTCTTGTAAGCGACTGTTCGAAAGAGCTAGCTTCTTTTTGAACGCATCCCTTTTATTTCTTAAAGTAAAAATACATATTTGTATATGAACCCTGCAGATAAATATTAACTTCATTAAGCAGACTGAATATGTCCGCCATGTAAGCAAGAACTGCCAGCCATTCTTCACTCATCAAAGGCTCCAGTTCAGATTTTCGCTCTCGCAAAAACTGCTTTACTTCTTCCCTCAGCTCAAAAAGTCGCGCATGAACCCTTTCTCTCGAAGACCACCTCACTTCTGCATGGAGAAGCAGATGTTGGTGGGGTGAGTTCATGCTCTCGCATAGTGTCGCGAAGAGCTTTGAATTCGTAGCTCGGCTACGGATTACATTAATAATCTTCACCGGGTCATTCATCACAGTGTTTAATTCAGTACAAAGCTTCTTTGCAGTTAGTTGCTCCCGGTGGATCACACAGTGAGTAAACAAAACTTCAGGATGCGCGACTTCTTTTAATTTAGCAACTACTCCTGAGTGACGACCAGTCATGCTCGCAGCACCGTCAGTGCACACTCCGACGCATTTGCTTCAGTCTATCCCCTGCGCCTTAAAACACTCATTAAAAGTTGTAAATATTTCTGAACCAGTGGTTCGTCCAGGTAAGTCCAGACAACAATCTTCATCTTCACTATACCTCACGAAGCATGGTGGTGTCCGAAAGCGGTAAGGTCTCTTGTTTTACTGCAGCTTCAGGACCTAAAATTTCTCGAACAACATCTAAGATATAAGGCTTTACTAACTCCTCGCCAATAGTAATAGTAATAGTGTTTTTATGTGTTTCCCCTAAACTTGAAACACTAGTACTTGGCTAACTTTCAGCATTATTACCATCTTTCTCCTGTATATTGTCCTTGTTTCTATGAAAGAACGTTAAAAGATTTTGCTGTTTGACTTTTTTTTGTCTCCATAATGTGGGTGTCAAATTTTACGAAAAGTGTCACTTGTTTTTCACAACACACAACAAAATATTAAAAAACAATACGTACGGTGTCAAATCGCTGTTCATCTGTTGTACATTTGCATTAACAGGATATTCGATTCTGTCCAGAAACTGAAGAGCATGAAATACCCACGAAGATGGTTTGTACACGTCATTGATACTTATTCCCAATCTCTTCGATGATAGGATCATTTCAAGCTCTTTTCGGTAATTAGACCGAAGGGGGTGTATTTTTCTTGTAACATTTGTTCGTTTAGAACCCGCTTCTATTTTCATATAAATGCTTAACAGTTTGTCTAGAGCTAAATTCCTCTCTGTTTTGTATTTATAAAACTGATTTGTTGGATTCCACAATTTCGGTAGGCTTTCAAAGGCCTCAACGAAACTCCGAAGAAGCTCCCTCTCTTTTTTAATACACTGCATTTCTCACAATTTCGCTTTTTTCGACTTCGTAAAAGAAACATATTTTAAATAGAAACGATACGGGATAACAACTTGAAAACGAGATTTACAAAACAAAAAAGCAGAATTGTGATAAAATGGTATATAGCAGCTGTTTGGGTATCAAACAAATACAGAATCCCGGAAAACAAAATCTCCACTTTCCAAATCTCCGATTCAATAAAATCCAGGATCGAGGTGTGATGGTTATGATACCTAAATTGCCGGCCAATTTTGTTTACGTACCATCACACAACGATGATTTTTCAAAGATTAATTCTAGAATTAGAACTAAAATTAAATTTTGTGTTTATTGGTGAATTCTTTTCACCTGAACTGAACCGTAACTCGTTCGGTTCCTAAACCTAAACAAAGTGTTTTCTTCACGACACTGACACAGAAATGGTTCCGAACGTATGTTGTTTTTCACGCAATTCTATGTGCAGTTTCTGCACCAGTTTTAAACTTACTTGTTCCATGAAATTTTTTGGATACGGTTCGGAACTAATCAAAGTGTGGATGTGTGGATATTTTGGTAAAGTGGTTTATTTTTTTTTTATTAAAATCATAAAGGACGAACATTTTCGGGCATTCTTGCATTTTTTGGAGTTTGCCCCCGTTCGGGACAGGGCTAAGTTCGGTGTAAGATCTGACAGCTTCTGGTTTAGTTCAAGGTCTGTTCGGTTTTGTTGAAAAGAATTCACCATTACACAACAAAACATCTGAGTAAAAAAAAAGTTATGGGCATAAAACAAAACAAGAAGAAAATTATTATTTTTTAATGAGAAGTACTTACATAACACTGGAAAAAAATCTCATAATACATATTTTTTGCGGGACCTAAGATCTTGATTTCCTGAAGTTAGGTTTCCCGGATTATGAAAGTACAAGCGACATCTACTGGAAAGGGAACTGACTAATTAAGTACGGACACAAACAACTTTACGTGCAATAGAAACGGACAAGTGACATCTATAAAGTACGGACATAGACAACTTGGTTCAGAGAATGTTTCTAGAATGGAATCTTTGGGTATGTTCTGGGCAATTTGTACAGTATAAATATAGCACTTGTCAACGCCAGGAGCAAGTCTTGTCTCAGACAGTGAAGTGAACGTAGTAAACTATTTGGATTGCGATAATTTGAAGTACAGAACTAGCTATAACTAAAGTAGAGTTGATTGATGATTGAATGTTTGTGAATTATATTTGAATGTGTTTTGAATAACGAACTAAGGCCAAGTTCGTAACAATTTTTGTTTTTTGTGATATTGCCAAAGCTCAGGGGATAGCCTATGATGCCGTAGCACAGCCTTGGCAGGAAAGGAAGAAGGGGTAGGATAGAGCGTTAGCCCGATGGGCCGTGGGTCGTTGGGCCGGTAGTCTGCACCGCAATTACCACGTACTCTGGACGAATGTTGCGGCTGCTGCGGTGGGAAAAGACTTATGAAATTAAATTAAAAGTGAAAAAGTACTTTATTGCATAACCTAAAAACCTAATAGAATAAAGCTAATTGGCCCACGGCAACGAGCCAACTGTGCAGAGGAGAGTTATGAGTTAAAAATACTCAGAACTGCCCCACAACTTATAAACACTCACAAGACGCGGAGCCAAGTGGGTGTTACCAAGATAGCATTATACATATATGGCAAATTTGGCATTCTCGTGGCTTCAAAAGCATCTACTTTTTTGTAAAGCATTTTACATTATTTTTTGCATCATATCATTTTTATTTCGAAAAACGCACGGAAAATGCGCTTTTAATCAGAAGGCTTGCAAAGGTTTGCTATATGTATGTGTACTTATAAAACAAATTCGAAATTGAGGATCAAATATAAAAACAGTCCTTAAATTTTGTTTTCATTTTCTAATTAAAAACGAAAAAGTAATTTTATTTCACGGAAATCATATACATATACATGTTCATGGTATATTACAGTCAATTTTTACTTATGACAAAGTTCCAGTGTTAGAAAGAACCCAAATATTAGAAACAGTCTGAATTTTTCCACATTTTGTGAAGCAGTGGCATTGTTTTTGTTACCATATTGGGCAATATAAGTAAGTGAAGGAGCGATTGAATTTCTAAGTCCAGTGACACACGATGATACACACTCGATACATCCAGTGCCATCTTTACGCATGGGCCCACTTGCCCTGGGCCCAGGGCCCCGATCCATGGGTCGTAGGACATCTTATTACAATCTAGTTTAGTTACTGAAAATAGACCGTGGGATTTATTTGAACTTCTTATATATAGCAACAAATTTTCATACAAAGTAACGTATATGACCGTGTTTTCAGCCCCAGTATTTTTTAAATTAAATTTCCGGCATTTTTACATGGTATACTTTCCGTAGCCAAACTCAATTTATTTGGTAATCAGCGAAAATTTTTATACTGTTGGTTTTTGTTTGGCCAACGGGTGCTTAAGGGAAAATTTAACTTAATGTTTGATGAATTGCGATCCTCTCCTGAAAAATTGTCTGGATATAACCGTATGAGTGTTGAAAGCTTTGATGATTTACTACAGATCTTGAGACCTGCTATAATTTATTAAAGCACCATTATGCTGCGATCGTCAATTGAACTCGAACAGAGACTTGCTATAACTCTATAGCCTATATAAACACTTTCATGGATATTTTTCCCTGCATTTTATCTTCAAATTGCTATCGGAGTATTCCTTAAAAGTGTTGCTTTTGTTGTATAGGGGTGGTCGCATTTGTACTTCTTGTATTAATGCTTCATTATTTATATTTTCCCATCACACTATCGTTGCAGCAGACATTTAAAAAAAAATGCGTAAGTTTTTTCTAGCTCTACAACGTCTCCCAAAACAATGGTGGCAGTCAATCACCGACAAAAATGTTACCAGTGCGTGCGACAAGGCGCGGTGATAGTTTCGACACCCAAAAGTTGCTAGCCGGAGGAACCAAAAAGTCATGTTGCTGTCACATCACTTTATGCGCCCATTAACATTAAAGCCTAATGGAATTAACGATGGTGACAAAAAGTCTACAGTGCGCGATTAGTCTTAACCCTACTTTACGTTGATAACCCAAAGTATTTTAGAAAATATTGTCTGTTGGTAGGGGAGGGGCCTATATCCTAAAGTGCCAAGGGCCCCCACTTGGCTAAGGACGGCCATGGATACATCGTACTAAAAACTGAATTTTTAACGCTCTTTTAGAACATTTTCGTGTATAGCCCAATTTAGAGCATAGAGAGTTAGACTCGAATGATACACTAGTGTTTTATTAGATATGTAGGTATGTGTGTACTCAGTTTGCGTGCGTATAGATCATATGGAAATAATGTATTTTCTTTGCTATCTCAAGCGGGTATCACTATCAACCGTATTTAAACTACGTGTACCATGCGCTCATACACACTCGATAGAACATCCGGTTTTACTCGCGAGTTTGTATCATCGTGTGTTACCGGACTAAGCGGTTAGAAAAAGATTCCAGAAACAAAGAGTAAGGTAAAGTTCCTTTTATAGATTTAGAATTTTCTATCATTTTTCGCCGTGAACTAGTTTCTAGTATTCTCAAAGTGACAAGCGTTCCTGTCATTTCTTTTTCAGTTTACAGTAACAGCCACATTTGACAAACTTTCTTGACCCATTGTAAATCACAGGTAATTTTTTATTAACTTCAATTTGCTGAAACTTCGTTCACACAAAGCTATCATTATTGGTAAGGTTACAAAAAAACTGAACGCGATTTCGACATTTAGATAGGATTCTTGGGAACTATAGTCGTGAAGTCATTGAAGCAAATCCAAAAGCGGTTTTTCTCAGACCATCGGCGTACATTTTGCTAAGTAGATCGTCAGAAAGGAATCCAAAATCTTCTGAAACTTATTCTAACATATCGAATCTCCTCATCAGTTAGAATAAAAGAACATCAATCGATTCAAAAATTGGTGTACGAAGATCTTGTTTTGTGGCAATATTGGAATCACTCATAATTTTGTGATTCAAAAAGTTCGGGTCACTTCTTTTTCTTGCTTCATTAAGGTTTGCTGGTATGTATATCTTCAGCACAATTTTTAGCACTGGCAAAAATTCCTTCCATGTCAGGATCACGAACCAACCTCAGCCTTGTCAAGCGGGTAAATTCAAATCGAGAACAAAAAAAAATTATTTCAAAAATAATAATATATTTGTCAGAGACAAATGTTGGTAATATTATTTATTTCGCCCGTAATAATTGTTTTTTTTTCAACGGGCGGTGCCCCTCAGCTTCAACATCTGCCTCACTTGCCTGACTCTTGTTACAGCTGTGTAAGTAAAATTTCTGGTCTCTCGGAAAGTGTTTTCACAGAGGGACCCTATTTTAGTTGTAATTTTAAGCTCTTACACAATATATTCTATGCATATATATTTCCTGTATAAATGTTTTCTTTTTTTCTTCTTATTGAGCATAGAATTAAATATTCATAGAAAACGTTGCCTTACTCTCCTTGGGGATCAATAGGAAATCAGCCTAATATAAAAAAGTCATTTTTGAAAACCCTTGGGGGCTGGTTTGTCATTATTTGCACGGGCCGATTTCAACACCCAGTTCGGCCCTGGGTAGGAAATATTCAATTCTGTGATTTTGAAATCCGGGATTACCAATTCCATCGGAATGTTTTGCACTAGAATCTCTAAAAATAATCCAGATGAAGCAAAATTATACGTTGGGTATTATATCCCGTTCTTTATTATGCCGTTTTCAAAATCCCGTTATAAGTGTAGTCCATGTCTTATTGTGTTGCTGATGAATAAAAGTAAAAACAAGATCGAAACTATACTTCTAACTACAGACCTTTATCCATAAACTTTTCACCACCGTGCCATCAATTACACCTTCCTATCCTTTTGAATAACAGCCATTACCTGTTGTATGAATTGACTACCCGATAATGTTCCTGAACACTTTGTTTTATCCTATTACTAACCATAAATCAACTGTACAATTTTCTGTAGAGTTACCAAGCCAACATATGCCTCCTCAATAAATCTTGTTCGAACATACTGCGGCACAAGACAAATATATGCACGACGAACGTATTATTCTTTACGAGTGCACATATTATAACTGCCAAATATTTTTCTTTAACAGCATTCAAATTCAATTATGCACGCTCTCATAGACTCCATAAACAAAAATACTACAACTTTATATACAAAGGTAAAAAACTTCTCTATCAACCAGGTGTCAATAGTATTCCGTCAGATAAAGCCATATGTTTGTAATGTGTTAAGACTTGAACTGTCGACGGATAGCGGCATCGGCATCGGCATCGGCGGCGGCGGCGACGTACGAAATATTATAACAAAACTCGTATCTCTTTCTGCGTTACGAAAGATTTTTGTTGCCCAGAGCCTTGCTGCAATATACACAGTAACTGCAATAAACCAATCAAAACAGGCTTCACAGATCTGAACTGGTTGAAATTACCTTTAATAGCATTCGGTAAAAGATACGTCCAGAGATATTGTATGTAGCCACCAAATCAAGCAAACGCCACGCGGTGATATTTCTTGAAATAAGGCACCCAAAGAGATGAAAACAATTTTATTGACGACGACATGTTTTCCGTGTATGTATATTTTGAATGTTGTATCATTCGAGGAACAATAATTGCTTTTCTGCCATTCATTTATTGCTCATAATTATTCTCGGCTAACATGATGGAATGAAAAATGCACGCCGGATTTTATCAATTTTAAAATGGTATCGGGAGATTTTATGCAGATTTTTTTTTTATCCAGATGATTTTTAGCATATTTATGTAGTTTCCCATAATAATCGATGGATGAATGATATCCCATCTAGGGCATGGAAAATTTCATCTTCTCATTTTAATGTAATTATCTGAAAATATGGTATACAACAAATTGCTTTACGTTGCGACATTTTCAATATCCATTAAAACTTCTTTAATGAACCGATTACCTACTAGAAAATGGCATTGAAACATTCAACAGTTCACACGCTACTGGCTAATTATTATTTTGTTAAGCAATTTTCACTACTAGATTGGCTCTATGCTAATTATATCGAACTTTTAGAAAAATTAGCTAAAAGCCAAATGGAAAATTTTACAAAGCGCAGATGTTGAAGAAGTCATTGGTATAAGAAGTGTATTTCAGCATATGTGGTAAAGACTTATTTCACAGTAATATATTCATAAAACTTCATATTTTGTACAAAACAGTCAATAATATTTATTGAATTTATTTTGTCTACAACTCCGGCTCGAAGGACCAAAAACCTATAATTTTTGAAATTTTGCAACAACAATTTTTGTTTTTTTTTAAACAACTCATTTGTTGGAAAAAATGTAAATCTTTGCACTTCAATATCGCCCAAATCACAAGAATCTCCGCGAAATATACCGTCTACAATCAGACAAAATCTGTTATCTTCCAGGCCGGTGACCCAAATCGCCAAAATATATTGGATATGGGAATAAGTTTCAGCCCTTTTCAGAAAGGTGTCGTTAGGGATACCATTTTTGTGTTCGCTGAAGTACTATACTTGTGATTTGAAAGTGTATGTGTAAGGTGTCGAACGCAGTAGTTAACACAATTTAGTTTTGTTTTTTTTTTTGCGTCGAAAATGTCAAGGTTCGTCCCGGAAAAGCAGCATTGGCGGTAAGTTTAACTTCATTATTATATTTTAAAAAAAAGTGCCGCTGAAACGTATCGCATACTGATTAATATTTACTGTGATCATAATAAAACTTGTGAAGAGTGCTTTTTTGTCGATTTCAAAGTGGTGATTTTAACGTGAGTGATAAAGAGCACGAAGGGGCACCGAAAAAATTCGAAGATAAACAGCTACAATAATTTTTTGGATGAAGATGCAAGTCGAATCGTAGAATATTTGTCTAAAGAGTTAAATGTTGACAGATCGACTGTCGGTATACGTTTCCATGCGATGGGAATGGTCCAAACACATTAATTGAAGGAGAGGGACATCGAAAGACGTTTGGTGACGTACAAAATGCTTCTTCAATGACAGAAAAGAAAAAGTTTTTTTTACATAGCATTGTCACTGACGATGAAAAATGGATATATATTGCTGCGTTCCTTTTTTCGTTCAGAATGAATTTTTTCAATCCATGTCGCTCTTTTTCTCGGGCCGAACGATTTAGTTTCAATCTGTCATCGCTTTTTTCGAACTCCGAATCGTTCTGAATGCACCTGAGTTTTTCCCGGATTCAAGCAGAACGATTTTAATATGTATTCGTGAATGTGTTGTTTACAATTTTTGCGAGGTGGTAATAGTTGAGTTTAAGTTTCCTTTGTTGGAAAATGGCTTTATTTTTCATAAACAACAATTTTTACGAATTTTTAATTGCTTTTATCAAATGGAAGAAATGTCTAAACACTTGAAATGATTCTGTTCCGTTCCTTTTTTGAACACAGAATTAAATTATGACATCATTCTGTCGATTCATACAGATTCATTCCGAACGAGAAAAGGAACGCAGCATACTACGATAAACCTAATCAGCGAAAAAGTTGGGTGATGCTAGGTGAACCAGATCCATCGACGCCGAAACGGAATATTCATGCTTCAAAGGTTATGTTGTGTGTCTGGTGGGATCAGAAGGGTGTTATTTATCATGAACTCCTCAAACCATCCGAAACCGACACTGGGGATCGTTACCGATTGCAGCTAGTACGTTTGAATCGAATTTTGAAGGAAAAAACGACCGGAATGGGGCACGATAAACTCATTTTGCTGCATGCTAGGCCATACGTTGCCCAACCGGTCAAGATATATTTGGAAGGAGTGAATTGGGAAATCTTGCCCACCAGCCCAGACATTGCTGCTTCGGATTTCCATTTCTACTTCACATAGAATAATTATGTATTTCATTGTTTAAATAAACGAAAAACTTTGTGTAAAAAAGGGCGGAGAACTGATATCAGCAAGAGAAGGTGTGGTAGTACTTAAAAAGAATAGAAACGTAATACTAAATTATAAACGAGTTTCGAATTCGGGACCTTTCATTTGCCGAAGATAGCTCTAATTACTAGCCTAAGGCAGGGCCCACACACAAGTGGCATTTATAATATGTGTTGGTAATGTCATATCTATTGTAAATGTTATCTAATAATTTAGCCGCACACACATATATCATTGTTGTGAAATTAGTCTGACAGTTTTTAAAATGACTCCGTCTAATTCTGATGATAATGTAATTATCGCCGCGGCCGACTTAAAAAACATCAAAAGAAACCTCAAGAAAAAGAGATTCTGGATACATTCCCATAATCTAAAAAGCAATCCATTTAGTTCATTTAACCTAAGATAGGCTTTTAGAGCTAGAAAAATAGTAGAATGTGCTTTTGGAATACTTGTTTCCAAATATCGAATGTTTGAAGTATCAATATCATGCCATCCTGATCAAGTTGATATTATCGTGAAATCGACGGACATATATACTTCGTAACGTCATAACATATTCGGTTAGAACATGGAATATTTTCATCTAGAGCACAACTAACTAGAGAAAAGGATTTGAATAAAAAAATCGATTAAAAAACTAATAGCCCTCTAAGAATATGTCGTCAAAAATAGATCAGGCAATCATTAATGTTGTAATTCAAACGTTCAACCATTCACCCTTATTATCGTTGTCACTTTAAGTGAGAAATGGCGTTACGACACAAAAATGGTATTATGATTGTCGTTATAATGACATTCTTCGTAAGCATGCGACTTTGGACATATTACTGTGGGGTGATTCTGATCTTTTCTCGGTCTATTTAGTCGTGAATTTTGACATATTTTGTCTACTTTTTTTTTTAACACAGTTCATTTTTTGTCTTTTTTGTCTACCACAAAATGAACTATAATGAACTTTCGGCGAACAAACGTCTAAAAACACGCCTAAATATAGACAAATTAGTCAACTGCTCCCAGAGGTTGTGACAAAAATTTTACACTGGTAAATGGAAATTGTATACCTAATTAGAGCATTACAAGTGCTTAAATTCGAAACATTACTTTGAATTTGTAATGTGAAGTGTCATTTTCAGTTCATTCTACGTCATGCAAGACTTGCTGAACTGAATAAAAACACGAAAATATCAGTAGAAAAATTCATTTCATTTAGTCGTATATTTTGACATTCAAGTACGACAAAAGATCAGAATCACCCTCCTGGTGTCATATTCAGTAGACAAATTTCGGTGTAAGTGTGATAATTAAGTGACAATTTCACTCACTTGGTTTTTGTAAGTGACAGATGTTAAATGTGTGTTAGAAAAAGAAAATGCAAGCTGCAAAAGATAAAAATTCTGATGGGTTTTTCAGTTTTTCATTAAAACATAAAATTCAATAGCTTTTATAAATTAAATTATTTTTTTTTTCATTTTTAGTATAAAAATTACAACAAAAAAGCAATTTGAAGTCATGATAAATTTTATGGTGAAGCATCCTTTTATAGCTAAAGGTCTGAAATACGCAGAATACATCGCGTTTATAATTTTTTTTCTTTTAAACACTTTCAAAAATAACACCAATATCACGAAATAAGACAAACCTCACTTTTGTCTACAATAATAACTCATACAATGACGCGATCTGTCACTTTAAGTGACAACGATCTAAAGGCTTCGAAGAAAAATGTCACGTCACACCGTTTAACAACAACAATACGAAAAGTGAAGTGAAATGGAAGTGACTGCGGAGCTTGTCACACTTCAGTGAGTCGACAACTATAATAAGGATGATTTGTTTACTTGTTTCATTTCCGCTATATACTCCCACAGTTTTTTTGTTGAATTTTAATTATAATATTCAATCCGCGTATAATCATATAACACAAGAAAGTTTTCTGCGATTTGCAAAAATTTAATGTTATTTTCTGGATTGTGTTTCATTTTTTTACACTTAAATAAACAGACTAGAAACTTAAGTTACGTTTGACATGCGCAACAAAAGCTACATCAAGTGAACTCCACAATACATGCTACATGACAAGCATGTGCCTAATTTGTCACGCCGGATTTGTGAACGGCGTATACTATTAAAAAGCATGCAACTAGCTTTTGCTAGATATGTCATTGTCATATAATGTGGCAAATGTCACTTGTTGTGTGGCCTGCCTAAGAACGGGTGAATTTTTTTGTTCATTTTTTGTACAATAATTGTTCATTTATATTCATTTTGTTTACAACTCCGGCTCGAAGGACCAAAACTAATGCTTAGTGTTTATGTATGATGCTGCACCATTATACTTTCGAGCTTACGTTTTTAAATTATAAAGCAACTGCTCTAACCATTTAGCTAAATAAGGCGAATAGGACTTTTCTCCGCACGCTACTTTTAGTGGTTATCTTATAAAAAAAGCAACGTTGAAACCTAACGAAATTCTTTTTACTTATTATTTTCATTTCTGTGAACATATGTTACAGCAGTAGATACCAAGTTACTTCCGCATTTTCATGTACCACAATAACAACAACAATTCAAAGACCCCTTCAACTAGACTATTTCATAGACTACCAACAATATAACGTTATGAGGTTATGATTGTATGCACTCGCGCAAATAAATCGCGATATTATTGTCAAATGCAAATTTATAGCTCAAATTAAACAAATCTATGCAACGTTTGAACAGGTATAAAATTTGCCCTGCATTGTTGTCTCCACTGTCCATTCTCAACCATTAAATCAACTGACAATCGATAAATTTCACTTCATCAAAACTGTCGGATAATCAACATTCCACTATTAATTAAAAAAAAAATAAACTAGATTAAAACAAATCTAAAATAGTTTGCACCTTTATAAAATATTTTTTAACTATATCCAAGCTGCATATGCTGGCATAAAACTTGAATTTAGTTAAACCCCAAAGCCTAAAATTACTCTGCTGGAAACTGTGCATAGTTAGGAAACAAGATGCAATCAAATACGAGGGGGGAAGAGAAAAGAATGCTAGTGGCAAGGTATCCCGGATAGGCAACTGCTAAGTGATTGTCTTGAGTTTGTTACAGTTTTGAATGCTGAACTATTTAATAATAAACATTTTTTTTTTTCGTTGATCGATTCCGTTTTTCGCAAGACAATTTTCACACCTGAATGAAATCGAACCGAATACGACCGACTTCATCTTTTTGGCAAATATTTCTTATGTGTTTTTCTGAGTACTGTTAAGTGGACTCTAGACGGTCGGTGGTGTGGGGATTCAGTCGTAGTCCATGGAATTCCTAAAATTCTCAGAGAAGTCTATACACCACGGTCTAGTGATTTCCCGCTGCTGTTTTATTTCCTTAATAATTTCCAATTTACATGCTTGAAATCTTTTGGAAAATTTATTTCTGATAGCGTTGGACAAATTTTTCTGGTCTATAGACAACATACATTAATACATACATACTCTCGTATATCAAGCAGGTGATCTATGTGAGAAATGTTTTTTTAATACCTTAAAGGAATTGTGCAATTTATCTTGCGACCAAATGGTTGAAGGTGGGGGAAAGTACTTATCGGTCGATAGAATTTTCTAAGATTTTTTTTTTAACTCAATGATTAATGACCTTTTTGCTACTTCATATAGCAGTAGATTTGTCCGAAGAGGTTTCTTTTGATTGTGAACAAATGTTCTTGTCTGTTTGTAGTTTCTACATAATTGAAACTCAATTGTTACTATTAAGGGTGTCCCGTAAGTGGTGTAATATCCGAAGGCTACGGAAAGGTCACACGAGCAGGAATTTAAAATATTTAGGTATGTTTTTACAGATCACCCTGTCACTTCTGAAGGTGATAATGATTTAAAATTTCTTCGATTGATAATCGTTGGACCTTTCCAGTAGTTTATAAATTTTTCCTCACCCCCACTCCGTTTTGTGAAGTTATGTCTCAACAAAGTTGAAATTTCGGAATTTTTATTCGTTTTTTTTTAACTACTACTTTTATAAAAAAATACGTCATGAATAATAATTTTTCATATTGGATTTAAAAAGTCCAAAATCTTTAAAATGACCTATCACACTTTGTACTCCAAAATGTAACCCTTTCTGCGTTTTTTGCACTTTTTCTGAAGCAAATCCTGCGAATAAGATCAATTAGTACCAGAAAGTATGCAAAATAGTAGTTAAATAAAAAAAACACGAGCTAAAATTCCGAAATTTCAACTTTGTTGAGCCATAACTTCAAAACGGAGTGGGGGGGGGGGGGTGAGGAAAAATTTATACACTACTGGAAAGGTCCAACGATTATCAATCGAATTTTGAAAGATCATCACAGGGTGTAACGCTCAGAAGTTACAGGGTAATCTAAAAATAAATACCCAAATATCTTAAAGTCCCGTTATCTCAGAAACAGTTATGAGCCCCCCCCCCCCCCCTCAATACAAGCTTTTGCTCGTCTAAGCATGACCTATCCATAGCCTTCGGATATTTCACCACTTACGGGATACCCTGTATATCTGCTTAAGAAGTGGTTTTCTGTTAAGATATTAACATAAACCTGGTGTACCTCAAGGCTCTATACTTTTTCCATACTATTTTTACAAATTGGTTCTGTAATAAGCAATTTCATTTTTAAACCTAAACCTGCTTTTAACATTGATTTCTTGACATTTTTTGGATTCTGGTGTGAAAATTCTGTAGAGATTAATCAATTAGTGTAAAGGAGCGTTTACAATGGCAGAGTAGAGTGGAGTCACCAGATTGCATTTGCTCTCATCATCTTACCAACGTGAGATTAGGAAGTTTTCAAATCTGACGCTACTCTATGAAATCCACTCTGGTGGGATGCGCGAAGAATTTATATTGAGACAAATTCGAATATTTTTAATATACAATATTGTAAGTTGCGAAGTTCGGACATCAGTCCTATCCTATGCGATTATAATTCGCACATCTGGCCAAAGATAGAACACATATAATTTGCACACTGAAAATATCTTTTAATCTCACTAGCGGCGAGGAATTGAACATAATCAGTGCGCACTTTAAAGTTTCAAATTAATATTGTTTGACTCTCTATGATATTTTGCATAAATTTATCTAATTAAGGAGTATAGAGAAAAATAGCCTTAAACATTAAATCCCCATTCATAACACACGAATTACCCTGTACCTACTATGAATCGCTTTTTCCTTTTTTGCTCTCACTTCCATCTTTAAGCTAAACATACACCTAGCAACTCTTTCACTACTCATCTTTTATCCATTAATTCTTTTTTTAACCATACTTTCATCTCTATTTTCAAAAGCTGTTAATTTCATGATGATAAATCGAAGAGTGTACAACTACTGATCCGAATCAGACAATTTTTTAAACATTTACTTAGACCTAAATTGCTGATTATAAGTTCTCCAAGCTAATGAAAAAATTATGGTAACCATTAATCACCCTATTTCTATTATAACTAAGTTGCATAAACAAATTCATTAATTGTATACCGCAGTGATTCTGTAACGCACCTGTCATTAGCTAATCTTTAGATATAAGTTAAGGGATTTACTCAGCACAAAATGCTGGCTATACTTTCACTCATCACTCAGCTTCAGAGCACATGAGGCCTCCTCCTCCTCAGTTGTCAAAATCATGCACCAGCATCAAAGTAGAAACAATTAACAAGTAGAAGTACCTTGGTAACATAGGTTGCATAATAACGATAGCCAACTCTACCGGCCATCATACTTCGCGGTGTTATATACCTATATGTACTTCATGTTGACCACTTCTTCTATGTATGTCCACTTGAAATTCTTCATGAGTTGCACTATAATGAATTCCCACACCAGGAAGAAGTGTTTTTCTCGCGGCTATTTCTGAATTCTATTGTTTTTCCATGAGTTGCCTTAGCATCTTTCACCATCATCATCTTGAGGCATAACTATCTCTAGGTAATACGCACTCACGGCATTACATAAGTCTGTGATGAAAAGTCTCGCCTGAGATAGATATGCTAGTTGGGTTGAATTGTTGCTCATATAGTACACCATATTGTTTTTATTGTCCTACTGACTGAATGATTGGTAAATGTAACTAACTACTTGGAGATATTTTCTGCTACTTAGTATAGCCAAGCAGAGATCTTAATAATTCATAATCCAAACAGTCTAGCCACCTAACTGTTCAGCCCCGGTAAGAACATCAAGTTTTTACCGCTTACTCACTATTTGCTTCACTATTTTTTTATTAATACTAAAGAAAACGCAGACACAGAAGAAGATTAAAGAAGATGCGATCTACCGGCGCGCTGATCAATTCTTTAAAACCCATAGATCGATTGAAAAAATTGATAAAATGCCAAGTAACTGTCTATGCCGGTTTTTCATTAACTTTTGCGGCGTTCAACCAATGTAAACAAGAGTTGACCAGAAGATACGATACACTCATATTCGATACCTTAATTAGTACCCTACTGATGAGACCTTTTCAGGTCAATACCAAGAATCTATCTATACCTACGAAAATATATAATTCGAGGTAAAAACTTTAATGGAAATTCCATCCACTGAACATAATGAATATACGAAGAATGTTAATGACTCAAGTCGCGTGTATTACTTTCAAAAATTGCAGTTTACGAAAATATACATAAATCAATCTTGATCTGAGAATGTTTCTAATTTGTTCACTGAAATGAGCGTTAAACATATTTTTAGTAGTTATACCTACATATAATCTGCGCGCGCAATTCACCTTAGAAATTTTCATATGCCGCGGGAAATGTGGACGTGATAAATGTTGCTAACTATGTGAATTGGATTCATTGAGCAACTTCGAAAGATGGACAAATGAGTGCAGTCATCAATGGATTTGCATATGTTCTTTGGATTTTTGTAGTACAGCTCAACAATAATTATATTTGATTGGCCGTATAATTTTAAGAATGTAATGCTTAAGGTTTCGTTCTTATGCTCGTGTATATCGGACTTAGTGTATTTTAATGCAATGGAAAAATTTCAATTATACAGGGTGTTCCGTAAATGTCTTTAATCCTTTAAGGGGATGAAAGTAGAGGTCCTTTGCGTCAAAAAAGTTTAGATATTTTTATATCGAACTCCGCTTGGTTTTCGAGTAAATCGATAATATCGATTTTCGAGATTTTGCATACCTTTTCAGAGTAATTTCATTATAATTTCTATTGTAATTAATGGATTGTGACATTCAAACCTTTATTTAAAAGAACACATATTGGCCTTTCTAAGAATGCATAATTAGTTATAATTGTGCCTTCAATTATTTAAAAAAAAAACAGTTTTCTCTAGAATTTTTTATTTTACCAAAATCTTTGTCGCGCTTCAGTGTACATTTATTCGAAATATCACCGTTGCACGAACTTTGCAAAACTATGAAGAAATTTGCGCATTATGTCCCCTTTCCAAAATGACCTCCCTAAGTGCTATCAACAATAATAATCAAAAATTATAAGCAAACATTTGGAAGATGTGCCCATCGAGGTAATCTTCAGTTTTTTCGTAGGGATCTATCTCCTCCTACAGTTTTTAACCTACGACAACCATTCATATGTCATTGTATGGGAATCTGAACTGGCTATTAGATAGGGTACTTTTCGATTTCGAATTTCGAAAATGGAGGGGGTAATTTCGAAAAAACAGTTTTTTACCAAACTTGATATTTACGTAGATTTCGTTATTCCGCATCTTCATTTTTGCGGGAGTGGCAAGCTTTGGGAGGGGCGGGAGTTCAAAGTTTCAACTTTAAGTGGCTATATTTGAATAAAAACCACCAAAAATGTCTTTTCCATTTATGAATTTAGGACTTACTTGCTAGAACAATGCTTGGTTGAGAAAATTTTTCTCAGTAAGAATCTTCTATGCGAATAAACTCATTGTTTTGCTGAAAATTCCTTGATACGAAAAAGTGCATTTATTTTCTGTAAGTTTATCGTGTCAGTCCATTTGGATGGATGGATGGATTGAAGAGAGATTGAGTCCCCCGGAGGGGGGGGGGCTGGATCGTAGGCCACACAAAGTCCATTGTTTACCCTACAGACCCATAAGTAATGAAAATAGGTCCCAACCAGATGCTCCTATAAACACATTAAAATCTCCTTACCTGCCTCATGCAATTCATCCAAAAGGTGTGAGCCAAGGAATCTATAACGTTTTCCAGAGAGAGCCGGAGAGTGACAAAGAAAGTGAGTCAACATTTGGGATTCCTCTCCGCATCCTCTACATATCAGATTATCAACAAGTCCTACCCTATGTAGGTGAGCCCTGAGAGAACAGTGTCGAGTAAGAATATAGATACCAGAATTCTCAAGATAGGCTTGCTCAGTCGTAGCAGCTTTTTTTTTTTTTAATCTGGGTTACGTTTGCCCCACAGTTCTTTTACTGTTCTACCCGAAGGGTTTTCTCTAACCAAAGACAAGTGTGTTGGCAATCGGCCCAAGTCGTAATTGTCTATACAAAGTGTCCCGGTATGATCCCAATTGTGGACGATAGTGCCTCCGAGGATGCACCAATACCAGTAACCCAAAGACCGGAGTACTCTGTTACACTGAAAGGGGGAATTCAGGATGGCTTTACACTCCAGTACTAAGTTGAAGGTTCTGAAGGACTTTGACAAGGCCTTGACAGCCATTTGGCTGTCCGAGCAGATCGCAATCTTCTTATTCTCAGTGTTTCAGCCAAGGGGGTTCCTTCCCGCTTCAAGGATGGCCTTGACATTTTTCTCAGAAAGAGTTTTCTCAAATGCTAATAAACTCAACACAAGTTGTTTTGCTAAAAAATCCTTGATACGGAAAAGTGCATTTATTTTCTGTAAGCTTATCGTGTCAGTCCATTTACATACAACCATTTCACATGAAACCGATTTGGATGAAACGCCATCGCAAGTTTTAGCACATAGATGGCTTCAAAATCAGAATACAAAAAAAAGTCAATAGTGTATTATACTATTTTTTTAAAAAATGCTATTATTAACAAAATCATGAAATTTCGTGGTTTTTGGTTTTCCATGCAAACTGTGAAAGTTTCATCCAAATAGGAAATGGTTGGCTTCCAAGATGATCGGTTTCGTATGTATGGCTACATAATATATAGTCGTAAAAAAGTAGCGAAGTATGGTACAGGTGCCGTTGCGTCGCCGCGATGGACGAAAAGGAAAACATGAATTCTACTACAAAAAACAATTTTTTACATCATCCATCCGTAAAGCGGAAAGACATGACCTGGTAAAATTTTAAAGTCAAGTCTTCCAAACCGAAACGACTCGAAATTGTATTTGGCACTTTAAATGAAGATTTTTGAAAATTTATAGGTCAACAGATAAATAAAAATGAGACATAGAGCTGGATTGGAATGGAGGTCCTCAGGTCCTCAACTGGAATCCGTCGCAGATATGTACCTACATACCTCTAGCGCTACTTGAAAGAAAACTTTTTAATCAATAGATAAGAACAAAGAGTAATTCTTAATGATAAAAACGAATAAATGATATGAATGAAATGATAAACTAAGACTTTGATAACCAATGTTTATCAGAATTCTATAAGTCTCATACAAATGAACAAATAGAAACAGATATGTACATATAAAATTGTCTACAGCTGGAAAAAATTGGTAACAGGACAATATCCCGGTGGAAGCTGATATAGCTGACTGAAGATGATATATGAATATTTATAAAAAAAATCTCCTTATTTAGATAAAACGATTAGAAAAGCTAAGAAGAAATCTTCGAAAAAGTTTTGTCAACTATTTAGCTTTGACACTTTATCCAATATTCCATTGAAACAACGCACTCGTAGAATTCGACTGATATATAGAAAACGCTAAGGACACATTCCCGCCTGTCCCAAAGCTTGCCCCTCCCGCAAAAATGAAGATGCGGAATAACGAAATCTACGTAAATAGCAAGTTTAGTAAAAAACTGTTTTTTTTCGAAATTACCCCCTCCATTTTCGAAATTCGAAATCGAAAAGTACCCTATCTAATAGCCAGTTCAGATTCCCATACAATGACATATGAATGGTTGTCGTAGGTTAAAACTGTAGGAGGAGATAGATCCCTACGAAAAAACTGAAGATTACCTCGATGGGCACATCTTCCAAATGTTTGCTTATAACTTTTGATTGTTATTGTTGATAGCACTTAGGGAGGTCATTTTGGAAAGGGGACATAATGCGCAAATTTCTTCATAGTTTTGCCAAGTTCGTGCAATGGTGATATTTCGAATAAATGTACACTGAAGCGCGACAAAGATTTTGGTGAAATAAAAAGTTCTAGAGAAAACTGTTTTTTTTTTTTAAATAATTGAAGGCACAATTATAACTAATTTTGCATTCTTAGAAAGGCCAATATGTGTTCTTTTAAATAAAGGTTTGAATGTCACAATCCATTAATTACAATAGAAATTATAATGAAATTACTCTGAAAAGGTATGCAAAATCTCGAAAATCGATATTATCGATTTACTCGAAAACCAAGCGGAGTTCGATATAAAAATATCTAAACTTTTTTGACCCAAATGACCTCTACTTTCATCCCCTTAAAGGATTAAAGACATTTACGGAACACCCTGTATAGGGGTAGAATGAAGTGTAATGTAAGTTAGTAAAGGGATTAAATATAGTGTCCAGAAGTAAGAAATAATAGTTTCGAACAGTTCTTGCAGTCTTAAGATAGACTGCATGAAGAAAGAGTTTCTGTAGTAATTTCAATAGCACAGAAGAAATTTCTAGCAGAATATCATTTCTTACTTTTGGACAAACTATGTACGGTAGCCCTCTTATAACACGGTATTCTGCAACACGGTTCCAGTCTAACACGAAAAAAAAATTGCTGAAACCCTCTTATAACACGGTACTTCTACAACACGATAATTGAGTTTTTGTTTAGCATTTATTACGTATTTAGATATGACGATCAGGTGAAGAGGAATGAAAGATTTTTCAGAGGATGAAAGTGATGCTGTAGACCTGCAGTAATCAGGAGCTGGCATACTGCTAACTGCCTGACTGAAGAATCTCTAGTATAACATTTTCAGTCTTTGACATCTCCAACCCTACTTTTCCCAGATCTCTGTGAGAACGCAAATTCTTCTTCATGCACACATTCACGTCACTTACTTATATCATCCTATCCTGATCTGATTAGAGAGAGTGGACTTGGTAGACTTTTACTTTGGGAGTTAGTTCTTGGAGAGTGAGGGAGAAACTGTATGACTTTTTTTTAGTTGACTTTTTGGTAGTTTTTCATATAAGAATTAGCATTTATATCTTTGGACTGTACGATTGCGGTAGTACAAGTATTGAATTCTGAGTTGAGACTACTGCCCATGTTGACATTCCACTATCTTCTCGAATACTTAGCACTTTAGTAATTATGATAAGAATTTTTCTGAACTTTTAGTAAAATTTCTTTGAAAATCTTGTGATTCTTTCTGACCTGTTGGTGAATTTTTTCAAGTTTTAAATTGATTTCGGTTATCTCGATTTTTGAAGATTTTGCTATCTTCTCCGAACCTTTGATTTTTTTTTTAATTTTCTTAGCATTCCTTCCGAACTTTTGGTATATTTTTTTAAATTGACACTTCAGTTGTCTCGAGTCCAGCTTGGACAGCACCTGCTTTTTCCTTGCCCGGACCGCATAAGCTTTTCAATAGTGTTAAGATTATCTAGCCTGTATTCCTGACTTATTTTGGAACATATTGGTTTTACGACTGAACGGTTGAAGTTATACAATGGCTACAATGCAAATACCACCGCCAGCAACTGATGCACCGATACAGGTGCCTGAGAAGTGCTCCATCTGCCAGGAGGGAGACTGGTCAGGCAAGAGGAAGCCAGTGAAGACGGTCTGTGAACATGTGTTTCACAAAGCATGTCTGAAAACGTGGATTGGACAGCAGTCAAACTGCCCGAACTGCAGATTCCATCTCACTCCGTACTATTTTTCTGAGTATACAGGTGCTGTTCCGAAAAAGGCTTTTACGAGGCTCAGGATCAGGATCCTCGAACGGCAGCACCCGTGTTCGATTTGCCACCACCAACGAATCAGCAAGTAAACCGCGAATCCTTGTCCCCAGGGAGACCAAACTTGCACTCCATGACTTTTTCGCACCCGAGTTCCCGAGTGAACAGCCCGCTACCTAACACTCAGGGTAAGAGATCAGCAGCGACCGAAGCCTTGCTGGCAGGTCTGCGCATACAGCTGGAAGATTTAGTTCGCCAAGGCCTCGAGCAGAGCCTAAATACCTTGCGAGCTGAACTAGCAACTATCGTCAGGCAGCAAATCGCAGCTGCAATGCCACCAGTTGACTTTTCACGGCCACCTCCTTCTGTGGGTGAACCGAGATCACCGCAAGAGTTTCACGACTTTCGGAGGCAGTCGTTTAACAGACCATCATCAGCTCTTGGGCAGCCTCTTGGTCATACAAGACCAAATCTTGTCCAGCTTCCACCAGCTCCATCTCTTAGGACAACGACGGTCTGGCAGTCCCCTCCGGGGATGGAATATCTCATATAGTACATACACCATACACCAACTGCGGAGTCTCGTGACTCAAATACAGGCTACGCAGCAGCGAATCGCGACAGCGTGCAGCTGGAACACGTATAGCAGCCCAAGAGCCAACAAGGTGGATGAGTGTCGTCCGACAGATGCTGAACAGCACAGGTCACCGGAAAGCAGTGAGGAAGCCGCAATAGTATCTGCTCTTATAGCACTCCAGAACGTTAGCTGTTGGAACTGTGACCAGCCCGGTCACTTTTACCAAGACTTCCTGTAGGAAAGATAAATCATGTTCTGTTATGGATGCGGGCGCAAAAATGTCTTCAAGCCCAATTGCAGCCATTGTCGACAGAAAAACCTGAGACGGATCGGGAATACTACCGTCTTTTTTCGACCAGTGTCAACGTCCCGCGCGATAACTGCAATGAACACTCCGGTTCAAGCCTTGAACAAGGAGGAAGGTCCGCTCCATTAGCAGACCTTAACGATGAGTCACTAAACTGATATCATTCAGTGACTTTGATGACCAACAATGACAAACCCCCTGATTGTACAAATATTTTACTGATAGAGACGGAGAACCTAATGGACTTCTCCGCAGATCTTCAAGCTCCCATTTCCACCTCTGGGAAGCCCATGACACTATTAGACACTTCTTTGGGAGAGTCACTTTTAAAATTATGCGTGGGTGTCCAATCCATTTTGCTCTTCCATCATTATTTCTGTGCGTCACAAACGGAATAACAAACATAAAATGTTTACCCTATAGATTTCATCTAGGGTATAATAATCAAAAATTCAGAACATAAATGCGTAATTAGATATACCAATTATCAAACACAGCAATCAGCATCAGCTCAGCAAGCAATGACATTGACAATTACAATGATCAAACAAAGCAAAACGTACTGCAAAGTGCAAATGCATTTGAAGTGAAATATTCAAAATAATCACCAGAACACAAAACACAATTCCTCAATGGCTGAAATAAACACGCTAGCGCCACGCCAACTTGCTGACACTTTTGTCTTGTCCAGCACAGCAAAAGCATCGGCGCCGATCACGCAAAAAAGATTCAAACGCATGCAACGTACGTAACGTACGCAATTAGAATCCGCGAGTTCTTTTCCACAATTCCGTTCCTTGCAAATGAATAAAAAATCACAGAAAATCTGAAACATTAACATTCACAGTAGATTTAAAAAAAATTTCGTTTTGTTACGATTAATGAGAAAAAGTGAAAATGAAGCAAATTTAGATTTAAAGTATCAAGGTAGCAAACATGGTTAAATGGTAGCAATTTTTCAAAGTCCCATCACTGGTCCGCCGACCCCCTTTCTTATTTTTTTATGTAGTAAACATTTTAAATGCTGGTCAAACCCTGATATACAAAAACACAAAATGTGTACCACATTAAATAGCAAAACGCTCAGTCTATGTTGTAAGTCAGTGGTACTGACTTCTAGTCTCATATAACACGGTTTCGAACAACACGTGACTTTCTAGGAACTTATCTACTGTGTTATAGGAGGGTTACCGTACAACATTTCAAGAGCGTTTATAGAGATTTTAATAAGTAGGGGTGAATGGTAAATGTTAATTTTTATCAGTTGATCATGCGGTTCCTCAAGATTCTAACTTAAGGCCACTGTTTTTTTTATATTTGTTCCTGTCTACTGATGTGTTAAAATTAGTCGCACAAAAGTTGACCTATCAGTAAGATGTTTATGGCGTAAGTTTTCAAAGTCTTTGTCACTTCCGTTCCGTAAAAACGAAGGAAACGCGTTCTAACCTTAAAGCGTTATAAGCAAGAAGAGGGCTCTAATGCTATCATTTATTAGAAAACAGTCTCTTCTTATTTTATATCAAACTACACATAGACGGTTTTACCTGAGAGAAAATTACTTGATGAGAAAATTTTCTATGAGTAATGTGCATACAAGAATATTCCTTACGCAAAAAGTACGTATAAGAAAATTTATATTACAAGAAAATTGCTTAAAAATAAATTTCGTCCGGGAAAATTTACTGACGTCGTTTGCTCGGTCGGTCGGGATTGCACGGGCGTCAATAGTTCGGTCGGTAGCAAAACGTCAGAGCTTGACTCTGGAGTGAGAAGTTCAAATGACAACAATTGGGTTGAGTTCAAATTAATTCTTTATTCTCTTGCGTCCCTATTATAAATGTAAAATGATCTATATTAGTAAAATTCTTGTCTATGTATTCTAGATCTAATTTGAGTGTGTGACAGGGGAGGTTTCCGTTGTTCACGTACTACCACTAGTCCTCCGTTGTTCACGTACTGGTGACAGGATAGCTTTTCCGTTTGTTCACGTACTACCAAAAGCTCTCCGTTCTTCACGTACTGGTTCACAGGCAGGGTTTGGAGGTGGAGCAACATTTTCTAAGTCTCCCGGACAAGCCAGTTCAACTTGCTAGAAATATTGTGCAGGAAATTTTGGTAGGCGGATCAAGGTGTCTAGTGAATCTATACTGCCTTACTTATAACATCAATTCAAAAAGCTATTGTGAATTACATGAAGGAAAATTTTCTATATAAAACTTCACTCATACATTTCTAAATATCTATCTATGTAACAGGTTCGTTACAATTTATTCTCGAGAAAATTACGTATATGAGAAAATTGCTTAAGAAAAAATTTCGACAGAGAAAAATCATTTAAGATAAAATTCATACGAGAATTTTTAAATTTGAAAAAATTTACTTACGAGAAAATTTCATACGAGAAATTTACATATACGAGAAAATTCACCAAAAAGTTACGAATTCGTTGTTATTAGTTATTCTATAAAAGTATGCTCGTGACCGATTTGCGCCAGTGAAATTACATAAAAGAATTTTAAAGCTCTGCCATAGAATTCCATCATCATCATCAACTCATCTCATACAAAAAAAAGACTTTGCAAATTGCAACCATCACTCTAATATTCTCAGTGCGGCTGTATACATTATCCGAACTTCTGTTCCAGCACTTATCATTAATGCATAATGCCATAGAAAATCATAACAAGGTCCTTTTATTTCCAGCTCACCTAACCAAACATATGCCAACCATCATTTATCAAAGTAGAAAGTAATAAGTTTTACAACATGTTGAACGGAATGGACGAAAATTCCTCTGGGCATTCGATTAATGGCACTCACATAAGTATAGAATACATTAACAGAACAGCTCCCATAAGATTTATGCTAAATTCCTCATTATATTTGCGGTCACATAAACCTGAATTATTGACGCTTTCATCCAGGAAGCCACATTCACAATCGTTTCAAATACAAAGCTTTTATCACGTGCCTCACGCTTTATTCATCTAGCGTCGTCGTCCTCTATTGCTATAGTCTGCCTCTCGAGAAGGAGCATGGGAATTGCTATAGGGGTCCTCTATATGCCAGCCCCATCCCAATTTTAATAACACTAATTGACTCATTCACGTCAAAATCATTTGAACCCGACATAAAACGAAACATCCTGTGAATATGAGGGGATTTTTTTTTTGCTACATATACAAAACGCATAGGCAAATCTTGCAAAACAAAAAACAAAACAAAAAACCTTTGAAGGTGTGACCATGGAGCGTCGTCGTCTGGCAATGGAATGTCAGACAGGAATTGAAGTTATCAAAAATTCCATGACATGTGTTACAAGAGCTATACCTTGATGACAAGTAGAAAGAGTCCTGCGACCCTACCCTTGAAATTTATAACGCTTTTCCGCATTGCTATGCTGACAATCCCTTATGGGTGGGGTTGGCAGTTTTGAATGATTATGGAACAAGCGTCAACTGTACAACGCGACGGACGGACTCGTTTTTGAAAGCCTATAGAGATGCATTTTCCTTCTCATACTATCGCTGTCATCGTGAACTCTTAGCCTATAACATTCCGGCAGTAGAATGACATATTTCCGCGGCTCGCAATTGTTTTCCTCCATATATGATCATTTGTAAGAGGCTGAAGGAGGATATCTATCTGCTTCCAGTTCAGTTGAATTAATTCCACCCATGTTCAATGGACAGGAGGCAGACTCACCCTCGCCCGAATGTCATTGTACGTGCTTAAGTAATTATTTTTGCTTGACTGCTTTTCTAGGGGAGGGTTGAAAGGGCATTGCCACTTTTAGCTTGTCTCGAGCACCATTAAAAGTGTGGGCTTACCAACCATATCATACCCGTGGATTGGGAAAATGAATCTAAGTGTTGCCACACGACCACTCTGTTCTTTCAAAGCCGCCATAACTTGGAAAATTGGATTAAAATTTTCGAAAATATAAGTAAATTCTTTTGTTCGCAGTTGTAATATACAAGTGAGACACCCACCTCGGTTGATACTCTCCATTGTCTCCTTGGCCTGAATAAAATAGGTGGAAAATTCAAAAGTAAACAGTGAGAGCTTTTGTCGTCTTCGATGTCAAAACGGATGCCTTCCTTTTGATTTTCTTTCACTATACAGAAGCAGCAAAGACGATTCATTTAATAGGTGCCCCGCATCATAAGAAGGCATCACTTTGGATGCAGCGCTATAGATAAATTCAGGTCAAATGCTCTCTTCAATATCTAAAGTGTGGGTGTGAGGTGGATTATCTATGTAGTTATAGTTGGAGGAGAGTTACGTAAGCAAAGAGGTGTTATCGTTTAAGAGAAAGGATTAGATAAATGTCTAAAACAGAAGATGGAGCTATCACTTGAGTAAATTGGATCCTTAATTGCCTTCTTTATATTTTATCTATGTGAGAACGTGAGAAGAATTCTTTGAACGGAAATTCTTTTAGGAGAGCGATAAATTTCGTTCTTATCAAATGTCATGGATATATATTCAAGGAATGATGTTGCTTGGAATAAATAAATGAAAAGGAGGAGAGTAAGATGTTTAATTGAATACAGTAATATTACCTGCAGACGACTATAGAACAAGATTAGAGTTATTGTCCTCTTAGATTATCCTTTATCATTTAGATTTGTCCTCTTAGATTATCCTTCTGGTCTTTGGAGTAGCGATGACGATGACATTTATATGTTTCTTAAAAATGTTATCTATTATGAGACAATTTTTTTCATATTTCCTAATTAAATCTATGTTTTTTCATCGAGATTGAAACCTTAATCGCAATACTTTTAGAATTTTAATCCCAATCATCCCAGCCACCTTGGAAGCTAAGCTTTTAACTACTAATCTTCATCACGTACAGATAATTACGAATGACTTCACTTTTATTTCTAACTACGCCTTTACGATCTGAATCGAATTTTTCACTAGACAAATAGTTTCTTTATTCTATGGGTCCCCGTGCTTTCGAGTTCCCCTAGCGCGACGACCACTTCGAGTCGAGATATCTTTAGTTAGTCTCACAGAGCTCATCTTTAAAAAACCGAAAAATTTATTATGTAACGTTTTTTTTCTTTCTCCTCCGGTACCCACCCTTAACTTTTTTTACCATAAATGTATCTCTTTATTGGAACAGGATTTTTGCCGGACTTAAGAAAAACCGACTACATTTGTCTGATAAATCATTCATAAATTTCACTAATCGGATCTAAATGTATACTTAAAATAAAAAAAAAATCCACTTATGTACGCGCACGCATACTCTAATAATTTAGTACCTACCGCGAAAACTTCGTCATCTCATATTGAAGATTTTTGCAATTCCTATTCCTGAAAGAAAACTTATCTACCAAGGAACCAATTTTTCAGTCCATAAGAAAGCTAAGTACTACTTCGAGCTTATGTGTTAAAAAAAAGGACCCAGAATCAATAGGCTGTGAGAAAAGTGCAAGTTATTTTTATCCGTAACAACATTCAAGATTTTAATTACTCAGATTGGTCATTCTTCCTTTTTTAGAAATATTTTTTCATCTAAATATATGTATATGTATGTATTCATGCACTCTGGTCAGATTAGATCATGCCACAAAGAGTTTATCTTTATTAACATCAGTCCCACATAAAATGCTTACTTATCACAGCCTTAACCGGAGCAAAACATAAAAAACACTTTGAAATAAGTACATAAACTGTAATATAATGTTTCTTCCAACACGCCTAGAAGTATGCTGTAATTTTCCTTTGAGCACCTAGAGATATGCAATTTCCCTTTTTACACCTTGAGGTATGCAATTTTCATTTTAACGCACTGAGCTATGCAATTTTCCTTTGAATACCTTTTAGAGTTATGCAATGGACATACTTTATAAAAGGTGCAAATAATTCATAACAGTTCCATAATGCCATAAAGAAGGATAATTGCTTTGTAGATCTGTAATGCTCTCTGTTTTCACTTGAGCATTGAAATTATGTTTATTGACCGCTGTTATGCATGAAAGAATAAATCTTAAATTAGATGTAGGAAGCGTAAATTTCATAACTACTTATTTACTACTTATTATATTCACAAATACATATTAAAGTTGAGTCATAATATATAATAGAAAATATCCTGTTTAATAGATCAGGTAGAGAAAATTTCGATAGTGTAGTAATGGATTGATCAAAACATTGATGCTCATTAGCTGCAGAACAAACCCAAGGATAGTTAAACTAAATGTGGAACTATTATTAAATTAAAGCATGAAAATTGAGATACCTATTAAGAGAACACTAAACACCTACCCCTCTTTAAGAGCAAGATATATACGAGTATAGATCAAGATCATTAATAAAAATGGAAAAAAGTAATGGGCCGAGGATTGAACCTTTTGGAACTCCATTAAACAAAGATTCAGATTTGGTCGTACCTTAGCTTATATATCAAATCAGGATAGGCTATATATATTGTATTGCAATTCATGTATGTGTGATAAGCATTTATATTTTACCAAATTTATTATACAGAATATTGTAAAAATTAGTACGATGAAGTATGAGAATTGATTCCTTGGATAGTCCAAATCAACGTTTGATCTAACTCTCGAAACCCGAGAGAGTTTCAGGGTGTAAGTTTGTTCTTGATCTTTTCAAATGACTGAAGACAACCAGCTCAGACTACCAAAGTAAAATATTCACTTTATAATGCGCAAAAAACTTACTGTCATTTGAGGTCATCTTAAAGTTTTACAATTAGTTTCTAAACTATTTTTAGTGCGAGCAGTGTAAATGGAATGACAAGAAAGAGCGTCAGCGGTCATAAAAAAAATTAAAAAGACTTCGCAAAGACGGAAGAGGGTGATGATGGGGATGGGCATAAGTTATTACAACATCGGAACTCTGGGCATAGAACTCTATTCTATATCTCGCCTTTACTATTTGTGCTTCCATTCTTTTTATTTATTGTTTTTTAACCCTTTGCACTACGGTGTTGCCGCAGCTGCGACATCTAAAAGAAACATTGATTTTTATTTAAATATATATATTTTTTTACCATTTTTTGTGGTTGTGTTCGTCTCGATGTCGCACATCCTTTAGTGGTGTTAGTTTTTAGGAGAGGGGCTCGCATCCGACGGGGCAGGAGGGCAAAGTTTCAACTTCTTTTGCTTATAACTCCTTATCGAAAACACGCACAGCGCTCATTAAGGACTGAAATGAAAGCTACTATCGAGGGCTGCAAGTGGTCGCTAAGAGGTGGTTAGGGTGGGGTCGCTAGTAGGCGAGGGGTGGAATGGAGGGAGCCTAAATCTTAATTTTTCGTCCTATACATGTACAAAAAAGTTTGCAGGTGTAATCTCCGAAGACACTTATCTGATTTACTTGATTTCAAAACGGTTTTAAGATAATCGCCTAGAAGGACAAGTAGGGTACTACGTTTTTTGAGGGGAGGGGAAACGGTGGGGGTATTTAGTTTTACTCTAATAACTCAGCCATGTCAGCTCTGACTATAGCGGTTTGGGTACTCAAAATCGATATAAAAACATATTAGAATTTGTACTAGATTTTCCGAAAACGTACTAGAATAACTATTTACCGCTTTTCAGGGAGCACAATATACTTTCTAAACTTTTTTTCTAAACCCGCCATAATTCTTTGTCTGCACTTCTCCTTCGATCTCCATACCCACTTTTTTTAGTACGTTACTTTTTTTTTAAATTAGGTACTAGATTTCTGCACGGTAAATCACCTATAACTTGGTAGGGTTAAGTCCGATTGGAAAATCGATTCCACTGTTCATCTCAACTTCGTGCCAGCTACAATTCGTTGAAGATTTTTTTTACAGGAGGTACTTTAAGGGTGCGAGGTTGGTACCCCCGGAGGGTTTTCTTCCAATTTGGCATATCGCATATCATATGAAAGGTCTCACTAAGTACTGTCGAGTGGGTTTATTTTTTTCCAATTAAAAAAACTTCATCGAGACGTTTTTCCGCCTAAGAACCCATTTTCATACAGCTAGGTCCCCTTCCTCCCAGTTCCGACATTTCGCATATATTTGATCAGTTCTTTCTTTTAACGGCATTAGTGCCCGCTGTGAATAAATTTTTCATGGGAAGTTTTTTCCCCGACGACCATTTTTCTCCTTCAAAAGGACGAATTTTTTCTCTTTTTCGGTTATCTCAAAAACTATTTATCGGACGCAAAAACTAAGTACATACACACGTTGAGCCCAGTAAATTTTCCAGGAAAAACTTGAGGTCTTCCCTACATCAGGTCGAGGCATCGTTGATTATATTATATATTGGATCGAGGCATTGTTGTCTGCCTCAAATATGCATAAAATTTATAAAGAGAAAAATTTTCACTCAAAAAATAATCAAAAGGAATTTTGGAAGCTTAGTATATTTAGCTGAATTATGGGGTGGAAATGGATTTATATACACTTATACACACTTAAATAGAATAGAATAGAGTTTTTTATGGCCTGAAAAAAATTCCAGATGTTTACTGGGCGGGAAGGGAGGGGGGACTAAATTTGACTAATTTAAGTCATTTTCAAATATGTATTTTTTTAATGCAGTTTGAGTATCCACATGCCTATGCGGCGAGGTGAAATGGCTTAGTCAAAGCTGCCGTTATTTCCTCCACTCCCCCCGATCGAAAAACGTAGTATATAATCGACGCAGGATGTTAAATTAGGAGAACCGTTTTCAGTCAAATTAAAGCGGGATTAAATGGGGATGGGTATAAGTTATTTCAACATCGGAACTCTGGGCATGGAACTCTATTCTATATCTCGTCTATACTATTTGTGCTTCCATTCTTTTTATTTTTATTTTTTTAAATTATAATCAACACTTGGCGATAACGTACACCTCTTTAAACTAATGTGTGCTCGGGTCAGGGCAGCAATATATGATAAAGCTCGGTTTTGAAAATAACCTGCAATTTTTTTATGTAATATCTTCTCAAAAGCTTTGGCAAGAGCAAAGTCTCCTTAGATAGGTCATTATCACCAAGCACATCTCATCAGCTATGTCTTTAGATCACTTCAATTATGACTTCTATATACGTTGCACATTTCCCCAGTCTCCAGTAAAGCACATCAGACATTGGCTGTAGCGTTATCTATCAAAAAATAATAAAAATAATTTATAAATCTAACAACAACAAAATATAGCAAATCAAGCTTGAATCTCACGACACACATAAATTAATAAATTTGAAATTAATGAACTAATTTCTATATAGCTTGAATTGACCAACTTTTCTTAACTATAGTCTTAATTACGATGCACCTCTCGTGTTGTTCGACATTGCCATGTTACCGCATCCGAAGTATAGTGAAACTATGTGAATAAGCAATTAGTGCCAGCAAAACCTGGTTGCTCCTCTGTCTGCTCTGTAGCAAGACATTAAAGCAATGCTCAGGCATAAAGTCATAAGAACCACAGCAACAACAACACAGAGCTCTGTCTATACTTTTACATATAAGTCTTCTAATTAATGTCGTTGTTGGTTGCCACAAATACATAATTCTGGGCCAACTTCCATTCAATTCTTCCAGTATACCTCTGTAGAGCGAACGCGTTTTACTGCTTTACATGGCCTAACGACGACGCGGTGTTTAACCAATGAACTGAGTGTTAAACATCAACACGCCATCACCTCGAAGGCTTGAACGAAACATTATTATTAACCGAATCCACACCCTAAAAAATTATTTTCATAAATTATTATTATTAACGCCACGATTAAAGGTGAGTTCGTCAGAGAGTGCAAACCTGTGAAATATGTTGCCGCCATATTTATGCATGCACACGATTAAAAATTGACTGTTCGAGAAAAGCATACGCGTGCTCGCACCTTTTTAATTATTCCAAAAAAAAAATTGCAAATCTTCGTCATTTAATTTTTCTTCTTCTTTGGTTCAACATGGTTATGACAGGGTCCATAAAGGTAAAGAAAAACAAAAACGGAGTTATCTAAAAAACCCTCGTCTCACCGCTACATTGCGGTTGAGAACCTCCGCCTACAACTAAAATAATTACTTAAACCAACAAGACCTCGTCAGGAGGATTTTTTGTCGATAAAAAATAAATAAACCTTCACCTCACCACTTCCAATCCAATCGTCTTTCGGTTATAAACTGGATCGATTTTGATTGAAGTTTTTTTAAAGGTTTTTCTATGTAGACAGCTGGCCGCCACCAAAGCGCCGATTTTACATGCGATTATTAACTTGTTGGTTGCATTTTATTTTTTTGCTACCGGAAAACAAAAAAGTGCGGAAGAAAATTGCAAAGAAAAAAAAACACTCATCTTGCGAAGGAAAGAGATTTATTTTAAATATTTCTTAATCGAAGGTTTCAAAACATTTTTGGGTCTTTTAATTCGTAGCACAAAAGTGTTTTTATTATAGCAACCGTGAGGTAATGAAATTTTGTTTACTCATTTATAGGCGGACATTTTGAAGGTTGTCGTTGAGCTTGTAAAGTTTTTTGTCTTGTTTTTTTTTTAATTTTTTTTTTCTAACTACGCGGTAAAATTTTTTAATCAAAAGACCGCCTTGTTACAGGCTTATGTCCAATTTGTTTTTTTTTAGATCTAATTTTGTTTTCAAGGAGCTTAAAAATAATTATATTGAACACTAATCTGAAGTTAGTAGATCCACCCAAATAAGCCAAATAACCACCTACACAGTTCATAGTTTCAGCGAATATATCCATGTTAATTAGAAACATATCCACGTCAATTATAGGAATATAGAAATATATATGAAGGTCAGTCAACTCATTCCTTGTATTCTGGTATCTGCTCTAAATATTTCCCTTCGGGATCAGTTTGGAGACTCTATAGGAGTTTATCATTCAAATGTGTCAATATTATGCCATCTAAGTCTGATGCAATTACAATTACAATTATTTCCATGGTATTGAGAATGGGATATGCCCAACCGACTAATTAGAACTCACACTCTAGCCAACCGGCAGCAATGTCATAAAACAGGTTTTACTAATTGCTGGCTGATTAATTTCTTTTAGCTTCCATCAATGAAGAAACAATACCGAATGAGACCTTTTCAATGAAAAGTTTCTGTTATAATTTATGATGGAGTTAATAAAATAGTTAAGGAGTTCAGAAATGCCTGAAAGAATCCACCGCCTTGAATAGCATAATTTTTACCTTAGATTGAATTCGTTTTTAGTTGAGCTCTTTTCTTCACTAATGTTGAAGCCCCATAATATGACAAGATTTTTTAAGCTGCAAAATACCCAAGGACAGATTTTGTTTTCGCATCGTCAACTTTAATTCTAAATTGAATAAAATGATCGTTGTTATCATACCATTAATGATTCAAATTTTACCTAAGTTTTACCTTGAATATGATCTAATTCATCCTTTTTTCTTTGTCGATGGACTTGCGCCCGTTGAATTTATCAGTGTATACAGGTTGAATTTGGGAACGAAAAATGCTTAGTGAATGCGCGGTTAACTGTCTCCCAATTGTTTTCGATGATGTTAACTCTGAGAAGTTTGTCACATATGTTGCAAACCTATGCTAATGTTATTGTAGGAGGAGATCTAAATGTCAATCTATATGCGGTCAAAACAATTTATCAGATCGGTTTTTATATTTCGTTCAATGTCGAAATCTAAATGTAATTAATTCTTTTCCAATGTACTTTAACGCAGCGAATTTTTCATTACTTGACCTACTCATGCGGTTACAAATTCAAGTAAAATAATTTCACGCAACCAGAAATTACTCCCCCAGCACCCTGGATCATGATACTCTCTTCTTAAGTTATACGAATTTCCTGTAGCTCACGCACTCTACTTCAAAAATATCGATGAAAATCGTTTATTTGATGAATGCGATTGCATCTGCCGTGGAATGAAATCTTTTTCTGCGAATTAGCCGATGGTCAAGTAGAAATTCTCTCATCCCTTATTGACTATCTTTTTGAAAAAATGTACCAATAAAAAGAAAATATATACCCGTTGATGGTTGAACCCGGCTCTTGCCAAGAGTTCGATTTCTCATTTCCGAGCGTGAATATTTATATCATCGCTAGATACGGCTACGGACTGATGAAGCGAGATCTCAGCTGCTCGAAATAGAACGACCACAGAAGCTCAACGAGCAAAACGCTAATATTTCAGCTCCAAATTTAACCAAAATCTTAGTCCAAATAATTATAATTCGAACAAGTAAAAAAACTAGAATTGGTCTAAAACCAATTCTTATGATACCCTTCATAAAATGATAAAATTTCGTACGGTCATCGGTCTGGATTTTTGAAGTCGTTTTTCGCATATATTTTTAGAACGGTTCATCGGACAGAAAAATTGATTATGACCAATTTTATAGGATTTTGTATTCTGAAGAAGTTTTTAAGACAATAAAAATGTCTAGGACTGATCGTTTTCACAGTGTACGTAAAAACCTAAATTTTTATATGGCAACGTGATCTTCTGTTGCCAGTGATTGGAAGCTTGCAACCGTCACACCCATTCTGTAAAAATCCTCTCCGGAATCTGTAGCAGATTCTCCTCGATAAATTAGCTAACTCCTTCGATTTTAGCAACTCAGCGTTGTTTTGGTCAACAACTTTCTGACCTGTCGTAAACAGCGAGTCAAAACCAACGAAATGCTGTCTACCGAACTACCACTGATAAGTGGGGTTCCTCAAGGTTCTATATTGGGTCCTTTGCCTTTCAGTTTGTTTATAAATGACTTGCCTGACATTCTCCAGGATGTGTATATCCATATATATAAAAGGATGATGTCCAGTTATATCTCAATAGACCTATTGGGCTCTTAGAAGACTGCATTGAACAAATGAACTGTGATCTTAGCAGAATCAATGTCTGGTCGAGGAATGGTTTTAAACTCTATCAAGTGTCACTGTATTTACTTGTATACAATCAAAAACTGAATTTTTCTGATATACCACCAGTGGTCTCAAACAACGTCACTATACTCTTGGTATTATTTTAAACGCAAAATGAAGTGTTACGACTTCGTTAACAGCATTGTCACAAAATTTTATGCAGTCCTTCGGAGTCTTTGGCTTTCAGAGAGTATCCTATTTTCCGAAAATCGCATCAGATTAATTAAAGCTTTAATTTTGCCCCACTTCACTTATGGTAGTATTATATTCCCTAAACTGAATAGTTTTTGTTCCCGTAATATGGAAGTAGCATTTAATGACTGCATAAACAAACTTCGCAGGTTTGACCATGTTTCGCCATTTCGAACTCGAGTGCTTGGCTGTCCACTGTTTCCCTACTTGCGGCGATGTCCTCTAGTTTTCCTATACAATCTAATTAATTGTGATCGACCTAGATACTTACGAATATTCTTCCAGTTCACACAATAGGAATATATTGCTCCTACGTTTCTATAAATCTTATATGGAAGCTTCTTATCTTGTTCAAATTGCCCGTCTATGAGTGTCCAAACTGCAGGAACTGTCGGTGCATTTAAGTGGCACATTGAAATACTTTTATAGTATAATATTTATTAATCCTTTGTTATTATGAATTATATTGATGATCAGCAGAATTTACAGTAAATTTTTTAATTTAGCTCTAAAATGAAACTAAGTTCTTATAGTAGTCTTTATTATATTTCATTTTTGCATTTTCTATAATTTAGAAAAAAAAACATTTTTTCCTGTTAGCCTTTAAAACTCGATCTCTAGCACCTTTAAATCTAATGTACAAAAAAAGTGTGTACAGTATTTTTAAATAAACATTTCTATTTCTATTCCTATAATTTCTTACTTATTTATACTGGTAGTCCTAAAAAAAATTTCTATCCCCGTTAATTTTGTATCCAGAGTTTTTTTCTTTCTAATCCAAGTCAGTATATCGAATCGTGTTGAATTGAACACTGTCATCGTAATTGAGACTAGTTAAGATTAAGTAACATAGAAATAAAGGTACCTTTTTTATTTTAGTGTATGTTGAAGTATGCTGATAAAAATCATTTTAAAATAATGAACATAATATCATCAGCTTCAATAGTGTTTTTTTTTTATTTTACTTAAACGTCTGCTTTTAGACCACGAATTCGAAGTTGAAGGCAGCTTCGGTGTTTACTAGATACGAGCTGTTCAACAATAGCAAATTTTCATTGTAGTCATATTAATATTATTGTTGAAAGAGTGCCGACTACTCTTGGTGTCTGCCATAGTTATGTTAAGTGCAATCTTACGAAAAACACTGCCACCTCAACTTGACTGTCTATTTGCAAAATGATTCTAGGGCATCTGTCTACCTAATAATATGTGATGAGGATAGTCAGTATCAATAACAATTTGTTCTTGAAGTCAACGAACTCATAGTTTTTTGGTCGTTTTTATTCTTGTTGTCCCGTTAGTTTATTTAGAACGATGTGCCATGTTTGGAACGGGATTGTTGAAAAGGGATTGGGCTCGCGCATTTTGTATTAATATATCTTTTACTGAAAGTACCTAAAGCAAACTTCTCCCTCTGACTTTGTCGAAATTTAACATTAATGCTTTTATAGCTAGTTTTAGATTCTTTAATTCAATTATTTAAACTTCATATTTGCTATTAATGAAAGTTACCCCCGCCCTATACCGTATTCAAAAAAAGTACTTTCTCAAAACGATAAAAACGGCAGTCCTTAAATGCTACATATTATAGCTACAAACCCTTCTCCGGAAGAAGGACATAACTACCATTTCAATATTCAGAATATGCTGGTTAAGCCCCCCCCCCCCCCCCGCGCTCTCTAAAAGAGAATTAAACATCAAGAAAAACCAGATTAGCATAGAATTCACGTACCACGATATCATAGTCGCCCAGAAGTAGGTATACTTGTCAGAGATGCGAAAATTATTCCATACTCAAACTGGCAACATTCTTGCACTTTACTTCACCAGTTTTGCATATTCGTTAGTATTCTAAGGGTACGTGAACATCCCTTAATCACAATAAATCACAGCCCTCATGTAAAAATATGCTCGATCTGCTTCCACTTTCTTCTCTAAAATTCCGTGATGGTCGCCACTTGTGAGTCTTATCACAGCATCCGCACGTACAAAGTACTTATGCCTCCCTCACTCAATGTGTGTGCATTTAACTCCCTTCTTTTCAGTTCACATATTTTCTCTTTTACGTATGAAGAAAAAACCTCCCTTTAACCTTTAACTACAGAGGATAGAGAAGGGGAGGGGGGGGGGGGTCTTATTACAAAAAAATCGATCCATCCATGGCTAAAATTCTTTCGACTACGACGTACAAATTTTAATATCAATTTTCGTTACTTTTTCCATTTCGAATCCTTTCTCGGAATATTATATTTGGAAACGCTGGACTAGAAGAGGTGTTACGGTCTAACCCTCAATTCCTCCCTAAAATACGCTCTGATATGAATCTCCCCTCTGCTGTGATGCTCATTTGGAATGAAAAGGGGAGGAAATTTAATAAAATTTTCTTGTTTGCATCGGAACATAAATATAGTAACAATTATGACATCTCTGCACCCCTCCATTTTATTACATCTCTCAGAGGTGTACCTATATATGGAAAGGATGCTGGTTCACTATAGAAATCGTATCTGACTCATATACCTAATCCAGGTTACGTAAATACCGAAAATGCTAAGGTATTTCAGGCTTCTACACTGCTGCTCTGCTGCAGCAGGGCTTGTGTGTTTTTCTTTAATTAACTTATGCTAAAGGGGGTTCGTTAACGAGTGGACCAGGGAGAGAGGGAATGATGGTGTTATTAATTTTTCATCGTACCTTTTTCCCCGGTAGTTTAATGAGACTTTCATCTCAGAAATGTGAAACTCATGTTTTCTCTATAGAGGCTATGTGCAATTATTTCATTTACATTGGGGGATGATTTACCTTTTTCTTCTTCTTCTTTTTTGAAGGGACAAGCGTGTACGAGTATATTTATATGCTTAATGCAGTTAAAATAACTTGCTGCTTTACAGCTAACTACAAAGTATCTATAAATGTTACGTGACTAAGTAGTTATAGGGTCAGTAGGGGTAGTTCTGAGATAATTTCCATATCTTTTACTTGAGTTCTCTTTATATGATATAATTGTCGGCAAATATATCTGCAAAGGGAACTGGACATGATATTTCTTTTATATTATATTAGCTTTAAGAAGATGAAATATACTTGTAGATTTTAATATTTAAAAAGCTATGCCTCACAATATAATTTCGAGGCGGTAAGGACTGGGCATGAATATTATGCACAGTTTTTAATACATTTAACAAAAAAACAAAAACTTTATTTTTTAACCCTTTCACCGTGAGTCAAATCGACCCATGATTTTTTTTTTAGTGAAAAATTCATTTTTTAAACACTTCGACGATTTTCTTTATTTTTTACGTGAACGCAGTTCCTTCATATTCCAAAATTCTCAAGGTGTGCGCTCCATATTATTTGTTGGATTTAATTTGACTATAATAATGTTAGTATCCCAAGTAACAATTTTTGGTGACTGAAGGTGATGGGTAGTTTTATTAGGGGTATATAATGGTTACTCGGTTATATAAGAATTTCAGTTGTTATATAAGAGTTTTATAATATTACCAATTGCGGTGATGTAGTTATATTAGAGTTTTTTAGGTTACTAATGGTTATCGTGGAAGTAAGTTACTAAAGGTTTTATAAGTTGGTGATGGAAATGTTTCAATCACCGGTCTATATAACTTAGAGTAACCATTACTAGAAGGTATATAAGCAAGTTTTATAATTGTTTTGATCACCACGTTATAAATTTATTGGTAATAAGTGCTTATTGCGGTATCCGTGGTTACCCTTATATAACTCGACAACTTTCAGTAATTTAGGTGACTTTAATAAAAATTAGGAACTTTCAGTAATACATAGTATACCCACTATAAAATATCGTAAAATTTTTTGGTGGCCCTTTAGTAACTACGGTGATCGTTATAAAAACAAATTACTTTTAGTGTCAGCCAACCAAAGGGTATATAAGAACACTAACGTCTGTTTTTTGTGACTTTGATTAAGATATCTAACATTACCAAAGGTTACATATTATGACTAAAGGGTATATAAGGACCATTTTCGAAGCATGGTAGTGCCTTTAGTTTATATAATATTTCTAGAAGTTTTATAAGGGTCACTCAGTTTATATAAAACTACTTGAAGTTTTATAATGGTAATTTGTTCATTTAAGTACAAGCCGCCATTTTTTCATCTGTCCATTGCAGATAAAAAAGAAAATGTCGGTTAAACCAATTTTTTAAATTGCAGATATATGGCTTCCGTTTTATTTATATTTTCTAAAGTATGTTATGTAATTTTTCTGTATTAATGTTACATAAGTGAAAATCTTAAACTTATTTTTGGAGTGGTCTGTATTTTTTAGAAGTATCTATGATGATATTCACAGTAAAATTTCAATTGCAGCTGAATTTCACCACATATATGCCGAAAAATTGTACTTCTAAAATGTAAAAATATTAAACTATATTAAATTAAAAATATTATAAAAATGCAATACAAAAAAAATCGAAATTCTATGTCAAGATAGGTTTCGTAAATATTTGCATATTATTATTTTATAAAGGTAACGAAAAATAATTTCCCTAACATTTCAATCACTGAAAGTAATCAGTCTCAGAATTCTAAGCGTTGTGGAAATGTTACCATCACCATTATAAACAAAGTTTATAAAGGTAACCACTGCTATGACCAAAATAAATTAATCGAGAGCACCTTGGGTTATATAAGGGTTATATAAGAAGTTATATTAAGGTAACCAGAATATTTTGATTACTCATTTTATAAAACTTTTAGTTATATAACGTTACCTAAATCAAGTCACGCTAACCTTTATATAATCCTCCATTTAAGCTCTATAAGGGGTTTATAGTGGTTACAAAGACGTTTCGAGTACCAGTCTATATAACTCAAGTTATATAATTTGGTAATGGAAACCTTACGGTTACTACTATATAAAAAAAATTGTTTCTTGGGATGGCAACTTTTTTTTTGTTTTTTTTTAGATCAATTTGACCCTTTATGATCACAGAGCTATCTGGAAGTGTAACCAGTACAGGATGAATGAAGAAAACATTAAATTTTGCATGATTTCGTCTGTAGCCTAGCTGGATAGTGAATGGGTAAATTTCACTTTCTTCCTTTTTCCACAAGATCACAGTGCGGCCAATAGTTTTCTAATGGTAGGAGTCCTTCTCTTTTTGATAAATTTGTATTTTTTCTTCTTTGCGTTGTGTGACGCTGCCCAATTGAACCACTACTACTATGCTTGCTAAGAAATGATAGTAAAATAGTTTTAAGGCACTCCTTCTATCTAAAAAATTTTAAATCATCATAATAGGGTGCGCAACGTTCAGAAGTTACAGGGTGATTAATAAAAACGTGTCCAAATATCTACCCTTCGTTATCTCGGAAACGGTTAGGATTTTCTCTCCTTCATCTATACAATTTTTTGCTTGTCTGAATATGACGCCTTCGGATGAAGAACGAGTGTCCTTTATAGACTGCAACCACCTTCGACGGTCGTAAATTCTATATACGTCACGACACTTGTTTTGTTCCATAGACGATTTTTTTAATAGAAATAGAAAATTTCTCCATTAGTTTTTGGACCTACTTCGGCCTCAATATTTTTTATTTATTTTATTTCTTTATCATTAAATTAATCAATATTAAATCTCTTTTGTACGAGTTCTCTAAGTACTTATAATAAGGAAATACTCCTATATAGGTCCATAAAATTATAGAATTACGCTAGACTTCAATGAGCATTTAGTAAATTCCTTTCCTTTTCTGAAAATTTTGCAGCCATTACAATAAAAGAATTCACATTCACAAAGAAGTGATTTTTCTTTATCTTCCTCTGATAAGAATCTTGTAATATCTCAAATATAATCCTACATCTTAGCACATATACATTTACATATACTCGTATAGGAAACATTACATATATGTATAATGTAGATATACAGTTCGCCATAATCTGCATCCTCTTAAAATGTCATTTAACTTCTTGCATCCGTAGGCAAAGATTTACTTTTTCTTGGATATGTGCCATCCGTGGCTGAAAGTTTATTTTTCTACATAAGCAATCATTCTTGAGTTTTAAGAGCTTTATACAGGCAGGACTGACTAAGAAACGAAAGAAAAACTTTTATGGGTCAAGTAAGATTCCCTCTGTATGTAGGATATCAGTTGAACAATATGCCAAAGGACCACTTTATGTTACAGCAGACGTCACGCGAATTCCCATTTCTACCTTTCTAAAATACTCTTTAATGTGTTGGGAGTAGTAAAAGTATAGCAATCATAATTCCATCCAGAATTGGTGATATCAAGGAAAAGCACCTAAGAATTGGCTGGGGGTAAAAAAAAAACTAATTAGTTACACTTTCATCGATTTCTATTCGTCAATGGTTCGACAATAATCAATAATGTCGTGTCTGGAAGTGAACTAACGTAACAGTTCTAGTGCTAGATGGAAATCATTTCCGGTTTTCTTGAATAAAGTAGAGTAGAGTAAAGTAAGTCGAGTAGAGTTGAGTAGAGTAGAGTAGAGACAATAAATGTATACAGTGGCAGGCACCATTCAATTTAGGGTCGATCATATATAGCCCAGCATCCAAACGCGGAGTTCCGAAAATTTCTATTATTTTTGCACTCTATGGGTAAATGTTTGTTCAAGAAGGAATTTATTTGCATTCTCCGCAAAAAAGCACATAAACAAGGGCCCAGTTTTTGTGATTTTAATGGGGTTTTTCTTATAACCAATAAGCCCAGTTATAAGCACAAAATGTGCTTTTATAAAAATCCCCGAATAAAAGCATAAAATAATCGAATTTTTGCTAGTAAGCGATTGCCGACTACAAGCACAATATATGCCATTATAAAAAGTTCGCGATTTAAGATACAACAGACGAACTATTTTGCTTGTACCTAAATTTGAAAAAATAACATAAATTTGCCAAGAAATACTTTTATTCAAGAACAATGTATATACATACAGGGTATTCAGGGAATAGTGTCAAGCAGATGTTTAGAGGTAGAGCATGCTTAGGGGTACCCGAATAACCCCATGTATGTTCTGCGATTCTTTTTAGTTTACGAGTTATGATTTTTTCGTGATATTTTACCAAACTACTAATTCAATTCAATTTTTCAATTTAGTTTAGTTCCGCCAAAGAAATTTTTAAATTCCATAAAGTTCAAAATAATAAAATGTGCCAAAATCTTTGAGGGCAATTTTAAAAAACAGTCACCATTAGTTTTTCACTCAAAAATGATTTTAAGAACTTCCCCATTTCATTGGATAATTACCGTATATATTTCATTGAGATATCTCTTTGGCATCATAGCTAAATTTCTATTCAAAACGTGCTGAGTCTTTAATCTATTCGAACTGGGGTGCTAGATTTTTCGCACCTTAATGAATCATTTGTATTAACTATTCATTAAAATGCCGTGTGTCACATAGTATACGTCATTATAGCTCGAAAATGATAATGAAGTACCCTAATGAAGTGTTTTCCTCCTTCATTATAGCTATAATGAAGAAAAATGTGCTAGATTTGGCATATAATGTAAATCTGGAGCTCCGCTGTGCATCTGCCGATTTGAAAAATAAGAAGAAGAAATGCAAAAAAATGCAAATCACAAATTATATTATCAATATTTTTTTAAAATATAATGTTTTTCTCATTTGGAAATTGTTAAATTGAAAATAAAATAAATGAAAACAAGGTTTAGTCGTGTTAATTCCATCCATATTGCTTCTTTAATGTGATATGTTCATCAAAACCAGTTTGACAGCACAACTTAATTAAAGAAATGGCTGTGTGTCTGCAGTTTATAATGAATCATTATAGACTAATGAGTGGTTAGTTATTTCTTCATTAAGAGTGCTGTGTGTCTAGGGCATTAGATTGACTCTAACTCGGTACGGTTGTGTCCGATCGGAAAACGGGTTTCATTGTTCACCTCAGCTGATTATCAACTGCAATACGCAGAAGATTTTATTTTGTCTGGATACTTCATACCTAAATGATGCCATATGAAATGAAGTTTGTAAAATAAGTTTGGTGGGAATAGAATTTCTTGACTTTTTTTTTAAATCGGCCTCATATGTTTTGGCATATTTTATTATTTTGAATTTTATGTAATTTAAAAATTTCTTTTGACGCAATGGTATGAGCTATGGAATCAAGTCTTTTTGCATTAATTGGGCCTAACATTCAGCTAAATTGCGAAAAAAAATCAGCAATTTGTCCGAATTATTCAAGTCACTATGACCAAAAATGTCTTCGAATTAGTAGTTTGGTAAAAAATCACGAAAAAAATCATAACTCGTAAACTACAAAAATTGCGAGTATACATGGAATGATTCGGGTACCGTGGAGATTTTCTACCTCTGGACTCCCGCTTGACACTATTTCCTGGGACACCCTGTAGGTATATAATGTATGTGACAAAATCAGAAATATCTTTTTTATGCATTGGACTTTATGGACATTTCTATACATTATTCTTTGAGTAAATTTAGGTTTTTTAATTCAAGAACATTTGCAAGTAAGTAATTGTGCTCAACGTCCAGCGCAAGAATCACATCCTTTCGGCTTGACACCTTAAGTGGGAAACACAATTGCACCGTTTCGATCCGATACGTACAAATGTCAAATTTGCTTATATGAGACGTACGTGTAATTGGACACATTCGCCGAAATGGATCGAAACGGAGAAGTTGAGCAAATTTAAACTTTTACGGATGACATAACCTAGAAAAATTACCTGTACAATGTTTGTGTATATCTCAAGATGGATGAAGAAGTTTTTATTGAAGAAATTAAAAAATATGAAGAGCTTTATGACAAAGGCAACAAATTTTACATGGATGCAAAAAGAAGAGAAATTTAAAACTGATGGTAAGTTTGAACGGAACAATTCTGCTCATTCACGTAACGGATCGAATTGAATCGAATCGAATTGAATTGGAACGGCGGAATTGGGTTTGGCACTTTATTGGTAGAAGCATCACTTTCATGAATGTCCAATATTTCCTCATCACTGCCTGGACGATCTGCTTCCCTTTGTCTGTTTGTTAATTTTCCAAAACATTCCAAACTGTCATCACATTTTACCTATTCGTTTAACTCCTCATCTTCTATATGCGATTCTATAACCTTTTAAAATCGCAATTTGAGAACAGTTCATACAATGCATAGCTCCCTTTATGCCCGAATTACACGGCTTTTCAGTCTACTTTGACTTAGCCCAAATAGTAAATGCATGTGGCAAGATTAAGTTGCAACTTCGACTTCACCTGGGACTGCGACTGAAACTGAAATTTGCTCAAAGTGCAAAGTTGGTGTCGGTTGCGGCCAACTTCAGTTCAGAAATACCCTTATGAAGGAAAGTGTGTAAGGATGTCGTAATTTAATTACAAATTTCACCTCAGCATCGACTTCGAACAAATTTTCGCGAAGTCAAACGATTGGAGCTCCGGGCCGAATTTTCATTTTAAAAATTATAAAAAATATAAAAATTTAATTTTCTAAAACGTCTGTCCCTGCAATAAATTTATATAACTAAGTTTCCATAAATTGTAAAAAATAATTAAGGAAAAATATTGTCAAATTAAAAAGTTATAACAGACAATTTTGAAAGATTTTCCTGAAAGTCCAAACCAGCTAAAAAAAGAACTATTTTCGATTTGAACGACGACGTGTAAACACTAATGAATTGGACTGAAATTTTACATAGAAATTTAGCATTACATTAACCAACATATTCTGAAGCATTCAAATATTTTAACACTTTTGCAAATCCATACATTTTTGGGACACCTTAATATACGAATGCGCTGAAAAGAAAAATTGAACCTGACTGTTAGATTATGCGGAGAAATTTACATTAAAAATAGGAAACTTAAGATGCGTTATTAAAGGTTATAAAGGGGGCATTGTTAATAGGCGGGGTTGCTATTAACAGAGTAAAAATATTCGAAATTAATAGGAAAATGTTGCAGGCTTCGACAATGTATCATAATAAAAGGGTCCGGGTACTGTATAGCAAAAGCTAAAAAATATTTTTAATTTGTTATTTCATCACACAACCGATTATATTTTTGGTGACAAGTTTCAAGCCTTGGTTTTGACTCATCAACAAGTCCCAAATAGCGCAATTGAGTGACTTGAAAAACAAATGAAAAAATAGTATAAAGTAAAGAAAATGAAAAAAAAATTGAGAAAAATAGAAAAAAAAATTTTGTTTATTATCATTTGTTTTTCAAGTCACCTAAAGAGTAATCTCTACTTTTATTTCTTCCTCCTTGGTGTAATTTGCCTCATATAATTCACACCCAGAATTTTTCTGTTTCAAGCGTCTACAGCAGGCAGAAAACCAAGCTGCACCGATAAGTGTCAGGTTTTCTGCTAACACGAAACGCTTCTTTTTTCTTTTTTCAGCCCACTGCGTGGCGTATACAGGTTCGATTCGCTTCGAATGAATCTGGTTTTTTTAAATTTTTTTAAATTTTTAAATTATTTTTATAAAAAAAACTTTTTTCTATTTTTCTCAATTTTGTTTTTTTCATTTCTTTTCTTTATTCTATTTTTTCATTTGTTTTTCAAGTCACTCAATTTCGCTATTTGGACCTGTTGATGAGTCAAAACCAAAACTTGAAACTTGTCACCAAAAATATAATGGGTTGTGTGATGAAATAACAAATTAAAAGCATTTTTTAGCTTTTGCTATATACCGGTGAATTTAAATAAATTCCTACTTGAACAAATATAAGTTTACCCCGGTAAAAAATCCTTAAGAATAATCTCTACTTTTTTTCTATGGGTAAAGGTAATTCCGGCAAAAGCCTTATGCTTTCAAATGTGCAGATGAAACTCGATTAACAGCAATTAAATACAAGACTTTTCTTGTTGATTATTTCCACTATGATGTAAAATGAACGAATTTGTTTCGCCATATCTGAATAGCTCTATCCTTATATTTCCTAACCCTACTTCTCTTCATGACAAAGCCGAGCAAATGCATCAAAGCGTATTCTCTGGTGCTTCTCCTTAAACAGTAGCAATCTGAAGAGAATCTACTTGAAAAATTGATTTGATTTGCCTATTAGCTCCTTTTTTACATAGAAAAGTAGATTTTTTTTTACTTTGCACCAGAGCGCGCTATTGTCAACTGAAATTTACAAAAAATCATTGCCTAACCAAAATATTTTAGTCTGGATATTTGAACTTTTCAATTTTGTCTGTAATTAGCTCAAGGATTGTATTTTATTATTCTGTATTCTACTAAGAAAATGTAAATTAAATTGAATTGAATAAAAATAGGTCAGACAAGAAAATTCATATTTTATAAACCGCATTCTGATTTTTATTTTTCAGGAGTTAAAAGAGAGCTTTAATTATGGACTTTTCTGCCCGCCATCAAACGGAAAAGCTGGAAAATTTCTAGACGAAGAACGTCGTCTCGGTGATTATCCATTCAATGGTCCTGTTGGATACCTTGAGGTAAGATAAATTTGTTTTTTTTTTCTAAAAATTTTATATTATTTTTTAATTAAAATTCTTTTTCTTCTTTACATTTTACAGCTTAAGTACAAACGTCGTGTTTATAAAATGCTCAATCTTGATGAACGACAATTAAAAGCGTTACATACAAGAGCCAATCTTCGACGATTTTTAGAATGTATTAATGGTGGTCATGTTGAAAAAATTGCCAAAATGTGTGCAAAAGGGCTGGACCCAAATTTTCATTGTCCAGAAAGTGGTGAAACACCTCTCACCGTTGCAACAGGAACTAAGAAACCAAATAAACTACTCATTGCCTTGGTAAATGGGGGTGCATTACTCGATTATCGGACTAAAGATGGGTCAACAGCCTTACATAAGGCAGTCGAAAGGGATTGTCTTGAAGCTGTGACGTAAGTAAACATAAATAATAATATAAAAAAAAATGTTTCTTTTAGTTTAATTTATAAAAGAGTATGTAACCTTGCGATCAGAATGTTGTCTTGAGTAAAAATAATACGCGACTTTTAAAACAACAACAACAACACAACACAACAAGTGTAAGTGTATAGATATAGGTATGTACTTAGTCGTGCAGTCGTAAATTTACAAAAAGGCCCAAAGCATTAATAGAGATCCGATCTTGAAAAATTGAAACTCAGTGAACCATTTCATTCACACTGATGAAAGAAAAAAATCTCGCGTATGAAATCGTTCAATTGTCGATTGCCGGCCTCCTACTCAAAAATTCCTCTATGCTCTATGCTACCACTTACAAAACTACTGCTGACCATCAGCACAGACAAGACCTAATAACGAAGAACCGAACCGAACCGAACTGGCCGTTCAAATGGATTTTGAATTTATAACAAAAGAATTTCCTTGGGGCGGCTCAATTTTGCTTTGGTGTATTTAGAAATTGCGCGAACAGCTAGGCTCTCTATTCATGAAGTGAATTGTGGTGTAGATTTATATGTAGGTACTATAACGGTAATAACATAGTAAGAATAATAAGAAGAAGAGGATTTATGTAGAGAAATAATTTCTCTAATCGATTTCAGATAAATAATTGCGAAGAAGGTGATTGGAAAATATTTTTTTGCTGCGCGCTGAATGGTTTTATTGTGATGATGACTAAGAAATATAATTTTCTCTTGAGCACTTTTGTTGCGCAGGGTGTACATAAATTTTGTTCTATTTTTCTTTCTTTCATATTTTACGTATAAAAATAATCTTGAAATTTCATGTACTTTAAAAGATATCAGCGTCGGGGTTGGCAATCCCGTGCTATATTTTCAATCCCGGGATTTCGGGATTGCATTTACCTAGTCCCGGGATTAGTCCCAGTATTTTCGAATATTTGGTCTTGAAAGATATTAACATATTATTTCAACAAAATTAATGACATGACACATTCAAAAATAGGTTAATAAAAAGTAATTTATTAAATTATAAGGAAATTCATTGTTTTTATAGTAATAACATTCATACGTAATTATTTTTTATTATTTTTAAAATACGTTTTGATGAAGCACAGCACATCCAAAATTTCATCGTCCAAACCACTTCTTATTTTAGTTGCAAAAAATCCGGCCGCAGAAAAAGCACGTTCAGATTCTACACTGGTTGGCTTAATATGTAGTCATTAAAAAATCGTATGCTCTTTGCAATAAGTCACCACGTGTTCCTCCATTCTCAAATAAGAGCATTTCTCTTTGAATTTTCACTGACATCGTCTCACATCGAATTGCTATCCTCGGCAAATGTGCTTTTTTTATAGCTTTATTGAGCTCGTCTGAAATACTTAAAGGTTCTTCAAGAGAACAAGAAAGAGATTCAGATGGAAGCTCATAAGAATCTGAAACAATTGGCCTCATTTGAAACAGTAGGTATAATTTCGGACTCATGAAATGTTAGTGATATAGCTGGATTTGAAGCGTCTAATCTTTCGAGTAACTCAACTATTAATTTGCGGCATTTTATGGAAGAAGGAACTGTTACAAGCTCTATTTCGGATTCGGACTGAACGTTTGTTCTACCATTGTGCAGATAACTGAAGTACCCCACTGATATCTGTTCGTCTTTGTTGCATGCGAAGAATAAGAGCTGAATGCAATTTTTGACTTATAACGTTGTTAGCATCTTTAAGTTTTTTTTTAACATAAAAGTTATGGCAACATCGGCTGTGAACAGATTAGCATCCCGACAGCAAAGAGCGTCAACTGTTGCTTTTACTGGGACTAGAGCTCTAATGATGGCGGATACCATTTTAATCTTATCATTGGATAAAGCAAAAGATTCATCTTCAGGTGGACATATGTCTATCAATGCCTTTTGTATACAATTTTTTAATAAATAGACGCAGTCTTGCAGTCTTTTATTAGAGTTATTTGCTTGCTTCCCAAATTCGGCAGCAACATACTTCTGTAAGACATCGTTTTTTGTTGGCGATCGTCTGAACATTACTATCAATTTTCGCACCTTCTTGATCACTGGACCACAATTGACCTCAGTAACATCACATTGGTATCCTCCATGCCTATGGCCAGAATCCAGGTCTACCAATTCTTCGTTGCCAGAAAAATCCTCATCTTCGTTTCTCTCTGAAAAATCGTCTTCTACTTCTGATTGTTCATCTTCTTCGAATTGCTGATCTGTTTCTCTTTCTAAATCCTACTTTTGATATAGTACTTCAATTACCGCCAGTTGGACACCGTGGGCAAAGCATAACTGTTGATTTACAGGTAATAATCTGCCAACTTTTTTCATCACACTTGCTCCGTCGGTCATAATACCGACGATATCTTTTCGCAAATTAAGTCCATATTCTGCAAGCTTTTGTTCTAATAGCTCAATACATGTACTTGCAGGCATTGATCCTGTTATTCGAACTAAGTCTAAGCTCCAGAACTGACAGTTTTGTGCATGTAAATTAATATTCAAGTATCGACAGTTACGTAGTGATGTCCATTCATCAAAAAATAAGGAATATCTTTCTCCTATACCGAATTCAGGGTTTTTTCTGTCAGTTATTTCAGTGATTAAAGAATTCCTTATTTTTTTGCTGTAATCTACCACCATTTTGTGCACTGTGTTGACTGTTGTAGGTAAACTTTTGAATCCTGTTGCCATAAGACCTGCACGTAAATCACAAGAACGGCATATAACGTTGAATGAAATCCCATATCAAGGGCTGTTAATCGTGCAAGTGTAGCAGGAAGTGTTTTTTCTTCCCGCTCCAGCATAGGAAAATAGTACTTCGTTAACAACGTTTTCAATTTTTTTGTTGGTGGTTCATCTGGTCCTGGTGTTATTGCCGAAGTACTAGCTGTTGTGAGGTTAATTTTATGGACCGAAAGTTGGTGCGAATGGAGACCTTTCGTTGAGCCACCTCCAATTTTTAAAATCTTTTTGCAGTCGGTATACTTACACATCGCTGTCTGCCCTTTTTCTTCTCGTAAGAAATATTTCCAAACAACAGAATTACTTTTCTTGTCATAGTCCATGCAAGAAGCCATTATACTTTTTAGAAAATTTTCAATTCCAGAACGAATGACAATTTAATTCAAATTAGCACTTTAAAATAACCAAAAACAAATAACGTCTGTTCGAGATAAAATTTAAAAGCAAACTAGATTAAATGCGGCTGAGCGCCAACAAATTTTCAGAATGTAATTGCAATATTGGAAGCAAAATTCCATGAATTTCTAATTTTAAAATTTATAAATCTTAAGAATTTCAATGCAAAAAAAAATCCTAGAAGAATTTCATCATGCATGGTGTGCTATTGCAAGTTCATTTTGCCATTTTTGTTGCTACAGTATGCTGTGGAAAGCAATGATAGCACTGCCGATTGCTGTAATATAACATCAATGACACCTCACTCTGATGTAGGGAAGGCCTCAATTTTTCCTAGAAATTTACTGGAAATTTTTTCTTTAGAATTTATCTGAAAATTACTCCAGTTGGCCATTAAAGTGTTAAAAATTCGGTCGAAACATTTTCTGTAAATTTCTGAAGAATAAATGCGCATATACGCGTCTACTCTAATAAAAATAGTTAGCGACCCAAGCACCCGTTACTGCTTTCAAATTTCGAGTTTCGTTGTATAACAGCAATCGGCAGTGATATCACCGCTTCCACAGCATGCTGTAGCAACAGCAAAAGGCAAAATGAACTTGAAATAGCACAGCATACCCAGCAGTGAAATTTCGAATAACAGCAGCAAGCATACCAGTTCCAAAATAAATTTTTGCTGTAGCATAGCAAGTATAAACATGATTTTATGTGCTGAGTTTGCTGTCTGCTATTACTTTCAAACCCTGCCTAGAACTTGAAATTTTTAAAGTTTTAAATTTTAAGAATTTGTATTAAAAAAAATTCCAAGAATTAAAATTTGAAAATGTTCAACCAAATACGATTTTTTCAAGATTTTTTCAGGAAACCGTAAGCAATTTTTTATTTAAGCTTAAATAATCAAATCCCGGGATTAAGTGTTCGATCCCGGGATTTTGAAATTGTTAAAAACTGTGGGATCCCGGGATTCCCAAATCTCCGTCGATCAATTTCATTATGTACATCAGTTTGACATGAAGCCTCCATCTTGTTATGGAACCTCACGTCTGTAATTCTCTGGAATATGTATAAGCAGTCCATTTGTCTGAATAAACCTTCGACACTGCTACTCTTATAGATTTGAAAAAAATTATTGCCGAGTGATAAACCTGTTGTCTATATTCCCAAGGCTTAGCTATAATTCAACCCCACTATATATGGCCATAATCCTATAGGTCTGCACTCACTCCAACCCTAGTAGGACTTAAAGGAGTTGAAAATCTTGAGGAATACCCTTTAATTCAAACAAATAGAGAAATGCATGCAGAGATTTATTTACATGAGATCAAGCTATAAAATTACAAGTAAAAGTAAAAAAAAATTGTAAATTTACACAGTATTATCGACCTGTATAAAATCAAAGACTTTTGAAAATACACAGAACTCGGTGAAATGGTTCTTTTACTGTACATATAGCAAATATTATTACAAAAATGCAATGGTTTTTTAAAATATACACCAAAGTGCTATTTTTTAAGTAAAAATTGCAGGGCACAACAAAAACTGCTAGTGTAATTTTGTAATAGTTAATTGTAAATTTACATTTTTTTTTTATCTAAACATTATTTTTCTGCATAATTTATATTTTCGCTTCAAAATTGTAATTTTTGCTATAATTTACAATATTGTAAAAATATTGTGTAATATTACACAGGTTTTTTAGAGTGTAGGAATATTTTATTTACAGTGCTTTTATGGAAATCGTAGTTTGTCGGTTGAAGTAAACTAATATTCTAACTTTTAATGTAATCAACAGATTTTTTTTGTTGGCACTTGGTGAAACTTCATTTTCAATTAAGGAAAAATAAAAACACTTGTTACGTTTCACAGAAAATATATAAAATAGAGAGTCATCTGATGATGATCTTTGAGATCGAAACGCGTTAGGCATAAATTAAATTAAATTTAAATAAACTATTTTATATATTTTCTGTGAAACGTAACAAGTGATTTTATTTTTCCTTAATTTTTAATATTCTAACTCCGTTATTGAGTTACCTTATATAAATTTCGACCTTTCACGTGTTGCACCAATTTTTACTTTCCGCGATGAACTATTTTAGTAAAAATATTGCCAAAACAGCTTTAAGCGCATGTCGGTGGGGCGGCTATATTTACCAGGTTATGCATTGAGAGTATTAATAAAAGCTCTCCCTGGTAGATATATCATCAATGAGCTCCTCATGAGCAATTGGATGAACGTACTAATGAAATTTATTCGCGTTTGAAGCAAAACCGGGAAAAAACTCATTTATTTGTTTATTCACAGATAGTGTGCATGAGAATTGCATCTCTTTCATTTACTTAGATATATATGCTGTGCTTCTCTTTTGTGCATTTTACAATATTAGATGAGCACTTCGATGAGTACATAATGAGTGTCACGATGAGCTTATTAATGAGCATGTCAATGACAGTCTCGATGAGCTTATTAATGAGCCTGTCAATGAGTGTCACGATGAGTTTATTAATGAGCATAGCAATGACTGTCACGATGAGCTTATTAATGAGCATATCAATGAGTGTCATGATGAGTTCATAAATGAGAATCTGATTTTACAATTGATTTCATATATTTTTCCGAATTCAAACTCTGCTTGCAAATCAAACTCTGAGACACTGAAGCGTAAGGATTTTGGCATAACGTGTTGCTCAGCATATGGGCGATAGTCTTTTTGGGGGAAAAAAATCAAAAAATTTATTTAAAATAAATAATTAAAAAACTTAAATAAATAAATCACAAAAATCAATTCAAATTTTCCTAGATGTGTCATCTGACACGGCGATGACAAGAATAAATCTTGATTTATTGCTGGTTTAGTATATAAGGAGCAGTTTCATGGTACCCAATGAGCCCTTCGATGAGATTTAATGAATGCTCATCAGACGGCTCATCGGGACATAATTTTCTATAATGTTTCTTCATGAATTGCAAACACCTTGAAACTTTTCAGTCATATTAGTATTGGTTTACATAATAACTGCCCCTTGCGGGGCAGGAAACAAGATAAAACTGTAAGCAATTTCTACTAGGGCTTCATATAGAGTGTTTGCAAGTAGTGGTCTTAGACCCCTTTATAACTTTATTCTAGACTTTCATATAATGAGAGTCGGAAAAATTACAGACATCACACTTGTCTTGAAAAATTCAACATCTTCATCCATATGATCTCGATCTCTTAATTAAATAGTCAAGGGTATCTCCAAGGCTAACTATACTTAATTAGCCAATAATTATCATTTGTTTATATCGAGCAGTTTAAAGCTATACCTAGAAATATTATGGAAATTTTGTAATAAGCCAACTCCGAGTAAAATCCATGTGTACGTGTACAATCACAGCATATTACTTAATCAAATTTGATGAAGTTTCCAATGCTACCTAACTACATACTCGTACATACCTATACATATCTCTTCAATTAGGATCGTCATTGATTAAATTTCCTACATGAAACATAACTTAAACACAAGTGGAAGCACAATTATTCATTACAGTAGAGCGGTAATTTGTCCCGCTCATAGATTTATCACAGCCAGTTGAATCAACAAAATTGTTCAAGCAAACATTAACTACTTATGCCGAAGAGATAGAGAGATTGAGTAAAAATCCTTCACGCAATCAACTGTAAATATCAATTGGTTTTCGCATGTGGGTATTACTACATATAGACGCCTATAGTCGACGTGTTGTCTAACAAAATGAAACTTTGATTTCTGATTGTTGGTACCTTGCTAATGGCAATGGACTAAGTTGATTAATGGAGGAAATTTAATCGATTTCAACCTATCGTGTCCAGTCTCTAGTAGTCACTGAGAGATTGCTAAGTAAATTTTGATAGGTAAACTTGTTTCGGCCAAATCAGAATTTATTTCTTTTATTTATTTTAATATTAAAATTATAGAAATTTGTATTTATGAGAAATTAATTAATTATTTATTTACAGAACTCTTCTAGAATTAGGTGCATCACCTAATTACAAAGACGGAAGAGGCCTTACCCCGCTTTACCTGTCTGTAACACGAAAAACCGATTCAAAAATTTGTGAAAGTCTATTACATGACCACGGTACATTGGGAACACAAGACAACCAAGGTTGGCAAGAAGTCCATCAGGTAAGCAAAACACAAAAAAAAACATTTTTTTTACTATATTTTACCCGGCCAGACGTTGTTAAGTATTTTTTTTTTTTATATTTTAGTTAATTTTGGTATTTTTAGTTTAATTTATTATTACACTTAGCGGTAAAAAGTTTTCAAGCAAAGCACATTTTAAAAATATTTTAATTATTTTCTTACAGGCAGTGCTCGTAGCCAGCCTATTGAGAAAGGGGAATACCCATTTTAGGTCCGACACTTCCAGACATGAGAGATGTCTTAAACGATGCACTAAAATACTCCGAACATATTTAACATATTTTATTAATGTTTATTTCAAACCAAGGGGGAAAGCTTGGGGTGTCAAGATTTGATCTAGTACATTTTCGAAAATCTTGTAAAGAATCGAATTCCTTAGATCCTAAGAAGAAGTTTGAGTACCCACACTCCTATAATCGCAGGCTTAAATAGTTATTTGTCGCCATCCCCACTCTTAGTATTTCCCTCTTTTTTTATTAAAATGGAGGTAGGTACTAGATTTTTCGCACCTTAAATCAGATCTAACTCGGTAGGTTTATGTCCGATCGGAAAACGGTTTTCACTGTTCGCCTCAGCTCATTACTAGCTACAATTTGTAAAAGAAAAATTTTCTCTGCATACTTTTAGGGTGCGGGTAGGTACCACCGCCGGGAGGTGGAGGGGGGGGGGGGGGTTCAATTCCGCATGATGCATATCAAATTAAAGGTGTCACCGAGTACTATCGGGTGGTGCTATTTTTTCGCGATTCAGAGAACCGGGAAATCCATTTTCATGCACTTGGGTGGCAACCCCAGCTACTACATTTCACATATATTTTTTCAATTCTTTCTTCCATGGCCCGTAATGCTCTGCTGTGAACATATTTCTCGTAAGAAGTCATTTTCCACGATTGTCATATGTTTGCAACAGATTTAAAAAAAAAACTCCTACTTAAAATCTTTTCTATAACCCCTCATAGGATATAGGGTAGAAAAAGTAGCTCTTCAACGTCCTCTGTCCGAGAGTAGAGTGCAAATACACTTGCTCTTATGTGTATTGCTCTCAAACTTTCTGAAAATAATAAAAAAAAAAATGTGACTAGACTTTTTACGAGATTTTTAAATCAAATAAAAAATTTCCACAGTTCTATAAAAATTGAAGTGATAAAATGACGAACGCACCAACTGTCATTTCCACTCGCGCCTATCTTGTCCATAAAAATGTAAACAGAAGCAGCGCTATTTGTGTCCGTTTTGGCGTAGATGATATTCTACTCGTGTATAGCATTTGTGTATTTATCGTCTCGATTTCACGATATTTTCGTAGTCTTGTCTTATCTAATATGCGGCAGAAAAACTGTGTTTGTTTAAATAAGAAAATATCGCTGGACTCTTATATTTTTTCAGACGTGTCGCTCGTCGTCGATTGTCTTAAAAAAGGAATGTTTATTTGGCGCCTTAACTCTATCCGAATATTTAGTTAAAAAATTACGGAGCCATGTTCGCACAGATATGGGATATACAGACATTTGTACATATTTAGCTATGTATTTTGCTAACTTTTATTTTTTTTTCGTCTTATAGCAAGCAATTAAAAACGCTTCTAATATCTGACAATGACTCCATTGAACGTTTCTTGTTATGCTGACTCGTTCATAGAAAATTCCAATATTTACAGAGTCATGCTGAGGAGCTGAGTTTTTCTCTCCACTTGGTTTTTTTTTTGCTTATTTTGTAGAGTTTTGTCGGAATGCTTCTAGAAGATAAATAGATACATTTGGAAAGATAAAAAGTGCAAATGGGATTTTTACTGATAGAACCTAATGGAAAATCTATAAAAAAAATATATGGACGACCTACAGTTGAAGTTATTTTAACAGACAAGATAGAATCGCATTAATTTACTGAAAGTTTTTTTCTGCATACTTAGACTTTTTTGTTGCTACTGTTCAGAATTTTTCTTAGCACTTCCAGTTTGATATTTATTCTGAACTGAACTTTTTTAATAATTTAATGGTTTGTTTTTAATAAATGAGCATTGTGAGGTTCGTAATAAATTATGTCATGTCGGATAAAAAAAAATGGATGAAAAGTTACTAAAGAAATGGATGTAAAATTCCGTCATAATATTAAAACCAGAGATTCAGCCGACATTTATTACACACACACACATCCAAAGTATGCTGGAAAAATAATCGGCACACTTATGTTAGGTGGTTATATTAGAGTAGCGCCTATTGAAATATATTCAAGTCAGCTGCACTTTGATCTCTTGCTAAAACATTTATTACGAGTTTCGGCGAGACTAAAACCAGACACAAAATTTGATGAACTTTGCCAATTTTCCTATCTGAATCAAAATTGACATATTCTTACAAAAGATATTGAATGCTTCCTATTCACCTCCTTTTCGTCTATAAAGCTTTCTACAGAAGTTCTGTAACGGATTCCATAGTTGTTTTTCAAAGAGGCAAAATGATATTGCGAATGTCTGTATGACTACTTCTCAGCAGAATTTTTTGTCTTCGCGTTCACAGCCCTCAGGATATATCTTAAGTTGAATAAGCAGAGCTTTTATGAATTATCAATAGTTTCGGAATTAAATTATCCCATTCTGAGTCACGATACACATGATCTCATAAAGAGTACGCAGTAGGAAGATGGGGGAAAGATGATAGTTATTCAAATTAAAACTAAAAACTTTAAAATCTACGTTCTTCCTCGTCCTTCTGTTGTATACCCTCCCCAAGACTAATGTGGCCTATCAATGGGCAGTGAATTCGCTTAAACCCTTTAAATCCACCGGGCAAAGACGGCAAAACTCGGGTGACTTATTGTTCAGCCATCTAGCCCTTTTTTAGGGCCTATACCAAAATGGGCTACATGCCGAAGCTGTGGCAGGAAGTCCGTGTTGTGTTTATCCCCAACGCTGGCCGGGCTAATTACTCGACCGCCAAGGATTATAGACCGATAAGCTTTACCTCTTTCCTACTCAAAACACTGGCGCGCATCTGCGTAAAAGCAGATTGTCACAACACCAGCACACCTATTTAAAGTGTAAGTATGTTGATACAGCCATTCACGAGGTTATCCACCCTATTAAAAAGGGTTTCGTCTTTAAACAACCTACGCTGGCTGTTTTTATCGATGTACATAGAAGGTGCCTTTAACAATGTCTTTCTACATAAGTTCATTGAAACTCTTAAAAAATGGAGTGAGGCGGTCCCTAAAACACTGGATCGCACACATGTTGAACAATAGAACTGTCTAGGCGGGTAAAAAGAGCCCAGAGAGGCACCCCTCAAGGCGGTATTCTATCACCTTTGTTTTGGGTGCTCATTATGGATGATATTTTGCTAACACTAACCCGGATGGGGTACAAAGCAGTATGTTACGTCGAAAACCTATGATCTTGGTAACCGGTAGCTACGAATATGAACTCTGTGGTCTGGTGCAGAACGTGATCCGACTGGACTATGAATTTCGGACTTTACATTAATCCATTGAAAACAGATTTATTTATTTATTTACTAAGAAAAGGAACACTCCCAGATTGGAGCTAAGGGACATGGTAAAATATCTGGGTATCATATTAGATAGAAAATTAGGCTCGAAACCACACCTTGAGGACAGAGCGAATAAAGATCTTCGAGCTTACGCGATGTGCTGCAGATTCATAGGGAAAAAGTGGAGACTTAAACCACGGATGATCCTTGGGATCTACACTAGCGTCATTCAACCCATGCTAACTTACGGTTCTGTGCTGTGGTGGAAGGCAATTTGAGCTCGCCAATCATCGCAAGATATTGAACGAGACTCAAAGATTATGTCTACTTAATGTAAGTGGCGCTCTCAAGTCAATTAAGAAAATTTCAAGGGTTACAGTTTTACCCTATTAATCAATTTATATTTTGATTAATAATAACTACAGTTATTTTATTAACATGTTCGAGGGCTCTTGAGGTTATCCTCAACATACACCCCGTGCATATACACATTAAGAAAGGGACGTCAATCGCTGCGCTGAGGCTGCATCTCGATCGGTGTTGGATTCACACTGGTACAAGAGTTCCACATGAATGCATCTTTGAATTTGTGCAGTCCATCGTATTTGACATAGACACGGACAGCGTTCACCTCCTCGAGACTATACTGAAGAGCAACTTTAAATCGAAAATTTCAGATAGAACAGAATGGGAATCATATTCCGTGCTTCAACTATATTGACTACTGACGGCACCAAATCCGAAACGAACACCGGAGGAGGTGTTTTTTGCGAAGGGCCCAACATGGAAATTACCATACACCTTAAAAGCCATCTAACGTCTTTCCTTTATGTCAAAAACCATTACATGCTTAAATAGATATACACTACCACCTTATGAAAGGCCATACGAACGGAGAGATCCGACTACCTGAATAGTGATTGAAAGGTAGCTGGACTCATGTGAGAAGGTCTCTATCACACAAATCCTTCGTGCCATTCGCAGGACTCACAACGATCCGGATAACTGGTGCGGAGCCAGAATAATCGACTTTTTACCACTGTATGCAGGGTGTCCCGTCGAGATTGTAAAAAATTTTAAAGGTCGAAAGTATAGCCTATTTGCGATCGAAAATGTTATATAAAATTTTTTCGAGTTAGCACTATTTCGAAGTTATAGGCGATTTTCGATTTTTTCGAAATTTTGAACCTGAAGTCACCTTTTAGACCATAACTCAGTTCACACTGTTCATAGGACGAACGTTTTTCTTGTGTTTTATTCGTAATATTACAGGCTCTCATTCGGTGTAACTTGGTTTTGAAAACGTTCACACATAATGGAAAAATTGGCGATTTGTGGCCAAAAGAAAACATCCCTCATTTATTATCTTTTATAAAAGTCCAACACGATTAGTCCGCCTTAAATATTGCCAGAGTTACAGTAAAAATGTGCTTGCAACATACCTCTCATAACTTGAACAAAATTAAATCGAATTGCAAGGAAGAAGGAATGCACCTAAAGTTGGTTAATGTGAAATTTTTTCCAAGATTCTTAAAGTAGCGACTGCAAGCTTTCCATAGAGTACCCACATGTCTACACTCTGTGGAAGGAAAGGGTGAAAAAAAGTGAATGTTTTTCGAAAATCGTAGATTTATTAGTGAAAATTTTCGAAAATTGATATTTTTGGTATGCAGAAAGTTGCGGAGTATAAATGAGCATATCACTACAAAGTTGCAAGTCTTCCAGCATAGAATCCAAAATGAAATACAGAATTTTGTGATTTTGAATTTTCGAATTTCAACCGTTTGTAACTTTTTTCGATGAAACTTTGGCTGATAACATGCAGTGTAAAAAGTTGCAGATTAAAAGGATTAAAACGTAATTAGATATGAAATTTTGAAAAAATAAAAAAAAATTGTTGAACATTTTCAAATTTCGAATAGTTACTTAATGAGAATTTCAAAAATCGAAAAATGCCAAAAGTTGTATATTTATAAATCCGGCATACACACCGAATTTCATTAAAATCTACTCGAAACTGCTCGAGCTATAACGAAAAATATGTTCGAAATTGGACATTTTCGAACGCGATTTGCCAGTCTCAGAGCGCAAATCGAAAAAAATTATTAAATTGAAAAAAATTTCTACATCCTTAATCTATATGAAAATAAAAAAAAAATCTTCAAAAAGTATGCACAAAAATTCAGGAAATCGAGTCAACCATGTTCGAACTTCTAAATTGCTTGTAATATTACGAATAAAACACAAGAAAAACGTTCGTCCTGTGAACAGTCTGAACTGAGTTATGGTCAAAAATGTTACTTAAGGTTCAAAATTTCGAAAAAATCGAAAATCGCCTATAACTTCGAAAATAGTGCGAACTCGAAACAATTTTATATAACATTTTCGATCGCAAATAGGGTATACTTTCGACCCTTAAAATTTTTTACCATCTCGACGGGACACCCTGTATACTTATACGGCCAACCACCACTAAGTCATCCATCATAGCGTACACCATAAACTGGGTTTAAAAACTTAAAAAAAAAAATAAATTCCCCCTGAACCTAATTTTTTTTTAATTAATAAATAAAATGTGCTTTGTTTGTTTGTTAACTATATAAACGTAGTCCTACGGTGTTCGGGTTATTTAAAACTATTTTTTTCCTTACTCGTATTTACTCTTTATTTTTTTTTCAAATTTTACTTTTAGTTATTATAGAGAAATCTTTGAAAAAAACAAAATTCTCATGATCTTTTCTAACTCTTTTCTTTTTTTTTCTTTTTTTTCTTTTTGTTATTATTATTATATTATTATACTAGGCATGCCGACATGGTCTTGTCCACCATTTGGAACATTTATTGTTTTATGGTGCGGACATGGATGGCCGTAATGCTTCCGGTAATACACCATTGCATGTATGCGCTGTTAACAACCAAGAGGCTTGTGCTAGAATGCTTCTATTTCGGGGCGCCCAAAGGGGTGCACTTAATTATGCAAATCAAACTCCCTATCAGGTATTTATTTAGAAATTTTATAATAAAAAAAAAACAACAACAATTTTATAGTGTTAACTTTTAGATTAAGCCTCTCTTCAATTTTATTTTTGTAGTATTTTTTTGCTATTTCTATAAAACTACAGAGTTTGAGTTTAAAATTAATTTCACTGTTGGGGGGGTATCCACTCAGGCACCCCCCTGTAGAAAATCATTCAACCTCTGAATTTATATAAATAAATTTCTGTAATAACACATACATATACTCGTACGTACGCGTATGTGGTAATTGTTTCTCTTATTTATTTTTATACTTTGGTGTTGGTTTATATTTTTTTATGTTTTTCTGGAGAATTTTATCTCTATTCTGTATCGTCTCTGTAATGAAATAAAATTGCTCAGAATTACATTGGTATTGGATCAAGGTGAAACTCTTAATTATTATGATCACGATTTATGACTCGTGTTTATATTACAATTCTATGAGCTTTTAAATTTATTACGCAAAGGAAAGAAAGAAACGATTGGGTATATACATAGGTGCTAGGTGCTATCCAATATTCTGACGTGTTTTATTTAATGAGAAAAGAAATAAACTATTGAGACGATTTCCACCTAAATAATTCCAAGTTTAGTATGTCATTTGGAATCGTTATTGATTGCTTCTCTTTTACCTTGAATCGAAAAGGTTTGTGCTTTATGTAGAAGAAACCTTTCATTATTACTGGAGAAAAAAATAATTTTGTTACTCATCAAATAATTTTAGTATCTCTGTGATATGCTGCGCGTAAACACAATTTTGCATCATTATTTTCAAAATGGATTTACAAAAAACAATTAAGAGCTTAACGTCTGTGCAATGTTTTAGTTCTATGCATTTTCTATGCAGATAAAAAGTATATTTTTTATTATCTGCCGGAAATAATATTTATCATGGATTCATATATACAAACTGATAAAAGTTCCGATGGATGACGAAAACATGCAACATATACATACTAACTAGCCTGATCGAAATTTGATTCAAAAAATGTTGATAAAGTTTTTAGAACAACCATAAATGTGCAAACATATTTTTTATGTAGGTATATATATTTTTGGTGTACCTTACCAAAATCTAACCTCACATTTTATGAACTGTTAAAATATAATTTTGACAATTAGATTAGATTTTGCGACTGAGATTCTTGCAATTTGGCAAAGTGAATAAACAAAAAAACGGAACTTATTAGGAAACGAATGATTTTCTTTTGTTTTGTTTTTTTTTTCATTTTCTTGACTAGGCATATATTAGGCTTCCGAGCTGGATGCTCATCTGGAGACTTACTGACTTTTCTTACGGAACAGTAATCGTCACAATTGTGGTGAATCCAAAATCGTGGCCCTGGATATATCAAAGGCCTTTGATGGAGTCGGGCATCCAGATCTTTTTAGTCAAGTTTAAAGCACTTGATCTCTTGATTGAAAGTCTTCTATTTAGTCGCCTTATATTCGATGGCGTTACACTTAAACCTCACTGTAAATTCCGGTGTATCCCAGGGCTCTGTTATCTCTCCGTCTCTCTTTTAAATTTTTATTAATGATCTGCTTTCCTTTCCTTTTAATCTCATGACAGTACCCCTGATTTCGGTTACTCCTTTGACACTCTTGCGGACTCCAGAGCGATGCCACATCTGTCAACCGAGATTGCATCACGAATAACGATCTTGACAATATGCTTCGCTTGGGGCAAAGCAAATCGCGTCGAATTCAATGCATCTAACTCCCAAAGCAGACTATTTTCTTTAAAACAAGATCAACACTTAACGACACCCGTTTCTTTTGATGGAGCATTAATTTCTGATTCACCGTCACTAAGTATTCTTGGCATTAATATTTTCAGTAAATTAGGCTGGACAATTTTCCTTTTTTTTTGCCAAAGAAGCATCGAAATGACTTGGATATCTGAAAAGGTGTAAGAAATATTTCAGCACGTCAAATCTAGCGCTTAGTCCTACATTAGACTTAAAATGGAATACAATTCCTATATACGCCCCAGGTCTGGTCGCACAGCCTTCGCCTCATTAGATATTGTCCAGAAGAGATCCTTCAAGCTCATTGGTGATGTGGTAATTACTTGTCATACCGCCGCAATGTTGAATGCCTTTCGCTGCTCCTTTATCGGTACATGCATCGTCAATGTTCTGATGTAATTTCTTGTTTGATCCCTTGTAGAATAATTCCTGCACGCAATACTTTCGCTGCAAACCTTCTACTCTTCAAATTACCTTCGGCCCTATAGTAAAATTCCGTGATGCTTTTTTATTCCGAACTATACGAATGTGGAATAGTCTACCCTCTTTTGGGTTTCCTCAGGCATACAATCTGCGACAGTTTAAGGGCGACATACATCGGCACCACCGCCACTCTTGGCTTAATAATATAAAAAAAAAGTTAATCTGCCAATTTCAGGAAATTTTTCCATTATCCCGCTAAGACGGCTTGTTCGACTCGTCTTTAAATTTTTTACATTTTTCTTGTGTTAGTTTTTTTCCCCCAAAGCTAGATGGCGCCTAATATGTTTGTACTGAACATTTAGATTTTTCATGTGTATTTGAAACAAGTCTTAAAAGTTTTCTAAGTTCAAAAAGTGAGTATCTAGATTTACATAATAAGTACAAATTATAAGGACTTTTTCCACTACTAAAAGTTTTCATAGTTCATAACAGAGCAAGAATACATTCCCTCCACCCTACTCATGGGCAATTTATTTCCTCCTAGTTTGTGTGCCTTAAATTACCTAAAGGGGGAGTTATAATTCCTTTTTTGGGTCTTATTTGACAAAAACGAATCTAGAATAAAGATTAATCCGTGAAAAATATGAACTCTGCAGCTCGATATCTTCTCAGGCAGCTACCAAGTATATAGTGAAAACAAAAGTTTTGTATGGCAATACCATTGCTATGAAAATGCCACGTACCAAATTTTTTTTGTATGGTAATCCTACGAAGGAGTTGCCCGAATGATCCCATTTTCGAACATAATTTACATTTTTTTTTAAGAAAGGTCCGTGTACAAAATTTGAGTTTCCACGTCGACGCGTTCTCAAACAGCTTCCAAATATGTACTGAAAAGCCAAAGTTGTGTATGGCATCATGAAGGAGGGGTTGCCCGATTCAGACCATTTTTGTAATTTTATTTACTATTGCTATGAAAACACCATGTACCAAATGTATTTCTCCACGTCGACGCGCTCTCAGGCAGTGCCCGAATACATAGTTAAAAATGAAATTTTTGTATGGCAACCCTACGAAGGAGTTGCCTGATTTGTCTCATTTTTGAACTTATATTTGCAATTTTTATGAAATCGCCATGTTCCCATGTTGACGTGTTCTCAGGCAGTTTTTTAGATCTGGACAACAGTGCCATCTATCGTATCCAAAATTATCCTATCTTTCAAGCTGGAACCAACCAAACACATTACAATAAATTTCATTGAAATCTGTTGGGATTAGCGTGTACGAACACAGTGACACGTGATTTTTATATATTGAGATATGATATATATATGAAGTACAGTCAACATAGTACGAGGGTTGTATCATAAGTTTTCCAATTGAGTAAAAATAATAATAGTAAAGTTTTGCTTGCAAATGATTTTATTCTTTTTTCAAAAAATTCGCGATGCTGATCTACACACACTTTTGCATACCGCTTAAACCAATTTTAAATGAATTTTTTCCCCTCCGATTGAGGTATCTCAGAAACAAAAATTTTAACCGTTTCAACCGCTACTTTCGAAAATCGTTGTTCACGCAGTTTGTTCGTTACGGATGGGAACAAAAAGAAATTATTAGGTGCCAAATCAAGACTGTACGGCAAATGACACATTAATTTGAAGTTTTTAGTGCTCAAATATGCTGTTGTTTGAGCAAATTTGTAAGAAACAAGCCACCATTTGCTTCGAAGTGGTTCGTGCACGAACAACTTTCGTTGGATTTGGTTCATCTTGAAACACAAAAAAAAAATTTCTCGTAGCGATTGAGCGAACGGCTTAAATATGCGATGACCTTATCGTCGCCATCGATGTGCTGCGTGAGAACCACGCCTAGCCCATAACCTGAAGCATCCGTAAGAATGAAGAACGGGTGTTCAAAATTTGGGCAAGTGAGAATCGAAGCACTTACTAAGCAGTCTTTTATCCTTCGAAATGTTTGATCACACTCCTCTGACCACATAAACTTCTACTTCTTTCGCAGTAAGTCTGTAATTGGGGCGAGTAAAGTCGAAAAGTTCGCCACGAACCTCCTATACCAGGCAACGGTACCAATAAATTTTCTTGCTTCTGATACAGTTTTCGGACGTGTCATATTCAAAATGCATCCTACTTTTTCGGTGTCTACTTACAGTCCCTTCTCGCCAACAACATACCCCAAATACCTTAGCTCAGATCTACAAAAGTCGCACTTGCCGTAATTTATGACAAGACCCGCCTTATGCAACCTACTAAGGACTTCTTCCAACACTGTTTTATGCTCCTCAAAGGTCTGAGTCAAGATTATGACGTCGTCTAAATATACGAACACTTTAGACTCAAGTTCACCTGATAGTACCCAGTCAATTAATCGTTGCCACGTTGCTGGGGAATTACTAAGCCCGAAAGGCATGCGACAAAATTGAAACGGGAAGAAAAAAAAGCAAAATGTTTGCAGCAACATTCCAACAAGGACACATAATACTTTGAACAGCACAATGAAGCAGTAGAAATACATTTGCTGTATTATTATTAGGTTAACCTGATATTATTGGACAAAAAAACTCATGACAATATCCAAGATTCGTCATTTATTTAGACGTGACAGACGTATTTTGATTCATTGATTCACCGAAATCGTATTTTGGTAATATTTCTTTGCACCGATCGATACGAGCCATTTTTTTTAGCGATTTTCAAATTATGCGAAATCCAACAGGAACATAGCTTTCTCACAACTCGCTGCTCATACAATATCCTTTCAAAACTTGTCACGCTAATGCCTTGGGTCACCCCTAACGCACGATAAGTCATAGGATAATCTAGAAGTATTCTCTTGCGCACAGTATCGAACAACCAGCGATACACAGTGGTTTTATATATGTGGCAGCATCACAAAACACAGATTGATTTTTTTTTTTCGAATACTGTTTAAAAGTGAGGCCAATTCGAAAATCGAAAAAAAAATCATTGCACTTGAAATTTTCTGAGTACGTATATGCTAAAAAATTTCAAACTTTATGAAGGAAAGTCAGATCGCCTCCATTGACATTAGTATTGCCACATTGCAAAACATATGGTACAACCTACGTATAATTCTATGACTACTTGTTATGCATACTGCCTACATGGCTGAGAAGTTTCAAATCATTGACTTGAATTCTGCTGGTATTACAAAACTAGAAAGAAGTAGACAAAAGCTTGAATTGGTATATGAGCCGTTTATAATCTTACAATTAATCAGAAATACTTAATAAGGTATAAGGTCTCGCACATACAACAAATACCACAATCTCTGTACTTCCCAAAGTTACTTTCACCTTTTGTTATTTATATATTATTGTTTTTCCTAATAACCCTTTGCTCTGTATAAAATTTATTATTCAATAATAAGCTCGAAGAAAAAAAAAGATTACTTAAATCAAAACCCTCATCGAGACCGCGATCTATCGGATTGAATCGCGTACAATTTACAACAGAGTGCCATTTATATTTTCCTTTTAATAATATCAACATGCAAAAGCCTGCAGGTAATTATTACCTATCACCTACTATATACTAGGAATATTGTATTCATGAGCTATATTTAGTCATCTCCATATTTTTCAATTTGAAAACAGACACACCACGCCTTGCCACTAGGTATAATATCTGCCGCGACAGCAAGCCGCCCGATGCAAACTGCTATAATTACAAGAAAGTCAATTAACGAAAGTGAAACAATTTTCTTATTGCATAAATTTTAAACAATATTTTTATATGTACACGTAATACATACCTACAACATTCATTATTTATTTATTTATTTATTTATTCAAATTTTTAATTTATTATTTTTAATATTAACTTTCATTTTCAATACGCAGGTTGCTGTCATTGCTGGAAATCTAGAACAAGCTGAAATGATACAAAACTACAAGTCTGAAGATATCGGTGAGTTAGTTTTGGAAATTTTTCTCAACAATTCTTATGTTCATTGTTATTTGCCAAGCATTTCTTACTGTTCGATGATCATATAATATATTTCACCTGAATTTTTAATGTTAACATTTAAATTAGATGATTTTTTTTACGATTATTTTTTTTCGTTTTTCATTCCATCAAAAAATAATTATATTTAAAAAAAAAAAATTATTTTGTTCGTTGGTTCGTTCATTTACATATTAAAAACTATAGTTATACTGCTGGACGTTTGCTAATTTTATTGTTTTCGTTCGTTCGTTCGTTCGTTCGTTGTTTGTTTGTCATTTTGTGTTTTGTTTTTTTTTTTTTTAATTAATTTAAATTATTTTTTACACAGTCATAAATTAACAAAAATCTTTTTGTCACGCCTTTAAAATCCATTTCCTATTCACATTAAAGCGTTATGATTGTAATCTACCAAATGGGGTCATATACGTCGTGTACAAAACCCATAAAATGTAATTTGCCCGAACAAACCCAAATCCTTCTTGGTAGTAGCTTTTCTACTTAGAATTAACTTCGTTTTATTTCCCTGTATATATGAAGTAATTTAGGACACTTGTTCTGGCGGGTATATAATGATCCAGAAATTCAATATTCCTTTCATTCTAAATCTTTTTTTTAAAGAGAGTGATATAGTCCTGTGGATGGGGAAGAATGTGTTAGAAACATGCGATAACATTTGAAACAGAAACTTTGCGTGTTTATTTCCACCTTTTTTGTTTTTTATGCAGTTAAATTTAAGTGTTTTGTTCTCTTTGGATTTTTCCTCTATTATTAATACCAACTTACCTAGAACCAAAAGTTAATTTCTAGACTTTGGTTGAATAAAAGTAGTGGAAGAAGTACTTATGTGATGTGATTTTTTTTAGTTTGAATTATTTTTACAACTTACTCCAAAGTTACAATTTGACAGTAAATTATTAGTGATGGAGAAAGAAGAATTTTAAGAACTTTTATTTTTAATGATTTTAAGTCAAATTTATAAATACAAGAAGAAGAAAAAATTATAAATTTGATTTAGAATCATTAAAAAAAATAAAAGTTCTTAAAATTCTTCTTTCTCCATCATTGACCGATTCTAACAAATGTAGGTTCGATTCCCGTCCGCGGGAAAAATAAATAAAGTAAATTATTTATCAACATTTCGATGTCTGAGAGCATTTAATGCCAATTTACTTCCTGCATGAAGAATTTCTACGGCTCTTTTCATCATTATGCAGTTTTTTCAAATACAACTAATCTTGCATTTTCACTCCACGCGAAATATATGTAAAATCGAAGTCTACTTTCGCCATATTGATATTTTTTCCACTCTTTTATAACGTAACCTGAAATTTCAGTACAGTTTGTCAAAAAAAAAATCGAGTTACATTAAATCAAAACGGGTGCATTGAATACTTTTCGTAAATATATCTAAATATTCTCCATTAAAAAATCTTAAGAAAAGTTCAAAACCTCAAGCAACTCATGGAAATATGGTTAATATTTTGCGTAAATCTATGCCCGACATCAATTTACATGAGAAATGTCTTAAACGATGCATTATTATGCTCTGAGCATATTTTATTAACAATGTTTATTTCAATTAAGCAAGGAAGGCTTGGAGGGAGGAAGTCAAAGTTTGATCTAGTGCATTTTGGAAAATCTAGTACAGAATCGAATTCCTTAGGTCCTGAGAGGAAGTTTGAGTACCCACACTCCTATTCTCGGAGGCTTAATTAGACATCCCCATACTCATTTTTTTAGTATTTCCCTTTTTTTTGAGGCCATTCCCTTTGACTCGTACACGAATTTGTCTGTCTATTTATTTATATATTTCTTTTTACTATTTTCGACACTCTCATAGACCCACTTTTCGTCATCACAGCGAGCTGAAATTTGGCACACAGGTTCATGTCACGTGACAATTGAATCTCAAAATTTGAACCGGAAATTTCCATGGAAAACCCGGAAAATTGGGAAAAATCATTTGAAAATTTGGTACAAATTTGATTAGTGATAAATCCGTTTCAGGAAAAATGCAGTTTTCTGATTTCACCGAAAAAAATTTCCGGAATTTTCCGACTTTTCCGGAAAATTTTCCGGTAAAAAAGTTTTCTAAATTATGCAGGATCAAGTTTCCTGGCATCATTACTTTCTCTCCAACAATGGTGAAAACTTGCAGAAAAAATCAAGGAAAATTCATGTAAAACGCTTTTCCGGAAGCGTTTGAGAGTTTTGCAACCTAAGACAAAGTTGTAGAGCGAAATGAGTTGCATAAAGTTGCTTTCGTGGAAAACTCCATGGAAAACCCAGAAAAGCGGGAAAATCATCGGAAAAATTTTCATCGATATGATTAGTGATAAATCTGTTTCAGGAAAAATGCAGAATTTTCTAATTTTTCTGGAAAATTTTGCGAAATTTTCCGGAAAATTTTCCGACAAAAAGTTTTATAAGCTATGCGGAATCATTTTTTTCCATCCTACCGGCATCAATACTTTCTCTTCAACAATCGTGAAAACTTGCGTGAAAAATCGAGAAAAATTCATGTAAATATTTAAAAAAAATTCATAGTAATAGGAAAAGTCTGTGGAAAACATGGAAAATCGGGAAAATTCAGTAAATCAGTGTCTTTTCAGCCGTCATAAAATTGTTTTAAAATATCTCCATGCAGCACGTAATAACAATTTAGTTAACGTGAAAAAGGCAGAAAATAAAATAAGTAAAAAACGAGTTTTCAAACAATACTGAGGCCAAGCCGCATGAAAAAATAGAAAATAAACTTTTCTTCACACACAGAGGTGGACTCAGATTTTATTCGCTGACAATCACCGATATATTTCAGTATGATCAATCAGAGGTAATAAGTGATGTGATTCATGAAGAGAAACAATATTCAAGAGAAATGTCCCAATCAAAAAATCCGAGTCCACCTCTGTGTGTGAAGAAAAGTTTATTTTCTACTTTTTCATGCGGCTAGGCCTCAGTTTTGTTTGAAAACTCGTTTTTTACTTATTTTATTTATTCGAACTGAAGTACTAGATTTTTCGCACCTTAGATCGGTTCTAACTCGGTAGGGTTATGTTCAATCGGAAAACGGGTTTCACTGTCAGCCTCAGCTTATTACCAGTTACAATTCGTAGAAGAAAATTTTTCTCTGCATACTTTTAGAGTGGGGGTAGGAAGCCCCGGCGGGGGTAGATGGCTCCAATACGACATGTTGCATATCAAATTAAAAGTCTCGGCAAATACTATCGGGTGGTGTACTTTTTCGCCGGTTCAGAAAACTTTCTCGGGACGTTTTTACTACAGGAAAACTCATTTTCATGCATTTGGGTCACATACACCCCAGTTACTGCATTTCGCATATACTTTTGCAGTTCATTCTTACATGGCTATTAGTACACCGTTGGGAGTATTTTTCTCATAGGAAGTCGTTTTCCAAGATTCGACGCACCAATTCCGTACAATCGTGAGAAGTAGAAAAATCCATTTTTTTCAGCCAAGAAAGTCACTCAAGCTACATGCGATTGCCAAAGCTTTCCCCCCTGCTCTATTGAAATAAATATTGTTAATAAAATATGTATATCATAATGAATCGTTTAAGACATCTCTCATGCCTGGTGGTGTTGGGCTTAAAGCTGTATGAAAAATCCATGATATTGTATTTAGCAGATTTGGAGATAGTTTAGACCGTAGGCATATCAACTAAATAGATACATCGAATTTTAATTTGAAAACAACTGAGATTATATTTTGATATATATACAGTTTTTCACTCCAACTTAAAAATGAGTTCGGCACCAAAGTTTTCATCACCTGAACGATATATGTATAGGCAATTTTGTGTATTTTTGTTTTGATAGGTAGTACCTACCTGAGCTGGAAAGATTTACAAAAATCGATGAAAAGCTTATAACTCCCATTTCATGCCTTTACTTTCTATGCCATTTGCATCATGATCGTTGTTTTTAACTCTATGTATGTAATTCGAATATACACCAATCACCCACCAAAGAAATAATGGACCAAAAAGCATCTTGAAGTCATGTGTCATCTTCAGTTTAGTTGTATAGCAAATTGTATTATGATGATGTTTCGTAATCTGGAACACTCTTTAAACGGACACTGATTATCTGTCAGAAACAGATGACTAATGAAATTAAGAGTGCTATGTAGCTTCTTTAGTTATAATATCACGACAATGCTATCTGTGTAAAATTTTAACGAATTTCTTCGAGAATATAAGAAAAATTCCCTACTTGAGAAAAATATGTATTGTCAGCTCTAATATTTTATGGTTCACTGGTTCTGCTAAATCTATAATGACCTTGTTCTAGCTGTCTGTTGCTGAAGAAGCCTTCTTACATTCCATTTTTCATTTTTGTGTCCTTATATTAAATGAAATGTGTGTCATTGTGTTGTCTGTCCGATTCTGAGGATTCGTTTATTACATTTCATAGCACTAGCACTTTTCACAGGAGAAAGTTGCTAATGCTCAGTTCAACGGGATAGATAATTGTATTGTGTAGAGCATTACAATTTGCCCTTTTTTTGCATCAGACAAATAGAAAATTTAAATCTTAGGTCTGATTCCAATGGGGTTGTTAAAAATAGTCTTAAAATTCATTTTATCTACACAAATATCTAGCTGGTTTCGTTAGTATCTGGCTGTGGAGTGACAAGTGTCATCAAATGGCTCTGATCCCTCGTACTCCCTGTATACATTAATCATCATTTCCAACTTTTTCATAAATAAAAAGCAGACCACAGTAAAAAGTATTATAATCCCCCCCCAACGGACGGCTACATATAATAACTAATTTTTTTTTAATATCCTCTCGCAAGTATTTAATCAACCTCATGCCATCATCATTAAAAAAAAAACAAAAAAACGCTATCTCAGCACGACTTGTAATTTATTGTCAATTAAATGCCAATGACAAAAATATTTAATTACTTTACGTTCGCTGCCGGCTTATTGTTTTTTTTCTGTCATTTTTATTTTATGACTTTCATTTTTCTTCCTACTTTCATCTTTATTTTTTTTTACACTTTTACGAATCATTTTTAGTTATTATTTCGTGAATATCGAAATTCAAACGAACAGCAACATCAACGTCCATTTTTTTTTCATCATCATCATATTGTTATTGAACGATTCGTTTTTAATTTAAATTTATACATAAAATATTTACGAGCCTAAACTGCACTGTTTGTTGTTATTGTGTGATGCCTTGTTCTATTTAAAAGTTCGTTAATCGTTCGCTCATCTGTTTATATATAAAAAAAAAAAAAAAAAAAAAAAATAACTTTTTCCGCTATCGCCCTTTTTATTTTTGTTACACTTTTCTCTTTCCTTTCAAATATTTTCTCCAAATTGTTGCCTAAATATGAAATTTGTTTTTAACTATAGAATGAAAATGTTTCTAATTTTTTTTTTTTTTGTCATAAAAATTATTTTATAATGTTAGTGTTAGTTCAAAGCAACGTTCTAGTTTTATAGTTGGTAGTAGTCAATCAGTTTTTATATTACCTATACATATATAAAACAAAAGAAAAAGTTCTTGTTATGTATTTTTGCTCGGGGGAGGGGAAAAGCTTTACCTCTCTACCTACACCTATAGATACACGAAACGTAAGTAAAATTCTTCAAAAAAAAAAATTACTTAGATGAATGCACTTCTTGTTTCCTATATTTGTTATGCATATAGATTGTTGCTTTAGCAGCCTTTTTATTGTTAATACGCGTCATGGCGTTCAAAATCCTGAATTTTTTGATTTTTGATAGGAAAAAAATGTCTATAACGTTTCTATTCCATTTTCCAGAGTTGTGATACACGTAACGTATGTAAAGATCTGTATGAGAAGGTAAATTCATATTCTAATCACAATAAATTACAACGGTGACCTAACCCCTCAAATCAACGGATTTTCATATATAACCGGAATTGCAAACTTTCACTGTGACTGGGCTGGTAGAGTTCGACAGCAAAACAAATTTCAAAAACCAAATGCTAATTTTCAAAAATTTTCTTACAATATTCATACCTTGGATTGTATGGCGCATGATACCGAAAATTTAGTTTCTAAATAGTTTAGCAGGTCTCGGTCTGCAAATTTCGAGTGCATATTTCTTGAAGCCTCCTCCTTCCATTTTGAATGCATCCTTTCGTCACGGAGTTATCGAAATCATCCAAAAAAGAACTTCAAGTTCTTCTGTAGATCGACCTGTGGGTTCCTCTGAATATTGATAAGACGAACCTCAATAAGTTGACCGTACACAAAAGTCCCCCTTACAAAATGACCTTAAAAAAATCGGCTTTACATATTACCAGATTACAAGATCCCGTATTTGAATTTTTAGAGTTGGATATTCCGTTTTTTAATACACCGTTTACATTTTTTTTTTATACAGGGTGATTCAGATCAATATACCTTCCAGTATAGCACGCGATTCCTTGATTCCTTGAGGTAAGCTAAGCTGATCTAAAATTGTTCCCCCCCCCCCCCCCCCCCTAGAAATCTTCCTTTAGGAGTTGTGGCTAGTTGAAGATTTCGCCAATATTCGTGAGAATAAATGAGTATAACTTTTGAACCACGCTATAGATTTTGATTATTGTTGGCTTATTACATAGCCAAGAATAGTAGCTGCCGAAAAGTGTAATACTCTGTATTTACTAATTAAGCATCCTTAAATTATTCTCAAATATTTCCAAAATTTTGATTTTTTTACACACAAAAGTTTTTGAAATAAATAACGGTATTTATGAAATTTGTGTGTAAAAAAAATCAAAATTTCGGAAATATTTGAGAATAATTTAAAGATGCTTAATTAAAAAAATACACTTTTCGACAGCTACTCCTCTTGGCTATGTAATAAGCCAAGAATAACCTAAATCTATAGCGTGGTTCAAAAGTTATACTCATTTATTCTCACGAATATTGGCGAAATCTTCAACTGGCCACAACTCCTAAAGGAAGGTTTCTAGGGAGGGGGGTATGTGGAACAATTTTTTGACCGGCTTACCTCAAGGAATCGCGGGTATACCGGAAGCGATCTTGATCTGAATCACCCTGTATAAGGCACATATATTAAATCGTAATAATACGAGATACGATATCAATTGAAAAATGAATTTTAAAAAAAAACGAGATTTTGATAAAACAGGATTATTTGAAACGATCCTTATTTCCTTATTCTCAATTAAGATTTAAAGTAAATAGCTTTCATTTCAGTACAATTACGATATTTTTACGATATTTTTGAATATCGGATATTTTCGGAATTACGGGCTATCGTAATACGGGTTTTCGCTCTACGAGATTATATACCGCTCCCGGCCTCCAGTAGTGAGACTAAATTTAATTGTATGTATGTACTACATATGTCGTGGTACTTGTGGATACAGATATATTTAGCTTCAATTGATAGAGCTGAATCTACAGTCAAATAATGTCGTTACCTTACGGTCTGCTAAGATTCCAAAATTGGTTTTTCTATACTATACAGTTTATCTAGAAGATATCCAGGACGAAATTATTCATCATATTTCGTCGCGTGTTGATACTCCATTCACCTTAAACCCATATAGAAAGATCTCTTCTTAACATGATTGTAAGAAGCACTCCTTTCAGCTATATCCTGCGTTTTTTGGGAGAAGCAAAATGGATATCCTGAGTTTCCTAAGGGAAGCAGGATGGATCTGAGGCGGCTTTAAAGGTTATCCCATGAGGTCTAAGGGCACAATGGACCCACTAGAAGTCTAAGTGATGCAGGCTAGTCGTCTAGAGGCACCCCTCTTACCTAACCTAACCTAGCGCTCCTTTACGATGTCCTGCAGTATTCTTGTCCCTGAGTGTCTGTTTCAGGACCTCCTCTCTTCTAGTATCTGACCCATAAATTTTATCGTACCATGGATTTAATATATAGGGTGTCTCACGTAACCTGTTCCCTGGCCATTTTTCTCGAAAATTTGCGGAGATATCGAAAAAGACCTAATAATAAAAGTTACGCATCTTTAGTCAAGGTATCCTCTGGCATAACCAAAGTCCTTGAAAAAGGACTAGGAAAAGGATATATTAAAAAAATGTCCTTTTCGTCCTCATTGAGGATACATTTAGATTACATTTTTGAATTGCGCGAATAAAACTAATACGAAAGTGTTATATTGGAAATTCCAGTTTAACCCTTTATTATCGAGATATAAGGCCTCAAATTGTACTCTATGCACCGTGTTCCTTTGCCATTTTTCTCGAAAATGCACACAGATATCATCGAAGTACTAGTACGAAAAGCTAACCATCATTAGCCGGGCTATTTTTGGTATGGTCAATATTTACAAAAAAAAAGCCACACGAAAAAGGATATCTTCGGTTTGGTCCTTTTCGTCCTTTCTGAAGATGCATTTTGGCTACATTGAATAACTGCAAATCAAGTTAGAAAAAAAGTGTTATACCTATTCAAAATTCTTCAATGTAGCCAAAATGCATCCTCATAAAGGACGAAAAGGACCAAACCGAAGATATCCTTTTTCGTGTGGCTTTTTTTTTGTAAATATATAAAGGGTTAAACTGGAATTTCCAATATAACACTTTCGTATTAGTTTTATTCGCGCAATTCAAAAATGTAATCTAAATGTATCCTTAATGAGAACGAAAAGGACATTTTTTTAATATATCCCTTTTCAAGTCCTTTTTCAAGGACTTTGGCTATGCCAGAGAATACCCTGAGTAAAGATGCCTAACTTTTATTATTAGGACTTTTTCGATATCTCCGCACATTTTCGAGAAAAATGCCCAGGGAACACGTTACGTGGGACATCCTGTATATTGAGACCATTGAAAAGAACTTGATTACGAATTCTTAAAAATTCAACTATTTGATTGTTATGCCGGTACAAGAGTGATGCCAACTATATTCCCCTATAACTTAACCAATTTCTTTGACTGCCCACATCTCATGGACTGTTGACCGTTGTTTTCTCTTTTCTCTTTCTCTTCGAGTGTGTGTCTATTTTCTAATTTTTTTCCAATTTTTGTGGTCTTATCGAAATTTCGTTCCCATATACTTTCAAAAGCTAACTTTTCTAAATCTTTGAAAATATTCCTCTCTTCGAAATATTAAGTATAAATGTTCGACTTAGTGTTAATTTCATACTTAATATTGCACCACAATTACAATTCGATTTGGAATGATATCAATCTTTTTTGATTTATATGAGGTGAATTGTAGAGTTAATTTCATGTTGAGCCAATCACGTCCTCTTTACAGACCGTTGTTGAAACTACTTCGATAAATTTACGCCATTTATAGAAGAAAGTCTCGTTCTGGTTCTACCTCTTGCCCATATTGCACACAGACTGAGCCTTACAGTCAGAATTGTTATTAATTATCATAAATATTATAAGAATATCTCAATATCAAATCTTATTAAAAAAACAAAAAAAAAACAGCGGTCCAAGATGTTTACCTTGAGGCACCCCCATTCGTTACAAAAATATTCTTCGAGATATTTTCTTAGAAAGGTAAGAATTTATTCAGGATAGGCATGCATGGCATGCAATTAAATTAAAATAATTTTTCGTTAAATTTTTAATCCCTCGAAGGACATATGTACGTTATGTCCGAAATCGATATTAGTCTACATACTCCATCCACCATGATCTTTCAATTAATGTGACTTCTTTAACGATTGTTTTCCTTTCTATAAATTATTTATAGTCTCTGTATCTCTCTGTACAAGAAGTTTCTTACTACTCTGCACACTGAATTCTCAAACTAGCGTAAATAAATTTCAATAAGATTTACATTTTTGTTGGCAGGTTTTCCACTTTACCACACTACTCTAACAGTAAAACATTACTACAGAGAGATATTCAATATCCGAAAATCAATTAAAATCAAAAGTTTTACTCCAATATCGATCTATCTGTCGGAATATAATCTCCAAGAAGTGTTTCAAAACACTACTTCTAACCCAATCCGAATTTATTAGTCTAAATCGTTGTAATTTTACATTCTCACACCTATCAATCAACATCTTAACTATCGGTGCCATTTGCAGTTTTGCTGTGCTATAAAAATGTTCACAGCAGGCGACTCGACAACGCAAAATAAAACGCATATAACTCGTTAGCCGTATCGTACTTAGGTGTATACTTAGATAGGCATACCTAGTAACTAGGTACTCAGGCTCAGGGGTATCATATATCCGGGGGTGCAGTAATATAAATTTCATGTTATTTCAAAAAAATTCCAAAGCGCTAAACAACCCAATAAAGGTAAACGACATACCTATAAGGTTTGCTTGTTGTAAACCAGTCAATAGAGCCAGGTACAAAATTAATTGATCTGTGGTATACGCCTCACATGCAATTAATTTATATAGGCTCGAACCGCACATAGTCTTGGCTGGAAAGCCTCACGAAATTGCAATTCATTTGTTATCATGTGTGTATATGTGTGTGTGTGTGTGTCTGTGTGTTGTGGCATTTCAAAGAGCCGATTATATGCCGCCCCGGTATACACGTTAATCTTAATTTCTTTTTTCATATCTTTTTGTGGATCTTAGTTTTTTACGTGAATTGTAAGAAGTTGTTGAAAATTGAAAATTTTATATAATCACCACCAAGAGAGAAAATATTCATCAATCACCAGGTGAAATGTGCCGTGCGCAATCGTCAAAGTATTAAAATCAATTTCAATTGAGGCGAGAACAAGCATGTATAGGTTAGGGCCATGCGCAAAAGACTTAATCACTATCCATTGGTTTTTATTTGCTTCTTTCTGGATTTATTTCATTATTTGTATATTTTCCGAGCGATAATTTTGCAATTAAATGAATTGGCGTTAAAAAAAAACAACAACAAACAAACAAACAGAGCGACAAGGTAGTAAGTAAGTCAATCAACGAGCAATTAAAAGACAAAATGACAAACAGTTGTTAAAAAAAAAAAAACAAAGTAAAAATAAAAATCGAGTGATTATGTCGGTTGAGAGATTTTTATTTCCAAAAGTGTTGAATAGCAGTAATTAATGTTTGGTTTTTGCCATTTTTTTTATTTATTTTCTGAAATGATTGAGTCACATTACACATTACAATATTCCTCGAATTGAATCCCATTTTTTTTTTGTTTTTTTTTTAAGTGTAATTTGATTTAAACCATTTTTATGCACTTTTTAATATCGTAAAAAAAAAAAAACCTCCAAAACAAAAACCTCCTCTTTCGCAGTCCCTTTTCGTGGTCCGCCCAGATATAATCCAAGACGACGTTCTGGACTTGGATGGCTAGGTGGTAGTGGTATAATTAGTATTGGTGGTGGCACCGGCGGCGGCGGCAATACGTCTACTTTAACACGTAGCTCATGTGGCGGCGGCCCACCATCACCATGCCCATCCGAACATATGCCATACAGTTCGGCCAGTTCCAGTTTATCTGAAGGCTCATCTGGTCATCGATCCCATGAAGATGATATCAGCATTGTGACAGGTATTTTATTTTATTTTAATTTATTTCATTTTTCTTATCATAATGTTTTATATAATTATTTCATTTTTTTATAAATATGGTTGTTAGTTTTTGTATAAATATATTTATGTATTGTAGAGTTCGATACTATTTGTAATTATATTAAACAATTTTTATTGCACTCTAACACAGCGACATATTTTGAATACATATATAAAATGGCAAACATTAAGGTTCAATCTTGGGACCATTACTATTTTTGTTCAAAGATTTTTTTAATCAAATTTTTAGAATGATGTAGAGGAGAGAAAAAATCGTTTAGAAGATGTAAGTAGTATCAAGCATTCAGGAAATATAAATAACTTAAAGAAAAAAAACATAGGAAACGCACAGTGACTTCCTGTGATTTCACTTGTTATGCGAAAAAAACAAATTGCAAATCGATAGTCCTGCACAATTTCATTTCACAAATGCTTGTGATACATATTAGGGTCTAACTTCTGGAAAATTAACTGTCGATCCTGGAAAATTGTTATAGTAATTGGATTTTTTTCAAAAACGATTTGTCTGACAACAAAATTAATCGCAAGAATTTCATAAAATTTTATCCTCCGAATAACTTTTTCAGTAACAACAAAAATGTCTCCAACTAACCGCGTCTTTAGTACAGGTGAAAAATTAAAATTTTTGGGTGATACTTCCACGGAGAAATTGCTCAATAATTTTTTTAACGTAAATTTTAAATTTTGGGTTTCTATTAATATCCCGAATTTTAAAATTAGTTCTCCATAAAAATACTTAGTAAGAAATCCCGAAAGATGAAAATGTCTAAAAATTTCAAGATTTACATTTTCGGAAGAATTTTGAACGTCGCGGTCGGGATATTGCATTTCGGAAATTTTAATTTTACCTACGCTTACATTTTCGTTGATTTACAGCTGATTAGGTTTTTGGTTGGTTTCAATTTTGTATTTCCGAGCAATTTTAGTAAATGAAGACACGAAACATCGAAGATTTTGCAATGAAACAACAAAGTAAAAATCGGAGTATTCTCTATCCACAACTTCTATCTAGACTTTAATTTGGGGGTTCCTGGTCAACCCTTCTAAATACGTAGTTTTAATATAGAATCATGAATTTGAGAGTATACCTCAGAAATGCAATATTTTGAATTCATGTACATTTTTATAAAAGCTTCTAGACGAAATCCTGGATTTGTAAAATTCTGAAAAATATAATTTTGGAAAGCAAACTGAGATAAAAAATTCGGATATATAAAAAAAAACAATGAAGTTTTTCCACTTTTTAGAAAGCGCAACTAATTTTTCAGAATCCCAGAACTTTTTGAGATCCTGTACTCCGGGGATCTTGTATTCTGAGCATTTGAGTTCAAAAAATATAGTTATGCTACAGAATGTAAACTCTGGAGAAGGAAACAGAAAACTAAATTTAGCATTTTATTTGTGGAAAGATAAAAATTTATCCAAATCCTTAGGCAAATCAAATTAATTTCCAGGATTTTTCCTTTTTATTTCGTAAAATTCTGCACTGGAATTTTTATTTTCCGGCCTTCGGGATCTTGTGTTTCGGAGTTTTGTTATCATCTACACCAAAATTTTAACTTTAATCAAGAATTTTTATCCATCTTATTTGCAAATAAATCGTGCCCAACTTGAAAATTATAGTAAAGTTCCAAAACCAAAGGAACTCTACTGCATACTCCCTGAGTAATTCTATAACATAATGCTAAGAAAAATCCCATATATCACAAGTGGTTTGTGCAAATTAATTGCTAGAATTGTAGAATTGTATACAAAGCAAGTGTTCGGACTTGTCTTCAAGTCTTCCACAAAGATACCAAAGTCACCAAATACAACATTCTTAATTCATAGCTGTCGTTTTTTTGCCGACATTTTTTTAAACTTTATTTAAATTCAAAATTTCAAAAATAAAGTTAATTTAGACACCAAGATAAGTAATGGCATCAAAAATCAGCAAAATCAGTAATTTTATTTGTTATTACTCTCACGACAAAAAAGCGATATAAAAGTCGTAGCACTTTGCCTCTTGAAATAAATGTTATAGACTCCTTTAGATCTAGCATTAATAATTGTTACTTGTTGACATTGTATCTTACTCTTTTGACGTATTTCGCTTACACTTGTTTTATAAAAATTTACAATGCAGCCCCCCGACAATATAACATTCTTGTAATGAGAAATTTTGCGATAAAAAAGCGGCAATAAAGAAGAAGTCGTGGTTTCTTGTATACTTCTATGCACTTACCAATTTGGTCATTGGTGGAAAAGCCCCGACTCTACAGTCATTCACACATACACATACTCGTATATAGGTTAAGTTTGTAATTGTTATCTTTTGAAAAAAAAATTTTTAAAGTCTCTCCTTCTATAAGCACTTATCAATCTCAAAATATTGAGCTTTTTGCATGAAAAAGTTAAGTACGTGTTTTGTATTGCGCATGCTTGAAATGCTTTGGTTTTGAATTTTCGTAGCTAATTAAAGGAGGTAAGTATTTGCATAATGCAAACAAAATTTGAATGCAAAATTCTTTTTTTATTGAAATTAAAATGGTAAAATTTAAAATCATGGAATTTGGATTTTTTTTCTCATATTTTGGGAAACGACAAAGCAGATATACTCACTAACTAGCAACTTGAAAATATTAGAAAAGTGTAAAGGACTTACATATAGTATAAAGGGGTCTTACAATCTACATGAAAATTTAATTCATCTATCAGAGACATGTCAACATGAAAATGTATTATGTTGGCTTGGTTACCAGTTTTTTTTTCTTTTATTAGGCAGGAGCACGAGAGATCCCAAGCACGGAGGCCAGGGTGGCCCATTATGCTAACCTGCAAGAAATTCCTATTGGGCCCATCAAGAAAAAGTTTTGTGCACCTGCAAGTGCTCAGGTTCGCCCATCTATGCTGATGTTTCATACGACCATCCGCTTTGATGAGAGACCCGATAACCGAGGTGGCAACCCCTACGCCGGGTTCTGGTCCAAGGAACGAAGAACCAAAGCCAGTCCTGGCTAGAAGGTCAGCCCTTTCATTTCCCATGATCCTCATGTGACCAGAAACCCACTGAAGAGACACCTTTGTTGTGGCTACACAGCTTATCCATGGACGACCTACAGTCTACCAGTAACTTAGGCCGCTCAGAGCCATCAAGGCTGTCTGACTATTCGAAAGGATAGCATTTGTCAGATAAATTGAATTTAGATTACTGTGCGACTTAACTGGTTTTCACTGTAGTTATAGATACTACTCTTTCCTTTCCAATGATGCTGGGACAATCTTCATGAATTAGCGTTACGACGTCCGAAGATTCTTAAGATACAATTTCGAATGAAAGCACGAATAACCCCCTGTTGAAAAAAATTGTTAATTCGCCACTGAAATTTAATAAATCTGTTCGATTTCTCTATAAATCGGTGCCCAAATAGATTAAACAGGTTTGGTCGATGTTTTATGGGTTACGGATTTGAATACCATCGCTGACCACTACCAAATAAGTCATTATAGCGTTGGAATGTTATTGAAGGATATTTAAGATTCGAAGCCCATCTAAAAAAAGAAACAAATGAATTTCTCTTTGATATTCTCCTCCGACAAGTCCAACAAGCCTTTCTTTTCATTCCTCATCTTACCTTTATTAACATCAATTCCTTGGAAAAATTCTAAGCACCTACTATACTCCTGGCACGATTTAAATTCAAAAATGGAGAAATTTCACAATTTGGCTTCGCTTCCATAACTCCATGCTTTATCGAACCACTCGATCTGCTTATTTATTCCTAGATTGTATGCCATAATTGCATGCCCATGAAAACTGAAAACATGCAGATATCTAAATCTGTCCAGCAACATGAATAGAATGAAATTCAAATATATTACGCCAATTCCGCCACCGTCATTCCTAAGCACAAAATTCTCTTTCCATCTAACAAAATTGGCTGACCCTCTATCACCATGAAAGCATTACTGCTGCAGCTTGTAGTTTATTTGTTGCAGAGGGATGATAAATAATTTGAACCACCTCCCTTAAGTATCACGAAATGTGTCGAATAATAAAATTTTCAGTGAACTTCACTTGGATGTGGGTTGAGAGTCGAGTTGAAGAAGTAAAGAAATGAAACGTCGCACATCCACTGGGATTAGTGTGCTGGGAAAAGTCATTTGTTTTGTTTGGAGCTCCTTAAATTTTTTAAAAGGCTCAAATGTTACGAGCACTAGCTGTAGCTTCCGTGAATTATAGATTTGATGACCTTGTGTTTTTCTTTGCCACTTTCCAGATATATGGATGGATATATGTGGACTAGATACAAAAAGTGGAGGCTCTTAAAAAATGTATTACATACCCATCCAGGAGTAAGAGGATCCATTTGGCAGAGAAATAGTTTTCTCTTACAGATTTTTCTCAATTCCAGTGGAATCTGATGGTACAACCTGATAGCTATAGTCTCTAAATTTAATTGGGAAAGCTTTACGGCCGGAGAGATGCAGTTCGAATTAACAAGATTTTTGCGCACATTTGTTGATTTAGTGGCAACGCAAATCTCGCTACGGTATTTACCTTTTACTTGAGCCTAATGAACTTAGTTAGTTCGTAAGTAGAGGATTGCCCCTTTGTTGTTTCGTACAATTAGCGCTTTAAATTCAAACAAAGAACAAATTTTGGTAGAATAAATGAGCTCATTGCATCCCCTATTAATATTGGAGATGAGCGTTTATAGCACGCGATATTTATCTATTGGACCCCGCTATAATTAGACAAAGTCTTAATAAATATAATTAACGTCTAAGTTCACAGCTTGTAAGAATCGAGTTTAAAAGTTACCATACCTTTAAATTAGTTGCATTTGTAAGTGGGTAAGCTGGATCACATCTCTCTATGGACCCATAGCCATGTGAAAAGTTAACACTCCTTCTATACCCAGAAGAGCTGTTTCCAATTCTTCCTTTGCCAAAGAAGCATCATCTCTATCCGGTTGGTGATCTTGAGCATAAATAAAGTAATCGCGGTATTTTCTGTCAACCGAATTCAGTTTGTTTCTTCCCAGACTATTGGACCCTCAAGCCTCCAACTGTATTCTGGCTGTCACTACAAAAGTCAATCCTCCTACTGTGTCACTCCTTTCAATTATCCAGTTTAGTTTATTTCAATAATCTCCCTGTTATCTATAGCATAGGAATATTTGCTTTCTTTGTCCAAGTAAATACCAACCAGTCCTCGTACCATCATTTCAAGATTCCCAGTATTCCAGCAGAATTCTTCTACTAATCTCTGTCCATTTCCATTCAATATCATATCCTCTTCCGAACATTAATCTACAAATCTCTGCAGCATGATATCGGGACCAATATTCCTAATGATAGCATCCGTTACCTTTCGTCACTTTCTCTCTGAATTGTAAGATTCATCAGGACCAGAAAATAAGTCATAGGATCTAGCGTTGCTCTAGGTATGGTGATACCACGAGATTGAATACCCGTCTCAGTCCAAGCTTCAAATTTTAGTCAACTTCTTGTTAAAGTAGATAATTACGTCACTTCTAACTAAGCTCTGCACCAGTAAAAGAGTTGAGGCACATTTTTGGCTTGAAATCCAATCTTGAGAAAGTGATTTGTTCACAAAAGCAGTCTTTTCTGCAAACTTGAAGTAATACAGAAATGTAAAAAAAAAAAACTCTGCGGTTATACTCGTGAAGTACTACACCAATTACAAATTTAATTTTTTTTCTCACAGATAAAAGTATCGGAGACACAAGTGACATAATAAGTGACTCATCTGGGGTTGGCACGAATTCAGACAGTGCTGCATGTTCAATAGGTCATCCAAGCACAACAGTGGTTTGCCTAGAACCATATGCTGGTAACTCGATTGGTCACATACGTATTCAACCTGGAGATGTAATAGAGGTGGTCGGTTCAACGGATTGTGGTCTCTTGGAAGGATATGTTCGCGGCACAAATAGATCGGGATTTTTTCCTGCTGAATGTGTTCAAGAAGTTAATATTCGACAAAAGAATATTACAAATGTATCAACTGCGGGACGATATCATCAAAACTCTCCTCCACAGATTACTGTGACGAATGGAAACAGTCAATTTAATAGTGCTACAGCGCCGAGGATGAAAAAACCGTAAGTTGTTGAAATTAATTTGATCCCATAAATCATCAATTAAAAATTAAATTTTATTTTTTATTAGATCAATGTCAGAGCCCCGAACTGTAATTCTTCATCGTGCCAAACGAGGATTTGGTTTTGTCCTACGTGGAGCCAAAGCTTCGTCTCCATTAATGCAATTAAAACCATCTGATCGGTTTCCAGCTTTACAATATCTAGATGATGTTGATCCTGGTGGTGTTGCGGACATGTCTGGACTACGTCCAGGTGATTTTCTTCTAGCAATCAATGGAGAAGATGTTCGGGCCGCTTCACATGAACATGTTGTTGATTTGATTCGTTCCTCTGGAGCTCTAGTATCAATGACCGTAATATCGCCAAGTTTTCCTAATCATATGCAACAAAACCAAATAATTCAACCAGGCTTGGGTACACCACTCTCAGCTAGACAATGTGCAACGCTACCAAGAAAAATGTCTTTGGGACCAATTAATAAAATGCCTGCACCAGCACCACCACGACGAGATCCTAAAACAACACTAAGTGTTGGGCGAGCACGAGCTAAATCTATGGTTGCAGGTCTTGAAAATGGCGGTGAAAAAGATGATGAAGAAATGCCAGCTAAGTCAAGTTCTATTGAATCAATTTCTACACCAACACAAAATCCTGGCACACCCGTTCAACCTAGAACGGCAAGTATTAAAGCGAGACCAACTTCAAGTCGAATTACAGCAGCTGAATTAGAAGAATTATTTCAACGTCAGCAAGGTGAGGCTGCAGATGGATCGAATAGATACTCAACGATGATGACAAGCTCTCGATTCCAATCTGGAACAGATAGTGGAGCGGCTACACCACCTAACGGTTCCCCTCAAAAGGGACCACTTGTATATGCAAGTGTTGCTGAAATGAAACGCAAGAAATCAAAGAATGGAACACTAAGAGGAAAACCTTGTGCAATTCCTACCATCGGAGCGGATCTTAAACGTAATTTCCACTCTACGCCAGACCTAAATACCCAACTGAATTCGTCATCTTCATCGATTTGGACAGCAACTGCAGGTGTAAAGGGACATCATTCCCAAGATGATGTTACAACAATTCATGGTTCTATGCAACGATTAAATTTACCTCCGCCAAATCACCCTCCACCACCTCCACCTGTTGGACAAGTGATAAAAGTCGATGTATCACGAGGATCAGAATATGAAAGTACAGTTGCTTTGCAAAAAACTCTTCAAAAGAACGCTTCAAAAGCAGCGGTAACAAATGAAACAAGCAACATAGATGCAAAAGTCAGATCAAGTTTCAATCCGACTACAAATGCCAAGTTATATGCATCCCCACAGGATATACGAAATGTTGCATATAGAGCTAGGCAAGAGGTAAATAACCGTTAAACAATATTATTTGCTATATTATAAAACTTTAATTTTGCTTTTATTTTTATTTAGAATCGAAAATCTTCAAATTCACGACCAACATCTGCACAACAACCAGCTGCTGTCGCACAGCAACAAACAAATCAATACGCACAACCTGGAAGGCAGCCAGCATCAACTGTTCAGCAACATCAACAACAACACCAACATCAACAACAGCAACAGCAACATCAACATAATCACATTCATCAGCAGATACATTCAAACTGCATCCAAACTAATGTACCTACAGGACCTGCCCCTCCAATTCCGGAACCTGACTATAGCCTCAGCGAGTCAGAAGGTGAGGACGAGAATTCTATTCTTGTGGCCAGAAATACCAAATTAAATGAAAAGATCACTCTGATGGACACTCCAGCTGAAACAAGTGGAAATAGTAACACAAGGTAGGCTTTGAATACTTCTTCTTATTGAATATGCAGATTTTCTATACAATTACTATTAATTTTCTTACAGCGGAAGTAGTTCTGGCTCGAGCTCTATTCCACATTCATTTTCTGTTGATGAGATTCAAAAAATGCGTACGAAACTAAAAAGTTCAAAGTCCTTTCCGAACGATTTAGTAAAACCCGATAACCAACAAATCGATGCAAATCTCCGGCCCATAGCACTTGATCAGAACGATGAAGGTGATAACTCGTCTTCGGGAGTGAGTAGCGATCAAGAAATTCCCACCAATAATACCGATACGATAAAGAAAAAGCCTCCAGCTATAACAATATCAGCTCCACAAACAAAACTACAGAATACATCAACTTTGGTAACAACAGCGCCATCTATTACGACTGTTACTGCTGGTATCCAGACTGTAATAAAAAAGCAAAGTGCTCCTATAATTTCAGAGCAAGAGGATCGGAATAGCGATAATGATGGCGATCAAAGTCCCAGTCCACCAGCGAAAGGTTTCCAACGTCATAATTCCTTGACACGAAAACAGGCAGCTGCAATTGCTATGAATCGTGCAGCACGTACCGCCGTTTCATTGGTTCAGCTACCGCCGCCTATAGAGGATGATGTGGAAAGTGAAATATTGCCAACAGCAACTGGTGTATCTGGTGGCTGTGATATTCCTTGTCATGAGAACATTGTTCTTGCCCCACCACCACAATTCTGCGATTGCAATGATATTAAAGCTACGGGAGGCTCAAATTCAAATAGCAACACCACTACAACCATTAGTGGCGCCAGTCCTAGAGTTAGGATCGTCGGGGCAGTGCCAAAAGCGAATCGCTTGCATAGTCAGTAAATTTAAAGAATTTAATAGCGTTAAGTTGTTGATTTTGTTTAAAAAATTCTCTTTTTGTTTCGATTTTTGTGTAAACTGCGAACGTTTTGTGAATTCGAGTGAATTTTTTGCATTCCAAACTTTCTCTTTTTTTTTTTTTTAGATACATAGTTAGGAAAAAAAATCTCTTAATTTTTCTGCACACCCTCATTTGCGCAGATCTGATTTTGGCCGCTCCCGAAACGAGCTACCAAAATCAACAGCAATGAGAAACAATGAAAAATTTGATGAAATATAGGATACTGCTCCTCCCTACCCTCAGTAACACTCCTGTCTGCCGTGTGATACAGCATAAGAAATTCCTCCTAATATATTTCCCCTCTAGCATTTAAGTGATGATATTATATAACTGCAAATTTTTTCTTGTTTCTCATTACTCTATACTGCCATCCTGAAACTATCCCTACTTCCTCCTATTCACCAAAATCGCCATGTCATTATCTCCTTTTTAAGAGTACACCATATAATTCTTACAGAAATAGTAATTTGCGCGCGTAACTTTTAACAAGAGCACAGAGTATGAACACAGTTAACTTAGTTAGAATGCAACAAAAATTTATACATTATATAACATACATAGAGAGAAAGAGAAAGAGAGAAAGAGAGAAATAGTAATTATAGTAATTAAAAGTATAAATAAAAGTAAAGAGTTAAGAGGAGAGTGTAATAGTAAAATAAATTTGCAATTTTCTTTTTAGAATTAGTGAGCAGAAGTACCGCGACAGAAAAGCATTCAAAAGTAGGAATTCGTTTCGTTTAAGTATTTTTAAGAATTAAGCTCGATTTTGTTGTAGATATGGATGGAGAAGAAGAAGAAGAAAAAGAAGAAGATATGAAAAATAATAATTAAATGGAAAAATTATTATTTTATCAAATAAATAAAGCCAGAGGCAAGATAATAAATTAGAAGCCTACAAAAGCGTTATATTTTCATTTTAATTCGTTTTATTGTGGAGGACGAACGATGTGGAAGGTTTGTGTTAATTTTTTTTTTTATGTTTGGCCAATTTAATTTAGCACAAGAAAAAACAACGAACTTTGATTTGTTTTTTTTTTTATTATTATTATTATTAAATATTTTATTTCTTTTCACGTTGCAGATATACATACACAACAACTTATCCCTTTTAATGAAGTAAGAACCTAAAAAAAAATGAATATTTAAGATTTTGCGCTTAGTGAAGCAAAAATTCAATGCCCTCTCTTCATTTTCAATGGAGTTTCTTTGTTTAAACCTTTGCATGATTTGTAAATATATCGCCAGTGTCCCATGTCCAGCCGTCATGAAGAGCATGAAAATCCAGGTAAGTCGATTTAACCAGTTTTCGATATTTTATTAGGAAAGAAATCACAACTGTGTTTTGTCAATTTACCATTTTCGTAAACAAGAGAGCTCAAAGGAGAATGAACATTTGGTACGGGAACAAATATTTTATCCATAATTCCTTCCTTATATTCTATTCAATTTCAATTCAATTCAACTATATTTCTGATTAAGGTGCGGTAAGATGACATGTACACATGTTACACTATATCATACTATTGCACTATTTTCAAATATCTCCATGAGTTGTGTATAAATTAAGTTTGCAAAAACATCAATATGGATAATCTGTTATTCATATTCTCTAATTTTCGTACAATTTGGAGTTTAATTAACCAAAGAGTATATAACAATAACAGATTTGACTTTCTTTTAATTTATTCCAATAGATGGCGGCAAAAGTGATTAGCGCCATCTCATGCAAGTTAATCTGTACTAACTCGATATTTGCAACTATATTTACAGTAATGATTGAGATAGGATGGATCATGCCATGTCATCATCCTCTAAATTAAATCTCTTAAATGAGTTGCAACTGAGATTGGTAGAGTAGAGTTTTCAGTCGTGCTGACAGTTATTCCTGTTCGGAACGTAAATGCGCCGACGCGATTGCGCTGCGCACTTGCGCCGCCGCATTCTGTTGCAAAATATAATCAGCGACTCCATTGAGTTTTACGTTCGTAGTACATTCTTACTAATAGAATCTTCTATGGACCAGGACACTTGACTCGGTAGCAAGTCTTCTCAAACGTGTGTATAAGGGTGATCCAAAAATGTATACACAAAACCTTAAGGCGCTCTGATGCAGGTGATTTAAAGAGAAAATTTATACAAAGCAGCCCAATCGTCTTAGAATTGAAGGGTGACCAAGAATGATGTAATCAGATATGATTTCGATTATTACAATGAAGAACATAGGTTACCAAGCATATACAGAATTTTGTTAATTTCCTTTATTCCGTTTTTCTTCAGTCTTTATGTCTTGTGTATATGTACTTCCTAAGCTTAGCTAACTTTAAAAAACCATTAAAGTGGGTGTGTATAATACTCCCAAGAGAATATGAGTGGATATTTTTAGTTTTTTCTTTATTTTTTCCCTGTTCCTCCCCCCCTCAAAACACTTCAAATGTTCTTTTTCTCTTAATTTATTTAAAAACAAAACGCTGCTAGCATTTAATTTTCAATTTCAAACCTTCTCACCACCATTGTTGCATTAAAACTTAAAAAACAAAAACATTCGACTGAAAACTTTTAATTAAATGTACTAATATTTACAGGAGAAGCAAAATAAAGTATTATTTATTTATTTATTCCGTACCATTTTGTGATATCTAAGCAAATAGTATAATTTCGCAGAAAAAAATTATATTTGTGTAATGTAAAGAGATAATTTTGTAAAAATAGCTGCGCTAGTTTTAATTCAAATGAAAGTCAACAGCAGAAAAATGTAAAACGCCTAAAACATATTGAATAACTTGAAAAATTTTAATTGAAATGAAATTTTTTTATGTTGTTGTTTGTAATGTAAAGGAGAGTAATAACTGATATTATATAAAAAAAAAACACAATATGTCGATTTCGATTATGGGACTTTTGAACACACACAAACCATATGCAATAAGAGTGTTGCCTTTTTCTAGTAGTAGACAGACATCAACTCGCATTATTTCTTATATGATTAGAAATGGAATAAAACAAAAACATAGAAATAATAGTAAACTGATGAAAATATTTATGCTTTTTTGTTTTGGTTTTAAAATATTGCCGCCAGTGTTAAGTTCAAAATTATTACACAAATATCCCTAAGAATATCATAACCTGCTATATACAAAAAAAAATTCAAGAGTACTCAGAATTAGGTAAATCAAGGTTGTCTTGTATTTGTACATACTGGAAAATAGGAGATTTATTCTTACGAAATTCTTGTTATACAATTTTTCACAAATATAAAAGCTGTGAACCTTTTCGATATAGCATCATTAGCTCTACTACAAACATGGAAAATATTCTTTGGGAAAAAACATGGACAAACTGGTGTGCCACAAAGTTCTATTTCGGAACCTTTCTTATTTTCTTACGATTTTTTCTTCATTAAAACGAAATCGCAATTAAAAGATGGTAAAATAGTATTCTCTATAGAAATTACGAAAAAAAACAAAGTAAATTTGTTGTTATTTTTTCATGATGATATAAAACATTATGCAAACCAAATGCAATTGTAAGCCAACTACATTTTTATTTACACACACACACACATATGATATTATTGAAATATGTATGACCCTGTTTAGACGGATCAGTTTAAGGTACACTTGGAGGAACCTCAAAATGCCCTTCATCATTACATCTGGCAATTTGCTGCAGCCTTGCAGTCCTTATAGTCGGTGGAACAAATATATCGAGAAATTATGTAAAATAACAATTACACACTGCAATTCTTGAAATTCGATGTATTAAGTAGCACTTCATCTCTGCCACCAACTATCATTCTACCTACAAGTTTCGTGCGGCAGAGGCAGCATACTGACCCAATCTAAACTGGCTCTATGTGAAATAATAAAAAATGTTCTTGATATTAAGAGGAGTCAATACCGAGATTTGCAAGTTTCGTACATTTTTCAATGCGAATTACTGGCAAACTATTTGATTTATATTTTAAACTTAAGGTAAAGAAGAAGTCTAGTAAATAACGTCGGGAAAAATAAAAAAATAATCTATTGCAATGGAGTTATTAGCTCGGAAACTTGTAAAAATTGGTAAACATTTAAGTCAAATTCCTCTTAATAGGTATTCTCATTTCTTTAGATTGTGACTATTTTCGAAAGGTAAAGCCTAAATCTAGTTTTTCATTTTTAGTTGTGCTTTTTTTAATTATTTCACTCTAATAGTACTTGTATTTTCTCCCGATATTTCACCGTCTATAGAAATTGCAATATTTCATTGAAAATTGTTGCAATACAAAGCAAAATATCATATTTAACAATTATGTGCAAAAAAATTTGGGAGAGTTAGTTCTCGTTAAAAATTTTCAATTTATTTGAACTGCAAATATTCATTTTTCGTCTTAAATTGTATAATTTTGTCGCATGTTGGGTTTCTGTCTTTTACGCTAAATGTCTTTAATGTCGTCTATGGTCTAGGCTAAATTTATATGAATTTTCTCACATTCAGGATACAAACCTACTTATAGTCAATTTTATTGCCTACAGGCTCGCTGGTATCTAAATTAAAACTATTGCTGAATACTGACTTAACTATTTTACTAAATTTATTTATTTTTTCATGACTTTTCTTTTATTATTAAGAATTTGGTTTATTTATCATTTCTAATACCGAGATCAAAACCAGTTTCAAGTGGAGAAACCCTAGTTATAAACTTATGTTATAAAATTGGTTCAATAAAATATTTTCAGTTCGACACTACTAGAAAAATGAACATTATGTATATATGTAGGTCGTACTCATCGAAATCTCTTTCAATATATTATATATATAAAAAAAAAAATTGAAGCCTCAATATTATAAAACAAATTTTTTAAATACATTTTCAATAATGTACTCAAATTCAAATTACGAATTATATACTTACAATAATTAGGGAGGGCCCTGTCACAATGGTATAGGTAGAATTTTGGTTTATTTTCATCAAGGAAGAGCATTTTTACATTATGCTTTTTTTTGTTTTTTTATTTTTTTATTTTTTATATTTATTTTTTAATTCATTGTTTTCATGTAATACGTACGAACTTCAATTCAATACCTTCTAACAGCATCCCAACAATTGTTTTGGGAAGGGGCTTACGGAATAAACGTATTCTGATTTTGGACAAACTATGCCCATTTCTTCTCATCCATGATGTACCTTTTCCTGTAGTACTGTCTAATATAATTTCCATGTATTTATAGTTGGCTTATCATATGTCTTATGTGATCATATACACATGCTCTAACAAATTTGTGTCCAAATTTCAATTTTGCCCTTTTTTAGTTCAACCATAGGCTGGCCCCTAAGAAGTGTTATGGTGTTGTGCCAAAAACGATTCTATATTACATTTTACTTTCCAAGCACTAAAACAAAAATTTTCCAATACTATGGCTAAGATTGTGAAAGATTCAATGAGATTCTGATGGAAAAGTGACTACTACTCGCATAGAGAACGGTATTTCTCTACACTGAGATCCAATTGAAATATTTTACTTAACAAAATTATTACCACAGAAAGCAGCCAATGATGACATATATGTTCTCTAAAAACTGAACACAAAATACCATAATTTTTGTATATTATAAAACTCGTTCTAAGATCCTTTTTTTTTGGTTGGAAGCACAGCAGTGCTACTACAATAAACTAATTTTGCCAACACTGAATCAGTACAGTGGCACATTTTTGTCATCCTCATTCCTCCCCAAAACCTGTACAAAACTAAAATCCCATAACAACTCAAACCATCATGGTGTTTTCTACTTTTAAGGGTTCCATCCATTTACTCGGTTAATCTATTTATTTGTCTTAAAAACGTGTGTATTTATGTACATACGTACCATTTTTTATGTACGACATTTTTTCGTTTTTTTTCTACTCTTAATTTTTAGTGTTGTTTTTTTTTTATATAAAATTTCATAAAACTATTAAGAGAAAGAATTGAAATCACACAGTAAAAAATTTTAAGAAAATCTCATGCACATTTAAAAAAAAAAGAAAAATACAATTTCCGCCCTCATTTTTGATATTCCTAAATGCGTGTTCACAAGTGAATAGCAAAAAAAAAACATAATATAAAACCACACATAGAATGCATTGAATATTTACAATATTTACACCTATCTGTATTTTATGAATTTGTAAACAATATAAAAGTATCGAATTATAAACAAAAATATTCAAAATAAATATTGAAAAATGTGTATATGAGTGTAGTTTTTCCTAACATAATTAATTCATTTTAATTTAATGCCATTTTCGTATTGCGAGTCGAAATTTATTCGGCGTTGAGTCTCGAGAGTGTTTTACGAGTAGGTACGAACAATGTGCAGTACGGTCGCCAAAGAGGAAAAATGAAAATCAACAGAGTTATGAATTCAAATCGATTGTAATTCATTTCTTTAAAGGTCTTATGGACGTTATCAATTACTAGATTCATCCATTATCCACGACTAAGAAATTGGAGGAAAGTTTCATCGAACCACTAAAAAAAAAAATAAAAATTATTGAGTCGCCAAGTCTGGTATCCTCCTCTTTTAGTAAAACTTCAAGCATTAGGTCTACGTCCTCTCTTAAAATAGATTGAAAATTTTCCCTCCCACCGCTCAATCAAGCTATACTGGACGGAGTTACTTCTGACCGTTTTATAATTAATGCCGGTGTACCGCAAGGTTCTGTTCAGTTGTCTACTCTAATTTTTGTTAATGATCTGCAAGCTTTCAATTTCAATTCTATTCATTGTTTTGCAAACATCAGAGCCTTTAATTTCGTGCGTAGAAATGTTATAGTTGACAAACGAGGCCACATGTTTTGTTCTCTAAACAATACTATTACAACAATATTAGCTTGGGGCAGAGCGAATCTCCATCCCGAAACATCTTAGGCATTGAAATATTCAACAATCTTAGGCCTATTCATTTGCAAGCTTGGTGTAAGATGTACGCTAGATTGAATTACAACAAACCATGCGTTTGCTTCAGTAGTGTACACTGAGTGTAATTTTTCTGCACCATCGAAATTATGGGTGTAAGGAGTGTAGAAAAGAAGGTGACTTCACAATTGTCATTTGTTGATTTCTTCTTAAGCAACTGTGTTATAACTGAAATTAATAAATTGATATAAGTAAAAACAAGTGCGTCTACTAATCTAGATAATTAAATTGATTTTTAAACAATAAAAAAATGAATACAGTGTCAGTAGTTAACCCGCTGGTCGTCTCTATAATATATCCGAACTAAAATATCTATATCTACACTTTTTACCAGCACTGAAAAACAGCTGATATCTGGTGTTGGTGTAGAATTGCACTTGACAGCTCTGAGTTATACTTGCACCGAACCAAACGAATGGACCTATTGCCAAAAATGCGATGAAATGCCTGGTCTTCTTGAAAAGATGCAAGAAATATTTTACTCCATCAGACTTAGCGCAATTCTACAGACATAAATTAGAATATAACTTCCATATTTGGGCAAGAGCTGGATGCACTACATTGTCCGCGTTAGACAAAATCCTAATGAAGGCCTTCCGGCTCATTAGCTATGACATAACAATGGCAACTATTGATTCTCTGAAGCACCAACGTAATGTCGGATGTCTACCATTAATAATCATTCATAATCATAACAGTACGATTGTGGTGAGGCTTACCATCTTCTGTTTTCTTCCTCAGCTATGAGTCACAAACATTCAAGCGTAATGCACACCGTCACTTCCTTGACTCAACCCAATAATCTTCAATTCCCTATAGAGATGGGCAACTCCTGAGTGGAGTTGACTCAAAAACTCGACCTGAGCCAACTCTTCACTTTATTTTAAAGTGACTCACTACGAGTCGTTTGTCTCGCGGCTCTGTTCGGATTTATTGATCGCTGAGGAGCGAAACGTCACGTCGAATTTTGTTTAAGCACGTGCGAACTGCGTGCGTACACAACAACACAACGTCAACCGTATGCAGAGCAGAGCCTATCATAAAGTCAGGTAAAATGCGATATGTATGATAAAGTCTATTAAATTTACAATACGTGCGGCATACCGCATACATACACAAACGTAACAGGTATGTGTAATCTTATTATTTATGGAACCGAACCGAAACCCGACGAGTTTCATCACAACGTATTTAGCTAACAGAAGGGTTGTAAACTTGCAATACATTCCGAATTCAGTGACTCACTCTAGCAATGCGTTTGAGTTACACATGACATGAGCGTGTGGACCTGTTGAATTGCGATCTGAAGAGCCACCTAACTCTTTTTGAGTCGGCTCTTTTAAAAGAGTCAGATTCAATTAGTCGGCTCAGTAAAGAGTCACTTTGCCCATCTGTAATTCCCTACCCCGTCGTCCTTTTCTGCCAAGTCTGTGATATGGCATCATAGAATATTCCCTGAGTCTTGGCAATATCACAAAAAAAGACGCTCTGTAACCCAGATGCAGGAGTTAGTTTGGGTCTTGGTTTACCTAAGTCCAATTTACACAAATTAATATTCAACGAACGACAACACCAACCCACCGTCGATATTTTGTTCTTGCTAATATTTAGCTGTTTAAATTATTAGCGAAATAGTTTCTTACTCAATTTTTATGTCCAGCGTGATTTAGCAGAACTGCCAGAACTGCTACAATATCTACGATAGCACAATTCAGAATTAAATTTTATTCTAATGTGGAGTTCCATTCAACGACTTCTACATTGGTACAGTGGAACGTGTTGTTGTTTTTGTTATTGTAATGCAACAACAAATGCCCATGGAGCTACACTTCAATACGACAAATTTCAAGTTTTCCAGTTCCACAGCCGACATTCTCAAGGAAAAGCAAAAAAAAATTAAAAAATTAAAAAAACTTTATAAAACATAAAAAAAGAAAATTTATTTTTGACTTTTTCGTGATTCAGCCAAAAACCCGATTTTTTTCAATGAACAACAATTAAATACACAAATTAACCTAAAGCAAACTGAGTCCTTTCCTTACAGGCTACTTACGAGCCAGTTGCCAATATATACGGCCGTATGTCTTCAACATCCATTAAACGATTTGAGTCGACTGTTTCACCACACATCGGGCACTGACTAATTTCAGATAGAATTCTGCAATAGAATGAAAAATTTTGTAATTTTACTCTGCCAAGGAAAACTACCAATATATTCCTGTGTAATTACTTTTCCATTTCAGCCCGGAAACAAGGGAAATCACATTCAGGACAAGCAGCCATATTCTCTTTTATAATATGTTGTCCCTAAAAGAAGATGTAAATGGATGATAGATATTAATTATATTATATAGAGCAAGGTCTAATTACCGTTGCAATACAAATCGGAAGAGTTGTTTTGCATTGGTAGCAAGTAACATCCATGTTAGGTAGATTAGCATCACAGATTGGGCACTCCATTGTCTCCTCTTCAAAATCATCTTTGAACTCTTTTATACCTTTCGGAGCCTTACGAACTATCGATTCGATTTTTCTTGAATATTTTGGATCGATTTGATTGCGATATTCTGGTCTCATTAGCATTGATGCATACGTGAAAGCAGATTTTTTCAAACCCGATCGATGGCATTCGATAACTGTTGATGTTAAAATTGGAACGATGTCTAGAAATTGTGTATATAAAAAAAAAATAGGATAAAACTTTTTGAGGGCTTTGCAAATCTTTGTAATTGTTTAAAATATTTGTTGCTTTAAATCCAAAAGGAAGCAATCATTTTATGACACTCATGAAAATGTTCTTTATTCCCCTTGGGATTAAAAAACATCAAAACTAAAAATTCATTTAACTCGTAAAAATCAAACACAACAAAAAATGTTTACTTACGCGATTGAAACTGAGAAATATTTGCCGCAACTTGAACCAATAATTTTGCCGCTTGCAAATGGTTCCCAAGTTTTACATGAATCCTAACAAGAGTATATCGATGAAGCAACACTAAATTGTGACGCATTTCAGATGCTATACTCAAATTGTTCCTTCTCAGTTCTTGATACATTGAAAAGAGCAAATCATGAGAACTTCTATAATTTCCAGCAACCTGTTCCTGATTTGCTATAATTACAGCAGTTTTTGCTGCATCCTTGTAATGCTTCCGTGCCATATAAAAGCGAAATAAGAATTTTGGATCTTTTGGTGATCCATCGACTTCTCCCAACAGAAATTCTATCAATTGATTTGAAAGTTGTTCATTATTCGATGTTGCTACACAATCAATTGCCAATGCAAGAGCAATAGATTCTTCATTACTAAAAGAAGACGCCTTCAATAGTAGTTTTAAAGCTTTCGAAAATTCTCTAGCCAAAAAAAAATATTTTCCAGCAAGCAACGTGTACTTCTCCTCCTCAAAGTAACGAGCCAATACCGTATAATCACTAGACTTAGCATTTTCATATTGCTCCAGCAGTTCTCCGTATTGTTTCAATTTATTATGCCTCTGGGCAATGGAGAACGCCTCCTGAATACATCCACATATCACCAAAAATTGAATGGCTTGTTCATAATCTCCGATTTTTTGATAAAATTTCGCCAACATTTTGGCACCTTCACTTGATCGAGACTCTAAAACAACTTCTGAAGCTGTATGAGGATCAGATAAATAATCTAAATATATTCGAACAATTGAATCCATATCTCCGGCGATTTTATAGCTACTTATTGCCACTTTAAAATGACCCTCAGATTCTTTAGCTTTTGCATAAGTTGCATGCAGTTTTGTACTTGTAACTTGTGGCAGAATTTTATTAACTTTATTCCACATTTTCAATTGAATATAATACGAGCATGCCTCATCCCAGAAATCTCCCTTTTCCAGTAAGCCGGCAGCTTCTGTTAAATGTCCGACTACCGCAAGAGACTCGGCACAATCATGATAAAGTTGCTTTTCATCAAGTTCCACTGCAAACTGAATCTGAAAGAGTAAATTTATCGGTTTTTCCCTAGTTGGTTAACTAAAAAAAAGCTCGCGAAAGTTTAAATTAATTTCCTTACCCCCCGCCTGAAGTCTCCGGTTTTTATGGATGTTCTTGCTATACCAGCCTTACATAATCGAATATGCTCTTCCATTTCCGGTGAAGCGCTTGCCAACGTGTCTCCAGACCCATGAATTATATCCTCTTTAAATCCCTTCTCGTAATGATAGAGTGCGTCTGAAAAGTTTCCTCTGGAAAAGGGAAAATTCGGTTACGAAAAAAATAAAAAGAGCAAAATTCAGTTTTCATTTCAGGGTAAAAATTACGTAAATTCCAGTTGTTGGGCGTATTCTCTTGCAATGAATGGAACTTGTTCTGGCGCCAATGTGTTAGCCAATATCATTGCTTGCTCCCACTGCAACAGATCCCGACATAATTCAAGAGCTTCCTGGGGATTTGAACCTTTAGCGAAATAGGTTTTAGCTTCTTCTGATTTATCCAAAAGTAGAGAACAAAAGCCACACAACATGTTGAAGTCCTCAATATATTTAATCTCCTGGAGTGCAAAAACCATTGAGGCGTCTCCAATTTTCCTGTACACTTTTAAAGCTTGTTCAGAGTAAAATTTGAATTTATTTTTCTATTAATTTCTTCTCATAAAAAATGGACATACAAAGAGCTTACCAAATTCTGGCTCCAAGTCTTCAATTATTTGCTTGCCTAGATTCACCCACGCCTCTATGTCATTAATACTTTCGCAAACTTTAAAAGCATCTTTGAACTTGCGAAGCTTAATTAAAATTCGAAGGTGTTCACGTGGGTCAATGCCCGGTATAACTAGATGTGTGGACAGAGTTAGGGTGGAGAATTTCCCTCCGTCAATGCACAGGCAAATTTCTCCATCGTACAGCATTAGAGGCACTTGTCCAACAAGTATTTTGGTTTCGCCCACTTTGATTGTGTGTTTACCTGATGGGGGAAAATAAAGTTTTCTTCCATGCGGTTACGTGCTTCTGAATACTTACCGCTTATAGAATATCTTACAAAACTGTAAGTAATGCAAATTTTGTTATCAAATGCCACAAACACATTTGGTTGAGAGTAGTCCCATAAAACTCCTTCGCAATTCTTTGGAAAGTCCGCGATGAGAGTAGACTCTTCACTTGTCTACAAAAGACAAAAACAAGGAGTGTGAGTAGTTTTTAAGTGGCGAAATAAAAAGGATAAAATAGAACTGATTCTGATTATTTGACGGCATAATTATTTTTATCATAGTGCTGGCTCTTGATGCATCCACTCAGACTTAGCCATTTCATGCATATCATGTCTGCGAGTGAATATATTGAAGCCAAATGCTAAGATTTAACTACCAAAGAAACTTTTCCACGCTATCCAGCTACATAATTAGATAATCTGCTGTTATTCATCTTTGAATCTTGCCAATATTTCATTCTTTGTTGGGGATTACCTCCGATATTTATATGGACCATATAACACTCTGCTCAAAAAGCCTAACATTTTAATTCTATCCTTCGTTAATACCGATACTATTAAATTAGATGTGACAACAGGACGACATTGATTGACGTTGCATTCGACTTCCATGAAGGGAGATATGATCGAAAAAGACGTTCACCGAAGCAAAGGTTTTAATAAAGTTTCAGAGATATTTGAACGAATCCAGAGACTTCTGAAACTAGACCCCCTCATGTTCTAATTTTGGCCAGTTATAAAGAAAAACATTTTTTGCTCTATAGTCTTCGCAGGGAAGACTTAGAAATCTTCACAAACGTTGGTGTTAGCTTGCGAGGCCATCACCTCGCTTGTAGGCTTAAGCTTGAGCTCTCTATGTTTTTTGTTCTGTTTGATTTCACAACAAACATAATCACATACTTGGAGTTAACGAAGCCAACGTATATTCTACCGTTGTCGTTAATTGTTGCAATAAAAATGTCAAGGATGTTAGTCATAACCGACAGTCGTAACCTAGCACGAGTAATCTGAGGGTTGAAGTGAGTTTGTGTGATTTTTATGACGTTGATGACTTTGTGACTCGCTGTATGAATAAAACAGTTGGGTAAAACTTTCAAGAACAGTCTTATTCATGTATCTTCCTGCGTACTTCATGACAATACCTTTAATGCTCTATTTCGTAAGTTGTATCTGCAAGTCTACACAGACCTAATACGGTCATCATAGTTTTCATTACTTTGATTGATTAATTAGCATCTCCCTCAACAACTCAAAAGGTTTTACGGCATTTATAATTATTAAAATTCAGAAACAGAAGGTTCTACAGATGTTTATATGTCACTCATTTGCTAGTCAATAATCTGTGCTTAAATTCTGAAATCCATCCATCCTTACCGGTAAAAAAACAAAACCTTGTTGATGGTCATCAATAAACACCAACTTTGTCCCTTCCAGATCTACGTGTATACTCTTAATACCCATAGTGTGTTGATACTTCAAACAAATAGTCCACTGGTCCAATGAAAAGTACACCAAGTGTCCAATCTTCAACGAAAATTTACATTATGAAAAGAACAATGAAAACGGCCTATCTACATACGTCTGTTGCAAATACAAGAAAATCATTAGTCAAAATGTGGCAAGTTATCACAGAATCACTTAATCCAGGCACAGCATCAGGAAATGATTGCGTTGTCTTATTCTTTGTTGCTGGATTCTCAGATTCGATGGATTGCAAAATCAATTGTCCACCGCATAGTGCAGCACAGAAATCAGAATTCAAGCGAACATCTCGAATCTCTGAGATAAATTCACGATCACCAAGAAGCATTGGAGTATCGGCAAGTGTTCGTCCTAAATCATAGAACCAGACGTGATTATTCATTCCGGCCGCCAAATGATATGGTCCAATGGCTATAAATGATGGCTCTACCTCTAGGTTCACTTTTGTTGGTAAAGTTTTTGACTAAATGAAAATAAAAAGATGGTTAATTACAAAATTCGTACAAGTAATCGGTAACCGGAAGTACTTTTTCAGGTGTATAGTTATAAATACAAACTTCTGCCAAACTACTTAAAATAGCGACACGAGGTGCTGATACAGCGTACATAGTCTGCAGTTTTGTAACGAACGTAAAAATCGCACCATGTGCAGTTGTCACTGCCAAAAGTTGTCCATCAGTACTCCAATCAATCATTTGCACCCCTGACTGATCGGGTAGTGTCAGAATTTTCTCTGTTTCCTGTAGATTTGTTATGGAATGAATTTTTATTCTGTACAAAATAAAAACCGTCAAATTAAAACCACATCTCTCTGCTAGAATATTAAAAATAAAGTTTACGTGTTATCTCCACATGATGCAACTATTTCCAGGGTAGGACAATAAGCAACTCCAGTCAAAATTTCTCGATGATTTTTTACCTAAATTCAAGGAGACAATTTTGTAATCATATGCAAGAAATTTTTACTCCAGTTACACTCCTCTTACCTGCCATAGTTCTTGACCAACATCTTTAGGATGTGTAGATATAGCAACTAAATGTCCATTTGAAAAACCCAACAGAATATATCCATCACCGAACCATTTATGTTGCATAAGAGATCCATATCTACTCTGAAATCCCAGCTCTGTAGGAGAGTCTGGCTCAGGTAAATAATAAAGGTAGAGGGTCTTTTTCCCAATAATCATACTAATAGCATTTTCTCCTGTGAGTTTTTCATCGTTTTTCATTTCTGCAAAGTACATGTCACTGGGTACGTCCCTTAGTTGTACAACTCTCAAAGAATCGCCTTCTACATTACTCAGAGAGAAACTTTTATCATCACTTCCTAGTGTCAATAAATTTTCAGCTGACCAAGCTCCACAAACAATTCGTTTTGAGTGCTTTCCCAAAATTGGAATCCTTTTTGATGTCTGATGATTATAGATCGCTAAATTCCCCCGTGTTGTTCCAACAGCCAAAATTTGATCGTGCTTTGACCAAACAATACAGCTGAGCGGATCACGAAGACCCGTGTCAAGAAGTTGCCTTTTTCGAGAGTTAGCATCCCATAGAGTAACTTGTGATGAATTCGATGTAATTATTCCAAGTAGATCGCCATCATTATCCCATGAAAATCCAGAGCAAAGTCTGTTAAAACAATCAAATTCTGTATATTAAAAAAAGAATGATTTCACCGGAATTCAATTATAAAAATAATTAAATAGAGGCCGTAGCAGTAGGCATTGGATTTGAAAAGTAGCATACCGCTCCCTTGAGCTGAAAGATGCTTTATGGAATATAAATTCCAGGTGGATATGAAAACTCAGAGGAAAAAGAATCTGAATAAAGTGGGCAAACAAGATTGAGCCCTGTGGGACACCATATACAGTACTACCAGTTGCCGATATTTTATAACAAGTACTTTAATTCGTTGAATTCTATCAGTAAATTAGTTGGGCATTAATTTATTTAATGGAGGAAGATGAAGATTTATCGATTATCTTTTGTCAAAATCTTAATAAATTTGCAAGTCGGATGCTTTAAGCCTTCTGAAACTGTGATGCAGAAGCTCATTTATAAGATTTTTTATATCCGTCATTTGGTCTACTAACTTTGAGTATAAACATGGAAAATCTTCCATGACATTTAATCTGCCATGGACACATAAATTATTACTAAAAATTTTACAACTCTCTGTTTTCAGTCATTCCCTATCATAACACAACCAAAACCACTTGAAAAGTTGTCAAATGAAATTTTATTTATTTAATTCCACACTTCTTTCCGTAACCATTTATGCGTCCCTTTTTGAAAACAACAAAGAAAGACTTTCTAGAACCTCAACTTGGCGAATTTTGCGAAGACTTGAGCCTACATCCATATAAAATCAAGTTGACTGAAGAGCTAACCCCCATTGACCATTTGTTGAATTATAGATTCATTGATTGGAGCGTGTAGGGGAAATTCGCACCCGAGCGAATTTCACCCTATAGGGGGAACTGAAGGTATAGTTGCTTACAAGATAATATTCTGTTTATGTTAACATTCTTTAAGGTATAGAATTCCCGTCGGATCTCTAAGATCATATTTTGTAATATTCCTTGAAGCTATGTCATAAATTTTATAAATATTTGATTTCTGTAAAAAAATTTACATCGGTGCGAATTTCCCCCTATATGGGGGAAATTCGCACGATCATTTTTCGACTTTTTTATACTGTATGTGCATTTTTAGTTTAAAAAATGACGGTGCGAATTTCTCCCCTATTGGGTGAAATTCGCTCGGGTGCGAATTCCACTTTTACTAGGTGTGCCCTGTGGGGTGCGAATTTCCCCTCAGTCTGATTGGAGACTTCGACCGCAAACCTTTGTTTACTCAAATTTCAAAAAATTACAGAAGCGGTTCAGTTTTGAGAGGGTAACCTGGAGTTTTCTTGGTCAAAACAGATGCGGATTAGCTAACACCTTTGTCACAGCCTTGACTGGTGGTCGTAAAATTGTAAATATGCTCTGAAGCAGAAAGCATGTCCCTTGATGGTCAGTTAATATGGCAGTTATATTTGTAATACCATCCTAGATTGGAGGAATGCGATTTGTGCTTAATAAAATCCAAACAACTTCTATATCCCAAAAACTGATTTGCATGTAAAAATTCTTACTACACGTTTTCCAAATGTAATGCAGAAAGCATCAAGTGTACTTCAGAAAGGACCAATTGTAATTGATATTAGTCAATTGTAATTCAGAAAGAACACAATATTTATTTAAATTTGGGTACTGTACAGTGTTGCACAATCACTTCCGACTGTGGTGTTCTTAGCGTTAACTATAATTTTCTCCAATTAGGCCAATCTCTGTTCCATAACGCCAGGGCCTGTAACGTTTGGAACGCGAATGTTACTTTTGGCATCGGCTATGACTTTATACCAAATATGCTCAATGGTATTTAACATTGGAGAGTAGGGTCCTAGTCGTAACAGAGATGTTGTCGTCCGTTTAATGACTATTTCTAGCCTTGAATGGCAAGGTCCGTTGTTTACAACAACCACTAAATCTACAAGTTGATATCCCATATCTTACCACTGTTGCACTAATCTTCTTACCCAAACATTTGCCAACTCTGCACTAAATGAAATGGGTCCAATCAAATGTATGTTACGACCTATTGATGGTGGAAGGTCTTGCACAGCCCCTTAGTTGACGGCAAAACGTATAAAAATTTGTTTCATCCATTCAAACTAATTGTTTCCGCTGCTGTATGTAGTGGTTTAAAGATTTGCCATATTCAGCTCGTTTTCTTTTATTTACGTCAGAATTCATTATAACAGGTTCAATGTGGACTGTTTGTGGTGAAAAGTCTACCTTCTAAGTAGTTAGCTACGGTTGACACAGATACCAATTTGCGGAAATTGTTCATTTTTTTTTAATTGCTTCAATGTCTTCTTCTACCCATGATACCAACAAATCAATTTTATCCTTGTAAAATTTTTTGGTTTTGTACCTCCTTTTGGCAACATTTTTTCACGCCCAGATTGGATCCAGTGATATGTGGTCTTGAACTTGATCTGCGGTGTGCCATTAAAAGCTATCCACTAATCACCTCTGTTCGCACAATTTACTAACCTTTCACGATCTTTTTCAGTATTTTTGTTGTACTTTTTTTTTCAATTGCAATTAACGTTATCTGAATTACAATTGACACTTACCAAATGACAATTGGAAAAGGTGTAGATATTAACCTGATTCAATTCAAGTTACATAGATCCTCATCCGCCCATGATGAGATCATCTTGATTTCTCAAAACTTTTCTGAATTTCAGACTTTTTAAGCAACCTAATAGACAACAAATATCTACTTGCATAATTAAAAGATTACAAAAAATATCAAAATTAATATTCTCTTAAAATAAATAAAAAAAAAAAGTCTTACCCTTGCAGAATAATCCTTTCCACCAATTGTCCTTGCCTATTAAAAATAGCAACGGTTCCATCACCTCCAGTAGATGCTAACAAAGAGCCTGATTGACCTTTTTGCCAAACAAAATAAACATCTCCGATTCCATGAGGTTCATCGTGCTTGAAAAGTATCTATAATACCCGGAAATTGTCTTGGCTTATAAACAAAACGAAATTTTCTTACCAACTTACCTTATCGAAAGACATTTCCGCTATGAAATCAATTTCTTTCTACTTCTTAAAATTCATTGTAGCAAAATAATAATGCTATTTAAAGGTAAAATCCTTAAAATTATTTAATTTAATGCGATTTGTTTACCTTTTACACCTTTGTATTGTTTGACAGGTTACTATGGGAACAACAGGTGCAAATTGAAAAAAATGAACAACCTGTACTATTTAGTGTCGCTAGCGCCATCTCTTATTGTGTAGATGTCTAAATAAATTTATTTTTACAAAAATAAACAGCTGCTAATATGACATTTGACAACTAATATGATTCAAGTGATGTCACAAAAACTTTGAGGTGATTTTTCGCAGTAGATTTTATTGCATTTTTTTGTAGTGAAAACGTTAAAATATTGTGAAATAAATAGAATTTTATTGTCTTTTGTGCGTGTTATATTGGAAAAATCATCTTTTTCAATATGGATGATGATCTTCCGAATGAATTTGACTTAGTTGTTGTCGGAACGGGTAAGTACCTACCTGCGAATTTTAATTTATTGTTAAAAACTTAAATAGCAATTTAATTTGCGCTCTAACACGACTGCTTGTACTAATTAACTTTGTTTAATCGTTATTAAGTCCACATTTCCACATTAAATACACTTTGAGATAAATGCAGTCAACAGCTGCTTGATTAATGATTTTTTTTTTAGATTAATTTTATCCAAAAATTTATGATTTTACTGCACTTTTCTATAAAAATTTTGAATATTGGAAGGTAGAATAAATATAAAAAATAGAATTTGAAACAAATAGTAAAATTCCGTTCAGGTAGAACTACAAAGGAACTCTGGGGTAGACCTGAGCTAAACGAAACGAAATAGCTATTGGGACTAAACAAGCCAACCCTGTGAACTCTGGTGTCAATCCTTACTGGGTCAACTACACAGGCTGGGGCTTGTTGCTGATCCTATATGCAATAGATGCGGGGAGGAATCCGAGACGGTGACTTACTTTTTTTGTCACTGTCCAGCTTTCTCAGGAAAGCGTTACAGATTCCTTCGCTAGAACCTCCTGGACGAACTCCAGAAAGCCAGCAGGGAGGGCTGGGTGCCAATACTTAAATTTACAAGAGCGTCCGATTGGGATCTAGAACAATTGCTCATAAGTCTATAGAGTGAACAATGGGCGTTGGTATGGCCTACGTTCCAGAGAGCCCATAAAGGGCCGTCAACCTCGTTTTTCAAACAGTCAATTAGCAAAATTGTTCAAGAAAGGAACAGTTTGTCAGATAAATTCTATTCATACTAAGTTATGTTAAGGTTTATCCTTTAAATGGAATTCTGACCACAAATTGTCTACAATGTCAGTTTCCTGTGATTGGATAATGAAATAAATAATCTTGCCTATCCTCCCATCAAAATGTTTAAGAAATCAAGCAAGCTATTCTAGCTGCTTTGTTCCTTGTAGTTAGCTCGTCTTGTTTATAATCTGATTAAACTCATTACTGCGTGTGTATTGTAGTCGGAAGGACACATCCAAAGTTGCCTATGCTCAATCGCTTGAAGCTATTGATTCCCATGAAAATTTATTTTATAATTTTAAATCATCTGACGTAGATCCCAGAAGGCTCGGATAAATTTACTTCCCTCAACACCCAATGAGGCAACTACAAATTTCTGAATTGATCGCCATATATAGATGCTTCCCAACAAGATTCGTCAGCTTCTATTTTCATCTCGACGTACTAAATTCTTTTATAATTCCTCGTGGAACGTTATTAATGCAAAAACGGTAGCTTATTCGTTAGTAGTTTGCAGTGTGCATACAAGTTTTCATTTTTCTCTACCACCAGCATACATTCATACAAACATCCTCCCGCATGCATGTGCTTTTATCATTTTAGTAAATACGTAAGTTCCTCGATTTTATAATTAAAACCCCGAGATTTTAATAATACAATTTGTCTTTAATTTTCAGGCTTTTCCGAATCTATAGTTGCCGCAGCAGCAAGTCGTGTGGGGAAAACAGTTTTACATCTTGATCCGAATGAATTTTATGGTGGAATCTGGGCATCCTTTAATTTGGAAGCTTTTGAGAAATTTCTTAATGAATGCGATAAACATCAGACACCAAATGACAATTTTCAAATATTGGAAAATAGCTGTGGAGTAAAAGCGAAACACTCATGGAATTGTAATGATGAAAAATCAGACACAGAAAACAGTGCAGGAAAAGAACATGAACCAGAAGAAGAAGAAGAACAAAAATGGACAAAAGAGAAAGTTCTAAAAGAATTTCGTAAATTCAACATTGATATGTCTCCAAAACTCTTATTTGGTGGTGGTAAACTCGTTGAGCTCTTGATAAGTTCGAATATCTGCAGATACGCTGAATTTCGTTCTGTTGATAGAATTTGCACAATTTTAGATGGGCAAGTGAAAAGTGTCCCTTGCTCACGGACTGATGTATTCAATACAAAAGATCTAAGCGTCGTTGAGAAACGATTACTGATGAAACTTTTGACAAGTTGCATGAGTTACGATGAGCATCCGGAAGAATTTGCAGAGTTCGAGGGGAAAACTTTTTTCGAGTACTTAAAAGCTAATCGGCTTACTGATAACATCATTCATTGTGTACTATATGCTATTAGCATGAGCAATGATGATACTCCATTAAAAGAGGGCATAATAAGAACCAAGAAATTTCTACATAGCCTAGGAAGATATGGTAATACACCGTTCTTGTTCCCTATGTATGGATGTGGTGAGATTCCTCAATGTTTTTGTCGTCTCTGTGCTGTATTTGGTGGGATCTATTGTCTTAAGAGAACAATCGATGATATAAAAATTGAAGGCAATGGAGAAGATAGACAGATTACATCGATTCAATGTGGAAATCAAGAGATAAAAACCAAAAATTTAGTTATTAGCAATGGAAACATTCCAAAGGGATTAATTGATAACACTGTTGCTGCTGCAACAGAGCCTATTGATTGTGCTGCATCAATTAAATGTGGCGGATTAGCCCGAGCGATTTTCATCACTTCAACTCCAATTGGAGATATGGAATTAAACTCAGGTGGAGGTGGAGTAAATTTATTAAGATTGATTGGAGAAGGTAAATCTAAAGGAGCTTTTATACTACAATTATCTCACTATTCTGGTACATGTCCCAAAGGTTTATGTAAGTATCTTCACATGAAATTCATTATTTTTTTTAAATTTATATCTTCTCACCTTTGTTGTCTTTTTTTTTAGATCTTATCCATTTTACAACTGAATCGTTTACAGAAAATCCTGAGAATGATCTAAGCGTTTATGTTGACCAAATTTTCAATAGAGAAAATTCACCCAAAATTCTTTATTCGGCATATTTCATGATTCCCAAATGCAACAAATGTAAGAATGGACTAATTAACCCGATCCCAAGAAATTTATGCACAACATGTGGACCATTCTTTGAATTAGACTATGATCAATCCATTGCTAATGCAAGAGAGATTTTCAATAAAATTTATCCTGACGAAACATTCCTTCCGCGCGCTCCTGATCCGGATGAAATTATTATCGGTGATGAAGATCCTATTGCTGTTCAGGCCGATGAAGTCACTGAAGATGATATTAAAGAGCAGATTAAGGAACTTCAAGAGGGTTTCGAGAATCAAGTAAAATGTATCGAAGAAAATTCGAAAAATGAAGAAAAAGCTGAACTTTGTGAGGAATAAAAAAGTTGAATTGATTTAAAGTCTGTCATTGGTTAGGGGGTTTTTTGTTGTTGTTTTTTTTTAATCAAGATGACTGAATGGGGGTGATAGAAGCGCAAAATGTGCAAATCAAGGGCACAGACTATGTATTTGAAAGCAATAAGAATTTGTTGCAAAAGTTATATTTGAGGAGATAGGTAACGCGCTTTGCCTGTAGTGAAGTTTGATCAAATCTCAAATTTGTGGCTCGTTCTTGAACAATTGGCAACATTGAATGTGTTGAAACCTGTTAGTTACTGGAAATAGATTTTTAGCACAAACATCTCTTAAAAGCATACAAAGTAATAATTTTACAGTATTTGTTGCATGGTTACCACTAATATAGCTTATTTAGTTTCAGCAGTGAATTGTTGCATCTGGCCGAAAATGTAATTTGGGAGACATATCTACACAGCAAATTCTCTTATTCAATCAATGGAGGTTGAGAAAATAAAAATTTTAACCCGAAACTAATATGTCTGACCAAGTTAAGAAGAAATGCCATCGGCAAAGAATCAGAATTTTACATACAATGCTACAAAATAGTTGAGAGAACTCACTCGGGTTATTTTATTGTCATAAATCTATATAAAAGTTTGTTCATTATAAAAACTATTGACTATCCTAATACAATTTTGCGTATAAAAACACTATTTAAATCAAAGAATTTATATTTCGACTTAAACCAAGCTTGTGTCAGTAACTGAGTCATCAACTGTTCTTTAGATTCGGCAAGCGATATAGTCTGGATTCCGGAAAGTCGAACGATGTGTGTGCCTAGTAGTCTTGTCTTGGAATTAGTACTTTGGTATACTATAAGATTACTGGCTGTAATGTCAAGCCTCCTTTAACTTGAAGGACAGCTCATAACCTTCACGTGCTCCACTGCAGTCACTTTGTGCCAATATGATAAAGCCCGAACGGAGTAACTAGTCTCATTAAAGATCTGCATGAAGATCCACTGGGAGTAACCCATGGACTATGAAACCATACCAATTGGGTAGCCGACATTGATAACTTGGTACAACGGGGTTGAGGAGCCCTGGATAGTTCTATTATAGTAGAATTATTCACCTCAATATGAAGAAGGCCCCTTTACGGGAGCATCGTAGTGGTAGCCCACATGTGGGCAGAGAGAGGATGTCTGAGTCTACATGACTTAGGCGGACATTCTTTTTTTAACAGAGAAGTATGTTTCTTCTATAAATTGTATACTGCGACCGAGGATCTGAAAGATAGTCGCTTATGAATGTATGCTTAGATATTTGGATTTTGGCGTGAAGTTTGTTAAATCAACCAGGTGCCGTAATTCAGAGTTTTTAGATGGTACTCGTTGGGATAGGATAAACTCTGTCTCATGAGGAAACTGATTGTCGCATTGATTCAAATACATGCATCAAGATTTCCGTGGAATTAAAGCTTCGAGCTACAGAATCTGTAGTTATAAATGTCTCAACTTGATGACTCGATAACTACGCTCTACATGCGAGTATCCAGAGACAATATTGTCGCCTTTCCTCTTGCAGATAGACTGCGAAACGCATCCAGAGCTGCAATTCAAACTCGTAGGAAGAAAAATTCTAACTGCAGCTGCCAATGGAGTAGCTACAATCGTACGTGCACCACGAACAAGACGACGCCTGTAAATCTTCTATGAATTTCTCCATAATCCAGTCCGCTTGTTCCTGCTCCAGGCAATGTTTCGTAAACGTCATGCAGTATTCACTTTCTGAGAGGTATTCGGTGAAACTACTCATCGACGAACACATTTACTACTCTATCAAACGATAAACTACCCAGCCTTAATATTAACAGCAATGCAATGCGATTAATGGGTTCGTGTATGTTAAAGTTGGACCTTGCGGAGTTAACATGCAACAGGGGTAACCTTTTCAATTTGTGCCCACTATCACGGAAAGTGAGAGAAAGTGGAAAATCAACATTCGTGTTTAAGAGTTTATGCATAAAAGTTACATCGGCAACCATGCGACGTTTTTCAAGCGATTGCATATTAAAAAGCTTCAAGCGATCCTCATAAAGTGAAAGAATCAATGAATTATTCCAGGGTAGGTACATAAGAGCGAACCGCAAGAAGATCCGCTGAACAGACACGATACGGTCGATGTGTGTACCGTAAAAAGGAGACCAGACCTAACTAGCGTATTCTAAAAAAGGTCTTACAAAGCAAGTGTACAAACTCAATGTTATGTGGGCATTCGAAAACTCTCTGGATCAACGTTTTATAAAGCCCAGCATAGAGCTACTCTTTGATAGCATGTAGTTTATGTGGAAGATAAAATTCAATCTTTGGTCACATTTTACACCCAAGTCACATACAGCACCCACACGGCAAATCGAGGAATCTGAGAACACATAATCATAGATGATTGGTTTTTGATTCCTGTGGAAAGTCATAACCTAACATTTGTCGATATTGAGAGTCAAATTATTGTTTTTACATCAAACGTCAAATTTGTGAAGATTACCTTGTACCTGTTCACACTCGTTTACAGATTTAATCTGGGCGAAAACTTTAATGTCTTCAGCATAAATCAAGATTGCAGTGCCAGACAACAGAGACAATGTCGTCAATAGATAGAATAACAAACAACGGGCCCAAGTGACTGCCTTGAGGTACGCCGGACTTTGAAGTTGTTATGTAGAGGATGTAAATTTGACGAAGAAAATGCACTGTCAAAAAATGAAGCAAACATATTGCAAATTTCAGACGAATCATCACTAGCAAAATCTTTTAATTCAAGGTATTGGGATAGTTGTCCGTATTTTTCTTCATATTAATAAGTTTAAAAAAGATACTTGAATCACTAAACAATTTCTCACGCATACTTTGAATATACTCATCATAAAGTGCAGAGGACAGTTCTTTGAACTCATTATAGGATGTGAGCAAATTGTTGTGAATTAAAATGTCTTTGTCCTTCAAATAATTTCTCCGCAATTTATTCTTTCCATTGAACCATTGCGGAGATGATTTAGAGAACCGCTGACGCTCGCATGGAACGAGAGGAAAATAAATTGAAAAGAATTATGTAAAATTTAGAAACGTCTTCTAGTAAAAAAAAACCACAAAATAATCGATAAGAACTAAACAGACGAATGAATTCTTGCTATCAGATTTCATAGAATTTTGTTTCAATTTTCCTTCGTTTAATCGAACTAATCGAGCTCTGAATTCTAAAGTGGACATACCAAAAAGCAGTTATCTTGTACGATACTGTGGAGTAATATTAGTTCGAAACTGATATTTAAATAAAACACATTTAGAAAATGATCTCTGAACAGAGTCAATTCGGTCTATATGACTACCATAAAATGGAAACCAAACAGCGGATGCATACTCAAGTACAAACCTCACTAACGAAAAATAAAAGACTTTCAATGTACCCAAATCATTAAATTCCCTAGAATTACGTTTAAGAAAATCCAGCTTTCTGTTTGCTCTAAAGAAAATCGTTTCAATGTGCGGAACAAAATATAAGTTTATATCAAATGTAACTCCCAAAACTTTCACCTCACTAACACTCAGAAGAGGATTATTATTGATTTTATAATTAAATATGACTGGATTTAACTTCCGATTGAAAGACACGTTTTTACATTTTGAAATATTAAGGTCAAGTTTATTATTAATACACTAAACAAACAAAAATTATCAATGTCACATTGATTGAGCCATATATAGCCGATTTCCAATGAAATACCTTCAAAGCAGTGAGTAGCATTATTGAAAGAGCCATGAATAGTGTTATCATATATAGGTTCAAATCAATCGCAAAAAGATTACTACAACTGCTCTGAAAGTCAATAGGCAAAACAGCGTGAACTGAATAACATATCGAATAATCACAAGGTGTGATTTATTATTGTTTTATAAAAGACCAAAACGTATTACTATTCAATTTTATACCAGCCTCTACAGGCCAATTATATTGTCTATAAAAAAATCTATGGAAAAATTCATATTCTCTTCGTAGTCTTTGGAAGTTCGTTAAATCTTCTGTACTTTCTGACAATTTGAATTTCTTATGTGCCCGTGATTTAGCATTTTTAAGTCTTGATAGACCTTTATTGAACCATTTAAGATAATTTATTCTTTGTGAACATTTTAAAGAAATAAATCTTACTTACTTCCTTGCTAATGATCTCATTCAGAGAAGTCAGGAGGCAAAAAAATATCTATATATATATTTGTAACAAGATTTTATTCATTAATAATAACTGTACACATGCCGGCCCCCACAACTATTTGTGATATTATGTTGCCATTTTCCTTCTTTTCTTCTTTCTTGTGATGAACACATTTACGACACTCTTGCTAACAGTCTCAAATATATAATCAGCTGATGCAGTCGATATATTTCTTCGTTCACCTCCGGAATCATTGAATATTGTGGTATTATTGATTCTATCTTCGCCGGGAGAGTTTTCTTCTGGGAATCGTCTTTTATTTGTTCTAATATTATCCTTATTTTGCAATGAACTTTCATCCCGGCTTGTTGTATTCTGGTCATTTGGCTGTTCTGAATGACTTAACGAATCGGACGTATGCAAAGGTAATACATGATGTACCTCTTCTTCTTCTTCTGCATTATTGTGCGTATTTTGTTGAGTAAAAATAGTTTGATCTTCTTGAATTGAATCACTATTCAACTCTAGCCTTGAATTCTTATTTGAATTCATCTCTTCTCCTCCTCCTACTTCGCCCTCTTCTCGACTTTCATTATCAACGGTTAAATGTTCTTCTATTAGATTTTTTTCTTCTTTTTCCTTCTTTTCACAATTCATCGTGTAATTATCGTATTTTTTTGTGATATTCTCTTTTGTTGGTGATGGAACTGGTGAATTTCCAAAAAGTTCAATAAATTTACTTTGAATAGTGTGCTGAGAATGTTTCTCCTCACATGGAATATCAAGTAAATGCTGGTCGGCGGAAATCTCATCTGACTTGATAGAAACATTTTCATGACAACATTCACATTTAGTCAATCCGTATCTACCATTAATTATGCGTTCATGTATTCTAGATGACTTTCTAACTGTAGGAACTGTAGGTGACTGGATTTGTTCACTATCATCATCATCAAATGCACTTTTCTGAAGGTATGTTTCAGTTCTGCTATTCCTTCTTTTGTGCTTATCTGAAATTTTTCTTAATCTACCCCTAGATCTGTGTGCAGCCGGCATGTTTTCACACTCAGTCAAACATTTGTGCATCTTTTGTATATTTTCTTTGGTCAACGATGCTAATGTTTGGCATTCATCTTCATTACTTTCCTCAATAAGAATAATACTTTTAACAGCATTGGCTGTTTCAATTTCTTGACTGATTTGTGGTACAGGAGGCGGCGGTGGCGGTTCATAGTTTTCTTGATGTGTAGTTGCTGCTAAGGTTTTTTCTGAATTACTTTTGGAACATTTATCATGTAGTTTTGGTCTTTTAGTTTTTGTTGTTCTGCTAATTGTATCGGTTGCTTTACGTTTCTTATTAATACGTTTTCTAGTTGCAAGTCTTTTATCCTTGATTGAAGAAGGTTTTTTGTCCTTTTTATCTTCTAATTTAGGGCAGCTCTTTGAAACCTGAACAGTTTCATTTTTATTCTCTTTTCGTGATAACGGATCTTCGAAATGGGAATCAAGACTTTTCGATGATTTGGATTTTAACATATCACCATCACCTGATAGCTTAATTGCAGTTCCAAAATTAAAACAAGATTCTTTGGATTTACCTATCGAAGAAAGTGGAGCTACTTCATGATCCGACATATATGAATTTATTGAATCAGAAACAGTCTCTTCATCAACGCTCTCGATAGATCTACAGAAATCTTCGACAAATTTTTTAATACCTTTCCCTTTGGTTCTTTTTAAATTTTCTGCTGAGTATGATTGACCAATTAATTCCAGCTTTACGAATGGATTACGTGGACTGGTATTTGGACGATTTTGTATGTGAATCCTTGTAGTCATTTCACGAGGTGAATGTGAGAAACCCTCTGGGCTGCTTATATCTGAGCAATATTGACGTGAATTTTGAGATGCATTGATTTCAAATAGCTCATCTGGAGCTAAAGGTTCTTTGAAGTTTTTTACATTTTGTTGACTATTATCATCATGGGAAAATGTATCATTATCACTGTTTGTTGTTGTTGTTGTTATCATTTTAACTTTATCTTGTTCAGCAGTAAGAGAAACATTCATTTTGATCAGATCATGGTCTACATCTCTGTGGACATTTGTTGAGTTTGATAACGTAAAACATTTCTCATTTGAATAATTATTTTTTGATTTTTCTCCGTCTACACATTGATCACTATCCTTATCACCGTGCTTCTGTGAGTTGCTTGAAATTACTATTAATTTATCAGCATCTGATTTTATAGTTACTATGGAGAGGATTTCGATTTTTTCCTTGTTTGGACTTTTTGAGGGTGACAAATCTTCATCGATGTTTTGTTCACTTTCAAAAGATGTTTGAATCTCGCTCAAGTTTTTTGGGGAGCTTGATAGGTTTTCTATCATTTCAGAATTGTCATCACTGATATCATTTCGGTCTTTTGTAGTATTGCAGTTTACTACCGTATCCATTGAACATGACGGATCATCTATTGGACAAAAAAAAGAGAAGATATTAATCGAAAAAAAATAATAACTTAATTTGTTAAGGGGTATTTAAGCATTGCTTTTTCAAAAAGGGACTCACTACAATTAATTGGAAATGATTAATAAAAAACGTGGTTAAAGGGAAACTTAGAACTTGGGACGCCTCAAAACAATAAGGCGGTAATATAGTTTTGTGTTGTAAAGAACTAGAAATCCAGATAACGGTGATTAATTCACCAAAAACTAGGGTCCCTTGTTTACTTCTACAGTCGAAAGTCAGCGTGGTTTTTATTACAAAAGTTTTAGCCCAAAGTTACTGTCCCGGAAATTGTGACTTAATCTGCGCAATGAAAGATTGTTATCATTTGAGATAATTGAGTCTTTTGTGGTAATACACTTGATTGCCATATTGGTTCCGTTGGATATAACAGCCTGCATGTGATTTCGACCCTGATGATTGTAAGAAGCACTTCACGGACATTAAACAGTCAAAAGATCTCAGGGACATAGCTGAAAGTCACTCACTCTTATTATGGTTATCACCGCACTTCAAGTGACACGACTGTGTAAAATTCATAGGAACACCTAACAAACGAAAAAAAAAAATCGAAAACCGCAGCAGCTAAAACCAAGGGGAATGTGCGCTGAGCTCTCGACTTTTGTCACTTGCATTTTCCTGTTGATAGTTCTCACTTAAGTTCTTTAGGTAAAATCTGTCTCTTCTTTGTTCCCTTTCGTTCCTATGAATTTTACACAGTCGTGTCACTTGAAATGAGGTGACAACGATTAATAAGAGTGACTATATCATGATAGTGAGGAGGTTTTTTATGATGTGCGTATGGGTGAACAGAGATGAATATTGTCCTTTCATAAAGAGGCGTACATGTTGTATGGTATGATCTTCTAAGGCTAGTTTCAAATGCGTCTACATCAAAAGACAACGCGCTATGACTTCATTCCAGCCTCCTTTATGGAACAGCGATTATTGGAAAAAAAATGATTTTTCCTAAATAATTGTACAAGGTCGCAGCGTTTATTTCGAAAAAAAAAACAGCCAAATCAAACTTCAGTAAGGTTATAAAGTGTTCGGTGGAAAAATAGATAACAGATGATCAGTGAATTCAAGCACAACTAGCGTCCACTAATGGTCGTAACATTCTGTTAAAAAAATAATAGGTTGAATGTAGTAATTAGGAACAGCCCGTCCACTAATTGTTGTCCGATTTCACCAATTTTTTGGCAAAAAATATGAATTTCTCCTCGTTTTCTGCTCAATGTACCAAAATGGATTTTACATTAAATATGAAAGCTTAAGTTTTCATTCAGACTATAGCTAGGAAACTAAAAAAAAAAAAGATTACATCTTATCCCTTAATTGTAAATCGATAGTACATGACAGAAGAGCATTTTCCTGTAGAATATAGGCCCCTATGGAGGGGAATCGGGTTGAATGCTACAAATGTGCTCAGTTAAAGGTTGGGAAGTATACAATACTTACCAATACTGCTCAAAGTTATTCCAACATGATCTTCTGGTGGTTTACTGCATTCCATTTTTCCGTCACCCTCTTTTGGTGAATCTATTAGCTTTTCATCGCTTAAAGTTTTCTCAGCTAAATACTTTTCGGGCTCACAATTTTCCTCTCCGATCGCAATAGTCTCTTTGTTCTTTTCGTCAACTTTAAGTTTGGCTTTATTCAAGTCTACTTCATTATTTTCTCCATTCTCTGTTTCCTTATTTTCCTGAGATTCTAAATTTTCTTTATGCTGTGCTGCGATTTCTCCATTATCCTCATCTCCTTCTTCGCTTGTTTGAATCAATTCAGACTCTTTAGCATTATTTCGGTCGTTAAAATTTAATAATTCTTTGCTTTCAAATCCCGTTTCCGTTTTATCACTACCTCCATCTCTATCATTTGCAATGCAAGTTTCACAACTATTTTCAAAACTTGTTAAATCAGGGCCACATTCCTGCATTCTTTCCTCCAACTCAACATTTTTCTGAGAACTATTAGAATCCTTTAAATCACTGTCATCGTTTCTTATTTCCACAGAGCTTGTTGTACTGTCAGCAAAAAGTTCATTAACAGCTTCTTGCAATGACTCTTTTACCACATCTTCACTGCAAAGTGCTTCTTTGAAGAGGGCATTTTTCAATTTAGATGCCTCCAAAGCTTTAACTCCATGAATACCTGGCTCGAAACCTTCAATCCGATGCCCTATTAATTTCATGCCTCTTGCATTAACAGCTGACGATTTTCGTGGTGTCGAGGATTTTCTTTTCTTTGTGCCCGAAATCATTTGGCCAGGTGGAGTTTTTTCCTTGCTATTTGTATGATTTTCAATTTCTGAAGGAATAATATAAGTAGGGCTGGCCAAATATAAATCAAACATTTCTTGAGCTTTACTTTTCGAATTTTTTGGAGTACTTTGCAGTTCGGTATCACTTCGAGATGAATTCGGTGTCTTCGCTTCTAGACTCTTATTCGATGTATCTCGGAAAATATATTCCAATTGACTTTCAATGCAATCGAATTTTCGCGTTAAGCTATCATTCAATTCGGGGGATACATTGGCATCCTTGGTCTGATCACCAAAATATTTTCCAGTTAGAGTTGGAGTAAAACTGAATTGTTTTTCTGTTTCTTGTTCGATTTCATGACCTTTTGGAATATTATCACTGCTTAGATTTTCTATATCATTCAATTTACAGCCGGTATTTAATTCATTGGAGAAATTTTTGTCATTGTTATTCCTTTCTGCATTATCATTCAAATCATTAGTTAAAGGAATGTTTTCCTCTTCTGATGGTCTTAGCTCATTGATTTTACAAGGATCTTTGAGAGATTGGAGCTTAGGATGAACTTGCTCGCTTTCCTTCATGTTTTCATTAGCATCAGATAAAGGATGCTCGTCGTCCATTCTATTACTTTCTTCTATCGTGAATTCTTTCTGAATTTCTTCATTTAAAATTTCATTTATGTTTTTCTCAATAGGAATTTCTGCTTCCTTAGGGCTCCCTGTTTCAATATGGCTTCTATTCTTGCTTTCCTCAATAATAGTTTCTTTTTTCTGAAGACACCCTGTTTCAACATGACTTTTCTTTTTCTTTTCCTCAATAGACATTAGTATTTCTTCAAGGCTCCTTGTTCCAACATGGTTATCAGTCGTAGCACTATTTCTGCTTTGCTTAGAATTATTTAAATTGTCAGTTTGCATTGGACTTTCATTGGGCCTTTCAAGATCAATATACAAACGCTCATCTTCGGATATATCGGAAACAAGATTGTCATTTTCTTGATTACTATTTACGTTCTTCTTGAAATTATCTTCAGAAACAATTTCATCGATGGGGATATCTTGAAATGAAAGATTATCATTTTTCTCTCCAATAATTTTAGATTTCAATGATTGGCCAACAATTTCTGGATCTAAGCTTGTGTTAACAACATTAACCTTCTCATCATGAATTTCTGTAGATTTTATTGCAGCAAGTACCTCGTTTTTATCCGGATGACTTGCGTGGTGTTCCTTGTCCTTTAAGACTATTGAATCAGATTTAATAGATATCAATAAGTTCATTGCAACTTCAGGACTATTTCGATGTTTTTTTAATATTTCAATTTTCTTAGATTCCTCTTTGTTGTGAGATTTAATAGATGAATCATCAGAGCTTTCTTCAACATACGGAACTCCTTTTCTATATTTATACTCACTAAGAGTAATACGCCGTTCAACTTTTTGAGATTGAGCCGACTTTTCAGGACTATTTGAACTTATTTTGTTTTCATCAAAGCTTACCTTACGAATTTTTGATTCGCTTACAGATATACAAATACTATCGGTTGACGGCTTCTTCATTTTGGATTGACTTTTTTCCATTTCTATCCCTCGTGAGTGGGATTTTTCTATTTCCCTCCCTCGTGATTGGCTTTTTTCTATTATATCTTGCCCGTGTGGATGACTTTTCTCTTTTTCTTTAAAGCTTCTCTTCTTACTTCGTTCATCTTGGCTCTTCCACTGTGATTTTTCTGAATTTTGGAGATTTGAAGAACTTTCATGATTATCATCTTTTCGTAGGTTTCTAGAACTTTTATCTTGGTCTTGTCTACTCCGATCTTTTAGAATTTCATAAGTGTGTGATGTTTTACTAGAGATTTCTTCTTTTTTAAGCTTATCGCATCGTTTATCATAATTCGAATGCTTTCTTTCATCAGAACGATTTCTGTCTCTGCTTCTTGATATTGTGCTTTTCAACTGAGGAATGCTGGCACCTGATAACTCACAATTTTTATCTGTTGAGTCCATCGAATCTGTATCCCTTCTTTCTGTTCTTCTTTCCTGTGATCGATACTGTTTCCTTTCGTTTTCTCTATAGGATAAGAAATTTTTTAAATTAATCATTTTAAAAGAAAAATTTGGTGTAGTAAAAAACAAAAACTGCAGGGCAGATGTATTTTACATATGCTTAGAAATCCAAAGTACTTCCTTGCAGTAGTAAAAGAAAGTGTCAGTTAATGCTTTTTAGCTTATAATTATCGTCCAGGGACACCAAGAAGCTACACTACCATCTCTACCTGCGTCACATTTGCAAAATATTGGAGCATTGCAGCATCTCAATTCCCTATCTACTAACCTTTTAGAAATCTCATGTTCTTTTGATTTTCTCCAATGATCTTTTTCTCTGTCTTCATATTCTCTACTTTTTGAATAATCCCTTCTATATTGACCATTTGTGCTTGGACTAGATGTAGTTGGATTTATCTTCTCTCGATAAACTCGTTTCTCAGCAAATGGATTTCTAACTTTGTTAATAATTGCGGCGTCCTTATTTTCATCACGACGAACATTATTAATACCACCGTCCTCAAGGTGCTTGTTACCACGATTATTCCGTCGAAAGCAAATATTATCTTTTCTGAAAATAATTGCAATTAGATCGCAACCATATAAGAATAATAATTGATAAATTTCATAATTTTACGTACTCTGTCCTAAGCTCATAAATTTGCATTTCTTTTCTTTTTAATTCTGTTCTAGCTGTGGCTAACAAACTCGAGAAACTTCGTTCCATATTTTCTACCTTTTTCATATGATCTTGTCGTTCCATTTCTAGTTTTTCAATTTGTTTAAGAGCAGCATTATAATTCTCTTGTATTACTTTCAATTCTTCATTTTTCTGTGGGTAAAAAAATTAATAGAAAAAAAAATATTTTAAGTAGGTACACATTTCATCATGGGTGCCATCACCGAATTGACTACTTACCTCCTTGAGTTTTTCATTTATATCGAAAGTTTCCAAATCTCCGTAAATATCAAAATCGTCGGAATCCATTTTTTTGGTTAATTAATAACTTTATCCTTTCGTAATTTGAATTATTTAAGTATTTTCCTGTTCACAATTTTATCGTTTTTCACAACAGTCGCTTTTTATTATGACTTTTCCGTTGAGGTGACAGTGACAGTGGCGGCAAAACCAAATCGAAATCTGTCGCAGCTGCTGGTAAGGGGATTCTGCATTTAAAGGTAGGGCCAGGTAGGGCGACGATTACCAATCGAATCAAAATGAAAAACAAAAATATGCAGAAATTAAATTGTATTGTATTTAAATGTCGAAAATGATAACAAAGTGAAAGAGATAGCTTTATACTGCATCCTGTTAAATAAAACGGAAGAGAAACGGAGTTTGCTTGATGTCTTTCTTATCACCTTGCATGTAAGTTCATTTAAGAAAATTCTTTGAGACGTATATGTCGGAAATTTTAGCAATAATGGAAGAAGCAGAAGAAAAAGAACGAGGAAAGTGTTGCTAATTGATGCAATGAAAATGAGAAAATCTCATTTTCCCGGTATTAAAACGCACTGTGTGGTGCCAAAGCGAAGATTCTGTAATTCATTCTTAGCCATTTGTAGAAGAAGAGAATCCGCGATTACATTCCAGTATTCCAGTGGCATTCTACTTTTCTTCGACTTTCCATTAATCAAAAAGACAAGACGTCACTTATGTTGTGTGTGATGTGTTTGTCTTTCGACTTTTCGCGAGTGATTGGTTGAGTTTCGCAAGTTTGGTTGAGTATTGCATCGTGGCATACTTTTACTGACAATTATTCAATTAATAAGAACTCATTTCATTACTGGCTGGTTGTTGTACTCTGTAATTAATCATTAAAAAAATGCCTTCGTTAAATCAAAACAATGAAGTCGAAACGGAGGAAATCCAACCTCAAAAAACCCCTAAGCAATTGGAGAAGGAAGCAAAAAAGGCTGCAAAACTATCAAAATTTCAAGAAAAACTTGATAAAAAAAAGGCTCCAGTGAATCCATCAGGATCATCAGCTAAGAAAAAATTGGTAAGTAGAGATAAGTTTTATAGTGAATAAGGTCTGGCTGGATCCATCCTAGTTTGAGGCTGGTAGTGGTACTAGGTTGCAATTTTTGTTGAATTTGAACCTGAGTTGTGAAATCAAAAATATGAATGAAAAGAGGATAAGTTTGATTTGTGTTTTACGATCGACTGAATAATACATCTTCCACATTAGAATCATCATCTTCTGTCAAAACAAATCTCTTCGTAACTTTCTAATTAAATTTAATCTTCCTTAATACCTGATCCACTCTCAAGAATATTTTCGATATCAGACACTGTCGCTCTTGGCTCTGACAGTTGCCCTTCAGTCTGGTATATTAATAAATTAGGACTAATGATGGATTTCAAACTTGTCTGGCATCTTTAGGTTAATTACATTTCCTTCCGGGTCTGGTATATTATGGGACTTCGATCCCTATATGCAGTATCCTAACACCTCCAGCAAGATATTCCTGTGTATGTATCGAGTCTTTGTTTTTTTGTTAAGGGCACTGTCCATTCATGCCTGCCTGAATTTGGCAATTTAATTTCAGTCTGTGAGTTTTTCAGTTGTTGTTTCTAGATTTGATTTGAACTATCTCAAAATAAAGATAAAATAAAATTTATTATTAGTTCCTAAGTTACATACCAATTCCTTAAACAGCTCTATCCTTTACAAATTGCACACACTTTCTCTTAAAAATCTTATTTCTAATGGTAAATCGTTAAATTTTTTAAATCCTTTATATATTAGTGAATTTTGAATCCTATTTCTATTAAATAAGCCTAATCGAATATTTACATCTGCTCCTCTCAAGTTCTACGGCTGAACATCTGATACCATCCTAATTCTCTCCTGCAGATATATTGGTAGACATTCCTTTCTTATTTTAAAAATGAAAAGAAGACATTAAGATGTATTCTTTGGCTGCAACTGATCCATTTTAAGGTTTATAGCATCATTCTTATTGGCGTGAATCTATTACACCTTAGTATTATGCGCTTAGCTCTATTTTGAAGCTTTACAATTCGCTCTAACTTTGTCTTTGTGCACAGAAATAGTATTGAAGAGCCATACTCAAAATGAGGTTTTTGAACTCAATGTCGATAAATTGCTTCGAATTCTTCTAAAATAGGCGACTGTTTTTACAAATATAATCAATGTGTCCATTAAAGCTTAATTTGTTGTCAATAATAATCCCCAGACACTTAATTTCACTCACGCACACAATTTTTTGACCATCAATTTCTAAGTCGTCATTATACGTATTATTTATGGCCATAAATTTTTTTTTTTTAAACATTTAATTTCAGTTTATTCTCTCTTAGCCAATCACTTAATTCATTTAAATCCATTCTTAAATCGTTACTGATTCTTTCTACATCTAGATAAGGATTTGAAATTCTTGAAATCCTAATCTTCATTATATTTGGGTAAATGAAAATGCTAACAAGGAATTTATCCTAAGTCCATACTGGGAGCCCTTAGGTCTGACATTGTTAACGAATTTCATTCAGTGAGCTACCGCATGTTGTCGAGCAAATGAATTCATAGTTGCCTGAAATCGATCCCAAATGCCTGTATGAGATCTGGGGCCATTCAGGCTAGGTTAGGTTAGAATGACGGATGCAGGTCACCGGATCTGCTCCAGCTTCTACATGGACTGTTATTGGTGAGACCTTTTCTGTGAATCAGAATTCTTAGAACCACTAATCCCAAGGGTTCTTCTAAAATGTAGTTTGTATGACTGTAAAGTTTGTGAGTTGTGAAATTAAAAATGAGAGTGAGTAAAAAGTGTGCTTAGTATTTTGTTGACATGAGGAAATTTAATTGATAAATTATTGGATTTATGCTGTTTTACAGCCAGCAGCTGCTGAAGCTAAAGAAGTCGCTGTATACAAGGGTAACACAGCTCCAGGAGAGAAAAAAGATATTTCCGGATCATTACCAGATGCCTACAGTCCTCAATATGTTGAGGCAGCCTGGTACAGTTGGTGGGAAAATCAAGGATTTTTCAAACCAGAATATGGGGTAAACCTAATTTAATTGCAATTTACTTTCTCTTTTACAACTAACCAATTCGTCTTGTATAGCGAAAATCCATTTCCGATCCTAATCCTAAAGGGAAATTTGTCATGGTAATTCCACCGCCAAACGTAACAGGCAGTCTTCATTTGGGACATGCTCTAACAAATGCAATCGAAGATTCGATTACTCGATGGCATAGAATGTGTGGCCGGACAACTTTATGGGTACCAGGATGTGATCATGCTGGCATCGCTACTCAAGTTGTGGTTGAGAAAAAACTATGGAGAGAGAAACAACTAACGCGACATGATCTTGGCCGAGAAAAATTCATCGCAAAGATCTGGGAATGGAAAAATGAAAAAGGAGATCGCATATACAATCAGCTGAAACGTATGGGTTCCTCGTATGATTGGTCACGTACAGCTTTTACAATGGACCCAAAATTATGTGCATCCGTTACAGAAGCATTTGTTCGCCTTCATGAGGATGGAAGCATTTATCGCAGTTCTAGATTAGTGAATTGGTCATGCGCTCTTCGTTCCGCAATTTCCGATATTGAAGTAGATAAAATTGATATTCCGGGACGAACATTCTTTTCCATTCCAGGTTACGATGAGAAAGTTGAATTCGGCGTTCTTATATATTTCGCATACCGTGTAGAGGATAGTGACGATGAAATTATTGTTGCCACCACACGTATTGAAACTATGCTTGGTGATACTGCTGTGGCTGTCCATCCTAATGACGAACGTTATAAACAATTTCACGGAAAGTTTATCACTCATCCGTTCTGCTCAAGAAAACTACCGATTGTATGTGATGAATTTGTTGAAATGGAATTTGGTACTGGAGCTGTAAAAATTACCCCCGCTCATGATCCTAACGATTATGACGTTGGCAAGAGGCACAATTTACCTTTCATTACAATTTTCAACGACGACGGATACATTATTGGTGATTATGGAGAATTCAATGGAATGAAGCGTTTCCAATGTAGAAAGGAAATCATTGAGAAGTTAAAAGGGCTTGGATTGTACAGGGAAACTAAGAACAATCCTATGGTTGTACCGTTTTGTAGCAGATCTAAAGATGTTGTTGAGCCTATGATAAAACCGCAATGGTAAGGCGTGAGGAGATTTTTCAGTTTTTTTTTTATTAAATCTATGTACAACCTCAGGTACGTAAAATGTGCTGATATGGCTGCAGCAGCAACAGAATCAGTAAAGAGTGGAGATTTGAAAATAATTCCAGAACATTTTACTAAAACTTGGTACCATTGGATGGATGGAATTAGAGATTGGTGCGTTTCACGTCAACTGTGGTGGGGCCATCGTATTCCGGCGTATTACGTCAGGTTTTCTGATGACACAATAAAACCGAACAGCGTAAGTTTTTAGTGCGTTTCATATGGTCACAAGCCTTCCATTCTGTTTTACCTAACAAAAACATAATGAAAAAAAAAAAAACTAAATTTTTCAGACTAGCGATGAAGATTTCTGGGTAGTTGGGCGATCAGAGGCAGAAGCCCGTTCAAAAGCAGCTAAAAAGTTCAACGTTGCTCCCGAGAAAATAATTCTAAAACAAGATGAAGATGTATTGGACACTTGGTTTAGTTCTGGATTGTTCCCGTTTTCAGTACTTGGATGGCCGAACGATACAGAAGATGTAAAGACATTTTACCCTAATACTCTTCTTGAAACTGGCCATGATATTTTATTCTTTTGGGTCGCAAGAATGGTTTTCTTTGGTCAGAAACTTCTTGGGAAATTACCATTCAAGGAAGTTTTCCTACATCCTATAGTTCGTGATGCACACGGAAGAAAAATGTCCAAATCTCTGGGTAATGTCATCGATCCAATGGATGTGATAACTGGAATTGCCCTAGAAGATTTGCATAAACAACTCTACGATTCAAATTTGGATCCAAAAGAGATTGAAAAAGCAAAAGCTGGACAAAAGCAAGATTATCGCAATGGAATTCCAGAATGTGGGACAGATGCTTTGCGTTTTGCTTTGTGCGCCTACATAACTCAAGGGCGTGATATTAATTTAGACATTCTTCGCGTTCAGGGATATCGATTCTTCTGTAATAAATTGTGGAACGCTACGAAATTTGCACTCATGTACTTCCCTGATGATGAAAAATATTCTTCAGATATAGTCTTATCAGGAATCGAGAATAGCATGGATGTTTGGATATTGTCGAGGCTTGCTTTCGCCGTTGATTCGTGTAATAAAGCTTTTGAGAATTACGATTTTGCTGGGGCCACGACAGCATGTTACAATTTCTTGCTGTATGATTTATGCGATGTTTATTTAGAGTGCCTTAAACCAATATTCCAGGAAGGAAATGATAAAGAAAAAGCTGCATCTAGAAAAGTTCTTTATTCTTGCTTGGAACTTGGACTCAAACTCATATCACCATTTATGCCATTCATTACAGAGGAATTGTTTCAGAGGCTTCCGAGAAATGATACAATTCCTAGTATATGTGTAGCTCCATATCCAGGTAAAATTCCACATTTTCCCAACAAATATTTCCAATTTGTTCACGCATTTTATATATTTTCAGAAATATCAAATTGCCCCTGGCGTAATGAACAAGTCGAAAAAGATGTCGATTTTATACAAAAAGCTGCCCGAATCATTCGTTCGGCTCGAAGTGATTACAATTTGCCGAATAAAACAAAAACAGAAGCTTTTGTAGTTTGCACAGATACTCAACAAACTGAAATTCTTAAAAAATACGCTTTAGCTCTAGCGACGATTTCTTACTGTTCAGCAATAATATTTAATGAGGAACCTCCTAAAGGATGCGCCCTATTAACTGTAACAGGAGAATGTGAAATTCATATTCTGCTGAAGGGAGTCATTGATATTGACGTGGAAATCGTTAGACTGCGCAAGAAAATTACAACTTGTGAAAGTACCATTGACAAGCTGAAACAATCTCAGGCCGATGCAGATTACGAAATCAAAGTACCATCAGAAGTTAAAGCGGTCAATACGGAAAAATTACAAGAAGCTATCAGTCAAGTTGAAAAACTTATGGCGAATTTAGATATTTTATCAAATTTTTGAGAGAGAGAGAAATGTTTGTTAGGTGAAATTTAATTTATTCCTAAAGTTTTAAGTTGCACACAGTGCTTGAAATGAACATAAATGGCTGTCGGCTAATTGAATGCAAAATTATTCTCTCAATTTTTTTTTGTTTTCTTACGTTTCATTTCTTGTGACAAATGTTTTATTTCATTAAATTTATTTTTTTCCAAAGGAAAGAAAGTGCTTTGTAGTCGGGGCAAATTTCTATACACAAAATATCATTTAAAAGAAACTTAACCGTTAGATGGGCTACCCCAGATATATAAATTAACATTTTACAGATTGCAGTAATCAATTATGAGATTTTTTCTAGCGAGAGATCTCGAATTTACAGTGCTAGTAGCACTTCCATCCTTCCATTGACATTATGCGAACTAATAACTTTTAAATTGCTTTTACCTGTAGATATAACAAAAGAGTAACCCAAATCTAGCATCGCTTAAATATTATTTATAACAATTTTGCAGAAATGTGATCGTTGCGACCGAATTTTGTTATATTAAAAATGCTTTAATTAGAAAGATGTGAAGAATTCAGAAAGTGGACACCACCTTCTGAAGTAAACTCCAGATAACCTGAAGAGATGTGAACAGGTTATAGCTTGTTTGTGCTAGGTTGGGTGGGTGCTGTTGAAGCTACCAGCCAAATTCGTTTAGTATCGGTGGCAGTTTCCTTGGAACGGGCCGTACCACTTATCTCCATACAGTGGGCGTTTTTGTTGAATTTCAGCTTTAATTTTTCCAGTCGTAAGCAATAGCTATCGACATTCATAGTTACACATATGGTTTCCAGAATTCATGATGCAACAATTCTTGGTTATTCCACCAACATCAGTTTCTATTTGCATACAGAAGCTTTCAAAGTTGGTGGCTAGGCTTGTCGAGTCACACGTAACAGGTCTTTTACACATTAAATGTTTTTGTGGGATGAGGTGCGAAGTGCAACACAAAACTTTGTCTAATAAATAATTTCACTTTTTCACTTCATGAGGTACCCCAGGTTGAGGTTAGGATAGAGTGTATGAATATATGTCTAGCAGAGGAACCCGTAAGTCGGCCCCTAGAGTCAGTGAAGAGGATTTTAGACGTACAGACCTGTAAGATGGCAATTCGCAAATGGGGAGACTTGACCAGATGTTCCATTTCAAGACAGCTGTGGCCCGAGGTTTGCCCTAGGAGGACTGAATCTCTGCGTAGGAGGAACTGTAATGATGTGCGTAACATTATCGCAGTTATTTCGGGGCACTGCCTCTTCGGTAAACATGCAGATCGCATGCAAGCTCCATACAATGACCTGCAAAAGTTGAATGTATGAGGAATGCTAAGGCCTTTACGGATCTGGGACGTCTTCACATAAACGAGTGTGAAGTAGAACAATCATTGAGTATTTTAGACTGTCATACCTCTTATGGTAATGATTTAATTCCGAACATCTTGCTTAAACATTGTTGTAGTTCAATAACCTTTAATCTATTCCTAGGTTTGGGGGATTGTTTAGGTGATTGGAAAATGTCTCTCATTAAAACTCTATTCAAAGTCGGTTTCCGGAATCAAATCAACAATTATAGACCAACTGCTAAACTCTTACCAGTCCCTAAATGTTTTGAGAGTTTAGTAAAAGATAAAATTTATTTTCACATTAAAGATGGTATTTCCTCCTTGCAGCACGGGTTTGTATGTGGTAGATCTACTTCCACGAATTTAATTGACTTCAAATACAGTTTCTGTTGCTATTGAGGATGGCTTTCAGGTGGACGATTTTGTAAAACCCTTTGATCGCGTTAATTTAACTCTTAAAGCTTGAAGTGTTTGGTTTTAATTCGTCTCTGCTTAATTAGTTGACTTCAAGTGAATTGCATTCAGTCGCGTACTTTCCAGGTTTTGTCGGAAGTTCCGAAGGGAAGCCACGGGTCCATTGCTATATGCCGACGATCTTAAGATTATAATTCCCATTAAAAACTCACCTGACACTAGCCTTCTTCAATTTCATCTTGATCGTTTACAACAATGGTGTTTTTCAAATGGACTGGCTCTAAGTCCAATCAAGTGTAAATGTTACACTTTTCACCGTTTGCTAAATCATCTTCACGCTGAACATTTTATCGGTAATGTTTCCATTGAGCAGCCGAATAAAATTTTGGACCTTGGTGTCATTTTTGATGCGAAAATGGGAAGTGGTTTGCATATTAATTATATCCGCTGTATGGCCTTTAAGATGTTTGGTTTTATAAAACGAAATACTAAAGACTTTAGTCATTCTCACAGCTTAAAAGCTTTATATATTGCCCTAGTTAGATCTATAGTGTGGAATACATCAGTAGTATGGTGTCGTTACACCAAGCAACTTGTGAAAAAATTGATTGTTTAAAAAAAAGTCAAAAAAACTTACTCGCTTTGCTTTAAGAACATTGCATTGGTTGCATGTTTTACCAAATTATGAATCAGGATGTTTGCTTTTGGGGTTACAGCTCCGAGATATTAGGAGACGAATTTCATCTTAAGAGATACTCTTTACTAAAAAATTTGCTCACCAGATTTGCTAATCTTGTTCAATATTTATGTGCCTAGTTTTGCCCTTAGAACAAGATGTTTGTTACATGTGCCTTATCACCAAACCTCTTATGGTCAGATGAACCTATTTTATTTCCTACTGCTCTCGTCGTTTTAATGAAATTTATGACAACGAAGTCGATCTAGCTCTTAAACGCACCAAGTTTAAAGATATTGTAATTTCCAAGTTCTTGTAGCCTTGCTTATTTAATTTATCTTAGCTATAGTCTACTGATACTAAGTATTACTTCTTCTTTAGTTGTTTTTATTTTTCAATTTGGTTTGGATACTATTTGTACTCTTGTTTGTTTGAATATTTTTGTGGCACGGTCTGTACGAAGTGATCTCTGTAGACTGAATCAATAAGAGGTTGAGGGCATTCAGCACCTGCCGTGTGAATGCCTTAACATTGCCAAGCGAAGCGTAGGTGGAATGCGGTCGGTAGCTACTTCTTCGGCGGATTGGAGGAGATAGCAGACAAGGAGTTGGGGAACGTGGTAAGGTTCAATAACTATTGTCTTGTCCGCTAAATCTGACGTATCTTTCGCACGATGGCCACTACTCAAACCTAACCTAGGTTAGAGTGGCGGCTATCGAAATCGCAAGTATTACCATACATAGATCATTCGTAGTCCATTGTGATGCGTCCTCATCGGGACCTTACCTGAAAATGATTGTTTAATTTAGGGGTTGCATTAAAACCAGATAAAAGAGTTAATGAACCGCAAGTGGTCTCCCAACTCCATGTCTGCTATTGCCCACAATTCGCAAAAAAAAGTAGCTAACAAGCGTATTCCTTATACGTTTGTCAGGGTTGGACCATTCACAGAGCAGGTTTTGAACGCTTTGAATCTCTTCTTCGCCCAAACAGTTTTTGCAGGAGTTTGCATGCATTCCTCACGCTTGCTAAAGAGACAAGTCCCGTGAACTGCAGTAAGATTTTACTTACTTGCATAAACCATAAAACCAAAAAAAAAACTAAAGAACATTAAACCTAATAAATAAAATAATAAAAATCAAAATATTTCCGAGAAAAATTTATTATTTCTCCCTTCCCCTGAATAAATAAAGTAAGCTAACAATAATATTTATTCATTCACCTAAAAATTAAATTACCAAGTTAATCTGGTCACATGATCTGTTTTTCGCTTCGATGTTTTGATATACCCCAAGAATTGCAATTCGGATACGGCTCGAGTAAATCTTGCCCTGAAAATTCAAACATAAATAAAAAAAAAAACGAAATTTGCTTAAATCATAAATCCACTTACTGAATCTTAGGATCAACTTGCTCATGATCATCTTGTACACCATCTACAACTGATTTGAACGCTTGAAGCCAATCATAAAGGTTTATCATCCGTCCACATTCTAAATGAAGTTTATATGCAACAGATACATCTGGTAGGGTTTGCACTATGCTTTCAGATCTATCCAGTTCACAGCAATTACACTGAAGATATGCATGAGGATTATTTAATGCTGTGTGTAAAGCAGCTCTAGGAGCTCCTACAATATGCCTTCGTATTGAAGATATATCTGAGAATACAAAAAGCTCGTACAGCGGAGGAGCTGTATTCTGTTGCAACGGTAATAGATGTTTTAAAACAATTTCATTTTTGATGTATTCCATAGTGCTGCTAACAGATTTCGTAAAATCAGATTCTCGTTTTACTTCCTTGGACATTTGAAGAAGTTTCTCTTGAATCTCTTGCCTATTTAGATTGTTCAGTTCTGTTTGAGATATTATGTGTTTCCCTGATGCTTCTAGCCCTGCTGTTGCTACCTTTGATAGTAGTTCTTTAACGCATTCAAGTTTCTAATTCAAATAAAGTAATTAAAAAAGCAAATAAAAAATTGAAATCCCTGGGACTACTTACTTTAAGTACGATTTTTTTACAATATTCAGAGATGTCATCGTTATGCAAATTGATTTTCATATATTCGGCAGTCGTGTTTATAGCTCTTGTTATCTTGGCGATGAATTCTTCCTTTGAAAGAAATGAAAGCATATGCCAGCATTCTTTAAACTCTGCCTGTTCTGTTATAGCTGAAGAAACAAGTGCCGAGTATAATTCGCGTCGTTGTCGTCCTAATGGAGATTTTGGTAAATCAACCACAAGAACACTGAGAAATTCCAGGAAACAGTGAAAATTGGCAAAATAGATGTGACATTGTTTCAGAAGTTTCGGTAGTTTTCTTTTGAAATAATCATCCTCTGTTAAAATAGCGAATATCTTCTGTCGTCCATTCATAGATTCTACATATGGGCGAAAGGATCGTAAATGTCGAATGCACTCTATGTCGCTATGAGTTAAACGTTTTACAATTTCCAGAGATTCTTTGTAGTTTGTACAGAGAGCGAAAGCGTTTCCTTGGAAAAAATGTTGTATCAAACAGTACTAAAAGGAGAAACATTTTTTCAAGGGAATATAATAAGGGCTGAAGAGAAAAGACCATTTTCTTACCTTGAATCCTTGGACAAATCCATTTATGGAGAAATCGTAGAATAAAAAAATATCTGTAAGGAATTTAAAAGATTTGCCAGACAAATGAAATGCGTATTTGGGTGACAAGATGACACTCTCTATAATCTGAAATAATCGGGAAAAAAATTGTCCACAAATGCTCTGTAAGTAAGAAGTATTTTTTCGAACCTGTGTTAATCCAGCCGGAGCTGGTTGAGTTTGGAAAATTTGCAGTCTTATTTTGCTCGTAACATTATATGGAAGTGTACTGTGTAGAGCTGAGGTAGCTGTTGCTACTCCCAATATTAATACAATCGGGATATTCTTGCACAATGAACTTAATATCAAGATGAAATCTTGCAAAACATCTATAACGAAACACTCAAAGTCTGGCAATATTACAGCTAAAGTTCTATGTCGATCGGGGAACTCTGTTTCATACCAGGCTTGCAGTACTTGTATGGTGCATTGTGATTTTCGGAGTGGTTTATGATCATTTGAATCTTCATCTATTTCATATGGCGCAACAACAAATTCATAGACCATCGTTTCTATAGCATTTTTTAAATTTGAAGAATCTCTGGCATAAATCACAGACACACAGGCGGGAATTTGATTTTCAATTGTTTCCGATATCGTTTTAAATTGCTGGTAGTGATCGGGCTGATTGATTCCTGTATGGGTTAAAGAAAAATTCATTGGTTTTTTCAATTTGTTTTATTATGTAAATATGTGAATGTGAAATAAAATTATTTCCATATTGCTGGACATGAACAAGATCACAGTCAGTGACATTGCTGACGGCTTAACAATGACAGACAATTTTTTCTAGCTTTGGATCACAGATATTCTGTAGCACTTCCAATTACCAGCTCAAAAGTTGCCTTTAGCGGCGGAGAAACAACAAAGCCTTTGATGAAAAGAAAAATACTTCTTCATTCTCTAGAAAGCCAGAGCTAATAATAAGTATACTATTGTCGCTTCTTCAATGATACTTATGAAGCATCGCAGCCTTTGCTTTACAATTGCGTAATAATAATTGCTTCACATCGAGAACACATCTGCTATTTCAAGCCATGTGTGGAATCTCAACTCCAGACTTCATCAAGTTTTAACCAAAGATGGAAATAAAAATTTCCTCTAATCAGATGTCTTCTTCTAAGGTAGTGTTAGAATTTTTCCCATTCTATTCTATAATTAGTGAGTTCTTTGAGAGGATTTAAACAGATAAAATCATTTCTTATTCAAATCAAGGGTATAAAAAACAGCTATGCAGATACTTGTAGTTTATCATAAATATTTGTAAAGAGCAATTTATTATTTACCTGTAAGCAGAACTGCTGTGGGAAGTATATTATCATCATTTCTTCTGTAAGCATTCTTCACAAATTTTGTAAGATCATCGATTACTTTTGACTGGCATTTCATCTGAATCGCTTCGATGTCTTCTTTTATATTTCTCCATGTTTTTGTAAACATTCTATAAAAAAGTTGATTTGTCGTTTCTTCACTTAATAATGGAACAAGTTTTGTTCCACTTTGTTTTGTCCTCTTTAATCGTTTGCCAGATTTTGTTGCACCATTTTTAAATACAAAACAACCCTGAAATTGTATGGGAAGGGAAGCGAAATTCATTTATTTTTTTTTATTACTATTAATCAAACCTTAGACACTGATATTGTTGGATCCATAAGAATAAAATTTAATTGAAACTTTTCTCTTCCCAATAGGTTTTTTTTAACAAATCTTTTAACTTAAATAAAATCTTGTTTATACCCGAAACGAATCCACTGTCTTTATTGACACCGGATTTCGAGTCTCTACTTTTTACCGCCACTGTCAAATTGACAGCCGGTGCCTACACATACGCTAGCTGGCTGCTAGCCGATCTTTTCAGCTCAGTCAGGCGCGGCGCGGCTAAAATAGATGTCATCGTAATAGTTGAACCGTTATTTCAAAAAATGTCAAACAAACGTGAACAAATGCGAACATGGGATAAGTAAAAATCTTTAAATATAGCAATATTCGCCGCGATATTTGTATTTAATGTGAGTGAAATGCACTATAATAATAATATGTTGTGTTTAATGTGCAAAGAAATCATTTCAACATGAAATAGGTAAGAAAATTACAAATTTGCTAACTTCTTCAATTTTTTATTATTCATCCTTAAATCTCTGAAAATTCAAAACTTCTTGTTATGTTGTCTATGCTATGTGCATGCTCAGTTGTTGACGCGTTTAAGCCGAGTACGGTTAATGACTTTACTACAGTTTCTGGTCGATTTTGGTAAGATTTTAAATAGCTTATAACACTGTTCATAAACAGGTACGCTAGAGGGTAATAAGCAAATCATGTCTTTGAGCCCAAACCAAAACTTTTAATTTCATTTCAATTGACTTCGCCTTCTTAATTGCATAAAGCTGCTTCCCTTATTTTGTATTCCAAATGGATCTAGATGATTTTTGGATTTCCAATTGTCGCACAGCTCAAATAAAGTGAAGGACAGGTCTTGACATGTTATGGCTAAAGGCAGAAAAATGGGTTCATGATCAAAGATGCCAGGACAATGACCAGGGAGAATGGGAGGGATCTTAGGAAGATCTTGGAAATGTTTGTTTAGGTTTAGGTCTCATTTCAATATTAATATTAAAATCTTCCAATATCTTTGACAATTGATGGCTGATGATAAGATTATGAGCATACAATTAATGGTAGCTAGGCTATTCTCGTCTCCTATATTATCTGGAGCGGTACCTACCTAGAAATTTCCAGCATTTTTGACTCTTGAAAGGACTTACCCATGTTTCATATTAGTAGATATAGATACCTACTATTAAGTGTGGCAATATGCCTCTGAATTTTCAGGTACATCGGGTATGACGACACCGTTTAGTAACATGTATCTGATTTAACGACGAAATCTGGAGGTTCTCAGAGCTGACATTTTGTACAGTGTTTTCATAAAAATAGTAAATATAATTTCAAAAATGGGCTAAATCGGGCAGTCCCTTCTTGTTGTTGCCATATAAAAATTAGGATTCTTACGTAAATTGTTAAAACTATCAGTCCTAGATGCTTTTATTGTACTCGAAAGTTCTTCAGAATACGAAATCCTATAAAATTGGTTATAATCATTTTTACTGTCCGCCGAACCGTTCTAGAATTATATGCGAAAAACTCCTTCAACGATCAAACTTGCAATGATGGGTGAGATCAAACTTCCACTGATGGATGATCACTATACGAAATTACATACGGGTATTCATCTAGGGTATCATAAGAATTGATCTTAGACTAATTCTAGGCTTTTTAATTATTTTCTAATTCAAATCATTTCACTTATGGACACAGCACGTCGCTCGTGCATTTAATTTTCCAGTTAGTGGACCAATCCTTCAGCAAAAAGCCAATGGTTTCGCCCGGCTCATAGGTAAAGAAAATTTCGAGTACTCCTCATCTTGGGTACAACGATTCCGCTCTGTTATAACAATGTTTTCGGAAAAAATTGTAGCGAAGCGGCTAGCGCTCTTGAAGGCGTACCAGAGGAGTGTTTATCTCATACATAAGTCCAGAGGATGTCTTCAATGCGGATGAAACAGAACTGTTTTTCAATATAATAATAATAATAACAATAGAAAAAGTAAAAAATTAGTCTGTGAAGTAATTTTAATCTGCATTGGGTTAAGTATGCATGCAGAGAGCATCCAAACAAGCATGTTGAGAAAGAACATATATGACTGAAGCGAGGCAGTTTAAAGGCAAAGCGGAGTACATCGTTATATGCCACCAAGAGTCTCCTTTGACAGTCTGAGTCAAGATCACAGAATACCCTACTACCATATGTAAAGTGAGGGACCACTAAAGACTTGACTAGCTTCATCCGCAAATGAAGAGAGAGAAAACTAGAGCTTAACCATAACTGACTCAGGCATCCATATATTTTAACTGCCCCAGGCATCCATATATTTTTCCTATTGTAACTCTTATATGATTGATTACAGCAGGTGAACTTTGAGTTAAGTTCAAAGCCAAAGCTGTGTCAACATATAATAGTACGGTATTGTTGATGAATATTGGTGGGACCATATTAGGTTCAATTCCATTTCTATAAATCGCTAAGAAATTTGACTTACTGGGACTCAACTCCAAGCTATTGAGCAATGATTATTATATATATATATTGCAGGGCATCATTGAATCGGCATATATTGTCCTCCATCAAGCCAATCGGTCTGCTTAGATATAATTGCACATCGTCAGCATATATATGAATGGAAACATCTAATATTCAATAGTCAATAATGTCATTCCAGTAGAGGAAGAATGGCAAGGTGCCAATTTTGGATCCTTAGGAACTCCAGATAAAATAGACGTTTCATCCGAGCATACCTCATTCACCTTAACTTCTTTTGAAAGTTTTCTCAGCAGCTTGCAATGATTGATAGAATCGAATGTCTTACTGAAATCCAAGCAAAGTAAGAATCGTAAGTTGATTATCTAGTGCTTCGTGAATATCAGACGTAATCTAGAGCATAGCAGTTTCGCAACTCTGATTCGGCTGAAATCCAGATAGCCAAGAACACAGATCGATGTAGCTCACAGACTGCATAAAAACTATCTTCTCAAAAACCTTAGCTAAGAAATATAGAAGACTGATTGGTCTGTAGTTAGTTAGAATAGATGCTGAGGACTTTTTTGGGATAGGCAACACAAGCGATCTTTTTCACTGACTGGGAAATTGAGACGTCGTTAAGCAGTGCTTAAAGATATGACTTAGGATCTTAATAATATTAGGAGCAATTAGTTTAATAAATCGTGTAGGCAATCCATCTGGATGTAATATATTTAATTGCATTCATTGCCAGAAGGACTTCGTTCGCATTAATGCAACGCAAGGCAAAATTCTCCCAAAAATCCCAGAAAAAGTGTTTTGGTTGCTGCGAATATGACTAGATCAACTTTTAGTGATAGGAGAATCAAAAACATCACGGTGTTTTAAAAACATTCGCTCCATGCCTGCAACTTACGAAAACAACACTAAAACCTGGATGACAACGCAGATTTTTGAGAAATGGCTTCGTAACTAGATGACCAATTAAAATTAAGGAATAGAAAACGTCTTCTCTTAATCGATAGCTGCACTGCTCTTTCTATAGTCTCTCCATTGTACAATGCATAAAGCTTGTATTTTTGCCATGAGATGCCACCTCTTATGAGATATGATAAAATCTCTAAAAACACAGTAGTTACAGAAAGCTACAAGTTTTACAGATCCTACAAATAGAAAACGATGAAAACCAAAGTTTGAACATTCAAGACACAACGACTATCGGTCATAATGACCATGTTTGCCAGTCCGTTGAAGGTTGTTTTAACCGTTTTACACTGTATTTCTTTATATGATTAACGCGTGACGTCAGCAAATTAATAAGTCTTCAGAAAGACATATTCGAAAAATATAAAAAGTTCGGACTAGCACCTGAATTGCGCATTGGAACGATTTACAACCATGGGCAATAGGTAGAATGAATAGCTCGAAAATTAAATATTAATTTTAATGACTACAACAACAAAAAATAACATTACTACTACAAACTTATTAACAAAAAAACATTTAAACAAGTATAAAATTCGAAAATATAAAATTAAGAATAAAATAAAATACATAAAGTCAGCAATTAACTAAAATTAAAAACAAAAACAAATTTATAATTGAACAAATTTCCTTCGTATAGGTACCTACTTCATTTTTATTTAATTTCCACATACCGTTTTACGCCTGTTTTTCTCTTTCGCCTATCAAATATTTCCTAACGGCTTCTATTTTAAATAGTGGCACTGAAATTATAGCCCCCATACAAGCACCAATCCAATAGACAATTATGTGCTCCATATTTGTGTGTCCATTGCAGCCCCATTTAAGAGATGTGGCTAGAACAGGATTAAAGTAGCCACCAGAAAAGTTAAAAGCTAAAAGAATGTTTGTGTTTAAAAGTAAGAAACCTTTAAAAAGAAAAGAAAAATATGCTTACCAGCTACCACCAAACTAGTACCAATAAATGAATCTAAAATGCAAGCATGTTTTGGTCCAGATTCGGCTAACGTTTTAGATGCCATCCTACACATTAATGTTGCAATACCTTCTATTGCTGCGCCCACATATGGAGTAACCTATAATTTTAATTTTAATTCGAATGTTTTGCATAGTAAGGCCGTAAAATAAATCACGTAACCTGTAAATCTGCTGTACAATCCTCAAACGCTCGACCTGTATGCGTTTTAGCGAATTCAAACCACCAAAATACTTGGACAATTCTGTAAACGCAACATCCACCCATAAGTGCTGCCCATGTTTTTAATGCAACTTCCCTTAAAGTTGTTTTTCTTTCAAGTAAATCTTCTATATATGTATAAGGGCAGGCGGAAGCATCACCCCAAACTTGGCCCCACCAAATTGTAAGCAGAAATAGATAAACTGCATACGCTGCTACCCCAAAATTATCAGCAACTAAGTATGAGAAAGAATTTAGTTTTAAATCTAATTTTCTCTGCTAAACTTCATGCAATTTTACTTATTATCAATTCAAAACAACAAGAGCAAAGCTCTGCTGCAGCAATAGCTTCATTAAATAATACTGGAACGATTCCGTCTTGGGCCACAGAGAATCGTCCTACAAGCTTTCGAGCGATTTGTGCGAGAGCACAACACCCGACCATAAAGCCGGAGCTAACCGCGAGATCTGACATAGACATTTTCTCACCTATTTAGAAATGTTCTTAATGCAATATTGCTTAAGCAGATATTTTCAACATCCGTTTTTAGCACAGAGTCTTTTAATAATTTTACTAATCACAGACGCGCACTGGTCAAATGCAATATCTTTGCCAAGTTTAAAAATTATGCAATATCAGAAATTCTGAAATTTCTCACACTGTGTATTTCGAATTTGACAAATTGTATTTTTTTTTAACTAAAACTGCACGAAAAAATACAACACTTCATTGACCGCTCGCACTATCTCTACATACTCTCAAGAAAAAAAAAAAATAAAATTCACGAGAGCGATTTATGAAAACTCGTGGGAAATCGCCTACACTTGGAAAATTGTATAATTTCTCGCTGAAGTTTGATTTCCACTGATTTTTCAAAAAGACTGTGGCATATCTTCGAACACATTTCTTTGTCACATGGATGGACTGCTAATTTTAGTGAGCTTTATATGTTGGCCTGAGCGAACATGCGCATTGTACTTATGTACACAATACGTTTGGCCATTTGAATGCAATAATTGAGCAATCGGAAGAATGAATTATATCTGTTGGATTCTTGTATATAAAGTGTGTAAAATATTCGTAGTATTTCATTTAGCGCATTTAGCTGTAAGGAGATTGTTGGAAAATGTTTTATTTGGCTGCACGATATGATGGACCGCATCATAAATTTAGACTTGTTCTAACTCAAAGTGATTTTTTGAGGGGACATAATTAAAAAATAATAAAAATTGCTTTAATTTGATTAATTTTCTCTATCTGATTTTTAATTACAAAAAGGGAAGTAACGTTCTCAATTATTCTTTATATATTAAATTTAAAATTATTTTAACTGTAGTATGTTAATTTTGCAAAGAACAGGCCTAACTTAGTTTTGCGAAGGGAATTGTTGAATTCAAAAACGAAATCAAGGAAAGGTAGATTTTTTCATGTTTGTACGTACATATGTATTTTGAGTATATATTCTTGTCGTGGCTAGGAAATAGATAGTTTTATTTAAAATAAAGTGTATGCCGATTTTGGATCGGATCCGACCATAAATGGAAAGTTTGTTCACCATATTGGAGCCGTCATCTTGAATTTCAAAATTATCATCCGGAATCTTGAATTTGGGATTCGTCGCTACTCCGATTATCTCTCAGATATCAATTTTCAGTCAAATCGAATTATGGCCGCTCACCTCAGGATTTTCGTTCCATCAATATTTCTAAATTTTTGTCTAACGTACTGGAGAGAGTAAATGCAAAGCCAAATTCAATTTTATGTCAACTCCAAGAATTTGTTGCTTGTGGAATTTGGTTTCCTCTAAAGGCCTGCTGCACAACCGCTATTAGCCTAGGCGTACACGATGCACTTTTTACGGATAAGAGATATTCGGGGTAGCAAAAATTCCGAAATGTCAAGCTTCGAACTGCAGCACGAGCAATACTACTGCAAGGAAATAGTTTCGGCCATTTTGAAATTGTGAATTTTCTGACCGGACATATGTGCAGGTCTATACGTGCGATTTGAGGTGATAATATAATAATTGAATTCTCGTTACGGGTTGTGAAATTGTGGTACAGTTATTATTTATTCCAAAAACTGTACCTTGTTTGAACACAATTAAACTCGGCATTCATATAAGGAACTACAGCTTAGCAAAACTATTGTGATAACATGTCTAGGCACAAGTTCAGCAATTTGTACGTGCTGCGTGATAGCTACCTGTACATCGGCCCTTACAATTATCAATATTCTTCACTATCCTTATACCTTAATAGATCTCTCGAAGCTATTTGACTTCTATTTTATATGTAACAAACTTTTCATATTATACAAATTCATTACTTTTATAGCTATTTTTTTTTCTAATAGAAAGTAGTAATCTTATTTCCTTGCCTCTTCTGAAGTATCACATATGGCTCTATTCTTGCTGCCCTCCTTTTTCGCATTGTGGATTGGGATCGGATGGTTTTACTTTTTCTATATACATTTGGTGAATGTAAAAAAAATAATGTATATATGTATGTAAATAGGTAGCTATGAAAACCTTAAACATTACGGACGATATTTTATCAATGTCTTTTTGAATTAATAGTTTTGAACATACTGAAAGGTAGCTTGGGCATAAGTCCAGCTGGAGAATGAAACCATCGAACGCCTTCCCAGTTTTAAATAATAAAAAATAAAAAAAATAAAAAAAAATAGACTAAAAAAACTACTTTTAACCTAAAAATATTGCATTGTATTAACACGATAACAAAAACATTATTTAACAAAATATATCCATATAAAAATAAAAACTATCTTAGATTTTTCGAGATGCTTCCTATCCGTTCTGCTTCTTCCACCTGTATAATTTATGAATAATTTAAAATTACTATACTTTACTCAAAATTATATTTAACAATTACCGTGTCCGGCAATTTTTGTCCAAGAGTCTCAGGTAACAATAAAGCTAGAAATCCACCAACTAATGACACAGTACCAAATATTAAAAGCGGCAATGGTTTATAGTAAATGCCCTAAAATTGAAAATAATTTTATTTCAAATTTATATTAATTAAATCTCTCCTCCTCCCCTCCTAAAAAAAAAAAAACTTACTAATAATGGTACAAACGGTGCAACCATTGCTCCGAATCGTGCTACTGTAGACATACAACCAACCCCACCACTACGTATTACCTTCAATGTATAAAAATAAATAAATAAATAAATAATAACAAACTGTTTGTTGTATTACCGTTGGCATCATTTCAGCTGTATGAGCATAAATCACAGCAAAAGATGATGTCACACCTAATTTTCCGATCAAAAATAGTAAAACAATTGGCCACGTCATACCTAAAACGATATACTAAATTAGAAAAACAATTCACAATGAAATAAATGTGTGCCCAATAATCACCTAATTTACATACTATGGGTGCATATAAAAAAGCGTAAAAGTGTAAAATTGAATTAATAAAAAGTGCAAAACCCAAAAGCCAAAAAGGGAAAACTCAATTTCAAACCTTTGGTAACAAAACCTCCAGCTACACAGGTGACAGCGCATAAAAGTAAAGATCCTGCTAAAGACCATCTTCTACCGACTTTATTCATCAACACCTGACAATAAAAATTAATTTAAATTTTAATATCATTTTTTCCTTTTTTTTGTAGAATTTATTTCCAATTTGTAATTACCCATGCAAGAGAATATCCTGGAATTTCTACTAGACATACTAAGGCAAAATTCAGGTACTTGTTGCCGCTTAGATTAGTTGAGTTCAAAGACAAACCATAAAATACAAATGCATTAACTGCCCTGAAAATATACCATAATTACGCCTAATTGACTGTAGTTAGTGCAAAATCATTGTTAGAAGTATAATTTATATGTAGCAGACCTGTAAAACTCCAAGTACAAGTACAAGTCCCGGTACTGGTACTTAAAAAAATTTCAAGTACAAGTCTCGGTACTCGTACTTTACAATTTTTCAAGTACAAGTCCAGGTACTGGTACTGTTACTAGTACTTAAGTACCAATGTACTTAAGTACTTTACAGGTCTGATATGTAGGTAATTATTATAGGATATGTAGGATATTTTCTGAAAATTCTCTCTGAAATTAGTAATTTTTGTAGGGAAAATTTTACAATACGTTCGTTAGGAATATTTTGTTTACTGCATTAAAAAAAAAAAAAGGTTTATAGTTTTACTAGTGCTGCCATCTGACGAGACGTAAACCAAGTTCATGTTATTAAATTCTTGTTGTATACCCTGCTATGCCCCCGAAAATGCTAATACAATGCTTTAAAATGCTTTAATACAATTCCCATATCTGGGCCGGGGCTGGTCGCACAGCCTTAGTTTCATTGGATATTGTCCAAAAGAGAGCCTGCAAGCTCATTGGCGATGTGGCAATTACTCGTCATATCGACTCGCTCGAGCACCGTCGCAATGTTGGATGCCTTTCGCTCCTTTATCGCTATATGCAGGGTCAATATTCTGATGAAACATCTAGTCTGATCCCTTCTAGAATAGTTCCTGCACGCAATACTCGCGCTGCATCCCGCGCTCATCCTTTTACCCTTCAAATTACCTTCGGCCGTACACTAAAATTCCGTGATGGTTTCTTATCCCGAACTGTGCGAATGTGGAACAGTCTACCATCTTCTGTCTTTCCTCTGGCATACAACCTGCGAAAGTTTAAGAGCGACATACATCGGCACCTCCGCCGCTCTCCTCATATCCCTTAATCCTTTCCCTATCTCCTTCCTGCCACGCTGTGCTTTGCATCATAGGGTATCCCCTGAGCTTGGCTTAATAATATAAAAAAAAAAAAAATAAAAAAAAATAAACCCAAATATTGGATACGTCTAATACAACCGATTTCAATTCAGACTGAGTTACTAAATGCTATTTTTTTCCATAAACACAAATGCTATCGGTCCTGATGGTATGTCAACCAAATTTTTGAAAACTCCAATTATTATTGGTTCACTGCTGCATATCTTTAATACTTGTATCTTTAAGTCAGTCTCTCCTATTTTCTGGAAGATTTCTAACCCATTAAAAAAAGGGGGACATGTTTCCGTCCTGAGGATTACAGGCCTATCAGCCTGCTTTGTTTTCTTTCCAAAGTTCTGGAAAAGTTGCTGTATTGGCAAGTTTAACGTTTCATATTAATTAATAGCTTCATAAGTAAATGCCAGTCCAATTTTCGTCCTGGGCTTTACTGTGACAGTGGCGTTTCTTGAAGGTGACAACTGACATTCGCTCGATAACAGAGAAATCGGCATTTTGACTCTTCTTGATTTTTCGAAGGCATTTGACAGCGTTTCACATAAGAAATTACTGAGCAAACCTCACAATAGTTTCCATTTTTCAAATAGACCGATTCTTTTAATTAAGAGCTTCCTGTCCGAAAGATTACACCGTGTATGCCTGGGTGAAGAAATTTTTTCGCATTTGCTTTTCTCAACCTGTGGAGTTCCACAGGAATCCATTCTTGGACCTCTACTCTTTATCCTATATATAAACGACTTGATACCGCTTGTAATTCGTGACGGTAATATTCATATTTAAGCCGGTGGCGTTCAAATTTATCTTATAGTCGCCCCATAGCTTTGATTGAAAACTGTGTGGAAAACATGAATCGATAGCGATTTACTCGAAATTAGTAAGTGGGCATTTGCACACAATCTTAAAATAAATCCTAATAAGTCTCAGTGCATTGCCTTTTAACTGGTTCGATGGACTATTCGGAGTTACCAGCTGTCACTTTGGACGGTGTTGTGAACAAGGTGCGCAATTTGGCCGTTACACTTAATTCGCTCATGGCCATCAATTAGTTTTCGCCCAAATTGCGTTGTCGTTTTTGTTTTTTGTCCTTCAGTACTTTACGTCTGGTTGACTTGTTTTACGAAGCGAGCAAATTTATTTTGAACATTCAGACGGCTTCTTGCTCGGTGCCTAGAGTAGCGTTTTTTTTCTTTTTTTTTCTCTACGAGACACACACATTTGGTGTCTTTCTTATTTTTTTTTATTTTTTCCTTCCCTTTTGATTTCATTTTTTATTTGGCTTTGAATTTTTGATTTTGTTTTTAATTTTAATTTGATTTTAATTTTTTATTTAATTTTTAAGTTAATTTTAGTGTTGGTTTTGGTTTTGACGATAGTCTTGATTTTGGCTTTTTATCCTAATTTGAATTTTGATTTAATTTTAGTGTTGGTTTTGGTTTTGACGATAGTCTTGATTTTGGTTTTTTATCCTAATTTAAATTTTGATTTGCCAGTCTGTACAACAGATGCCAATGTAAAAGATTGTCATTCACCAGGAAATATACATATATATTATTATTATTAGTTTATTATTATACACTATATGAAATCCATTCATTATTTATCCTACATTTTTCGCTGAACATACTAAGAATATTCAGGTTAATAAATAATCGGCTTGGTATATAAAATAACTGTTAAAATAATAGCAAAACGTAAAATTCACACATACCATATAAAAAGTAAAACAACAAGCCGCATAAAAAGAATTTTGGACTTCAGCATCAAAACAACAGTTCTACGAATCTCATATTTCTGGGATTCATCTGTAGAATTGTGAATTATAAAAACTCTATCCTTTCCGTTCTCATCAAGATGCGGTTCCAATTCTTGTTGCTTTTCAAATGTTGCCATAATTTCTATGGGCAATTCTTTTCCATTGATTTTTGCTGCTTTTGTTATAATCACTTTAGCTTTTTGATATTGGTTTTTAACAATTAACCATCTAACAGATTCTGGAACAATCCAATAGTATAATGCAAATAGAAGTGGCGGTGCTGATAGAACAAATTGAAGTAATTTCCAATCTCTGCACAACCAAGCCAATAGCCCAACTAGAGCTTCTCCAACTGCATAGAAGTAATTTAATAGAATGCTACACATTTCCCGTTTTCCTGGGCCAACCATTTCAACTCCAATTATGAATGCTAAAGGATAAACTCCAGATGTTCCAACGGCATTTAGAAATGCAAATATTAAAAAACTATAGTAGTCCCATGCTAAACCTTGAAGAATTCCTGTGATTGACATGAAAATTATGCAAAAAACAAAAACAACTTTTCGTCCAAATCTGGAAATTTTAACAAGAATTAATTAAAATTTTTTAGAAATTTGAAATTCGATTTAATGTTACCGATCAGCGAGGAATCCTGATGATGCTGTACCTGCTACTAAACCTGCGAAATGAATTGTACCGACTAAGGCTAGCATCCATGCATTTTGACTGCAAGTTATCGTCCACTGCATTAATTTTAATATTCAATTGTCGATTAGAAGAAGTTGAGGTGAAGATATATATTTTAAAATTTGTAATTTTGTTTTATTGAAATTAAGGACTAAAATGAAAGATCTGCACAATATGAATTGTCAAAATAATAATGTCAGACGTTGATTGGTCTGAAAGACCTTGAAGGTAAGGAGGGCCAACCATTACTTCATTCTGACAAAATTCTATTCCCATTACCGCAAATCAATTTGGACTTAATAAGAAAGCTTTTTTTAATTTTGAGCTATGCAAAAATAAAAGAATTATTTTTCAAAAATGCTGAAATTCATTTAAGGGGTAACGCCACTGTAACGGCTAAAAAAAAAGGTTTTTTCACGAAATGGGACATGTTTTGCTTGCAGGTCTCCGCGGAACGCAGCACCACTGGTGCACATTTGAATCTAGACAAAAAAAAAAAACATTAATCTAGTGGCTTATAGCTAGAGAATGCCGTACGGATTTTTAAAAATATTAATTTTTGTAGATTTGGCGCGCGTTTGAAAAAAAACGTTTGATTTTTGACGAAAAAAAACGGGAGGTTTTTTGTTAATAAAAAATCAACAAATAAAGTTATTGAAAATCCAGTACGGCATTCTCTAGATAATGTTAATGTTCACATCTGGTCAAAATTTCAAGTCGAAAATATGAAAATTGTTCGAGTTATGCTGCGTGCCATTTTGAAAAACCTTGTTTTGAGAAAAATGCGTTTAAAGTTTTGAGAATAGTTTTTTATTGGAAAAAATAAAAAAAATGAAAGTAAAAAATAAAAGTTTTCCGATAAATAAGTTAAAGTTGCAAATGTCAAAAAGGTCAGTTGTGTTCAATTCGGCTTTTTCAGTCAGCTTTAGAAGAAAGCTGGCGATAAAGTTGGCTGAAAAGCTCCAATTGTGTTTCATGCTTCAGGTAGTCGTTTCGGAGCAAGTTTGACGCGCTTAGTGGCGACCTCCATTTTCAAAGGAAAATTTTTTTTTCTGGCACGTGACCTTTTTTTTCTTATTCTAGAGGGTTTAAACTATTTTTTAAGCCAATAAAAACAAAATTGATTTTTTAAAAAATTTACAGTGGCGTTACCCCTTAAACAATAATCTATAATGGTTTCCCTCCCATTGACTGTATCCTCTTTGGTAGATTGTGCTGCCACTGGCAAATATACTTCCCAAGCTAGGAAACAAATACTCGAACTAATACTTGACAACACTAAATAGCCCTTTAATAATAGTAGATTACCGTGAAAATTCTTAGATATGGGCAAGATGGAAACGTTCTTTTGAAGAAATGACTTGTGATTAAATGTAAATTGTCTGAAGGCCTAAACTATTATTATTAATACTGAAAACTGACCTTCAAGTAATTTTGAGTTTGATTGCTTAGCTGCTAAGGGTGGTCCACTTTATACAATTTTTTTTTTCATCTAAATTATTTAACAACATTATTGTTTAAACGAAGCTCTACAAAATTTTAAACAAAAGTTCTCAGTGCTATAAGGTTCCACACCATACTCTCATGGAGAGTGCAGGGTCTGATTTTATTTATAATAAATAACTAAAAAACAAACAATGTATCCGCAGGTAAAAATGGAAACTCGCGAATTCTTAGATATATTTTATTATTAACTTCACTTCTTAAATAATGCCTTAACAAAAAGTTCTAATTGTAGTACGTAGAAAACAGATCGAGGTTTATCTCGCGACGGTTGACAGAATAACTCCTCGAGGCTTGGGCTCGCTGGGTACCCAGAATAATTAAACATTTTTTTAGACTTTTTTTTTGTTTTCTCACGACGCGACGTTGAAACGTACATGAGAAAATTAGGAAATGATTTTCATGGAGTACAATTTGCATGAAGAATTGAAATTTGATATGCCTGTTGTTGTCGTCTTAAAATATTAATTTTAAGACGGCAAGAACAATTGTATGTATGTACATCTAATTACATTGGAGGAATTAAAGCAATATATGTATGTACTGTGTACATACGAAGAAAAAGAATGTATGTAGATTAGCAGGCATACTGTGAGACTGGAATGTGTGTCTTGATAATAAGATGCAATTTGGGAACCTGATCCACAACATCAGCCAGGCTATATCACAGGCAGATTACAGCTATGCTAGTGTGTTTTTTTACATTTATGCCAGGAAATCGCTGTTTTTTCATTATTTTCAATGCAATTTCTTAATAATTTTGTTAATTAAGGCACATAGAGGTGACCAATTTTTTGAAGTTAAAGAATAAATCCGGGGTCTTTCTTCGCTTCTATCCCGTATAAAATTAAAAGATAATTCGTACTATCAACAATTAGGTTCGGTTCAGTGATAATTATTAACAAAAGTTGCTTGATTAGTGATTGTAATTACATTTCATGTCCACTTCGTTGGAGATTGCAACGCCTGAAATGCGTGAGTAATTCCAGAATAAAGTTTTGAACGGAGGCAAAAAAAATTATTTTATAGGTATAGAGTCATAAGCTGCATCAAAATATTTTCAATTAGTTTTGACGCAATTCTATATTCAATTTTTGCGGGGAAAATAATTAAAAATAGAAAAGCTGCACCATGTTTGCATGCGCATGTATGCAGTAGTGTCCCTCCTTTTCTAATTAACATGGATGCATTTTTATTAACTGCGCATTGCGCAGACAGGTATTACTCAATTTTATTTAATATTAATTAAAACCTGTTGATATGCGACTATATTCAAGTTTGGAGTGATTTACTTGCTAAAAAGTTTACTTAAACGATTTTAATGAGATTTCACTGATTGCGAAAATAAATTACTCAATTAATTATTATCGATTTTTTTTTTAAAAATAGTCATTGCCTACACCGAAAATATTTCTACTCACCTGTTGCACTATCGTTCGTTCAGAATTATCAAAAACCCATTGATTACACGTATGAGTTTGATCGTCTAAAAATAAATCCTTTGAACATGTTGCTTCTGGAAGAGTTTTGTTTTTATCTACGCGATATCGCAAACATTGCTCTGGGATAAAGACATCTTGAGCATCTGTTGATCCAGGTACTGCATTTCGCATCCATTTTTCTCCATAGATTGGATTATCCGGGTGATCACATTCTGGAATAAAACATCTTTGAAAAAATGCATTGAAGTCATTCGGGAATTTATTGGAAAAATTGTTGACACATCAAAAGTTTACCTATAGTTTGGTATACCAGCTGTAAATACATATGACAGACTATTAGCGGCTCCAAACATCACAGGCAAACATATCAGGAAATAATTTGTTATTTGATATTTTCCGAATTCACCAATTTCCACTAGGACTTTGTCGAAATCCATGTTTATCCGTAAATGAATTTTGTATTTATTTTGTAGAGTATTTAATAATAGTCAAATTGTGAAGTGTCGTTGATCTCTTATGCTTTCGCCTCACGTACGATTTTCTTTAGCCGAATCTCCGCCTATGACTGAAACGAAATTCAATTTAAAACTTTGTTGTCTACATATTTTTTCTGGTATTTATTTTGCGACAATACACGCGTCAAAAATCTATCTACAGATTATGTTAGTTTTTATTCACTTTTGCTTTTTCCGCTTGTGTACTCAAAAGAGTTCTGTTTCTATTGAGAACTTGAAGGAGATCAGTCATTGGACTTAACTAACTATAAATAGTAGCACCTAATTTATCTATCTAAGTTGCATATATTGAGGAGCTATACTATGCTGAGGAGCTTTTTTTTAATAATTTCTAAGCTCATTTTTATTACTTTTTTTTTAAAACAGTGTAGTATTAAAAGTAAAGAACAAAAGTCATATTCACCCTCCATGAAATAAGCGAATGTTATATGTATATACTCCATTTTCCAATATTTGTATATGAATTAAAAACTTACTTGCTACTTTGGCCCAAGATATGTCGCTACAGGCAAAGTTTTCATCTACCATAAATGTTTCAAAAATTTCAAATTAAATTTGAAATACGTAAACAAAGCAAGTACAAAAGCTAGAATTGGTCTAACAATAAGATTAATTCTTATGATACCCCTAGATCAGGGGTCGGCAACTTGTGGCTCACGAGCCACATGCGGCTCTTTGGATGTGAAGCTTGGCTCTTTAGTTCCATACGCAAATATTATTTATTTTATTAAACAAAAAAAAATACATTTAAAAATCTTTCTGAATCGATTAACGAGGATTAGGGAGGGACCGATTCTATCTCTCAGCCACTTGTACTCAGTGATGCCACTTGGATACAATTGTATCATTTTGGATACATTTTACTTGAAATTTTTGATACCTTTTTTTAGAGATGGATACATTTTTTTATTTTAAAATAGTTTTTAATGTTCATTTAACTTGAATTTTGAATCTAGAAACACTTTGCGTACAGCAAAAAAGATTCTTCCTTTAATTGATACTTTTACAAACATTACTACAAATCGGAAAGCAATTTTTAATGAATGCCGTATGCTTTCTTTTCAAAAATATTTAAATTTAAACGACGATATTGAATTTTTTTGCCAAATTTAAGCATTCAGAAAACATACGAACAATCGGAGCTTGAAGATTTATGTAATTTTGTTCTGCGTATTTGAAGTTTGCCGCATACTTCAGCTCAGATCAACCTAATAAAAAATAAAAAATGTCTAATACTTTACGTTGACAACCATTGATTCAAAAATCTTAGCGAAAGAACTTGAATCAGAATATTTTGCTCAACTGGAAAAGGGTTTTTTGGTTTTTTATTAGTTACCTGTTAGTTATCTGTTATTTTGTATTTTAAAAACTTATAATGATTGTAAAATTCGATACCGTAACTCGAATAGCTGAATCTAAAACTGCAAGGAAAGGGAAACCCAGCCTATGTTTTGTTAGAAGAATTGCTTTGTTTTGAAAAAAAGTTCATTCCTTTTGCAGAAGATATTCAGAGCGGTAAATTACTTCATTTTCAATTTCCAAACCAATATCGCGATAAAATCAGTGCAACTGTTGACACGAATTACTACAGCACAGTTAAAAAAAAAAATTAACGATGAATTTGCTGACAGATTTGAGCAATTCAAAACCAACAAAACCGCTCTAGCATTCATAGTAAATCCTCTCAACACAAATAGTAACGAAATCCACATTGAACGATTTGGAATTGATACTGGATCTGTAGAAATGCAATTGATCCATTTAAAAAGTAAAGCTTTGTGGAGTGGACAATTTATAGAGTTGAAAAGCAATTTGGAAGAGTTGGAGGTCCTCAAATATATGTACGTAACGCAACAAAAGTGGAGAGCTTTAAAAGAAATGCCGCGAATTATGAGTTATGAGCCAAATTTATCCAAACTTTCTAAAACCATGCAAAGCCAACGCTCCCATTGAATTTGTTTGCTCAATTGTTTGTTATTGAAATACAAGTTAATGTTGTAAGTAAATGTTTAATTGTTTTAATTTTTACTTAAATAATAAGTAATTATCTAATAATGCCATATATATATTATCTAATTTGTTGTGAAAAAAACTACCTATATGTATATGAATAAATAGTTTTTTTTGTTATGATTTAATAGATTAGTTTTTTTTATCAAAAAACTTTATTTATGGGAGTACTATTTATTGTTGGCAAGAAACATTTTTTTGGCTCTTTAAAAACTTTGAAATTTTGTAAATTGTAATTTTTGACTATTCCGACTCAAAAGGTTGCCGACCCCTGCCCAGATGAATGCGCGTATGAAATTTCGTATGGTTACCCATCTGTGCAATTTTGATTTTTGAAATGGTTTTTCGCATATATTTCTAGAACCGTTCGTCGGACAGAAAAAATTATTATAACCAATTTTATAGGATTTCATATTCTAAACAAGTTTTTAGTACAATAAAAATGTCTATAACTGATAGTTTTCACAGTGTACGTAAAAATCCTAAATTTTTATATGGCAACACCAAGAAGGGGTTGCCCGATTTAGTCCATTTTTGATTTTTTCTTGCTATTACTATAAAAGCACCATTGCAAAATTTCAGCTCTCTATGTTGTTGAGTTCTCAGGCAGTGCCCAGTGGAAAACGAAATTTTTGTATGGCAACCCCACGAAGGAGTTGCCCGATTTGTCTCATTTTTGAACTGAATCCGTGTACAAAATTTCAGTTTTCTAAGTGAACGCGTTCACGAGTTATCGTGCGCACAGACGGACAGACATGCACAAATCATTATAACTTTTAATATTATGCGTGGGTGTCCAATCCATTTTGCTCTACCATCATTATTTCGAGGTGTTACAAACGGAATGACAAACTTAGTATACCCTACAGATTTCATCTAGGATATAATGATACCAGACAGTCCGTGGAAAAAATGTGAGCAATAAGCTAGCTAGAATTTTACAGATTAAGCATTTAAATAACGATAGCATGCTGCTGTTATATAGCTGGGGAATAAGCGGTAGTAAATATAAAGCAGTAAAATCGTTCCAGATCTTGGCCTTGAGCTTTATCCTGTATTCTAAATACATATACTTCTGACTGAGACAACTTACATCTGGATGTGAAAACCTTCACAAAAACGCGGTAGAATTAAAACGAGCTAATTGCCCTCTAATAGAAAGCTTTATACATGTCTCCCTCTGCTCTATTATGGCACATAAATTCTTCGCGTTTATTAGATAGCTTTCTTATGTTGAGTATAAAGTTTAAGAGCTTTAAAGAAGTGATCCGGGTTTATATCTAGTTTTCTAGAGTTTCTTATCTAGTTGTGTGTTGTCTGTGTTTTATGTATAGAAAAATGTATCAATACTTGCATTAAAAGAGCTGGAAATGGGTCGGCTATCCATATTTTCTAGGATAGTCAAACCCCTTTCAAAGCTTTTAAGTCCTTTACCATTAACTTAAGGATAGTCAAAACATCACAGATACCATAAATGTTTGGGAAAAAAACGAACAGTCTAGAATGGGAATAAACAGGAACGGGTTTTCTCATTAGATCTTTCAGGTCATAGTGAATGCGTGACTAACACCTTAATGGCCGGATTACATTAACAACATCGTCGTCGGCGTGGTCGTCGTTTGGGCCTTTACTTCTACCTCTACAACATCCGCAAATTTAAGCATAAGGTCTTCCGGAAAAAAATGGATGCCGACGAAAGAACTTGTGCAAGAGGGTCGAAACGACATGCAGGAGCTAATGATAGTGGCTAAAGTAACTTTTTCTCTCGATTCGAGTGGAAGCAGTGAGGTGAGATCGTTTTTCAACAGCATGATCGTGCAAGTTGAACGTCCCAAAGACAACGACCACGCCGGCGCCGGCATTGTTAATGTAATCCAGCCACAAAGGTTAAGCTACACGGCGAGAGACCTTTGTCTCCAAAAACCTATATATACATACATTTCGGCGAAGCAAAAAATCTCTAGAGAGACCTAGTCTCTAGCGACTTTTTTGATCTCCGGTCGCCCAACGTGTATTTTAAAACAAACAGATCTCCAGGCTCGGTTTTTGGTCTCCGAAGTTTGTCCATTTGTCATCTCCAGGTCTCCGGAGACTATTTGTATGTTCTGGTCAGTTTATGTAGGTCTATTTGGAAAGGAATAAAGTGGAGTGAGTTTGAAAAATTCTTACAAAGAAATTAATAAAAAAATCAATAATTAATATAATCGATTTAGGGCAGAAAATTTGTTTCGTCAACAGAGTTCTGGTTATTTTTTAAAACACAAAAATCACAGAAATTGTTTGTGTTTATTCCGTAAAATTTGTACACCATGGATATATTTTTTTAAACTTGTTCACTTTTCCCGTAAAATACAAATATTATTAACTTTTGAGATAATTCTTTCAAACAATCTCTTGCTTGACAAATAACGATGATCTCTGGTCATCTTTAGAGACTTAACTTCAAATTTCGTGTATACACTTCGAAGACGTGTCCCTAGAGACTTTTTTATTATGGTCTCCGGTGACCTAATTTTTTGGTCTCCATAGACAAAAGTCTCTTGCCGTGTGTACATTTCAGAGATTTTAGTCTCTGTAAACCGGAGATTGGACACGGTCTCTCACCGTGTATCTTTACCTTAACACTGCTCTACAAACCTAATACGTATAATATAATGTTTTTAAAATTTAAAATTTACAAAAATGTAATACATCGCCATTTCAATCCTTAACCTTCTACTGATGGATACCATGTATTTATCTATGGGTTCTTTTTGTTTGAAATGTAACTCATGGGTTTTGTATTTTCTAATCGCCTGTTAAACTCCAGGTAATGAAAAGAGTTTGGTTGATCTCTGACATTGGTCCACTTTATCAGTGATAGGTATTTGTATAAAGTGCTTTTACTTTATGTTTGTAGAAAAGCCAAACGTTCTTGCACCTTGACTTGAATTAGTTTGCTTAACGCGAAAAAATTCGTACTACTGAATACCACCGCCGAAAGTTTGTGAAAAACTGAACTGTATTAACTTCCAAATTCTGGCTTTTATATCATATACAATAAATTACAATAATATATGAGAAAACACAAATAGCGAAAATTTTACCATTTACATAAATTCTCACGAGCCAGTGGCGAGAAAAACAAAAGTGTCAGTTTACGTCTGGCCTGAAGCTTTCTGATTTTGTTATCAGCTCTGTGATTCGTGAGAAATTATGTATTACTTGCATGCAGTTTTTTGCATGTTTTGGATAAACAGTATTCTTCTCTGAGTCTGTTTAATATTTTCAAATGAATAGATTCAGCGATTTATTGCCGTTCTCGTTTTGTTGCAGCTATCACTGTTCAACCTTTGCAGTTTTTCCATAACTTCCATAACTACTATTCGACAAATTCATCTTCTTGAACACAAAGCTTTTATCCTCCCCTTCCATGTTAAAAAGTTCTTTTATGATCTAATCGAAAATAATTCTGATACAGAAATATCTATATATAGTTAAAAATATAAATTAAGACGAAATAAAATGTACATACAAATCGATCAATAAATTAAGCAGAAAGGATAAAAAAACAGTGCACCCAAAATGGATCCGTGTGGAACTTCATAATTTTACAAAAATAAAATAAATGTTAGCTAGTTAATTACATAATATGCAAATCTTGAAAGCTTAACGTGATATTTTAGTATGCTAACTAATAATTAAGCTTTTCTTTTACTACGAGTATTTATCTTTTTGCACAGTTCTCAATGTATAGCTTAATAATCCAATTAAAATAATTGATTGATGATTTGTTGTTTCTTTTCTTCCAATACGGTGTTGATTGATATTCTGAGAAATTAATATCGCTACTACGCGTATCATCTAAGCTGCAATTTATCTCATTTATCATGCAAGATTAATTGACACACGGAAAGCAATATAAAATTAAGTTAGAAGAACAGTTGAATGCTGTTATAGAATAGAAGAATGACTTTTATTGTGGCGGCTTGTTTGTTCAATTTACGTAGAGAAGTTCCTTTGCCATTCAGGAAATGGAATAAACTGTTTAATAGTATTGTTAGATTTTTTTATTTATTAAGAAGTTAGTTAAATTCTTCGATTGATATAGTTTTTATCGTGGTGTCATAGTGCAACTCGTAAATCATGATTTTATTTTTACTGTTTACCTTATACATTGCGTGCTAATGATACCCAGCAGTAAATCGACACGGCCTTTAAAAATTAGAAGATGGTCTTTATAAGAATTCGCTATGTAGAATTCTCCATGATATTGAATATAGTCTGACTGTTGAAATATAATTCCTGGAGTATGACAAGGATATGTAATTTTGTCTTATACTCTCATTAACGATGTCCTTACGAATGTACTTGAGAACAACATAGGTATGTGTTTAGGGGGTAAACAAAAATTTTACAATTCCCGTCGAATAAATTGCATAGGTGTAGGTGTCCTGTATAATGAAATCCAGTAAAATCTAACAAAACTATGGTTACCAAGTGGCGCGAATAGGAATAACAGGTAATTAAAAACCCTTCTAAATAGGAGTTTGAGGAGTATTCGAAGTATTTATGTATAGATCGAATGCCCAACGAAAAATTATTGAGACAATGCGGCCATCACAGACAGAATCGAAGTGATAATATTTGAGAAGTAGGTAAAAACAAAAAGAATACACATGGAACTTAAAAAAAAAACTACAATTAAGTATTTGAGGTGAAGCGTTCAAATAGAAGCCGTATCAACTCGGGTCTTCTGATAGTCTAAGAGCTAGTAACGTTTTCGAGAAATTACTTTAGTTCGGCTAGTTTTTTGATATGCCTTTCCTTACAGTATATGTATTAATAGTCATGCGGCCCATCTGGCTGGTGAGAGGTGTTGCGTTTACCTGTGCGCATTTCGTTTCACAGGTAAAAAAGGCAGTTTTCAAAATGATTTTAGTTCGATTTTTGTTTTTTTCATCTGTTTTCATAAACATCGGACAATATAAATTCAGTATTCCCAGACAATTTCCTTGTTGCTACCACCGTGCCTGACGATTTTTTTCGCCAAAAACAAAGAATTAAAAAAAAAAAATTTTTATTACGGCTGCAATTTTTATACGAGTTAGTTTAATTACCGAAACACATGAAATTAATTTTCCAGGCGATAATTCGGTTGCTCATTAGGAACCGGACCGATATGAGCATAGTAAATTGGGTGTTTTTTTTTCTCACGATGATGTTTTGAGAATATTTCATGAACTCAGAGAAATAGCACAATTTTGTGTTATTCTTCTTTTTACAGAGAAGTTCTGGAGCTACAGAAAAGCTTCTGGTCAAAATTGAGTTATCCAGCTCAGATTTGAGGATATTCTTGATAAAATTCTGGAAGAAAAAAATTCACTATTATACAGTTCCGCTATTGAATTGGAATTTGGATAGATATCCATGGGAAAATCTTAGAATATCAAAAATGACAAGTCTTATTTTGAATACATTGACTTCTGCAGATGTAGGAGATTAAGAGTGAACATTTCTCCAATATGTTGTCACGTATTGGACTCTTAATAAATGCTGCCGTAATTCAGCTCTGGACGGTGGTAAGCTTGATAGATCGAAATTTCTGCATTTTTACCGAAATTTTTCATTGAAATTTTTTGACTGATACGTAAAGGGTTTTCCAATAAGAGGTGTTATTTTGATTTTCAATGAAAAATGCCGTTTTTTGAGATAAATGATCGGATCTTTATTTCATTATAAAGAGGAAGGTATGCCGTTAATAATGGAAAATAACATCAGCCAAATGACCACCACGACCACGCCTACAGGACCATATCCTTTTCATGAAATTGTCCATAATCAAATCGCAAAGTGGCTGCCCTATGTCCTCGATAGCCTCACGAATTCCATCTTTGAGGTCTTGAATCGACGCTGGGCTGTTGGCGTAGACCTTCTCTTTCACGTGGCCCCAAAGGAAGAAGTCACAAGGTGTTAAGTCACAAGATCTCGGTGGCCAATTGTGATCACCTCTTCGAGAGATAACGCGGTCCGGAAACTTTTCCCGTAAAAGATCAATGGTTTCGTTGCTTGTATGGCACGTAGCGCCGTCTTGTTGAAAGTAAACGTTGTCCAGATCAATATCATCCAATTCCGGCCATAAAAAATCATTAATCATCTGTCGATAGCGCAATCCATTCACCGTAACTGTTGCTCCAGCCTCATTTTCGAAAAAGTAAGGTCCAATGACCCCGCGGGACCATAAACCGCACCAAACAGTCACACGTTGAGGATAGAGAGGCTTTTCAACAATAACTCTTGGGTTTTCCGAGCCCCAGATGCGACAATTTTGCTTGTGGACGAAGCCATTGAGGTGGAAATGGGCCTCATCACTCAAGATGAGTTTTCGATGGAATTCCGGATCATTTTCATGCATTTCAAGGACTCTGATGATCGGCCGGCTTGAGTTCTTGTGTTAACTGAACTTTATAAGCCTTAAGACCCAAATCTTTATGCAAAATACGGTGTAATGACGTTTGTGGAATGCCTAATTCCAAAGAACACGAGGAATGGACAAATCTGGGTTCTCTTCAACACTTTCGGCTACAGCACCAATATTCTCGGCTGTTCTCGAGCGACGTGCACGGGTTTTATTCTTCACATCACTAACTTGTCCCGACAGCTCGAATTTTTCTACCAATTTCTGTATTGCGGTCCGACAAGGTGCTTCACGACGACCCAAAAATGTTCGAGTTTTACGAACCGTCCCTGCCACATTTTCACCATTTTTATAGTGAATTTTAATAATTTCAATGCGTTGTTGAATCGTGTATCGTTCTATTTTTATTAATGTCGTAGTTTCTACTTGTCAAATGTCAAAAAATGACAGCTCCAAAAGTGACATCTACCGAAATAGCGGGCTAATTAAAATAACACCTCTTATTGGAAAACCCTTTATATTAGAAAATAAATCAAATCTGACATCGTTAACGTTGTTCATCTGCCGAAATTCATTTATATGATAAGCAAATCCTTCCAAGGTGACAATGCACTCTTCAGTAATTCTTCATCATCGGTGGCAATATTTTGAAATGCAAGCTGATAATTTTCCGACTCGTCTAGTAATTTGAAAAGCCTCAATTTCCTTTGCGAAAAAAGCTGGTGTGTAAACACAATCTGTCATGGCGTGGAAGCCTGGTAATGCTCTAGATATGAATGGAAGGACCCAGAGTTTTGTACAGTTCATTAAGGTTGATGTAGCGTTCATGACTATCCACACCCATGTTGATCCAAAGTTTTAAGGAAGCATTAAAACTGTCCATGTTACCAAGGAGTATAATGAGAATATCAAAATCTGAGCATCTTATTACAACTTCAGCGTCGATATCAATTTGGTAAATATGGTAGATAATCATAGAATCTGCTTCTTCATGTCCTTCACATGATAATTACTCTTCCGTTGCCTTAATGACTTTATTAGTTTCAACCGGATAAGAGAAGCATTCGTTGAAACTTAAGTGAATTATTTTATCACCAATATAAGACCCTACATCATAAGTCGACTGATAAAAATTTTAATTAATGCTTCTTTGAAGTGAATATTTTTTAGTTGAGCAGTGAAATTATGAGGATGAACTTGATTTGGTCCGATTGAAACCTGGATAGCCGATTCATCTCGACGTTTACGTTCACCATCTTTGATTGATGGTATAAAACATATATGCGAGTTGTTTTCAGTTGAGATATAATTTATTTTCAAAGCTTTCCCAAATTTTCTGTTTAACATTTTAATTAATGCATAATTATGAATAGCCGCTACATTTACTCCCCTGCAAGCAGGTTTGCTCGGAAAGAGGTAAAAGCAGTAAAGTGATATCTGCACATTTTGGAGAGATATTTCTTTGCGTCTTTTACCTGTTCCTAGAAAACCGACTTGCATACTGCATCAATAATACTCGTGTGGGATGGCCCATTCCCTCTAACACTCGAATCCATCTGGCTATTAATAATCAACCGAATTATTTGCTGGAAAATTAATTTTATGTTGTTCGATAATATTAAACTAGATCGTATAATAATAAGCCGTAATAAAATAAGTCTAGCACGGTGCTAGCAACGAGGAAATTGTCTGGGAATAGTGAATTTATATTTTTCGATGTTTATGAAAGCAGATGAAAAAAACAAAAATCGAACTAAAATTATTTTGAAAACTACTTTTTTTTACCTTTAAAACGGAATGCACACAGGTAAACGCAACACCTGACACCAGCCAGATGAGCCGCATACCTATTGAAATGGTGGTAGAGGGGAGATAGCAAAGAATCAGCAGAACTAAAGTTCTTTTTTTCGGGACGCTGCTAGCTCTCGGACTATGAAGTTCGATTGTTGTCGATTCCGATAGACAATACTATTATTTTCACATCGAATTTCGGTTGCGAACACATCTATGCTCTTCTAAGTAATTCTCGTCGAATAGTAGAAATTTATGGAATGAGGTTTCCAATGGAATTTTGAAAAACTATAATATATTTTTTGAAAATTTTGGAAAAATGTTCGGTTTTCGAGTTTTTCTTTCCAAAAATCCGAAAAATGGTATAAAAAAATGGGAGCTCGGAGTGAATATGATAGGAGGAGAAAATGGAGCAGAGAGGGTGCGGGGATAAAAATGGGAAAAGATTAACGGGAAATTTAAGATAAAATAAAAAGAATTCAGGAGTTGCACTAAGTAGCAAGGATAAGCTCAGAATCTGTAAGATCAATAAAAAAAACTGAGAAATTACTTTGGTGATTAGATTTGTTCAAGAAGGAATTTATTTGGATTCTCCGGTATATAGCAAAAGCTAAAAAATGTTTTTAATTTGTTATTTCATCGCACAACCCATTACCTGGTAAAAAATCCTAAAGAGCAATCTCTACTTTTATTCGGTAATTAGGCATGCATGGGTCTTATAGGTCATATTTTATTTCGATTAATTTAAAGGGGGAGGAGAGGGTACTCGAATGGTGTAGTGCGGCCATATACACCACAGTTCCTATATTTTGCATATCTTTTCTTTGTTCTTCTTTATTTCACATCCATTAGTATTCTGTTGTGAATTTATTTTTCTCATAAGAAGTGAATTTCCACGATTTACCAGTTCTTCGCAATGATAAGTTGAAAATATTTTTGTACCAAAACACGGCCCTTTTTCCACCTTAAAAACGACAGATTCATTTCCTTTGTAGTTATCTCCAAAACCGTTTATCGGACTCAAAAACTATTCACACATCTAATTAAGGGACAAAATAATGTAGATGCCTTTAACGTGCATACGAGTATTTAAAATTTTGATATCGTCTCTTCTGTACTGGGAGACGACCAAATTTACCATTTTCGCGTGATTTAAAATTTTTAGCGGGTATCTTGAGAGAGACACCAAAATCCATATTTCTCTGTAAGTATTGCAAGGATTTCAATAGTTTACCTTTAGTTATCCAAACAGCAGGCATTGTCAGTATATTTAAAACGCTAGTTTGAACCCACTTAGCATAACATTTTTATTTAATTTAACATGTATAATTTATACAATGCATTTTGGAGCTGCACGATTATATAATAAAGCTAACTAAATTAATTTAGATCATATTTTTTATATTTTAGTTCTTTTTCCTTCAATTATCTCTAGAACCAATTTACAATATTGTACTTAAATAAAATAAGTAAAAAACGATATTTCAAACAAAACTGAGGCCAAGCCGCATGAAAAAGTAAAAAATAAACTTTTCTTCACACACCGAGGTGGACTCAGATTTTTTTATTGGGACATTTCTCTTGAATATTCTTTCTCTTCATGAATCAAATCACTTATTACCTCTGATTGATCATACTGAAATATATCGGTGACTGTCAGCGAATAAAATCTGAGTCCACCTCTGTGTGTGAAGAAAAGATTGTTTTCTACTTTTTCATCCGCAGTTTTGTTTGAAAACTCTTTTTTTACTTATCTTATTTTTGCCTTTTTCGCGTTAACTAAATTGTTATTACGTGCTGCATGGAGATATTTTAAAACAATTTTATGACGGCTGAAAAGACACTGATTTACTGAATTATCCCGATTTTCCATGTGTTCCACAGACTTTTCCTATTTCTATGAATTTTTTTTTAAAAATTTACGTGAATTTTCCTCGATTTTTCATACAAGTTTTCATGATTGTTGAAGAGAAAAGTATTGATGCCTGGTAGGACGGAAAAAAAAAATGATTCCGCAAAGGTTATAAAATTTTTTTGTGGGAAATTTTCCGGAAAAGTTTGAAAATTCCGGAAATTCCAGAAAAATTGGAAAATCCTGCACTTTTTCTGAAACAGATTTATCACTAATCATATCGATGAAATTTTTTCCGATGACTTTTCCGCTTTTCCGGGTTTTCTATGGAATTTCCCACAAAATCAACTTTATGCAACTCATTTCGCTCTACAACTTTGTCTTACGTTGCAAAACGGTCAAACGCTTCCTTGGTCGGAAAAATTCCGGAAAAGCGTTTTACACGAATTTTCCTCGATTTTTTCTGCAAGTTTTCACCATTGTCGGAGATAAAGTAATGATGCCAGTTGATAGGGAACTTGATCCTGCATAATTTAGAAAACTTTTTTACCGGAAAATTTTCCGGAAAAGTCGGAAAATTTCGGAAATTTTTTTCGGAAAAATCGGAAAACTCTGCATTTTTCCTGAAACGGATTTATCACTAATCAAATTTGTACCAAATTTTCAAATGATTTTCCCGATTTTCCGGGTTTTTCATGGAAATTTGCCGTTCATATTTTGATAGATTCAATTGTCACGCGACATGAACTTGTGTGCCAAATTTCAGCTCGCTGTGATGACGAAAAGTGGGTCTACGAGAGTGTCGAAAATAGTAAAAAAGAAATATACAGACGGACAAATTCGTGTACGAGTTAAAGGGACGGGCTGGGCTCAAAAAGATTATAAATCTTGTATGTACTGTCACCAGGAATAAATGAATTTGAATGAATTTTAATTTGGAAATTCCTACGTAAATAGGTACCTTAAAAAACACAACAAAAACAGGCAATAATATCAGTTGAGAAATATTCTTCTTACTTCTTCACAACTAAAACAGCCGAAAGTTTGGTCGAGTGAAATAGAGAGTTTTTTAATTCTCAATACAAATTCCCTGGGTTACAGCATTCCGAGTGGAGAGTTAAGTAACAAAAGAACTCTCATCTCTTCGACTCTACAACTCTCCGCTCTAATACAATTGAGCTTACGATTTTGAACGAGATTGAGGTTTACTTCCGAAAAATTGATATTTTTAGCCTAAATAGATATCACATTCCGTGTAAGAGTTATTATCTTGATATTTAATGTTTTCAATTTTAAAAAGTGGTAAAAGTGAAAAAATTAACAAATGTTGATGTAATTGAAGATTTGTGCTTTCTATTAATTCGCAGTACCATTTTTATTCCATTTTAATTTGAACATTGTACTTTTGATCATTTAGTATTAATTTATTTGTTTGACACATCGCTTTCTTATGGAATGAGCGATTCTTACCGCACCTTTACTGACTGCAATTTGACATTTAAACTTAACGAAAGCTCCCTCCGATGAGTTTGTTAAATTTAAAGTTCGCGTTCGCTTTACGTAAATAACATTACTTACGTATACGTGAATTGTAGTTGAGCATTTAATGAATCCGGCCCCAGTTAGATCTTTTACTTACAACTGAAGACAAGCTGCTATACAGCAAGATTATTAATCTTGCGATTTTTAACCATTAAAAGTATTTACTATTATTACGCTATTATATAACTCAGAGATAGCCTCATTTGCTTTTACAGCTTGCAACCGGCCATAAAAGTAATTGCTATTATCTCTCTTGTAGGTACCGAAAAAAAAAACATTTTAAAGTGAACTATTTTTTCCAATCCGAAATTGAAATGTTTTTCCGCCACTAGTAAGCTCACACTTTTTAGCTTGAAAATAGTTGATATTTGTAGATTTGCATAGGTAATTTTCTGCTTCGAGCTACTTTATTTTTAATGTAAATCAACATAAATCCATTTAAATCAACTCTTCCTATACTTTTTCGTATACTCATCAGGAAAGCCTTTAAACACAATTCAAACAATTTTGCTCATTAAATTCCAATTAAAATCTGTAAGACTTATGTAATAAAATTATTGTTCTTACGTTTCAATAAAAATTATTTGAGTCTAATGTAAACAAGTCCGGAAATTTAATTCCTGAAAATTCAAATCTAAGAACACACGTCGGTAAATATTTGCCTTATTAAAGAAACATTAAGTAAATAATAAAGCCATTGTCATCGTAAAGATAGACAAAATGTAAAAAAATATACCCACTCAAAAAATAGTGTCAGCCCTAGACAGAAACACTTTAAAGTCCATTCTTTGCTTATATACCGAGCAATTTGAGCAATCGCCACTTATCTAATAAACGTGTCATAAAATCACTGAGTGCTGTAATCCAAATGTGTATTCTTTATGACACGCAGAGAACGAACAAATTAATTCAATTGTCATTAAGCTACCTACCTACCTTTGCAATGAGCTTAGAAAAATGAGATTTAATTTTCAAATGTTAATTATAAGGTGCTTAGTTGAATTTTTTTTCAATAAAAATTTTAAAAATTGCTTCTGCATGTCTATGAATTGTTAGGTAATCACACGTGCTGAATTTAGAAATATAAAATTGAGTCTGGGAAAAAACTTCGAACTTGAAGTTTTATTAATTTTTTTTTTTAATATTATGAAGCCTAGCTCACGAGATACCCCATGATACAAAGCACAGCATGACAGGAAGGAGATATTGAAAGAATAAGGGGAAATAAGCAGAGTGGTGGAGGTGTTGATGCAGTATGTCATTCTTGAACCTTTGCAGATTGCAAGCAAGGAGAAAGACAAAAGATGGTAGCTTGTTCCACATTCGCACAATTCGGGATAAAAAGGCATCACGGAATTTGACTGTACGGTATCTTGAAGTGGAAAAGTATGTGCGCGCGAGTATTGCGCATAGGAATTGTTCTACTATTATCAAATCGCAAATGTACTCGAAGGCTCTATTTTGGACAATATCCAATGGACCTAAGACTATGCGACCAGCCCCGGTCCAGATGTGAGAACTGTATTTCACTCTAGGTCTGATATAGGACTTGTTGAGGAGCTTGATTTAGGGGAATGCTTTCAATAACCCGCATTGATGGCATAGATTTTTGGGTTACGAGTTAAATAGTAAGGCCAGCGTGCGAGGTTGTAGATGGAAATGTACCGTCACTTCTTTTTCGCTCTTCACTTAGATATACCTAAAATTGATAGGATTCGGATTTTAATAGATAATAAACTTTTTATCCCGCATTTTTGTGATTTTCGAAAATTTTCGAAATTAAACATAAATTTAACTTGTTATCTATCGCCAATGTTTTTTTTTGTCTGTTAAGAAAATTGTATGATAGATTGGCTTTAAAGGTATACATAAGTTTAGGGCTTTTAACGTAGCCTGACTATAGTTTTGGCTCAAGGACTAAAATAAAAATAAATTCGCCAAATATTGTAAAATTAAAATATATTGAAAGCCGTCGGAATGATTTTTTCCTTATTTTTATATGAACGAACGTTAGAATAAACTTTTGCAAAATAGGCAAAGGTTTTATTAAGTTAGGTACATAAAGGGAAATGCCCACTTATTATACAACTTTAGGCCCGACATCAATAGACATGAGAGATATCTTAAACGATGCAATATGATACTCTGAACATATTTTATTACCAATTTTTATTTCAATAAAGCGCAGAAAAGCTTTAGCAATCGGATGTAGCTTGAGCGACTTTCTTGGGTGAAAAAGTGGACTTTTTTACTTCTCGTTCACAACAGATCAGTAATGCCCATGGAAGAAAGAACTGTAAAAATATATGCGAAAGTTAGTAACTGGGGTGTATGTGACCCAAGTGCATGAAATGAATTTTCCGGCAGCATACAGTTTTTTGAATCAGGAAGAAAGTACACCAGCCGATAGTACTCGACGAGACCTTTAATTTGATATGCAACATGCCATATTGGAACTGCCCACCCCCGCGCCTGGGGGACCCCCCCCCCCCTAAAAGTATGCCTTGAACAATTTTCTTCTACGAATTGTAGCTGATAATGAGCTGAAGCGAACAGTGAAAGTCGTTTTCCGATTGGACATAACCTTACCGAGGTACAGCCGATCTAAAGTGTGAAAAACCTAGTTATTTTAGTTCCAATAAAAAAAAAGGGAAATACTAAAAAAGTGAGTATGGCGATGGCTATTTAAGCCTCTGGGTATAGGAGTGTGGGTACCCAAACGTCTTCTCAGGACCTAAGCAATTCGATTCTGTACTAGATTTTCCAAAATGTACTAGATCAATCTTTGACCCCTCCTCCAAGCAAGCCATCACCCGCTCAATTGAAATAAACATTGTTAACAAAATGGGTTCAGAGTATCATAATGAATCGTTTAAGACATTTCTCATGTCTATTGATGGCGAGCCTAAAATGGGCATTCCCCTTTGTCTACTATTGAATAGATAAACAAATTAACTTATACCATATAAGAGAGGAAAATTGTTTCTCTGTAGACTGGATAATAATTGAAAAGAAAATAAATTTATTGATTTCAATAGAGAAAACTTAGCAGTCTGATGAATCTGATTGAGTCGTAGGACCGCCCTTGCTTTGTAGTTTTAAGAATGTGTTTAGCTATTTCTCACAGCTAGTTATTATTTCCTGAGGGTTTTGCTATTTATCATTTTACTTGCAAAGTGTATGCACGAGCTTAGCTTATACACTCTTTTCTTCCGTTTTATCGATGGTCATCATATGAATACTGGTCTAACTATTTTTATCCAATAGATCACCTTTGGCCAAATTATTCGGTAAAATTTAAAATTCTAAAAACTGCACACATTAATAAAATTACGAATATATTCGACTTTGATATGGAGATATGAATTTTTTAAGTCGAAATTTTGCCTAGTAGGTATACTGAAACCGACTCTCCAACATTTTCCATATAACTTCTATACTTTTACCTTATTTTTATCAACATTTCTCGGTCTGTGTAAATATTAAAAATATTCTGCTTATTGCATCGATGTTAACCAAACACACATCCAGCAGGATAACACAGAGGTATCAAATTTATTGATCACAAAAAGAAAATTTATTCCTATTTACCTGCAGTTGTTCTCAAGTTGTAGTGCAGCCTCTTTCCATTTTAATCGATCGTATCTGCTCTTATCTGTACTGCACAGCTCTCAGATGACGTATTCTTATCAAAACAAAATTATCTTTGATCAACTTCAATTCAGTAATTGGAATAGGATTGCTTAATTGTTGTTGATTTTAACGCCAGTCACCCACAAGCAGTTTATATTATTTTGAAAATAATTGTCGGCTAAAAGTCTTGTTTTTATATTGATTTTATTTTTCGTGACACTCAAAAATCTGAACTAACCTGATAATAATTATGAAATATTTTTAATCACATTTTTTACGCACGTTTTTTTTTTATTTATTTATATAGATATTTTTTGTTTTGAACAGCCACGACACGGAAATGGGAATGTTTTATTGCTTGAGCTGCCGGATTTTTACTGAAATTCGAAATGACTTGAGATTGCGGTATCCCTTCTCAGTGGCATTGAGATTTTCAAGTAAGCTTTTTGCAAAGCTCTCAGAAAATGATGACGTCAGGATGATAAAGTGTGAAATATGTTTGTATGCATATGATTTGAATGCACGCAATATGCATGCAGGTGAGTGAAATATTTACGTACACATGTTTGTTGAATTATATCTAAGCTGGCTAAATTATGTCAATTTTCTTAATTGTTTTTCCATTTTTATGGGAACTTTTAATCTAGGGGGTTTTCACGATAAATGGATAGAATACCTCATGGCTTGCGATGCTTTTATTTACCTATTTTTGTTTTGTTGCATATAGTAGTTGTTACATTTTAAAATAACAATTTTGTAAGTGTGATTATCTGATTCTCGAAGATAAGTATCTAAACAAAATAATGCTATAGGAACGCATATTTTCAGAAATTTTGAATCAAGGGAAAAATATATTCACAGCTAGTAGCTTTACATGAGTTATGATAGGCTAGTTTTCTCATATTAGTTACAACTTTCTATCTAACGACAATTTTCATAAGAACAGTCATCATCACAATGGAGGTAAAGATAGCGAAGCGATACCAATATTCGAGATATATTCAGAAGATAAAAATACCAAGAAAATGCTAGTAAAAATGCAAGGATATTAGTTTTACACAGTTCGGAGCACTGTGATAACAGGTGGAGTCCATGCAAACCTCAATCGCTGCAATGTTGTACTTTCTGTAGTGTAGGTATGTTTAAAATGGCCGCATCAGTTCGGCTTATCGGTTTCTTTGCATAAAAGGTAAAATCGCTGCAAAAATTCATCCTCAAGTTGTTTCTGTTTATGATATTTATGATGGATGGCGAAGATATCATATGTACAGACAAAACATGGAAAAGATGTGTGCTGAATTTAAAATGAAGTCAAAAGTGATGATAATGATGAACAAAGGAGTGGAAGGCCATCTGTTGTTAGATACTGAAGAAATTATGAAAAAAAATTGAAGTAACACTTTTTTGCCGGTAGGCGTTCAATGATAGATCGTGCGTTGGGTGCCAAAGATACTAGAAAAAAAGGTGTATATATTCCTCATACGTTACGAAGATCAAAGGCAGTAGCTTTCTGGACTACATATAATGTGAGAGGAGATGAAACGTAAATATCTCACTATTATAACTAAAATAATTAATAGAAATTATACGAAGAAGATTTCTCGTCTAACAGACTGAAATTTATTGAAAATAATTTCAATAAATTTACAAAATGCATTTAAGTGCAAAAAAAAATTATTGAACTTTTCGACCCAGCGATCATCGGTATGGTTATCTCTGATCGCCTACCATAGAAGTTCAATGATGGAGGTCACACCAATTGCCCATATAAATACTTTTTATAAAAAGTAAGTATGAATTATATTATCTTGCCACCATATAATTCATACTTACTTTTTATAAAAAGTATTTATATGGGCAATTGCCCCTCCCAGAGCTTGCCCCTCCTGCAAAATGAAGATGCGGAATAACGAAATCTACGTAAATATCAAGTTTGGTAAAAAAGTCTTTTTTTCGAAATTACCCTTCCATTTTCGAAATTCGAAATCGAAAAGTACCCTATCTAATAGCCAGTTCAGATTCCCGTACAATGACATATAAATGATTGTCATAGGTTAAAAACTGTAGGAGGAGATAGAATCTTACGAAAAAACTGAAGATTACCTCGATGGGCACATCTTCCAAATGTTTGCTTATAATTTCTGATTGTTATTGTTGATAGCACTTAGGGAGGTCATTTTGGAAAGGGGACATAATGCGCAAATTTTTTCATAGTTTTGCCAAGTTCATGCAATGGTGATATTTCGAATAAATGTACACTGAAGCGCGACAAAAATTTTGGTGAAATAAAAAATTCTAGAGAAAACTGTTTTTGTTTATAATAATTGAAGGCACAATTATAACTAATTATGCATTCTTAGAAAGGCCAATATGTGTTCTTTTAAATAAAGGTTTGAACGTCACAATCCATTAATTACAATAGAACTTATAACGAAATTACTCTGAAAAGGTATGCAAAATCTCGAAAATCGATATTACCGATTTACTCGAAAACCAAGCGGAGTTCGATATAAAAGTATCTAGACTTTTTTTACCCAAATGACCTCTACTTTCATCCCCTTAAAGGATTAAAGACATTTACGGAACACCCTGTATATGACTCAATACTTACAAACCCTGATAATATCAGAATGTTATCTTTAGAAACCTATAAAAGATCAGGGGGAACGTTGTCTGTCACACATTTTGGGCTATATTGTTATAACGAAGTCACCAAAATTTTTGAAACCCTTGAAAGTAGCACTTTCATATGATATCCCACAAGATTTTTTTAGGGCGCCCAAATCACACCGTAAAAAAAAAAATCATATATTTAACTGTCGAAATATATGTCAGTCACAAAGATCTAACATTCTGCCAAATTTAAACTTTCTACGTCATGTCGTTTTCAAGAAAAACATCTGCGACACGATTTTATAATATTCCACTTAAAGACGTTTTGTAAAAGGACGTTTGCTCTAAAGACGTATTATAGAAAGTTGATTTCAGAAAAGCAATTTTTCCCAACTGAGAACAAAGATAAAAGAAGCGTTTTCCAAAAACGATTGTGAAAAAACGGCCTTTGGCATATTATTTCTGTGTTCTTTTGTGTCCGAAGAACAGGGCAGAACAAAAGATACATAAAAGAGCGCCTCATACATTTTCATAGAAGATTTACAAATGAAACGAACAATACAAATAATTCGTTTCAATCGACAGAACAATTTGTTCTCTCCAGTTTATGGAAGTTCTAGAACAAGGTACACAAAAGAATACAGCTAATATGTGTCTACCAATAGCAAATATTTTGTACGAAATGAACCACGATAAAATGTCGTTATGCAATTAAGCATCTTGAAATTTAAAATACAAACATATTTCAAATTCATGTAAATCATATCATATTTTTAAAGGTACAGAGGCAAGAATGTTCTTAATAATTATAGAAAGATAATTCATGCAGGTAGATCTGCCATCTATATCTAATATAAGTTTTTAGCTATAGCAAATAAAAGATGATATTCTTCATAATCGGACTTTTTGCTCAAGATTCTTTTAATTGGCTCACCTTTTAAATAATTTTTTTTCTTGAGAATTGGAGGTCCACTACATTGAACCTTTCAGCTTTAACGAAAGTAATTTATTTTTGTAATACGTGTTTAGGGTAAACGTCCTTATATCAAACGTCTTTAAGGAAAGTATTAGAGTCTTTCAGATCGTACGACAGTAAAATGGGATACTCCCCTGTGACAGACAGTCAGACGGAACTTTAAAAATGAATATTTTTGATTTTTTTCTGAATAAAACAATTGTTATAAGTTTAATTAATTATTTACATACTTATTTACTTAGTTGAAAGGAATAAAAATACATATATAAATTTTTCGCTTAAACCTACCATCCAATCAAGAAAACTATGAAATTCTTAACATTAAATCTACCACTTTAAATTTAATTTAGTGGTGGCAACCCTGTCAGCGTCTCATAGGAGTTTTTGAAAACCTTCGATTAGAGAGCTTTTGCCATTTTCACCGTACAACCCAAATCTAATCTTGCACCAAATGACTATCACTTTTTCATGAATTTAAAGGATGGAAATAAAAAATTGTTATGATTTTCCACTTCTTTTATAAATATACTAAAACTTGAATTTTGCAATCTTTTTAAAGATTTATTTTGTTTTACATATATTATATATATATTTTTTTATAATTAAGAACACATACAGTCTTTTTTTGTTTTTGAACACTCAATTCAATCTGGAACTATATAAAAAAATATTTTCTCCCTTTTATATGTAGTCTCCGAAAATATATGATTTCGTCAAGGTTGTGCTTATTGTTGGTATCTGCATATCTCTGAAATTTAAAAATTTTACCATTACTTAATAATATGAAATAAAATGCTCTTTTATATCATCCTAAACTTAAAGTAAAGATGTATACATGGAGAAATAATAATGAATCGAATTGGATTTACTGTGACTGATGATGAAACATATTTCACAGTTGTTCTCAAGGTATACATATTACCCAGTTACCACAACTAAGTTACTGCTTTTTTTAATTAATTTTTTGGAGCACTGTGAAACAAATTTAATAAAGATATAGAGTAAGAATAAAATAAGTAAAAAACGAGTTTTCAAACAAAACTGAGGCCAAGCCGCATGAAAAAGTAGAAAATAAACTTTCCTTCACACACAGAGGTGGACTCAGATTTTTTGATTGGGACATTTCTCTTGAATATTCTTTCTCTTCATGAATCAAATCACTTTTTTTACCTCTGATTGATCATACTGAAATATATCGGTGATTGTCAGCGAATCTGTGAAGCTGTGAACATTATAGACCAATAAATGCATTACCTACTTGCGAGAAAGTATTAGAAAAAATTGTGCATAAACAACTTGACAGCCATTTCGATAAAAATGATCTTTTTTTGGAGAATCAGTCAGGGTTTAGAAAGCGACACTCATGTGAAACTGCATTAAACCAAGTAATAGTGAACTGGAAAGAAGAGTTGGCTGAAAAAATAGGGTCATTGCAGTCTTTTTGGATCTAAAAAGAGCATTTGAAACCATAGATAGAAGTATATTAATACGGAAGTTGAAAAATTACGGCATTCGAAATACAGAATTGAAGTGGTTTCAATCATATTTGGAAAATGGGACACAAAGGACTTCGGTGAATAATGTATTATCTGATTCTACAATGACATCGTTTGGTGTTCCACAAGGAACTATTCTTGGACCACTTCTGTTTATTATATATATCAACGACATAGCCAAAGTATTGAGAAATTCAAAAATTGTTCTTTTTGCGGATGATGCACTCATATATGTGACAGGGAAAGATAGAGAGCAATGTCGGTGCAAAATACAGGAAGATTTAAAGAGACTAGAATATTGGTTTAAATTAAACAAATTAAAAGTTAATGTGTGTAAAACTAAGTGTATGATATTTCAGTATAATTTTGACCTGGATTTAAGAATGGATAATGGACAAATTGAACAAGTTGATGAAATCAAGTATTTAGGCATTATTTTTGATAAGGAATTGAAATTTAAAAAACATATAGATTACATAGCAAAGAAAATTTCGAAGAAAATAGGGTACTTTAGAAGAATAAGAAATAGAATAGACTTACTAAGTTCAATTAATGTATATAACATACTAATTAAGACCCACTTTGAATATTGTTCGACAGTAATGTTTATGTGCGATAATAACTCTTTTGTAAGACTACAGAGACTTCAAAATAGGGCAATGAGAGCCATCTTAAAGTGCAATAGATACACATCTATCATATTTATGTTAAATTCTTTGTGTTGGTTGAGTGTAAAGCAACGAATTATTATGAATTTATTAATTTTTATATTTAGAATTAAGTCAGGTGATATGCCGAATTATTTAAGTAAATTAATGAATTATGTTGGAGACTTACAACCTTACGGATTAAGAAATGCTAATGATTTTAGGCTGCCACTGTATAGAGATAATTCATGGCAGAATAGTTTAGTATATAAGGGCTTTCAAATATTTAATAAGTTACCTTTAGATGTAAAACTTGAGAAAAATTTTAGGATATTAAAGAGAAAAGTTCTTGAATTTGCTAAAATTACTTATTAAATTCGTAAACTAATGCAGCATAAGTAAAATCTACGAGAAAATTATCGAGACAAGGATGAGGAAATTTGTTGAAACGAACGGAGGTTTTGATAGAAACCAGTTTGGTTTTCTGCCACGGAGTAACACTGAATTGGTCACAGCTGAGACATTAAATAAGATCAATGACTATTTGGATAAGAGCTACTATGTAGGTGCAATCTTTTTTGACTTGTCAAAGGGAAAGGCCTTTGACACTGTTCACCACGGTCTGATGCTGGACTTTTTGAACACGCTAGGAATGAGGGGCTTTGTTAATGACTTATTGAGTAGTTATTTAATGGAGCGGGAAGTTAAAACAAGGCTCGATGGGGTGACTAGTGAATCTTTAGTGACAAAATGCGGTGTTCCCCAGGGTTCAATATTAGGACCCCTTCTTTACTTGTTGTACATTAATAACTTGCAGTACACGGACCTATGCGGCGAGTACCATGTGTATGCGGATAACACCAATATTTTATGTAGAGCCTCAAATGCGGATGATCTTGAACGTTTGATGAATAATGAGCTAAAAATATTTAACAAATGGACTGCTGGGAACATGTTAATGATTAATGAGAGAAAGACCAAATATATAATATTCCAACAGAAAAACAAAACAGATATTAATATTTGCCTCAGAATTGGCACGGAATATCTGCAGAGAACCGCCAAAAATTAATTATCTGGAACTATTGATTGATGATAAACTATGCTGGTCACAGCATATAGGGAACTTAGTTAGAAAGCTAACACCATTGATTGGAATTTTTAGAAGAAATGTTAACCTGCAGAGGCATGTTGCGAGCTTAATTTACAATGCACACTCTTTGTCGCGCATTCGTTATGGCATTATAAATTGGTCGCATTGTACGATAGGCTTGAACGATGATATATGGATATTAATGAATAGAGCATTAAAAGCGCTATACCGGCTGCCGTGGGATACTAGTTCTCTGTTTGTCTATCAGTTTGCATGTCAATTTACCTTGCAGCAAGTAATTCAAATTGAAAAGGCGAAGTTTATGTTCAGCATAGTAAATAGGACTATACGGTCAAATCTAGTAGTGGAAAAACATCAGGATATTCATGAACATCTCACGAGAAATAGGAATAATATAACACTAGGCAGGCAAAGAACTGAAAGAAGACGACAGGGGCTGTTAACCACGGCTGTACAAATTTTTAATGCTCTGCATTTTGATATCAGGACTACTCCGACACTACCACTATTCATGAAAAAAATAAAGAAATTTTTGTTGACCTAGTTTTCGCATTTACTGCAACTCACAGCATTTTACTGTATATATTTTGGTTTTTCTTATGTTTGCTTATCCAATTCCTATTTGAGGACGTCACTGGCCACTATTTAATTGTGGTCTCTGGGAGCGGCTGTAATGCAATTGTGACGGATTTTCCCAACTCTCATACCAGCCTTGCTGACTGAGTGGGGAGCACTGCAATTATACTAGAATTGGACTAGAAATTTAAGAGACATTGTGTTTTAAAACTTGTTATATAAGTGAATGAATGAAAAAAAAAAAAAATAAAGATAAGGAAAAGGAGGAAAGAGAGCTAGACTTATAGCATAATTATACGACTTTTGTAATGAATAGCAAAAAATGATAAATAAATTCACTTACTTACTTACTTACCATTCTGAAATCTGAACAATTTTATTTTCTCATCTATAGTCAATTTTAAATTTCAAAAGCTTCTTATGAAGCAGTGCTTTTTGCTATCCTTAGCGGTGAAATAAACAAATTGGAAAAAAATAATTTCTTGAAATGCTGGCAATATATACCATGCTTACAATGTGCTAGGAACACGACGAAGCGTAGAGCTACGAACACAGTTCAATCTAATGATAGGAGTGTCAATTAAGGGCGAACCGCCCCTCGACCCCCCCCCCCCCCCCCCCCCTCCATGTTCATTTCTTTTTTAACTCGTACCACTTTACTTACTAATTTTCATGACATTTTCAAGAAACTAAGAATTTATTATGAGCGAATGAATGATTGGTAAGGCTTTCATGATTTTTGAGTCCCTGATCCTGTTAAAATCTCAAGTTGAAATTTTAGTATATTTTAGTGGGTAATATAAGGTAGAAAATAATAAAAAAAATTAATAAAATTAGAAGTACGTCTTCCAGGATATTCATCTTTTATTCCCTTCCGCATACATGTTTGAGATGGCATTTTTCTTAAATAGCATGAAATCCTAACTTTCAAATGAGCCCAATTTCTTTATTCTTTCATGAATAGCAAAGTTTGTATTAATTTTTATCAATGACCAGGACAGCATTTTTTCTAGATTTGAAAATGCTATAACTCGCAAAATACGCATAGAGAAGATAAAGAAAACAGTGGCTTTATATAGTCCATGTCGAGATTTTGGCAAATAAAAATTGAAATTCAATATCTTCAAAAAAGGAGATCTTAAGTGCTCAGATGGACTCAGGTCCCGACTGTAGAGCCCTATTTTTCCGACCCGCTTTGGACTTGGTACATATATGGTCCCCCCTACCAAGGCCATTTCCTGGGTGCGCTACCGGTGTCAAAGTATTTATGTATGTGTGTATGAATCAAAAACTCTCAAACTAGATTAGGTAGCGGACTCCTCCAAATGTGCTATTTTCGTACCTTAGCTGTGCTAAAAAAATACATTTATATTTTTCTAAATTTTCTATATGACCTTTAAAAATCCTTGACTTAGTCAAATATACTCCAACTCAATTTTGTTGCAGTCGAAATTTAAAAAAAAAATTAAGGAAAGATACAAAGCCGAAAGGGATGACGATATTTATGTAATAAAATCCTTGTATAGAAGTCTATAGTGGCTAGTGGCTGAGAGCTGGCATTTCCTTATTCAGTTCTAGATGACGCCATTGATAAAATATTATAAAAGTTTTCACAAATCTTCAAAATTTAATAATTTAAATTTTATTTCAATTTAAAAAACATTTTTATTTATGTAAAAGTCTAGATACGATAGGAAAGTTTCTCGACGAAACTGGAACTCTTATTGATGGTGGGATGTGTGAGTTGATTTTATGGGTCCTTGTAACAGTATTGCCAAAAATTTTGTAGATAGTTTTTGAATGATAACACGAGGGAGTTGCCCGATTTTATCAATTACAGAACATTACCTAAGTTTTTTCATAAAATAACTGTGTACAAGATTTTAGCTCGTCGGTCAACTCGTTTTGAAGTTATCATGCGGACGGATGACATGTTGAATATTTTATGTTAAATTCTACGGTGGAAAGGAAAAATGAATTTTTGAGGTAGATATCACTCCTTGCTGGTCTGATCACTGGCAACTAATAATGAAGTATATTGTCACTATAATCAGGGCCACTGGTCTCATTTAAACCTCCTATGTGATGGTCGGAAATAGTTGGGTATAGAATGGCAACCTTTTGTAAACTAAGTTAGACTCTGGTTAGCTGGTGGGTAGTTCGATTCATGTACGGCTAAACAACCAACATATTCTCAAAGTGACGGGCTTGCTTTAAAGACTTGGGGATTTAGAAATTTATACCTCTAACTTCCCACCAACATCACACAATAATGGTGAAACCAGAGATATTTCAAGTTGGCTTTGAAATCCTTTCACAAATCCAAGATTTTGTAATAATAACGGCTTATACTATACAAGACACATGCAAGCAAGTTTTTGAATAATTTAATGATTTGAAGTTGCCGAATTATTGTCTATTCTTCAATACAGTAAAAAAAAAATTAAAATTGAAACTAGCGCAAAATTTTGCAACGAATGATTAAAACTTCTCTAATGATAACGATAACAACTTATGTTCTATTTTCGTATAGTTACTACTAACCTGGTCAATATCTTCACTTTACTTGTACACATCTCCATGATTTCTTTGATACATTTTCTAGCTCCGTACACTTGAATCAATTCACATAATGTCGTAATAAACACTGATCCCTGAGAACTGCGATACGAGACGTACCCTAAAAATAAGCCAAAAGGCATGAAAGCCGACATGTTAAAATATACTTGACATACCCTCAAAAGTGCTGTAACATTTCAATATTTCTGAAGGCCTGCCAACGGCTTGAACAGAGTCGGTTTTATAGTGGCGCAAATCCATTTCTCCTTTACACGCTTGGATAATAAGAATCTTCGGCCTTGTCTCTAGAGTTCTATTCCTTAACATGGGAAAAAGGACATCATCATCAATGGAGTACGATCCATCTTTAGCTGCGATAGTTTCTAAACGACTCCCATGCGACATTATTGCTATCACTATACAAGATTTCTTCGTAAAGTCTTTTTTCTCAACTGAAAGGTAAGGAGATGAAAGGATTGCGTTAGTTTTCACCGATTATTTTGTTAACTTACTTTTTTCCATTTGATGTCTTATCTCGCGGACAGTAAGATTCTTGAAGCTATTTATGGATAGGTAAAATTTCTTAAAAGTTTTCTCCAGCAATTGGACGTCAGATTGACTACCAACTCTTGTCTCGTTTTTAGGATTATCGAAATTTTCGTGGTTAAAAATGTAAAGATTCCCAGGTTGTAGGGTCCTTCTGGTCGGTTGATCTAAATTCAAACTCTTCATTTTCTTAGAAAGATCTTCATATTTTGCTGGAGACGTGTTTGGTTTTCTGGTAACTACCGGTACTGTTCGATTTGGAATGCCGATTACAGTTGATGCTGATGGTGGTGGTCGTCTAATAGCAGGTGAATTTTTTTTTCCATAATTTGGATCATAAATAGATTTTTTTGTGTTGTTGTTTTGCGTTAAAGGCAGTGCCAGAACTCCCCTGTACGAGGAAACATAGTTAACCTTACTACTGTCATTCTTAGTGCTCGAAGTTTTTAATAATGGCGATACTGTACGATAAGGTGATTCATACTTTGGCAGCAATACTGATTTCGCAACATTCTTCGGGGAAGATATCTTCGATTTTAAATTGAAACCTTGTGCCTGTGGTGTCCTTCCGAATTCAGTAGAAAAAGGATTAGAATGTGAAGCTTGAGTTGGGCCATCTAGTGCAATTGAAAGTTTTGGCAACGAAATCTCTGAAGTCCTAAGTGAACTTTTCTTTGATGCAGCAGAACTTCTGGATATCTCTATGGAGGTATAAGATCGAACTGTTGTCCTTGTTATTTTGCTTACAGATGAAGTTGTTGTTTTTGATGATTGTACAACACTACTTTTCACTTTTTTTGTTGACATTATTTTGGAAAAATATAGATATTCACGACGACTCTCATTATGATACTGCAAGCTTTAAGGTATATCTATTTTTCACTTCTGCGAAATCAGTTGCTTATCTAATCAGCATGAACTTATCAATTATCATAAGCTAGTTATCTATGGGGCCTTGTTTATGGCAATATTTTTGTTATCTTGTAAGCAGCTGTGCTGCCAAGGCGTTAAATATTATTGGATTGATGAATTATAAATAAATCTAGAGAATATTTTAAGGAATGTTATGTTGGTATTCATTTTCATCTCTTTGGTTAATACAATACTTGACTATCAAAATTAGTTAAAATTTTGAGTTCTATTTCATTAGCTTTTGATAGGCATTGATGAGATAACCAAAATATTGAATGCATGTGGGTGGTAATTATATCCAAGTGAAATCGGGTCTAGCATCTAAAGCGATTGGAAGTAATACGACTGCCCTCAATTTCAAGTAGCGAGTCTTGATGACACCACACTACTGTTTACATTTTTAACAGTTGGTATATCTGGCATTTGAAATTTTGGCCGGGAAATTTTTTTATCAGAAAATGAAAATCAGGATTAAAGAAATTTAGTGATACTTAATATTTTTTTTGTGTCAACTACTCTCGAATGTTACATTTTTTAACAAAAAGTAGCATCTGCGTTTGATAAAGAAAATGTGTGTATGTAAGAACGAAAGTCAACTAGTTGAGTAGAAAAGAGTTAACTAAGGGAAAGGGTCACTGTTTTAATTGAAAATGTAGGAAAAAAATATTTTCTCACTAATATCCAATTTAGGACTTTAACTTGTACACGAATTTGTCTATTTATATATTTCTTTACTATTTTCGACACTCTCGTAGACCCACTTTTCATCATCACAGCGAGCTGAAATTTGGCACACAGGTTCATGTCGCGTGACAATTGAATCTATCAAAATTTGAACTGGAAATTTCCATGGAAAACCCGGAAAATCGGGAAAAATCATTTGAAAATTTAGTACAAATTTGATTAGTGATAAATCCGTTTTAGGAAAAATGCATAGTTTTCCGATTTTTCCGGAAAAATTTTCCGGTATTTTCCGACTTTTCCGGAAAATTTTCCGGTAAAAAAGTTTTCTAAATTATGCAGGATCAAATTCCCTATCAACTGGCATCATTACTTTCTCTCCGAAACTTGCAGAAAAAATCGAGGAAAAATCATGTAAAACGTTTTTGCGGAGTTTTTCCGACCAAGGAAGCGTTTTGCAACCTAATACAAAGTTGTAGACCGAAATGAGTTGCATAAAGTTGCTTTTGTGGAAAATTCCATGGAAAACCCGGAAAAGCGGGGAAATCATCGGACAAATTTTCATCATATGATTAGTGATAAATCTGTTTCAGGAAAAGTGCAGAATTTTCCAATTTTTCTGGAATTTCCGGAATTTTCCGACTTTTCCGGAAAATTTTCCGACAAAAAAGTTTTATAAGCTATGCGGAATCATTTTTTTTCCGTCCTACTGGCATCAATACTTTCTCTTCAACAATCATGAAAACGTGCGTGAAAAATCGAGGAAAATTCATGTAAATTTTTAAAAAAAATTCATAGTAATAGGAAAAGTCTGTGGAAAACATGGAAAATCGGGAATATTCATGTTATATGGGATCAAGTTGGAATACAGCTAAAAAGCGCTGTTTAAAACATAATTTGAATTTCAGAAAACCGTTGCAGTACTTCAACGTATTGATATGTAGTCGAATAAATTTTTCGAAAAACTGGTAAATCAGTGTCTTTTTAGCCGTCATAAAATTTTTTTAAGATATCTCCATGCAGCACGTAATAAAAATTTAGTTAACGTGGAAAAGGCAGAAAATAAAATAAGTAAAAAACGAGTTTTCAAACAAAGCTGAGGCCAAGCCGCATGAAAAAGTAGAAAATAAACTTTTCTTCACACACAGAGGTGGACTCAGATTTTATTCGCTGAGAATCACCGATATATTTCAGTATGATCGATCAGAGGTAATAAGTGTTTTGATTCATGAAGAGAAAGAATATTCAAGAGAAATGTCCCAATCAAAAAATCTGAGTCCACCTCTGTGTGTGAAGAAAAGTTTATTTTCTACTTTTTCATGCGGCTTGGCCTCAGTTTTGTTTGAAAACTCGTTTTTTACTTATTTTATTTAAATTTTTGGCCAGAGAGTTCCACAGAATCAGGCTAAGTGTTTTTTGAATTTCATTGATTTCTAATTTAGGATTTCGCACAGCTTTGTGCCCGTAGTACTCTGTTGTTCCGTTGAAACAATTGTTTTATTATTATAACAAATAATATTTTCCTAATATTTAAGGAATCAAATTCTCAAAGGCAAAAAAAATGTCTACACTCATTCAAACGAAAGTATGAATTTTATTGAAACTATAATCATTTTTCTATTACAACACAAAAATACACACAAATTTATCTGTGTTTCAGTGAACAACAAAACTCAAAATGAAATTTTCGTCATCCATTAAAATTTTTTTTTTTTTTAAATTTGTACAATACTTTACTCCATCTATGAACAAACTTAAAAGTATATTTTTAATTTTGAAATCTCTGCTAAAGTTGAAATAATCATCCCTATTCTGTGTTGAAATATATATGTTTAGTAGTTTTACTCAAATCTAGTGAAGTCCTAGATCGAACAACATTCGAATTAATATGGTTTTTGGTTCTAGGTAAGTATAATATCAACAACCCCTTTTAGAAACTTAAACTACACAACAGGTTTTAAAAATAAGCATAAATTGTTCTTTTAAGTTTTTAATAATTTAAATGCGAATATGTTTTCCTTATACATAATGTGTTAGTTATTTATTATGTTATTTATTATTCTCAGTTCTTTACAATTGATTAGATTTTATTCGATTATAGTTCTGCGCGATTTTTGTGTTTTTTTTTTATCTTAATTATCATCTAAATTGTTTAGCTTCTTATAAAAGTTTACATCGATCTTAGTTTGGTTTTATTTATATTGTAGTGTGTGTTTTCTTCGAATCGAATCTTATTGTTTTGAAAATTAAAATTTACAAATTATGGTAATTTTTATGAATTTTTGGTTTTTGTTTTTACTATTCACAGTCAGTAAATTCGGTGGATCTTCAAACCGATTCTTTGGTTCTGTATTAATTTTTTTCTTTCTTTTTTTATATTTAATTTAGTTTAAAAAATAAATTAACGTTAAATCAGAATTAATACCGCATTTACATAATTCTTATAAAATTTTATAATTAAAGTAAAAAATCACCGAATATTTTATTAATTTTCTTATTAATTTAATATTATTAACGTAATTTTTTTATGGCACACATTTTTCTCATAAAATCTAAAATATTTTGAATTCCCATTGAGACAGACAGGAGATTTAAATGATTATTTTAATTGGAAATCAATTGTTGAAAAAAATTGAGTTAGGAAAAAGAAGCAATTATAATGAAATTTGTATGACAGCTAACTTTGCACAACCATTACAGTTTTAATTTAAAAATAAAATATCTTACCACCAATATTGCGATACGTATATTCGATACCAAAGAGATAAATATTGTTATTAAATTATTATTAAAAAAAAAAGAAACAAAGCAAATTTCTATTTAACCCGAAAGACTGTCAAAGTCCTTACAGATGAGTTGAAAAAATACTTGCTACAGCTTGACCACACTATGTACCTTTAACGACTTAGCAAGTATTTTTTTTGTATTTGATTTGTCTAAACAAATGTATCCACTTGAAATTCATGACAAAAGCTAAATCTATGACTAAAAAATAATTATGAAAGTAATGTTAATAATTTTTAGTCTTTCAAGCTATTTTTTGGTTTTTCCAAGATTTTGTTCTTTGAGATTGCATTTATTTGAGCTTTTTTTTTCATTCTGATCGACTCCCTATTTAGAAGGATTTGATATCTCTTATTTCCTTGACATAATTTGAATATTGGTAAGTTTTCAAGCATTTGGATTTTTTTTTTTTTTTAATTGCTTGGACATATGAAAAATTTTGTGCAGATATTAAGCCAAGGAGAAAATACAAATTTTTGATTCGAAACTTTTCTACCCGATCTTTTCGTCAAATTAATCATGCCTTGAATTAGATTTACAAAAAAGTATTGCGCATTTACTTTTAAAATTAAATTACATTTTACGTAATTTTCATTGAGGCGTTTGTTGAAATTAATTTTTGATGCAAAATATTTAAAATACATATTTAAATAAAATCAAATTTTGTACAATACGATGTTTTATCAGATTATGTAAATTTCAATTAAATATTTTCATAAAGTCATATTAAAATTAAATCGAAAGTAGGTGCGTAGTACAAGCATTGTTAAGAAATCATTGAAAAGTTTTATTTAAAATTCTGCTTAATTTTGTCAAAAATAAATTCGTTTGTTAAAAAAATTGATTTTTCGAAAACGTTTTTATGAATACTTTTCCATTATGACGTAGAGTGAGATATTTTACCATTTGTTTTGGCAAAAAAAAATGATTTGTTTTTCTATTAAAAGTGAATTAATATTAATTTAAAAAAAATATCTGTAATACAAATTTGAATTCTAGTTTTACTAGCCAAATTGTAAATAGGTCACTAAGTGGGTTTATGTACTTGTATTTTACCTCTCCTGTAAAAGGAATTAATGTGAAGTAAAAATGTTTAGTTATACATAATACTAATAAAAAATAATTCGGTCAAAGCGAGTCCGGCTGCCGTAATGAAGGTTCCGTACCAGAACTTTATCAACGAACAATCCAAATTTGCTTATGATAACTGAATAATATCGTAGAAATAAGAAAGACAAGAAAAATCATGTACAGCATCATAAGTGCAACGATTTCGCATTCAAGTGAGCTCGTGCGATGCCTCCACATAAGCTCCTAATTTTATACTTGTGCGAAAATTTATTTGATTTTGCATACCTTTGGGCTTTTATTTTTTAAGCAAAAAGTATTCAGTACGTTTATATGAATACTTGAGTACTTGACTTGAAATCCATTTCAAACTCAAATAGGGTTCTTGGTTGAATTAATTCCAATTACTTGACTTGTAATTTTCTTGAAATTTACTTAAAATGACATTTTAGCTTTGTCAACTCTGCATTAGGTTCAATAAATATAGGTGCGGAGTTTTAGACAAATATCTTAAGAAAAGTGCTAAAAATCACTACCTGAATTATTAACAATAATCTCCTTCTTGTTCTTCTTTGCCGTTTTCATAATTCACACAAATGAAAAATGTTCAAGTACTGAAGTTGCGTTTATATGAATTTTTTCAAGTAAATCGAACAAAATTAGAATTGGTCTTACACCAAATCCAGCTTTTTTGCTTGTTTACTTTTTTTTATTTTTTTATTCTTTCCAAAATTATATAATCAACAGTTCTTTCATACTATTTGTATCATATTCTTGCATTGTTTCATACTCTTATGCTTGCTTTGTTGCTAAGCTTACATAAACATAAGGTGTCACCCTCAGAATTTTCCAATTATACTAACTCCGACTGTGCTAATCTTGTTGAATTAGGTTCCTTGAAACATGCAAAAAATTTTTGCGAACTAAAGTGCGGGAAATTGATAAGGAAATTCTATCAGAAATCGCTCAACCTGGAAATCCGGTTGTTGGTAAACTTAAATTTAACTCTCTAATGTAGTTTTTTGGTTATCTAGTTAATAAAATTTTAATTACTGACAATGTGGGAACAAACAAAAATTATATGGTATACATTACAATCACAAAATTTGCCCATGCAATAAGTGCACACACATTTTGTTTGCCCCTTGTCTGCTCCTCACGCAAAACATTTTATAAGTTGCAAAAAAATTCTGGGCAAAATCCGACATGCATATCACAGCATCATAATAGCTGGAAAAATGTATGTGTAATGAATGAAAGGAAAGCAGCAATTTCTCAATCATCATTAAATCATAAATGCCCACAAGTAGGCAAAATAAAAAACTTTTTACTCAAGTATAAAATAGGAAATGCAAGAAAGAATGCAAAAGCGTTTCACTTCCGATGTTCTACATGATTCTTCTTGTCTTTCTTATTTCTACGATAATATTCAAAAAGACGGACACAAGAGTAATTTTATAAGAGAGTTATCTTATAAGTTAACACAAAAAACATTTTTTTCCAGCCACTATGGAACTGGTAAAAAAAGCTGCAGTTTTTCTGTTATCTATGACTCCATGTCTACTAACTCTGTTTAGCTTTAGAATCCATAAGATCGGGGGGGGGGGCAGTATTTGGGTACGGTATTTTTTTCGTACTTTTTTTTACTATATCTTCATAGCTAATCCACCAAAAAGGTTGATTTTTTTTTGTGGAATCCTTTCAAATGATACCCCACACACACAAAAAAATATATATATTTTTAGAGATTGCTATTAAAAATTAAAAAAAAAAAAAATTCATAATCTTTGACTGTCATAATATGTGCGCATCACAAAGACCTAACATTCTGCCAAATTTCAAATTCCTACATCACGCACGATCGTCTGTGACAGGCAGACAGACAAACGCACGAATGATTTTATAAGAGCTTTTTTTTTCTTTTTGTTGTATGGACTCCTAAAAATATAAATAAATAAACGATTCATAATCTCCATTAACTATAATTACTATTATCCATTGCGACAGAACCACAATGAATAATTAAAATAAAATCTGTGTTCTGATTTCTTGACCATTGTTTTAAATAAATTGTGGAATTTTTCTTGCGTTTTAGTAAATGTTATATTGTAATAAATCTCATACATTTTATGTTGATTATTTATTTTTTTTAATTAAGTGTATTTGGAACGTAGAGTCACACTAAATTCCAAAATTGTAAAAAAAAAATAGTTTTTTTTTTCAGAAATTTACCAAAAGCTCAAAAAAAATTCCATAAAAAAGGAAATCATAAAGAACTATGGCCTCAGCATTAAAGCATTATGGCGACGTTGAAGGCAGTGTTTAGTTTAACATTTCTGCACTTATAACTTTGATCGTCAGTTATCACCTCTATAGACAGTCAGACCGACAAACTGATATGTAAAAATCGAAATGTTTTATAATCTTATAAATCGATCTTTCATTATCTTGCTCATTATTTGTATGAGTTACAAAAGGAAGTGTAGACTTAAAATAAAAGGTAAATCCTAGGATATCGCTAGGATTCAAAAACTATGAAGCTACGACTTTAGCATAATTGTCTACATTATTCGTCTATACTTGTGCGGCTGACTAAAACTCCTAAAAGTATAAGTGAATAATAAAAATCTTAAAAATTATAAATAAGAAGCTTCGCACAAAATTATAATTAACAGTTGCCAAAAATGCCTATATAAACAAAGAACAATATTTTTTTTGCTTTGTTTTTTGCATATTATGTTTTAAATTAAAATCATATTCACAACATTTTTTATTTTATTTTATTTTTCAATTTTTGAAAAGTATTAGAAATGTTCATGCAGTTAAGATCGAAGATTTGGAACACACCTAGCGAAAATTCCTGACAAATGTATGTACATATGTATAATGACTAGTATATTGTTGGCTAAAACATAACTTTAAGTCTAACGCACATACGTAATTTGTATATCAAAGATAATTTAATAAATAGATGAGCAATTCCGTTAATTTGCTATTAACATTTTGTAATATCGCTGCTAGATCTGTAGAGAGGTCAATGCGAAAGTTTTGCGTCTCATGCTTCACATTAATAAATTAAATTATCTCTGCCTAGTTACTACACAAATCTACGAAATGTAATAATTGCAACAGAATTTATTATCAACGTCTGCTAAATGCATCTTATAACATCTTATAACGTTTCCTAATTCAGGAATTCTTCATACTTATAAAAAAAAAAAAAAAAATAGAGATGAGGTTGACTTGTGTAAAATAGTCGTAAAGGTAACGACTTTATTTAGGAATTACAGAAATATGTTTTTTTCTCATTAGTTTTCTAATGCAAATACAATTAAGGCAGTTTACGTTTATTGGACACTAGTAATTGGTAATTGTTTTCTTAAATTTCCGGTGTACATAGGTCTTCGATTGAGTTTGATTATAAAAGCTAACGACTCTATAGCAATATGCTCAGCTATTACAAGAGCTGTACTGTGACCGGGATCAGGCAGGGAAGAGCTGGAAGCAAGTTTAAGGAGTACGAGATTGATTATTTCTTGTCTTCAGTTTAGCCGTGGCCTGAAAGTTAAAGATCTAAGGTATTTTTGGAATTTTACATTCCGGAACTCAATATTTGTGTAACTTCTAATGTCATACTTGCTAGGCTGTTGTAATTTAGAGTTTATACTCTGTTTTATTTATATTTGGTGGCTAGTCCAGTCATTACGGCGGAAAAAATGGCGTATAAATGCAAGTGAATCGAACAGGCTTATTTTAGATATTGTGTAAGGGGGTGGCTTAGAAAAGCTTAACTTGAAATTGTCGACCAAGATTTCCAATGAGCTTTCTCTGCCATGTCGAAAAAAAGGTGTAAATTTGTTTTTTTTTTGCGATAACTTGGATTTCCGTCATGATTCGCAAAATTGCGATTATATACTTTTTTGTTGCTTTTTTTACGCTGTACAATTTGTGTCATACGAATTTTTCACCTAGTGTTGATCGTTGTTGAGATATCGGATAAGAAAGTAAAAAATTAAAAGTCTGCAACTTGTTTTTTGTTGTTTTCTTCTGAAAAAGTGTCCATTATCAAGCTTGTCTACAGAGCATTGTATATTTTTAGACCAAAATTACGACTCTTAGCGCGCCACAATATTAGGGGTCAGAAAGCAAAAAAGTAAGAGACTGTAGATGAAATCATTAAAGTACCTAGAATATAAATAAATAAAACAGCAAAAGTTATGAATCACACGCATGAAATTTATTAGCATTAGGGTGTCTCAGAACGACCCGACTATTTCGAGAGTGAACGAGACGCAAATAAAGCTGGGTGGGGGGGGGGGGGAGAGTGGCGTCTCTGACAAGATCTGTCTTTACATTTTTAGTTACCACCATGCCTTCCTTACACGGGAAGCACGGGTATTTCGAGAACGATCGGTCGCTCATTCGCGTTCGTCGGCTATTTCGACTACATTATGGATTGCGCAATATTAGAGAAACCCCAAGTAACGCCACTGTTCTCGCTTGGATCCAGGCATTCAACGATACTGGAAACGTAATAGGTGAGATTCATCATGGTCGTCGAAGAACAGCAAGAACCCCTGGAAACATCGAGTTGGTTGCGAATTCTGTAAGTCGCCATTGAGTGGCCACCACGGAGCGCTGATTTAACCCCACTTGATTTTTTCCTGTGGGGTTATCTTAAGAGTACTGTTTACGACAATAATCCACTCAGTTTGGCAGATTTAAGAAAAAATATTGAAGAAAAGGTACAACTTCTTCAAAAAGTCTTCGATAATGTCCGCAAAAGGTTTGAGTGTCTCGCCAAAAAACCGGCCGTCATTTAACCAATGTAATATTTAAAAAGTAAAATTTCGTTCACTATGTACATTTTGGTATCTATAAATAAACATTTAGAATAAGTTCCTTGTTTTTATAATTGTTTGAAATAGTCGGGTCGTTCTGAAACACCCTGTACATGTTTTTGCGTTGTAGAAGATGAAAATAAATGGAGGTCCGTTTTTGATATTTATATTTTTCTTTGTTTTGGTGGTCCCGGTTCGAAGTCTTCCTGCTCGGAATACTAATCGAATTGTGGAGATTGTTCAACCACTTGAGATGATTCTTCGATGGTCGAATCATCCTCATCATCGCAGTTGATCAAAATGTCGACTTTGGCGTCGTTGTTGTATGTTTTCCCACTGCAATTGAGGCAAATAATGGAACAAGCAATCCCTGCTTTTCTGCATCCACAGACAGCTTCATATTTTCCCTTGCACGATATGAGCTTTAAAAGCTCAGGTGGTGCGGGTTTAACTGTGCTGATGACTGGTTCAAGTTCATGATTTGTTTGTAGCCAACTACATTCCTGAGGATCCTTATAAAACCGGAACCATGTTTGCACCTGCTGATCGTACGAAATATATGGTGGGGTACTGCACTTTTCGTTGGTGGGAGTAGTGAGAGGTGGTACAATTTATTTTTAATCACTGATTTAGCGAAGCGGTGGAATCGTAAAACATTTATAAATTTTTTCTGCTTATTACCGCCATATAGTGCGATGGGGAATTATTCTCCTCTGGAAGTCAGAGCCTCCGGATCGAGCTTTTCTTGTTTGAATAATTCTACCGATGACCGTAGCTCCGGATGCTTTTCGAGGGTATTGATGAATTCTGATTTGGAATATTGATGTGGTACTGCAACCGCTAAAAGTATGAAGGAAAAGTAGTTGTCGAGAACAGACTTCGAACTTCGAACCAGGACCGTCGAAACGAAGAAAAATAAATATCAAAAACGGAGCTCCAACATGTATTTGCTAATAAATTTCATGCGTGTGATTCATAATTTTGCTGTTTTACTTATTTATTTTGTACTTTAATAATTTCCTCTACAGAGTCTTAATTTTATGCTTTCTGACCCCTCACATTGTGGCGCACTATGGCATTGCAGGTATAATGACTGGACTAGTCAGCTTATACATTTTAAAATAGGTTCCCAGTATACTATAGATCGGCAATGTATTTTTTTTTTTGATAATTTATCCAACATGTCATGGATGTATTTGCATAAAAGTAACGATGCTAGTAGTGTGCCCTGAGGTAAGTCGTTTTTTAGTTTGTTGGCATATAGTTGGATAACCTGCTGAACATTAGGTTGACGAGAATAAGCTTAAGCTAATTAGAGAATTGCGTTTAATTTATTAATTTGTCAAAGTCGATAAATTCTATGTAAGTATCACAAAAAAGTGCAGGACATTATTCTTAAGTTTCAATCATGAATAACAATTTAAAGATGTGTTATTAAGAATTACAGAAATAATCATAGTTCATAGTTCCCTGTATACTGGTTGACAGTAGTTTCGTTTGGTTAGAAATGGATGCAAAATACTTTTGTATGAAGTCTGATTCAGACTTTAAATCTAAGAATAACGTCTTTAATAAAGGAATTCAACTATTTCTTGCACTGTCTTGATATGTCTGTCTACATATTTTCTTGCTTGATCTAGTCTATGCTATGTTCAATATGAGGTGACACAAACCAAATCGGTATGCTACGAGCCAGTACTGTTTTGGACCATTCGATTCGTGTATAGTTATGACTTCGAATTGAATTGAACAGTGTAGTCTGAGAGTACATTAAAAAAAAGCTCGAACTTAGGAGACCTATTGCACCAAAACTTACGCCATTCTCTATTCCGCATCAAGGCACAAAATCTATTAACTAGAATTAGTAATCTTCGGCAGTTTCTGTTATAAATAAACAGCGCAATTAGAGAAAGAGAGAGGGAGAGTTGTATAATTTTAATTTTTAAATGAACACATTTTTCATACTTTTGGGTATAACTATAAAATCAATAATCGAGTTCGAGTAGATCCATTCATTTCGAATTTATATAAAAATCATTGGAGTAATAGTTTTGACGATATTCGTTGAGAAATATTGCTTTTCATTTTTGTTGCTATTTACTGTTAATTCTGATGTGACGATTGTTTAATCGGTTTAATTACATGATAAAAATGTTAGGAACATATGAAAATGAAACAAAATATTACGAAATTTGAGTAATAATTAAAATGTAGACAAGTGTTCAGATGACACTTTTCCTTGCTTTTGTTTTAATTCGATTTTCTTGTTGTTCCATTTTCACATGTTCCTTTATTATTTTTCTGTTATAGTAGCATCGATTAAATTATAGAATGATGATAATTAGTAATAACAGAATATGATCTCCTCTAACAACCGACTCGAATAAAATTGTCGGCAACTATAGTTCATTATAAGAATAAATTTTCACTAAATACACAAGTGCAACCTCAATTTATCTGAATTGAATAAAATAATTGTCTAACTGTAGAATTTTGTGGAACATATATACTTCGTGTAATCTCTGGTTTGAATTTTTTCCTTTTTTCACTTTTTAAAATTTCTTATTTTGTTTTTACATAAGTTTTTTTTAACCCAACATATTTGAGATCACTTTTTCTTAATAGATTATGTATATTTATGTTTATGTTGTGTAAAATTACAATTATGAAACAGATGATGAATCTTCACAATCATCTTTTGATGAAAAAACCAATAAACCTTTTTTCCGTTGCATCACAGCCCAAACAAGGAGTGGTAGACTTCCCAATACCATACATGTTCCCATACAGTAAAAACATATTTCATAACTGCCAGATAGATCACGTAGAAATCCTGCCAATGGTGGTACAGATATTGCTCCAAAACTTTGAAACATACGTACAAGCCCATAACTTGAACTTATCCGATCTGTACCGAATATATCAGCCAATAAGACTGGCATTAAAAGATACCAGCATCCAAGACAGAGTCCATAAATGCCTGCTGCAGATCCAATTAAGTAAAATGATGAAGCTGAAGGGATGGTCAAGACAGCAGTGCCGGCACCAAGAATACTAGAAATAAAACAATATTTTATGTTAATAATATTTGTAGATTTTACTAGCTAATAGGTACCTACTGAAGAAAAATAATTATCATTACATTACATAGCTACATACATATGTATAAACACATTGTCTCTTCAACAATTTTGTTCTCTGCCTTGATTTTGTGTCTCTTTCCATATTGTAGCTCCATCGAGCACAGGGATATTTCTCTTTAATCTCTTTAATTGTACGCCCGATTGGTCTTATATTCTAAGTTGATTCAGGCTCTTCCAACTCTTAGACCCTAAATATGATGGCATTAACTCTTCGACACTTGGTAAAATCATTTAATTTTAGATTATAAAAGGACTCTGTAATCGGGTTCTTGTGCTAATTTTAAACTAGTTATGATTTTAAAAATTAATGTATTTCATTGCGCTACCAAAAAAATCTACATATAAAATTTATAAGCTTCAATTGAATACCCAATCTCGATGAAATAAAATCCTGAATCAAAACTGATTCAATCCAATACCGACTTTTTAGCCCCAAAGAAAATCCAAATTAAAAAAATTATTGTAAATCGACAAACTCATCCGATCTTTTAAGTTGTATCATAGATGGCACAAGAACTAGATGTCGCAGCAGATTATACAAATGGTGAAATGGGTAGTGCATTCTGGAATGGACCACAACACGGTTTAGAGTATGCCGAGAGCCAATGTGTTTTTTAACAGCAGTTTTGTATTCGTTTGATCGACCTTCTTAACACTTCAGATACGAAAAAATATGAATCACTCGACGTATACATCATTTCAAATGCTGTGGTCCATTCCGAAATGGACCACCCAGCCATATAAATTTTGTATAATTTTTTTGGTACTGCATGCGACATCTAGTTCTTGTGCCATCTATGGTTGTATACACTGAAAATAAACGGGCACGCTATATAGTGCTTATATTGTTTCCAAAAATCCCATTCGATGTAAATTCCGCTTGTTTTGAAAACTCGTTTATAAAATTCAGTTTTTAGTTGATACAGTATTCCATATTGTTCCATTGGAACGTTCGCCATTCAGTAATTTGAAAAAAAAAGTGTACCTATACCTGTTAAAAACAGGTTATTGTATCCAAGCTCGTGTTCATTGTTCATAATCAATAAACATACACTGTAAAAAATGCACAAATTGTCGCCACAAAACTTAGATATTTTTCCTTAAAATGTAGGGAATATTCCCTAAAAATTTAGGAATATTCCATAAAATTTAAGGGAATATCACCTACATTTTAGGATATCCCCTACATTTTGGGGAATATTCCCTACATTTTAAGGAATATTCCCTATATTTTAGGGAAAAATATCTAAGTTTTGTGGCAACAATTGTGCACATTTTTTACTGTGTACAAACAAACAAATATCCGGACTTTTATTAAAACTTTTTGTAAAAGTGCGAAAATATAAAATTGAAAAGGCAAAAATTAAAGCCGACATTTACTCAATTTAAAATTTTTATTTCGTATCGCTACGAAAACATTATTTGAAAATCGCAATTTTTGTATCGCGGGATTTTTTTTTGCTAATCGTAGTTTTAATATTATATTTGTCGATATCTTCGTTTTCGTGTTATTATCACAGACTCGTAGTACATAGCAAGATTTTCTAAAATAAATATTCCCTGAAATATTTAAGCAGGTTTTTACCTGTTTGGGATATTTAATTTTCGGAATTTTGAACAATCTGCGTTTGGGCTTTCCGGTGAATTTCGGGATTTTGAACGTTGACATTTAATAAGGGGATTCCTATTTTTGTATTATTACGACATTCTACATCCAGCTCATGGCTTTGATTTCTGAATTTTGCAATATTTTTTCTTCGGTTTTTATTTTTTTTGAGTTTCAGTTCCAGAACTCTGAGCTAACTGTAGATAATTGAAGAGGATAGAGTTCAGCTACCCATTTTTTTGTAACAGAAATGTATTAATAGGCATTCAAAACCAAAAATATCGGCTTAACACGTTAAGCGCCACAATAGAAAAAAAAAAGTTTCCCCTTGGGCCACCTCCAAATATTTTGGGGAAAAGTTAATATATAACTTATAAAATCATTCCCACAAGAAATTTTATTTTTGCAACAACGTAGTACTTGTTAATTACCGTGCATATAATTAGATGCATTGGCCCGTAAGTCAAATACAGTCCTAGTCGGCCATATGCATCCATCTGCATGCATGAAAATTCATAATAGAGATTTCGTGGAACTTCATCTAATTCTTCGCAAATACGATTCCACGATATCTAATGACATGAATCAACAATCCGCAACCATTTTTTTTTCTTTCAGATTTCCTGGAACTTTGTTTCATGTTTCTTTCGTTTACATAGTTCTTGCACTCGGTCTTGATCTGATCGAATTTATTCCCACATATGGTCATAACGTGCACACTTTCAGTCTGGCTACTGGTGAACAATTTTTAGTTGACCTTCTCGATCGCAGTGTTTAGTGTGATTATAACAATGGCTCGCTCCAATGAACAAAGAAAAGAATACGTTTAGAAACTTCTGCAACAAATGCTTTCTGACTAAGAGGATGATGATCCATTTGCTAATGCTGAATCTTCAGATCAATGGGAGCCTGAGGAAGAAGGATTCAGCTCGGATAAGAATTTCGATTATTTCGCATCAAAACGTCGCAAAGCTAACTTCCTGTGTGATTCTGTGTTAGTAAGATATTCACACTACCAGTTGTGAGGACCCCAGGAAATAATAAAACTGACCTACGTATTTCGCCCGTGCCGGGTACCTCAAGAGCCACAGTTGAGCATGAAATTTCGTCAAATGATGATTCTGACGAAGATGACGTAGTTCCTGCAACTTTTAGAAATATTGACCGAGTAATTGATGAAATAGTAACTGATGCAGTTATGGAAGATAAAGGGTTTTCCAATAAGAGTTGTTATTTTAATTAGCCCGCTATGTCGGTAGACGTCACTTTTGGAGCTGTCACTTTTTGACATTTGACAAGTAGAAACTACGCCATTAATAAAAATGGAACGATACCCGATTCAACAACGCATTGAAATTATTAAAATTCACTATTCACTAAATTCACTAAAATTCACTTGAGTGATGAGGCCCATTTCCACCTCGATGGCTTCGTCAACAAGCAAAATTGTCGCATCTGGGGCTCGGAAACCCCAAGAGTTATTGTTGAAAAGCCTCTCTATCCTCAACGTGTGACTGTTTGGTGCGGTTTATGGTCCCGCGGGGTCAGTGGACCTTACTGGCTGGTGCAACAGTTACGGTGAATGGAGGGCTATCGACATATTATTAATGATTTTTTATGGCCGGAATTGGATGGTATTGATCTGGACAACGTTTACTTTCAACAAGACGGCGCTACGTGCCATACAAGCAACGAAACCATTGATCTTTTACGGGAAAAGTTTCCGGACCGTGTTATCTTTCGAAGAGGTGATCACAATTGGCCACCGAGATCTTGTGACTTAACACCTTGCGACTTCTTCCTTTGGGATATTATAAATGACTTCCAGCCCACGTCTCCATATGATTTCTATAAATTATTTGCAACGGATGAATTAATTGTGAATATGGTTGAGCAAAGTAATTTTTATGCCCAACAGTATCTCAATTCTAAGACCCATTTGCGCTGTGATCGAATGAAAAAATGGACGGATACAACTCCTACTGAAATGGAAAAATTCATTGGCATTAAGTATATTTTGGATGGGTTTATGTAAATATCCTCAAATTCGGGATTATTGGACACGCTAAACACTTTATAAAAATGACATCTCGAAAACCATTACCCGCAATCGTTTTGAACTACTAATGAGAATGTGGCATCTGAATGATAATGAGGCGCCTACGACTGGACACTTACATAAAATAAATCCTCTAATAGAGCAGCTAAAACAGCGATTCCAACTATTGGTAACGCCTTCTGAAGAACTCTGTATTGATGAAACATTGGTCCCATTTCGAGGTAGACTTATCTTTCGGCAAGACATACAAAATAAACGCCATATAAAGCTCTTCAAGTTATGTCATAGCCGGGGATATACCTCTAATTTGAAAGTATACTGTGGAAAAAAAATAAAACCCATTCAAACTCCCGTAGCAACCCAGGTCGTAAGACGTTGATGCAAAATTGCGTAAATGAGGGTAGAACATTGTGCACCGACAATTACTACAGCAGCGTGGGACTAGCACAGGAAGTGTTGTAAAAAAAAACTCATTTAGTAGGAACATTACGGCGAACCCGAAAGATCAACCCTAGAGAAGTTGTACATGCAAAACTGAGACCCGGACAGCAAATCAATCGTCAGAGCAATACTGGGTGCGTCGTCACAAAATGGAAGGATAAACGGTATGTCCTTATGTTGAGTACTAAGCACGACGATTCGACGGTTACTGTTACGAGACGTGGGGTGAAAGTTGAAAAACCTAAGTCGGTAGTTTATTACAACACCCTGAAAGGGTTCATAGATTTATCCGATCAATTGAAGGCATATGCTCCGTGCCTTAGAAAAGGAGTGGAATAGTATAGAAAGCTTGCTTAGACATAACAGGTATGGCTGTTGTAAACGCTTACATCTTGTTCCAGGACATCACAAAACAAAAAATGTGTATAGCTAGATTCAAGGAAGAAATTGCCGTAAAATTGTTGAGAATCGACGAATCATTACCGCCTATATTACCACCAAATATTGGGGAAAATCACACTTTACAGAAAACTGATAAAAAAAGTCGATGCCTTACATGTTACCAACGTATCAGCTAGGAACAAGGAAGAATAGTTGCTCAGAAGAAAGCCACACAAACTCATTACAAATGTCAAATTTGCAAATCATACATGTGCATGGATTGTACCCGCAAATAATAATTAACTCTTATTACTGATTTGAATATGTACCATTGATTATTTATATATAGATGTGCACAGAATCATTGACGTCTTAGAAACGAGATGTCGCTACTTGCCAAAAATGTGATTGAAACTTTTATTTAATGGTAAAAATACAATTTTTCCGGCATATAATACAAAACTAATTCAAAACTAAATCAAAACTCCTTACCAGTCATTAATAAATCTTTTATTAGAAGATTTAAAGCTGGAAATAACAAACGAAAGACACGTAGCGACATCTCCTTTCTAAGACGTCAATGATTCTGGGCACATCTATTTATAAATAATCAATGTATGCACTTATAATGTCTTTATTAGAAAAACATGTTTACTTTTTCAGTAATGTTTCATATTATTATAGACGTTTAAAGAATAAAACTAATAAATAATCGGAATTTTGTCTTTTATGTAAATATGCTCTATTACTATGTGAAGATAAAAAATTATCGTGGGCCATTTCAACATTTGTCCCACCGGGCCACGCACTTAAGTCACTCATGCTTTTATGGCTGTTCTGTGGATCAATACGTACGCTACGAGCTCGTAAGTATTACCTTCTATACGGGTGTTTCATAATTGGTGCACCAAACTCAAGGGTTTGATAGCTGAGGTGAAGACAAGCAAAAAATTATAAGGTCAGGGGGGGGGGGGGGGTAAGACTCGTCGTTTCGGCGGTGGGGGGGGGGGGGGGGTTTAAGATTTCTAGTACTTTACACCCTGTAACTTTCTTGATATACACCTATCAAGGTGGGATTCATCTCAGATGATAGCAAACCGTCTAAGCTTTCCAGTGAATGCCCAATCAGCCTTCCTGTCACCTTCCGTCGGAAGTAGTAGGACGTCAAAGTAAAAAAATTGGAAAAAAATTCCTAATTTTTTCAAATTTTAACGATTTTCCCGCCAAAATGCATGATAACTGTACAGTTTTATTACAAGATTTAGAAACCCCGGAATGTTACCTTTAATTTGACTAAGCACATGTACCTGCCTAAATGCGACCGTTTTTGAGATATTCCCGTTTTTATGATGCATAATTTCATTAATTTTGCTAATAACAATAGAAATTGCGCCTAATTTTATGCACTTCCACACAAATTAGATAAATTCATGAAATTATGTATCATAAAAACGGGAATATCTAAAAAACGGTTGCATTTAGGCAGGTACATGTGCTTAGTCAAATTAAAGGTAACATTCCGGGGTTTCTAAATCTTGTAATAAAACTGTACAGTTATCATGCATTTTGGCGGGAAAATCGTTAAAATTTGAAAAAATGAAGAATTTTTTTTCCAATTTTTTGACTTTGACGTCCTACTACTTCCGACGGAAGGCGACAAAAAGGCTGATTAGGCATTCACTGGAAAGCTTAGACGGTTTGCTATCATCTAAGATGAATCCCACCTTGATAGGGTGTATATCAAGAAAGTTACAGGGTGTAAAGTGGACGAAGTACTAAAAATCTTAAACCCCCCCTACCGCCGAAACGACGCGTCCTACCCCCCCTCCCTTTGTATATTATTTTTTGCTTGTCTCCACCTCAGCTATCAAACCCTTGAGTTTGGTGCACCAATTATGAAATACCCTGTATGTATCAGAGAGGACGCACGCGGCCCTATTGGAAATTTCATTTTGCATCCAAACGGATGCATATGGCGCTTAACGGTTAAGAAATACTGAAATTTAGATTTTAGCCGTTTACATGTACTCTGTGCCTGCGCATGTGCACTTTGTGGGCTTGGGAATATGTTCGCTTCATTCATTTAAGACTCGCTCAAATCTGGTGCGGCACACTTTTATTGTTCATACTTCATTATCGTGCAACTGTTAAGAATTCGTTTAACTTATAACGAGCTCTTAGAAGATCGCAAACATTTATAGTAAAATTATTTTCCTAAGTATGTACAAGTATTTGAGTACAAATTACCAAATTATGTATGTCTTCTTTCTATCGAACAGCTGCAGATCGGATAGCCAACCGAGACCAAGTCGTCCTATCAAATCCAAAGCGGCACTAACGGCAACAAGGTATCCAGCTTCACTTTTGCTGTAGCCTAAAATTTTTTTTTAATTAGGTAAGTTACTTTATAAAATCAGACATAGTCTCCTCCTCAAAATAACCTACCTATTGAAATGACATGTGCTGGTAGGTAATACAGCATATATGGGCACCCAACAGACATTAGCGTTACAGACAAGCACATTAGAATAAACGTAGAATCCTTTAGCAGACTTATGTCTAGGTATTCTTCAATACGAACACAACAAGTTTCAGGTTCATCCAATTCATCTTCATCATTCTCACAGAAATCACTGACTGGCGTTGGAATTATCATACTTTTACTAAGACCCCTGTTAGTTGTTGTTGGAGTCTGTCTCTGTTTTTCCAAAATTGGAGCAATCTTCGATATAATCTCATCAGTACTGAAAGCATTTTTTTGTCTTCGTCTACTACCCCGATTCGAATCGGTGCCACTTCGTGTCCGATAAACACAAGTTGAATCTGTACTCAAATCTTCGACTGAATGAAGAATGCTTGAGCTTCGAACAGATTTTATTGGTTTCATAAATGTAGTTTCACCAACAATATCTTTGCATTCATCATCACTGTCTGGTTGGAGGCTCTTTTCACTAATATTAACTGAAAAAAAAGACATGTTATCCTTCGACTAACGCACTTAAAGAGTAATCATAAATTTTCAAATTACCAAATTTGTTGGTATTGTAATAATCATTGATGCGATTATGTGACTCCTCCAGGAATAGATGTTCTATGAACTTTTTATCCATGGGCTCTTCGCATGAATCTAAATATGTCGAATTGGTCAAAGGAACTCCATTAATACTGCTAAAAGGTTTTTGATGCTCATTAATGGAGGATGTCGGCTTTATTTCTTCCTTAATTTCTAAGGGCCTGTAAAGTGTTGCTGATGCGCAAACGTGTAGCATACATCCTCCCAATATAAGAATAGTACCATGAAAGCCAAAGTGATGAACAAGATGTTCTATTAGAACTGGCAAAATAAAACTGCCAGCTGCTGTTCCAGATACACAAATACCATTGGCTAAGGCTCGATGTTTATCAAAATACTGTGAAACTATGACTATACCAGGCGTTGTTGAGAGTCCACCTCCGATACCTTCAATTATATATAAAAGAAAAAAAAATATTTATATAAATATAATGTGCAATCTTACCGGTAAGAATTCCAAATGTAAACAAAAGGTGAAGTAAATTAGTGGCAAGATAGCTTAGTGTTAATCCAAATGCGCAAAACAATCCGCCAACAAAAACAACAGATCGACATGAAAATCTTTGGCACAGCGCACTTGATAGAGGCGCTAAAGCCAAGCAAAGTGCAGATAAAATAGCTGGAATCCATGAAGCAACAGTAGCCGAAGTGTGAGGAAATGTTTCCATTATTTCAACATAAAGTACACCATACGATTTCACCAGTCCAGCTACCCAAAATTGTACAGAAAAAGCACCGAAAACAATAAACCAGCCATAACCACCATCTGGTGGATCAGCGCTATTTGTTGAGCTGTCCTTTGTGTAATTTTTCCGTTTCTTTTCAGCTAACTTATTTGACCTCAGCTCTTTGGATTTTGCAATTAATGGTCTCGCTGTAAGACTTGAAACAGTCAACAAATTTTCGTTATCATCCTCTTCAACTTCAGATGATTGCTGCTGTTGCAGGATGTTTGCTTGAATTGCTCTAGCTGGACAACAGGGTGTATCGATAGCAAGTGATGCTGGTCGACGTGGTGTTTCAATGTCGATAACATTCGTTCCTGTTCCCGTACATCCAAATCCCAGAAGATTTTCATTCTGGACAATACCCAGTTCAGCGAGTGGTACGGGCGGAGCTGAATGAATGGAGAACAAGGAACCGGATGACTGTTGACACTCACTGAGTAAGGACGGAGCTGGTGGTTGTGATCCAACTGTTGAATCGATGATTGGTATTCCGGTTGGAGCGCGAATGAGCCCTCCCGACTTGTACTCGATTCCACTAGCTGGGTCCGGTTCACTCGGGCAGTATATTGATCCCCTTGAATCCTTGAAATGAATTTTTAATAAAATTAAATTTTAGAAATTGTTCAAAATAAAATTGTGGATGTATAATTCAGAATCTAACTAAGAGTGTAGACACAATTATAGATCAAAAGTGAACTAATACTTGAGTTATTTCCTAACTATTTTTCTGCCTAAAATATTACCAGATTTGATTTACTGTTGCCAAATCTTTTTCAATCGAATTGAGGTTTATTGCCTTGCCAAACTGCAACTGACAAATAGATTTTAAAAAAATTACAAGGTTTATTTTTAATGATATCGAAGAACATTTCCAATAGTATCGAGTGAAATAAAAAAGGCTCAAATTTCGAATATTTTCGAAACAAGATTTCGAATATATTCGAAACAAGATTTCGAATTTTCGAAATTCACGATTTTTCTCAAATTTGGCAGTATTCATATCTTTAATTAAATGATGGGATTAGATAGTTGTATACTTATTTTCGAAAAGTGGTGTACGAATTTTGAATTTTTATCCGACCTTCTTGAATTACGTACGGGAACAAAGATTTCTCATATTTTTGGCAATTATTTTTCCATTGATGTGAAATTTTATGTGAGCGAAGACTTTTTTTATGTGAACAAATTTAGTTGGTAAAGTTCATGTATAAATGAGCTCGGTGTTCTACTAATCAACTTCTCTTTAATATTAGGAAATAATACTTCGCCTCAAGTAGGAAGCAGGAAACGACGTCGTGAGAGACGCGGTTGGAAAAGAAATCAAAGAAAAATCCTACGCAATTCTGGTAAAAGCTATGTAACTGCCAAAGGAAAAAGGATACGGGGAAAGGAATTAGATTCCGATTTTCAGTGCAACTTTCCGAAGAATTGAAACACAAAATTTTCTCATGAGAAAAACAACGAATATTTTCAAATTACTACTCACTGGAAGATTTTGAACCTGAGACTGCCTATCTATGTATGTACTCTTGTTCGGGTAGAAACAAAACAAAGAACGTACACTGAAAATATTTCCTCACAAAGGCAAAATACGCGGACGTATTTGTTAGAAAGGGGAAAGGATCCAGCAGCAATAAAACACCAGATAGGAAGTTTGAAATTATTAAAAAATATATAGCTAAATTTTCAAACAATGTATCCCATTATAAGCGCGAGTAATGTCCGAACAAGAAGTTTTTATCACCAGATCTCAATATAAGAATTTTGTACGATCTTTACAAAAAAGACGTTAAGGAAGAAAATATGGCATCTTTTTTTTATATTCCGAAAAGTTGTCAACAATGATTTTAATCTTCACTTCCATCCAAATGTAACAGATAGTTGCGCAAGAAATGTGACTCGTTTAATATGAAGATAAGTTTTGGTAATCCGTCAGAAAGACCTGCACTTGAGCAAGAAAAAGATCTTCACTTCAGGAAGGCTGAGTCGGCCTGAAGTGGGATGGTAAAGGATGCTGAAATGGCTAAGGATTCTACAAATGAATTGACAGTTATCGCATTTGATTTAATGAAAACTTTAGCTGCTCCTGTAATTTCTACTGGAGTCTCATATTATAAACGGCAATTATGGACCTATTGTTTTGGAGCCAGTAAACAAGCTTCGATGTATATATGGAACGAAACGGAAGCTTCTAGAGGTCCCCAGGAAATAGCGTCATGCCTCTCACATTATATTAAAAATAATGTTAATACGAGCAAGTTAGTAATGTATTCTAATGACTGTGTGGGACAGAATCGGAATATTAAAATGTACGCCTTTTGTAATTACTTAGTATGTTCTGAAGAATGTTCTATCAATGTAATAGATCACAAGTTCTTGGTTTCTGGCCACTCATATATTCCATGCGATGAAGATTTCGGATTAATTGAGAAACAGAAAAAGTTTCATTCTAATATTTTTGTACCAGATGATTGGGTTGAAGTTGTTAAGCATGCAAGAAAAAAACAGCCATTCTAAGTGGTTCGCATGAAAGGAAAAGATTTTAAAAGTCTAAAATGTTTGGAAGATAATATAGCTAATAGAAAAATTAATGCTTCTAAACAAAAAGTGGAGTGGCTAAAGATCCAATGGATAATGGCTAGCAAAGAAAACCCATTACGTATGTTTTATAAGTATTCCAATCATCACGAAAACTTTTTTTATGATGTTGATCTATCCAAGCGTAATTCAAAAACTCAACCACAGTCCTTGGAGTGCTTGTATCCAAATGGGAGACCTATTGATACATTAAAATTCAACGTTTTGCAAAAACTGATAGAATTTATACCACCCATCCATCACGCATTCTACAAGCAACTTAAACACACGCCAAAAAATCATATTACATTTAATAATATCAAAACAATCGCTGTGATATTATGAGCATAATTTTTTTTTATATGGAAATGTATTTTTGTTAATTTAATTTTTGTGTATTGTAAGAAACTGAAACTTAATATAAATTAAAATTGACAATTTTACGTGTTTTCAAAAAAGAAACAAATAAAATAAGTAAAAAACGAGTTTTCAAACAAAACTGAGGCCAACCCGCATGAAAAAGTAGAAAATAAACTTTTCTTCACACACAGAGGTGGACTCAGATTTTATTCGCTGACAATCACCGATATATTTCAGGATGATCAATCAGAGGTAATAAGTGATTTGATTCATGAAGAGAAAGAATATTCAAGAGAAATGTCCCAATCAAAAACTCTGAGTCCACCTCTGTGTGTGAAGAAAAGTTTATTTTCTACTTTTTCATGCGGCTTGACCTCAGTTTTGTTCGAAAACTCGTTTTTTACTTATTTTATTTTCTGCCTTTTTCACGTTAACTAAATTGGAAAATTCTGCATTTTCCTGAAACAGATTTATCACTAATCATATCGATGAAAATTTTTCCGATGATTTTCCCGCTTTTCGGGTTTACCATGGAGTTTTCCACAAAAGCAACTTTATGCAACTCATTTCGCTCTACAACTTTGTCTTAGGTTGCAAAACGCTCAAACGCTTCCTTGGTCTGAAAAACTCCGGAAAAGCGTTTTAGATGAATTTTCCTCGATTTTTTCTGCAAGTTTTCACCATTGTCGGCGAGAAAGTAATGATGCCAGTTGATAGGGAACTTCATTCTGCATAATTTAGAAAACTTTTTTACCGGAAAATTTTCCGGAAAAGTCGGAAAATTTGCCGGAAAAGTCGGAAAATTCCGGAAATTTTTTCGGAAAAATCGGAAAACTGCATTTTTCCTGAAACGGATTTATCACTAATCAAATTTGTACCAAATTTTCAAATGATTTTTCCCGATTTTCCGGGTTTTCCATGGAAATTTCCGGTTCAAATTTTGATAGATTCAATTGTCACGTGACATGAACCTGTGTGCCAAATTTCAGCTCGCTGTGATGACGAAAAGTGGGTCTACGAGAGTGTCGAAAATAGTAAAGAAATAGACAAATTCGTGTACGAGTTAAAGGGAATGGCTGGACTCAATAAATTCGTTTTCTTAAAGCAACCCAAAAAAAATGTCCTAAAATAAAGAAATTTCTAAGTGCAAAAATGGCCCATCCCACATAAAACTGTCTCTAAATTCAACGTGTAGAATTGAATAGACCAGTTGAGTGAAAAAGAGGGTATTCGGTTATGAGTGCGAGTAATTTTTCGCTACTTTGAGACACGAAGTAAGGATTTAATGCGAAGGAGAAAAAATGGGAAATATTTATTTTCGTTTTTCTCATTTCAATCATTATAGGTTAGGCCACTTTTGCGCTCAGCTTCTCATATAGAAGATAAGAAAGATGATTCAAGGAATTAGATGACTCATGAAATCTCCTTACAGTAGTTTTGTAATGCTAATTTTTTACGGTAAAAGTGCTGCTTGGTTTCCATTTTGTCCGGTATATATTAACCGGATTTAAGTGAACGTTTATTATGTTTGTGACCTTCATTTATTTATTTATTTATTTCGCTAAATGCTAGCTACAATGGTTCCAGGACACAATACTTAAATTAAGCTAAAGTACAGAGCAATTATTGAGGATTTTTCTTAATTGAGTCTTATTAATGTTAAAATCTATCGAATGAAAATTCAAATTAAAAGTACAGCACATTCTAGTCATAGGCTCAAAGTGTCCATAGTTGGTTCGATGAGAACACAAATAAATGAAGTCATTCGATCGCAAGTGTCGAGATCGTGAATTGAAATTAATTTTCTGAAGCATCAAAGGCATGTCGATGTCACCCTTCACAAGTTGAAATACAAAGCTAAATATCACAAATTTTTCTACGAGTCTCAAGAATAGGAAGGTGTATTAAATTTAATCTTTCGTTATAAGGAGGAAGATGAAGTCTATCCCTCCATTCGAGACCTCTTAGAGCAAAAACTAAGAATCTCCTTTGCACGCACTCAATACGATCGGACTGATTTTTGTAAGAGGGAGACATCCAAAATGGGTCTAAGAGGAGTGATAGAAAGAGCTTTAGTAATACAAATATCATTTAATTCTTTTGCTTAATGTTTTACAAAGCCTAACATTGAGTTTACCCTATTAACTGTATAAATACAGTGAGTTTCGCAACCACGCTCAAACGATTCGATACAGGTAGATGTAAACTGAAGCAAGTTTGTTGTTGTTGACCTTCCCTTCATAAAACCATGCTGATGAGCATTAAGAGCTCCACTACAATGAAAATACAAAAATTCATATAAAGAAGCTTCAAACAGTTTGGGAATACAAGACAGTTTAACAATTGGACGATAGTTGGTAACAAGCTCCCTTTTACCTGACTTAAAGATTGGGACAATAAACGACTCTTTCCATAACTTAGGAAATTTACCAAGCCGCAGTGATAAATTAAACAAAAATGTTAACGGGTAAGAAAGCATTCCACTGCAGTTCTTTAAGACAGTAGGGGGTATCCCATCAGTCCCAGCAGAACAACCAGAGTCCAGCTTGGACATGGAATCTTCAACAGATTTCTGATCAATAGTGAAGAATGGGATATCAAGTTTAGGAAGCGTCGTTAAGTAATTAAAATAAGCAAAATCTATTTGAGCGTCATATGTTAAAAATGATTCACTAAAGTAATCAGCAAAGAGATTAGAAATCACAGACGGATCATGACTAGAATTATTATTAAATACTAACGCAGGAGGAAAATTATTAGATTCCTTTTTGGTATTTACAAAACGCCAAAATTGCTTAGGATCAGATCTTATTACATTTCTCATCCTAAACAGGTACGTTTCATAGGCATGCAGAAGAGCATTACGAAATTCGCTCCTCAAAAACAAAAATTGTGTTAAGTCATCATTAGACTGAGAGAGGTGAAATTTTCGCCTAGCCTTAGTTCTTAAGTTGCGCAAGCGTTTAAGCTCAGCATCGTACAAAGGAGGACACGATGAGCCATTCTTGATACAAGACAATGGAATACAATCCTTGAAACAATTAAACATAACATTATAAAATTGTGCTGTAAGTTCATCTGCATCATTATTGCTAAACAGAAAGGACCAGTTAGTAGAACATAAATTAAAGTTAAGTAGATCAAAATTAGCTTTTTTAAAATTAAAGGTGGGAGAGTTTTCAATCAGCATAGCAGTGACATGTCACACGGACGAACCATACATTTCGAAGCATCCGAGGTAAAGACCAAATCCAAGCATTTATTACGGTTGCTCTTAATATCATTTACCTGAGAAAGACCCATTGCGGCAATAGCATCCAGGAAGATATGCGCATTTCCAGAAGATGTACTGGGGACCAAGGAGTCCTCATCATCAGAAACCTACCATTGAACAGTCGGAAGATTGAAATCACCAAGGAATATAATACCATCCGAGTCCCGCGCCAGCTCGAACACATATTCCACAGCAGCAGCAACGGCATCGTATGAAGCAGACGGACTGCCAGGAGGAATGTATGCAGCTAGAATATACAGTATTTTTGTCCCAATTGTTATACTGATGCATATGAATTCAGACAGGGTTGGATTGGGAATATCGATCTTTGAACAGCCGTAAGAAAACTTTACCGCGATTAGAATACCTCCTCCGAGCACAGAAATGTCATCAGGATTTCGATCACGTCGAAAAACTTATAAGTCGTTGTCCAGTAATTCAGCATCCAAAAAGGAATTGTTAAGCCATGTCTCCTTTAAAATAATAACATCGTGAGGAATATTAAATGAGTTCAAGTAGAGCCGACGTGTTTTTGACCGTAGACCACGAACATTTTGGTAATAAACTACCATATCTTTAATCTGCGGTTTTTCCTTCGCCCCGTGTCTAATTCATTCGGTTTTTTGATGCATCCCGGATCGGACGAGATACGAAACGTTTTACCAATAAACCATGAGGCCAGAATTTTGAGTCCAATAGCAACGTCTCGAGGTCATCGGGAACTAGCAGTTTGAAAGACGACACTACACGACTGGGAAGGCCCTCTGGGGTCAAACTGAAGCATTAAATGCCAGAATCCTTAAGACACATTTTTGAGTTTACATAGCTGACGATAGATTGCGCAGAAGTCCCATATTTTAGACGTGACAGAAAAATAGCCTTCGGAGAAGCAACAGCCTCTAGGATAATGGTGTCCGACTGGCCTGAATTTCGTTGTTGTTGGAATTGTTGCGCAATCCGCTGCTTAGGCAGCTGCGTCTGCTGTTGTTGTTGCATCTGATGCTGTTGTTGATGCTGATGCTGTTGTTGTGGCATCTTTTGCAGCTGTTGTGGTTGCTGCTGATGTTGATTTAGATGTCGTTGTTGTTGTTCATGTTGATGCCGCTGTTGATCCTGCTGCTGGTGCTGCTGGCGCTGTTGTTGTTGCTGCTGCTGCTGCTGCGGCTGTTGTTGTTGTTGTGGTTGTTGTTGTAGCTGTTTGTGATGCTGCTGCCCTTAATGTAGTTGCTGTTGCTGTTGACGCTCCTTTTTATGATTATGATTATCCGTCGCCTGAGAGCAGGTCGGTTTGTTAGATAGAGAAGTTAAATTTCTTACATCAACTGCAATGGAGCTTATAAGCCTAGAATTCTCAGTAACAGTTGACGACCAAGATCCTATATTGCCTTCAACTCGCTTTATGCTGCGTCGAACGTCATCGATGAGAGGCATGAGTGGGGCGCCATCAGCACTTGAAGCACAGGTTGGGCCATCGTGCACAAAGGGAATCTGAAGATCCTCCATAGAGTTGGACAAAGTCAGTACTTTTAATGTAAGTGCATGAGATTTTTCAAGCAATGTAGTCGAATTCTGGCTCAGCGTTTCCATAAGATCAATAATTCGATCCTTGAAGATATTCTCTTATCCTCCCACCTTATATTATCAGATTTATAAGCTTATCTCTACGGATATAACTCCACGATACTAATTTCGATTTTTTGCTGGGGACGATGAACTACCCTGAACTGTATTTAATAAACCTTAAACATTACTATTCTGTCATACTTCTTAAAGAAGGTACCCCATCCACAAGCTGATTTCTTTGATAGCTTGTGTCTTCTCAACCACCACATCGGTGTGGTTGTATTGATTTTTATGTGTTTATGATTATAGTAAAGAACCAGCTTCGTTACGGTTGATGAAAAGTAAGGTAGATATTTCAATTTCAACATGTATGTAGTGAATTAATTTCCTTGAATAAATAAAATGGTTAATCATTGAGAAACTATTCGATCCAATTCTTGAGACTCACTTTATAATCATTAAATTCACCAAAAGTTAGTTAAACATCAATCCTGCAATGGCCTGTCTATTTTGTGGGGTTATTTATTGCCATTTATAAATAACCACACAACGATTTAAGCCTGTCGTGTTGGAAAACATTTCATAAACAACTCCAATATTCGTAAATAAATCAAAGCCTTTACAGTAAAGTGACAACGTCGGATGTCATTAGCTAACCAGACAACGATAATTTTTCAATTCAAGTGGAAAGCAATTTCAAACGGTTTAAGTTTGACGTAAATGAAAATCTATTTCTTGAATTTTTTCTTATTGTAAAGGTTCAAGAGGGAATGACAGCAGGGTTGAAAATTTCACCCATAGCAACCCTTGCGTCATTAGACCATTTAGACAGAAAGCCTCAAAATACAGAATGTAGTGTGTTGGAAAAACCTTGAAACTCTAAAAGTTTTAAAAAGTTCTAATGTCTATTAGATCGGTTTAAAGTTCCTCTCCGTTCTATTTCATTGCCAAGGGTAATTCATCACACCCCCATCTGTGTTATGTAGATATGTACGTGTACATGTTATGTAGATAGGGCTGTGCCAAGAAATTGTGTCGTCGAAGGAATGCCAAGGTAAAAATAGCTCTTCCATTTGCAGCTGATTCATATTTTCTTATCGGTAGCATTACGAGATTAAGGGTGGGTGGTAGGCGTTCTAGATATAGTCCTAGCAGAAGGAAGCCATTTTGAGTGTTATTTATAGAGTGATACATGTGAAGTAATATTGTTTTTAGTGAAAACATATTTCATCAGCCGAAGACTAACCTACTGACATAATCCAGTATCATGTTTCGATAATATTAAAATCTGAGTAAGCATGACACAGTTCTGAAACCTTTCATTCTTTCTTGTTTCTATTGAAAGTCCTTGAGATTTCAATAGGCATCATCTGTTCCGTCAATAAAGTGTGAGTAAATCTGATCAGCACGTGATTTCTGTTTTCGTTGATGCTATTTCTATGTTAAGTAAACTATATTTACCTTGAGAGGGAAATTTTCCCATATATATGTAGGTAGGAAAATGCATTTTCAATAAGAGAATGTTTTCTTTTGTTTATTACTATAGAATTGAAGAGGCATGCATTTTTCTATTAAAGTTTCCAGTCATCCTTCAAATGACGACAGCATTTATGCTGTGGAATCTCACAGTCAACAAACATTGGTGAAATCGAATCATATGATGAGCGAAAAATATGAAATTGCGCATGATCTGAAAAATTTCCCTTTGTTTGCAAACATTAGATACTTCTCCTTCTTGAATGAGCTTCCATCTAGGGAAATTTTCTTGACTTTTCTCTTGAAATTTTATTGCATACAATCGCAATATATAAAACTTCAACATTATAAACCAGCCTGAAGCTCTTTGCTAGCTAGTATTATAGGGCTGAACGCAAGGGGTAACAACATTGAAGACGATGGCAGGAATTTGAATCGCAGTGCAGACAGTCATCAAGTCATCCTGCGTATAAAAGACACAGAAATGAGGTCAGAAAAATATTGACCTCGTACAGTTTAGCTTTAGTTCATTGTCTCTTCTCTATTATTTGACCTCTAACTATTTCCGAGAATCAGCAAAGCCATTTGGGTAGCTTTTATGTGGATAATTAAAAATTGTTCATCTTGCAGAATTTTACATTTTTACAAAAGACTTTTATTAGGGCATGAAAATTTGAAAAGAAACTTTTAAAAAATGTGGGTGTTGGCGATATTTAGATTCTAAGCATAGTTTTGTATGTTTGAAAACGTATAACACCCGTAGCTTCATTAAAGTACATTAAGATGGTGAAATTCTATTGTGCACATGCGCCAAGGGTTGCTGCAATGGGTCTAAAAAACGAAAAGGAACTTGAAATGAGTACAAACATGCTTTGAATTATAGGATGTAACAAGAAATTGCTAAGATCTAAGTAAAGGATTTGTAGGGTGACCTAAAATTGAGCGGCTCAAAAACGCCCTCTTTAACGATAATTCCAACTGAAACGAGGATTTTTTTTTTCAAAAAGCCGAGAAAAGTAGTGAAATTAAAAGACCCATTGAGATTGTTGTTGTAAACTGACATTTCTGAATCTAGAATAGAAAGATGAGTGTTTTTTTTTCTTAATGAAATAAAGGGGAATGCACATTTTATTTCCAACATGAACGCCATGAGAGGTGTCTTAATCGATGCACTATGATACTCCGAACATATTTTATTAATATAGTTTATTACAATTAAGCGGCGGATGGCTGGGAGGGGGGGGGGGGTGTTAGTCATAGTTTGATCTAGTACATTTGGGAAAATCTAGTACAGAATCGAATTCCTACTTCCCTCTTTTTTATTCGAAATGAGGAACTAGATTTTTCGCGTTTTAGATTCTCGGTAGGATTATGTCCGATCTGATCGGAAAACGGGTTTTACTGTTCGCTTCCTCCTCAGCTTATTACCAGCTGCAATTAGTAGAAGAAAATTTGTCTATGCATACTCATACTTTTAGGTGATGGGGGGGGGGGGGTAGAAACCCCTGCAGAGGCGGTTCCAATACGACATGTTGCATTTCAAATTCAAGGCCTCGTCGGGTACTATTGGGTGGTGTACTTTTTTCCAGATTCAGAAAACTTTCTCGTCACGTTTTTTCCGCCGCTGGAGATCTCATTTTTATGCATTTTGGTCACATATACCCCAGTTACTACATTTCGCATATATTTTTTTCAGTTCTTTCTTCATTGTCCATTATTGCTGTGTTGTGAACATTTTTCTCATAGGAAGTCATTTTCAACGACGCACAAATTCCACATAATCACGAGAAATAGAGAAGTCCACTTTTTCACCCAAAAAAGTCGCTCGACCGTCAAAGCCTTCCCCCACTTTATTGAAATAAACATTTCACGAGACATAGTGTAGGTTGTATGTCTAGTGGAACTAAAAGTAGTGGCATATTAGAAATTTCTCATACACCCTCAAAATCTCATTTTAGACCAAAAACCCGTTATTCGGTAGGTCGATGTATATAATAATTTATAAATTCGCCATTTTATTATTCGATGTCGGTTTTTTTTTGTTTAAAATGAGATTTTGAGGGTGTATGAAAAATTTCTAATATGCCACTACTTTTAGTTCCACTAGACATACAACCTACACTATGTCGCGTCAAAAGTATATCGAGTTTATCGTTTTTTGTAACAGAGTGTTATTAATAAAATATGTTCAGAGCATCATAATGCATCGCTTAGGACATCTCTCATGTCTGTTGATGTCGGGCCTAAAGTTATATGAAAAGTGGGCATTCCCCTTTCAGTTTCACTCTTCGAATTCCGCAAATTCGTTACAAACTTATTTTCCGTCAATCCCGAATAATCCCTAAATATTTTAAATGAATAACTAGGAATTTCTAAAAAATTCGGGGTTTGAATTTCCCAACTTATTCAACTACCAGTGTAATTTTTTAATTTCCCGATTTCCACTATGCACTATTTTCCAACCTCTACTCCCTCTTACGGTCAACTATTACAACTATTACTTGATATGTAGACTACTATTATAAGTAAACTAGTTTCTTCTAGACTTGTAGTAAATTATTAAATAAAATGCTGAATCTAAAAACTCCGAAATAAAATTCTGAAAATAAAAAAATAAAATTATGGAAGTAATTTTAAGATTTTTGGTTTTTAAGTTTTTTCAGGTTTTTTTCGGAATTTTGTTTCTCGGCATTAGGAGCAATTTCTAGTTTTGCTCCTAATGCTGTGCATGTCCGAATATAAAAATAATGGTGAATTTTTGGTTAGAGGAGGGCAAATTATAACCCCAAGTGACTGGTGGCCGCTATACTACTATGGTAGATTTCTGCGAATAGGAAAAATGACCCCGCAAAAATTAAATACGCTAACCTAACCCTCTCCACGTACATATGTCGAGTCGGTAAAACGGAACATAGTTAATATCGTTTATACTCACGGCACGGTATATCAGAATACGAGGCATGCTTAATAGCACGATGGTGATATAACGTCACTCTGACTAATTAACCATTTTTACGATTCCTGTAAATCTTCCTACCAATAATCAGGAGAGACGTCACGACCTTAATTCCCAACATTTATTACGCATACCTTGTAGTCTGTATACTGAGGTAAGTAAGTGCATACTTATGCGTAGAGTTAGATTCGAAAAAAACTGTTTGCTATTAAAAGTCTAAACACAATTGCAACTTCGACGGCGATATTTGTCAAAATTGGACGTCATCACTGATATCAAGTACAACTGCAGTGCCTAAGTTTAAAGGCAGAAACACATCCAGGTCTTGGGGCTTTCTCGAGGCGTTGTCAAAATTTCCAACTTCGGTTTTTAAATGAAACAACACAAAACTAAGCCTAGCAGCTAGCTCAAGGCGTAACCGCAAGGCGCGCTTTGCTCAATGTTGGAAATTCTTCTCTCAGGCCTACTTATGTCAACAAATTTCGTTTTTTTTAGGCCAGCACGTCCCTTTAACTCGTACACGAATTTGTCTGTCTCTAGATTTCTTTTTTACTATTTTCGACACTCTCGTAGACCCACACATCACAGTGAGCTGAAATTTGGCACACAAGTTCATGTCGCGTGACAATTGAATCTATCAAAATTTGAACCGGAAAATCGGGAAAAATCATTTGAAAATTTGATTAGTGATAAATCCGTTTCAGGAAAAATGCAGAGTTTTCTGATTTTTCCGAAAAAAATTTCCGGAATTTTCTGACTTTTCCGGTAAAAAAGTTTTCTAAATTATGCAGGATCAAGTTCCCTATCAACGGGCATCATTACTTTCTCTCCGACAATGCTGAAAACTTGCAGAAAAAATCGAGGAAAATTCATGTAAAACGCTTTCCCTGAGTTTTTCCGACCAAGGAAGCGTTTGAGCGTTTTGCAACCTAAGACAAAGTTGTAGAGCGAAATGTGTTGCATAAAGTTGCTTTTGTGGAAAATTCCATGGAAAACCCGGAAAAGCGGAAAAATCATCGGAAAAATTTTCATCGATATGATTAGTGATAAATCTGTTTCAGAAAAAGTGCAGAATTTTCCAATTTTTCTGGAATTTCCGGAATTTTCCGACTTTTCCGGAAAATTTTTCGACAAAAAAGTTTTATAAGCTATACGGAATCATTTTTTTTCCATCCTACTGGCATCAATACTTTCTCTTCAACAATCATGAAAAATCGAGGAAAATTCATGTAAATTTTTAAAAAAATTTCATAGTAATAGGAAAAGTCTGTGGAAAACATGGAAAATCGGGAAAATTCAGTAAATCAGTGTCTTTTCAGCCGTCATAAAATTGTTTTAAAATATCTCCATGCAGCACGTAATAACAATTTAGTTAATGTGAAAAGGCAGAAAATAAAATAAGTAAAAAACGAGTTTTCAAACAAAACTATGGCCAAGCCGTATGAAAAAGTAGAAAATAAACTTTTCTTCACACACAGAGGTGGACTCAGATTTAATTCGCTGACAATCACCAATATATTTCACTATGATCAATCAGAGGTAAAAAAGTGATTTGATTCATGAAGAGAAAGAATATTCAAGAGAAATGTCCCAGTCAAAAAATCTGAGTCCACCTCTGTGTGTGAAGGAAAGTTTCTTTTCTACTTATTCATTTGGCCTTTTTTTTACTTATTTTATTTAATTTGTTTCGTCAAACGAGATATTTGGCAAATAAGAATCATTTGTAATTTATAATCAACATTTTTGAAAACCGATAATATATTATTTCTGCCCAGAATGTAAAGAAATTTTCGCAATTTTTACAATGACAGCACAGTGATTTTGTTTTTAATTCTCTGAGGCAAGCCTTGAGACGAGCTGCGAGGAAGCCTGACAGCGATCAGGCCTGGATGTGTTTCTGATTTTATCGCTTTAAGTTGTCGAACAATGCATATTGGGATGGCTCTGTTGTCAGCATTGCGGCTTCGACGGCACTTTTAGAACATTGCTCAAAGCTCAATTTCGACGGCATGCAGAGCGTTCTGCCGCCGAAGTCGCAGTCGTGTCTTATTCCCATCATTTTCTTATTCTTTAATCAAGCAACGTCGAAGTCTCGCAATTGTGTTTAGACCTTAAGAAAAAAAACCCCTAAAATAAGAGGTTTTAAGGTATTGATAGCATGCGCTTTACGAACAAACTTATGAAAAGAATAGGGAAAAAGAAAGGCTATTTACTTTTGTGAGACATGCACTGGGAAACCAGGGGCAAAATATTATAAATTCGAAGTTCGATAATATATTGATAGGTGGTATGTTGTAGCGGATAATCTCGATAGAACTTCCCCAAGTTTTGTTAACAATGATAGTGTACAAACGAACTTTATAAAACGCAATTAAAATTTATGTTTTTTTTATTTTAAGTTAAATTTCTTAACTTTAAGTAAGGGCTGGATTGGAAAAGACAATTAAAAATTTGCGGAATTTCCACACAGAAAGGGGTATGTACTTATAAATAAATAAGATTATAAAACTTTTTAATTAAAAAAACAATAAAGCTACTTTGGATAGGACTAGAGAGAATACATTATCTGTATTCGTTGTACCGTGACCGCTGTCTTAAAAATTTTCTCTTGTCCCAGTAATTAACTATTTCTACGTAATTTTCATTAAATAAACCAACTGCGCTTAAAAAATCATAATTTGCAATTTTACTATGTTAAAAACAACTAGAAAAAGAATTTTTAAATTTTGTTTGTGGTGGGGGGAAAAATTCGGAAATAATTTCGAAACAAGCAAAATCGCCTAAGGGCACGTGTACAACAAGGTGCGGCGAGGCGCGGCGTGACGAGGCGAGCCTACATCAAGAGTTGAAGAAGTAAAATGATTGTACGCTGTAGTTACTATGGGAGTCCTCATAACAACGCTGTGGCAACGCACGATGTGACGACACACCTCAAGGTTCAGAATGAAATTTTTAATTTTTTCGCGAGGTGCAATGCTCTAATTTTGATAGCTGGCATATTCTTTAAGTTTTCTCTTTGATATAAGTGAAGGGCTCTTTACTCATTCTCATATACTGGAAGAATCTATGAGGACCAGTATGTAAATCTTCATATATGTCGATGATGGAATTCTCGAAACTCTAACTGCTTGTTATTGTGACCCCATACATAAGTAAAACTGCAGGGTAAACAGAAAATGATAAATTAATTTTATATCCGTAGAATGGAAATTTTGCCAGGTTTTTGTGTTTATGTTGAAATCTTTCCTTAATATAATCGAAGGTTTCTATACTCATTCTCATTAGAAGAATCTATCAGGAACATTCCGTAAATCTTCATTAAAATAGAGCCACGACTTTACATATGGTTCTTGTATAAATTTTAGAACAAATTTCTACACTTACTCTTCCGCCATCTATGATATGAACTGAACAATAAGTTTATTACAACATACTATGACTAATTCCTTTAAAGTTAATTTCCATTCGTTAGCGGAAACGAACTTTCTGGAAACGTGTCAATTTTGCCTGGTCAGATTAATAGAGCCAACGTGTTTATTTCGAGTGTTCTTGTTTAAAGGAAATTCTTGCCAGTCTTTTTGCAATTGTATTACCAGGTAATAGTGAATATTATAAAAAAATATCAAATTTAGGATATATCCATGTCGAATTTTAGTGAAAATGGGACGCGGAATACATTGTTATTTGGAAGAAAGAACAAAAATTTTAATATTACGGGACGAAGGCAAATCTCAACGTGAAATAGCTAGAATTGTCGGCTGTTCAAAGAAAATGGTTAAAAATGCATTCAAACCAAAACAAAATGTGGAAAATCGTGGAACAAAGAAAAAACGACTGCTCAAACTTCTACTCATTGCTCACACCTCAAAAAGAGATCCATTCAAGTCTTCCAAAAAAAATTAAGATTGAATTAAATCTTGACGAAGTGCACGTACTGTTCGCAGAAGACTTCAAAAGCGAAGTTTAAATGGAAGAGTCGCCAGAAAAGTTCCTCTCTTATCTAAGAAAAATAATAAAAACCAGCTTAAGTTTGCATCTGACCATATCAACTTTGATGGTCCTGATGGCATAAAACGGTGGAGGAATATCTTATGGACGGATGAAACAAAAATAAATTTATTTGGTTCTGATGGTCGAAATTACGTTATAAGACCTTCGAACAAAGAATTCCTCCCACAATACACAAAAAAAAAAAAAACTCTAAAACATGGAGGAGGGAACATAAAACTATGGGGATCGTTTTCTTGGTACGGAATCGGACCAATTTATTGGATAAAAGAAAATATGGATCAACATGAATATGTTAATATACTCGAAAATACTATGCTCCCGTTTGCTGAAGATAATATGCCATTAAAATGGACATGACAACAAGACAATGATCCGAAACATACATCTCGGATGGCAAAGAAGTATTTCGCGGTTGTCGGTTTTACCGTGGCCTTCTCAATCGTCCGACCTCAATCCGATTGAGATTCTATGGCAACAATTAAAAAGTGCTGTTGGCAATTACAACGTAAGCAATAAAGCACAATTATGGGAGGTTGTTCAAAAGGAATGGGCGTCCATTTCCATCAAACGGTGTCAGCAGTTAGTCGATTCAATGCCCGACGCTGTAGAGCCATAATCAAAAGTAAGGGTCAAGCTACTAAATATTGATTAAGTGTAAGTAAGTGAAACCGAAATATGTGATTTGTAATTTAATTTTGTAGACATAAGATATGAAATATTTTTGCTTATTATACTATTTATTATTTTTTAATGAGTATCTTTTGATACTTTCTTTGTGTTATATGTACATACTTGGAATATATGTATATTTTGTTGCTAGCTATTTCTTTCCTTTATGCAAGTTATGTCAATTCCCACCAGACAATTTATTACGTTATAACCAATGGCTCTATTTTAATGACCACCAATGTACATAGATGATGAAATTCGCCAAATTCCAGACGTTTCGTATTTATCGGGTGGCAAGTAAAACAGCGAAAAGTTACACTTATGTATGTGAAAAATGCAATACTGTTGCATTACTTGACAAACACAAAGTTTCTTCTTCAGAATCTTATGATATAATTTATGCTCTCACTTCGCGATTTACCAAGAAACTGAACGCCTTGTTGTGAGCACTATACTACATCTCGAGATATATCTTTACCTCGCTCAACTGCCTAGCCTCGCCTCGCTTCGCCTCGCCTCGTTGTGCACGTACCCTAACGAAAATTTTATAACATACGGCCAGAGAGCGATATTGTGGCTTCGATAATCGCTTTCGATGCGAAGTTATAACATGTTGCCCCAGGTAAAATGTTAATGAATTGAAAGTCAAATTTTAGTGTTTTCACTGTATAATAAATATTATTTAATCATAACGTTATTTTACTTATAAATTGATATGAGTAGTGTCAGAGTGACTAACTAACTGATATTAAAAATGCGTATAAAGGACTAAAACGTATTATTCTTGTTCTCCTAAAACGCAAAATACTTGAAAAATGCAAATTCCTGTAGGTGTAGGTTGTATGTAGTAGGAGTAGGGGTGAGATAATTGAGACAAAAATGTATTCAATAGTTGCGTTCTGAGGTCGTGTTTAGTAGGTGAATTGGTATTTTTAAATTGATTTGGTTAAAAAAAAAAAAACAAATACATTCATAAAAAAGCCTTGTCAATTATTATCAAATTGTCATATGACTTCAATCCATTCACAACCTGAAACCAGATCAACTTTTGACGTTCTTATGTTACAAACGGTGGGAATATGACCGATTTTTTTTCATAAATATTTCATTTGTAATTATTTTATACCCAAGTCAATTGACAATGTCCTTTGATTCACATCAGGATAAAAGAACGCGGCTAAAAACTCATATATCTCTGGTGAAATCACTTGAAAAAAATCTGTAAAAAAAATCATCAAGTTTGAAATCACTCAGTTATTCAGTTCAGCTCACTCGTTTTTGTAGCATAATAATTCTCAGTTAGCCAACTCATAAAATCTCTTGAGGCGGATGTAACCTAAAAGCTGTTAAGTGTTTTTGGTTTTCTACCATCATCCCAGAATAAAGAGCAACCCCCTCCCCTTTCCCACCATCACTCCGCAATGAGCTTGTAATTTATGCTCTTAAAACCCAAAATTGCATAAATGATAGTGACGTAACTAAAATGTGGTGGAGGGGAGGGGACAAAATTCCATTAAAAATTTAAATGCAATTTGATTGCTCTGCGCTATTATTTTGTGGTTTTTTTTTATTTTTATGCACGTATTTGTCTTGCATGTTCATTGCGATTTAAGGTTTTCAGTGGCGTTTTTGAAAAATAAAATCAATAAAAGGATTACCTAATTCTTAAATCAAATCAACTAATGGGAAGACACACGAACCAATGACTCATAATGTATGTCTGAGCAGATGTATACATAGACTGTGGTCTGTTTATTGAAAAGTTTTCAAACTTTAGGTTGATATCAGCTGACTAGTAATCATTGGCTATTCTTAAAACAAAAAAAAACAGAGTTACATGGTCCAAGATTATTAAAAAGGAAGATTTAATAGGACATAGCCTTAGAGAAAGTCCTTATAATTTGTTAAAAGCATGCTGAAAGTAATCAAAATCATGTGGGGGTAAACTGAACTAGTATATTCTACACACCATCAATAGCATTTAAGGCTTTTGGGTTAATGTGCACGGAGACCTACTTTAGACATAAGTATGTCAAGTTTCTAATAGACTTTAATGAGCTCTTTACATGCCAAAATTTCCTCACTAAACAATAGTTTTGCTCACTCGATAATTTCATGACAAATTGGAATTTTTTATTGAAAAAGACAATAAAGATGAAACCCAACTTTTACAGACTGCAGCTCTGCAAAACCTGACAAAACCTAATAAGTATAAACCAGCAGCTATAATTTTAGAATATAGGCTCTAGTCATCGCGCATAAACTCTGCAGACCAACAAATTAAGGATGTCATTGTCAACACTATATTACCGCACTAAATAAAAAACCCGGAAAGTGAAAGAATTATTTTATGTACATACATCGGCTCTCCAAAATTACCTGTAACTTCCATTCCTGGGGTAAAGACATTTTTTGGTATGCGAAATTTTTCTTAATTTTTCACGTTTAAAACCTAAATGCATTGGTTTAACTTTTGTTTTTTGTTGAAACACCTTAGATATTCGAAAGAGGAATTTCCTTCTTTTAATTGTCACGCCAAGATAATCTTCCACAACGAAATCAAGGCACAAGCTCTGTCCCTGTTCGATCACTTTACTATTTTACGGCTATCTCTTATTCGGCACGGAAGAGGACAACGATTTTAAACTTAAAACACGAATCTAAAAGCCTGGCAACCTTCCGACTAATATTCCCCCCGACGATTCACTTCTCCACGTATCTTATATGTGTGTCTGTCTGTTTGTCTGTCTGTCTCCTTGTATAAACGTGTTATATAAATTCGATTTATTTTGATAGTCGCGCAGATAAAATTTCAAATAAAATTTTCTTTTGTGAAAATTACAAAAACGACTCTATATAGGATAACGAGAAGGACTCACGATAGATGATTTTTTCATGTATTTACGATTTTTATGTATAAAAAGGAAAAGCTTTTAATTCGATGCACGGAAAGGCTCACCGCGCGCACGTATAAGGAGGATTACAATTTTCCTCGGCTTTTCTTTGGCTAAATGTCCCTTTACGCTTAAAAATTACAAAACTATAGCACCACTGCAAAATTATTCTTTGTTATTTATAATTAAACTCGGTTTTTTTATTTTTTTGTTAAATATCGCTTGTTGATATTTCGCTTTTCAGAAAAGCACGGTATAAAATTTTTGTCAAAAACTTTCTTTTTTTTTTGCTGCAGTTCTGTTTGTTGTGCTCTTCTTTCTCTAAAGTCTGACTATCGACTGAGTCGAATTTGTCATGGAGGAAACCTTCCCCAACGATGAAAAATGTGGAAAATCACCAGCAATCGATAAACTCAGCTGGCTGACACTTGTCTACGGCACAGGGAAAACTTGGAAGGTTGAACATATACATACATATACATATATTAATAGGCATATAGATATACCACCCACCCTATTTACATATACATATATAATTGTTCGTAGTCTGTTTTTCTGAGGAAAACTGCAGTTGCAATTAGGCGGAAAAGGATGGTAGAAATTTCGTCAGATGAACGTACCATGCTGTGTCGTCTGGGAAAAATCAGATACAAATTAAATGAATGAAATCCATTTTGTCATCAAAAGTTGCTTAACTTTTTGGTGCATAGTGTAGTTATTACCTGTTATCCTGATGACGCTGTGTAGATAGGTCCCTGAATATGATAGAAAAAGTTGGTATTTCCACGATGTATATATAGAATATTGAATTATTGTGTGGCAGTTAATGCTTAATGGTAGTTTTATACAGAATTTAAGTGACCCAATTATTTATTATTATTTTAATTTGATTGGTCCGTCTTTAGACGCGTAGCTGTTTTCCTCCTTATTTGTATTCAATAATGTTGCAGAGTTTTAAATTCATGGAACTTTTATATTTCTTATGAAATGTGTTGAAAAATTTATTGAAAATTTTAGTGTTTTGGGGTGAATGAAAAGTCCAAACACTTATTCAAGCGCTAAAGGTATTTTATCATTGTTTCTTATATGAAGCTATTAAAAGAATATAAGAAAGGCATTTGAGTCAGTTAACAAGATCGGGAGGAATGGTGGTCCACACATTTCAGACTGGGTGCTAACATAATTTCGAGGGCATCAGTATTTTATTACGTGTTCCAAATTCTCTTCAACTTCCTCAAAGTCATAATTCGTTCGTAGATGAACCAATTCCTCATTTGTAAAGAATGCCAACATTCTTTCCCTGGCCAGTTCTAAGCCTGTTCAACGAAGCCCATTAACACTTTGGAGGCTCATATCTAGAAGGCACCTCTCCGACATCCATGGCTTGACAGTAGATAGCATTCCAATGAAGATGTTATTCTGAAATCAGTCGTAGAGATTTTTTTCAGTCAGAAGAGTAGAATGTCTTGACTTGACTTGACTTAAGATCGATCGACACGATTGATATCATCATTGATCATAATCTTGTGACATTGCCAAACTAAAGCCAGACACTGCCAAATGTTAGGTGGTAGGCAATATGCAAACAAGTTGGAGGAGATCTGTTGATTTCACTTGGAATGTCTGAATTTGAATTTCCTGAAAGAGAAATTGACTGCAGTACTACGGACTTTTAAACAAGTATGTTGCAATCACACTGATATATGTCTTTGCAAAATCTCTAAGCGGCTCGGATAATCAACTGTTACATATAATAATTCGCATGGTTTTGTTAAGTTGTTCCATTTTTATTTTATTTAATAAATTACTTTATAATATCTGAAGGAGACTCATTAAAATAGCCAGTTAGTACGCTAAATTGACAGCACTAACGCATAGAAATTTTGGATTTTATTCAAAAGTTGTAAAAGAAAATTAAAAAAAAAAAATAGGTTACAAAAATTTGAAAAAGTAGAACATTGCCATCTTTATAATCAAACTAATTTCATTTCATACAGTTTGTATTGAGGGTAAGCATATGTAAAATATCAGCCTCTTCCGAATATTTTTGAAATTCGAATTTGAAAATGAAGTACTATCGTCGATTATCTTTTGAACGACCATATCGAAGAGGAGATAGAATCTTACATAAACATTAACTCTACATGAAGAATGGGGGAAGCCCCTTTTTGAGGCCAGCCCGTCCCTTTAACTCGTACACGAATTTGTCTGTCTGTATATTCCTTTTTTACTATTTTCGACACTCTCGTAGACCCACTTTTCGTCATCACAGCGAGCTGAAATTTGGCACACAAGTTCATGTCGCGTGACAATTGAATCTATCAAAATTTGAACCGGAAATTTCCATTTAAAACCCGGAAAATCAGGAAAAATCAATAGAAAATTTGGTACAAATTTGATTAGTAATAAATCCGTTTCAGGAAAAATGCAGAGTTTTCCGATTTCTCCGAAAAAAAAATCCGGAATTTTCTGACTTTTCCGGAAAATTTTCCGGTAAAAAAGTTTTCTAAATTATGAAGGATCAAGTTCCCTATCAACTGGCATCATTACTTTCTCTCCGACAATGGTGAATACTTGCAGAAAAAATCGAGGAAAATTCATGTAAAACGCTTTTCCTGAGTTTCTCCGACCAAGGAAGCGTTTGTGGGTTTGCAACCTAAGACAAAGTTGTAGATCGAAATGAGTTGCATAAAGTTGCTTTTGTGGAAAATGCCATGGAAAACCCGGAAAAGCGGAAAAATCATCGGAAAAATTTTCATCGATATGATTAGTGATAAATCTGTTTCAGAAAAAGTGCCGAATTTTCCAATTTTTCTGGAATTTCCGGAATTTTCCGACTTTTCGGGAACATTTTTCGACAAAAAAGTTTTATAAGCTATACGGAATCATTTTTTTTCCCGTCCTACTGGCATCAATACTTTCTCTTCAACAATCATGAAAACTTGCATGAAAAATCGAGGAAAATTCATGTAAATTTTTAAAAAAAATTCATATTAATAGGAAAAGTCTGTGGAAAACATGGAAAATCGGGAAAATTCAGTAAATCAGTGTCTTTTCAGCCGTCATAAAATTGTTTTAAAATATCTCCATGCAGCACGTAATAAAAATTTAGTTAACGTGAAAAAGGCAGAAAATAAAATAAGTAAAAAGCGAGTTTTCAAACAAAACTGAGGCCAAGCCGCATGAAAAAGTAGAAAATAAACTTTTCTTCACACACAGAGGTGGACTCAGATTTTATTCGCTGACAATTACCGATATATTTCAGTATGATCAATCAGAGGTAATAAGTGATGTGATTCATGAAGAGAAAGAATATTCAAGAGAAATGTCCTAATCAAAAAATCTGAGTCCACCTCTGTTTGTGAAGAAAAATTTATTTTCTACTTTTTCATGCGGCTTGGCCTCAGTTTTGTTTGAAAACTCGTTTTTTACTTATTTTTTATACCCTAGATGATGAAATCATAGGGTAGACTAAGATTTCCATTCCGTTTGTAACGCAGAGAAATAGAGTAAATAGAGCAAAATGGATTCGACAGCCATGCATAATATTAAAACTTTATTTTGATTTTTGTATGTCCATCTGTCCTCACTATAACTCGAGAATTCATTTATTTAGCATTTGCTTAGAGTGCTGAAACTTTGCACACTGATTTGTCAAAAATTTTTAGATTTGAGTTCGAAAATGGAACAAATCGGGTAAATCCGTCTTCGTAGAGTTGCCACACAAAAATGTCGTTTTCCAGTATATATTTGGACATTGCCTGAGAACTCGTCGATGCAGAGAGCTGAACTTTTGTACACAGCGTTCTCATGAAAGTAGTAAAGGTAATTTTAGAAATGGGTTAAATTGGGCAATCTCTTTTTGGTGCTGCCATACAATAATTTAGGTTCTTTACGTATACTGTAAAAAAGATCAGTCTTAGACGTTTTTATTGTACTGAAAAGTCTTCAGAACATAAAATCCTATGAGACTGGTAATAACCATTTTTACTGTGCTACCATCCGTTCTACGGATATATGCGAAAAACGACTTCAACAATTAAACTTACAATACGAAATTACATACGGGAATTCATCTAGAGCAGAGGTCCCCAATCTTTTTTGTCTCGTAGACCACTTGCCATGGTTTTCGGATTTGGGTAGACCCCTTGCTTTTCTGATATTGATGTTTTTGCAAATTCTCCAACTTCAAATGTGTTTTTCACAGCTGTTATAGTGCTACAAACTTTGAAAGATTTAATTTTCTAACTATAGTGAAGTGTACTGTGAAAGCCAGGGACCGAATCAGTTATGACTTTTTACGAAAAAAGCCGACTTTACCTGTTATTCCTGACCGATAATAATTTGAAGCTAAAAAAACCAAGCCAGAAAGGCTTTTTATT